>CM056995.1:144802493-147237493 GCA_029891345.1 Dryococelus australis | reverse complement strand
GACTTTCAAAAGGCCCAATTAACCACCAGTAAATTATACACGATTGCTAGTTATAACAACATGTCGTTTATCGGTTGCGAAAGAGAAAAAATGTAGCGTCAGTTGGCATTTCTTGTGAGTCATCCTTGAAAAAATTCTTGGAACTCCGCAGGACTCTTTCATGTCCTAATATTACATTTGACATTACGTATCAAAGAAATACACAAATTGTAACACTTGCGTTACAAGCGGTTGAGGACAGTGAACACACAATAACTGAGTTGACAATAACAGTACACGAGCACTTGTGAATTTTTATATATATATATATATATATATATATATATATAAACTTTTAAAACATTAAAAATACGTGCGACTGCATAAAAAGTTGGAAACGAAATCTTTCATTTAATTATGGTAACATGCAAACAGATGTTTAGACCAATCAAATGTAGGCCTATATTTTACTTGAAATAGACACCTAAGGTGAAAACTTATTTTTTTAGTGTTTATTGAGATAGTGATCATACTAAAACCCAAAATCACAGAATCATTTATATATTTGCAGACTAATCTGAAAACTAGTTTATATAACGCAAGTTCTAAGAGCTTATATTCTCGAGCTTACTAGTGAAATAGTGTTTATTTGTCTGTAGAAGTACAATCATTTACTCAAACGGTGTATACACTCCTCATTCAGTAACTGCCTATTCGAACACTCGAATCGCAGTCTTCTGTCTCCATGCGCAAAGTAGACATGAAACATGTGCGCTACGTTATTACGTCTATGTTATGGTAATAATGTTTAATATATGTCTTTAAATCGTATTTAAATGTCGTCATTATTATTCGAAATTTTCTTATGCCAGACGTATGACAATTTCAATCTCATGAGTATAATCCAGCACGACCGAGATAGAGTCTTTAAAAGATTTGAAGCATATACCATTTTCATCCATGGCCACGACAGGCACCTCATGTTCTAAACCAACTATATGATAATTTTAAATATGGAAATTAGAACGAGGCACAAACCACATAATGAGGTACAGGTTCAATAATAATCCTAGTTAGAAAACTGACATACTACTGTGGTTGCTTTACTGGCAAGGCGGGTCTTGTAAAATATATTTCAGAAAATATTAAAGTGAAGTAATCTTGGTTGGTGTAGAGTCGATCCGATCTCCATTAGTGGGCCAAAGTATCCCTATGATTGTCAGCCTGCGAGTATCATGAATGTATACAATGGTTTATAATCTAGATGTCTCGCAATCTTTAGTCCTTGTTGGCAAACTGTGTGAAATGCACTGCACATTTACGATTTCAGTATATATTTATTACTATCTTGTATTTGTCTTGCATTTCCTTCTTAGTGTTTTACAGATGATTTCAATGTTGATACTGAAGGAAGGTTATAAACAGCAGTATATTTTTATACATTTATAAAACTATAACCTTATTTTCCTTCCTTGTATAGGGGCTAATCGGGTACTTAATCGAATGTACGAGGATTTAAGAATGACCTCAGAATTTTTCAGGAATGCTCTGAATAACTATAGTGGAAAATAATAATCCAATAGTATCAGTGACAACTTTGTGTCGATGAAAGTTAAGTGCGTCAAAAGTCGTATCAGCAGTAGCAACTATGCAAACAAAGTATTATGTTGCAATACGACTGCCGTAGTAGCACAAAAATAAACGATATATGCCAGACAACTTAACCAAAAGGTTATCAATAAGAAACATTGCTGTTTTATGTAATGTTCATAAATTCTGGGAAGACAGATAAAAATCCTGAATGCTTTCCTAATGAATGTGTTCACTATACATACACAGTTCGTTCTGTTAGCATAATTAGATATAAAATTTTATCGTAGGTTTTTGGAAATATTTTCGTTGAAATCTAGGTAGAAAATCTCAACGTAGAGTCATAATATTAAATTTTTCATGACTCTGTGTTTAGAAACATTGATACGCAATTTGCAGACTAAGAGTTAATTATACAGGTTTTATGATTATCATCCATATAATATATTCATATGACGCATTGATCTGGTAAACTCACTTACTCTTAAGAAATAATTTTATGCAAAAATAAAAAGCATTGTTTTGGTACTATATGTGCCTGAGCTGTAACACATTTAAGTTGATTTTTCTCGCCGTTGGAAATTACAAAATAAATATGTTTCGTAACCAAAAACATCATATTAACGTAAGAGCTTAACGTTTATTTTGAAATATAGTGGAATACCCAACCTAAACTTTAAAATGTTATCGAAGACCAGCCGTCTACGGCTGACTGCTAACCACAATGATAATACCTTGGCAACTTAAAACCTACCCAGAGGAGAGATGAACATATCTGAAGACAACACAGCTGTTACTTATACGCCTATAGGCTGTTCACGATAAAGTGAGCACTTTTTAAGGCCCTTGCAAATTTTTCTTTTCATCCACTTTCCATATTCCTGCTACTTTTTAATGTAAATATTGCAATGTTTCGCATCAAATTAAGGAACAATCTTTTCCAAAGAAAACAATACCCTTTTCATGTATTTTATAAAGTATGAAAGTTTTTCGAGGCATGAGATCTGTTCTTTTGAAATATGTTTGGTTGGTTGTTGTGTCAAAGTTGGGAACACAGAGGTTTGTATTTGTACTTATTGTTATGTTAGGACAACATCATGTAACCAGCATTGTGCTAATCGTACTAACAATGGAATTTGTCATATTTATAATTAGATAAAACACTGATTTATATGGTTTTATTAAATACTTTGGGTTTTAACACCCAAATAATATCTTACTTAAATTGTGCTATGTTATTGTTGGTCGTCTGTTGGATATATGCTGGAAAACATTTAGTCGACATACGATACGAATACTTTTATTGGACTAATACTTCACAACCATCATAACACTTCGCTGATAAAAAATAATAATTTCAAATTGGAAAAAAACAGGAGGGGGGATTCTTATCACAATCATATGAACATTTTTAAAATACAGTTTTTCTAAACTGTATTTTGCTGCTTGTGAGTTGGAACGATGTTGTGAAAATAAGAGTAGGTGATGGTAAGTTTTATATCGGGGCAAAAATTCTTTGTAAATCTTATGCCAAAATAGGATATTAGTAATACCGTATTTTATAAATGATGAAGCCAGTTTAATTCCTTTTTTTTTTTTTGCTGAATGTTTGCATACTTCTATCACAGATATACTTAAAAAAATACATCAAGTTTTGTTGACTATGTGTATATTCCTTGTTGGAAACTACGCTGTTCGTATGTGGTAAGTACGCCTCTAGCTGTTACTAATTAGTTAGTAGGATAGGAAATACGTTGTGTTAGAATTTAAATATTTGGTGGCCAATGTTCCGGAATACACTTATAAATTTAACGTTGATTCATCATTCTTTTCCAGACAAAATTAGGAGAAGCCCACCTAGAAGAAGTTTAAATACTTGTGCGTGAAAAAATCAAGCGAATATTTACATTATTTGTTACTTATATGAATATTTTATGAATTTGTTCTACCATTTGAGGTAACTTACATCTAAGTATGGTATGAACTTCGAAGGAATTAATAACGAAATTAAGTGTTTTCTTTTAGCATTTGAAGTTTGGTAAGCATGGTTATAAGTATGGTGGCATAAAATTGGCAATTGTTAACACACGCCAGCTTTCGTTACGGTTTCACGCATGCGTGAAAGCACATTGTCCTTTAGAATTGCTCATAATTTTATACCTTCTTAATATTTAATCAACAAAAGCTTTAAAAAAGATGTACTCTGCTAGAAAGCCCGTAGGGCATAACATTAACTAAATCAGTTAATTTCGCATTAGATGGTGGTGATAGTTAAATACAGTTTAAAAGTAGTAAATGCTATGATATGTTGAGAAATAATACACAGTGTAGTGAACTGTAAGGGCACAAATGTATCATATTACCTCAATCTCAAAGTGGAATCATAGCAGTGAAATTGATAGCACGTCGGTTTGACAGTTCGAAGGGTGCATGTCCAATACCAACTTACCTAGGTCGTTTAAATTTTCATAGTGAATATTATAAAGAAGCACGGACTCTACTGGCATAGGATGCAAATATATATATATATATATATATATATATATATATATATATATATATATATATATATATATATATATATTATCATTGGTTTGTGCAAAAACGTTGATAAATTTAATTAGTTTAAGTAAAGTGTAATTCAAACATCACTTCTCAACGTCGGAAGTTTGTAGTACATTAGCTGGTATTATGTATGCAATAGTATGTCGTGTCATAAGCAATGTTGAAAATTGTTAGTAAAACTTGTTGGGCCAGCTTTTTCCCCCCAAGTGTCATTTTGGTTTTCAGTCGACGTTATTTTCCCAACGTTAGCCAAACCATGAAGCAATGGTTGGATCAAAGTTGTAACAATCAAAAATTGCTATTGGGATAGTGAACGATGTTTATTATCTAAAAAATATACGAATGTACACGCTCGCTTTCGTTGTACGCAAAAAAAATTAATGTATATGTGGAAGTAATATCCATCCACATGCTTGTGCCATAAACAAGTTTGGAAGCTGCTCAAACAAATTTATTTCTGTACTGTAATTTTAAATTAGAATTCGAAGATTTATCGAAGAAGCCGCATATACAATAGCGACATTCTGATGCACGATATAGCGAGAAAAATATATACAGAAAAGCTGGCAGCTTGTTATGCTTAAAAAAAAAAAAAATAATAATAATTCCTTCCCCTGCGGGTAATTACCGACTTTCTTTGCCCCGTCATAAGAAAAATACGTGGACATAGATAACATGTTTGACAACAAACTGCGGCCACTGATCAGTTTATGACGCTCCACAAATATGACGGAAACATCTTAAGACACCTAAATATGGCCATCTTCATAGAATCGTCGTACCATAAGACATATACGAGATATGCAGCTAGATTTTTACTGAGAGAGTATGAAATGTAATTAGGGACGCTTGGTTTGCAAACACTTTAAAACTTCTTCATATATATATATTATATATATATATATATATATATATATATACAATCTTCGGATATGTTAGCTAATTTCGTCATGCTGCACTGTTGTAAGTTTATAATTTCATAGACGAACTGAGATAGCCAATAAATATATTAAACAACTATAAAATGAAAACAATTAAGTTATAAAACTTTTTATATGAGATGTGTCTGCACTACAGTTTAGAAAACCTGTTTATAGTACGTGCGTGGAAAAAATACACAATATTTAAAAATTGACCAATATAGGGAAAGCCACACACTGAGTTAACCAATTTTTCAACGGATATAATAGTTGACATTCTCGTATAACGCATTTTAACTTATGAAATATTAGCAGCTATAACTTTTTTTCAAATATACATAAGCTAGAATAACAACGATTAAATGGCATTCGAAGGATCCTCGTAAGCGAAAAGTCCCCCGCGAGAAGATCAGTAATAAACCCCTCCATAATTTTACATACTTTTCTACGCGACGTAACGGCATTGTATTTCCTGGCATTATTCTAGGAAAACAAAACATTATTTGGTCAGTCGTTTAAATGCAAAACTCAAAAGTGTTTCGTAATATTTACAGCTGCACTGAATCGTGAAAGAATTTAACTGTTAATTCAATATATACATTATAAACATGTTTGTGAATGAATTATTTTAAAGCGTTTTCGAATTTCAAAAACTGAATTAATGTATTCTCTAAATGTAAAATGTACTGGCGCTGAAAATAGTCTGTTGACCACAAATCTATAATATTTCTTGGATAATAAGCGGAAATATAAATGACTAATAAAATTCACTTAAATACGTAACACATCATGAAGACAAGCAATTTTTGTCAGGGAATTGCAGAGACTACTATTAATCAGTGATAATTCACAATACGTTTTGTAGAATAAGAGCAATTCGTGAAACTTAATACACTTTTTTTTCATGTTAATTTTGCTTTAAAAATGTCTTCTTCAAATATTACTATGTTAATGTAGCAAGAGCTGTAGGTTTAATATTATTTGTTAACACGATTTTAAAAATCTCTGTCTTCGTCCAATTTCTATATTGATACTTATTTTATACTAAAGATTCCTGAAATAAAGTAAAACTTGTCATATTTATTTATATTTTATAATTGATAGCCTTTATTTCAAACGATACTAAATCGTGAATTAATAGTGATTTAAATATAAAATCTCAATAAATTTCTAATATAAACCAAATGCAATGTTATCTAAATTATTTGTGAACAAATGAAATAAACAACTTACAATGATGTAATATAAGTCGCACTATTTCATTGCGTAGGCAATTTGGCATTTTGCTTGCAAGTACAAATTTTGAATTCACGTCTCTAATTATGAGTGGTCTAATGAGGTAAAAAATAAAATGTATCATCAGTACAAACAAGCAACTAAATTTAAAAAAAAACAATTGTTTCGCGCGCACACACGGTGTTGCAGTCTATGTTAAGTATTATTATAATTTTTCCCGAGTATTATCATATTTAGATACTAGTTCTCTCAACAAGTTCAGGCGCCATAGATAAAAAAATTACAGTTTTGACGATTTTCGAGAAAAGACTTGGTTGTAGGTTAGAAAATGTTAATATGAAAGGTCCACTTACACCACTGAAAATAATGTGATTTGAATTTTTCCTGATCTAGAGTTCTTTGTATTCGTATTCTTCGAATTCGTATTCAGTCTGTTTGAGAGTAAAACTTGGAGACTGGGAAATTAAAGTCACGTTATATTTATCCTGAAAAATTCTAGGAAAATGTATATTTTCAAGGTCTCGTGTTCCCGGATGCTTATTTAGAGCATCTTTGACAGGCTGTATGCAAAGTAATCTAATTTCCCAATTTGCGTGGGCCACTCATAATATAGTTGATCCTATATTGAATTTGTCTGGCTCATAAGCTGAGTCCGGAAACATTACCACCCGATTTTAACAACACGGCCGAAATTTCGCCGGCACCTGAAAGAAGGTAGGCTGGCTACCTAGGGTAAAGGCTGTTCACAATTAAGTGAGTACTTTTGAAATCAACCTTAGAAACGATCCACTGCCCCTGTCTGCATATACATTACCGTGCGCTCTGAATGGCATGCGCCCGGTAAAGTTGGTAACAATGGATGGAAAGTAGTTCCATATCTTAACGTCAAATAAAAAGTGTTAGATAACCATCTGTGATAATTAAAATGATTCCTTGCACTTTATGTTTTTTTATAAATGCATGGAAGTGTAAAAATTAGCAGATTTGTAAAATAATTCAGTCTTCTAAAAATTTCACATTTTGCACTTCAGCGACGCATGAATAAAGTGATGAGGCCCATGACAGTGTTCATTTTACATCACACAAACTGCATGCTTCAAATTTGTTGTTCTTCCAACCAAGAATATATTTTCTCCTTCTTCCATACGAACATATTTCCTTACAAAAATTACAGCATAAAGTACTATATTAATAATAGCTTTCTCATCGCTCACTGTAACAGTAACATTGAAACACTTGTGTGCAAGTATATGTGCTGGATTAAATTTCTGAGTTCTACTTACTGTCGTATAATCAACATATTTTGTTTGTCACAAAAGGTGAACCTCTATCATAGTAGAACCCGCAAGAGTGGCTCTTTGTGTAAGACCAAAACTACATTTTAATGTTCCAAGAGTCACACATTCATCAACTTCGTACACTTTAGTTGAATAGTAATAATATGTATTCATTACCAATTGTGGATATACTATTTCATGGGGAAATTGTCTTCTATATCTTCTAGTTAATCCATTACTCCTCTTTAATGCGGGAGAATACACAACATGCATACAAGTAGATCTTAAGCAGGGGTTTCAAAAGTGCTCATTTTACCGTGAACTGCCTTTAGCAGAATGCACTTGGAGACAGCGCGGCGGATGCCGCCCCCGCTGCACGAAACGTGTGAGAAGGGGGCGATAGGGTGTTGCGGTTACGCGGGGGTGGAGGGGGGTTGAAGCAGATGAAATTCACCCCCCCCCCCCCCCACAGCGGCACTTTGTGCTCACGTTACTAGGAGACGAGCAGATCACAAGAGGTGCGCGCAGCCAGTTACTAGGACAACCACTTGGTGTTTTGGGGAGGGGGGGGGGAAGTTTCTGTTTCCCTGCTTTGCCGGGCCTGCACCCACACCCTTCTGCGCCTACAATTTTCTCTCTCTCTCTCTCTCTCTCTCTCTCTCACCCCCAACATCCCTTTGCGGCCCACTCTTCGAAGATACAGTCCAACCTGTTTGCCAGTTCATGGCCAGATTTATTGCCGCCTCTGCTATGCCGTTTCCTCTTTCTAAATATATTTTCCACCTTTATTGCACTTCGCAGGTTCCTTGAAGAGTGTCAAGGGCGCTGTCTACCAAAACCTGTATGCAGCTACAGAGATTAAATAAGAAATGAACGATAAAGAAAATCCTCACTACATACAATTTAAATAAAATTATACTACATAAAATGTCTTTCGGAATACTAGCACGTTAGGAAATCTAGCTTATTTTTATTTATAATATTTTTTTTGCTAAGAGTTACCTTTAACAAAATTTTTACAAATCAATATATATATATATATATATATATATATCAACGTTGCAGTAATCTCTGAGTAAGTTGAGTTGAATACTTTTTTGTTTGAAACAGTAATCTTTGAAATTAATGCATTTAGAACGAATTTCCTTGACTTTGAACCCCCATTTAACTCCGTAGCTACAGGCTTGGTTAGGCAGAGACATTAATAGGGCCAAATTTCCTATTTAACCTCTCACAGAATTTTAAACAATTTTTTTTCTGATGGCCAATAAGGCAAATATATTGTTAACCGCTGTAGCTGGCTGAGTGCGGGGGCGAAATGAAATTCGGTGAGGCACGGCCGACGACGGGAGATTGCGAGACGACGGCAGACGAGTTGTTGGTGGTGTGAGTGATCGAAAGACGTGGAACCCGACGAGTGAAGGCTACTGTGCGTGAGGATGCTCGGAGAACTCTAGAACATTGTGGACGGGTTGGACCTGGACTAAACAGAGGTGGAACTGAAGAAAATGTGATACAGACTTTATTGTAAATATTGGAACTGACAAATATGAACATATAATTTGTAAAACAATTTAATAGATTTTGTTGCACTGTATATTGGGACTGATTTTTAGTTATTTAATTACGTCAATTCCTTTTAGATAATTGTCAAATGTATTGTATGAAGTCATTCATTGTAAACAGCGTTGACTTTGAGAGAAAAATATAATAATATAATCGACACATTTGGCGATTATCTTTTTCATTAGGCAGTTGAAAATGAATGCCCTTTTATTCCAAGAAATGAGGTAGTTTTAACAACAGTAGTTCGATGAGGGCAAAATATAAATAGACAGCAAATTAAAAAATAATATTTTGAAATCCTATATGCACTAGGTTTAAAAATAATGTTCACAACAATATGCACAACAAATACTCATTTCAGAGAATTTTTTTTGTTGCTATTTTAAGTAGACATATCTTCATCATCTATGTCTAGTATATGTGTAGTAAGGCAAGCAGATCAACATTTTCCAAGAATACAAAACTTCGTAGTACTAAATTTAAAATCGAAAGATTTAATTTCTTTACGAAAACAATGACAAAGTGGAATTCGTATAAGCATAATAATTAGGTGTCTCGGCGTTAGAAAGATAATCTTACGGAGTGAAAAAGGCATTATGCTTTCTAAAATTTCTGACACTATTCTGGCGATACTTCCAAATACAAGATTTATAAATTGCACATTTTATTTGTGACGTGATGAGGGTATTTGTCAGATCACTTAAGTTTGAGGATTTGCAGTATGTAGCAAGGGCAAGTTCTTGTAAGGCAATAATTATAAAGGATGTAAAAGTATTGGAGGGTACGAGATAGACTGCATTTGAATTTGTGTCTTATTTTACCTCCGAACACAGGTAAGATGTAGCATATATTTTACACCATTTGTATAGCATTGGCTGGGTTTATTATCACATTGTGGTAATCTGTGGGACACTAGTAGTGGGAGCCCCAAAATACTGGCGACAATTTATTTAAAATGGCGGTGATGCAGTTGCACTTCCCCTCCTTCCCCCCTGGAGGAGTGCCGTATCAGTCTGGCAGCTTTCTACACACTTCTGGAAGTGTACCGTACCAGTCTGACGGGTTCATAATTGCACCATTAGCAATTATGTAATGAGAGTATGTACACATGTTCTCCCGTCGACTGTTAGAGACAAATGACGAGTTTGTAGGGGGAAATGCATTTAGGTGTTGTCTCGTCCACAGCTGGATGGCAAGTGAGGAGGATGGAAGTGCACATGCAGTTGCATTGGCGAGGAGATGGGAGAAAACATATGTAATTAGATTATTTAAATGTGCAATGACATACTTAATTTAATTAATTAATCATGCAATGAGTATGTAATTGTGCACTTCAATGTGCAGCGAGACTACAAATCGCAATTGCTAAGTACATAGTCTAATTACACATCTTCTCCATAGGACAGCTCACTCACAATTGACCTGAGTTTGCATATATGACAATTATAACCACCCCAGCCATATTGGTTTACATCCAAGTGCAAGGATTCCATATTTTTTTTCATTCTACCTCATATCATAAGTTAACACTTATGTCTTTTCCATCCCAATTCTTCTATTTTCTCCCACATTGCGTAAATTACAGTCACTCTTTTCTCGAGTGTCTGAAATACACATTACAAGTTTTGTTTGCTATATTTTTCGGTACCATCGTATTATTATTTTATGTCTTTTTTTTTTTTTACATATTTATCCCCGACACTTTATGCTAACTGTTAGAAGCTAGAATTTTATGAGTAACCACCCTGTTGCTAAATATAAATGAAAAAAACATTCATATTAAAATACTTTTTACTGCCCATCATTAACCATCAAACACTAAAATAATATTTACACATATTCATTTATATAAAAAAATTATTATTCTTAAAACATACATTAAAAAAATATATATACCTTTTTACAGCACATTCCTGGAACACAGTTTTTTTGGCATCATGTATGTAATATATATATATAACATACATATACATATATATACATATACAAATCACATCTTCTTACATTACTTCTCTGGATAACAGTTTTGGCATAATTTATATTTATAAAAATATTGATATTATGCTCTCATTTTCGATTTACAGGAGCACAATTACTGGTGCCTCTTTTCCTATGTTAGATCTCACAATCGGGATATTACTTGTAGGATGTCCTAATTCTGTACTGGAGGGCCATCCTTCACAACTGGAAATAAAAATTGAAAGGCGAATTACTGACATCGCGTTTGAAATCATGGCGAATCAGCAACACTGACCTCACTGTTGAATGATGATGATGGATCAGTAACACTGACCTCGCAGTTGGTGGAGGTCATGTAATTGAAGATGTAACCTCTCAGTGAGAAGGTCTTCCCTTCGAAGTCGATGGTCTCAAAAGTGGCAAAGTTAGATGACAGTTCTTGGTGTTGATAGGACCATGCAGCAGATATGGTGGTTTGCAGATGATAGGTCTGATAGAGGTGGTTGACAGATATTAGGTCTTGTTAATGGTGTGGCAGATGTTGTGATTGGCAGATATTGGTAAGTAGGGGAATTTATCTTGGGATCTTATAGTGCCCCCATGGCAATGTCGAAACATTATCTGGCCCGATATACCAATTGCCATCATTACTTGACAAGGCGACTTTTGTTACACATTTGGTGTAGAGCTCATGAAAATGCGAAAGGAAATGAAATTGGTTCCTCATAACCCTTGAATTTTGCACTAGGCAATTCACATAATACCCATACAGGAGGTACTGCTACACATTAGGCTATACCCTCTTTGTTTTACACTTTACAAACTGCCTACAGTATTTACATTTATACAACATACATTAACTGATTAAAAATTAACTTGGTTTAACAATTCATTAATTTTGATTTCCATGATAAACGTTCAGCTTGTAACCTATCATAGATGCAATTAAATCATTTTCTGTGAAATTAATGCCGACATTACTATGAATTAGGCTAGTAAAAAATTTGTATACCACATAACAAGAAATTAACATTTTCTGGCACATTGGTCCTAATAAATGTTTCCTAGTCTTCGAGCTCATATAAACCAATGCATATAACAAACTTATGTTTCTGTTCAACAATATTTAATTTGAATGATTGGTTGTGTGTGTCTATGTTGGGATACTGTTATAAGTTACAAATTAAATTAAACATATTTGCCACTAGCCATCTAGATTCAATTGTGGGAAATAAACTGACCACAGTTGCAAGGAGTTACCATTTAAGATATGCGGGATAGATATTTTACTAACGGGTTTTAAGGAATGCGAATCCTATTTATATGCATTAATCACTCAAATAAGTGATTGCAATTATATGTGTTTGGTAACTGTTCACTATTGTAATTATATTTGATTTGTGTGTTCCTTAAATAGTTACATACTTCTAATGGAGGACATTGATCACCAAAACATAAGTAGTTTAATTAAATATGTCCCTTTTTAATTAATGCCAACTAATATGTAGCATCACTTTGTTTTGAATCTAACTTAACTACCATACATTCTTTAACATTTGGTTTCTGCAGTAAATCACCTCTCATAAATACTCCACAAAAATATGGAATCTTAAGTTCCTTAGGCCAGAATTCATAGTCGGAGGCTTGTTTGGCAAAGAAACTATACTACATGAAGTAGTACTTCTTATTCAAGCACTACTTATCTGACTAATGAATCCATAAATCAAGATTTGAAGTAATTATTGCATAAGCACTACCAATTTGGGTCAAGTTGTGCTTGGCAAAGTACAAAAATAAATGTCTGTATAATATCAATACCAACATAACATCGATAAATTTACAGCAGTCACCCAAACGAAACGAATTTATTGTTAGTTTGTTATTATTTTATTTTTCACTGCTGTTTTGAACAATTTTAACTTGTTTTATTGCACACTTGATGTTAAAATAATCGTATGTGCAATAAAAACATGTTTGTTTCATGTGTTATGTAATAATTTTTCGTAAATTTGTTAGCCATGCTAAAAAAAACTCAGTTGATGTGCACACTTGACGATTATTTGATGTATGTGTTGGTTTTAATGACATCTCAGTTAATTTAAAACCTATGACACCTTGTAATAATATAATTCTGGACATTTCCATTGAGCACCAATAATCGCCATTCTGCAAATGACGTTATCAATCGTAAAAGTGCTTGTTTACATCTCATGTTACTGTCCAGCCAACATAACCTGTGTTTCAGACCTCGTATTGCAAACACAGGCTTGTGCGGTTATTGGAATTTTCTAATACCTTTCGAATAATGGAAAAAAATAATACTCCAGTGCCCGTGAACTGTGCTCATTTAAATCATGTTTATTCGAGTACCTCGTTGGTAGTAATTAATTATTTTTATATACGTTTTGATTAATCATGGCTGGTTGCAGGTACTGTTTTAGTAGTTTTCTTGAGTGATATGTAATATTATCGTCATATGTTTCAACACAATGGCTCGTTCTACCATTTTACAACTTCCGTACCATTCCCCAAGAAGCTAGGTAGGCCTATGTACTCGGAAGAATTTATGTTTTTTCGAAGGATTTAAGTTTGTTGGTTTCAGGAAATGGACAAAGTGTTGATTTTACTGAATGATTATGCAAATAAATTATTTTGTATGAGTGATGGACAAACATTACTGTAGTGAAGTGTTCGTGCAAGGATTTCCATATAAAAACACGTGTTTGAGAGATTGCAAATTACAAACATGTTTTGTAAATAATGTATTTTTATTCAGTTACTATAAATTTTGAAATGCACATGCATTAAAAAAGCAGCACTATCAACTCTTTTGTCTTGTAAAAATATTTGTTACCTACGCATGTGTTGTACAGCCAACGAGTGTAAGGTTAACTTTGGTAGTGTGTTTATTGCTGAATTATTGTGCAATTCAAAATTACACACTCGTAAGAACTGCAAAACAATGTCGTCTCACGAAACTTGTTAATCTAAAGATCCCCCCACCAGTATATTTGTCCCGAAATATAAAGTAAAGAGAGCACCATCAATAAAAATCAACATAACCTCTTTCAGTAGCCTACTCGTTTGGCAAACACATTCGATCATAACCTAACTGTTCTGGGCACATTCTGTTTGTGTTTATGTATTATAATTTTGCAGTGTCCCAGTTTTGTGTACTAAAATTTATGTTGTGATTTTTTTAACTAGCCTTTTGTTAGAATCAAAGCTAAAATGTTAACAAAATATTCGTTAGGTAAAAGAATCGGCTTGCTTCAGTGTAATGAATATTTCACCATAATAATGATTAATGTCGGTTTTCGTGATGAGTATTAATAAGCAATTGTCTTTATTTAAAAAGAAAGGCTGTTTTTTTTTTTTTTGCTGAATCTGTATGTACAGCATTTTTATGTAAAAATGTTCGGTTTTATACACCAGCCCCTAAAATATATTACAAATAAGAAACATTCAAAATTATTTGATGATCATACTTAATGAGCCATAAGGTACTTAAAAAAATTATTAAAAATCATCCTAGTAACCAAAACCCATTGCACACAAAGGTTGAGGAAAGAGGCTGTGTTTTCACATCAAAGTATACGATTTTAATTTTCCCACTTGTCCCATGTAATTATCTAAAGTATAGTCCTGTTTCCATCAAATATTTTAAGGAAACATCATTTGTAATAAAAATATTTCTTGGATAACATAGACGTATTATAAATATTCAGTGCTTAAGTTCACAAGGAAGCAGACTTGATGAATTACTACTTGTATGCATAAATAAGCAATGGTTCTTTGACTATGAATACTTGAGATATAAGTCAAACTTATTTCGTTACTGTGAATATATGGTAAGCAGTACTTCATGAAGCAGTATGTCATGAAACATTACTTACAGCTATCAAAATAAGCAATAATTGTATCTGACACTATGAATTGAAAATCATACTTAAGCACTAGTATATCTCTTGTTCCAAGTATTGCTCATATGCTCACTATTAATTCCACCTTTAGAGTATGCAAGAATATCTTTATTGGTGAGTGCACAATGTGGGATTGTTTCTAAGCCTTTCTTTGCTTCCTTCCATGTGGGGAGTTTTTTTTTTTTTTTTTCAAACTTCCTTCTCAAACTTTATACAGTCGAAGAAATATTCTCTTGCCACTTTGTTTAACAGCTCTACTAATTGCTGAGCCTCCAGCCAGGAGATATCCTAGGGCAGAGAGTGCACGAAAAAATTACTATAATAGACAGCATTTCTCTTCCATTAGTGTTTTCTCAGCTTTTTGGACGGCGAATTCTCATTCCTCTTTTCACTTTCGCTCGCATTACCTTATTTACAAAATAAGCACCAAGATTTTCCCCTGTGGATGAGGTTGAACTCTTTCTAATATTTGTGGCTGCATCTGCTAAAATCTTCTCTGCAATAGTTTGTTGTTTTAAATAGTTAATTTGCGAATAAGTGATATTGTGCTGCTTACAGGCGTTGTCTAATTATTTATTCCTTGGTCGTCATGAACCAATCTTTTTGCAATTTTAGTACCTAGACCACAGTAATTATATTGTGGTATATGTAAAACAAATGGTAATTTATTATTCAATGGGTTAAAACTCCATAACCTTTTTTGATGTGTTTAGTAAGAGACTTTATTTACAACTGAATGCGACCCTATATATAAGAGCTCATATATAGTATTTACATTAGTGTGTTTTAGACTATGAAGGTTATAAAACAAAATTTAGAACTTCCCAAAAATTAACTTGAGTATGAAAATGTAATTGAACAGAAACGTGGTATACTATTACCATCGAATATACGGTTCATTATAAGTGAACCATCATTTTGTGGGAAGATATGTCGCTGTTAGAACATCGAAATGGCTTAAAGTTTGAAAATATGTATTAGTTTATATGAAAAGAGTACATCAAAATGAGTATAAATGTTTAACAACTATTTATTAGCAATTGAAGGAATGCAACTTTTCCCTTTCGGTAATAAAGACGAAATTATAAAACAGAATGTTGCATTATCAAATTCAGTGTTTATATTCGACTATGTCTGGAGTGAACCAAAAGGCGAAATTCAAAAGTAATTCAGTTTTGGTAGACCTTAGAATGTTGACTAGTTTTATCTATCACAAAGTTACGCCCAAATTCTTAAACATAATTTTGCACGATAATTCGAATCGGATAATCTCAGGTCAGTTGGGTGACTAAGAAAGACATTAAGTCTTAAAAGTAATGGTGTTGGCAAGAATTAAAAAAAATTGAGTAACTGATGTGGAGAAACAAATATGGTTGCACGCTCCTCCCCTTCCACTACTGCAAGCATATTTCCGAGTCAGCAAGACATAAATAATTAAAATGGCTCTTATGTGAACATAAAAATCTGTGTGTGTATGTGCCTATGCTTCCACTACTGCTACAGGCATGATTCTGAATCAGAGAGACATAAATAATTAAAACGGCTCTTATGTGAACATAAAAATGTGTGTGTGTGTGTGTGTGTAGGTGCCTATGCTTCCACTACTGCTACAGGCATGATTCTGAGTCAGAGAGACATAAATAATGAAAATGGGATCTTATGTGAGCAACAAGTCTGAGTGGGTGGCATTGTTATTGTATAATTTGATTGACAAGTAACTATGTCCCATACCTCTGATAAAAGCAAAATTGATGTGTTTATGTGAACAAAAAATAATGTATATTGTGTGTTTGGTCGACAAACAGCTATGTGTGCAGGCACCTCTGCTTCCACTACTACATGCATACTTCTGAATCAGCGAATCATTAATAAAATAAATCGTGTGGATATTCGAATGAACAAGACTGATTGTGGGTGATATGCTTATTGTATACTTTGATTGACAAGTAACTATATCCCACTCCTGGTAAAAGTTTCCTTCTGAATCATTGATATGCAAATAATGAAAATGGTTCTTATGTGGACAAAGAAATATTTTGGGTGGTCTATTTTTAATGTCTAAGGTAAGTAGATATTTTGATCTTCCATAAGCTAAGATTGTACGATAAACATGAGAACACTCCAAATTACAGTTCTCACAGCAATGGCTGATTCATCATTTTTACCTTCAAAAGCCAAAGTCTGTTGTCCTGAGTCGAGAGGAGGATAGGCTCAGGTTTTGGCACTCAGGGAGGGTTGGTATCCCGCTGACAGTTGAAAACATTGAAGCACTCCTTTTGTTCTGCTGACAACCTGCCCCCCTTGAGCTGGTGTTCACTGCTCCTTGTAATACTGCGTGCAATCTCGCTGCTCTCCGCTCAGGACTGTCTTGAATCCTTGTATGAAGAATGTAGATTCGCCACTCACTTGGTACACTTTAGCACTGAGTGTGTGGCATCACCCTGAATACGCAGCTCCGAACTTGTCTCCTTCCAAAATTATACTGAGCATTTTAAAGTAAATTTATCCCGTTATATATATTGAACACGGAGTAATATGGTAGATGATGGTGAGGATTATAATGGATCATGTATACAAACTCTGGTCAGTTGAGAGCGAACTGCCTTGGCGATAAGCTGTGTGATTAGAACTTATATGTATACTATGTACTATCTATACACATGTAATTGTTAATTGCAATATGTAATAATTCAAGTGCATAATTAAATATGCAATGCACATAATAAGTAATTGCATGATTAAATAATATACTTACATAATCTAATTACATGTAAACATCACTTTCCCTATGCAACTGCACTTCCAACCTCTTCACTTGTCATCGCGCTGCCGACGAGACAACACCTAAATGCATTCCCCCTCCAACCTTTTCAGTTTGTCACTAACAGTCAAAGGGAGAACATGTGTACTTACTCTCATTATGCAAACACAATGCCAGCCCCCGTCACCGGTCGTCAGAGCTCCCCAATCTGGTGGCCAGCCAGCCCATGACGTCTGCCAAAACAGGTCATGGAACCTCCGGCAGTCCCACAAGAGGAGGGGGCACAACACATAGGGGTGAGGGGTGGTGGTAAGTGCATCTGGAATTGCACATGCAAATGCATGTGAAAGTACATGTGCGGGTGCAGGGAGGTGGGGTGATTACGCAGGGGGCGAGGGGAACTGCAACTACATTGCCACAATTTTGAATCAATTTGGTTCCAGTATGCTTGTGCTGCCCCTACTGTAGAGGGAGCGAGAAACCGTCAGACTAGTACAGTTCACCTCCAGGTGTAACTGCACCGCCGCCATTTTGCATGAGTTGTCTCCAGTACTCTGGGTGTCCCACTACTGGCACTCATGTAACCACATTCTCTTTATTAAACAAAGTAGCTGCTATTTAATTTATAATATATTTATAGTAAATACATTATGGAAAATACCGTCCGTGACAGTAATTTGCTGCTGTTAGAAAAAGGCACTATATTTGAATGTTAGTCAACAAAAATTATTTGACAATACATTCGAAATGAAACCAAAAACATTTAAAACATATAAGTTGAATTAAACACTGGGAGGAATGGAGTAAAATGTACGTTTATGTCGCCCTATAGGGTTATTGTACTAGAGATATATTTTTTTTCAGAGAAGATAAATTCAAAGTTTATATAAATATTATTTGTTCTTTAACACAGAATGTGCAGCTGACGCCTGTGACACTTCCAGAGTTCCCATTTCCCTTCCAGTGAAGATAACACTTCAATAAAGTGGTTTAGAAAGTTTTCCACATCGTTTGTTTACTGCCCTAAAAATACATTTGTTTCTATTTAATGTCGTTTTGCCTAGTTCTCTTCCTTGCTCTTTTTTTCTGTAATTTGTGAACTTGTTGCTCGAATTTTTTTTACTGATTGAGCATTAGGCAGATTAGTTGGATTTAAAAACTCGGTTATCTTAAGTTTACAAATTAGGACTATAGTGTTTTGTGTTGACGTGGTAGGAGAGAACTTATTCCTTAAAATGTGCCCGAAAATATGCAATAACATTAAGCGCTTTCTTTTCCTCTCTCTCTTTATATATAAATCTATATAGTTCTCGCTGTTGCATGGAAATAAGCTTATCTACTCGTTCTCATTGTGGTTCATATTTGTTGACATGTATTAGAAATTTGACCATCGTTGATAATGACCATTACAGACTTGCCACAATTGTTTTGAAACATTACTTAGGTAAATATATGGATATTTCTAAGCGAAGGAAAGCTGAATTTTTAACACATACGTAGTCTGAGAAACAATAAAAAAAAAGTAAAACTTGTTCTTGAAAATTGGTTTCGCATTTGAGAACACCTAGCGAAGAAATTATTCTCCGTAACTATTTGTGTGCACGAAATGTGAAAATAGCAGCTTGTAAAAGTATTTTCGTTTGTAACAGCCAGAAATTTCTCACAGCCTCTCAATTTTGGTGTCCAACCCTAAATTTTCCTAAAAACCTTTTCCCCTTCCCATAGTGTAAAAATAATGCAGTCAGCCCAAATTATTTCCAAATATTATGTTGTGTTAACAAACCTTATTTATATTTCCTGCAGTTCCAACCATTCAAAACAACCATGCAATATTATATAACAGTTTTAAACACAACAAGTTTTCTATTAGGGGCGATTTTGAAAACGTAGTATATATTTTGTAGTTACCATGTGTGTGCATATATATATATATATATATAAATTCCACAACAGAAGCGACGAGAAGTATTCGAAAGAAAATAGTACGAGAAGTAATTAACCCCCTACAACCCTGCAATACTGTCTATGATAGAGCCCTGAGTAAACTGCCAATAAACTCAACATCCTCCATCCACTTGTGTGTCCGTACAGTTAACAATAAATACAGCTGTCTGTGAAGAGGAAATAAAGAGATCGGTATAGTACAAAGAACAAATGACGACAGACCGTTTTAGAGACATTTCAATTGAACTGCAAAATAAAAGCATGTTTCATGTCCAGGGTTCTTTGAGTAAAACCGAGACTGCACTTGCATTACCGGAAGTTTGAACAATCTAGTGTTATTATAAACAGAACCTAGTATGTTTGGGACACACGCTTGCACTTTTCGTTTACCTAGATTTTAAAAGAATTTTATTAAACTGTTTGTTTGATTACTGGTTGAGAATACTTCAGCTAAAATGAAAATTGTGTTATTTTCACTTTATTCAAACAGTGACCTAAAATACTCCTAACTACGATATAAGTAACATATATTTAGGCGAATAACAAATTGCGTTACGGGCTGTAGCTGGCGCTGACTCAGCTGACCCACGCCGTAATTGGAGACCCACCTCGCCCGCCCCTCTTCCTGGAACGATGCGCTCGTGGCTAGCTGCTGCCTTCTGAGAAATCCCGTGAATGCCGACAACGGCGACACTTGCTGGCGTCACAGACCTCCTCTCGCCTGCTAGAGTTTCCGATACGTTTAGCGACGACGCATGAATGTTCTGGTAAGACTGGCTGGCGCCTCAGCCCTCCGCGACGCACCACGCGAGTTGGGGAAGATTCTAGGTGTCGGCCTAAGACCTATATATACTGCCGCAACCCAGCGGCCGGCAATCTTAGATGGAGGCCGCCTGGCCGAGTGTGCGCGAGGAAGTGTGGTGTGGACGACGACTGGAGATTGCGGGACAACGGCGAGGTAGGTGTTCGTGGCTGGAATGGACGAAAGCGTGTGAAACCGACGAGTGAAGCCTACTTTGCATGAGGGCGTTTGGAGCACTGTAGAACATTGCGACTGGTGGGACATGGACTGAACTGAAGTGGGACTGAATGGAAGTGATATAATGATTTTATTTTAAATATTCAAATTGTCAAATATGGACGCATAGATTATAAAATAATTGAATATATTGATACACTGCCTATTGGGACTGATCTTTAATTATTTAATTTCATTGATTTCTTTGTCGTTATTATAAATTTTATTAATTGGTGTCAATTGTGAGCAGTAAGTGAGTTAAATTTATTGGGAGGATTTGAGCTAAGAGAATTTTGCTGTAGTTATTGTAAATAAAATATGGAAATTATAATTAATTCTTTTCTTAAATTAAGACCTCCATCCCGTAACGAACTTGGTGTAGCCCACTTAAATTCTAGAAAGAGAAATTTTAACAATAATATTATAACATAAAATTGATAAAGATAAAGGATACACACTATCAAGTGTATCTGATCATTTTCAGTGAACTTAATAATGCAGGTTGGTAAAAATTTAATAAGGTTTTAATAATGTATTAATCTTGAAAATCTTGTCAACTATGCCTGAAATATAAGTTTGATTTGATAAAGGCTATTAAACTAAGGAATTCGAAATGCCTGCATTTCCTGATAATGTTATTACATATTGAAGAATGAAGTAACAAGTTAGCAGGTTATTTGAATGACACTTCACGTACAATTATAAGCTTGCCTTCCAACATTCTGGTGTGACGCAGTCATTTATTTACTTTAGTCTTATTCCCAGACGATTCGCTTTAAGTCGCGCAGCCGTGCTAGGTAGAGCTGAAAGTCACGCAATGTGGCACCTGACGGAGGAGAAATTTTTAAAATGCAAGGGGAATAATGCCGTGTGCATAGCGAGCAGCGGCTGTTTCTCCATCCTACAGCGACTTGAGAAAAAGTCTCAGTTCAGCACGAAATGGGCCGTATCATGTCACGTCACATCGCATATCTGGAAGCACTCTCCCGAGAAGCTTCTGAAGAGAGGGGAAGTGGGGGTGGGAGCGGGTGGAGTGCTGGGGATGGAGGAGGAGGAGGGAAGATGGGGCGCGTTGCCATGGCGACAAGACATCCACAGGTAGGCAGGACCCCATTGCTGTTGCTACCTGGGTAACGCACATCAAGCTCACCCCTTGCGCGCACGACAGCACAAACACACGCTCACTTGTCATATTCCGTCTGTCTCCACCTGCAGCTGGCCCCTTTTCACCCAGGTTTCTTCCCCCTCTCCTCCCGCCACACCCTCTGTTGTACCTTTTCACCTCCAAGCGCTCCAATGAAAAGGTTCCGCCCGACCGGCAAACAGACTTTATTTCGTTTGCCAGTGCTTGTGTCTGGAATCGGATATGAAGCGGGCGGGATGACATGGCGGCGTCCCTAGTCCGCTGTATTCAAAGTCCTCCCCTCGCCGGGTGAATACAACCGGACACGCGCTGGGGTTCAGCACTACCGTCGGAAGGTTTGGGTCGCGGTGAAAAGACTCCGGAGTGCGTGGGAGAGCCGTTTGTCAAAGTATCACAGCAGTATTTTGAGACGACTGAAAAGAAACGAAGTAAATATGCGTCAGAAGGCAGCAGAAAAATTTAATATATATATATATTATATATATATATATATATATATATATATATATATATATATATATATATATATATAAGGTTACCCTTGTCGGAATTAAGCTTGACTCACGCTCTTACCAACTATTGCCTGCTATTATAGCTGTGCCGGTTTATATTAAATTTCCTTACAAAGTACATGTTTTTCATCCCAGATTTTCATTTGTGCGCTATAAGTACTGCCAATACTTTTTAGTAAATAAAATACTTCTCTGGGCCTTTTATGATATATAAGAAATATGGTTGCCGATATCAGTACACACAGCAACAACAATGCCGAGTAACCATATTTCTTATCTTACGGTCTCATTTCCTACTACAGGCCTTACCTCGAAATTGTGTCACTCGAAGGGTGCGGTCCATCTCTAGGATGCATATTACTACACGCGTTATAAATATCGCAAACGGGAGCTGACACCGGCCGCCAGCTCCCATTAAGCACGGCCTGGGGTGGCCCACCCCATCCCTCTCCTCATTCAGGCAGATGCGCTCGCCGACTCACTGCCCACCCCCCCCCCCCTCCTGGGAAACCCGGGAATGATTGACGGCGGCGAGACGTGGCTGACGTCACATCCCTTCCTCCTCACCCTGCTGAGGAGCCGGCACACATATAGAAGGGTCAAGAATATTCTGGGGATTAGGATACTCGGCGCAGCGAGGGATTTGGAGAAATTTCTGGACGATAGCTTAAGGTCCTATAAATACCGCAGAAGTTCAGTGGCCAGCAGTCTTTGGTGAATGCCATCTAGCTGAGTGCGGGCGCGAAGTTGAGTACGGCCGAGGTGTTCGTGGCGTGAATGGACGAGAGTGAAGCTTACTGTGCGTGAGGGCGCTCGGAGGACTCTAGAACATTGCGAACTGGCGGGATATGGACTAAATTGAGGTGGGACTGAGTGGATATATAATACGGACTTTATTGTAAATATTGGAACTGACAATTATGGACACATTATTGATAAAATAATTGAATCATTTGATACACCGTCTATTGGGACTGATTTTTATTTATTTAATTTCGTTGATTTCTTTGAAATCATTAATTGTCAACAGTAAGTGATATCAATTTGCTGTGAGATATTGAGTCGAGAGACTTCTACTTGTAGTTATTGTAAACAAAATTAGGAAATTATAATTATTTCTTTGATTTAATTAAGACCTCCATCCCTTGACGAATTTTGTTTAGCCCACTGAATTTACAGAGAGAGATTGTAATAATAATTTTATTGAATGTGATTTAAATCGAGTAGTTTAACCATTTCAGACCTACTTTACTTGACAATGTCAACGTATGTTGTAAACAAGAAATGTTGTAATGTGTGCTGTACTCAAATGGACGCAACACCTGTTTTGTTATCTCAGACGACGAGTTGCAGGTTCTGTGTTGGGCCACAGTAAAATTAACCGATCATAGACTAGATTAGTAAGTATACTTGCGAAAACATTTACCCACAGGCAAAATCTTTGGCCATTCGGCTTCACCGTGTACATTACAGAACAAAAATTACCTACATGTGCGTGATGTCCGCATTTATGCATACTCGGCGAGACTGTGATAAAGTTCATACTTTTGACATGTTTACTGAAGAAATATAGATATCGAATGTATAGTCCATGTATGTACATATAACAGATAAATTGCAGTAATTGCTGCTTTGTTATTGTTTTTAATATTACATTTCCAGCAGAAAAAATGCATTAAACACAATTCCGTTCGATGGAATTTTCATTATTTTAAAGGGATTTAATTATTTCTTCATGGCAGAATTTTAGAACCGTGAAAAAAAACTGGCAATGGAGTTCTGGTGTGGTATCACATTTATGGCCAACCATTGCGGTTCTTTATTTTAGAGATCATACCGCAGGATTCATCTAAGCCATGAAGGATACTTTAATAGAAAAAAAAAAGATTAATTTTAAATGTTTCCTGAGATAGAAATCTTGATAGATGTGATGTTCGCTATCCTATACCTGACTGTATCTTGGTTTTCAGCGAGACATGCACATCTATGTTGTCACTTCAGTGATCGATTTAAAATGTTTACTTTTATTTACAAGGTGAGGTTAGAAATCAGACATACCGATTTTTCATAATGGTTGCCCAAAAGCCGAAAGTCGGTTCCCTGTTGTTAAACTAACATTTATCAACGCCTTAGCGATGTACGATCTAGTCCGCTTCTTTGCGCTGAAACTCGACCTATCAGACGAACCTCTCGGGTGCGACGGTATAATTAATGTAATCAATATGACCGCAGACTCCGTGCTCTTGCTAGTCGCCTCCAACCTCTCAGGACAGCTATCAGCCAGCGAGACAACCCCAGCTTCGCAGGGTGACTCTTAAAACAGCAAGTGTCAAAAAACACAACAGCATTACTAAGACCGCGGCTGCTAAACGTGGTAAAACGTCCTAGCCAATCAGACACTCCCAACAAAAGCAAAAGCAAACATACGTGTCTGTTTAAATTAATATAATTATTTACATACTTGTATAGGCCGTTCACGGTAGAGTGAGCACTTTTGAAGCCCTAGTTACATTTTTCTTCAACCAATTTATATCCTTCCACCACTTGTTAATGTGAACCCTGCCATGTGAGTAGTAAACAGAGTGTATGCATCCACCATACACAAAACCACAACCACGAGGCCACAATTAATTGTATTTATTGGTTATTATGTCTGATGAAACATCTTCAAAAAGTGCTCACTTTGCCGTGAGCGGCCTATAGAGAATTTTTACACTTATTTTTTTATCTTTTCAGATCCAGATATCTCCGCCCCATCCCCCAATATTAAGAAAATGTTTTTACACTAATTATATTAATATTTGGGGATATTTTCCATTTGCTTCTTTTACTGCAGCTTCATATGAATGCGGGACATAAACTCAGCAACGTGGTGCCAGCAATGTGCGCGAGCCGCACACAATTCAAAGTTTGTAGCACGGAGCGTTTCTGCCTGTCCGGCCTGGGGATATCCCGTGCTGTTGAGTTATTAGACGTGCTGGACACGGCATTAATCCTACTCATTTAAAGAGCACTTGTATCCAAAGCAGAGACGTAAACTGTTGCCAAGCGTCAGCCCGCACGAGCACGCGTTCGTCATGGGCGCACCTGCGCCCGCTATGCGCGACGCCGATCCTATCAGGGAAAGTGTGTGGGTGTGTGTGTGTGCGCGCGCGCGTGCGTGTCATTATCTAGCGAATGGATAACCAGCTCTAAAGGCTATTCACGATGAAGTGAGCACTTTTAAAATCAACCTTAGAAAAAGTCACCGCATGTATTTTAACGGCCGCCCTGAGTGATATGCGACCAGTAAAATTGATAACGATGGATTGGAAATAGTTCCGTATGTTAACGTTAATTAAAAAGTGTTAGGTTCACTACAAACTGAGCACTTTTGAAAGCCCTGCTAAAGATCTAATTGTGTGCGCATTGTGTATTCTTCCACCGCGTGTAAAATTAACATTGCCATGAGCCTCATCACTTTATTCATGCGCCGTCCAAGTAAAACTGTAAAAATATTAAGGAAGTAAATATTGTAGAAAAGTGCTAATATTTACAAGTATTATGCATTAATAAATCATGAAAGGAAAATAAATCGTTTCGGTATTCACGAATATTTAACCGAACACTTTTAATTCAGCGTTGAGACGTGGAACTACTTTCCACTCCGTCGTTACCAACTTTACTGGGCGCGTGCCAGTTAGTTCGCTCGTTGCATTTAGTGACAGTAACATTTTCCCAAGGTTGATTTTGATAGTGCTCATTTTACCGTGAACAGCTGTATACTAGCATTTGGCAGCCTCGGTGGGTGCACAGTATGTGATTTGTAGTAAATATGAACCCCATTCATAGAACTTCTGCAAGTTATTAACTTGCTTAAGACTATGAAAAAAACTGGCTAGCACATCTTAATATTCCTATAATACTGTTCGACTTTTACATAAATAGATTGCTTACTAGTATAGTTTCATTATTTTCTTTAAAATTACGCGAAGTCATTAGAGTAAGAGTTTATTTATACTTTTGACGAAAATTACTGACCGGTTGCAAGATAAAGTTTTTCCTTTACGTACTGGGATATTATCCGCATGTAAAATTTAATGATAAAAAATCTGGGTTCAAAGGAGTTTTGAACTTACGTCCAAAAGTTATGTATTAGTTGACAAAGCCCCGAGTTTACCACTGTATTACCACTTCACACATTTCAAGTGGAGTTTATAGACAGTAGATACAATAAACTGTAGGAATAAATATTTTCATAGAGTAGGTAATGTTTTAAGTACTTAAAACGGCTTTAAATAGTAATTAAAAGTTGTCATCGCCAATATTATTCGTCATTGTATTTTAAATCTATTTGAAAGAGTTTCAACTTCACGAATATTTAATCATGATGGAGGCGTCCTTTTCGGTTTCTTCATCAACTCATTTCAAGTAGTAGCCACGGGGAGCGTCCTACACTCTGAAACTGCGACGTGATTGGCCAAGTGCGAAATCAGGTATGGAACGGGCCACTAAAAGAAGGACGTGTCCGATTACTAAAATAAGCAGAGTAGTATCCGCCGTCACTTACGGTTCGTATTTTTGATCCTCGGCTTCGGGAGCTCGACGTCACTTTGTGTGTTTGTGGCATTTGATCGTTTGGCGAGTCTAATGGACCTTCGAATTTGGACATGTCGCTTTTTTACGTATATTGAGCTTTTCAGTTTTATTCGAATTGTGTGATATTCCTTGGCTGTACAGGTTAACATACCTAAGGCCAGGCGTTTTTGCGCCGCATTAGAAGAAGAAAAAGAAGTGTCCGATTACCAAACCCTGTACGAAATCTGGCAGTGCAAGGCGGGAAATGCCATGACGGGTGCCACACTTGCCCGTATACCGGCCGCTATGGCAGACCTCGCACAAGCTTTTACGGAATCTGGTATAGTGTAATATCGGTTTTAAGGATGGAGGAGAGTAGAATGGACGTGATCATCGCGATCTGTCACAGAACATGTCGGCAGTATGGCGGGAAGGTGTTACAGTATTGTCTATTCACGGTTTCTTCAAACTTTTAAAATCAATACTTCGAAAAATCATCCCACGTATGAAATACTTGTTTGTTACCTAAACATGTGATTTATACTTGTGTTAATATAAAAGTGAGTTATTTTCAGTTAAATTGACATTTCATTTATATTTCTGCTATAAATTCTACATTTTAATTTATAATTATCATCGATAAAAACAGAAAGAAAATAGGCGTGTTGGCAATGTCTAGTAAGAAATAGTTTTTATGTAAAGTATTATTCAAGTGTGTGGGTACGAATGCGGCACGTTGTACATTTGGCGTGATACCCTAGACGTTGTACCTTTGGTGTGATACCCTAGACGTTGTACCTTTGGCGTGATACTCTAGACATTGGTTTTGGTTGCATGAGGCGGAGGAATATTTTGAAAGCAGAACTTTAGCAGGGCTTCAGAAATGTTTGAAGTAATCGGGGATGTACTATACACATTAATCATGTTGATAATTTACATTGGAAAGTGTCAATTGCTAACAGTATCCAAATACCTCGTGCATTAATTCTGGTAGCGAAAGTCCCAATATATATCCTACCTATTGCAGTACCGTAATTACAAAAAATGAGGTACCTGTGTGTTATCTTGTGTTGGTAACATATTAAGGAAACAAACAAACGCGTTGTTCATGGGGTGATTTTTCAAAGGCTTGATTAAAAAATATGCGTGGAAACCGCGAATAGACATGCAGATTCGTACTTTCGGTGAGTACAAAATAAGGTAATTTTCAATAGCCGTAAATGTAAACATTACACTCGCATTCCGACATCATGTCCTGGGACCCCCCCCCCCCCCTTCAACTAAACTGGGCATATTTCATAGTTATAGCCAGTCGCATTTCTTTTCAGAGGTTGGTTTTATTACTATACCCTACTGCTCATTTTATCAATAAATACGACGTGAATTTCCAAAATGTTTGTCAACACTCGGTGCAAAAAACACTTAGTAAAGTTATCGTAGGATGATTCTAAAAAAAAAATAGGTTTTTTACTTATTGATGGCTGTGATTTTTGATGGCACTATCACAACCCACAACACGCCATTAATTAGCGTACTGTTTGGGCAGCTCCGCACTTTCAAACATTACCCATGTCAAACTAGTAACTGTGTAACGGACAATCTCTGCAGCACAAAGCCAAAAAGTTTGTTTGAGTGGTGATACCAAGGGGGGGGGGGGGAAGGAAAAATATAGATATTAAGAAAAAGAACGTTTGTTGAAATAAAACAAGAAATCTGACAGTAATTTTTAAGTTGCATGTACTGTACAACGTTATTTGGCCTCCTTAGAATCGAGTGGATGAAGACTACGTCAACATGTATTCATAAATCTTGAGCCATTATCCACAAATTTAAAACTATCCATATTATTTTTAGTAACTTTTATTCATAATTCATTAACTTGTTAATATGTATTTTTATATCGCTCCCACCATGTCAAAACTCAATTGGAAACCCAAAAAGTAGGTAGGCCTTTAGCATAAAGTATATATATCAAATATATCTCGCAAAGAAATTTGCTGAGAACTTCTTTTAAAATATTTTTATCCTTATTTTACCTTTACGGGCACAATATTCGTATCACAAGCTGACGTACTAATGTCTATGTTATAACATAGTCTGGCAGTAATGTAACAAAACAAAGTATTAAAATTACTACATATAACGATGTATTAAATTTACCTTGATTAATTGGCACTCTTATTGTTAGAGTGAAACACAAACAATTAGGATATAATTGACTATTGAAGTCAATAACCTTAGCGTTATTCCTTCTTTTACTTTTCTTCGCCAAGTTTCTAGCATAGCGAGTATTTCTTACTTTTCATTAAATTTACCTTAGTTCTCTCGAGTAACTTCTCTTGAGAGCAAAGGGAATATTTCGTTATCTGTGATACAAATTTTTATTCATTTCTAAAGTAGATCTGCTTTAAGGGAAGAGGAATGTGTATATAAATTTTAACAAGTTACTGATGAAAAATAATCATTAGAAATTAAATACATTTTCTTTAGTGAAAAGCACATCCGTGATTATTCAGCATTTGAATTTTTAAATCACAGTTACTTTGTATTCTGCGAACAAGAAATCTTAATACCTTTTCTCCTGGCTTCAGTAACGTTACTTATTTTACAGTGAAATCAACTTTGTCGCTAAATTTATATCTTCGCAAATCGTGTTATAAATGTGATCATGGCTTAAAAACATACGAAACGGCTGCAATATCTCCAGTTCCTTTTATTATATGCTATTCACGGTAAAGTGAGCATTTTTTAAGGTCCTACCAACAGACACTAACGACTAATAAATATATGGTTTTGCAGCCTTGAGCGTTAACTTATGAGAGTGGTGAAATGTATACACTATGTTTATTGGTCACGTTGCAATGCTTATGTTAAAAAACAGCAGGAAAATGGAAAGTGGATGAAAGGAAAAATTTATAAGGGCCTTAAATAGTGCTCACTTTGCCGTGAACAGCCTGTAATAAATTTTTAGTTATCGCATTGGTTTCATATATTTATTTGTAGGTTTGATGCGATGTGCTTGTTAAAATCTTGAAAGAGGTTACAGTTCAGTCATAAGATGCGGATGGAGATATATATATATGTATGTATGTGTGTGTGTGTGTGTGTGTGTGTGTGTGTGTGTATGTGAGCGTGAGCTTGGTAAACGCTTTGATTATAAATACGTTTATACTTTCGAATCACGTGTAACATTTTATATAATGTTGTATTTTTTTCGGCAATAGGGTTGTTAGTCATATTGCCGGTAACACTTAGACTAAATCTAGTTTTCATCCTGAAACACAGTAATTTATTTTTTCCATTTTTGTTGTTCGTGTTCCGCAGACTAATATCACCGGCCCACCATGTGCATACATTCCCACATGCGGGAAAATTAATTTCCCTTGCTGTCAGCGGTTCTGTTTACCTTCACCTTAATATATCATTAGCAACTACAGACCATGTGTGTGTGATGTATCAGATAATGTAAACAGAGTTTGCCAACATTGCGGATTATTACAGGAAATGTTATTTTTTACCTTAATCTACACTGTTGTCCATTCGGTTGAATCTTATCATCATTGCAAACTATTTTCTCTATCAAAAACTGGAAATATTACAATCTGTATAACTAATATTTTTTCAACTATTTTTTCACGAGTTTCTAAATAAGCGTTAAAGTTTTATAAACAATCTACTAGCTTGTGCAAAGTGTCCACGAAAAACTCGTCACTCCTAAATGAAACTTACGTTAGTATAAAAATTACTAAATTGTACAAAATAATAAATTTCGCGTACACGTAAATTCAAGCATAAAATCAGAATTTAAAAGAGAGTTTGTTGTTTTTATGTTTGCATTATATTTGCGCATATAAACCCATTTATACGACGTACTCAGTAACAAACCGTGCATTTTATAATATGCGTTTACTGATTATAAAATTTTTAAATAAAATATCTTGTGACAGATATTAGTGTACTTAAATGTCAATCACGAATTTACTGATATTTCAGTGAATGTTGAACATAAATTTGTAATTTACAACATGAAGATTCAGCGGCAAGTGTGCGTGTGTGTATTAAACACTTATGTAAACTATTATTCTGTTTATTTAGTAAAGCCACATTTAGCTGTAAGCAAAGTTTATCGAGGACTCTGATAATTCTGAATCTCAAAGGAGCATTAATTCTTAAACAGTGTAAAGTAACTCAACATAAGGGCAACTAATTTCACAAATTCGATATAACAGTTTAATTATTTTTGAGATTGCTGTTTTTATCCGTACACGTAACAATGATGAGGGCACCGCGAACAACAAAAATTAAAATACCGAAATTGCTAGCTGCTGAAATTTTTATGTATTGTGTGTGTCTAGGTAGTGAAACATTAATAACTGCGCCTGGTTTCCTAGTCATCAAAAGTTGCAAAACACTTTTAGATATACTACATCTATGAATAAACCGTGAATATAAATGCAGTCGGTAAACGAATGACACCTCTGAATTTAAGGAGTAAAATTCAAAGTTTTCTGCTGAGAGTGATTTGAAATATGATAGAAGTTACGTGCTTATTTTCTTTTTAAATCCCGCCTCCCCCCCCTTTTTTTTTTGTAATATGATGAAACCCAAAGCAGATATCAAAACTATTCCTAATACATGTTGATTAATGATTAGTTTAAAAAAATCATGTTAACAATACAATTTTTACTAAGTTTTAGACTTACAACATAATTTAGGAACGGCCCAGACCAGACGGAAACTGAATTATTCAAAGTTTTCAGAGCTAATGAGTTTGTTGTTAACGTGTACAAGGCCAAGGAATATACCTGGAAGTATCATACTCATTAGTTTGCTCTCCTTGGAAAGATAGGCTTATGCAATCATGCAAATGTCTGTCTCAGACGCATGTCTCCGTTCATCCTAGTAACTACCGAACTAGTGAGCTGTATCTTACAAAACTCGGTAAACACATAGTACTCAGTAAGGACATCCGAATTATATAATCTTTCACCGAGCCATGTATTTATTTTGAAAATGGTGGCCCTTGTAATACTTTGGGTGCCATTTCATACCTAACGAATCATTCAAATAATTAAACCAATAGTTGTATTTGATAGCTTAGCAGATAAATATTTAATTAAGAGAGTTATGCTGTTATTGATCTTCAATTTGGAAATAGCACTACATGGAAAAATTCAGCTTTTTCATCATATCTCGGAAACTAACCAAGAGATCACCCCCCCCCCCCTCTCCTCAATATTTAGCAGCTTACTAACATTATGGTAGTTAATATTACCATATACAACTTATACGGATAAAACACTTGTTTTCAACATGGCAGCCATATCAATATTTTAGGTTAATTTTATATTCAAATATACAATATGTTTCCGAACAACACCTACAAACTCCAGCAGGTTATTTCTGACAAAAAAAATAAGACGAAAATATCTGTACCACTTTGTCGCTAAAGTGATTATTAAGGGAAATACGCTCCCCTTAAAACCACGGTTTTTAATTTTCACGAGTTAAAAATATCAATAACTACTCACGATTAAGCAACAAATCGGTGAATAGTGTTTTCTTGAATGGAGATCTTACATCTTGACGGGGGATGATATTACCAACATATTTCTTTGACAGTAATTAAAGACAAAAGACTTGTGCTGCGCGCTAAAACCAAGTCACGAGAATACGAGCGAGCAACACAAACTGAGGAAGGTTTTATTTATTTTATAGTTTTACTATTGCTCAATTTGTATGAGTCGAAAACAGCACGTCACCACTGTAAAATAGTTGTCACCGCCAGTGCATTGCATCTAAATTATTGAAACAGTGGAGGCTGTACCCCACTTTTTCAATTAAAAGCAGAGTTCAAAAGGTTGCGAGTCTTTTAAGGGAGGTCAAAGTCTCTCGTAATCATGACAGTGCTTGTAACTGAAAAAAACACAAGAATTTCGTTTCCTGCCAAAGCAAGGTGTGTGCCGAATGTAATTCGCGTCTCCATCACACAAAACGACTATTAATACCGAAAGTTTAGAGTATACGGCTGTGCCAGGATTGGATGGAACACTTAAAATAAATTTGAGGATAAATTTCCTCACATGTAAGAGAAGCTAATTACATCTACATGTAAGGTAAAATTGCCTCTTAAATGTAGAGTAAATTTACATAGCAAGTAAGGCACTATTCTCCAATCGTAGGAGAAAAGTACATGACATAGGTGGGGGAAAAATACCATACAAGTAAGAGAAAGTGAAATATATTCTACAATATAATTAAATTTAAAAGTATCCCGTAGAATAGTACTGTTTATATTTTTATTTCTTACTATCCTCTGGCGAATAATAACTGAAACCTCAACACTAAAATCCTCGACACCACGACGATAATGTAACATCGTCAGTGAATATTAGGGTGTTAAATAATGGTTTCCTCCCCCCCCCCCCTTTTTTTCGCTGTTGAGAATACTATAGAGATGCACTAGTCGTAAGGTAGTTTCCCCATCCATGTATGAGATTTTCTACTACCTTGTACGTGGATTTTACTCCAGAGTGAGGTAATTTTATCTTACCTGTATAGAAAACTATGTTTCCCCCAAAAGTTTGCAAATATTACCTTAGACCTGTACGGTAATTTTCTCATTATTTTTACAGTGAAGTCTGAGATTGGCTGGCGGGTCACGTGACGTATGGGAGGGAGCACACTTCCAGCTCCGCATATTCACTCGCGGGCACTCGATACGCGCTAACATGGCTTCTCGTTTTTCGCGTCCCGACCTACTGCGCGCGCGCATGTTCGAAGAAGGCGCTCGGAGTAATGCGTTCTTTAAAATGCAACTCCCGGGCTTGAATATTTAATCTGGATATAACTCCCGCGAAGACAGCAAAGACGTCAGGGGACTTAACCGGGCTCTCAGACGAACTGTCTGAAATGTTCGCATGCAAACAAGGTTAAGGACATTTCGAGTACATATTTCCGCGCTGAAGGTGATCCATTAATGGAAAACTTACCAAGTCTTTTTTAATGTTTTCTTGAATATGAATTTTGTATTTGCCGAGACATCAAAAGCACAACCATCTCAGCTATCACTCAATTATTTTACCTGCAAAAAATGAAACAATAAACTTGACGCAACAGAGAATAATATATTGTATAATTTTTTTTTTAAAATTGCATTTCTAAAAAGTGTTATGTTTTGCTCAGATAATTAAAAATAATTATACTTAATATTTCTCGTTATACGTTTTTTTTCATTTTGATTTCTTTGCAGCCCATTAATATATACACTGGCATCTTTATTAACATGTTATACTCTTAGGCAGATGATAATTGTACACGTAGAAAGAGGTGTGATCAAAATCATTACATAAATTGTAGTTCTTTTCCAAATTATACTTTCAAAAGAACTATACATTTTAGAATAAATTATAAAACATAATTTTGTGCAACTTTAATGTTATCAAAAAACTTGTATAAAGGCATGTAAACATTATATATATATATGGAGAGAGAGAGAGATATATATATATATAGAATTACAATTTCTCAAAGTCAGTGGGCTAAACCAGATTCATTAATGAGTGGAGGTACTAATCATATAAAAGAGTTAATTATAATTTCCTAATTCTATGAACAATAATTTTAAACAAAATTCTCTCGAACCAACATCCCACAATAAATTGATATCTCTTGCTGTTTACCATTAATGAATTCAATCAATACAAGGAAATAAAGGTATTTAAATAATTAAAAATCAGTCCCAATCAACAGTTTATGAAAATCTATTCAACTATTTTAAAAACTCTATGTAAATATTTTACAGTTCCAATATGTACAATAAAATCCGTGTCACATTTCCATACAGTCGACGCCTCAGTTTAATCCAGGTCTCAGCAGTCCGCGATGATCTAGAGTTCTCTGAGCGCCCTCACTCTAAGTAGCCTTCACTCGGGTTTTACGCCCTCTCGTCTGTCAACCCCACAAACACCTCGTCCGCCGTCGTCTCGCAATCTCCCGTCTTCGTCCTCTCCACCGATGTCCCTTTGCTACACTAAAATTTGTTCGGTTGCCGCACTCATCCAGAAGACTCGTATGCCATCGTCCAGAAATTTCTCCAAATGCACAGTTGCGCCGACAGTCCTAGTTCCTAGAACATTCTTGCTTATCCTTCCAAGTCGTCGGCTTCTCCAGCAGGGGAGGAGGAGGTGGAGGGGGGGGCTTTTATGCCCCCCAGGTCAGCTGTCATTTATTCTCCCGACTGCCGGCCGCCCGGAGCAGACCTCCTGGGGAGAGAGAAGAGTCGAGGTGGGTCTGCCCCCCCCCCCCCCAGACCAAGGCCACGCGCGCCTGTTGCGAGGCAGTTTAGTCAAACAATTATGTAACTCTGTTTTTATGAATCTGAAGGCCATCTATTTTACATTTAGAGAAACGGGCACTACATAGAAACACATTTTAACAAAGTTTTAAGTTACCTAATGTAGGAATACATCTAACTAAAATATAAAAAATAAATCAATAAAACATACCGATAGGGTTACAGACTTCTGTATTAAGGTGTATATACGTAAGATTATTCTTGTTTATGCTTGTATATTATTTATACTATATGGAGATGCGCATTTTCTTACTGTGCTGTGTGACATTATGTATTTAAATCAAAAATAAATGTTTGCTTTACTATGTGAATATTAGTATATTAATACCGTTCCAAATTTAATTTTTTTTTTATTCGTTCTTAAAATACATTTTACTGTCACCTAACTTTCATATAAACAAATATACACACTATTTGATATATTTTATTCTCATGTCCAACATCTTGGCTATTAATGTGAATATGATAAATGTACTGACGTTATTACGTTTAGATGAACGTGTATATGTAACGAACACAGGCAGTAAAAGATTCATTACCATCTAATTCGGTTATGTTTGCTTGGGATGGTAAATCGTTAGTCGCCGCATTGTAATAATTTTGAAATCAGTTTGCAGGCAAAGACAACGCCCTGTTATGTATGTAATCGCAAAGGATCCTTTACAGACTTGCGTGATCCAAAACGGTAAATGGAAATAAGGCACCCTGATAACTTTACCTATTAATGGTCTACTGTCGTGTTCTAGTTAAGGCCACAACCTCCCATTTCTACAGTTTTTGCGAGAATTGATTTTTTGAACCCAAACGGGGAGCCAATATAGTAAAATACTCATACAATTTTGTTACAAATTGATTTTATTATGTAGCCGAATTTTTTCAAAACATAAAATTGAATTATTTTAAGTAATTATTAAAAAAGAAAAGTTTTCGTTGATTAATAAATTGGATAAAAGTAAGAAGTATTATGTGTCAAAAAAATTATACTACATATTAAAAAACTATTTGTAACAAAACTGTAAGAGGGGTTTTACTATATCGGCTCCCGTTTGGTTCAAAAAATTAATTGTCGCAAAAGCTGCAGAAATAGTAGATCGTGGCCTTAAGGCGGCCGCCTAGTGAGGGGTATGCTTGGGTTAATGAAGCAAAACCGACGAAGCGCTATGGACGACGTTCAGCAGTCTCTCTGTCAACGACTCGCCTGAGCGTGACTTAAGGCGTTGATCCTACAATTTTATTGAACGCGACTCTGTACCAAAGTCAAATGCACGCCTCTCTTGTTGTTTCGCATGCCATCCGTTTCGAATATTTTGAGATACAGCAGTCTGAAAAAGCTGATTTTAGTTACGATAGAGAACATGAAAATAATGTTCCCAACGTGCACACATAATGTCTTGAAATTACCATTCCGTCATTGTCTAGAAATTCCTTTATTTTCGTAGGTAAACTTATTGCTGGCAAGTTTAATATTTTCGTCAAAAAACCCTTTATTCAAAGACGCTGCGTTTCAAGCACTATGCAGGCGACTGCCTGAACCCTTTGGGGATGGCATAAATTTACTAGCACTGAGGACAAGTTTCAAGAAAGCTGCCTGTATTCTACACTAAAGCAATATAATTTGGGTTGCTCTCTGTATTTCCACTTACCATTGTCCTATTGGTCCTGGCCACACCGGACACACCTACTGTACTCTGCAACGTTTATTATTGGCTGGCCGCCGACCAATGAAGTTACGCGTTGTATGTGTACCAATGAATGTATTGCGATAGAAGTAACACGTTTCACAATCCATCATGTTTTAAAAATTATTTAAAAGGACAGTTTTATTCTTACAAACTGAAATGTTGACTAGTCATCTTTTTTTTTTTTTTTTACTTAGATTCCGATAAAGTCTAGCGAAATAGTAAAACCATTAAAGTGTGAACTTTGTCTCCAAGAGCAGATCAATTTCCATATAAAAGTAGCCTCGATTATATACGTGCATACTCCTTAAAGGGTTAAGTGCGATCCGTAACTATGACGTAAAGAGCCGCAGCTATTGTCAAAAAGGCGAAATGGTAACACGCGAAATTAACTCATCGAAGCCAACCAGCGAAGCGTTATTGTCTGGGGTAAAATTTGCGAGGGACCCAGTGTTTTGAATCTTGCTAAGACCAGGATGTCGGCACGTGTGACCTTTTATGTGTAAAATACGTTTAGTGTGAGACGGACCATTAACTAACACACCGACATAAAGCAGGGATGGTAGCAGACAAAAACGAGTTTTCGAAAATTAACTGTTTCCGTAGTACCTACATTTTCAGAAATTTATAAGACTCAAATTATTTGCGTTAACTACTGTAGGCTACGCACGTCATACTCGTGTGCCTGCGCCATTGTTAATTTAAGATGCACTCGGTGGCAAACCCCTGATGTTTGAGAGGGTGAAAACCGCGAGGCCAAAGTTAATCGGGGAATAGGTTGTTACAATCTGTGAACTAGGGTCTTCCCAACTTGGCCTAAAATTATTTTGCCTTAAATCACTTCGTCTAAAAATACTTTGTGTTAATGTCATTTGACACTTGTCCTCTTGTAAGTGCAGAGTTTTGTGACGTCTAGCTTGACGGACACGCAAAGCGGACGGTACGCTGTACACATGGCGATACGCCGTACATAGACACACTGAAATATCTTTCTTTTTCAACGTTGTGCCACGGAATAATTCACAATAGGTTATATACTCGGGTAGATGTTGTTTGCAGAAATGGTTACTTTCGTCTTCATGGTTCTTTCTTTTAATAGGTCGCCACATGGGATCAAGAGACTAGCTTTTAACGTTTACTTTTGGTTGTTAGAATGCAAAAGCGTATTTAGTGGGTGCAGGTTCAATAAATTAAGTGATTTAGAGATACAATTTATTACATCATCCCCACCTATTAGTGTGAAATTATAGCCGTAACTAGAAGTGCCAAGTTAAAAGTCGACTGTTTGGAACTCAATCGGTTAGCAGGAAAAAAAAAGGGACAAATTAATTATAAGGCCAAAATGGCTCGATCATATAGGTAAACGTCAAATCTAACGATTACCTTTTAACCGAACGTGTTGCATAGCCTCGTAAACGGACTCTGCGCGAGAGAGCAAACGACTTGACCTAAGCCTGGAAGCAGAATTCGCTCGGCAAACCGTTTCAGCCGAGAGACAGGCGTGTGTTCCACGACCCGAGGGGCGTGATCGACGTAGCGAGAGACCGTTATAATCGACCCCGGCAGTCGATGAAGTCTCTTTGCCACCATATCGGCTACCCCCTTCACCAACGCGTGATGATGGAGTCCTGGCGCCCATAAACACAATGTAAACAATGCCTGGCCCACATGGGGGTGAGAGGGTGGGGTAGGTGGGATGCCCCACAACTACTGACCCCCTTCCCCCTCCACAGCACGGGCAGTTCCAACGGGTGCTCCATTTGCATGGTAATTGAAAAGTTGGGCGTTGCCCGCAACAGGAGGCCGAGAGGATGTTTTGAATACGATGTCAACTACCCTCTTCGCTAGCAGGCTGGCCAATCAACACCCACGCCACCCCTCACCACCTTCCCAACAGCTCCAGCAGAGCACTCGCCCATCGCGAGGCCGCCTTTGAACATCCCCGGGCGAGAACTTCATTTCGCCTTAGGCGGCAACGGGGTGTGTCCTGCGACCTTGGAGCTGAACGCCTGATGGCCCCGCCCTTTGCTACACACAAGTCGTATACAGGACGGAAGGCGATTACTTTAATTCCTTCCTTACTGCCCGTGTCCGGAAATCAACAGAATTTAGCAGCTATGGACAGTTACGGCTAATTGAGCATTTTTTGAAAACCCTGTTTAATATCTATTTTTCTTCTCAGTTTGTATCCTTCCGTAATATGTTACGCTTTTACTCCCATGGGCCTGCTGACTTTATTCATCATGTGTCAATCAAGTATATTCAAGAAATTGTTCGGAACCTAAATGTGTTATTAATACTCCATTTTCGCACTGTAATCGCTATAAAGCAGAGAAAAAAAAACCTTTCGCCATAATTTAAATTATTACAAATGCAGTACACCACAATTTTTCGAACCATTTCCTTTATTCGCGGTCAACTAGGAGTCTGCATGCCAGAGTGTACGTTACACAGTTAACGGGCAATTATATTTTAGAAGGTTAATTTCAAAAGTCCGTACTCTATTATGAACAATCTATGTAATTACCTTATCGTGAGGTAAAATTAATACTCCCTACAACTTCATTTTCTAAGCAGGAAAGTCTATCCCGCTCCGCTTTTCACATCACAGTATATCATCTTTAAATCATCAGACCCCTGTACTTCAAAGATTCAACATTTTAAGCCCTGCTGTACTTTACCACGTTTTGCATTTAATCACTACGAAAATCTTATTAGCTTTTTTCGGGTACTTCAAACTTTTGCAGCAAGGTATTGGTTAGTATAATCCTGGTGCTGTAATGTTGGAATTATATACTACGCTGTAAAGAAGGTGTAAAATACATGTACAAGCTTTTGGTAATTTTACATTTTCTGTGTGATTTGTAAAAACAAGTACATTACGTGTAAATTTATAGCAATGTACAACTTTATTCATATCATAGTACAATGATATTATTTAAAAAAAAACACAAATGTATTGGTATATTAACAATAAGAGGGGTGTAAATGTACAAATTTGAAAGTACCTGTAAAAATCCACGAACATGAAAAATTTAAACCCAAATCTGTGTATTTTTACAACTATGCCAATGTTGTATTGACACATGTACAACGGTGTAAAAGTACATAGTGTTCTATTTCATTAAAAAGTAGTACAATCTTACTGTAAAAAAAAACATAAATGTCCTGGTATATTGACATTTAAAAGGTGTAAAATTACACATGCAAAAAGTGTGTGTAAAAATACACTAATGCAAGGCACTACAGCCCTAAGCTTGTGTGTTTTTACAACCATGCCTATGTTGTATTAAAACACGTTCATCAGTTCATTTATTTCAATCACTAGGTAGTACGATCTTAATGTAAAAAATGCACAGGTATTTTGACATTTAAAAGGGCGTAAAATACAAATGCGAAATTATGTGAGCGTATATTTATACATATACATTTATGGTAACTTTACATCTTTATGTGTAATTTCCTAAAACGAGTATAGCATTTGTAATTTTTCACCAACGTTCCTGTGAATTTAAATATAACTACAAGTATTTGCTTAAAACATGCGATATAGCGGTAGGGAGTAGAACTAATTCGAACTCCTTTCGTGTTCAAAAGGAAATCTTAACTCCCACTGATGAAACATGCTGGCTTTTGTACATAACTACCTGTTCTATATCTGAATTCATTCGTTATCCACATATTGGAGATAACTTTTCGTAACTCTGTTAATTTGCAGAAAACTTTTAATTAAAATTGCAGTGAATCTGCGATTTTACTTTTTTGTTAGTGAGAAAATACACGTACTCAGTGGTGAAATTCTAATTTTGATGTTTGTATAGATTTGCAGTATATGGCAGGGAATCTATAATTTACATAGTCAAATTACTTGCACGGAGTGTATGTTACTTAACATCATAATAAGATATGGTTATACTGATATGATAATATTACACCTACAGTGTATATGTAATTAGATGTGATGAACATTAAACAGTAACACAATGGTGTAGTAAAATTACCATAGCAATGATTGTGTTAATTTACAATGGGTGGCAGAAAATTAGTAGCAAGTATAGTAAAATAACATGTACAGAGTACAAGTGATTTAATGTGATAATTATTAAAAGAAACTGACAGGTATGATAAAATCACACTAGCAAAGTTTGTGTAAATTGACATTATGTGGCTTGATATTGCTAACAAAAAAAAGTCAAATGACACATACAGAGTACTTGTCATTGAACATAATGTTTAGTAAGCAGAATAACAGCTATATTAAAATTACCCTAGAATTGTATTTGTAAATCTGTATGGGACACACAGTAGAAGTACACGTAGACATGTACATGTAAAAATACACGAACATGTGTGAAGATTGTGCTGTCACGTATATTCGTGTAAAATTACACAATTTTTTTACAGTGTACACAATCCCATGAATTAGATCAACCACTGGTTTCTCACCCAGTAGAACTATTTTCTTCATCCCTATTGCTTCCTACCACAGGTGTTGCTGCTTCGTATGGCAGGTAAGTTGAGGGGAAATGCAAACGGGCTACAAACTTTTTGAAAATCATTAACTTTTTCACATTGCAAATTAAAGTTTAATAGCTAATTTAGTCTCGAAAAATGTTCCTGTAAACAGATACCCAATTTTATTGAGGATTAGAAAAAATATCAGTGACTATCAATATGGACAGTCTTAAGTCAAGCCAAAGCAGAAAACATATTTTATTCAAACCACGCAGAGTTGAAAATGTAAAAAATTTATTTTCGTAACCAATATCTCCATTTTCCAGCCAATATTCATTCAAAATTCAATAGAAAAATTAAAACGCTCTTGTATTAGGAACATGGAATGTAGATAAAATCTGTGCAGCGTCTGGGCACGCATCATCAAAACTTGTGTAACTAATAGAAGACGACGAAACAGAGATCACCCTCGATTGTTCAGAAATTTCAGTCATTCGTCAGAAAACATTCCCTTTCCAAAACATGATATGTAAAGAAGGGAGGACTCCACATAAGTGCTACACTCAATATGGCAACTTTGATCAGATCAAAACGTCACTATCGTCCACGACTTCGAAGCGACAAATACCTTCAAGGCAAGTACGTTCTGACATTGGCCGCAAAAGTTTGCTGATGTTATTAATACATATTAAAGTTTAAAACTGAACCTAACGCATAGTACAAATGTAGAAAAAGAATAATATTTTCGTGTTTGGGAGGCGTTTCTTGTGGATCTATTTCAATACTGAAAATTCCTTTCCTAAAACATCGTTAATATAGATTGCAGTTGAATGCATTATAGTGTACTTAGTGAGATGAAAACATGTCTTGACTATGCCCCATACTGTGATAAATATGTGCCATATTTGCAGCATAGCAGGTATCTGTTGGCAACAGTAGTTTTTAATAGTGATACGGTCATATATGTGTATAAAATGCATACCTGCATGGTGGTACTGCCCCATGCGTAATCATGTATCCCTACGCAGTAAAAAATCATGGGGAAATTACCTGACAAGTGTAAGTTAATATTCGCAAACTTGTGGGGAAAACACAGTTTTCCTTACAGGTAAGGTAAAATTACCGCACTCTGGAGAAAATTCACGTACATGGTATAGTGGAAAATTCCATACATGGATGGAAAAATTACCTTACGATGTGTGCATCTCTTCAGTATTCGCAACAGCTAAGTGGGCAGACGGGAGGAAGAAACAATCCTTTAACACACTTATATCCAGTGATGTTGTTACGTTGTCTTCGTGGTGTAGTGGATAGCTCATCAGCCTATCGTGGTAGAGGTCCGCGGTTCGCGCTCACCCAACAGCAAGTATCGAGGATTTTAACGTTGAGGATTCGGCTACTATTCAACAGTACTGATAATCCGGGGTGGTTTTAAATATAATTTCATTATACATTATAGTTAACCTTCCCTTACTTCTATGGGATTTCCCCCACTTTTATCAGGTACTTATCCCGTACAATTAGGAAACAGTAGTTAATTTGTTATGTAAATTTATTCTACACTTAAGCCGTAATTTTACCTTATATGTAGAAGCAATTAGCTTCCCTTACATATAAGGGAATTTTACCTCAAATTTTTTATTACAGTGTAGGTAGCTGTGCGGCTGCTGCGAAGAATATTTTAATTTGAAATATGGCAGTATCCGCGTACGCACGCTTGTTCAAGCAGCTTCCATTGTTTTAACAACAATTCACCACCGGTTACTGTCGATTCTGTTACAGATGCTTGGCAACAGGAGTACAGCTGTTTCTTATACTTAGTGATGAGTTCGTGCATTGCACATATCGCCACATTATTATAGGCCGTTCACTGTGAAGTGAGCACTTTGGAAATCAACTTTGTAAAATGTCACTGTCCCTATTTGCAAATATTTTAACGGGCTCACGGACTGACATGCACCCAGTAAGTTGGCAATGACGGAGGAAAGGTAGTACCGTGGTTTAACTTTGAATTCAAAGTGTTAGGCAAACTTTGTGAATACAGAAATGATTTATTTTATTATTACTTATTTTAATGCATATAAGAGAAAGAATGAGTAAAATTATAAAATATTTACTTCAATAATTTCACAATTTAAAATTACTGACATGTAAATAAAGTGATCAGGCTAATGGCCATGTTAATCTATACTAATATATGAAGAGGTAGTGTTTGTAACTTTGTGTGTTTGTGTGTTTGGATGTAGAAGGTAATCTTCGAAACTACTCATCCGATTTGAAAAATTCTTTCACCAGTAGAATGCTACGTTATCACTGAGTGTCATAGGCTATATTTTATTTTAAAAATCAATAGGGATCCCTACTAAAACTCCAATAATGTAACCCAACGTGTAAATAAATGACCTATAAAATTCCTTACATTGCGTGCGCTGCGAAAACTATTGATGATAGAAAACAAAATAATGTACTACGGCTTTGCAGGACGGACAGATTCGGAAAATAAAACGTGCTGTGTGCTGCGTACGGCGCCAACCTTAGAAGCTCTACTGCCATTATGGGGGGGAGTTACTTTTGTGTTTGCTGGGGATTTTCGGAAGACACTCCCTGTAGTTACAAAAGGGACGCGTGCAGATATCATCAAAGCATGTCTTAAATCATCTCCCTTATGGAGTTATATTCAACACCTAAATTTGCGAACGAATATGAGAGCCTATCTTGGTAGAGACACGCATAAAGATTTCCCACAACAATTGCTCAGACTTGGAGAAGGAGTTTTTCCTTCTCTAAATTTGGGCACTAATTCTGCTGAAATCATTTTAAATGAGACATTAGGTCAGATAGTCCACAGTCTGCAGCATCTTAAAGAAGCAGTATATCCGGGCCTCGAAAATTTACTAGAAAGAGACTTTCACTGGTTGTGTTCCAGGGCAATAGTATCGCCTAGGAACGACGCAGTCAATGAAATCAACAATCTCATTATACAAAGAGTTCCCGGCCCAGTCAAAACCTATAAGTCGATTGACACAGTCACCAATGTTGACGATGTCGTCCACTTTCCTCAAGATTTTCTAAATTCGCTTAATCCTTCTGGCTTGCCACCTCACGAACTATCATTGAAAGTCGGTACTCCTATCATGCTTTTAAGGAATATAAGCCTTCCTAGCATGTGTAATGGCACAAGATTGCTCATTAAAGACTTGAAAGAAAATTTGATTGTCGCGACTATCCTCACCGGTCCAGCAGCCGGCCAGCTGGCAAACATCGCGAGGATTCCCATGATTCCCACGGATTTGCTAATATTTTTCAAACGGTTGTAATTTCCCGTAAAAACATCGTTCGCGATAACTATTAATAAGTCCCAGGGTCAAACATTCTCTTTGGTTGGAATCGACCTACGAAAAGACTGTTTTTCCCATGGCCAACTATATGTTGGTTTATCACGAGTTGGAAGTCCCGAGAAACAGTACATTTTGCTACCAAACAATAACAGGACGTCAAAAATTGTCTACAGAGAATGTCTTAGCCAATAACATATTAAATACTTCTATCTCAGATAAATTGCATTGTAATATAATGTATATTAATATGAAAAATTATAAAAAAGTAAAAAAATATCAAATAAAAATAGCAAAAAAACTTTAAATTATAAATTATTTAATTAATTATTAAATTATAATGTGCTTTTTTAATGCTTTAGGAGAGATTACCCAACCTAATTAACGCCCGGTTAAGCAGTTTTTTTTATCTTAATTGCACCCGTGCGAAGCCGGGGCGGGTCGCTAGTTTTACATATGGAGGAAGAACACACAATGTGCATACAAATAGATCTTAAGCAGGACTTTCGAAAGTGCTCAGTTTACCGTGAACAGCCTTTATCCGCAGAAAGTATTTAAATGACTGGGACACTTTCATACCGACTCAGTTCTCGTATTTCGGGTGATGCTTTTGGCGTGTATGATGTATAGTATCGTCATGACTGTACACAACCTGGCGAAAAGGGGCGTGATGTAAAGGCAGCAGTTAACGGGAGCCCTTCCGTGCACACTGAAATCATGCAATTTCGAGAAGTGTCCATACCACGTATGTGTAAAACGGCTTAGCGAAGTATTCTGCAGATGCCTATATAACAATATTATAATATTTTTCAGTTTTATTGGTGGTTATCTGAGCAGTTTTGCACACTATATTTAGTTTTTCTTAGTCTCTGTTGAGTATCCTTCCAGCACTATCAAGCACTAATCTAATCATAGAAGAATTTCTACAAAAAATATAGTATTAGGTACATACTATACGCCATTTCTTTGTTTAATATATATAAGAAAAAATGAATCAAGGTGAATAAATTTCGGTTGTTTCTACCTTAAAAATTTTACCCTTGTAAGCCTAAAAATATAAAACTTTATTTTTCAAAATTTGCTGCCTGTATTAGGTAAAGTATGTGTATGCCCTAAAATATACACTGTTAAGGGGGATTATATTTAAATGTTGATTTAAAAAGTGAGTTGGGAATCAGCTATAGTTAAGTTTAAAATACGGAAGAATCAATGTGTTGTTGTGTCGTGGACCCGGCTGTGGGTTTAATGTGAATACGCCTGTGTCAGCGGGTAATATTTTCTTTAGGATATGGGCATGAAATGGAAGTAACGTAATAGATAATTGGCTTTTATGGCTTATGGACATATTCCACAATGATTTTTAATTCATTGTCTAAAAGAGATTTACATAAGGACAACTTAAATATAAATATTTGTAGTCACATGAGTATAGTTTTCCAAATATAGCACCGAAAAGTCTAAAATGTCGGAAAATGAGCCAATTTTATATACTCCTAATTATATTTGCCAAGTAAATCACATGTCATGTGATCTATGCCCTGTACACATGTATCAAGGATATATAATAATGGGTACTCGGGTGCTGGTATCCTGAAGCTCTTTTGAAATAGGTATTTTTTGAACATTTTTTTCTTCCAAGAGAAACTAATAAATAGTAATATTATTCTCTCTCGGATGGATGAAAGTGTGTTGGCAAATACAGCAATACATATTTAAAAATAGATTCATGAAGCCAGTACCCGAGTAGGAGGTATATGTTATGTTTGTGTTATGTATATGATATAGATCAAATGACATGCGATTTAGTAGGCAAAGTTAGTTAGGAGCACAGAAACTTGCGAAATTTTAGGAAATTTCCGATCTTTCATTGCATTATTTTAAAATTTATAATCGTTTAACTACAGATATTAAAATTTACAGGGTCCTTGAATAAATAAAATGATCGTGAAATATGACCTTAAGTTGGCAGATCTAGACGCGGTATTTCGTTTACCATCAAAATCAGCACACTAGAATACATAGTCGCAATATGCCGTACTGCACGGAAATGATCACTTACGCCAAAAATTTCCAACAGTCGTCTACTATTTCGAATAATTCGTGATTTCACTTACTATGCTACAGAAATAATTTCAGATAAGAGAACACAGGAATCAATTACTCTTCATCTTTAGAAAAAAAGTCAATATACTTAAAGAAATATACTGTTATACAGTAATGATATGCAAAATAACAGTGAGGATGGTTACCCAAACAATGATTATTTGCTGATGTGTTTGGTCATAGAAGATAATACACTATACAAGTGCCTATTGGAAAGTCCCGTTATTTTTTAAACTAATGAAGACCTATCAAAAAACCCAACTTACACCTTAAAATACTAGTACAACAAGTGAGTAACATAAACATTAGCTGCATCTGTGAACAACAAATACTGCTTTTCCATTTGAGCTACATTTCGTGTCTCATAATGCAGCACTCAAAGAATTCCCTTAAAATTTCACTAACTGTACTGGTGACATTTTATTATTCCCGTATTGTGTAAGACTCTGCTTTGTCGAACTCAACTTCGTGGAAGCGGGAAATAATACACCTGACGCGAACTCTCGATGAAAGAAAACCTCGTTGCCTCCTCGGACACTGTGTTGAGGTTTGTCATATTTCTGGGGCGGGCAAACATTGGCGTGAGATGTGCTGCGCAGCTCTCCTCTTCATTATGTTGTCAAAGAAATGGAAACACCAGCATGCGCGTTGCGGCATAAAACGTGGTCCTCTTCACACTGGGATTACGACATCTAAAAACAACCCTCCACATTCTACTTCTTTATTTTACCTCTTTGACATATGATCTGTTGTTTGTTACTACGTATATAAAAACAACAAAAAATATACTCGCTTTGAAACGGTGTTACCACTGGCAAAATAAATTTACAGGGCTTACATATTTCCTTTGGAGTTCAAGACTACAACATTAAAAACCACCGTAGAAAATAACTCATACATTTTCATTAAATGAGACTTTTTATTATAATTTTTTACTTGCATTTTCCAAACTATGTTCTCGGAGCTACGTGTGGAAATGTATATGTAAACAAAGCGACGAAGCTACCATGTTGACATTACAGGAGAACAGAGCGGGACACCAGAAGCGAAAAAAAGAAAAGAAAAAAAAGGGGGGCTTACACAAAACCTTCCCTCTAAATTTGACAATATTTTGCTAGAAGAATGTATATTACCCGCGCGTGCCAATATCAACCTGAACAAAAAAAAAAAATACATTTCCTCTAAAGCAATTCGTCAATTAATTTCCGTTCGCGACGTTTCTGAGCAAACAATGAGCATTTTCCGGTGGCAAACACAAATTTTGGAAATGAAAACATAATCTAGCCGTAGCGGGACGGGAAAAAAAAAGCAAGCTGGGAGGCAAAACACATGCAAGTGCAGGGGGTGTGTTAAAAAGAGGAGAGGACGAAACGGGGCAAAAATACAATGTGAATAGCGACTGGTAAATTGTCTTCCAATTAGTTCATACTTTTGTGTTTCTGGAACAATGGACTGTTGCTGAGCGCAGCAAATTAATTAAGAACCGCTTTTGTTTTCATACCCTCTGCTCTCACAGTCGGTTGAAAAACGAGGGATGATTGGTTATATTGGCTGGGCAGGACTGTAAGTGAAAAAAAAAGGGGGGGGGGGGGTTGCATTGGGGGCTCGGATAGGATATACCGCACTCTGTGGTTCACACAATGTTGTCGATGAATATACAAACCGACGTCCGATTGAACTGTACTACGGGAGCTTGTGAGATTATTGTACCTGCCTTAAACCAGTGAAAGAAGCCTGCTTACCACGTACGTAGTATATTAATAAACTTCTCCCATTTGAGCATTTTGGGGAAAATGTCTTGCAACATAAGCTTCTGATTCAAGCTCGCGTGAGTGTAATTCAAACTTTAAGGAATTTTTGTTCATACTTTGTCATGTTGGTGGAGCTTACGCATTCACCTGGGAACTTACCAATTAGTTTTAAGTACTGTTGTTGGACTATGAAATACAACATACGCTTACGTATAAATTTGTTAGAGATTATTTAAACACGATAATGTAATCGCGTTTTGCTCAATTCTGTGTTATTATTTAATTTACTACTTATTTTGTCGATAAGTAATTCTTTAATTTCAAATCGCAATTTTTGCGGACATAATGGTAGGTAAAACTGCAGCATTTCCAGGCAAAAATCATCAATATTGGTCGACAACAGCTTTCGACGCTTACATCTGACGTACGGAGGATAAATAACTTAATAAAAGTGGCAAATATGACCAAGTAGAAACTATAATACAGGAAGCAGGTGATTAATTACAATCAGAATTGTTTATAATTGAAATCTTTATCGTTCAGGATCTCCTTTTAAGTCGGCAAAAGGCACCAGAGTAACTAAGCAGTTCTTTTTCGGTCACATTCGCTGACAAACAATTAAAAATATTCCCGGGTTTCTTTGCTCATTTATTCAATGACATTTCTTACTATTGTATTATACATTTCTTCAGTGACTTAATAATAATAAAGTTGTAATAAAGATAAGGCGTAGTTTTGAAAAATAAAACGTTATTTCCGTTTGCAACAACAGTGTTATCAAACAATACGAGCATTAAGACTCAAAATTCATCAGCGTGTAACAACTATCATGACAAACGGTTATGAATTACACGTAGTAGCGGGAAATGTTTTGTAATATTTGTAATAACGAGGTTCCGGTCAATAACTAAAAATTTTCCGTCAATAACTAAAAATATCTATAATTTTTCAGAAGTAGAGAGCGAAAAAAGATTTTATAGAAATTTTCTTTTAATAAATACGTAAAATAACCTTGTGAATTTCATCAAATTTTATACGCAACCTTCAGCTTTGGAAGTGTTGATTAACCATAAGCTCGATTTATTTGTAAGTACTCTATAATTAGCAAGATGTTTGACGTGTTTCAAAATGGCCGCAATTGCATATCACAAAAACGCTTATGTCACGCTCTGTTGCCGTTTTTTTTTTCCGCCGATCACGGAAAATATTGGCTTACTGCAGAGACAGCAAAACTTAATTAACTTCCTTCCCTCCTCCCTAATTTTTCCTATATCACTATATCAGTTACAAAATGTGTAAGTGTAGTGAAATTGGAAATCCTTCGGCATTCATAGTACACGTTTTCCCTACACTTACACGTTTTGTAACTGAAATTGGAAATCCTTCGGCATTCATAGACACATTTTCCCTACACTTACACGTTTTGTAACTGAAATTGGAAATCCTTCGGCATTCATAGTACACATTTTCCCTACACTTACACGTTTTGTAACTGAAATCTTGATATAGGAAAATTTTATGGGGAGGGAAGGGAATTATTAACTATGTTCTCTTTGCGCAGAAAGTTTGTTCCAACCAACAAAATGTCTGTTTTTACGGGGTAAAAATAGATTTAGTTGCCCTCAACAAAACATTTTGTTGAGTAAGCAAAACTCGAAAAGTAACAAAGTAAATTTTTTTATCCACTAAAATACAGGTCTCAATAAACAATACCTCCGTGTTGGGCCAAATTAAATTAGACTGTCAATAAAACATTTAGTAGAATCAACTGAATATATTGGTTTGGCGATTAATTTTATTGAATTATTTAGAAAATACAGCTTGAGAGTTTTTTTTTTGTAAGAATTAGGATAGTAGCAATATTTGTTAGTTCATTTACTAAGGCTTAATAACAGTCTAAAAATTTTATTAAAAGAAGTAAAAAGTAAAGCTGTAAAACGTGAAATACTTATTCTTGCATGCTGAGGTTGTTAGACATATCGCACACTCACAAGCGCGTTAGGCTTGAATTTAGCTCGGGCGTGAGGTTCTTTTATATTTACCGAAACTGTTCAATGTAATTAGAGCCAAACAAATATTTAGTTGCAACAACCAAATCTAAGTTTGCACCAACCAAATAAAAACAACAACATATATTGATTTCAGCAACAAGATATTTAACTTTCTCTATACAAACAATTACTTTAGTTGCTCCAAACAAACTTTGTCAAAAAGTTCAGTGCGCTTTATTTTTTGAGATTTCGTACGCCGTTTCAATATTTTTGCTACTTCCTACTGTGTTTTTATCTTGTTTAAATTTGGTTTGTGTACTCCATCATGCAATTAGATGTTAAAATCTTACGTTTCTGACAACGGCGAAAAAAATGGATACGAGAAAATGTGTGTATTTTTTATTCGCGCTAATTGATTAAAAGGAGCGATTCTGTACTTTAAATAAGAACTAACCAAAACTATTAAATTTATATTTATCGCTTAAAGTTTATAAATCCAGTGCAACCTGCTCAGTTAATATATAATAACTACGCCCAGCCCGTGACTTTTTAAAAATATTATCACGTGCCTAGAATAGTTACCATGTTACAAATTTTATATATCATACAAAAATTGAAAAAAGAAAGTATTGCATATATATATATATATATATATATATATATATATATAATATATATATATATATATATATATATATATATATATATATATGTGTGTGTAATAATGAAACGATGTGAAATTAACTCAACATTGAAGAGATTGAGGCCCCATTTTATATTTCTCTATCCACTGGGCTACTGCGGCCCCACTTAACATAGTTCTAGCCACTGAGCCACTAAGGGCCCACTTGGAATATCTCTATTCACTGAGCCACTACGGGCCCATTTCATATTTCTCTATCCACTTGGCCACTGTGGCCCCACTTGGAATCGCTCTATCCACTGAGCCACTCCGGACCCAATTCCAGCATTAGAGCTCTTTTGTGCCTACTAAACAGGCGTATATAAATGTTTTCCTATATACTTTAAAAACTTTCGTTTTTTAAATTTTATATTATCACCATTAACTTATTTATATAAGATTAATTATGATGTCAGAAACCCTCCAGTTGCACTACAAAAGTAAATATATATGCCGGAGATGTGCTGTGCAATGATTACCATTCAATGATTTGTATTCCTGTTTCGAGCACTCACGTAAAAGAAATATATGTAAATACAGCCTTATCCGTTCATGAAGCTGGGAAATTAATTTTATGTACACGATAATTACTTTTCCCGTGGGATGTTGATTTACTTCCAACCGTTCAGGCAAACATTTACCGAACAATTTAGATTCACTTTTGTTTACTCTACAAATGCTGCAAAGATAAAAATGCCCATGACTTTAAGCTAATATTACGTCAAATATTTATCGTGTTACTTAAACTCTGGTTATTTAAAGGCGAAAGCAAACAGGGAAATTTGTATGATACCAATAATCAAACAACGGACACGATCAATAAAAACAATCAATTATGTAAGTGGAAAATTATATTCGTGCGTAAACAGTCCCAAAAAAATTTGATCATGGTCGTATGCGCCTTGAAAAGACGAGTCCAGTGATATAGGCTATAACACTTAATACCTATGGCATATATTTTTTTAATTATAAAAATATATTTAAATTAAATTTTGTGATTTTTCTTGATTTTCCTTGATTCGGGGGGGGGGGGGGGATGGGGGGAGAGGGTAGTCGACGATTTCGTGATGGTTAGGAATCTGAAATTTTTAGAGAAAAATGGATGCCAGGAAACGGAATTTTTAGCTAATTTTTTAAAAAAATTTATAATTTTTTGGAATTTTTTAGAGATAAAGGAAATGTTTATGGAAATTTTTAAGGTAAAAGATTGATTTAAATGTGAAAATTACCCATTTGAAGGCAAAAAGGGAGTATTTATTTTTCGCGCCTTTATCATACAACACTAGCAATTATAAAATAATTAATAACATGCAATTTATTTTTCTGTAGGTTCGTTAAAAATGCAATAGATACAAGGTAACGTTAGGTGAAGTTTTTTTATGTTGGCGCACTGTCTCTATAAGCTCACAAACGTACTTTTTTTTTTGCACAAAGCAAGAGAGAAGAATCGGTGTGTGGGAACACCACACTTGTGATATGCCGTGGAAGGAGTGTAGGTACTTCACGAAACTCCTACGAGCGGCCATAAACAGCTGTCGCCGCAAATCCGCTGTTCGTCTCGTCGTGAGACGCGATGTCGGGAAAGAAACATCATTGCCGGCCGCAGTTTACTTTCGCAGAGTTGGTACGGATGTTTCGGAAAGAAAATACATAATACGATCAATTTATGACGGCGCATAAGGTTGCGTCTTCTGTCGTGTACCTCTAGTCAACCGCTGTTTCATCTCGTGATCCTACACACTAGGGATACATCGATGAAAATCACAGGGATATTTGAGGAACACTTAAAGAAAGAGTTCCATGAACTGACAAAAAACTTTGTATATAAAAAAATGATGAGTTGGCAGTCGTGAGATTGATATTGGTGTGGTCACCAATACACTGTAAAAAATCTCCGTATAGTTACGGAATGTTCTACAGAAATATAAAGTGTATATACGGAAAGGCAATCCGTAATGATGAAAAACGGAGTTAAGTCCGTAAATATAAAATACAGAAAGTCTCCATATTCTCTTTGGCTTCGAGTTATAGAGACGAATAATGCCGATTCTACACGAGGCTTTCTTCGCCATTGTAACAAAAAAAATATCGTTTCTGCGGCAGTTAAGGTTATCCACGCGATACCTTGCGTATCGTGTTTGCCAAACGACCTTCGGCCATGGAAATACATAAATGGATTGATAGGGTTTTAAATGTAACAGAAGATCAAATTGAAGCTATCCAACTCGTTTGGCACCAGAACTGTTTGTTTTTAAAACTTGTTTCTTCCGGACCTTGTGAAGCTATATTGCGTCGCACCAACGGCCAGTCAACTTTAGTCACCGTAGACCAGGAAAGGATTAACGTCATCATCGAACAAGCCATCGATAACTTGAACCTGGTAAGAATTCAAAATTTATCTGTAGAAATAGACAACCAAAAAATTCAGACGGAGTTAGTGAAGTATGGTCGACTTGTTACATTACAAGATGAAGTATGCGATCATAAATACAAATTCCATGTAAAAACGGGAGTACACATGGCAAAGATGGAAATAAAAAAAGACACTCCGTCTTACGTTTCAGTTGAACGCTTTCGAGCTGTAATGATATATTCCGGACAACCACGAACGTGCAGTTACTGCCAGTCTTCTACTCATGAACGAATTGCGTGTCCTAGATTGCAAGAAAAGGACGCAAGTGCAATACGTCGCTGGGGGATGAATACGGCAACGGAAAATCTCGCAGCTGACACGCCTATACTGTCCACCCCTGACCAGCACTCTCCCCGAGCGGATTACCCTCCACTTCGCAGACGCGAGAAGCAAGGTCCAGTACAAACACCTGTCGGTGACTCATCTGCTGAGCATGCGGTCAACCTCAACACCTTAGTGACCGCGCCACACCAGATACACAAGGAGACGGCTCAAAATACTGCTACTGCTCGCCCAGGGCTACCAAAACACACACAGGATGTCTCGCCACCACACATTCCACTGTCACATGCTTCATGGGTGGACAGCATGGACGTGGAGAGTGTAAATAATGAAACCACACGACGGGAGCATGCAACAACTGCGGATGAGAATATGTCCGTAAGAGAAAAGCGACCTTACGAACGCGACGCCCGGGCCACAAGAGTAAGTCCTGTTCGCAAAGCGAAGGTGTATTCGCAGAGTGAACAATCCCAGCTACAGGACAGGCAGGAATCTTTGGAACTAGCAAAGGCCATTATAAACAAAATGTGTGCCTCTAGCCAAGGACTTGCTGATAACCCAACTAACTAATATTGCGACCGGCACATGTGTGCATCCCCACCTGTATGCCTATTACCTGCCCCCATTTTTTGTCCACTCTTTCCTTTTGTCCACCTTTCCTTTCCTTCTCTCTGATACTATCACTACATTTTTGAGTTACACATGATAAGAGTTATTGACAATTCTAAAGTTAAATATTGGTGCAGTTTCAGCCAGTGCACTCTTGGCGGCGCTAGAGACACTGATTCGAACACAGACAGTTGACATAGCATTCTTATAATAAATAGCGATTCAAGATTTTACAGGGTTTCATACCTTCAATGTGTATACAAACGTTGGTGACCGGGGACGGGCGACAGCGATTATTACACGTGCGGGGCTGGAACTTGAAGACCTGCGCTACCACCCGTCAGGCCGAGTGATGTCAGGACGAATAAACGGTGTGTCACTAATCAATATTTATGCTCCCTCCGGCTCCCAAACGAGATATGAAAGAAACCAGTTTTTCTCCGTGGGTTTGATTCCGTTTTTCCTTCCATCCTGTAATCAATTCATACTCGGTGGGTATTTCAACTGCATAGTTCACCCCTATGATCATCAGGGTAGCATTTATCCTACTAACGCTACCCTATCTACTTTAATATCTTGCTTAGACTTGTGTGATGTAGCATCTAACTTCCAAGGAATGCATTACATCTATGTGACTTCACAGAGTCGGGCTAGGATTGACCGATTCTACGTGAAAAAACAGCATATACATCAGGTGCATTGATATGAGGTTCTTCCGGTAGCTTTCAGCGATCACTCTGCGGTGATATTTACGTACGAAATGCTTGCGAATGTAACACGGTTTGGCAGAGGGACAAGGCGTCTAAATACATCTTTATCAGACAGTTCATAAGTAAAAGAGGACTTCCTAATTAATTGGGTACGTTGGCATAGCAAGAAACACCAATTCCCCTCTGTGGCGATGTGGTGGGATGTGTGTGTGAAACCGAACGTCATGAGGCTCTTTAAAAGGCATGCGTACCGACTGGCAGAGGAGCGTAGGGGAGCACGTGCATTCTACGAACGTATGCTACATGAACTTCTCCTGTAGGCAAACAATGGTGCACACGTAACTCCACGTATTAGAGACACGAAACAGAATCTTATGCATTTATTCAGTAAACAGTTTAAAAATCGTCACATTATGATAAATGATAGAAGCCTATTCGCAGAACAGAAATGTAGCAAGTTTAGTCTCATTAAGAAACAACAGCAAATACAACGCATGGTTATCAACTAGCTTACTGACAGTGATGGCGCTATTATTCGGGACCGGCCGGAAATAGTGCAAACACTTTGCAGTTTCTTTGCAAATTTATACTCGAAACAAGACACGGACGATGCTCTTCTTCTATCGGTTTTACAGGATTGTGAAAACAGAGTTAGCTGTGACAGCAAGACAGGCATGGAGGCGCCATGTTTAGATACGAAAGTTAATACAATAATACAGCAATTGCCAACAAAAAATCTCCGGGTATTGACAGTATTCTATACGAATTTTACTAAACTTATTGGGATATTATTGGTGCCGACTTCTGCGAAGTTGTTCGCGATGTGCTTGAAAGAGGGGAGTTATGAAAGTCTCATAAAGAAGGGATAATTGACGTTATACCCGAAATATCCCGTCCACTTAAACCCACGGATTATATGCCAATTACACTTTTATGTGCCGATTATAAAATAATTGCTCGGTTTTGTGCGACCAGATTAACCAAGGGATTGTCAGATATTATCGGTCCCGGCCAAAGATGAACTGTTCCAGGACGTTCCATTTTACAAGGCGTGCTTGCCCTAAGGGACACTCAATTACTTTTGTCAATACAACATAGTACAATGGCCATATTGAGTATTGATATGGATAAGGCATTCGATAGAGTCGATCATAAATTTTTACTTCATGTTATGCATCATTTTGATTTTCCAGCCAATGCAGTACAGTGGGTTCGGATGGTGTGTACCGGTATTTGGCCATGGCTGTTGGTTAACGGATTCCTTTACCCCACCTAATAAGATCGAGAGTTCAGTTCGACAAGGATGCCCGCTATCCATGATTTTATTTACTATCGCCATTGAACCTCTGTGCAGAATGCTCAGTGGCCGCTTGTAAGGATTCCCAATAGCGAACCTGTCCTTTATATTAAATGCCTATACTGATGAAATAACATGTGTCGTTCGTTCAGAGCGGGAAATTACAGAGACGGCAGAATGCCTGGACCTTTTTCGCAGTGTCTCTAATCTGCGAGCGAATGCTAACAAAACTGCTGTACTGGAGCTCAGTGCGACCAGCTAACCATTTGACGACGTTTTTCCATTTTGGAGGGCCGAAACTGTGAAAATATTGGGCATATACTTCCACGTAGACGCCACTCTTATGTTGCATTATAATTGTAACATGACAGTAAATAAGCGCCGTGCTCGTCAAATAAAGATGAATTATCGTCGTACAAATATTATGCAGAGGGTTACTGTAATAAATGTATTCTTACTTGCGAAGCTGTGGTATGTGTCACATATATTCCCACTACCACGTCAACAAAGTGCACACATACTACAGATAGTTGCCCGCATGTTGTGAAAATCTTATATATTTAAATTGTCTAGGCCGCAACTTTATCTTTCCTTGTAAGACGGAGGCCTGAGTATTATAAATCACGCTATGAAGTGTGAGGCCTTATATCAGTCTTCAGCAATTGCAACAATTTTGCGCCCAGCAGACATTTACTCAACATTACAGAAAATGATGTGGTCTGAAGTTAGACGCATGCCACTTCAATACCGTCAGGCAAAGGAAGCACTCACAACTCTAGTATAACACTTACCGGAAGGGACAGTCGCATCAGCGAGATATTTGTACATTCGGGCTTCCAAAATGTCGGCAGTCATGCCATATGTTGTGAATCGCACCCCAACCATCCACTGGAGGCGACCATGGAAAATACTTGCCGATCCTAACATTTCCTCGGATCTTCAAGCTGTTGCATTCGGCTTCTACAATGATATCGTGGCAACTAAGCAGCGTACATACAGCATTCACCTGACAGCTGACCCTACATGTCCGCTGTGTGGCAACACCTGCACGGCCCTTCATAGGGTAATTTCCTATGTTTATGCAGCTCCCATCTGGCAGTGGTGTCGCGTACGAGTACGAAAAATAATTCGCGGTGAACCTGGAGATGTCAACGACACGCACATGCTTCATTGTGATTTCCTCACCTTGCCCTCAGTACGACGAAGAGCTGCGACCTGGTTTGTAATTCATGCGATCGGTTTTTTGGTGGACCGTTCGACACCGGTGACAGTTCAAGACTTTGTCCAGCTTCTTCGTCAATATAGGTGGAACATGGCGCGGCGTGGCACATTGTGTTAGTGGTACAGCAATTTTTTATTTTTATTTTGACGTTTACGCCTACATGAAGTGCGTGTCTATTACCGAGATTGGGTGTACGCCGTGCGCTGCCCACCCCTCGGTCCCTACAAGTGTACACCTTAATGTTCCAAGTAATCGTTGATATATATATATATATATATATAATATATATATATATATATATATATATATATATATATATATATATATATCTGTGTGTGTATGTGTGCACGCGCGCGCCCGCCTGTGTGTATATATGTACATATAAAGTGGTTAGCATAAAATAGAGAAATTTAACACAAGAAAAAGTGGTTATCACGTGCGCCTCACATACTCAAGGTCCTCGGTTGTACCATGTAGTGGATTGTGAGCTGCCTGCAAAACTGGGGCAGTTTTAAACACCAGAGGATACCAAAACAATAATATTCCATTATTGTCAGAAAGCACTGAAGTTTGGTTCTTGGACTTTGTCAGTAAAAACAGTTCAACAAATGTTCATATCGTTTTGTGCCCCTATATAAGAATTGTGTAGATATTTTATTGAGTATTTTGTTACTGTTTCTGTTTTGTGTTTGACTGTGTACTGAATGATAGGTTAAGGCTAAATACCTCTGTATATTGTTTGTGAGTGACAATAAATTTATTTATTATTAAAAAAATTGTTAGTGTCTTATTCTGGAAATTTTTTGACTCGGTTTCAAGCCTCGCTTAAGTACAAAATATTTTAACTTATTTAATATAATTTTTTTACGCGGTAGAACACCCACATAAAGAATATTAAAAACATTTTCTGTATCTCTTTTTATTTCAAATGGAAAGTACAGAAAACTAACGTGGAAATTAACGGAAAGGTTTCGTGAAATTTACGAAAGTCCGTTTCTGAAAAGCAATGTTTACGTAATTTTACGGAGAGGTTATGGACATTTCTGGATAAATTTTTACCATCACTTTTCCGTAAAATGAAGGAAATTAGTTTTAACAGTGTAGCCAGGGCTGTCAGACGACGTGCGGGGGCCCAGAATGGTGCGACCTCGGCCAACCAGCCCGGCTGTTTGGCAAACACTCCAGCCAGGGAAGGTATTGAGGCCGAGCGCGGCCCTATGTAAGTCTTGGGCGATGGTGGCTCGCGGCCACCTTGAATCCAGACGACTGCAGGAGGACTCCCGGAGAGGACCACCAGGCCTATGGTTCGACTTCGACTCCAGTCATTGCCACCATCGAGGAAGTCTACATGTTGGCGACGACGAGAATAGCCAGGGTAAATATAATTCCAGTAGGGCGCACTAGGTCGTAACGTGTTCTGGATACTCGTGGAACCCTTTACACTCCCTTTGAATCAACGAGCACAATATTTATATTAATCATAGCCGTACAGTTCGAGATCTTATTACCAATACTCGATAACTGTAAAGTAACGCTGAGTGTGAGTTATGTCAAATACTGTATAGACCCTGTGAGTGAATAAACGTTGTGTTTTATGTATTGAGTGTTCTATTCCATCTGGTTACTATTATCCCCCTTCTTGCGTGACCTGAAACATACTAAAGTAAGGCCACAGCAGCATTTACCACATATAAGGTTAATTCTATTCAGATAAGGAATACAACGAATTCCTTTATGCGGAAGTTTAGTATAAGCAAATTTTCGCTGCAAGGGGAGCTAGTGTTGAAAAGAGCTCGTGTTTATGCTGGCGGCAAATGGAAAAATTCTGTTTATTTGTGTAAAAAATTTATTATTTGGCCCAAAATGTGATAAACTTACACCAGCCGAATTAACTTTAATTTATAACTATTAGTCACACCTTCAAATGTCATTTACACGAGTTAACAGTGAAATATACAGATATGTTCGGCATTGAGCGTTCACAAACCAGCTTATTTCATTGCAAAAAAATATTAAGTAAAGAGCGAAATAATCACAGGTGTCATCAAATAGAATTTTAAAATTTAAAAAAGTAATTGTGTCAAGAGAGAACGTTATGCTAAATACTGCACATTTTTGTAACCGAATATTAAACACGTGGACATGTCGTTACATTTCCACTCTAATACGTAGCAAATAAAAAAGCTTATTCTTTACGTGGGTTCTAAGATTTTACAACTTGGAAGATCCTACACAATTATATTAATTTTGTGATAGTTGCAAATAGCCCGTTGGCCTAGGCCCTACATACAAGACGAAGAAAATCCGAGACACTTGCGATATCAATGCCACCTGGCGGCGAGAATGTTTAGTTTGCAATCTATTACTGCAGCGTCCCCCAACCTAAGTAGAATAAACTTGCATCATGCAAATGAAGCCCACCGGCGATTTTAAACAAGGTTACAGAATTACCACGCACATGGCATGGTCTTGGTTGAATTTACCAAATAGTTACGTCGTAGCTAGTATAGAAACATTTCATTGGTTAAACTAAATCTGTAACAAATAAAATGAATTTATTCAACTAAAAACAAAAAATTTCCGTTTTTATTTCAATGCACGCACTAATAATTGGTAGTGATGAAACATACACGTTAGGGCATTGGATTACACTTAGTGATTAATTCTCTCATATTATCTTCATGTTCTCTGACAAGTATAGTTTATTTATATAAAAGAACATCTGAAAATATTTATTTTGCAGACTTTTTATCAATCCGTTCTGACGATGAAGCAACCATTATTCTCTACAATTCCATTTGTAGTTAGCAAAATAATAACTATGATTTAAGTGCAGTCACTCTAAGTCATAATCAGTGAGAATCTCGCTGTTTAAATCAGTAAACAGCACCTGACTTATTCAACAATCACGTCAGTCAATTTAAATGATGAATTAGAGAAAAAAATTCACTTTTCGTTCACTTATTGATTGAGTGATTCAGTGACGTTTTCCGCTGACGCATAGCCATTTCATTTTCTATGTATCAATTATTTGTTTTTCACTGATGGATCAGTTACAAAGGTTACATCAAATGAAATAACACAAATGAACAAACAAAATTTTAAAAAATATTATTTTGTAAATGTGTTTTTCGTCTCTTACAATACTATTGTACGAGACAACACGAACAGATATTCTTACGTTTCGTTTTTAAGTCTTTCATTTCGTTTTCACGTAATGACAATAGAGCTTAGTTAGTTTTAAACTGTACCATTTGTTTTAACAATCCTCATGTTGTAAATTAAACTGAAAACGAAATAATAGGACGTACAATTTAAAGCTACCTAGTTTCGATAAAAAATAATACATAGGCGTATATTTTTTTACTTACGGTTAACGTTGGGTGTGTAAATCGAGTGGAAAGAAAAAGTTCTGGAAACAGGATGCGGTTGGGTACAAATAATAGACAGCGAACAATTATTTCACTTTTTTTAAATTAAGTTAAATTTCACAAAATAAACATTGGCTATCGGAAATACGTTTATTTCTCCTAAAGATTTGGTAAAAATTCAATAAATACAACATTTAATTCGCCACACACAGTTGGCTGTCACTTATTTAATCAGTGAAATTGATTCAATAAAGCAACCTATGGTTTTCCACCGATTCTAGGCGGAGTCATTTTTACTTATTTCAGTAGTTTAATTTCACTGCGATTCAGTGGTTATCCACTGATTCGAATTTATAATGCAGTATTAACTATAGCTAGAAAAAACTTTGATATTTCGTTACTGGCGAACTTTCATTTACCGGTGTCACATGCCTGAATTCTTGAAAACTTAATGCACACTCAATATGAGCATAACATCGTTCGCAGAGACGACCATGTGAAGTCAGTTTCATTGTCGACTGTATTACGGATTGTTCCACCTTTGTAGTGTACGTTGAATAAGCACCTGAGACCTATGCGACTTGCATACACTCTAAGAAATTGTTCGTAAATTTACCATACCAGTGTATATACTTAGTGAGAAAGCAGGAATGTTAATGTTTTCCCCTACACATTCATTGCAGCGTTCCTACATTTGCTCAGGAAACAGTCAAATGCGTAGGGAAGTTCCCAACTTTTTACAGTAGCGCTGCTAAACATTCCTATATCTGCAGCTTGATGTGTGGTATTATTACCATACTGTACAATTTATAGGTTTAAAACTTCCATTACAGTTTAGGAAGTTTACCAGAAAATGTTTTAAAGTGTACTTTCTGCAGTCAGTGACATCTATCATCCCGTATACAGGGTGGCGATCGGACTGTGAGACAGAGAGTTAATTATTTTCAGGAAATTATGTACCCTATTTTTAACGCAAAAGTAAGTTAACTTACAACGAAATACTAGCCCAGGTAAGACAAAAGGCTTAAAAGCGGAAGCTAATATCAATTTAAATCAGATTTTAAAAGCTCACATTTATAACACGTACATTTTATAGTCTTAGAGCCAACAAACGAGTTTCAATTTTTCTTACCTTCATCTTCCATTATCAATAAGATTAACTCACGTAAACTTTTTATATTTGTTTTCCATATTCGCTATTGACACACTGCGGCGTTTTGTACGATTCTAGTTTACTCTAGAGAGAAATGAAACTGTATGAGTAAATACTAATCCTTCAAGGCTGTTCACGATAAAGTGAGCACTTTTGAAATCAAAATCAACCTTAGAAAACGTCACTGCCCATGACTGCATGTATTATAACGGGCACACTTAGTAACATACGTCCAGTAAATTTGGTAACGATGGATGGATAATAGTTCCATATCTTAACATCAAATTAAAAGTTGTAGGTAATCATTTGAAACAACTTAAATTATTTCTTTCGCTTTGTACTTTTTTTTGATGCATCGAAATGAAAAAAAAAGAGCATATTTGTGGGGTATTTACTTTTTTAATAAATTCAAAGTTTTACTTGATTGACACATGAATAAAGTTATGTGGCCCATGGCAGTGTTAATTTTACATAAGGCGGAAGAATACACAACGTGCATACAAGTAAATCTCTAGCAGGACTTTCAAAAGTGCTCATTTTACTGTGAACAGCCTTTCATAGGTAAAAGCTATTTCACAGCTTGCTACCTTCACCAAGCTTCAGTACGATCGGAGGACCTTGAATGATTGTACTAAGGCACACCAAGCGTGTGATGATTTATAACCTGTGTCCCTGAATGGCTCGTAGTTGAAGTACTAGGTCAACGCGAAGCTTGTTATGAAATACGAAACCCATATTTTACTAATAGCCGTGAGAAGTAAAGCAACATGAAAAAAAAACTTGCACCTCGAAGAATTAGCAAATTTATCATCGGAGCAGTTTAACTTAACCACACCGTAACATTTATTATCGGAGCAGTTTAACTTAACCACACCGTAACATTTATTATCGGAGCAGTTTAACTTAACCACACCGTAACATTTATTATCGGAGCAGTTTAACTTAACCACACCGTAACATTTATTATCGGAGCAGTTTAACTTAACCACACCGTAACATTTATTATCGGAGCAGTTTAACTTAACCACACCGTAACATTTATTATCGGAGCAGTTTAACTTAACCACACCGTAACATTTATTTTGCCCAGAAAAACGTCCGTTCAATATGGAGTTGTATTAACACATCTGTATTGTTTCAGGTCAGTTTTATTTTACCTTAAGGGACACTGTATTCATATTTAAACTATAATTGAGAACTAAATTCTGTTGTTGATGACATTTCGCAAATAAAAAAATAGTTTGGTAGCGTCAACTACTCCAAAAAAATATTGTATCTATTTCAACGAACATGTTTCATTTACTTCTGCTGGGGCTGATGTTAACTTTCTATAATCGTGATAGGAATAATAATGCAGTAGGCCTATTAAAAATAGGAAACCTTATTTAATTTTGCCTTAAATAATCACGTTGAAGAGAAGTTTAGAAACAGTTTGATTAATTCCAATAAAACTAAGACCAGACACGAAATAAGGGAGCAAATAATCTGTTTAAGTAAACGCGAGATTTTAATTTATCAATAAAAAAACTTAGCACAGACAATTTTGTTGCTGGTAAACAAAGTGGAAGTTTAATAAAAACTGTTTAAATTCACGAATCATTTTTGATAAACATATGAACATAACACGTGTTGTTTAACGTATAAAATGGTGTTTATTAAAAGATTTTAAATTTGAAACAGTATTTTGAGTAGCTGTTTTTACGTGAGCGCGAAACGCTTTTTCACTGGCATGGCACGTTTAGGAAACCGATCCGGCTTGCAGCAAAATGTGCGTTACAACCGATTTATTAATATTTGCGAAAAGAAAGACGGACTATTCCATTAAAGCGCAATATGATTACGCAATTATTATACTTATTTTTATTCCAGTAAACCTTTTACCGTCATCTTCAAAACGAAGTTAAACACAAGAAATAAACCTCGACAAGCCTAGCTATAACTTCGTTAATCTCACATTAAATTGCTAACGGGACAAAAATTATTTTTCATTATGATAATGTTAATATTATAAGTCGTAACTACATGTATAATGATTTACCATAACATTGTTTCGAATATTTGACTTATTTATTGGATGAAAATCTGTACTGATCTAGGTATTTTGCGTAATGTTTGTCAAGTAAATAATATAAAGCGCATAAATATAGCTAGTAATATTTTCTGCAGTTATTGCGAATCCAACAGTTCATACATTAGTCTTAAATGAAACCATAAAGGTTTTGAAATGCATTTTTGCTCGTAGGAGCTCTCTCCTTCGGCCATTTTCGTAATGGGAGACAGCGTATGGAAGTTGCAGTACTCGTCACACGGAAAGAGTATTCTTAACTGGGCAGTCATTAAGTCAAAAAGCCTATAATCGTGGAATAATAAATTGGCATCTCTTTACGTGTTGGTAGTTGCGGTATGGGATGATTGTAATAAGTTCGCCGAACATTGAGTGTATAACCAGTAAAATCACTCCAGCATTTTTGTGTATGTATGCTCAAAAAAATAATATTTATACATGCGTCAAGACGATGTTCACAAACAAGACGTATTTATCGGGTGAAACGTTTGCATAGCCTTAGGCCTACTTAACTTCTTTAAAACACAACATACCTTTGATATTCATCTTCATACGAGTAATTTTTTACATAGTTTGCCAGTAGTGCTCTAGAATACGCATTTAGTACTTATATTGTAAAGTAACTAGTAATTCCGTTTCTTACTACAGTAATACGACTCCTGCGAAACACGTTTTAGGGCTAACATAAACAAAGTAACTATTGAGTTAGCATATGTTTGGTGACGTCATGATGCAACAAAGCGCGGATGGGGTGTTTTGGTGGGCACGCGTTCAAATTGTGGTATTTTCAATTGACCATAACATTTTTTTAAACAAACTTTTCAATATTATTTTCTACGTGCAATGACAGTACAATAATTTTTGGAAAAGAAAAATATATAACAGAAAAAAATGTGCATGTTGCCTATTATCTCAGTTGATGGTTCTTCAACTGCAAAATTTGTTGCCACCCAAACGTTAATATGTAATTTTGTTTACTATTAAAACAACGAAGCCTGCTTCAAAACACTCTAAGCAAGAAAGAGAAAATTATTTACAGCTTCGGACCAATTATTTGTTTCTTTCAAACATTAAGTATAAACCATAGATATGATAACCCGTGCTGCACACACAAAATTTAACAATAGACCATCTCATGCGATGTGTGCTGGTTCATTCGTGGTTTCAAACCTTGCATGTACACTTTGCTCTTCTGCCATATCTGTTTTTTGATCCAAATTTTGTACTTCAAATACGTTGCAAAAGTCAAATAGCAGTGCCGCTGAATAAAAGTATGCGTACAGAGCCAAACAGAAGCAAGTTGATTTATCCTTCACGTCCGAATGTATTTGCATGACATAAGACGTATTTATCAGTTGTGCAATCAGTCTCATGTTTAAGCTCGAACAAACGTACCATTTCTCCCTGGATCACCGGTTTGGCAACTAATAACTATCTAGAGAAATACTTTTGGTTTACAAAAATGTTTTAAAGATCATCGAAGTATTCTAATGGTCACGCCACAAATGTCGAATAAGGGAACAATTTTCTAATTTGTCATTTTAAAACGGCTTACTTGTACATTTCAAGCTACAAAACGTCAGCAATAAGAGTACAGCAGCTGCTTGCAAAATTGTAAGAATACAGAATGTAGCTAAACAATTGTTATTGCATATTAGATAATGGAGTGACACACATAAAATTTAGTTTTTAGAATGACGGGGCCATACTTGTACACATCAGATTAATTTAATCAGTTCTTCTGCTAAGGCGGATTGTAAGTAGCTGTTTAAAATAAACACATTTATAATGCAAAGTTGATGCACTATAATACTTATTAAAATTATTATTTTGTTCACCCAACACTAAAAAAGTTTTAAGTACCTCACTAATACATGACTCAAGAGGTGTTTAATTTCAGAAAAGTGACTCTGCAGGCCATTTGGGATATCCCAGTAACCCAGGAAATTTCACAAAGATTTGAAGGTTTTGTATGGCGAGAAACATAGCGTTAAGTACTTCTCGCATGTTTTTTTTTTAATTATCTTACAATCTTTCCTTACGTGTATTCCAACGAGCATATCGAAAAATTATATATGACACTTCTGCAGGAAATTAACACCGCAAGATTTTATAACACTTTATAAACAAACATACGAAACATATGAACATTTCGCTAAGGTTGTTATGAATATCAATTTAAAAATTTCACATAAATTTTCTAATTCGATAGTAACATTTAGTCATTTATACTTTCGGCGAAATATGGAAAATGTTTGACTATAAATAATGAAATAAACTTTAAACAAACATTCAGGAATTCGCAGTACTGCATTTATAATTAAAATTTCTTAAATTTTAATTTAAATATTTTAGTTTCTTTTACTGAACCCAGTAAAAAGCGCCGGAAATACTGTAAACATGGCTTCAGTTAAATTGAATTACTTTACTATTACGTTAAAGAAGGAGGGTAGGGACAGAAACAGCTGATCACTCGACAAGGAAAGTTAATATATTTTCAGAAATACTAGTTAAAATGTCTGCAAATACTACAATAATTTTAGGCATTAATCAATTTTTTTTCTCAAAATGTTTTGTGCAGTTTCCAAGCAATTTATTTGTCTGTAGGCCTCAACTATTTTGTTGTAATAGTATTATAAATAATTTATTTAGGCCGTCTAAAAATGCTCAGTTTTTCTCTGTTATGTTAAGAAGAGCATACTTCAACAGTAGTTGTAATGTTGTTCCAACTCAATGACGCGTTTTTATGGTCGCCCTAAAAAGTCTTGAGTATGCCTTTTATTCCTACCAGCGCTATCCACATACTGTGGGGCAATTTGAGTTTAACTGTTGTGATACTTTCAGATGATTGCAATATATCAACATTTTACAGTGAGTTAATTTAGACTAACTGTTACAAAATTTTCTTTAAAAAATTACCACTCACTGCGTGGAGGAAGTGCGCCCTGCAGCTACAAAAAAAAAAAAAAAAAAAAAAAATACTATATACGTTTGTGTTGGTAAAGAAAAAATACTTAGTTTTTTTTTTGGACGTAGATATAAGATGTAAACAATGTCTGTAAAAGGTAAATGATTCTGGAAAGTAGTGCTGCATTTAATCGCCGGGTTCATTTGAATACCATATAGGCTTAGCTGAAAAATAAGGTGTTTTAATAACCATGTTTATTAAAACAACGTTTTGCTGAAAAATACAGTTTGTGTGGTGTATGTCAATTGCTGGAAAAAGCAAATGTCGTATTATTCGTGTGTAGATATATAGGTACATGCTATTATGTTACAGTTTATCATGACAAGACTAAGCATAATTTCGCCCTGAAAATGATCAAAAAGGATAGTTCGGGATGTGTTGGCTTGCCAGTAAATATTTGTCATTATTACCAGTAGTGCAAATTTTCTCTCACCGATAAGTGATTTCTTCCTTACTGTCCAAACTGGCTAATGTATTCTAATTGTACTATTTGGAACGATTTACAACACTATTTTGGGGTTGCCATTAATTTCGTATTCCCGCAAGAATATGCGACATATATGTTTGTATTGGTTATACAGTTGTACGAAAGTAAAATTTTCGGTATCTATTATACGTCTTATTTAAGATTTTATATGCCCATGTATATATTATATGTATATATAAAAAAAGTGAATATTTTTTAATCGGAGGGCTTGGTAACCTATTTGATAATTGTATTGAATGATACGGCTCCTTTAACGCCCTTAAATCTTACACTGTTAAAAATTTCCGTATATTTACGGAATGTTTTACGGATATGTACAATGTATATACGGAAAGGTAATCCGTAATGACGAAAAACGGAGTTAAGTCCGTAAATACAAAATACGGAAAGTCTCCGTATTCCCTTTGGCTTTGAGTTACGGGGACGAACAATGCCGATCCTACATAACACTTTCTTCGCCACTGTAACAAGGTTATCCACGCGACTATGACCTATTCTTTCTAACATTTAAAAAAAGGCATTAGGCGTCTGTAACATTTGGCTACACTAAAAATACACTAAATTTAATAGAAACTGAATTTTTGCTTTTGTTTTTATATTAGCAATATAAAAGTTATACCATAACTTTCAAGAGAGAGTTGTAAGCAGTGGTGTCGCGTACGGGTACGAAAAATAATTCGCGGTGAACCTGGAGATGTCAGCGACACGCACATGCTTCATTGTGATTTCCTCACCTTGCCCTCAGTTCGACGAAGAGCTGCGGCCTGGTTTGTAATTCATGCGATCGGTTTTTTGGTGGACCGTTCGACACCGGTGACAGTTCAAGACTTTGTCCAGCTTCTTCGTCAATATAGGTGGAACATGGCGCGGCGTGGCACATTGTGTTAGTGGTACAGCAATTTTTTATTTTTATTTTGACGTTTACGCCTACATGAAGTGCGTGTCTATTACCGAGATTGGGTGTACGCCGTGCGCTGCCCACCCCTCGGTCCCTACAAGTGTACACCTTAATGTTCCAGTAGTAATCGTTGATATATATATATATATATCTGTGTGTGTATGTGTGCACGCGCGCGCCCGCCTGTGTGTATATATGTACATATAAAGTGGTTAGCATAAAATAGAGAAATTTAACACAAGAAAAAGTGGTTATCACGTGCGCCTCACATACTCAAGGTCCTCGGTTGTACCATGTAGTGGATTGTGAGCTGCCTGCAAAACTGGGGCAGTTTTAAACACCAGAGGATACCAAAACAATAATATTCCATTATTGTCAGAAAGCACTGAAGTTTGGTTCTTGGACTTTGTCAGTAAAAACAGTTCAACAAATGTTCATATCGTTTTGTGCCCCTATGTAAGAATTGTGTAGATATTTTATTGAGTATTTTGTTATTGTTTCTATTGTGTGTTTGAATGTGTACTGTACAATAGTTTAAGTGTAAACACCTCTGTATATTGTTTGGGACAATACAATTTAAAATAAAAAAATTGTTAGCGTCGTGGGTTGGAAATTTTTTAACTCTGGTTCAAACCTCGCTTAAGTACAAAATATTTTAACTTTTTTAATATCACTTTTTAATCACGGTAGAACACTCACATAATGAATATTAAAGACATTTTCATCATCTCATTTTATTTTAAACGGAAAGTACAGAAAAGTAACGTGGAAATTGACGGAGAGGTTCCGTGAAATTTACTGAGAGTCCGTTTCTGATTATCAATGTGTCCGCAATTTCACGGAGAGTTTACGGACACTTCTGGATAAATTTTTACCAGCCCTTTTCCGTAAAATTAAGGAAATTTTTTTTTAACAGTGTAGGATTTGTATTTTCTGGATCTTCTTTGAGAAATAAGATCCACATTTGCTGTGTTTGCACTGCTGTCTGCAGATTAGATACATTTGTGATGCTTGCAGGGCATCGTACGTACATTAACAAAACACTGGTGGTAGTACCATATATTTCTATGTCATGGATATTTTTCTATGATTCTATTTCAAATATTACAAAATTTGCAAAAGTTTGGTTATATAGATGTTAGATTATTATGTCCTAGTAAATATTACAAATCTGGTGTTACTCTCATATTAGGCTTGAATATGTTCGTTATTTGAAAACCAGGTCTTTCGTACAGGAATATTTATTTCTTTAAAACGTAACCATTTATCACTATTTCATCACATTGAATTCAATATAATTGTTTACAATAAGCTACAGGAAGCCTTTTACATGGTTTTCTCTCCCGTTTGAACTCTTATAGTAGTTCCAAAGCAAAATTGGTGACTAAATTTTACGTGCAAGCGCTGGAAAAGATGAAATATTCATAAAAGCGAAGCCTGAACAACATACAGTGATATTGCGACACGTAATTAAACAAATGTTTGAATGTTAATATCTACTAGAAAGCACCAAGGTGAGCTATTGCCTCGCTTCGTACAAGGTATAATCACCCTTACGTAATCATTTCACTGACAAACTATGCAGCACCCTCATCCGCATTCACATAAAACTTTTAGTTAATTTCCTTCTTCGCGAAGAATGCGCTGCATATTTACCCCCCAAAATGTCGCAAAATCAAATTAATTTGCTGCGCAACTATGCATGACGAAAAATATTTCATTGAAAATAAACCGGTTGGAATATTTCATAGCGAGGTTGATCAAATTACTGCCCTTTCGCTCCCTCGCCCCTTCTATACTTGCAGACCACACCCCTAACGAACGAAATTACCCGTCTCTCAGAACCGCCCACTTTTCTGTCATTATTTATATTAGAAGAGGAGGGAGGGGGTGGAAAATAACGGGAACAGGGCTTCGAGCCAGGCAGAGAACTAAAACAATACTTGCCCAACAGATCATAGCGTGTCTGCACCCCCTCCCCCCTCCTCATAAAACATACTTCCTGTCTCACTTCTCTCCCACCTGCCCGCGGCCACCAATATTGATGCTACAACATTTAATTTTTGGATGAGAGCCGAACATCTCCATTTGCGAGACCACGCCCCCTCCGTGGACTTGGATTGGCCTGACACGCCCACGACCAGCGCCGCCTACCCCTCCCTCCTCGTAGCGCGGCAGGCGGGTTGGGGAAGTGAGTTCGTCTGGGGTGGGGACGAGATATCCACGTTCAAATACAAGCACCCACTGTTTTTTTTTTTTTTTTTATCCCTTGCAGCATTTCCTGGAACAGACTGAAGTTTCATTCTTCTTCCTCATTTCCCTTCGCTTTGCGATCCCATTCTTCTCCCCCTGTCTTCCCTCCTCCAAGAGGTTGTGCCCTATCACGCCACGACTCCTCAGAGCAAAGTGTCCGCGTTGACATGTCTGTTTTGACGATTCGCTAAGAAAGACCGCAAATCTAGCAACGATGGAACTGCGCGAAGGGAATTTATTTGGCTAGCGATAAACATAACAGCTCTCGCTTGAAACTTCTGCAACTGGGCTAACACAGCAGTTGGACGTATTGCGCAAATCACAGGCTCCCCCAAGAACAGTCACTTTTGCTGTGTAGATTTCGTCACTAACCGATGACGATGATAACTTGGTAAAAGTATCCCGTAGTAAAAATACTGGAGAAGTCTTTAAAGTGAACTGAGAATGTTCGCAAGAAATTTTAGAGGGTGTTTCCTGAGGTCATGAGCACTTCAGCTCGTCGTTGCTTGCTAACGAACTGCAAAAGCGCATGAACCCTCTCTGGGATTCGAGTCCGCCTGGCCAGTCCAAGGCTGTTTCGGCTTAAATTGTAGTTCGCGAAACACATCTACTCTACTTTTTTTTACAGTAAATTGACGTAACAACGAAAGCAGCGTAAAACGCTTATGTAGTCTCTCTTATTGATTGTTCAAGCAGTTTATCGTGAAAATATTTGCAGAAGTATGGTCTTTAATTTTACTTTATTTGACTGTGGTAGACTGAGTTTCGAAAATAAAATTCAATTTTACTTTACTGAGTTCCGCTTTGGGGAAAGCATCATAATTAAAATGTTTTCCCTAGCTATAACTTATTTCAATTATACTACTAAACCAAACCGTTTGCAAAAATGAAAAGGTAATTTGAAATGTAGGCTCTTCATATTTGATTTTAAGATTGTATTAGATATGATACTATGATAAGTAATAATCATTGCCCAACACAAAACGAAAATAGGCCAAATAATTTTTACGGTAGCAATTTCCAAAAGTTATATTATTTTCTGTGTCGCCACGCAGGTATGTTATAGTGGCTTGCGGTATTTTCATTAAAACTTTAATATTGCGTGTATACATATGAGTAAGATTTATTATTAGGTGTGTTTTTCTGAAAATGCGTTTGACACGTGATTTTGCAATAACTATTGTCTTAAAATGTCAACCTCTTATAATGAACCTGTGTGTGCAGGAATTATGAACATTTTATAATGGTTAATTGAGAAGTACGACCTAATTAACACAAGTGGACCCAATACATTTACAAAAATTATTTATATTGGTTGGAACGAATGCCTATTAAACAAGCTATTTTCTAAGGTATAAAATTTCATAAAATTATGTTGAAGAACATGGTAATCTGTTTTATTTAAACACAACAAGGTGGCAGCGGTATCAGAATAATATGTGCTATTTCTCAATAAGGTTAGCCTACGTGTGTTAGGAATTTTCCTAAATTTTAAGCATTGTAAAACGGATCTACACCTAGCATCACTATCAACAGAAGGACATACGTGAACGAACTGGCGAGAATTCAAACGTCAGTTTCAGAATATTGTAACTGATTTTCATGATAATTAAAGTGATGCTGTAAAAGTGGCAATGCTACTTTACTCTGGAGGTGAGTTTCTACAAGACAGTTCTGGTTCATTTAAATTTGACAAAATATAAGATAAAAGTAAACGACTTGTAGTATCAGCTACGGAAATTTAATGACTTTTTCCTTTAAAAAAACTAATTCAATATATGAATGGTTTATATTTTTCACACTAAAACCGAAGGAAAATTAATCATATGAACAGTCTATGGCTGTGTTGAGAAAAACGAGTAAAAATTGTCCGTTTGGCAGTTTTGAAAAAGAATAAATTAGAGATATTTTTGTATTTAGTATACTTAAATGAAAAACTACATAAGAAAAATTGCTTACTCAAACTAGTTTAACGTCAGCCACTGCATTGGGGTTTCGCCAAGCTCTAGCACTAATTTCAACGCAAGTAGATAATACCCGAGAACCAAGTATAAGCAAGTATAAGAGAAGAAACTATTAAACAGCCAGCCATTGAAGTGTTCCATAAAGAATAAATAATTTAAGAAAAAGAGAAACAAAATATGAAAGTGAATAATTGCAAATATTATGGATTATGTCATAACTATGGACAACACGCAACTTATGCATAAAATTGTAGGCCAGTTTGTAATAAAAAGAATAATTTTGCAAAAGTTATAGCTACCTAAAATATGAGTGTATAGTGTTCAAATAAAGACATCGATGAGTATGATGACACACATGATGAATTGAAAATATGAGCAGTGGAAGATGAAGTGAATGGCCACTTCAATGAATTGAAGATAGCTTCAGTGGAAGAAATCACTTCTGGTTATTGGTACACCGTGACAATGTTTATCTTCAATCATCTTGTGAACTTCAAGTTCAACACTGAAGCTTCATATAATAAAGTGAAACTACGCCAATTGCTGCTTTTCCGAGGAAATTGCTCAAGACTTCAAAAAAAAAAAAAAAAGAACCTGTTGTTATCATTTACCAGGAATCAGATTCATATTTTGGGCAAGTATGTTTTACCTTGTCAGTATAAATGCAGTTTTCACACCATGTCTTTACAGCAACATGATCACTTTCCATGTAGTAAATATAATCTGCTTATATATATACATATATATGTATATATATCGTCCATACCTCTTAGTATAACTCAAGCATACCACAACCATTCAGTCCACACTGACCTTGCCAAAAATTTACTTACTGCTAATACTTTATGCTCTACTGGTCGACATCAGTAAAATATATTCTAGTCACTATACCACCATACCAACCAACCATCCATTGTAATCCAAGCCATACCAGACTACCCAACACCCCATCTCCTATAACCAAAAGAAAATTTCAGTCATACTAATCAACTGCACCACCCAATACATCAAGCACAATAGCCATCAAAACTCAAATATACCAAGCAACTATACAGCTGAGGCCAGCCCCCTAACCTAACACCCTGTCTACTTGTTCTACCAACCAACACCACTTATGCCTTCTAACCATTTATTTAAAGACGCGTCGTTGTTGTTGTTGATGGTGGTGGTTTGTGGTGGTAGTGGTGCTAATTGCGAAATATTGGTGGAAAACACGTCTTTTAATAAGATTTATTTTTTTAATTTTATAAAAGTTTTAGAATTTTTTGGGAGTTCAAGTTCAAATGTCACACGGGTTAGGTAAAATTTCAAGGTCACCTGGGTGCAACATTATGGTTGGGTGACGTCATAACATGGTGGCTGGTATCAGTCGATTATGTTACGTTAACAGATGGTAAGAATATTTGTGTTGCGGATAGGTCTAGATTATAAATTTACTTGGTACACTTGGGTTAACATGAATGGCATGGTTAGTATCTTGGGTGATATGTTTTCCAGTATATCTGTCTTGCGATTGTTGGTGTATGCCAAATGGTGTGGACACTATGTGTGCCGACGAGTCCTGTAATACTAAGGTATGCTAGAGTTATAGTGGGTGGTATGGTTGGTAGGTTAAGAGGTATGGACGATGAGAAAATTTCGTCTGGTGTTGGTTGGTAGAGCAGATGGCATGCATGAGTTACAGTGGCTGGTATGGTGCCTGCGTGCATGTATATAAGCAGCCGGGTTCATTTTTTTTTGTAGTCATATATTTTAATAAATTTTAATCATAAGTATCTAATTTAGTTTTCTTATTAAACCTATATCGTAGGATAACCAGACTGTTATAAACTGTTTTCGTTAAGAGATATATGCATTGATTGAAACAATATACAACAAAAAATGTTTAATACATTAATGAAATTATACCAGGGGATGTAGCTTCTTCGCTTGGACGTCTATTATTCAACAATTTAAGCATTGTTGTCCACAGTTGCTCTGTATCTAAGTGGTCAGCATACTGGTCTCTATTCAAGAGGTTGCGGGTTCGAATCCTCCATCATACACGGTAAGTTTTGCTTTATAAATGTTACCAGTAGTCGTAAGAAAGTGTGAAATTAACATAATTTAAATTTTTGAACCAATTTTGCATTAAAAAAGACATTTCCAATATATTATACTGTATTTTTCTTTAAATATTTCGGTTTTTTTAATTTTTTTTTTAGATTTTTATAAATTTTTTGGAATTTTGTAGTGAAAGGTAAAAGATTAATGGTCCTGAGTCCACACTAATCTGCTCTCCTGACCCCAATGTCACCTGGGTGACTGATCCGTGTCACCTGCTCCGGGAAAAATGGGAACTTTCTGGGGTCTTTTTTTTTTTTTTTTTTTTTTTTCAAAATGGGAAAAATTGTAAATTTATTGGATAAAAGGGAAACGTGAGGCTGTTTTTCGTTAAAACAAGCGATTTTGGATAAAAACAAGTGAGTTTCTACGAAAAACAGAAAATGTTTTGGGGAAAAACTGGAAAATTTCAAAATGGCTCTCTCGATCCACCGATCCCCATCTTGGAATCCTGACCGTGGACTCTCTTTACCCTACGATCATTGTGTCTGAGTAATTCATCAATCAAACGCCACCCCAATTTTCATGCAAACATACTGTAAAAATAATATTCTGTGGCAGCCACAAAATGTTTGGTTCGTATTCGTATTCACCTGTCAAAGTTTTTGTGGCCAAAACAAAATTTTTTGCAGCCACCAAAAATCAATTTTTTTCTAGATAAACAATTTTAGTGGTGCCAAAAAAAAAAAAATTTGCCAAATTAAATTTGCCACTTTGCAGCCACTGCAGACTATTTTCTTCAGGCCAATACTATGGAAAGTCATTTTTAATTGTCATTATCAAATCTCTTTTACTCATATTAGCGGGGTAATTCTTATATTGTTATAACATTTACCTATGGCATCATCTCAGTTTTGGTACGCTAAAATTCTTCGAGTGGTTACTTCACAGTTAAAATCTTCTGATAAACTTTCTAAACTGCAATAGAAGTTTTTAACCTGTAGATACATGTAATAAATACATGCCAGGCTGTAAATATGGGTATTCTGAGCTTCCTTACTTTATCGTCGCTACTTCCATTCACGCTTTATCACTAAACGCAAACACTGGCACGTTACATTTGCGAATAGTTTCTTAGAATGTAAATTTACTGGGTAATAGCTTTAGCCTTTTCCGTTTTTAATTGTTATCTTACCAAAAATAATAGCTCTAGATTAACGGGTCTCAGAATTTACACGTCCGATTGGCTAATCAATTTGGTGGCATATTTCCGTAAGTCTTTATTGCCTCATCAGAAATTCCTGTAGAGGAAAGTAGATTGATCGGTTAAATCGACAACTACTTCGTATTAATTTGCACGCGTGTAAGGTACTTAAATGTTTTTTTTTTTTTGTTATCTTCTCTGGAACTGTAGGAGGTATTCATTATTTTCTACGCCATCTTCAGTGTAGACAACAACATACATATAACGATTGATAAATTCTTTTCTGCATTCCAATGAATTTTTTAGTTCATAAAATTAATTTGTCTCGAAAATGAATTTTGACTAAGTGGCATTAGATCATAATGTAATTTGCCCTAAAGTTTCAAATCTTAAAAACGCTCTAACCTAAAATTCATTTATAAGAAAAATCATAAAATACAAAGCTATCCTCGCGATAGTCTATTCCCGGTTAATTCCAACTTTTCTGAAGCACTGATAAAGCTCTACTTGGAGGGTATCCAGTGCCTCACGTACACAAAGCGTAAAGAAGTCTAGAAAACTACACCAACGTGACAACGTACAATATTCGTGTGCTCACAGTGTAAGAACATTTTGTATACGAACTATTTCTTCCTGCTGAGCATTATCAACACACTTTTTTCTCTCTGTTCTTATTCGTGTTAATTATAAATTAAATATTGTATAATATGGACAGAATATAAGTAAAAGTTCAATCTAACCAAAAATAAGGTAGCCTATACTTTTATGTTAACATAAGTATAAAACGCGTGTGATATGTGGCATAGTATAAGATGCAGCCAAACACGTCCTACATAGGGTAATTTTTCAAAGGTTTGATTTAAGAAGTGTTAATAAACTGCGAATAGACTATAGACGATGCGCAGTGCCCAAGGTATCCGTCCTTTAAAGAACGTATTTGTTTCCGGAAGTAGCAACTTGTGGCGAGGCAGACCTCCGTGTGCACATAAAACGCACATCCACGTTCATGTTCGACGTTCCGAATATAAATGAAGGCAGAAGCATAAATTCTTAATGCTGTGACGTTATAACGCGTCTACTATTTTACGGAATATTTATGAGAACAACATATAATTCAGTGAGGACAAATGTTTTCTTATCGGCATGTTTGTTGCAGAAAACACTTCCTTACTTAAGTGAGTTCTGAACTCTTACATACAAGGCTGTTATTTCAAGAGAAATCAACCTACGGAAGAAACATTTCATCGCAACCAAACGAATATTTAACACTCTTACCGAGAAACCACGCAAGTAGTTCGTTCATTATCTTGAAAAAATATAATTCATGGACCTACCCATCCCCATCGTGTTATACTGTGAAATCTTACATTTTACACTACAGTTCCGTACAACGCTAGGCATCATGTACCTGTGTGCTACTTTCACGCTTTGCTTATCCGACATGTCCTGCAGGCCTCTAAATCAAAGGCAAACATTTTACACCCGCATGGCTATTCCAAGTGATCGAGTGAAGCAAGAAATTGAGTCGTAACAGTGACAAAAGTCAATGATAAGTGGCCTCTTCTTGGGTATGTAGGAGACTGTTAAGTATACCATGGTTTAGGCACTTCGTGATTTGTTGAACGTAATTTGAAAATTCTTATTAGTTATACTTGTCATGCCATTTTTCATTTTTTCGATATATTTCCGTTATCATGGGCCTGATCGCTTTATCCATTCGTCAATTTAGTGTAACTGTGTAATTGTTAGGAATATTAATACAATTATGCTTATTACTTGCCTCCGATGATATCACAAACCTAACGTGGTACAAAGATTTGTGTCATATTCGTTCATTGCTACACTATGGAATGAGTAAACAAGTTATTGGAATGGCACACACGAACACAGGTCTGCCAGATTGGCCACTCAACAACGTCGTTTCTCTACATCAGCTTAAAGCGATTTTCATTTAATTATGCTGTCGTCAACACATTTTCAGAAAAGGTAATTTGGCTGTGAATGAAGTTCTATCACGAATTCAGAGGTACATGTGCATTGGCAGAGATTTGTTTTTCTCTCAGGCTTCGGTTGTAATTGGACAGGCCAATATTCACCCTGCTTTGTCATCAGCACAACGAATGAGGTTTCGCGATGTGACGTTAGTGTGGGATGATTTTCAATCACCTACGTAGACTTTTGCAGATTTTTTCTTACTATATCTAACCGTGGTTGTAATGAGAAGAAACTTTTCCTGCCTGATAGACATACCGACAACTTGGTTAATGTAGCAAAAAAAAATCCGCTGTAGATAACTGATGCTACGACACGACACTATTATGAATTCATTTCTCACAGATATTGTCTGTACTGGAGTCAGTGTCGCCTGTTTACTACCTTCTACTTTTGTTCTGGGTTACTGAAGTCTCGGCCTCCGTTACTTAAGTTACTACGAGCTTTTCCTTTGAGGCTCAAGGATACGATCCCCTGTGGGGAGTGAGCTGTCTTGTAGATATATGGTTGTGTCCGAATTCGCCTGAAGTACATACTTGTGCGTACCTGTCGATGGAAGTGACGTCGTAAGTGCTGTCCGAACTGCAAGAGAAGTATGCAAGTATACAAGTAACCGAAGTTGTATACTTCTCGCATACTTGTGGAATGTGTGCCGCCATTTTGAGAACCAATTTGTAGGTTACAATTGATTTCCGGCATCATTATTTGATTTAAAGTTTAATAGGGCAACATCCCTACTTCGTATACATTGATTTTTGAACTGAATAAATAAGTATGGCAAGATTCACCTTAAAAAAAGGTCTAAGCAATAAATTCGTATTTGGCCTATGTTCCTAATATACAGAATCTAGGATAAAAAAAAGCAATTCAAACTGCACTTACATATAATAATGCAAGGCAATAATTGTCAATGTAAATCAAATTTAAATATTATTTAATTCTTTATTAACCCCTAAAACCTTCGCCAATTATTAATTTCTTAGTCGGAATACTTGAAGTGGTTAGCTGGCTAATAACTGGCAACAAAGCCAACAAGGCTGCATGTTCAAATTCACCAATTTTGGTGCCAAGGGTAAGTGAAGTACGCAAGAATGCAAGTACACAAGTACATACCTGAGTTCGGATACGGCCTAAGTTGCAGTTAATCCGATGGTGTAGTATACTTCGTTTGTCCCCAAATGAATTGACCGCAGTTCTTGAGTTACGCCTTGTATCAGGTGTCTCAGCCATTTAGCAACACATAAAATACACAAACATAAATTAAAACTTAAGAAGCTGCGTGTGACTGTAAAATATAGAAACTCCTACGTCATTAAAACAAAATTGTAGATGAGTGGTTACTCACAAACTCCAGAATTTTCGTCTCGGGTTTCAAATCTCGCTCAGGTATAAAATATTTTACTGTTTGCAAATTTCTTTCTTATACTCAAATATCGAAAATTAAACGTTTATTTCATACAGAAAACTAGCCAGCAAATATACGAAGAGACGCAGTGTAAATTCACGGAAAGTTCTGTGTAATGTATGGAAATTCCCTAATTTTACCGATAGTATACGGAGACTTCTGGAGAAATTTCTATCAGAACTTTTTTCATAAAATGCAGTAAAAAAAATTTTACCGTGTGCAATATATTTTTGTCTATTCCTGTCTGTTTGACGTCGCTATCACCTTTCAATTTTCCACAATATTTAGGTGATAATATTATGCACCGACTTATAAGCAAAAAATCGGTCAAATACTTTTCTTACCACAATATAAATTCGAATCAGAGGAAACCCACTGATTCGCAGTGAAATTCAACTACTCCAATCAGTTAAAATGGCTCCACTTAGAATCAGTGAAAAGCCACTTATTGTTCCAGTGAAAAAAATTCACTGATTGAATTAGCGACATTAAACAATTTCACTCATTGAATAAGTGACGGGCGACTGCAGTGGCGAAATAAATATTGTTTTTACTGTATGTAGCCAAATAATTACGTGAAATAATCATATTTACGAAAGTTTACTATTTTTATTGTGCAATTTAATGTAATTTAAAAAAGTAAAAAAAAAAATTAAAAAAAATTCGGAGGTAATAGGAATTGAAGTCACGCACCCCTTCCAATTCGAATTTAGGCCGTTACCTTACCATCTGCGCTACAAAGCCAAGAATTAACACGAAGCAGAAAAAATATTCTTTTTACTTCGTATCGAGCGTGAAGAATTAGATTGTATGCCCTTACTTTTCGTTTTTGGTATAATCGGTACCATTAGGATTGTTAAAACGTATAGTATATATGCGTGTACTCTCTTCCCCACGTTATAGGCAGTTACAACCTTCAAACAGAGTGCTGTGAAGATAAAAAAAAAAAAAAAAAAAAAAAAACCCGGCATGAAATGCTGGATATTCATATGAACTCGTATAATGGTGTTTCGAAAGACGAAACATACTTCAGAAAATAATTTGTATTGGATTGGATTTTTACAAGCTGTTTAACTGATCCATCAGTCAAAAATAAACCACTGAAAAACAGAGAAATAAATGACTGACGAATCAGTGGAAAATGTCACTGAATCAATGTATGAAGGAAATATGTCATTTTTTCAATGATACGACAGTTAAAATCACTGAAGTGACTGTTTAATCAGTCAGATGCTGTTGACTGATTGTAATAGTAATATTCTCCTTTTTCCGTGAAAATTGTACGTATACATTTATGCATTATTTGTAAATGCACGACAGCAAATTTTACCTTACTTTGAAGACAAGAGAATTAGCTTCACACGACACGAAAGTTTTCAGTAACAGGCTACATGTCTTTAATTCAACTGCTTCTATTTGGGTTATATCTCATATTCACGATGTACACTTATATGAAATCAAAATTTTTGAGTAAAAAGTAATACATAATTTTGAGATCGTTATATGAATAACAGAAAATCGTCGGTTCAGGATAAGTTCGAAATTATGTCATTATCAGTCATCGCTTCTGGCCGCTGATCATGGATTATGTCGAAAAAATCTCGGATCAAGTCTACACGATTCTCTCTTCGCCCCCCCCCCCCCCAAAGTACCATCACAATTTTTGAAATAAACTTTTGGAAAATCACCGCTTGCATAATGCGTAGAGTTGTTTCGTAAACATGTCATTTATTTCAAGCGGTTTATACATCTTTTAACAATAAAGTATCATATTTATTTCATCTAAATTCAATTGATTTATATGTTATCTGTAATTTAAAACAGTTCATTTAAAATCAAAATGAATTAAAGCAGAGGTCATATGTGCGTTGATAATGCCTCATAAGATATCGTTTTCATGCAAAATATTATTAAGCCGAGTGCTCAAGAATGAGGGGCGTTGTCCCTTTGGTGTAATTTTCTAGACTTAGTTAAGCTTTGTTTGTTTGAGGTGAGCGAAAAAAAAAAGTAGAACTCTAGCAAGCCTTCAGAAATGCTGGAATTTATTACGAATGTACTATATCTTCTTTCCTTTAATAGTGTGATTTACAGTAAACAGCCATGCAGCTACAGTGGCTGAGCGGTTAGACAGCTCGCCTCCCAACTAGGCGAACCAGGCCACTTCACTCCCTGATTTTCGCAAGTAGGAATCGTGCCGGACAATGGCGCTGGTGGTCGGGTTTTCTCGGGGATTTCCCGTTTCCCCGTCCTTGCAATCCGTCGCTGCTCCATTCTCACCTCATTTCATCCTCATCGGCTCTCAAGACCTAGTTGTTAAGAGCCGTCCAAATCGGGCAGGTGGAGTAAGGCCGTGTCTAAATTCGGCCGCTCCTGTGGACGTGGACGTGTCTGAAAATCGGCATCAAGTGACGTCACGTTGACTTGGTCAGAATATGGTCCACAAATGCGTTGTCCGAAGTGAGCTTTCACAATCTGACACTAGATCGCACTAAATTCGGCATATTGTTTGTTTTTGCGTGGTGATGTTTAAATTTTCTGTTTTATTGTTTATTATAGTTTACGAAATGGTTGATTTGAATATTTGTTTATAATAAACTCCTTAATGACTTTATTTTAAATAAGTTTGCCAACTGACATCCAAATTTAATTTTTAAACCTCAAGTTTGAAAAGTTTTAGCCCTCAACTAAAATTGTTCAGACCGAACGAAGACATCCCTAATTATTTATTACCATTTCATCATGTTTGTTCTGAGAAAGGGCACCTTTCGCATCCATTGTTTAGATTAATAACGTTAACATTTCACGAATGCGCGCGAAAGTATTTGAAGTCTTTGTTTTTCTATGAGCTTAGGACACAACTTCGGACAAAAGTTAATTTTTCCGATTGCTGACACATGTTGACTTGGGACACGGCAGCTTGGGATAGTGCAATGACGTCAGAGGGTCACGTGCACCGATCAGCGCGTCCTTGTCCTAAGAGCCAGGTTGGGATAGCCCAATTGTAGGCAGGCCCTAACACGCCTCTGTCGCATCTAGCGGAGAGTGATGGGGATAAGAGTTGTTGAAAATTGATTAATCGATTATATTTCAATAATCGTAAGTAGTCAATGTTGATTTTGATAATAGAAACCCTAACCGATCATGAAAAATAATCGTCATTGCTAAGTTAATTTTTGAAAAATAATAATGGAATGAAGACAGTTATAATTTGAGTTCTGATATTTCTTGTGCACTTAAAGCAGTAACTGAATTAATTTATTACATTCACGTGTTTAATTTATTTCTCTTTTTAAATATTTGTCTAATGTTTTCGACATTATGATTTGTGAAGAAAAGTGTCAGGGCGCTGCTCCAGCGTATGTAAAAATTTATTTATATATAGCTTAGGTTTTTAAGTTTGCAATGATGATTATTTATTATTTTGTATAACATAAAGCACTCAACAACAGATGTGCGAATATGCGTACAGCGTGTTCGTTCGTGTTGAAATTTGTATCCAAGACTCTAGAAAATGTAATATACTGAAAAATTTCATCGAGTAATCGATTGATAATCGATTGTTCATAGACTAATCGATTAAGGTAAATATGAAGAACCGATTGATCAATGTTATAAAATAATCGGTTTGCCCCATCACTACAGCGCCTGCCACAGGAGACGGACGCCTGCCCAACTGTAAATCATCCGCGATGGACTAGTCCTAGAGGGGTGGCGGTTCTTCCTAACCCTCTCCCCGGTTCCACGAAGTACATCAAGGGACCCCGGTGAGGAGTGTCGCTGGTCATCGGACAGATTTTAATCACATCAAAAAGCCATCCCTCCCCCCCCCCCCCTTCCCAGTTTCCTCCTGCGTGGATGTTGCCTCGTCTTCGCGCCCCCTCGCTGCTGCTGGCAGGGGAGGCAGGAGTCAGGGGCGACTGAGGGTAAAAAAGGGTTGGGGGTGCGTATTTCATGTGCGTGTTGCGCCGAGGGAGGGACAGGAAGTCAGGGAGTGGAAACGGTTGGTAGGGGCCGCACGGGAGTGACTTTGTCCCTGGAGACTGGTGAAGTGTGTAAACAGCACTGAGCGCGCACACTCGCTCACTCAGCTTAGTGTGTGTGCGCGCAGGAAGAGAGTCGCTAGAGTAAAGGGAGGGTGGTGGACGTGGGTGGTACGGGGGTAGGAACAACTCTCTGTGATAAACATGGTTTTAATTTTTCGTGCGGCGGGCTTCTCTCCCGCTTGTCTGACGGAAGAAATTACACCCTCATTGCGGGCAGGGTTTAATTTAGTTTTTATGAGAAACGGAGTTGTTGAGCTTGCAAGGCGTAGAGGCAAAAGCGCGCAGTAGTCCGAAGTGAAAGAATAAAATGTTTTCCACGCCGCTGAGGATTTCGCCTCCCATTTACTTCGTTCTTGGCTGTTTGTTTGATGAACCTTGTAGATATTACTTTTAGCAAACGTTGTTTGTATTTCTCGACCACACAGCTACGCGCTAGTAGTTAGGTTGCAGCTACTTCAATGACAGTGATATATGACGCCATAAACAACTAAAAATACTTAGAGTAATTTAACACTATGTATTCTTGATATGCTTTGGAATTTATAAGTAATAAACTTATTTAGACTTTAAAAACAAATATTTAATCGTAAAGGTAAAATCCAAAATACATAACTAAAACATAAAAATTATATAGCAAATATATATAAACACATCCTTTCGGAGCTCATGCCTAAATTACAAATTTAGTTTGCAGTAATTAACCAACAACTTTTTCCCGCTGCGGTCAAAATTACCTCTGTGGCAGTACACGGTACAGTCAGATTCCAGGTGTTATAGTGTTAAATTTTTTTTTTAATTTCACGTGAAGGTTATTGCTGCCGACAACACGTTATTATTAGGAGATATCTAATAAGTTAATTGTGAAAAAATTAGTTTTCCTCTCAGCAGCTTACTGTGAGAGCAATAACGGATTGGAGAAAAGGGTGTGCAGTTTTGTACACTCATTTGTACAATGAGCGTAAAAAAACTAGCGAAAAACTGCAAACAATTTTATCAGGCTTTCGCGGCCATTGTCATCAATTTCTAGGCTTCTGGGTTTGAGCGACGCGGCTCAAACCCAGAAGCCTAAAAATTGAATTTTAACTCAGTTTAGCAAATAATACTTGACAGATCAATTTTTCTCAAAATTATTTCAATAACCATAATTTAATTTTGGTTTATTGCTGGCACTAATTTTAAAACCAAAATAATTTGAGAAAATGAATTATTTTAGGAGAAAAAATGAAAAATAAGTGGGGGAGGGGGGGAGGACAACTTCACGCATATATCAGACATGGAAAAGTCGTCAGAATTTTTTCCGAAAATGAATTTACGTTGCTTGTTTCAAAAAGGATTTTTTTTTATTAGTAGAGTATTGTTGAAAATACTGTAATAAGTTTTAAAATGCACACTTTGCTGCGTATTAGATTCATGAAAATTCCTGAATGCCAGAACTTTTTAATTATAAAGTGTAAAGTGTTACCTATTAACTTGAGGGCAAAAAATTACCGCAGACCAAACTCGCTAAGGTTTGATTAAACTAATACTTCAACGGTAATTCAGACAAAAACCAATTTCTTAGATGTAAACGCGCCTTGTGTCAGCCAGGCTTGGTGTAGTCACCATCCTTAGAATTCAGTGTACCCAGCTATCAAGAATGAAAGGTAGTAGGCTGACTAGGCGAACAGAACAACTGGTGGAGCCCCCGGCCTCACCAATTTTTTAGCTTTGCGAATTTGCAGTTTTAGTTTTACCCTGTACGCGAGAGTTAACGGCATTGTAAAGGCGTAATACAATTTGTATAGGAACTTAAGGTTAGGGTATAGCAAGAGTCATGGGAGGAGCAGCAATTTCAATAGCTTGCTTAGTAATTAACTTGTAAGTGTGTTAACGTTTGTTGTGTAAGATTATTTGCGCCAAAAGTATTTACTAAGAAAGCGCGCAGCATAGTCAAGCCATGGTGAATATTCTCTTTCTATACGCACAGGCGGTCATCTACCTTAGTCATCTGCAGGCGCGTATAGACGGCCTTGCATACGTAGCACGTGCCGTGCGGACAGCGCAGCGCTAGGCTCTCATTCTTTGTAGCAGAACCAGTGGTGTAGTGTTTTGCTTCCTAGTGTAATTAATGCGTGGCTGTACAACGGAACCGTTTTAATAGAGCATAACAAAGTCTCTTATTGTAATTGGGTAGTGTGCTTGTAGTTAGTGCTAAAGTATAAGTCAACACAGTGCGCGTATTGTGTCACATTGATAATTGTACGTAATGATCTACGTCAGGGCGAATTACACACGTTTATCATTTATGTTATAGTGTAGTTCATGGAAACAAGTAGTAAGAGAGGTGAGACTTCCATGAAAAAGCTCTTCAAGCAGGTTTGGCTAGACACATCAGAAGCGCCTCTGATTACGAGCAAATCTGAGCTTTTAGGATCGTCAAGTAGTCAGAATCTTTCGCTAGACTATTCATTTCAAACAAGTCCGGAGACCGCGTCGTCATACACGACGAGGATAGCTATTTGCTACCTACGGCACACGTGTAATCACAAACAGATAACGTTTATTACAACATAGGCACGCTTAGCGCAAACGCACGAACAGGTCACATTCCAGATACAGCCATGAATATACAGCCAGTCCAAGTAACAGTTACCACGAGAAGGTGCCAACTTTTACTAGTACAAGTACGGAAAACGTGACAGACTTTCTAGAGGAATTTAAGGCCGTGAGTGAAATTAACGGTTGAGACGACGCCGAATGGTGTAAGCGGACTCGAGTGCACGTGAAAGACGCGGCCAAGTAGGCCATTGACAACTTAGTACAAGTTCACGGGAACAATCTCACGTGGCAGATCGTGGAAACGAAACTGCGGGAGAATTTTACACCCACAGAGGAGAGCGAGAGATACAGACAGCTTCTCTATACGAAAAGACAGGCGTTAGGCGAGAGTTACCAGCAGCACATCGAAACGTTGATGTATTACCGAAGAGAAAAAAAATCCACCTGTACACGACGAAGAATTCACAAGCATTCTATGGAAGTCGCTACTTCCGTCCATAGTGGACAAGATTATTGGCCTTGAAAATGAGACTGTCATTTCGGATTTAAAACGAGTGGAACTTGGGCTTTATCGTTATAATCAGACGGTAGCCACGATGCACAACGACCCCGATGTGACGCGTTCCCACACGGAAATCGCGAAGCTGAAGGAGGAAATAGGAAAACTTAGTAGTCAGTATGTTGTGAGTTATACAAGTTCTGCACTCACTAAATTAGGAAGGATGATCCCCTATAGTGAAGTGTAGACACAGTATTATCGCACAGTATGCGGCCATTTTTAATGGGGTCACCAACAAGTGACGATCTCAATACCATGTACGCTTAGCGTAACATTTTGATTTTAATACAATGTATTGTAAATAAATTTATATCAGAGTGTACTATTATATGACAACATAGAATTGCAATCAATGCTTCAGTTAGGGAGTTTCATACTTCTGCATTATATATATATATATATATATATATATATATATATATATATATATATATATATATATATATATAGCGGACGCTGATTGTAGTGTTCTTAATACGACACGTGTCAGTATAAACATCTTTCAGAATTGTAATATGTAGGTAATATTGTAAGCCAAACAAATGTAAAATAACGCAGCAATCGTATTTTAAGAAGCAAACATCACGTACATATGTTGCCAACGTCTACTGTGACGGATGTCAAAACGATAAAAATACAAATGTATGCTTCTATGATTTCGTATGCAATATTAAGCTTGAATTGTATTCATTATTCGTAAACAGTAGTAGAATACAAAAGTGCACGACACAGGTGTTATATTTTATCGCTTAAGAACAGTTTATTTGCTCAAGTGAGTTTAGTTTATGCTTAGATACAGTACATAGCAGTACTTAGAGATAGTATATCAGATGTTAACGTGCTTTCATGTCAAACACATTCACAAAACGTTTTATTCTAACATAAATATGTTTATTGTTGTCACACAAGTATAACCTCGACGTGGAGCAGATTTTAGCCAGTATTTTTTTCACGGCACTGTTTCAAGGCCACACGGCAGCAGTGTTACCAACCTTGCAGACAACAACTTCAGATTTGCCTACTCAGAAAACGCCAGTAGGTCTTGTACACACAACAAAATGCTTTTCAATATGTGTTGTAAAATAGTATGCCATTGTGCTTTCTTTGAGTGGCGTTGCACTAAAATAAAATAATTATATGTTTTCACTTAACGTTCTTTACAACATGTTGTTGATTCGAGCACACAAATACTGGATTGGGAATTGTCAATACACCAGGCTAACCGAAATTGCCTCCCCACTCACTCCTTTAGTGGGTGGCGCCTAGTGTTGTAGTGAAACAAATTCAAATTAATGGATTTCAATGCGGCGTCGTACACAATCCTTTTTCCGATGTATGATGGGAACCAAAATGACGTATACCTATATTAACGCACTGCGTGTGACAGCAACAGCTGACATTGTAATTTCCATGTCAATTCCATTTAACATGTGGTAATGAATTTCAATGTCCTTCGAGACATAAATACAGATGATAACTTTCGCTATGCATTTTACATATAAAATGCAATCTCTGTTATGATATATTTAATAATGATAGGCATTATCATATCATAAAGTTTATTATGCCTAGTAAAATATTACATATTTTGGGAAAACGGTTATGTCTGAACTATACTATAAACTGTCAAATGTTCAATTTTTTTTTTTCATTCAGAAGAATATTGTAAAACGTCATATCAATGCACTGAGGTATTTTTAACGCATAGCGAACCTTCGCCACTATATTGCACACGAAATAACACTGTAGTTAGACTGAGCGTGTCCCGGCGAAAGGAGAAGAGAGCTCCCCCAACCCACGTACCGAGGGTGTCACACAACCCTGGCAGACTCATGTTCACGGCGCGCCCAGTTCGACCCCTGCCGCAAGACTTCGCCAGATGTTAGGACCACAATTGGGTTATCGACTGAATGACAACGTAAAGTGCACACTCTCCAGACTAGACCGTGTGCAAGCCACACTCCAGGAGAGGGGAGTCGTGGAGTTCCGGCCCAGCAACAGCCAACCTACGTCAGAGGAGATCGTCGTATAAGTAAAGCTGCAAACCACCCGCTGCCCCCTCACTCTCTCTGTGGTCTAATTTCGGCAGCTCCGGTTAAGGTGTCGACGATCAGAAGACGCATCCAGAGGTGACATCGACGCGAGGCGCCGCTTGTCACAGGGTCACAGGTCTGCTGGTCCAGAGTCTAAACCAGACCGCTATCGTCCACGTCAGGAAACGTCCTTGCACCACCTCATCTCCACTACGCGGCATCAGGAGGACCCGGAGGAGCTTCGATCGCTCTGATCTGACCCAGTGGTAGGGTGCAAGGTAGAGCGATAGGGAAGTTACGCGATTAAAAAGAGAGAATTAAAGTAAAAAATTAAAATCAAATAATTGCAGGACAACTAAGTATAAATACTTGATTCTTGTTTGTAATTCAGTTTAATGTGAATTAAATTAGTATCTCAATACATCGTTGTTCGGACTGTTTGTTGTGTTAATAATTACAGTAATATTAGAACGACTGTAATCAGTCCCAATCGAGTTACAGATTTACTAAAGTGACATTAAATAAGGTGATCTTAGTGTAGTGAAGGAGAGTAAGGTATAAGTACTTCTTGCAGCAGTAAAGCTGGGACACGTTGGTCGTCTTGTGTCAGCCAGGCTTGGTGTAGTCACCAGCCTTAGAATTCAGTGTACCCAGCTATCAAGTAGGAAAAGTACTAGGCTGACTAGGCGAACAGAACAGCAGCAATATTTATAACGTATATCGGACCTGCACTGCTCTTGCAAACTTTTATTACAAGGTTAAAACTGGCAGTAAAATTGTTCGTATGTAGCAGGCATAATTTTGATGTGCTTTACTTCAAGTAGACACTTACGGAAATTCGCGATATTTCTGATCAGTTCCACAGAAAGAAATGAAAGAAATCTAATAAAACAGAATATAAAAAAAAAAAGCAAAGTGTACGCAAATCGTTCTGTCATACGTGAACATACTGAAATGTCAGAGCACATTTTATTACGTATAGCAATTCGCCGGTGTCTTATAAGGCAGAATAGTGTGCACCTTTAGAGTGAATATTCTACTTTCCTACGTGGCTTTAACCGTAAAGGTAACGAGTTAATTCCAAGTAAAATGCGATTATTTTAAACGCCTCGTCCTGAAAAAACAAACTTTCACTAACTCCGAGCCCTTTCAGAACTTTGTTCGAAGTTGTACTTCGAAGCAAACCGTTAAACGACCTGTAGCGGCAACTACGTTGGATTTTTTCTTTCGCCTTTCCTCGCTCAAAAATACTATCCAAGCTTTCCCATTCCATCCCTCGGTTGCTTCTCGCCCAGCACTGCCAAGAATCGTTTATCGTGCACTTCTTTCGCGCCGGGTTTCTTGACCACGTTGGAAAGACCTCGCTTATCTAAATAACCTGGCGTGGCAGGGGATAATGGTCTTCTCAGCAGCCCCGGGCCACTCCCATGTAGGATGCTGCAATAACTGCAGCGCAAGAGTTTAAACGGGCCTGTTAAGGACGCCGCGCTACGCCCGGGACGTGGTTTAGCCGAGGCGGAAGTCTTCCCAAAAGGACTAGAAAGGGCTCGGAGAATGGCGCGGGGGATTTCTAGTTAAATGAGCCCGCGCAATAATGAGATTACGGTCGGTGGGGCGTCGAGGAAGGGAGGCGAACGTAACCGTCCCAAGGGCGTCGTTTAATATAAGACGCGCGCCGTTTGTAAATTTCTCCGGTGAAGCCGTCACGCGAATGTGCCCCAGAGTGTGCCGCCGCTCTCGTCGTTAACATCGGCGTCGATACCGAACAACTGTTCATGTGGCAAGTTCACTGCATGAAACGCTGTCCACGGTGAACTGAGCACTTCTGAAATCAACCTTGTCAAAATGTCAGTGCCACTACCTGCGTATATTTTAACAGGCACACTGGCTGCCACGCGTCCGGTAAAGTTGGCAACGAAGGAAAAAATAAGTAGCCCCACGTGTTAATGTTAAATTACAAATGTTAAGTAAACATTGGTGAGTACAGAAATATTTTATTTTAGTTTTTGTTAAGTTTGCAACGATGGAGAGAACGTAGTACCACGTATTAACGTTAAATTACAAGTGGCAAGTGAACATTTGTGAGTACTGAAATATTTTATTTTACTTTTTCCGGTTTTAATTAATATAAATATAAGAATAAGACCATTAGTAAAATATTTACTTTCATAAAAATATTACCGTTTCCCTTGGCCGACGCACGAATAAAGTGATCAGATCCATGGTTAAGATAATTGTACATATGGTAGAAGAATATGCAATGTGCATACAAGTAGATCTTAATCAGGGCTTTCAAAAGTGCCCATTTTACCGGTACAGCCTATATCAACTGTTATCGGGGGCTTGTTTGTCATAAGCGGTTCCGCCTCACCTAAGTTACAAAACGCACACGTACCGTTACAGCCTATATCAACTGTTATCGGGGGCTTGTTTGTCATAAGCGGTTCCGCCTCACCTAAGTTACAAAACGCACACGTACCGTTACTAGAAGCATCAGAATTTCGCGGAAAGATTTCCCAACCAGTTGTATTTCATAACACTTTAGCTCAGATCCACTACTTTGACTGGATGATCTAGGTGTTACGTGTCTTAGGTGGATGCCCGCGAATAACAGATGTAAAGTATCGGAGTTACTTAATTCTGATTGGCCAGTCGAGTAATAAAATATTTTCTCACAAAGGCACGCCGCCAATAACCAAAGGAAAACTGCTGGTACGCCAGTAAGGTATTGAAATCCAGCATGCTCGGAAATCTTTTCGCGAAATTCGAGCGTCCCTAACCATTGCATATGATACGAACATTTGTTTCCACTGGTGATTTAAGATTGATCATTCAAAACGTATTTTGTAAAACAGAAAGATGGCAATTCACATGAGCGATGGGAAAGCGTATTTCGCACGTAGGTGAAATAAAAACTAACTTGCAGCAGGAGTAGCAACTACGCGAGTAATTCAAAAACGAGTACGTAACAAGGATATGACAGACGAAGCTTACCCCAAAGAAAGTTTGTTCAAAAATCGGAAATGTTATAACGATGTGACATAAGAGCCGACTTTAAAACCATGTTCATGGTGTGGGTAATAAGGTACATTGTAGCAAGGACTCGTAATATTGCTCGATGTATGTATTGCATCGTTTCTTTGTTCTTCTTTCATCATAATAGCGCGCATTCTAAAAAAATTTTTTGTACTTTTAAAAGAAAAATTCTTGGAAACCTAGTTGTCAAGAAATACCTTTGCAAAACTATAAACAGTTTCCTTGTGAAATATACAAAACAAATTTTTGTAATGTTACAAATGATAGCTTTGTATTACAACTTACAGTACCGAAAAGTGTAATACATGAAATAAGTTTTTTCTTCTAGAAAACAAATGTGATGATTTAATGAAAGAGAATATCTAAAAAAAAAAAAAAAAAGGTTCAAAATATAATTTGTGAAAAAGAAACATTATACTTTACCAGCACTGGGATTAGAGCGCATATTACTTATATTATTTACCTGCGCCCTCAACCACTAGACCAAATTGACTCCCACACGTACAATTTTTTTTTATAGTAAGTATACTTCTAAGGACTTACAAAATGTTAAGGAAGATATTTGATTAAGAAGAATACATTTACCGGTACTGTATTTCATTTTAAGAGTTCCGTGTAGCTAGGAAACATTAACAGTTAATTAGTTATACTGTCACGTTTGATTGAAATTGTCTTTTTATTATGATTACTTGAGTTCTTTAAGAGTTTTGCGCTATTCAAACTCGCAATGCATTTCTTTTCCCACCCAACTACACTTTACATCACCCATAGTTTTTACACAAACAGCTATATACCGTTTTACGTTGTTGGTTGAGTGTTCACCATTTTGCTGAAGCTCGTGGATACGGGTCAGTATAGTACAAACATTTATTGCGTTCTACTATAAACACAGCCCTTTTAGTTTTACAGACGAGTAGTTTTACAAGAGAAATATTTGTACTGTTACAAGTATTTGTAAAGTTACAAACAGTTTCTCAGTAAAAATTTACAAAAAAATGTTTACAATGTGGGCTATAAAAATGGCACGGCCTCCATATCATGCCTATTTGATGTAACAACCATGTTCCCAGCTGTACTTCTATACTTTAGAACGTTTTGTTGAACTACCGCTACTTCCGTCACATAAATAACTGTACGCTATTTTTTAAGTAAATGTTTCTGGTATCCAGACGATCAAGGGAGTCAACCGGACACAAAAACTTAGTTTCACCTAATAGCTAGCTTTTGTAGCTTGTGACTGTGATTTTGTTATAATATTGAAGACAAAGAAAACTTTCAAGTGTTCTGTTTAGAATGATCCTATGTAAATGAAGTTTGGCGTCGATACAGATAATTTAATGTAATTGAATGTAACATTCACATATGAACTTCTTCAGTCAAGTTGTATTTTATTATTTAGTTCGCAACATTTCTTTGAAATGAATGTAAGGGAACTAGACGTGAGCTGTGCGGAGTACGAATATGGAACTGGAGTTTGGTGTGAAAATTGCACTTCCACCTGAAAATAACGTCCATGTGGAGACTTAATTATTTTTCTATTATTTCCGTTTAAAATATTTGTTTTCTTTTTTTGTGCGTCCGAAATATATCTACATACCCATATTAGTAACACATCAATTTTTTCGTCGTATATTTAGCAGAAATACCTTTAGAAATCGAAATAGTAAAGCCGCTGTAACAGTATAAATGTTTCTTTCATCTTGGCACAGCTTCTACCTCCATATTTACAACTGTTTGTCCGTAGTAACACCTTGTCTTTAATGATGTGGCTTCAATTTCCAAGATACGTAGATTGTTGCTGCGCTATGGAACGACTTAAAGTTCAGAGGTTGAAAACATTTCTTGTTATCGTGAACAATGTATACTTCATTGTATACTGTTATTCGCACTGCTTATAAATATTAAAAAAAAAAAAAAAAAAAAATCAGTTTTCTGACAAGCACCCTTTTAAACTCACTCACCATAATTGCTGTTACGGGTTCGTTACAAGAAGGCGTACATATAGTATTTATCTATGCTTTAAAAGATATAACATTGAAAATACTACTATACATCTGCGAAATCATTACCAAGCATCAAAATATTAAAACATTAGGTGTCCTCATGATAATAAGAGTTCCAAAATTTATACATTATATTGTGTCACTAGAGATAAAACTAGAGTTGTATCATCCATACCATTAAAACTAACAGAAAAATTGTCTTATCAGGCAAGCTCATCAATATCAAAAATTAACATAGGGCAGAAATTAATTTACATGAAGATATTACATATTTTTCCAGGAATCTGCTTAGTCTTACGTAACAGGAAAATGGTGTATTCAGACATAGCCTACGTACGGTTTTGGTGTCTTTTAGATACCGGGTCTTTCAGTAGGGTAATATTTATTGACACATTATAGGCCTATGATTCAAACAAGAACTTACAAAGAACAATGCCTCACTTCGGTATTTAGCTCAAACAACCATCATCAGCGACTAACATGCTTACATTGAAGAAAGTGATATTACCGAACAATTTCCATGGCGACACTAATTACAGATACGGCGTTGTGGTCTATTTAAATATAACTTTAACTGAACACTGACACTTACCAACCCCTCATACGTAATTTGTTTTGACACCATATACGTGTAGCCTATCGGCCCCATTTTTGGTGCGACACCTTTTTGTCAAACGTGGTAATGGTACTACGATTTATGGCATTTTAGTTCATGAGTAAAATGGTTGGATTTCATTTCATAACGCAACGCAGTCAATTTCTTTTCGTTTTACCTCTTCAGTAACGATGTATCATAGAAAAATTAACAAAATTTAAACGTACTGAAATTTAGTGCAAAATCAGATTGATATCACGAATTATTTCCGAAAACAGTACTTGGAAATATATTCAGTTTCAGGAGTAGTTCAATTACACATTTTCCAGACGTCCACACACACACAATCGGGATAGTACCTTCAGCAGAAAAAAAGTTTGCGGGTGGGTATTAGAACCGTAAATCTTCCATATTTATCAGAATATTTGTAACTATTTATGAACTAAGTGGTTTCAACAATAGTTGTAAAAGAGATGTAAAATATAAAAACAGCACATATAATCATAATATATAAAGATAATGGAAAATATAATAATAACACGTCCTGTGGTGGGCACTTCAATTCGGAGTTGGCATTCCACTTTGAGATATTGACTTGCTAAATTATTGATATTTATGTAGGTTCCGTTGACTACCTTCAGCAACTATATGATATGTTTATTTTTTTAAAATATGGCTGACCAAGTTCGTAAAGCCTATAACAAAATTAGTATAAAATTGGGAACGTAAATAAAACACTTAACTTAGCGTTTCTGAAATCCAGTAAGAGCATTTATAAATTTTAGAAAAATATGGAAAAATGAAGAGACGCTTAAGAGTGGGACGGACCCTCGCTTCCAGGGTCAAGAAGCGAGGGAGCGATACGGGCGACACTAACACGCACGCCTAGTGCCTCATCGCTCCTACGCGCAAGGCGTGCAATGTTTCCGTCGTAACGCTGTACTGTGCAAAATTAGATCTGTAACTGTGGGGTTTTATTACACGCGATGTAAGACCACAGATTAAACTACACCCGTATCTTTGTACTTTTCTCTTGCTGCTTAAGAAAACTTCATAGGCAATCTTTAAAAATGCGGTATTGGACCATTTTCACGATTGTTTTTTCGCAAATATTACCTACACTTAAAATGATAAAAGAAAAAAAAATTAGGGCATATATAATTGTTTTTTATCTTTCCTGGCAAAAAATCGTATTTGCAGAACATTTATTTACCGAGATACGATTATTCGCGCAAACAACTATTTCACAAAAAATGCGGAGGTCCACCCATTCTTAAAAGAAGGGGAGGAATTGAAAGGAAAACCTACCTGCTATTACCACGTATCTCAGTGTATATCTCCCGAGCGTTGAACACGTCTGATAGCGGTGCTAGCAAAGAAAGAAAAAAACCGGAAATTTCAGCATGACGTGCCATCATACAGTTACAGTTCATCCAACCTTGGAAATCGTTGGTCATCATGCATTTTTCAGCCGGATCATTTTCCCCAAAATGTTGGCTGGCATGGCTGACGTCACAGGTTGCGCATCGCTCCGCGCAGGTGCCAAGATGGCGGCTTCCTTCCTTGTCCAGTGCAATGGCGGTGTCCTTTGGCGCCAAAAACACCCTTGTTCTCTTGGCAGCGTTTTCTGGCTTAAACTTACTTTGGTGCCAGTTGGCACTGAAATGAATCGCCTTGTTGCTTAAATGGTAGGTTTCTACAAAATCCTTATCTCCCACTTCAACGGATACAGAACCACTAGCGTAGTCGCCTTTCCTAGATGCCAATTTAGAGTGGTATTTACGGAGATTCTTAGAAAGCACCTGGCACAGCCTTCGACGCGCCTCTAATCGCAGGGAGGACTTTTACAGCACAATTTACGCTTGTGCTGTAACAATTCTTACGTAGTTCATGACACTGAAGTGGATTCAGGACTACTACATTAACAGACGGTGAGGAGTCAAATGTGACTCTTGGAAAGTTCCAAGCTTGAACTCAGGCTATATAAGTTAGCTCTAAAGTCGATCGTTTAGTTTCCTTCTTAATTTATTGAGTTATTGCATTTTTTACACATGAGAAGTAAAAACGAAGCAACAAAACGTGAAAATTTGGAGGCAAACAACCCTGCCAATTTGAACACATTTTATTTTCTTACTTTTCGTTGCCACATAAACATTATGTGTATAAAGAAAGGATGATAACTAATCAAAAGGTGAAGTTCGACTTAAAAATAACATAAATTCTTTAGGTGCGACTCGAGCCTTTATCCTCACCCGCGGTTTGTAAGAACGCAAATCTACATTTGAATACAGTCCGGATATGGTTCAACATTGGGATATGGTTCTACAAAGATATTTTCAGTATCTCATAAGGCCATCAGGTATTGTGGGTATAGGCTGTTCACAATTAAGTAAGCACTTTTGAAAGCCCTGTCTAAGATCTACTTGCATACACGTTGTGTATTCTTCCGCCTTATGGAGAATTAACATTGCCGTGGGCCACAACACTATATTCATGCACCGGTCAAGTGAGATTATGAAATGATTAGGAAAGTAAATATTTTACCAATCTGCTTATTCTTACAATTCGATGCATAAAAAAATTGGAAGAAATATTTTATGTTGTCACAAATGGTTACCTAACACTTTGTGATCGACGTTAAGATATAAAACTACTTACCAACTTTACTGGGCCAATGTCACTCAGTGCGCCCATTAAAATACAGTATAGGCTATGCAGGTAGGAGCAGTGACATTTTTCTAAGATTCATTTCAATACTGCTCAGTTCATCGTGAACAGCCTTTAGGGTAATGAACCGTGTAAACGATTACACTGGAGAAATAAATGTACTCCGACGAGTTACCTGTTAAAAGAGACATAAGCGTTACGTCGCATGGAAAGGCAAAATGTTCCAATGGAAAGGAATTGTTATATAGAGAATATGAATGGATGTTATAATAATATCATGCGTTTAAACGTCGAATACCAGTATACAAATAGCAGGGACCGCTTCGTCGGATCCGGTTTCAATCCCCGTGCGGTGGGGTTCAATCCTGGACTTACGCGTCCGTTAAACGTAGCGGCCGTTGTCGGCGTCTGGTGGCATTTCTTGGGGTTTCACGCCTTTCCTCTGCCATTCCGTCACTTATTACTTATTGCACCTCATTTCAATGTGGAGCTTAGTCTGTAAAGTAACATTATTCCTACGAGCGTTACCCTAGCGAAACAATTTATCTGTGTCTCAAGGATTTATAAGCTGTTCACGGTCAAATGAGCACTTTTGTAAGCCCTGTTTAAGATCTACTTGTTTGCACGTCGCGTATTCTTCCGCCTTATGCAAAATTAACACTGGCAAGGGCCTCGTCACTTTATCCATGCGTCGGTCCAGTGAAACTGTGAAATTATAGAAAAAGTAAATAGTTTACAAACATGCCCATTTTTCTACATTGATAGAAAAAAAAAAACAGAAAGCAAAAGAAATAATTAAAGTTTTCACAAATGGTCATCTAACTCTTTTTTATTCGACGTTAAGACATGGAACTACTATCCATCCATCGTTACCAACTTAACTGTGTGCATGCGCATGTTACTCAATACGCCCGTTAGAATACATGCAGGCAGGAGCAGTGACTTTTTTTCTCAAAGGTTGATTTCAAAACTGCTCACTTTGTCGTGAACAGCCTTTACCAGTGTGGATCATTATATATATATATATATATATATATATATATATATATATATATATATATATATATATATATATGGCTATACACGTAACGCTTGACAAGTAACAGAAACGACACATTTTAGAGCTATGGCATATATCACAGGTAAAAAATTGCTATTTTTTTTACGTTCACATTTTGGGAAACAAGTGCCGCAGCTAATGAACCAGTACTGAAGTGAGAGAACGGGAGCAGTGGGAAACGCATCCAATCAAGACACAGCAAAGTGCGGTAGGGTCAAGGGAGGGAAGGGGAGACATCGATAGAGAGGAATCCAATACAGCAGTAAATTAATAAAGCGGGCGTTTTGCTCCTCGTTATTTGCTCGTAGTCCAGAACGTCCCGCCGGGTCCAAAACAACGCCACGCCACACGATTCACTCCCCCCTCATCTCGAGATTAAGTTAGCTGGTGTCGGAGCTGGCGAGGGAAATCCGCGCATTTTGGTTGTCCGCCTGGGGGGGGGGGGGGAATAATCCGCATGTTCCAGAGAATTTCTCTTTAGAATTAAGCCATCTGGGAAGCCTGTGACTGGAGACTCCAGGCCAACTACTTTCACGTCTTCAGCCATCAAGTACCATGTACTAACGAAAGTTTGCAACTGTTTAAAACTGCGATGGGAATTAAAAAAAAATCCTAAACGGTATTCGCTGAATTCTTTAGGAACGAAAATCTTTTAATGTGGCCTTTAAAACTAACTCCAATGAAACGCGTTCTCGTCCAACTGCTATCTCCAAAAAAATTTTTAAAGGAAACGGGATGTTCTGTTTTGTAGCGGTATCCCAACAGATTCAAAAGCCACTCGCTGCTGAAATTCTGAGCTGAGATGTGTAGGCTGGACTTGAAATGGTCGCTGTTTGTCTTCCTTAGCTCTTGTAATGTTGAACTTTAATGATCACAGAGATCAGTAGTGAAGTTCAATAAAATATTTTTGTATTGGCCTAATCTATGGCATCAAGTCCGATTAACGTATGTCTTTTCACAGAGAAAAATCTAATGTTGCAACAGAAAAATTACTACATAGCGAATTTTTTGACGTTTATGTTGTAGTATAATATTAGTAATATTGTAAACAATTTGTAAAGTCTCATATTACTGTGATGCAAAAGTGCTGTTGAAATGTTCATGTAAATAAAGCCTTTAAGTAACGTTGTCGCAATCGACATGTTGTACTACGCTAAAAATAATATCGGTGTCATTACGTCATCAAAGTAATGTCCAGCCAATACTAGTTAACGCAGGCTTTAATTGTCAAATGGCGGATACTATTGAACAGCGATCACGTCACTAAACTAAGGAACTATATTAAGATTTTAAAGAATTAAATGAGAACTAAATGTAACTTAGATCAGCTTTCAAACCTTGTAAATCAGTTTACGTTGTCTAATATGCAGATATTTCTAGAGTATAAAGTATTTCAACAAACGACAGAGTACACTCTAAATCTGAATCAGTGAGAATTTCACTGTTTCAATCAGTCAAACGTATCTGACTGATTCAACAGTCACTTCAGAGAATATAACTGATGAATCAGTGAAAAAATGCCAGATTTCCTTCACGTATTAATTCGATGACATTTTCCACTGATACACCTGTAATTTTTTTCCACTGTTTACTCAGTGGTTTATTTTTGATTGCTGGATCAGTTAAACATGTGTAAAAATGGCCATAAAACAAAGTTTAAAAATGGTCGTAAAACAAAGTGCATGAAGTGAAATAAAAACGAATAAAGTAATAAAACCAGTACAAAATACTTTATAAAATGTGTTTCGTCTTTCAAAACCCCATTTCATGAGGTAATAGGAACACACAGCCTTTCATTCCGTTTTTACGTCTTCCATTTCGTTTTCATGTAATCGTCACAGCGCCGTGTTTGAATGTTTAAACTGAATATAATGCGATCAAGAGAGGGTACTCATACTTACTATTCGTTTGAACAATCGTAACGGTACCAATTAAACCAAAAACTAATAGTAAGAGCATGCAGTTTAAATCTTCACGATTTCGCGGCATCTAAGACAAATATTTTCCTCTCATAATTTCTATTTACCTTAGTAGCGCAGATGGTAAGGGAATGGCCTAAGAGTCGAAAGATGTGTGAACTCAATGCAGGCCACCTCCGAAAACTTTTTTTAACTAACGGTGAATTGCGCAGTATTAATAGTAAACTGTCGTAAATAGGCCTATGTTTATTTCACGTAATTATTTGGCTACATTCAATAAAAACAACATTTAATCCGCCGCTTTAGTCGGCCGTCACTTATTCAACCAGTGAAAATATTTCACTCAAACAATCCGTGGTTTTCAACCGATGCTAAGAGGAGCCATTTTCACTGATTCGAGTAGTTGAATTTCACTGCGAATCAGTGATTTCCCACTGATTCGAATTTAGAGTGTGTTGTAGTTTGTCGTTATATGTTTTAGAATACCCACATTTCGAAACATTGTTAGACACGTTAAAATAGACCATTCGGTAGGACATTGGGTATGGGAAGTGACGATCGTCCTGCACACAAGACGCGGATGCGAGTGTTCTTCATACCTTGATTTTCTCCTTCTTATGTAGTAATAATCATTTGTATGACAAAATAACATTGTGCTTCATTTATTTTACATTATGATGTTGTTTTAAAGCAAATCAAATACAAGAAAATGTTTAACACGAGTGTTAACATCAATTAAACACAAAATTTGTTTTTCCGCTAGAGAAACAACAGCTTAACGTTGACAGTACAATAAGGAGGTTACATTGTTACAAAAGTAGTTCGTCTTACAATTACATTACTAGCATAACAGTATACTAAAATAACAACAACATTAGTTACTGACGGCTCATTGATAACAACGAATTACTGTACTTGTAACATTAATACAGCCGGCACAACATTAGACTTTTATCTGTGTTATTTTCAATGTTTGTAACAGATTCATGTTAATAATTCTGTTAGACTTAAGAAAGTCTGCTTATATTAAAAAAACTGCCTAGAAGTACAATATTCTTACCTGAGATAGCCAAGACTTTCCTGTTGGTAATCAGGAGTTCTATCACTGAACAACATATAGCTGTCCTTGTAATAGTATATCTGATAAAAAATTAAAATGCAAATAACATTTTATGAAATTTCATGCATTTATATATTTATAGCTCGTATAATCAATATACACATAAACATACAAAAAATAAACTCTGACTGGACATAAATATGACAAATCTAACTGCGATTGCCATGTACAGTAGTTATTAAGGTTTTGAGTATGTTGGTTTTGTTTTGAGGTGAGCTTTAAAAGTTAAATTTTGCATAAATCATGATAAAACAAACAAGAAGTTCTCAACTAAACTAATACACCTACTTTCCTCTACATGGATACAAATAATTTTTAACAAGTTCTTAAAAAGTTAGATGCTAGGTGGGTCTTTGACAACTGGACCAACAATTCCCAAACTGCGTTCCGCGGAACATTGGGGTTCCATTGAAACCTCATACGAGTTCCGCGAAATCTCTCAACAACAAAATTTAACAAAAAATATATACAAGCTTAACTTATCAATCATAATCCTGTATATTGTGAGAGAAGTTTAAAAATGTGTGTGTGTGTGTGTATATATATATATATATATATATACATATATATAACACTCAAAGAATAATAGAATTCGTACTAACGTTTCTACGACTTGCATAAAGTGGTCGATCTTCAACAGCGTCGCTATCGAGAGGTAAGGTAAGCAGAAAGATATTGGAAGAGGATAAGCGATACCCTTAATTTATTTAACTTCATGGATGATAACTGGCTTAGATCAATGGTTCAGAGTTTTTTGTACCAGAGTAAAAATTTTTGGTTATGTACACTTCCCGTCGGAATAAATGAGCGACGGAAAAAGTTAAAGTCCCCTTCGGCAATCTTCGGCTTTTGACAAGATGTATCGCCTTCGCTCTTAGGCAACCAGCAACACACAACAATCCGGCCAATCGTTCAGCGTTTTAACTCCGCCAAGAATCGCGTTAGCTTCTATTGGAGCATCATCCTGGCATCGGTTTCTCCTCGTGAATATAATGCATTTAATTGGAAGAAGCAACTCGTCCTGCGATTTATTAAGTTAATGCAAAAACCCAATATCTCACACAAACTCCTCACTGGAAGTCCGTGTCTCACTCGTAAACAGGTAACACTTAGTTGAATAAACAACCAATCATAAAGGCGAGCTGAGCTACAGTGTTGTGAAATATAGCGTGTCTCGATGCTTCAAACAATGAAACTGTAAACGTATGTCTATAATTACAGATAACTGTAAAAGAGAAATGCATAATTGCTCTGTTAATAATTAAAATAAACCCTATTCTACGTGAGACGTTAAGTAGTTATAATATTTGTCTTTTATTATCGATACACAGAAATGACTTTCCTGCTGTCGTACGAATTTGCGAAAACCGAATAAAGCCACTAAAAATGAATGAAGTAATCGGCGCATGTTGCAGATGTAATTATTGTATGCGCACATCAAGAATTTTTCTCTTGCAACAAGCAGCTGTCTGCATGAAAAGCCACGTCCTATCTAACTGGCCCAATTTCTACGCTGCCAAATAAAACTCTTACGTTAGTTTCTTATTATCTACTGTAGCCGGCAGACGTCTGTGCATGTCTGAGCGGGCGGAGCGTGTTAAACGGATAAAAAGGGGGGGGGGGGGTAGGGAGAGATGCGCACGCAGGTCTGGGCGTACTATCGGCTATTCCACAAACACTAGTTACGGTGGTCTCAGGTATATGTAAGGCAATATAGGACGAATAATGTACGCAGAGCTACAGGAAATGTATCCTCAGTGTTAAAAATTGCACTTGACAATTTTATTTATATAAAACCACACATAAATATCATACAACTGGAATACTACTTAGTTTTTAACATTCGGTGCAATTTCGCGTGAATTAATGTATACGTAGTATAAAAAAACAGTAATTTCAGGCCAGTGTTTTTTTATCGAAATTATAGAAAATGTTTTATATCTCTATTTTCACAAAGTCGCGAAAATGAGTGTTTTTACTCATAGTGCACTGGCCCGTACTATAAAGAATGCATACATACCGTGTTTATAAAACAAGAAATAAAATAATAAAATTACAATATACAGTATAATGTTCATCTACTTCACAAATTCAACCCAATTAATCTGCGTGAAAGCATTCTTGCAATGCTAAAAGGTAGTTTATGTGAAATTGTGGTCTACATACGTCTAGTTGTTCAAATTAAAAAGCTCACGAAAGTCACTGTAAACATTTAGAGTTTATATAAAAAGGTGTTAAGTATTTTGTGGGTTTATGAACTTTTTCTAGAATTCCGATTCACGTGTAAAAATTAATGCCACCCGTAAAGATGTTTTTCCAAATAATGTTGGCTTCAGCAGACGGTGTAACCAGTATGAAGATATTTCTGTAGTATTTATGATACAGTTGTTTTACTAACTTAACAGATCGTAATATACGTTTGTCTATAAATTATGCCATTAAATGTTATTCCAAATGCAATGTTCATTAAGAGAAAACATTTTCTCGATTATGAAACAAAGATTGTGCAAATGTGTAATCATATTCGAAATTCATTAAAAACTAAAACAATAACTTTTTATATGTCTGTCAAATTACTACACAAACAGGTTCGAAAATAACGCTATCGTTAGGCTATAGTAATAAGTAAATTAGTTTGTTGATGTTGAAGTTAATGCCACGCGTATTTGCTCACGAAGTTGTAGGCTCGATTTCTAGTTGGAACGTATTTATTTGAATATAATATAAAAGATAATAATCTTTGTATTATATTTGTGGTATAAATAAATGTATGTTTGGAAGTATGTTATATATTAATTTAGATACTCTATTTACAAATTTGACTGAAATAAAAGCTTGACTGTAATATTAAATATCTATATATTGCAGGTCCACTTAGTAGGTTAATTTATTTATTACAAGAAAAGGGAAGTATTCTTTTGTTACTAGTTTTCAAGGTTTGACTTGTAAAAGTAGCATAAAATGCACACACAATTCCATATTTACAGAACTAATGTTTTTAATTCCGTGACAATTTTTTTCTCTTATTTTTCCAATTGGAAGTGACATTTCCCATGAAAGGTAGTCTCCTACGGACAAACATAAATCACACCCTTGCTCTACCCGGGGTTTGAAACCGGAACTACTCACGCTCAACACTCAAACGACTGCGCCACAGTGGGCAGCCAATAGGTCAACCAGAACACTGTCAGTAGTTATAAGAACTTATTTTAAGTGAACAAGAAGCAGTTTATTTCATTTGAGATCATTTTCAAGTTACAATTTAAGTAATATATTAATTACTTGTTCCACATTGTACCTATAATTCACTGCCACGTAGGTTGGTATTCGCTTGCATATATTTGCGTTAAATTAACTGCAGAAAATGCAGGCAAAGTTTTGAACACAGTTTTAAAACATTTATAGTTTAATTTAACCTTCATACATCACTCTTCTATTTGGAATAACAAATTGAAAATAAAAACATATCTTTAACCTTTTCTCAGTTCTATTTTGTGTTATTGTCTAGTAGTGATTGTACTAAATATTCCTTTATCAATTTAATATAAGATTATTATAATTTAAAAAGTTTTAAATTTACTATCTATTATTAGAATAAATTTATTCGTTGCTCCGTAACTGCGATTGACGATTTCGACAAGAGACACAATTCAAGAATTCCATGTCATCAAAAATGTGGTGCCAACAACTATGTATATGTTACGAAATTACATTCGGCACTGACTAGATAGATGACAGCTATGTACGACTTTGTGTGTTATTATTTGCATGTTTTGGATTTTTTTTAGAAGTAAAACTACTATGCTGTAAAATGTGTTCAAGTTGGCTTAGTATTATGCTGTCTCAAGCCTCTCAAGGTTTACAAATGTTGTAAACAAATGTAGTCTTGAGTAATGCATTCCCGTTGAGGTATTTCGTACGCCGCGCCATAAACCTTCAGATCAAATATTTATTTCCTCCATTTACCCCCATTTTAATGAAGAAAGATATTATAAAAATGTGGAAAAGGAACAAGTAATCTGTTGATGCATCAAACCACAGAGTGAATTCCACCCCCATCGTTGTTACTTTTGTATAACGTGAATTTAATTGGATACTGTTTAATATTTGAACTGAAAAATTGCACTCAATAATAGAAAAGCAATTGTATTGTATCAAACAATACACGCAGAAGGCAAAGAAATCCTCCAGCACACGCTGTCACAAGACAACTGCTACGTGTTGCCGCCAGAAAAAAGTCTCACTGTCCGGTTTTGCATTTGCTGTTACTCAAGACAAAATACCGAATGTTTTCAATGTCCGCGTGAATACTGCCGCAACATAATCTTGCCGCTCTGCTAGAGACCGGACCATGCTGAGCCGCAGTCTAAGGAATAAGATTGGACTCGCATGCAGAGACGTTTGCAGGTACCTGTAGATAAGTCTATAATGGTAGCTATTTTGGAAGACAGCGATACCTCAAATATAATGCTTATATAGCATTTCTCAGAAATTTGTTCAACCGATTTGGCATCAGTGAAAGTAATGAGAACGTTAAAAAGCAGTATATAATTGTATTTTTAATGTAGTAACCCCTATGTACTGCATTTTGATGCATATCTTCAAGTAAAGCCTCGCATGTAGAAGTAAACAGGCATTCTAAGAGGGGCTTGGAGCTGCGGACAAGGAAACTAGGCAACCACCATATTTGATGATGCCATGCGGGAAAAATTTCCCATTTCCCCCCAAAAAAATTCCTATTTTCCTTTATACCTGTGGTGGCCATCTTGGATCCCAACCTCCAGCTCTGTCAATCCGATGCCACTGTGTTGGGACCCTTACACCTAGTGTCCTGGTGGGTGCTGAGTCTCATGCTCTGTCATTCCTTTCAGGATCTGTGGACCTAGCATTGTAATGCAGTACCGAATACCAGCATCGTCTTACGCGCTCATTAGACCTAACATATAAGCATAGTTGACTGTAATTTTCGAACCCCATAAGATGTAATTGTCACATTCATAACACAGGCCGCAAACCCAATGATAAGAAGGGTCGCAGGGCCAAGTATACCCCATGTCTACTTATAAGCATAGCTGACTGTAATTTGCGAACCACGTAAGATTTAGTTGCTAAATTCTTAACATAGTCATCACCCATGACTATGAGGAGGTTCGCAGGGTCAAGTATACCCTATGTCTACTTATAATCATAGGTAGATGTACTATCCGAACCACATAAGATATAGTTGCCAAATTAATAACATAGACATCAAACTTCAACAGAACTGTTCACCATTAATATTCACAACAATAATCATGCATTTTACAGTATCTATGACTAATAAACATGCTAAGGGAATATTAAACCGTGCCTATCCTACTTCAGCAGCATAGTTTAGCATACCTTAATATACCAATAAGTTAGAAAAAGATCTGGTTTCTATATCCACCAAGCGTACTTTGACATCACGAGTCATTGCCAGATACATCATTATTCGCAAGGAAAAAATTCGTAAGTGTTTAATCCGAAGAATGGGAGGAAAAATATGATTTACCAGCTCATTAACTCATTGTCATCACCATATGCCAGCAATGCTTAACATACAGCTCGTTGCAGAAAATGGGCTTTGATGCAACATCAGCAGAAATCATCAGCCTTATGAAAACTCCTAAAGAGAAATATCTGTTTAAAAAAAAAAATATAAAAGCGGGCGAATGCTTTTCCACGTAGTCCATGGTGAGGGAATTGGTGCATCTGGAGAAAAGGGTCACGTTTTTTTCATGTTAACTGCATTCTTAATCTGTTATTGGTTCCTGTGAAAAACGGCAAATATACCATACCCCCAACGGCTTACCAGCTGCTAGCTCTATTTGCACAATTGAGAAAAGTTTGATAATGTTGAGCAGTTCATGCCGAATTTTTCCATTTACACGCTTAGGTATCCAATGTCTCAGTAGCAGAATTCGATGGTAATGAGACAAGAAATAACATCCACATAACTGTTTGCAAGGCGAAATGCATACACATATATGTATGACCCAGCATCGGTGGGGTGACATTCCTATTTCTATGAAACATAAAGACATGCTGCCATGATAAAACACCATATGTGCATTCGGGAGGACATAGGTTCAGTTCTTAGTCTATATATCCTGATTAGAGTTTTTTCCATGGTTTCTTGAAAGCACTCCAGGAATACACTTAGGATGGTTCCTTAATGTAGGCCATGTTTGAATCCTACCTCCGATAACGATAGTATGTGCTGCCTGTTTGAAAACAAAGTGCAAAATATTTTTTCAACAAATGGTGAAGCTTGTTGGATGCCCACCATGGTGCTAGGCAATGTTATTGCAAAGTGCAAAAACAATTTACTTAGTAAGCTATTAACTGTACCGAGGGACCTATAATTATATATATATGTTTTGCATCCCCAGTTATGTCCTGCTCACGAACGTTTGCATAACACTGTTGGTAAAGGAAAAACATATGTTTGATACATTTAGTATACCAGTTTTATTATAATTTAAAGTAATTAAATAATATTCAATAAGACTGTAGCCATCACGTGTGTGTATATATATATATATATATATATATATATATATTATATATATATATATATATATATACTCGGACTGATATACTTTACCAACAGTGTTATGTAGTTTTATACCTGAGTAAAGGATGGTATTAAACACATAATATTTGTTAAATGTACCATGGATTATCATAACTCCATAGTCGTAGGGCTTCTGAGTTGCATGGAGCACAGAAAAGATTTTGATTTTTGCACGCATGACGTCTTGTGGCATACATCTCGATGAGCTATTGAAATGGCGCTCAGCAGCGCTGCTTGTGAAGGTCAAGGACGTTCGTTCCGATGGGGCATAGATTGTGAATCGCTGGCTCTTGGTATCTTCCAATCACATACCCAGAATACCGCCTGATTACGGACACATTTTATATGTTGGGAATGTTGTCATTTGGAATAAGAGTTTTTTTTTTAAAGGGAGAACAATAGTCCGTGCTGAATGACTGCTGATTGATCGGAATGAATGTTTTCGAAAACACACAATTAATTAGCCAATGAGAACCAAGGGTGGTGGTGGCGGGGTTTCAATGAAGTGAGTAATTAGCCAATGAAAAATGTGGGTGGGGATGGAGGAAATCTGTGCCATCAGCTCACCTGGCGGCATAACCTCGAACATAGCACTACTAAACATTGAAAATAGAAACCAATATGGAGGGCGCCACCAGCACCACCTATACTTTAAAACATAATTAATTACGGCCGCCATCTGGTGGCTAAATCGATAATTTATAACCTAACACCGCATAGGTTATGTAAATGTAAGCATATGAAAACCAATATGGTGGCCTCCAGCAATGTATAAACAAAAGACAGATACAAATCCTTGATGACAGCCTTCAGCAATGTATAAACAAAGACAAAAGAAAAACCAAGATGACCGCATACGACAGAATGGGTATAGGTGAGGTGTGTGGGGGCAGTATGAGGGTAGGTAGTTCGCTTAACGTATTGTCAACAACGAGGTCATTAGAGACGGAGCAAGTTGCACAGGAAGGATTGAGGAAGGAATCGGCCATGGCCTTTGTTACGAAACCATCCCAGAATTCGTCTGAAGTGATTTCTGGAAACCATGGAAAACCGAAATCAGGATGGCCAGATCGAGAATCGAAGCCAGGTCCTCCCGTATGCGAGTCCAGTGAGTTACCACTGCGCCACCTCGCTCGGTGTGTGGGGGTGGAGGGGTTCAGTCGTCTGCTAAGCGTGGGGTTTGTGGACCTCCGGAAATGTGTTTTAATAGTTTTGAAGTAATGTTTTTAATAATTTTTAAATAAATAAAGGTATAAGTAATAATTTACAAGTTTATATATATTATATATATATATATATGATTTTTCTAGAATGTTTTATATTGTTTTCATTTGAAATATTTTGCAATTTCTGGTTTTTCAAGGTCAATGCTCACTGGGTCGAGGTCAAAAGTCTTGGTCAAGATTAATGGTCAAGATCAAGGTCAGCTACATCTAAAATGGCCGCCAGGCGACCAGAATGGCAGAGCATGAACATCTCTGATGATCTGATCCCCTTACCCCTTGTGTAGGCTTCCCCAAATAATTCTACTTACTGGAATATTATAACAGTAATCAGTATGTACACATAACTCTTAGTACACTGCTGGCCTTTCGAAATCCATCACGAAGGATGCAATACATTGATCCAACATTTGGAGACTGTGTAAAATAGGGTAGAACAATGGCGTAATTTGTTGTTCGCCGAGTGGCACCACGCTGTGAAGCAGTATATAAGTGGAGACCGGAGAGAAACTGGGATGCAGGGGCTGTATGTTTCGCTGCTGTTTGTGTGCAAAAACGAATTAGTATGTAGGTTCGGAGAACACAGCAACCTCACAAACATGTTTCCGCTTTTGACTAAGGAAGAATCGTAGCCTATCGAGATTGTGGATTATCCTAAAGCGATATTGGTTCTCGGATTGGAAGAGGTGTAACTACAGCGAAGCAGATATGAGATCAGTGGTCGAGGAGGGACGGGCTGAGCGATGTGCAGGAAGCCATAACGGCCCCGTCTCACCAACTAACGCCCGGGCAGACATCTGTAACGCATGGCGATTGCAGACCATACAGCCACATCAAACACTCTCGCTCGGGATGTCAGGTGTCTGGTACATCAATCTGTGTTCTAATGCACAGTTGTCGCCGTCTAGAGCATCGATGCATCATGTCCAGGCGCACATTACTGCCACTGCCACAGAATGCTCACATACTGTAAGTGCCTGCGGCTGCAATGGTGCGTGAAACGTCGGACATGGACTGACGAATGGTTTGCCGTAGTCTTCACCAGAGAGTTCCGCTTCTACCTGTAGCATGACTATTGTCGCATTAACCTCTTGCAGCACCGTGGTGCATGCCTGATAGAGTCCTACATAATGCATATTCATACCGACCTGGCACCTAGAATAATGACATAGAGTGACATCGTATTCGAGTCCCGCTCGTGCCTAGTTCACGTGGCTGGTGCGCTAAACAGCAACCGTTACATTGCGGAGGTGTTGGAACCTGTTGTCGTCCCCTTACTAAAAGGCCAACTTGGGGACATGTGCGAATAGATCAATGCACGGTCTCATGTGGCACACATCGTCCGATGGCTGCTGGATGACCACCATGTAACACTTCTTTCGTGGCCTGTGTGTTCACCGGATCTCTCGTTAATCGAAAACGTATGGTCCATGGTCTAACGATGACTGGACTGTGACAGGATTCCCGTCACTACATCGGATGAACTTTGGGCACACATTGAAGCCACATGGGTGTAGCGGTGGTTAATACTCTCAGAAGGGGGGGGAGGGGAGGGGCACAATGTAATGATTTCCTACCATCCATACGTAGTATCGGGCTGCAAGTATAAACATGTCACCCGTGTATGATGGCTACTCTTGTCCAATATATCCGGTTGTGATGCCTCATGATCTTCATGGTATTGCAAGTTTAGTGGCCAGCGGTGTATTAAAGCATCGAGCCCTTTAATGTTATAGCATGTTCGAGTTATATAGTTGCAGATATAGAAAATGGTATTCCATTAAAGAAAACCAGTTTAGAGATGGTTTCGGAACCAACAAGGCATGTAATATTTGCGTTGACCTCCTTGGTCACCAGATCTGAATAATATGATAGAACATTTGAAGTCATAATTTCAACACATTATGGAAGACAATCAACATGACCCAACAATAGACTCCACAATATATACACATGATGTACTATGGGAGGACATGTTTCATGAACAGGAGTAGTTGGAATGCAGTTTGAATTTCATGTTTAGAACCAATTGCTAGAATGTTATGTAGGACGGAATACACTGCACAGGAAAGTATTGTATGAATATGGCTGTGTATTACAATATTAATTTAAAGATATGTTTTAAAATTGGATGCTAATAAATATTAACGACCATTTAATGCAACAGAGAAATTACTCATCAAATTAAAATACTATAAGAAGTAATTTTAAATGTATTACCTACTTTATGGAATTGATTTACTGGGTTTAGTCTTGTAATACTTGTGTTGGGTTGATTTCACGAATATACTAAACTGCACCTTTTCACAGGTGCAACAGTGTAACATGCTTAGCATATAAAACCACAATCAAGGTACCATCCTCCTACTAGTTCAGAACATAATTACAGCGGTACTGTAAAAAATTTTGAAATTTAGTTACGAACCTTTAAAGGCAAGAAGTGAAATTGTGAATCTTTGCTATGATTTTATTATTATTTACGTGATGAAATTATCAGTTGTAAAATGATATTAACATCACAAAATAAATACAGTTCTAAGTAGTGGTCATTGAATGTATCTTCATAGAATTTATCGAATTCACTATGTAGTGGTAAATTGTGAATTTTGTTGGCTATTGCCTTGACGTTTTTTTTCCTTTCGAGACAAATAACTCTACACAATGCTGCGACTACGGTCCAGGAAAAATATTCTTTAGCAGCTACAGTATCACCATTTATACACTGTCCACGATTACGTAGTACAATGTTGAAAGCCCTTTCCACTTTCTTGTGTCTTTCGCCTCATGCAACACTGGTGTTACTATAGGTCAAGTGACTTGTATACATATATATGTTTATCATGATATTGAGTAAGTATGTTTATCAAGCAACACTGTTAAGTTATTTGCAAAATTAATGTGTTTCTACGCTGCCACTTCTTGTTCAGTGGTAGGCCTGCACAAATTATAGGAATCGATTTTCAGTGGCCATTGGTTTGGAACATGCCAATTATAATGCGATGGCGAAACAAAGAACCCGTTTACGTGAGTCGCGGCTAGCATTACTGCAGTGCATCAGCTGGTGCACATATTAAACTATATGCGGTTACGGGCACTGTCTATTTGCGAAAGCGCGCAAGTCACAGCTAACAACCTGTAGACGTAAAACCCCACGAAACAGTAGAAGGAGGAGGCAATTGTAATATTAACAACCTTCTGTTTGCCCATTTAGACTCTACATAGTCATTAGATGGATATCTAGTGACTGTGAGTATGGATGTTGAGTACAAGATTGTTGAAGGTCACACACTTCCTAGCAATCGTGCTATTTTTTTACACTAGAAAACCTTTAAAGTGTGATTTTTAATATGTTTCAAAATTACATTCCTATAGTCATTACGTTGAGAAATGGTAGTGTTGCCGTAATACTTATTTATGTCAGTGCCGTAATACTTATTTAGGTCGGTAAAACTAAAACAGAAATAAAATTGTTGCGTGTGAAGGAATATCTGAAAATGCCTTCATAGTTATAGTAATCGCGATGTAGTAAATTACTTTGCATATAACATATCGTGCGAACTGTAGAAATAATGAACACAGTAACATAGTGTATAATAAAATATTCAGTATAACAAACATTTTGGCTCTGAACAAAACGCAGATTCAAGACAAGTAAATAATAAGAGTGATAATTATTCTTAGGTACTTTAAAATATCCTGTTAACGCTTGAATATATCTGTTTTATATCGCAAATGAACTGCTAACAATCACTGTGGATCGTGACCTATTTATCTTAATGATGCCAGAATGCTGCTGCAAAAGTCCGTTTTGCCAAGTCAGATGACTCACAGAGTGTGTGCGTTAGTCATTCTGTGTTGTCTGTTCACGCGATTAGATCGTTTTGGGGCGAGCTCTTTTTCGCTTATTAGTATATGGGTGTAGAACTAACCGCAGTGAATATACCGTCGACTGTGGTAAACAGAGTCTATGGAGATCAGCTGTTATCTTTGTACTTGGTGTTTGTATTGGGATAAGGTGTTATCGAGAAGCTACAACGCTCGATGATGTGAGAATGCCGATTGTGTCCAGAGCTCGTCCTGTGTACTGCTGCATACTGATAATTGTCAAGAGCAGTTAAATCAATACGGTTACTTGGTCATACACACCACGGTATTTCAAAGGCTAGTGCAACTACTGTACGTCCACTGCGAATAAGCATATGTTGTCTAAATTATCTCGAGATCGGACTATGCACCTTTCTTCAGCCAGTTCATCACAAAACCAGAGTTAGTTGTGACAATACTAAAAACATTTTGATAATTATTCTACACAAAACCAACATATATTCTCATTGTAAAATATAGGAATTTAATAGATATAGAAAGTGAAAGCCTCAAGCAAAATATCCTTAACAGAGTCATTATTGTCATAGGTCGACAGAACATATGATTTTATGTTATGTTTGGTACGTGCAGATTAGCTATACAAGTGTTGGAATTGTATTATGTATTTTGTTTCACACATTATTTTAATTTGACTGTTAGTTTTCACACATTTCTCATGTGTAATGGTGGCATTTTTAAACAAGTAGTTTATGATTAATGTAAACCACCAGTCGACTTAATTTCTATATTCTATACAAATTTTCATACAGTATCCTTAGTTTCGACTCAATGTTACTTCAATATTGTAATATTATATTTATATGTTTATTTTTGTTCTCAGTAATTACTTTATGATTTTTAAAGTTTAATTATTTACTGTATTCTCTTATTAGAAAGATTTTAAATTTTGGTTTATTTTATTTTAAGGAGGTCTAGTCGGAAGGAGGCCGCGATTGACTAGTCTTGAATGGCGATGCCGGAAGGCTTGCTTCTGGGTGGGACTTTCAACATGGATGGTTAATTGTATTTTCGCTGAGATTTTAATCTTAGGGAATCCTCAACGCCAACCTGAGAATAGGTTACTAATAAGTCCCAGAAGTAGTGAGTTCACTGCCACAACCGATTATAGAGGAGGGTTGATGGCAGGTGTCTAGCTAATTGTATTAGTGAGTTTTGTTGGAGATGCTAGTACACCGATATCTAGACTCCAGGCGCCATGTCAGCCACGTTAGCGCCGCATCAGAATACAGGTGACGCCAAGGAGTTTGAGAGTCTGAGGCCAAATCTATGTGAAAGACTTCACTTGTAATCTATTTCTAAGAACTCATAGAATTTTCAGAAGAAGTTTAATTTACGGAAACATGCATTTTCTGATCTTTAACTTGTACATAATCAGTAGTCCTGAGATCCCGTATGAGCTAGTAATGCCGGAGCACATGGACATCTAAAAACTATTGAACTTAGTGTAATCTCATTTGAGCAGAGTTTAACGATTTGAGGGAAAGTGATGAGTAATTCTTCTGAAGTAACTAAAACTAAAATTGACATTCCCAAGTAAAGGTTTGGATCGTGAGAACTGTAAATGTAACTAATTACTTGGGAACTTAGTCAATTTCTTAAACAGTTAGAAATTGAGGAAAGCTACTTCTGGTTATGAACCAATTTTTATTTCTGATTTTAATTTCAAGTCAGTTGTCAGTTTTTTTTTTTTAATTTTGCAGCAGCACTACAGTCATATTTTATTTCTATCTTTTAATTTGTTTTAATTTCCTTAATTGATTTAACTCTATTCTTTACTGAATATACTTCATTTTTGGTCATCAACATAAGTTTAATTTGATTTTTGAGTAAAGTGATTTTTTTACATACATATATAATATTTAACATTTAATAAATATTTCACATTTGAATTTTACGTCTTGTCGAATTGCATAACGAATTTGGTCTGATTTTATTTATTTTCAATTTCATTACTATATTAATTATTCAGATATCACATGTTATAATGTAACGGCCCTCCGCACACAACTCCTCTAACTCCCAAACCTCTTTCAGAGCTTTATTGCGTACCTACTGCTCGTTTTATTGCGCTTGGCACACGTACCAGTACTGATAACACATTTATGTCTCACTGATAATGTCCATTTATTTAATTTGTGTGAAATAAGTAACAACCTACAGAATGTACAAAATATTCTAAGTAATGTGTCAACACTGACCGTACTAAAGTTGTTGACTACGAAAATGTGTACTTCGAAGTTGTTTTATCACTTAGGCAATGTAAGAAATATAAAGTGTATACATATTATTAGGTAACTTTGTGATCTGACACATGCCGATGCGCATTCGCCAAGGAGGCGGTCGATTTTATCTGTAGGAAACCTATTTCTTCGTTTACTATTTTTTGGTCCCTGCAGTAGGCTGTTCATGGTAAAGTGAGCACTTTTTAAGACCCTTCTAACAGGCATAATCCAATAATAAATATATCATATTGCAGCCTCAGGCATTAAATTTTGAGGGTGGAGAAATGTATACACTGAGTTTATTGGTCACATTGCAATATGTATATCAAAAAGCAGTAGGAGGATGGAAATTGGATGAACGGAAATAATTAGAAAGGTCTTAAAAAGTGCTCACTTTACCGTGAACGGCCTAAAATAATACTACCTTTATCAGCTGTCTTAATTGGTGTCTCATATAGTAAATCAAAATATAATAAAAGTAAATGTATTGACAAACAAAAGGGTAACTCTCACACAAAATAACATGTCTGTGTTTTACTATTCGTATTAGTGTTATTATACACCTCTGAGTTTGCACGATCATGCGATGGGTATAGAAAGTAAAAAGCATCAAATTTGACAGGCGGTTTGGACATTTAGCGTGCCCCTCCAAAGTCACAGAGTCTCTTCCTGATTGCCCATGCATTTGTAGCCCTGAACTTCGTCACGTGATCAGTTGAGGACCTTATTGCAGTTTCGGACACGCCTTATGGTGTGCCTTTTTAAACAGATATCCTCTGACAACACACATTTCGCACACCTTTGGTTCCCATTATACTCTGGGAATGCGTACCTTCTACGTCACAGGCGTATACAACCGTTTTAATACATCATCGTATAGTGATGTCTCGCCAGAGCCAGACGATTCAAGGAAGTGAAACGTGGTCGTGTAGCAATGTCTCACCGCAGCCAGTCGGTTAGGGAGAGAGTCATAGGCCTTGTTGAAGCGTCAGGTTTTTCCGCTGCTGAAGCAGGCCGACGTTACGGTGTTCGAGAGAGCACTGCGAGTCGATGGGTACGACAGTTCCGGGACATGAGTGACGTGACACGTCGCGGAGGAACAGGTTCATGGAGGGTGTCGATTGCAGCCGAGGGCAATAGTCTGATTACCCAAGCACAGTTTACTCCTTTCAGGAGTGCCATTCCGCTAAAACGTGCCACGCACTTTTCTGGCAGCTCGAGTACCATGTTTAGGCGCTTGACGGCGGCGGGACTGAAATCCCGGCGTGCTTCAAAGAAGCAAAGGCTCGCCGATGAACACAGGATTTATCGACTCGCGTTTGCCGAGGGAAACATTGACCGTGACTGGTCAGATGTATTCTACAACGAGTGTCTGTTTTCCTCGGCTAATGATGGGCCGATGCTTGTCTTCAGACCTCGTGGGACCCGGCACAATCCGGAATATGTGGCCGAGTGTTCGCGCTATGTTCATGCATCCGTTGCGTGTTGGGGATGAATGAGTGCATGCAGGATAGGTATGTTGCATAGAATCGAAGATCGAGGTCCGAATACCCGAGAAGTATTTTCATATTCTAGAGAACATTATGATTCCCACGGTGCGACTTTTGCATCCCAATGGTGTGCTGCGCTTCCAGCAGGACCATTCTCTGATACACACTTCTCAGAGTGTTCAAGAATGGTTCGCAAGGCAAGACCTACTAGAGCTCGTATATTGGCCACCTTACAGTACCTACTTGAATACAATTGAGAATGTTTGGTCGGAGATGAAGCGCACGATGGCGACAAACTGGCCTGGTCCCCAGCCAGCAAATAGAGATGCTCTCTGGGAGCTAGTAGTGGATGCCTGGGATGAAGTAGCTAGTAGCGAACGGTATGCTACATCTCTGGTCGCCTCTCTACCACGACGACTGCGGCAGGTGGTTGAGAATGAGGGATACTGATTCTCTTATTGGGGTTACACCATCCGCCCTTTAAAGGGCCAAATAAACACTCACATAAAAACGTGACGCAAAAAACCAATGGCACACCACGTGGCATAATGACCACATTGATATACAAACTAAAGGTGCAAGGTTGTTTCTAACCCGAAACAGCGGGCGTCAGAACCATACACGTGAGACCATCTTTGTTTGTTATGTGTGTTTTTATATGGATGCAAACATATGCTAAGAAATAAAATACATTCTATGATACTGTAACATTTTATATTACAACGAAACAAAATAACATAACCAATAGGAATGAAATTCAAGGTCGATCTCCAGAAACCTTATGGTATTCTTGTTTTAACATGACAGTGGCCGCAAGCACACTGCGAAATTGATCGTCTACAACACACCCCATATGCTATACAATATCCCATCACTCTCACCTGACCTGAACCCCACTGAGAATCTTCTGGAGGAATTGGAGAGAAGAGTGAAGAAAAAAAAAACATTAGGGCGCCATTTAATTCAAAGCTAAATAGACTGATGGACGTTGTTCGCAGAAAGGGAAGTAAACAAATAACTGTGGAGTGAACAATAAGAACTGGAGACAGATGATGCAGTCTATTGCAGTGATATCGTAGTTTATGTTGTTTGTTTTTTGTGTCATATTCTACCTCACTAAGTAATATTAAACGTGACTGATTACCTATTTTCTGCCTCTAGGCTAAGCTTATCTACGAATGTCACTAATTGCTATCTACCACTGTCCTTATACTTCTGCCCGTGACAGCATATACGCGACGTTTAAGTTGTTTTTGTTTTCAGACTAAAAACATTCTAGATGTCAGAATTAAAGTAAGGTCAAATTTCGAATGTAACTGAATCATTCTTGTGTTTGAAGAATACCACGGAAAGCATTTTCAAATAGAACAGGCCCTAATGTGTATATACAGTGACGATCACAAATATTCATACATCCTGTTTCTTTCACGACGTCTGTACAGTAAGCAATTATGTTGACACACACGTATGCGTCCATCTGTATTTTGCATTCCATTTCATCAAATACAACAAATAAACAACATTCCTTATAAAAGGAACACAGTAATATATTACACAAATGTAAATAAATGCACGTTTTCCGAATCGGAAATGTTCATACACCTTTATAGGAAGAACAAATGTTTTCGTACATCAACATAAACAAAACAAATTCTCCATTTAATATTTAGCATGCCCTCTCTTTTGCTTCAGAACGCTTCTCAAAGGTGCTGGCATTGACTCTAGTACCGTTTGTATGACACTAGGAGGGATATTGTTCCTCACATGAAGGATTTTCTCCTTCAAGTCCCGCCGCATGCTTGAAACATGATGTTTTCGAAGCTTTATGTTTAAGAATGCCCAAATATGTTCTATTGAATTTAAATTTGACGATTGTGGTGCAGTTTCTACTTCACGAGGACAATTATACAGCAGCCATATTCGTGTTGCACAGGATTTACACTTAGTACCATTATCCTGGTAAAATGTGTATTACTACATCAAGTTGTATGGCATTAGGTGGCAAATTATGTTTAAACATGTCAATATATTTTTATTGATCCAATAGTCAATATATAAACATCAGTTCATCTACACACATGCACTCATGCACCCTCACACCGTAACTGAACCCCCACCATGCTTGACGGTAGGACGAGAATGTTGGGGATTTATCTCTTTATTCGATTTTCTCCACACTTTTAGCGGACTGTCATGATCGAAAACCTTGAATTTACTCTCATCTGGAAATATCACGTCTGTCCAGTAATCGTTCTGTAAATATACCTTCGCGAAGTTAAGCCTCTTCTTATAATTACATTTACCTATGTACGATTACTGCTGTGGTGTTCATGCATTATAGTCACTATTGCTGAGCACTCTTCCCATTGTCATTGGCGACAATGGCTTTGAAGTATTTCGTAGGTCTCTTGCAATAGCGCATGGACTAGTAAAAGATATTTGACCGATTTATTTCACAGCATAACTTATTCTCCACGCGAAAGTACGTTTGTCCATCCACTGCTCGGTTTGTCTGAGCATGATTGTAGTTTTATATTATTCTACGATACATTCCACAGTCGCCTAGGTGTGAAGTACTACAGGAGTCGTTAGAGCGTATGGAAATTTTTGTTACTTGTAACGGTTTGTATGAATTCTTTGGAGTTAATAATTTTTTGAAACGTTATTTTATGTTTTTGTATATATGTATGGACTCAACGTGTTTCTCAAACCTACAATTTACACTTTATTTTATTCGCTTTGATTTTTGTTGGCAAACCTTTCCTGCAAAATGTTTAAAGTAAGATACAGAACAGCGTGGTGTTTGTAAATCATTGATCGGCATTGTATGTCTTTACTACCTCCCACATCACACGCACAGGGGTAGAATACATTCAGTTGAACTGCACAAACCTCCTCGGCAAGAGTCTTTCTTTTGTAAGTTGGCGTGTATCTGTCTATGCCGTGAATGCATGTATTTTATAGGCCATTCGTGGTAAATTGAGCACTTTGAAAGACCTTTCATTTGGAATAATAATCAATAAATATACATTACTCTAGCCTTAGGCATAAACTTCAGAGTGCGGTATAATATTTACACTGTAGTTATTACTTACATGGCCATATTTCATTAAAAAGGTGGTTAAGGAATAAAAAATTTCTGAAAGATAAAAGTAACTAGTACCTCAAAAGTGCTAATTGTACCGTGAACCGCGTTTAACAGATAATGTACGTATGTCAGCATGCTTGCAAGAAAAAAAAACGATACTTGAACAGATTTCCCGATTTCTTTCCGAAACAAAATCGAGTTTCTTCACTTTCAATATATTTTCGCCGTGGTTACGACAGATATTAACTTGATCTTTTTTTCCACATGGTCAGAGGCAATTAAAACACCTTGCCACTCGCCACGCGCCTCGCAGTGTGAAGTAATGGGTTATCATAAGTTCCTGAACATTGACTCACACTGATTTGTACACCTGGCAACCCTGCGAGGTTCTCGCTCTCTGTACACTCTTCCCTTCTATCGTCGCGTACGCTAACCTATGGCGTCAGTTCAGCTACAGTAGCACTTTGATCTGCGACGGACCCACGTAGGCAGGCAGGCTGCTTTAACAGCCTGGCCAACTTAGCCTGCGCCATTTAACGGCTGTATATGCAACTGCCTTGAGCTCTGCGCACGTCGCTGCGTGTACCGTCCGTAATCATGACAGCACATACTGTATGTCTCTTTACGTAGCCTGTAGAACTTACGTTAGGGAATCGCATTCCTGACGTCGTACACTCCACACAAAACTAAACAATCATAAAGTATGCAGTGTAAATTTGTCGTGAATATAAGCGAAAATACGATTTGAACATGATTACATAATAAAGTATCCCCACGCCAGAAATCTGTAAATATCTGTTATACTGGATGCGAAGCAAGAATCTGACTTACTACAGCATGTTTTAGAGAAGACAACAAAACATTTTGCAGCGTAATTCCAGTAGAAGAGGTTTTTGTATGTGGCGTTACCTAAATTAAATCTCAGGTGGAAGCAAATGTTCGTCCGCCAGACTTATTAGTCTCATTGTTTTCCTCTGCATTAGTGTATGTAGCATGGAGTCAAACTGAACGTTTTTGTTTAAACGGTAGCCTACCTCATTGCATCGCTGAACCAACATAATCTTAAGTACATATCATAAAGCTATATTATTTAAGGAAAAACGAAAATATTGGCATCCACAAAGAATTCTGTGAAACCACGAAAAAATGCAAGGAAACCTAACAGGGTACGCCACTAGTTGTACGGAACACTTCTGAATCAATTTAAACATTAACAACAACAACTACGACAAAAAGGAAACTATATACACAGCTTATAATATTTAAACCGTTTATTTATTTTTCTTAGGAGACATTTATTTGCGGTCGTAAACATTTTATTTCGAAAATTAATGATGCTGCTAACAGTTGTTTAATAATTCGAAATAAAGGATAATCTCTTCATAATTTCTTGATTAACTTGAAACATTCAATTCACTTTCACTTCCATTTAATGTTAAGCTACTTTCCTTTTAAAATGAGCTTATATAATCATGTAAATGTCTGTCTGTGATGTACTGTATGTCTCCAAATAATAATATTCGGTCCTGTGAAACATATTTCACCTAATTCGGTGCACATATTGAACTTAGTAAGGACATCTGATTTTTACAATGTTTTGCCAAGCCGTTTGCTTAGTTTCAGAGGGGTTGTTATTTTAAGACAGTAGGGCGCCATTTCATACCTGGGGAATTATTTTACTAGGCAAAACTAAATCGCGTATTTTCACAGTTAATCATGTACGTCTTTAATCTAGGAAGGTACGTTCTTATCGGTTCGCCATCGTGAAAACAATAAGCTTTGAACATCATACCTTGGAAATTACACAATATATTCCTGCCATATTTTGCAGGCAACTAGTAACTTTTAGGCTTATAGTAGGCCGTTGTACCATATACAGCTAAGATTAATGTGAGATTTGTTGTATTTTCACAACGGCACTGTACAAATATTTGTTTTTAAATTTTGCATATATACATATAATTTGACTACATTTAATATGAAGAAAGTATCTACTAAAGGTATTACTGTATATATGCCAGTAAATAATCATTTTAATTCATAATTTTGTAATATAGCGCACACATGAAAAAAAATGAAATTATTGTATCGTAACACGGACGGAAAACAATCTACCCATTCCTGCCAAAGTTGACAAACAAGCAGTATGCTAATATAAATTAATAGGTTCAGGCATTTAGTTTTAATTGGTTGCAATATAGACATTTTGATCACTATTCTGTATCAATGAAATGATGTGACCAATTTCAAGCATTCTTTGTATACTGTATCTAATACTGTGTATGCCATGATTACATATGCGATTTAAATGTGTAAGAAACTTCATTTTGACATGGTGACTACATAAATATTTTAGGTTCATCTGGTATACAGCATGTAGCATACTGTTTGACCAATTTCAACCAAATTTGGTGTGTTGAACGTATCACCTACAAGTATTAAACATGCTGGTACATTATCTCTTTAGTCTGCAATATTGTAAGGTACCGCTACAACAAGAAAATATATTGTGTCAAATGTCGGGAAACAATAAACCTGTTACTACCTAATTTGGCAAACGCTGACCATATTAATATATATATATATGTTTTACGTGGGTCTGTCACTTATTTTTAACATGGCAACGAACTGAACGTTTTGATTACTATTCTATAACCACAGAGCCATGTAAAAGGAACGAAAAAAAAAGATAAGGGGGGGGGGGGGTTCATACACTTTTGAAATATTGCACATGTACTAGTGAACGTTATCGGAAATCTAAAAATTTCATACAAATGACACAGCATGTTGTAAATAAACAATCGAACAAAATGAGACTTTATCAGTGCTTTAAACAAAACCAGTTATATATTACGAAATATCTGGAAGAAATAGTTTCTGGACCTATATTGGTACGTTAAATGTGGTTTAAGATAAAATAATACAGGCATTATCAGAGAAATTCAGTATAACTTTCTTTTTATCATTGATAAATTGGGTACTCATATGTGCAGATATACTGACTCTTAGGGTTTAATTGGGTGCATATTCTCACTCATTAAAATATCGACTCAATGAATCAAAACATTTTTTGTAGAACGATTTATTCTCTTCATTTATGCTCTATACAATTTCCCATGCAGAAAAATATATGATAGCTGTTTATTAAAAACTAGATTAAATATTTTGATCGGCAGCCAGTTTGCAATTAAATATATTGTAAAACTATGAGGCTCGAGGGCATTTCGCCTGTTTTCTGACAGCGTTGACAAGTTCAAGTGCCAGATAAAAAAATGTATGCTCTAATTCACTTACTCGTCCAAAATGTGCATATTTTCTTCGCTTTATACGATAACTTTTACAAAGCACATTCCTCTAGGAAACTGGAGAGCGGGGGTTGAAGGAACTGTCTGTGGCCTTCTACGATACTGTAGCCCAAACATAATGATGTGAGCGGCAGGGTTTGTTTCGCTGCTGCATGCATTTCCGACCTGAAATGTCACCTCCTCGCTCGCTTAACACAGCAGTTATGCCCAGGAGAAATATGTATATTTGACTACCATGGCTATGCTAGGCAATCCCACGGTCATTTTCACGCTTTCGTGCTCTGTAAGTGAACTTAAAACATGTTTAACATACATATCAGTTCAAAATTTCAACCAGGTTAGCTTGCACTATCTGCGTTCAAACATTTGACATAAAATGGCATTACAACATTTGACATAGAGGTATTCAAGGAAGCAAGAGAATTTGCCTTTCTTGCTGACTTAACAAAACACTAAAAAATAAAGTTAAATAACTTTAATATGGAGCCTCGCGTTTCTCTGGTCGCTTTTACAATAGGACAGGAAAAGTTATTCCTCTGGGAATACGAGCTCGCCAAAAAAGGGATCGGTATTTTTAAAGTTTTTAATCTCTTGTAGGTTGTATGTGCTGTGGTGTTGTAACTGTCAGACTACTCGCCTCGCACCACGACAAACCGGGCTCACATCCAGATTTTCATGTGTACGAAACATGGCGGGCGTTGCTGATGGCCAGTGGGTAGTGTCGGGGTGCTCCCGATACTCAGTTTTCTGTCGCTGCTCCATCTCTACCTCTCTTCGCCACTATCAGCTCTGAAGACCTTAATTGTTAAGCGCCGTTTACGTCTCTATCATGTTACTGGTGTTAACTTACAGCTGCGTTTCACCTACATACAGTATTTCATATCTACATTGATCGTTTAAAGAATTACATACATTTTTCGTCTCTGTTCTCAGTTAATGTTAATTTTGTGGCCAACAAATATCATATATTACTTTCAGTTGCCACTTAGGTATGACGTGAAATACGGGTTCTATACGTGCCTTCAAATTTCCCTATCATGTTTCAACTTGCCAACTGAATTATGATTATATTCAGAACCATGCATCTTTGTGGGAAACCTTTTTTCTCATGAAACTTGCAAGTACTCAGTTTCAGTTAATCTTTTGGTCTGTAACACAGAGGCTCCAGTTACCTTGTCAGTGTTAATACTTCCTGCCCTGCAATTAAATGTTTGGTGAGCAAATAAAAACAAATAACAAACATGCAAAAGAGAAAACATATGATATGAAAAATTATATAGGAAATAATATCATGTATTTGCTGTGTATTACATTTAGTCGAACTATGTTTTTGTTAATCTGATCGATAAGTGTAACTACGAATAATACATTATTATAAACAATCTCAACATGTTTGAACCCTAACCTTGCTTTCCAAAGATATTTTTTATCGAACAAAAAATGAAGTCAATTTTATTTCGTAAGCGGTAATTTGTTTGAATAAATAAGCCAAGTAGACTTTTTTTTAAGCAAGGCGTGCCTAGTGCCGGTACAAAAGAACAGGCAGTCAGGTGGTTTCCTCATTCAATCGCTTCATAGTCCGTGTGGCTGTGTGCGGTTGCCACTGCTTGCAGCTCTAACTACTGTTCGCGCCAGACATAGTCCGTGTGGCTGTGTGCGGTTGCCACTGCTTGCAGCTCTAACTACTGTTCGCGCCAGACGTAGTCCGTGTGGCTGTGTGCGGTTGCCACTGCTTGCAGCTCTCACTACTGTTCGCGCCAGGCATAGTCCGTGTGGCTGTGTGCGGTTGCCACTGCTTGCTGCTCTCACTACTGTTTGCGCCAGACATCGTGGCCCTGTTGAGCTCCCTCTACCTTCAGTAATGTGATGGACACTGACGGTCGCTGCAACGGGTAAAAAATACTAACTGCACAATCATCTATACTCGTTACTAAAAGCAATTTTCAAAGGTTTCCCTGCCTCCCACCAAGGCGAACCAGGTTTAATCCCCGGCTAGGTCACCGGATTTTCACAAGTGGGAATCGTGCCGGACGATGCCGTTGGTCGGCGGGTTTTCTCGGGTATCTCCCGTTTCCCCCGCCCCTTCATTCCGGTGCCGCTCCATACTCACCTCAATAGCCCTCATCGGCTCTCAAGACCTCACTGTTAAGAGCCGCCCAAATATTTTCACTCACTCCAAGGTTTCCGTTTGATGATTTCACCCTAAAGCCTGGTTCAGTTCACATTCACACCGATAACGCTAAACGAAGCTGTCCAAATGTAAACAGACATTCATTATTGCCGTTTTAGTGCATGGGTGAAAGCTCAGTTTATGAATATAGGATTACGATGTAAATGCACGACAAAAAACCAGAGGCTAAATATATTTTTACTTTATTGTTTGGTGATAAGAAAATGTAGCAAACATTGAATGAAATAGGCCTAATTTTAAAGTTGTCTCAGCAGTACGTTTCTGAAGGAAAGGCTGCACACTTGTTCAGTACCGCGCACATAGAGACGATGACGCATGTGATGCGCGTGCCTGAGTCGTCAGCGTCTCTCCCTTCTGGACAATATACGTCCTCGTAGGCGGAATGCTTAGTGAAGGAGTGAAGAGATTTGGGCGGCTCTTAACACCGAGGTCTTGAGAGCCATTTAGGGTAAAGCGAGATGAATATGGAGCACCGCCGGAATGCAAGGATGGGGGAAATGGGAGATCAGTGAGAAAACCCACCGACCAGCGGCATCGTCCTGTACGATTCCCACATGCGAAAATCCGGAGGTGACCTCATCGGAAATCGAACCCGGTTCTCCATGGTGGGAGGAGAGTTGTCGAATCACTAAACCACCACGGCCCCAGGAATGCTTAATGTTCACTATCGGATTATAGTTGTGTCTTACGTACGCAATGACGTCGTAACAACAAATTTGTACTAACATGCTAAAGCCAAGTGCTTTTACGTATATTAATATTAGCGCTACGTTTGAAACGGTTATGTCTGCCTAAAAGCGCTCACTTTATAGAATATTTTATTTAAAGGAATAAAAACAATGTAGCTGAAGAACCAGCTTAAAATAATAGCTGAAAACATGACTTTGCTGTGTCATTAACTAAACATAATGCAGGTAAATTATCTCTGATATTTAGGTGCGGAAAAATTTCGAAATTAGACGACACTGCACGCTCAGTTGCACGTATATTTGTACGAGAATGACTGAAAGTTTTCCAAATGACCTATAGGATTGTTTGGCCTAGTTACGGAGCAGACATGTATACGCTCGCTCGACCAGGTCCGGGTCAGCGTTCAGGAAGCAAGCTACTGTCAACTCCAGAGGTTGTGGCACTTGTCTGAACGTGGATGCGGGGGTTTGTTGGGGAGAGGTGGAACAACTACGTACGTGGATCTGACGTTGTAGTATCCGACCTGGAATCATTACCCCATTACATGCATATTTAACTGCAGATTTAGTTTTAAATAGATGTCAGTGAATATTTAGGAATACATAAAATGCTATTTATAGAAATGAAAGAGAAGTAGTAAAAAAGTATGAGTAAGTGTTATGACCGCGAGGCTAAATAGGTATGAGTGTTAAGACATACCGATCAACAATGTAGCTGACAGGGTTGCCCATAATTCTGGCATCAGTAACAGGTTTATCCAAAGAATAATGAAGGCTTCTGGTATGGTAGTCCATATATATCGCCTTGTTCGATATCACGAGTGATACATATGAATATGGCAGCTATAAATTCACCACATAAAAATAGCAGGCAACTGTGCCAACCAGAAGACATATGGTATAATGGCTAAATCGCCTTGTTCGAGGTCACAAGTTGCAGCTAAAGACATAAATTTGGCAGCGATAACTTCAGTGGCTTGAAAATGGCGTACAACTATACATAAAGGAATACTAAAGCATACATTTTTTCTCGAGTTTTTGTTTTTAATGTTATTCAAGGTTATGCAGCCAAGGTCAAGGTTGTCTCTATCTAAAATGATGGTAGTAGTTTTTAATGTAATACGCTTGCTGACTTTCATGTATTTTAACTCTAGTTTTTGTTTTTAAAATCATACGGTGATGGGGCTGTGGTTAAAGTCACCTTCATCTAATAGGTGGTAGCTGTTAGTAATGTAATATTTTTGTTGACTGTAGTGTATTTTTCTCGAGTTTTTGTTTTCAAGGTCATTCAAAGTCATGAGGTCAAGGTTAATTTCACCTACATCTAATATGGCCATAGTAGTTAGTAATGTAATATACTTGTTGACTTTCATGTATTTCTTGTCGAAATTTTGTTTTAAGGTCATTCAATGTAATGGGGTCAAGGTTGAGGTTACCTGCATCCAATATGGCGGCCGTAGTGCAAAATGTATTATGCTTGCTGACTTTTATGTATTTTATTAAGAGTGTTTTTTTCAAGGTCATTCGAGATCATGGGATTGAGGTCAACATAGTCTGCAAATATTATTGTGGTAGTGTACTGTATTGTAGTGTACTTGTAAATTTTTATGTTTTTTTTTATCGAGTTTTGGTTCTCAAGGTCATTTATGGTTATGGGGTCAAGGTTAAGGTAGTCTGCACCTTATATGATGGCAGTAGTCTGTAATGAAATATGCTTGATGACTTTAATGTATTTTATTCCGAGTTTTTGTTTTCATGGTCAATCAAGGTCATAATGTCAAGGGCAAGGTGGTCTGCAGCTAATATGGTGGTAGTAGGTAGTATTGTAATGTGCTTGCTGACTTTTATGTATTTTCTCTAATTTTTGTTTTCAAAGTAATTTAATATCACGGGGTCAAAGTCAGGTCACCTGCATTCAATATGGTGGTAGTAGTTAGTTGTAATATGCTTGTTGACTTTTATGTATTTCTTCTCGAGATTTGGTTTTCAAGATCATTCAAGGTCATGGGGTCAAGGACAAGGGCACTACATCCAGTATGGCAGTGGTAGTTTCTAATGAATTATGCTTGTTGAATTTTATGTATTTTTGCTCGAGTTTTTGTTCTCAAGGTCATTCAAGATCATGGGTTTGAGGTCATGGTTATCTTCATCCAACATGGCGGACAGGTGATATCTACCACGATGGTGGTCACCTACCTATATGGTGGTCGCCTACCAAGATGGTGGCTGCCTACCAAGATGGTCGTACCTCGCACCTACCAAGATGGTGGATGTGTATGGGTGAGGGGTGACCTGGAAAGTTCATTTGTTAATACATTTTCAACGGTTTTTAATAATTATGTAATAAATATTTAATAGTAATATTTAATATATTTTTTAATGATTTTTGAATACATTTTTAATAATACATTTCGTAGTGCATTTTTAATACGTTTTATAAATAACTTTTTAATAAATTGTTGATGATACATTTTCAACAATTTTTAAAATCCGTTTTCTAATAATTTTGAAATAATATTTTAGTACTTTTAATAATATACTTTTTGGGATTTAAATTTTTTTATTCGGAATTTCGTCGAATTTTTTTACTTTTTGGATTTTTTTTGGGTCAAATGTCAAAGGTCAAGGGCAAAAGTCCTGGTCCTGCTCTCCTGACCCTGGGGTCTCTGATCCTGGTCACCGGGGTCGTTGATCCGTCTCCCTGCTCTACCCAGGGTCACTGATTTGCCTGGGAAAATGGGAATTTATTAGGTGAAAAAGGCACTTAGAAATTTAGTCGATATTGAGGAAAACATAGAAATTTTGAGGGAAAAAAGGGAAATTCCAACATGGCGGCAAGCGGTTCCTGCTCATATCCCCCATCACTTTGCGACAAAAATAATTTTTATATACTACTCACAACATTACAAATTAAATTGTTACTGTGAATCTATTCATATTCTGACTTGCACTACCAAACCTAATAAACGGAGAAGACAGGGTTGGAAAGTAGAACAAATTGGTGATAAATCATTAAATATTGTTAAACAACCACTGCGAAATGGAACTTGCGTGGATCAGGATGGACCTTCCTGTACGACATTTTGGAACTCTGTCTCAGTAACTTTTCATTTGACTGCATGTCATATTACTAATATTTGAAACGTACCTCCACTCTCCCAACCCTTTACGTCACTATAAGCTCTACGATTTTGGTAGGTATGAGGTCAAAGTGCGGGGACTTCAAAGTCAGATGTCGATAGATGTGTTATAAAGAAAATGCAATTCTCTATCTCTATTTGTGTACCAATTTCTTACAGGCACTGAATACGGTCATCCAACGGTTAAATTTGAGGTTTTTGGTCAACCAATTTGGACTCAAACTTAGAAACTGCAATACCTTATCCCGTAAGGAAGGTAATTCTTAAAGGAAACATTCATTTAGAAAATATGAATTTGCGTGAATGTTTCGTGTGTAAGGCAGTCCAAGATAACGCAAGTATCAAATTGGTATATATTTTGCTTATTTTGTAGTTGTGGGATTGACAACGATTTATTAAAATATATATATAGAATGTTAGCGAATCATGTTCGTAATCACAGTGTGAAATATTATCAAACAAATGTTTGTTGTGTACGCCACAATGGCTAGCATTCACATAACATGGCGCGAAACATTGAGAGGCCAATTGCTAGAAAGCACACTTACACATGTATCCACCAATCAGTTAGGTGACTCATCGGTGTGGTGTCTGCCAGCCACCAAGTATTTCAAATTGGGTTACTTACCATTAAGAGCACGAATCGCCAATTGAGGCAGTTTGGTGAGAAACCACATCATGACAAAACACGTTGAGTTGAACTGTCCAGCTTAGATGTAACAGTACTATAGGCTGTTCGCGCCAAAGTGAGCTTTTAACACTTTTCGTAATGGTGCTACAACACACACATGAAACATGCAAGCAGTTTTATTTATACTTCAGTTCGTGTATAAATGAAATTAAAACTGAGTTACGTCTTAATACGTAATCTTTATTAACACTTGGGTGCATACGTCCATATATAAAATGCCACAGGCATCAAGAAGTGCTCACATTAATGCGAATAGTTTCCTTCGAAATATATCTAGTAGTTCGCTGCATGTATTCTATATGTTATTGTGTTTTAAAAGGTGAATATTTTGAGTATTTTTAAATAACCGTAGATCTTTCAAGTGACTATAATCACTTCCACAGATAATACTGTAGTAAATTCGTGTTACAACACTTTAATAATCAATAACTATTTACTGTAATCCGAATTTGATTAAGATATGTCGGTGCATGTAAATAGGCCTTTACTTCATGAACGGAACAAAACAGGAACAGGAAAACTGCGCGGATTATTTTGAGGACAAGCTAAATTTTACACACTTATAGACCTAATCTACCTTTGCATTGGATTACAGTTAACAAGGCTCACTCAGGAATGTGCGAATTAGATACGAAACTGGCAAGGAAAGACGTTTGGGATCACGTGCTGTATGTTTTAGAGTAATATTGGCAACTTACTGGAGAAACAAACAGTGAATATACAGTAGTTGATCGGGTATTTATTGCACTGTGAAATCTAGACTACATGCCATTCATTTCGAGACATTTCATGGCCTTTAATTATCATACATATGAAAACATTACTCCCATATGTTGTATTATTTAATGTTTTTAGTGATCATCACTTTATGTTTTCAAAGATGTCGTGTGTGTTGGCAAGGAGAACTATAACGTAACACCTCCTTTCATATTTACAATTATGCATGATTTGGAAGTAATTTTTTCCAGTGGTCCAGTGTGGTCTGTTCAAATTTATAATTTAGTATGTGTTACTCAGATCTCATAAAGGCTAGTGCATAATTCTGAAGGTTTCACCACTAATTTACTTTAACTGCATTACATATAATGTGTTGGAATATATTCGGACAAAACTGAGCTCACAGAACTATTATTCGTGTTTTGTATCATTTTTCCCCCAAGCCCATGTTTCCTGCAGCAGTTAGCCACACCCACTCCGCGGCACGCACCTGTGACTTGGGAGGGGGCAGTCTGCCGAACATACCCGAAGTGGGACTTAGAAATATTTTCAGTTACACGAGATCGCTCATTTTTTGTGACGAGAAGTGTACATAAGATTTATGATTTCAAGCCTACGTTGGTAAACCACTCAGGCATTTCGTACAGGTTAAGGAATGAAAAACGCCGTTGGTTCAAAATTCTTGGTGAAAATCAGAAATAGTGTATGGGTTCCGTGGAGATACAGAAGTTTACTAAGGGTGTCGTGAGAGAAAAAGTTTTGGAACCGCTGGTCTAGACGATAGCGATATTGATAGGATGCAATAAGAAACCAATGCAATACATGGATACACTAAGCATACAAAATGTAATTAAAATTAGTTAAATTGTTTATCAGATATGACAAACTTACCTAAATATGGCAGCCATAATGTAAACAAAGCCAGACACACTCAAGACATGTTCTACTGTAGCATAAATAGTGTGCAAAGTTCGGTGGGAATTAGTTGATTGGTCCCAGACGTATACCATAAAAGCTCCAATTTTCTCATGCAGTGCTATCTTCATTGCTGGATAACATAACGGTTATGTGTCGGCAAATTTATGTTAATCTATGATACTACTTCATATTAAAGTCGGTTTAAATTGTTTGGACATATGACACACTATCCTAAAATATTTACACGGCTGTTATTTTGAAAGTATTTGACTACCTCAGGAAGTCATATACATTTATTTAGATGTACTACAAAAGTATAACTTATAGATCGAAATTTGTGGGTATTTGTTAATTGAGTTAGGACACCAAAGCTTAGTTTTCCATGTAGTGTTATCTTCGAAATGACTGACAAATTGGTTCACATATTACCTCATTTGATGCTTGCATAGATACTGCTAGCATACAAAGTTAAGTTGTAATTGGTTATACTGTTTCTTAGAAATAGTATACTGTGCTAAAACGTTTATATGGATTCTATTTTGAAAATAACTGTTTGATCCTCTTAAAACATAGCCTACATGTTCTACCACAGTACTACTCGTTTGCCAACTTAGGTTGGAATCGATTGATTATTTCTCAAAATATAAGAAAGCTTTATTTATTCATGTATCACTATGTTACGAAATGGCGGACCAATGATGCTCTGTGTTGACACATTTGAGTGTTGTAATAGATACTGCCGCCATACAAAGTTCAGTTATTTCGTAGATATAACACATTAAAGTAAAATATTAATATAACCGCCATTTCGAAAATAATTATCAGACCCTCTCAAAACATGGCCGTTTATATGGCGTACTGTAGTACTATTTCTTTGCCAAATTCGGTAGAAATCGGAATTTTTTTTTCATAATATAAGGCCAAACTTCATTCATTGATGTGGCATTATTTTATAAAATGTATTGACACATTTGATGCTTGTAAAAGATACTTCCAGCATAATATGTTTGGTCTAAATTGGCCAAAAATTATAGTATGTATTGAAAATAAACCTAAAATATTAATACTACCACTATTTTGAAAATAAGTGCCTTATACACTTCAACTGAATACATGAACATGGCCTTTAACAGTATTACTTAAATGCCAAATTTGGCAGGAATCGGTTGTGTAGTTACCAAGATATAATACAAAAACTTTATTTTCATGTTACGCTTTCTTCCAAAATGGCAGCGAAAACAGTACTACTTCCTTTTTTCAATGCTTACATCATGCACTGACAATGTACCAAATTGAGTGTAAATTGGTTAAATGGTTCCCGAGATGGAAAAGCTTTAGTGACTTTTTCAACTTGCACTGTCTGTCAAAACGGCGGACTAATAGAATCACTGCTTTCTAAATTCAATGCGTGTATCATTCACTGCCAAAGAACCAAATTTGGTTTAAATTGGTTAAATGGTTCCCAATATTAATGGAACGGCTTTATTTTTCAATTGGACCTATCTTACAAAATGGCGGACTAATAACACTATCGCTTTCTAAATTCAGTGTTTATATTATGCACTGTCGAAGTAAAATATTTGGTTTAAATATGTTAAATAGTTCTTGAGAGATTACTTAATGCCCTCAATTCTAAAATTGCCGCCATTTTGAAAATAAGCAGTTACCACGCGTCATCGGGAACTATAGATTCTGGTGTCCTTACAAAATAGAGTGCGTGTATCTAGTTTGTTAAAGTTCAGTTGTTGGGTTCAACTATTATTAGGGGAGACTAACATTCCGAACAGACATTAGGGTAATTCCATGAGTCTATCTTTCCTTTGGAAAGTAAGCTAAAAATTCACAAAATGGATTCCCAGTTAGCATTGCGTGACAGTGCCCATTCCTTGGCAGGAATGAAAACTGTCAGCTTTTCATATGTCAGTTAACTCTTTCTTTGATAATTCATCCTGTGCATATATTAGACGAAATTATTACACGTGCAAATTATTGATAATGCATTTAGTTGTATGTGCATATTGCAGTGATGTTAGCAATCAACTGTCTGGCGTAGCTTTGAAGTGTCTATTTTATACTGGATTTCGAGGATATTTTACAAATTCGTAGTAAGATGAGATCGGTCATTTAGCTGTTATGAAGTAGGCGGAAACAAACTAGTGATCATACCATACCACTTATGATGAATATTTCTTATTTTCTTTTTCCTTCGTCACGTGTTTCGCTTTCATGCGCATTTCAATTCAGCGGTTCAAATATTCTATTTTTGTTCATAAGTTTATTCACAATTGCTGTTGTCATTACAGTTATTGCATAATAGACCGACGTCTCTTTGCAGTCTGTTCATTTACTCTTTCAACGGAAGTGGTATAATAGAGAACTTCTGCTGCAGAGACATTCCGAAATGCAGTTATCAACGGGAACCAGTTTCGCACGTGGGAATCGTTAACCTACTGCAATAAAGAATGAAGATTTATTAAGGATGCCTGAGCCAACCTAAGACAGATGTTATGGACATCAGACACCTGTCTGAAATGACTTATCTCATTTAAATGCATTCTTTGTTCAGAATCGAAAGTTCTTCATTAATTGCATTTTAAAGAATTTTGCATATTACAATATTTATTCCATGCAGCACATCTAGCTATTTTCCGTTAAAGTGTAGGCCCTAGATACTTAAAACACTTTGTCACTAATACATTTATACTTATAAGCGCAGAAGAGTAACGAATTTTCTATTCTGCTGGTTAAGGGTCTATTTGTGGCACCTTACAAGGCATGTTTCACAAAAAAAATATGTCGAAATTAACTATTCTACGTCACACAGTTATGCACAGAGCGGGTAAATGGGATACCAGCTCCTGACTATACTGAGCTCCCAACTACACAAGCACCAAGACGTAGTGAGACGATCACGAGGAGACCTAACAGTGGAATTAAAATAATAGAATAATTACAATAAAGACCTCATTGAAAATTGCATGTATTTCGGCTAATTTTTATGGCAACGTAACTGGGCATATCTTTCTATTTCGTCAGATGCAATAATATTTGACCACCTGAAGAGACTAAAAGTTTTTAAATTTAGTTTCTAATTACTGTAACTCTGTCCAAGGCTGTTCACGATAAAGTGAGATCTTTCGAAATCAACCTTGGAAAGAAGTCACTGCCCCTAACCTGCATATATTTCAACGGGCGCTCTGAGGGACATGCGCCCAGTTAAATTGGTAACGATGGATGGGAAAGTAGTTCCGTATCTTAATTTCGAATAAAAAGTGTTAGGTAACCATTCGTCAAGAATAACCTGCCGGAGTTTGCCGGTGATTATTATAGTCGCGCCGGCCTAGGAACGGACTTGGCTCCGCCTACCCAAGTGAAAGAGAGAGGCAGAACGACTTGCAAAGCACTAACCACAAGTAGCTGGCAGGCAGGCAGACGAATCTACAGGCACTCCCTCCCCTTCGTCCAATTGTTACCTTTCCCAGGGAGCAGTGGCCCTAAATTGCCAGAGCTCCCAAGTCCTAAGTTACAGCGATGCTATTAGTACAACACATAGAATATAAAGAAACCTGCACACAAATGTGCAACCGATCGAACACAATCGCCGTTCCCGTATTATCGCACAGTCACCCGCAGATACTGAGTACGCGAACACCACTGGAGCCGCCGAACCGTTTTACTTCTGTGTCGGTAGGTATACCTATTCTGCGACCAAATTGAGTTCCGAAAGTCAGAACTCGTTTGAAGATGTTTCGCGACAGTCAGCAACTGTGTTTGTTGGCTGTCGCGACAGCCAGCAACTCTTTTTGTTGCCGCGGACTAAAACACGGAGAACGACGTGCAGCTGCTTTGAGCTGCGCTCTTTCGTCAGGTTGTCCTTTTCACCGCGACAGAATTTTAATTAGCTTTTCAGCGTCCCTTGAAATAACGCGCGTGGTGTCTAGTGTCTGATGCGCGCAAACTGTGTTGTATATTTCATGCGCCCTGCTCACGCACTTGCCCGCACATGTATATTATATACACAAGTTATTGTACACGTACATGTGATGTTTTTTTACTTTCTCACAACAAAAAATTCTCTCATTTGCCTGAAAAATTGTCACTCAAATCAGTATAGGCTATTCAGGATAAAATGAGCACTTTTGAATGCCCTGCTTAAGATTTTGTCGTATGCACGTTGTGTATTCTTCCGCCTTATCTAAGTTTAACATTGTCATGGCCGTCATCACTTTATTCATGCGTCGATCAAGTGAAACTCCGAAATGATTAGAAAAGTAAACATTTTAGAAATCTACTCATTTTTGCACTTCGATGCTTAAAAACAGAAAAGGAAAAATGTTATTATGAGAACCTAGCACTCTCAAAAATAGAGTTTTGAAATTATTTTTGTTAGAATTATCAGGAACTACTTGGGATTAAGCAACAAATCAGTGAATAGTGTTTTGTAGAACGGAGATCTTACGCCTATGAAAATGCGGATGTTAATATTATCCCAATTCATCATTAAAATAGGGGTTACCACCCTGTGTTTTGTTGCAAATCAGCACCCTTATTGTCCTAATGAAGGGGGATGATAGAAAATCTAAATCTGAATCAGTGACCATTTCACTATTTCAATCAGTTAACAGTACCGGACTGATTCAACAGTCACTTCAGTGAATTTAAATAATTAATTAGTGAAAAATAACAGTTTTCCTTTTCGTATTGATTCAGTGACATTTTCCATTGATTCATCAGCCATTTTATTCACGGTTTTTTACTTAATTTTTTGACAATCAATAAACAGCGTATAAAAATAGCCGCCTAACAACGTGCAAAAACGGCCGTTAGACCATCGTGTATTAAATGAAATCACACCGCATACATTAATAAAACCAGTACAAAATACGTTCTAAAATGTGAGTTTCGCCTTTCACAACGCAATTTTAAAAGGCGACATAAACATTCAGTCTTTCATTCCGTTTTTACGTATATCATTTCGTTTCCACGTAATCATAACGGTGCTCGGTTTGAAGGTTTAAACTGCATTTAATGTGATGAAGTGAGTTTATCCATGCGTACTATTTGTTTAAAAAATCATGAACATACTGATTCAACTAAAAACGAAAGGAAAGGGCATACAATTTAAAACTACACAGTTCGCTTGTTGCACTGGGAATTTGTATGCACGTCGGTCTAACTTGAGCTCCTCAACGTTATTTCGACACAACAACAACGAAAAAAATAGAAAATACAATATAAAAAATAGCCCAGATGCCAAGGTGACAGTTTTAAAGTGAAATGGAGGTGGTAAGAGTTAATTCCTAACCAGCAATAAACTATTTGTTTTTTTAAATTACAGTAAATTGCACAAAAATAATAGTTATTATCGGAAATATGCTTATTTCTCGTAATTTATCGCAGTTGGCCTTCACTTATTTAATTAGTGAAATTGTTTCCCGTCACTTATTCAAACAGTGAAATTGTTTCACTGAAACTATCAGTAGTTTCCCACTGATAAATGGAGCCATTTACACTGATTCGAGTATTTTAATTTCACTGTGAATCAGAGGTTTTCCATTGATTCGAATTTAGATTGTAATCAATCACATTTCCACGGGTGTGATATCCCCGTTATACAAAACACAATTCACCGATTTGTTGCTTAATCTCAAGCAGTTCCTGATATTTGTAACAAAAATCATTTCAAAACTCGATTTCTGAGGGCGCATAGAGCCCTTATTAATCACTTTGAGGAAAAGTGGTAAATCTATTTTCGTCTTATATTTTCGTCGTGAATAACCTTCCGGAGTTTGACAGTGTTTTTTTTAGTAAAAAGTTGTATGTAATCCTGGGGAATTCGGTAATACATTGTGTAAAAGACTAGGCGATTGAATTTTATTCCTTCAAGATTAAATATAAAAATTTTAGAGACAGGGGATAATCGCTACAATTATTCAGCCAACATATTTCTAAAATACTGTAGTGTCCTGATCATTTAATGAATAGACGATACATTTTCGACTCGGTTTGGCACACTCAAACCAACCAAAAGGCGAAGTAAAAGTTCTCTGTAAAAAAATGATGAAATTCTCTTACATGTAAGGGACGCTAATTACCTCTACAAGTAAGATAAAATTACCTATTTATTGGGGAGTAAATTTACATAACAAGTAGAGTTCTATTCCTTAATAGTACGGAAAAATTACCTGACAAAAGTGGGGGAAAATCCTATCCAAGTAAGGGAATATTAAATATATTGTGTAATTAAATTGTATTTAATAAGAATCCTGTGGGGTAATAGTAATGTTCATTTCTGTATTACCTACATCTTCTAACGAACAGTAATCGGGACCTCAATTCTATAATCCTCGACACTTGCTGGTGAGTGGGCGCGAATCATAGTACTCGCAACACGCTAGGCTGGGTTCTTTCTATTACACCAGGACGACAGTGTAGCACCGTAAGTGATTATTTCGTATTAAAGGATCCACCACGAAAAATTGAAAAGAATAAATTTAAGTCATATGCAACATTTTTAATTGATATAATTGTACAAGACTTTCCTAAAGTATTTATTATTATTATTAGCTTGAACATTCCCTCTATCCTAAGAGCAACTTGATAAACTATTTATTCCTGGAACTAGTTATAATAATTATTTTATGTAACAAAGTGCTCAGTTTCTTTTGTGGGGTACAAAGCAAAGTTTGTGTCGAATTCCTTTAGTGGCTTTATTTGTACTTTGAAGTCAATACCTTTCCAAGTGTTCTAATAATTCTCTTGGTATAAAAATTATATGAATAAAGATAACTGTGTATATTGAAATTTAAACACGAGAACAAAAGTTTATCAGTTTTTCATAGTCTTTTACGAATTTTCTCATTTCATTTCTTCACAATATTTTTATTTGCAGCCATCTGATAATATTGTATTTTACAAATTTTCTCTACCTTAAAATAAATTTTTATTTCTTAGTATTATGCCTTCCAATAGGAATATAAGTCATACCAGCTATCCAACATGGCGGCTCGTTTTGTTTCTTCCGCCCATCCTCCCAATCAGCTGTTGAGACAATGCTTAAGAGATTGTGGCAGGCGCCAGTGGACCGCACACGACAAGTTTAACTACTACAGGATATAGATTCTTTTGTGAGCCCCCTGTTCGTTCAACAAGCCTGGCTGACGCACTGTCACCAGGCCCTATAAATAATCTAAGCGTGTACCCCCTTCCCCAGGCGGCAGGCCGCGAGAGCTTGTACTGTGACAATCTCAGTGCCGGAGCGGCACGAAGCAGAAGGCCACAGGGTCTGGAGGAGCTCCGGCCACTCTGCAAACTGCACTTCTATTATTGGTGAGCATAAGCCCGGCTAAGAAGTAGAGTGTCATCCCGATCTCGAGGTCCAGTTATCAGACTTAATTAATACGTGGCAAGGTCAGGGTATTTTGCGTAACTGTATTCCTTGATATTCTTGTAATTAACTTGTCGTACTAAGTAAAGAAACGTAATTGCATTCAGGAATGTATTGTCATATTGTATTAATGTAGTGTTCTGTCATAGCTGAGATACTGTAATAAATGTGTTTTGTAGAAATTCTTTCTTATTTAATAGCGATCTGTGGCAAGCTACCCCCTCCCCTCACGTAGGCTGCTATCCTAACAAGAGGTATTGTGTGTGATAGATAAAGAAGTAATAATCAGTAGAAATAGAGGAGAGAGCATAGGAGTTAGGAAGGGAACTCCTACAAGATGCACGCGTCGTAATGTAATTTCCCCATCCATTTAAGGGATTTTCCACCGCTATGTAAGAGAATTTTACTCAATAGTGCGGTAATTATACCTTAAATATAGGGCCATGTTGGACAGCTTGTACGGCTAAAGAATAAAAATTAATTTTAAGGAAATAATATATGAAATATAATTATAAAATAGTTACAAACGGATGAGGAGATCCACACAAGGTAATTTTCCCATCCATGTATGGAATTTTCCACAACCATGTACGTTAATTTGACTCCAGAGTGCGGTAATTTTACCTGACACGTAAGGAAAACTATTTTTCCCACACAAGTTTACGAATTTTACCTTACACTTGCCAGGCAATTTTCCAATTATTCTTTACAGTGTGTCAGAATTCTCACTAGTCCATTAACTACGCATATACTTACGAAACATAAAGAAACAAAACTGTCTGAGAATTGCTGAGTACGTTGAAACTTAGGAAAGCCATCTTTCCTGCGGTAGAGCGTCGTATCTAATAATTGTACGCCCTAAATGTATCTGACAGGTACTAAAGAACTTCGGGCCAAGAGTAAACTAGTTGTAAAAGACAGATCTGTACAACTGAGTAAAGAACACAGTATGCACTTCACCTCGGTGGCAGCCACTAAACAAATGACAGCGAATGGTTTTGATTTTTGCATCTATATTTGTTCAGATTCCGTTAAATTTCTACCATGTTATGCTATTGTTGCTATCGATCGCGGCAGCAGCCAGGGTTACGAGCTCTTGTTTCGCGTCTGCACACTTGACTAAATTTAAGCCTTATTCAAATCTAACATTGTAATGATTTTATCAGAGTACTTTATTACCATTCTCTAAAGCGTCTTTCATGATTAAGTAACAACTAACGTTATAATATAATAATTTTAGTTAGTGTTCTCGAAATGGCCATGGGAGGAAAGAAAAAAATCGAAAGTGGTTGCCCAACATTTCTTTTAGTACTATTTCATTTGAAACAGTTCTTCTTTTACAAAATTCGAAATATTTCGAAAAATAATTACATATATGGTGTAGCCTTGCAGGTTTTCTTCCAGAATTTGTAAAATAAAATTAGGCTAACAGCCAGAGACGAACCTAACCTTCCGCGAGTTTGACCTTTTTGCATTGCTCGGAACTCGAGCTCAGAAACATTCGCACTGTACCGTATATAGTCTTGCAAATGTCTGTAAAACCAAAGCTTTCCCAATACATGCATAAGCCGTAACAGGAAATGTTTAATATATTCTCGTTAATTATATTTTCTTGCATGTTTAAAGGTTGTGTGTGGAACAGTATCCTAACAGCATACGCAAGTACTACAACAGAGTAACACAGCCACGCGTATAGCAGAAATGACTTTGTACGACAGAAATATACAGGACGTTAATTCGCCAATTAAAGGGCTGTAGGCGGAGGGCTTGCCACACCGCCACATAACCAATCAAACATCTCGCACAACCAGTCAGGGAAAGGCCTCTGCTTCTCTACAAGTGGCTCTCGGTCATTGGTCGGCGGACCACTGCTGATCTGGCTATAGGTACACGACATTTTTAAAATTAATCTTGGAGAAGTTTTACTTGTAATACGAAAGTAAAGAAACTTTGAAGAAAAACGCCACGTACAGTTGCACTGAATGAGACGTAGTGTAATATGCAAAAGAAAAAAAGAAGCCTGCAACCACATGGCGGTTCCATGCAGAGACGTCACATACATTCAAGGCCACGTTGCGTCGGTAAGTCCTGCATTATATAGCGCCCAATGACGCCAAAATTTTAAATTTTAAAAATTACAAAAATGTAATATTGGATGTACTGTTGAGACATAATAAGGCAAAAATTAATTAATTTTCAGTGATTAGTTAACACATTGAGGTCTGCACACATCTACTGGCACTTAGGAAAAATTAGAAGTGAGTCACGTATATCCACTACTGCAAGAACACCGGTTCTGTATTAGAACTCACCATAGTCCTATTGGTCCATACCACAACGGACACTACCCTGCACTTTACAGCGTTCATTATTGGCCGATCATCAACCAATGGAGAGCCGAGCTGATATTGGTCCAATCAAATGCTCTTTATCGTATAAAAGGATTTACAATCAACCATGTCCCTTTAAGTGGCTATAAAAAAACCAATTTTATCGTTAGCAATATCATTATCACTGCCTTGTGGTGTTCTTGCGTAGTCATGTTAAACACTAGCCAAACAAAAACTGCACATCCATACGCGTTTTGTTCTGAACAACAAAGAAATTTTTAAATTAGCTTTGCTCGAGCTACATTTCAGCATAGTCCACAAAGTATTAAATAATTACTTTTTTTTAAACAGCAAAAAAGAAAATAGATATAGCCCCTAAACGATCGCAGGCTCATTACAAGTCTCAACAAAACTAGTTAGGTTTATTACCCACAATTGAGATAAATAATGAAACAAACAAAATTTAATACACGGAATATGAAACTAATATCACTCGTTCACCATCACAGTAAACACCAAGACACAGCGATAGCATTGTTATTTTGTCGCAAAACGTGAAGAGAAAAAAAATAGTTTGGTGGAAAGTATATATAATTTAATACAAATTTGAAAAGTTTCTTAACATGACTCAAAGTGATTAATATAATTTCATAGTTTGTTGATTTTGCCGTCTTGAGAATTTTCATGCATTCTTGTAAATGAAAGTTGATGCGATTAAATGCAAGTCCACTGTTGCTTCTCCTTTATACGCTGAAAGAAAATAATGCCTGGGACAAACAAAATTTGTTTCTGCCAACAAAATTATTTGTTTAAATGGTGAAAATTAATATTTTGTTGAAGTAATCCAATATTATAGTTTAAAAAATTGTGCGATAGCAAAAATTCTTTCTGATGTATCACACAAATAAGGGAATTTTTTTTTAAGTAATTCATTTCTTTTAAAAAAATAAATGGTTGTGTGACCCCCTTTTTTTTATCAAAAGCCGTTATGAAAATTAATTACAATTTTCTTTAGGCTAACGTTTTGTCGACACAAACTATGCAGTTCAGTAAAAATAAAAAAATAAAAAACAATATCAAAACCAAGATCAAAAACTCTAAAGGTTCACTTACAACTCCAAAGCTTTATTCATCAGGCTGTCATTACCACACTGGACGCTTTTTCATATAACTGTAAATATTGTTACATTCTACACACGTATTTATTCTGTTTAATATAGTTTAATTGTGTCTTCTCTTGAAATAATATTGTCATAACTTGTAAACACGGGCCGCGGCGGCCAAGGCGGCGGTTAACTCGACGGTAAGGCGCAGGACGTACCTCTAAAGCTATACAAAATCGCAGACGTAGAAAACTTGAGCCTATCTTTAGCCTACGTAAAATAAATTTACGAAAATGTGTTGGATTCAGTACAGACAATGCGCCAGCTATGTGTAGAAAAATAATAGTTTTTATCAGCATATGTAAAAAAGATTTGATGCCTGAATGTACAGTTGTTTCACTACTTCAGCCAAAGAGAATAGTTTGCAGTAAAAGAAGGATTTCTGATTTTGATCTTCTGTTGCAACAAGAAGTTTAAATGGATTACTTAATTAAATCACGATCACTGAACTTTCGGCTTTTATTGCATTTTGTGAATAGATGGAAATTATGCCCACAGTTTGTTTTTCAACGCCGAAGTACCGCCCTTGTCAAGAATAAAAGAGCTTGAAAGAGTTATTGAGCTAAGGGATTACACAGATGAAGTTAGTAAAGTAAGAAAATTTATTTCCCACGATTTAAAATGGCTATCATAGGTGGCAAAACACAGTGCTTTTTTCTTCCGAATATTAAAACACCTAAAACAATTTCTTAGTGGGCGGGGTGTAACCATGTTCAAAGTGTAAGATTTAAATTATTTCTACATTAAATAAACGCTTTAGAGTGTATAGATTGGTCATGATTATTGACATTTTTAGAACAAGTAATAAATGAAGATTAGGACATTATTTCGGAACCATACAAAAATATTGCTCGATAGCTTTACATCTTTTTTCTTCAGAACTTCATGAAAGTAAATCAAATTAAGAATCATTTACTTCCTCCATATGTTTATCCTACGACCTTTCTGCACGTATGTGTGATCAACGTATTGAATCGGCTTATTATGGGGAACCAAAAATTGATTTTAGTGACCAATACCTGTAAAATTTCTGCATTAATGTGAAATCAGAGAACGCCAAACCCACCAACAGTGATGTCAAGAAGCTACCTCCGTTTACCTTACTGTACAATGGCAAAATATGGTTTTCTGACTCGTCGAAAAAAAATGCAAAGAGGAACATACTAAAATTTTAGCATGACTTAAAACTTAAACTGATTTCTATTATAACCAAATTGTCAAAGTTTGCAATTAACATCATTCTTAACACTGAAAAAAAAAATATTGTTTACTTCTTAAAATCTTATTGTCTTTATCAATCACTTGGCCTTTAAACAGTTTAGTATTTTTTCCTTTGTGAATTTTGTTCTATCATTATTAATTATCATCTTGTTGATGCATCTACAATTTTGTGTCAAATTGTGTCCCAAAGGATTGTTTTTTGAGGTAACTATTTCTTATATGAATGTTTAAAAATTTGCAATTTTTCTGGGTTTTTTTCTCGTAATTTATTTTATATTTTGTTAGTTCATTAAAAATTACATTTTTGCGAAGATGTCGCTTTTATTGATATATTAAATCATTGTTCCTACATCTGAAACTTGAATGGAAGATCTGCAGAAGTATGTGGGGTACATTATTCTATAGTCTTTTCACGAAAAACTGAGCACTATTGAAAACTCTGCTTAAAATCTACTTGTAGGCACGTCGCATATTCGTACACCTTATGTAAAATTAAGATGTCCATAGGCCTCAATACTTTATATACATGTATCTGTTAAGTAAAACTATGAAATATTTAGAAAAGTAAATATTTTACGAATTACCTTATCACTACACGTATACGCATTAAAACTAACAGGAACAAATTAAATCATTCCAGTATTCACAAATGATTACATGACGATTTTAATTCTACGTAAATACATGAAAGTATTTTCCCCTCGACGTTACCTACCTCACTGGCTGTATTCCACTCAGTGTGCCTGTTAAAATATATATGCAGGTTGGTGATGTAACATTTTCCAGAGGTTGAGTTCAGAAGTGCTCACTTTATCGTGAACAGCCTTTAACAGTTTACAACCAGCGGTACGCTGTAGATATATATTTGAGAACAATAACTGATCTACGAGACAGCATTTCGCTTCTACGCTATCTGTTCGTTCTGTGTATGCACGGTTCACTTTACTCGGGGGGGTTCGTTTCACCGCGTCACTTAGGTGGTTATTAAACCAAGACGCCGCGCCAGAAATGTAACTTTTGCTATAAGATTTCCAAATTAGAAAGTGTTGTATTCGCCCCCAGAACCTTGTCTGCCCTCTCTTCGCCGCACCCTCCTTCCCCTCCTTCACCTCGTCAGTTCTCTTCGTTCCACTCACTTCGCCTGCCATCCACCAAGTCCTTCTAAGGCGATTGGCTTTCGAGCTCTTAAGCCGCAAAATTAATGAACTTCTCAAATATGTCTCACGTTGGCTTGGCCCCGAGGATTTCGCTGAGAAAAAGCTTCACCCACGCTACTTCAGAAATCTGGAGCACCAGGCATTAGAGAATATTCGCCTCTGCCACACACATTATAAGAAATTAGGCCACTTCACTGCGCAAATATTTACTTCATCAATATTCACCGTTCTCTCTGAAAATATACCAACGATGATTTTACCAGTATCCTGAAAGGATAATTTATCTTCAAATCCGTCGTCTGTGACTGAATAGCAATGTATGTCTATTAACATGCAATATGTTCTCTTTTATACGGTGTAAAATTATCTTACCTTAACCCAGCACGTTCATATAGCCTTAAATACGGGATTGAATGTCCGGGTACTCACCTAGAAAAAAAGATACAAAACAAAATTTCAGCAAAAAGCAAACTATTATTTTAAACTTTAGTTTTACAGCTAATAAATGCATAAAATAACCATTGTGAGAAAGAATACAAATTATTAAACATTATCCTAAACACAAGTTATTTAAATATTAAGGAATAAACGTAAGTTATATCTCTGAAAATATACACTGCACATGTGTAGCATATTGCGGATTATGAGTCTGAGTATGAATACATTAATTTAAAAATAATTCTTCTGTTTGGCATAAACATTATAATTGTAGACTAAAAGTCACGGGTTCAAAGCACTACCAGATCAGGAATTTTCCACGTATGGAATCTCCCACTTCTGGGTAAAAGATTGATTACTGCGTTTCTACTTTCATCCTCATACTGCGGAAAGCCGTGCTAAACCGTAGTAGAATTATTTTGCATCAGAAACCCAAAACTTAAGTAACAGCAGTTTCCATCTCAACTGCAAACCCAAGGTCGAATACTGATTAGCACATAGTTGTAATACAAATTAACGACTTAAACTATGCAATAAACGACACTGATATCAATTATTTTATTTAATCACGAAACCATTCAGGAACACTCGTAACGAGGAAAATTACTGTCCACTAATTAAAAGTACATTTAAGTAATAAATAATTTCACATCGTAGCTAATGGCTGTTCACGATAATGTGAGCACTTTTGCACTCAGCATTAGAAAAATGTCACTGCCCCTGCATGCATTAATTTTAACGTACACAATGAGTGATATGCGCCAAGTTAAGTTGGTAACGATGGATGGAAAAGTATTTCTGTATCTTAACATCAAATAAAAAGTGTTAGGTAACCATTTATGATAATTTAATTTATTTATTTCGCTTTCTGTTTTTTCAATGCGCCGAAGTGTAAAAATGAGCAGATTTGTAAAATATATATTTTTCTAATAATTTCACACTTTCACTTGACCGATGCATAAATAAAGTAATGAGGCCCGTGGCAATTCTAATTTTACATAAAGCAAAATGATATGCAATGTGCATACAAGTAGATCTTAAACAGGGCTTTCAAAAGTGCTCATTTTATCGTGAACAGCGTATACATAGAGTTTTCCCAACACATCTGCTTTGTGTATGCTTCAGCGTTTGAGCAGAATTTAGTTGGAATTTCCGTCTCAGAATTTTACAGTAAATTTTGTTTTGGTTTCTAGAGGTTTCATCTTCAAATCTTCGTATACCTATGTTATTGTAGGGTCCTTCAAAATTACTTGGCACTGCAGTGCATGTATTTGTTTCTCCGCGATATCTAGAACAGTAATATTCCGTTTTCTGCAAACCTGAAGTATCCTCCCAAATGTTTTATGAACACAAAATAAATTTTTTTGATCCCAAGATTGCTGGTGATTATTTTATTCACTGGTAAACATTTATTTGTGCAATTTTCGAGGTAGGTAGACTTAAACATAGAGCCAAAAAAAATCGTTCAGAATCATATGTTCTCCTTAGAGCACAGCATAAATTACGTGAACTATTTTTAATTAGGAGCATGAAGTGTACAGAAAGTCGTTTTTTTTTTTTACTTGGTGGTATTTTATATGCTTTTGTCGACGTAGTTTCATTTCTCTTGATTACTGCATTCATATAACAAGTAAACTATATCCTCGAATACAAACCATTGCTTTTCACCTTTGATATTTATATTTGAATACACAATATCTCGCGAAAAACATTTAACTTACAGAAACTCCTGCAATTTTATTTTCCACAAATGTCAGCATTCAAATTACACGTAATGATATTTTCCTATGGTAGGATCAATAAACAATAATTTAAATTATTATCGCTTCATAATAATGCCTCTGTTCAATGTTCCTGTAGCCATTACAAACCTAAGTAGGCCCTAGTATGTGAGAATAATTGTTCGTATTTCTTAATTAGTCAAATAGCAAAAAATTACTTACCAAATAAGCATTCATTTTCAGGAAATTATACTAGGAATTGGGAGCAAACGTGTTGACGAAATTATTGTTATTTGAAGGACTTGGATACTATACTGCTTTGAACAGAAGAGCTTGAATATATTTAAGTTCAGAAAGCAACCAACTATCCGAACAATACAGTTCGAGCGCAACGCTCGAACTGTATTGTTCGGATAACCTTTAATTCCCTATATTATTTTCGTCCATTGAGTGAGTAGTGATTCCGTAAAGTGAAACAAGTTCCGTAAAAAACCTGAGTTACTGAGGAGAGCAGGCTACAGTTTCGCTGCGAGCATGAAGCTTATTTTAGTTTGATCAATTAATAAAAGTCGTTACATGGTATAAGCTTACTTAAACATTCATTAAAAATACTTGGAATTTTCAAAACACGTGTACCATGCAAAACCGACCACAAAAAATAAGTATTGCGCAAACAGCGTCAAACTGATCATTCACACAAAGGCTTTCAGAGCAGAGAGAGAACCCGTTCCACTTTGCGAAATTATTTGACACAGTAAGGGAATTGATCACTCGAAACCCACTAACATGAAATACGCTTTTAAATTTGCGTTACGGTATCAGGGGTAAAGCTTCAAATGACGGCGTGAAATTTTTGCCACAAACGCAGCAGAGAACTGGATTTTCAGAGCTATTCAATATGAACAGCATAGATTCATTACAAAAAACACTGCTATTGATAAATGATGTTGAAAGCAATTTTGCGAGATCCAGGCGGTATTGTGTGATGGATGTGTGAAAGGGTATATTATGTTTCTGTGGTATAAAGCGCCAGAATCGGTCTACAATGCAGCGCCGTATAAAGTAAAATACTGCGAAAATTATTTTCATCGCTTGATTATTACTATTTCTTTTACGCAATAATCAAAGTGTTATTGACGAATAAATCCAGATGGATAGAATGGTCAATGGAACCGAAGTTCATTGTTATCACGTACCTTTTGAATGTTGCTGGAATTAATTGTTTTTTAATCCACCCGTTTCGAGAGAAACAGAATAAAATTAATTTAAAGTTACGTTCGTCGTATTTCTCAATCTGCCACAAGTGATATGCCAACGGTATATTCAATTATGTTAAAATTGTAACGTCATGAAGAAATATGTAGGTAAGAGCGTATCTCAGAAATGGAAGCCCGATGTGCTTGTCCCAGCTAAATGCAGGCGACCCAGAGTAAGGCATTACGAGACAGTGATTCACGACATTTGAAAATACTGCAACACAGAGACAGCAATTCGGTGGGAAATGATTACAACCAGTGACGTTTAATGATGGCGCGTAGAGACAAAAGTACATTAGCATTTTCGTCAACGCGCGTGTTGAACACGAGCGATGGAATGGCATCAGAAGTTGTAGCAGACGTAAATGACGCCCTGATCGTAATACTGAAAGCAAATGTGAAGAATATAATCTTTATAATCATCAAATATCGTGCTCTTTAGCGCGTCGTCCTAGTCAAACAGGTTTTCGTACGGTCGCCGCGTTTCTAGCTGCTACTGTCGCGTACTATCCTTGCGATATATATAACCTCTAAGAACAGTTATAGCTGCTTACTGGTTAATTAAGCACTTTAGATATCCATTCAAAACAATCAATATATTATGCTGGTACAGTGAATTGTAAAAATCAACACCAGTGGCTAGTGCCTGTCAGATGATAATATGAAATTTCTATAATTGAAATATGGTTGCTATTCCCCTTATCCTTACATCAATGTGTACACAGCAAAAAAATTGTTTGTTGATTTAAAGAATATGTTTTTTAAATGAAAGGCAAAACGTTACCTTAAGTTACTTTTCCTTATTTGCTAGTGATATTGCCTTTGGTAAAAGTGTTTCTATTCCCAATACAATAAACGCTGTGTCAAATACTTTATTTTAAAGTCAACTTTAAGGTACATGTATGTCTCTCGTGTAGTTTGACAGATATTTTTTCATGAAGAGTTGTATTTCTATGCCTGCTCATTGGAGACCAAAGAAAAATTCGCAAGATTTCTTCTTATTTATTTAGACTTAATACATGTGTACTCTACAGGTACTTTACACAAGTGAATATAATACATATATTAGACAAGCACTCTTAATCCAAGAAGAAAGGTCATAAATATGACCTGATGTGGCAGCAAGTGAATAAATATGAGGCTCAACAATGCAGAGGACTGAGTGGTATATATTATAGAAGAGTAAATTCGAGATAATTTCCAGCAAACAAACTCGGAACAAACTACAGCATCACTATCTCGCAAGTGGCATTATGTCCATAACCGAAGGTACAATGTTCTTGACTATTAATTTTCAGTGGAAAAGCATCGTTAATTTCGCACAATAAATTAGCAAATTAGGCTCTGAAAAAGTGTGGCGTGGTCTTCCTAACGAAATTACAACTGGTTTTATTCTTATCGGTGTTTCCACTGCAGCAAATCTCGTATATAGGCATACATTTACAAAGATTAAATAATACATGAAAAAAAAAATCTTTCTTAAACATGTAGCAATCTTTATCCGGAAACCACCTTCATACTACGGAACGTGTTATTTAATTTTTTAAACATGGCTCGCTGAAAATTAGCTTAAAAAGTTTCTTTTAAGTCACGGGTCAATGGAGTACAGTGCAAAAATGATGTGCGACTGTTGTAGAATCTTTCTCTGTAAATCACTATAACCCATTATTATAGGTATTATATGATATATATATTAGTAAGATTTATTCATTGGCATAACTGACAGAATCCTAGCGGATCCGATAGTCGAGGTTTCTCTGGTTTTCAGTCAAATGTAGCTTTTTTCAAGCTCTTTTGCTGTATCAACTATGAAATGTATTGCTGCAAGAAGAGGGATTGTCCACTCCTCTCGTCCGGTAACTGGTGAGAGCAGACGAGTCCAGCACGGGTTAACGTGATATGGGTTGCGAGGAGGGAGATGTGACGTGATTGGTGCACGCCTGATGGACAACTCACACCTGGGAGTGACTATCGCCTTCCAGAATGTCAGCGATGGTTAGCGATTTCGAGAATTATCACAATGCTGAAACAGGTAATCTCTAGGCATGGGTATAGGTGCGGAATAATCTACGGCAAGAACGAAAACAAATCATCAAGAAGAGAATCTATCAGCGTCCACCACCCGCATGACTGCCGTCACAGCCCACCAGAGTCTCACATCCCGCCCCCAAGCAGTTGTTCCCGACACTCCCCACAAAAAGCCAACGAACTCCACGACCAACTACCAGTACCTCACTCCCTGCGATGCCCGAGAACTTACCAAAACCAGATCCCTCGCCAACCACCCTTCCCCTCAGCCCGGTCTTCAAGCCAGCGCGGAAGAGTTTTACAGAGTTTCGTTCGTGAGTCCCTCGACTTCTCACCACCTAACCCCTACTAGACATTGGATTACGACGAGTTCGGTTCGGGGCCGGTACTTTTTGGACAGAGCCACCTGAGCTGCAGTATCTCGTGGCCTAGCCATCCTCCCGGCTAGCTAGCCTCGGGACAATGGTAGTGGGTGAACTGTCAAGCACTTACGTTCTCACTGAACACTACTTTGCCCAACACTTTGCTACCCCGGCCTCATCAACAATCTCAAGAATATCCGAGTCATTTCCAAGCCTTGAAGCATTGTTTCACCTCATCCTATAGAGGTCAGGCTACTCGCCTCCTACATAGACGAAACTGGTTTGATTCCCGATGGGGTCGCTCCCTGGTTTTCAGACGTGGGAATCGTGCCGGACGATGTCGCTGGTCGGCAGGTTTTCTCGGGAATAACCCGTTTCCCACACCCTTGAGCTCCGGCGCTGCTCTGTACTCACCTCACCTCACCCTCATCGGCTCTCAAGACTTCGGTGTTAAGAGCCGCCCAAAGCTCTATACTCCACTAAACCTCATCCAAACCTACATACAACTTATTCAGCGCATCGCTTGCCATCTTCAACAAGCCCCAATATCTGCAGAGAAGATACAAATCTCCCTGCAAGCCCTCTGTGAAACCCTCGACACCACGCCCTAAATATCCACCCCCCCCCCCTTCACCATTCCCACACTTGGGAATTAATTAGTAAAGATAATTAACCGGTACACAGTTAAACACTGTTGGCCAGCACACGTCAAGCAGGAGTGGTCAACACTTACAAGACCACAGAAAGGATAAGCACTCTATCTTGCCGAAAGGATATTTTAGATGGTTTGTGGAAGACGGTGACTGACGAGTCTTTCCTGGAGATTCGGTGAGCAACTACAGTTTTTGGCAGCATGGACACAATAACCTGTGTGTCGGAAGCGATTGCTAGTATAAGCTGTTCATGGTAAAGAGAGCACCTTTTATGGCCCTTCTAATTGTTTCCTTTCATCCAATTCCCATCTTCCTGCTGCTTTTTAATTTAAACATTGCAATGTGACCAACGAACACAGTGTATACATTTCACCACCCTCAAAATTTAATGCCTGAGTGTGTAATAAGATGTATTTATTAGTGGTTAATGCCTGTAGGAGGAACTATAAAAGTGCTCACTTTACCGTGAACAGCCTATAGTCATCATGGGTGCTTCCAGGCACTGTGATCCACTTAGGCATCGTAACGGAGGTAAATAATAATTTTTATAGGATTTATTTAATTATTGAAATAATATAATAAGATATTGGGTAATCGTTAATTTTTTTCACTGAGAAACGTAGCATAATGAGTCGTAGAATATTGCGAAATACATAGCTACCGAATTGCAAATTTTTTAGGTAGTAATTCAAATAAACTAAGAAATTGAGTTCAGCTCACTTATTAATTAGCGCTTCTATCTTTTACGAACCTGGCAAGCGCTCTCTCTATCTCTCTCTCTCTCTCTCTCGTAACTGTATTTTGGAATTACACTCTTGAAAGATTTTTTTTTTTTTTTTTTTTTCAATTGGTGCGTTTGAACATTCCTGGTATACATTTTGAGGCCAAACGTAAAACAAAAATATACAAATGCACACACAGTTGTGGTGTTGAAAACCAAAGTGGTGTAAATCACTTTGTCGCCTGTTTTGATTTAAGTTCAGAAACAGAATCTAAACATCGAAGTGTGTTGGCTGGAAAAATGGCATAAGTAATAACTTCTCAATTAGCCGCATATATGGTAGCACTATTTTGACATACAAATGAATTCATTGTTTGGTTAGCAGATATTATGGTGTGAGTAAGACTTATACCACAGTTCCGTAAAGTGACTATGCTGTGGTATGTTGTTTGTTACTACTCTGACAACAACCGATAAGCCCTGAGTGTAATAGGTGTTGAAATAGTATGGCTTTGAACGAATTAAGTGAAGGCACAGTCGGTGATCCTAGTATTCTGGCCAGTTCAGGTTCTGAGGAATGGAAACCCTCTAATTCAGAGTTTCCTGAATGTTCTAGTATGTCTGATTGTTTATGTTTCTTTTCTTGAAAATAAAGCATATACATTATTAAAGCGATTTTGTAAATTTATATATAACATTAAAAGATATTGAGTAAGAGGGTTGTTAATATAAAAACATTACTTTAGTGAAAATAGCATTCAAAAAATTACTTACAGCATAATATGTAAACTGACTTACTGCGCAATTGCATCTAACAAATTTGTAGTAGACTATGTGGGTTTATTATGCTTAACTGGGCGTACAATAGCGACAATACAAACCCGAAATTAATGTCGAACCTAACGAACTATATCTCTGCAAATATAAAATATACGAAAACTATATTCAGCCTACACATTATATTATTTATTTGTGTTACAGCCGATGAAGATGCTATTGTCAGGAATGTAGTCATTGTAGAGAACAGATATGAACATGAAGAACCAAAACGAAGTCGAAAAAGAAAACGCAAACCAAGTACACAAGAAGAATGATAGAGATGTCCAAATTCAGGTTAAAATACGTTACCAAGACCGGAAAGTAGTTTCATATAAGAGTTTTCAGAACAATTGATGTTTATGTAAAAAGAAATGCCAACAAAAAGTAACAGAAGAGTCGCGGAATTATGAGTTTGACTCATTTGGGAAATTAAGCTCGTTTACTGCTCAGAATGCTTTGTGGTTTGATCAAACAGAATGAACCCAAAACCAGACGACGCAAACACCATAGAAAATCTGAAAAAAAGTACAAATAATCATTATTTTATTCAAATCCCAGGACAAACAGCTAATGTTTGTAAAAAATATTTTCTTGGGACATTTCAGATATTAGGTGGTCGCATGAGTAAGGCAATAAAAAAGTTAGAAGTGGAAAATAACCTCGATCTTATAAACGAGGAAGTGGTGTTCCTGCAAACAAAATAAATACGGGAAGAAAGATTGAAAGTTGTAAGAGAACACATTGCACAATTTCCTTCCTACCAGTCCCATTACACTAGGGCTAAAACCCTAAAAGTAAATATTTATCTTTAGACTTACATATGCGTCTCATGTACAAAATATACAAAGATTTCTGTAATGGGAGGAATGCCATGTTTGTTTCTGAGGATATTTATCGCTGGACATTCAACAATTAATTTAATCTTCATTTTAATTCACCACGTATATAAACATGCAGTAAATGCGATAGTTACAAGATAGGCAAATCTAATATAATAAATTAAATCGAAATACGTAGGTCTAAAGTTAAACATGAACTCCATCTTCGAAAAATAGAGTGTGCTCGGACATCTATGAAGATTGATGCAAACAAGTCCAAGAATGACAATGATTTTTATGTATTTACCTTTGACATGGCTAAATCCTTCACTTTCCCAATAAACACCACGTCTGTAGCATATTACAAAAGAAATATCTACGTGTATAATCTTGGATGTCATGAGCTAACCACTGGCTTAGCCTTAATGTACGTTTGGGACGAGACTATTGCGTCTCGTGGATTGCAAGAAGTAAGTTCATGTGTAATTAAACACAATGAGACACGGCCATCCAGGCTAAACATGTACAGCGACACCTGCACTGGTTAAAACTGGAATTGTAAGTTAGCCTTATCTCTACTGAAACTGGGTCAAAAGGAAGACAATACGATTGACATAATTGAACATAAGTTTATGGTTAGTGGTCACTCGTACCTCCTAAATGATGCTGACTTTGTATCCATAGAAACCTACTCCAGAGGTAAAAAAATCTATGTGCCGGATGAATGGTACTCGGTAACAGTATATTCTCAAAAGAAACCAGAATTCCACTTAATAAAGGTGGCTATGCAAGGTTTCAAAAGCTCAAAACATCTTGAGGACGTAATTACAAGATGGAAAAAAAACTACTCTACAAGAACCAGTATCATGATTGAAAATGAATTGGACCTGTTGTGTATGAAATGACTGTAGGCCAGCTAAAGAAGGAAGGCTAGCCATATTGAGAAACATCACTCAAGATTGCCTTTACAATGTACCTAGACAGGTTACACAACAGAAAAACGAGATATAAGTGATCTGTTACCATTCATTCCACCAATCCACCATAGCTACTTTCACAATCTCCTAACGACTGTAGATCATGCAGACAGCGAAGATGTAGGGCCATTGACCGAGGGAGAAGACGGTAGTCGCAATGAATGAACATCAATGTGTGCAACACAAATTACATTTCCAGTGTGTGAAATGTACATGTGGAACCATTGACAGAGGAGACTGTGGCAATCAAGAATGGACATAAACTTGTAAAGTATGTTACATACATGTTTATACAAATAGTGTGAGAATACAATTATTTAATGGCTCCGAAAGGAAACTGGCCGGGTGCTTTGAATGGGTGCTGCCTGGGCGCTTTGAATGGGTGCTTCCTGGGTGCTTTGGTTGGGTACTGCCTGAGTGCTTTGGACGGGTGCTGCTTGGAAAGGTGCTGCCTGAGAGCCTTGAAGAGTCCTGGTCGGATTCTCCGGAAGAATGCCACCTGAATGCTACGGATGGACGTCTCCGTCGCGATGTCGGATGCTGCTATATGTAGGTACTGCGCCGGATTCTACAATGGTCTCCGATGGTGCAGCGACGCATCGTCCTCGAGCGATAGGTGCAAAGGCCCCATCTTTTCGAATAATTCCCCCGCTGCAATTAGGAGAGCCTTGTCACTCTCGGACCAGAAATCGATCGTTGAAATTACGAAGATGGCTGCTAATGTACGTAAAGTAACCACAGCACAAAGTCTTCGATGCCAATGCAATTGCGAAGGCTGATAACGCCTACTACGGTGAAATTATTTGTCGGCCGTCTGCGGCCTCAAGAAAAAATTAGTCGACAGCGCCACCTATACTTTAAACACATATGTTCGTCGCTTGGTGGTCGAACGTGCCTACCAATATGGTGGCGGAGCGAATGCAACTACTTGGCCGAAACAAATTATGCTTACCAAGATGGTGTTAGAGCCAAGCGACTAATTACCAATTCGGCCACTTCCAGTAATGTATAATCAAATAATACTTACTAATATGGCAGAATCGAAACAAATGTTGCTTACCAAGAGGACCACCATGATAAAAAATTTAAATAAATTTTTACACGAATTTTTTAGTAAATGTTTTATATTTTTATATATTTTTTATAATATGGTATAAATTTCTAATAAATATTAAATAAATTCTTTAATAAAAAATTCATATATTTATGTATTTTATTTATTGGGGGTCAAACGTCATGGATCAGGGGTCAAGGGTCAATGGCCAACGGGCACTGGCTTCCAATATGGCGGACGTCAACGTCACAACATAGCGGCCGGCCCGGCTCCGGTGCCCCGAGCCCCGTACCCTTGCGCCCAAACCTACTAAATCCTACTACTAACTGAGGTTTGTAATTGGAAGCACTTTATTTAAAAGTGTTTTGAAGATTTATTTTTGGTAATATGATGTGTAATTGTGTTATGTTACCTTACGTATGCAGAAGATATGTATTTACTTTCCTAACATTAGTTTTAAAGAGGCGTCTATATACAATTATTTTCCAGTCTCTACTCAGAGATAATATGGCTTTAAGTCATATTTAAGTCCATGTATGAAATTTACTTTTTTATAAACCAATGATAATCGGATAACATTTAATTTCGTAGTGTCAACATTTATTTTGCGTGGCAAACTAACTAAATTATTGTGTACACATTTTTCGACGTTTGGTATTTGCATGAAATAATTCAAGTAAGCGTATTACGAAATAATGGTAAGGAAAATTCGCGAATGCGTCAGTTTCGGCCACGATTGTCATCTTAATATTTAATATATAATTTTACATGAAATAGATCAACAATTTAAAAGCGAGATACATTGCGTCAATGTGAATTGTGTAAACAGATTTCTAAAATGTATGCGAAAAATTTCATCCGCATGGCCGTACTCTGAAATAGTGTTTGCAATAATTTTGTTTCTTTCACATAAATGCCATAAATTTTTAGCAAAATGTCCAATGTTTAACTCACAAGAGCAGTATATTAAAAATAACACATATTTCTGTTACTCTGGTACTTGAATTCATTAATGGGTGTGTGAAGAGATTTGGAAGGCTCTTAACAGCGTGGTCTTGATAGCTGATGGTGTGAAGTGAGGGGAGTAAGGAGCGGCGCCGGAATGCAAGGGCGGGGGAAACGGGAGAACCCCGAGCGAACCCGCCGACCAGCAGCATCGTCCGTCACGATTCTCATATGCAAAAATTCGGAAGTGACCCCGCCAGGAATCTAACCGTGTTCACCTATATGGGAGGCGAGCAGTGTAATCACTACACCAACTCGGCCCCCCGTCAATTTTAGTGTTTAATAGTGATGTTAATACTTGTATATGGAATGTGTTTCTGTAAATAATGACGTTATTGATTTTAAAATGAAGTTTTGGGAATAGGCGCTAGAGTGTCGATTTATGAAAAGGGCCGTGCCCTTATCCATCAACCGAAAAAGTGCTGAAGCACCTGCAAGAAATACTTTTAGACTTCTTAACCAAAAGTGTTTGGGTTTTATGTTGCGCTGTCATATACAGTTGGGTATCAGCCATGACTGGTCAGGTCACAAACTTGACGCCTAACCGTGAACGGCCATCGAGTACCTCTTGTTGGAAACCGTTTCAAAGGTTCGGTAGAATTGCTGCTGGGAAAAGTCTCAGAAACAGCGATTTACCTGGCAGATAAAATTATGTTTTCTTAGGTTTTTATATATTTTTTATAATTCTTTATAATTTTCTAATACATTTTAAATAAATTCTTTAATAATAAATTTATATATATTTATTTTACTATTTGGGTTTTGGGGGTCAAAGGTCATGGATCAGTGGTCAAGGGTCAATGGCCAACGGGTACTGGCTTCCAATATGGTGGACGGCAACGTCAAAACATAGCGGCCGGCCCGGCTGCGGTGGATGAGAGGTTAGCCTGTTCGCCTCCCGCCACGACGAACCGGGTTCAATCCACGACCGGGTCACTCCCGGATTTTCGCATGTGGGAATCAGCGGAGTATTACACTATAGGCTATTCACGATAAAATGAGCACTTTTGAAAGCCCTGCTTAAGATCTACTTGTACGCACGTTGTGTATTCTTCCGTCTTATGTAAGATTAACATTGTCATGGGCGTCATCACTATATTATTACGTCGGTCAAGTGAAACTGTGAAATTATTAGAAAAGTAAATATTTAAAAAATCTCCTCATTTTTACACTTCGATGAATAAAAAAGACAGAAATAGAAAGAAATAATTTAAGTTAACAGAAATTGTTACCTAAAACTTTTTATTCGACGTTAAGATAAAGAACTACTTTCCCATCCATCGTTATCATCTTAACAGGACGCATGTCACTCAAGACGACCGTTAAAGTATATGCAGGCAGGAGCAGTAACGTTTTTCTAAGGTTGATTTCGAAAGTGCTCGCTTTATCATGAACAGCCTTTACCAGACTATACTTCTAAGTTCTGTACACTATCAAGAGAGACAGTCGTTTGTTCCTGTCTGCCGCTTCTGGATAATGGGTGCCGTCTTAGTCGTGTGGCTAGCATAACGATCTCCAACGAAGGCTATCGTCTTAGGTGTGGTTACAACCACATCTTGCACAAGGGTGACATCGCAGACGTTTCCGTCGGCTGATGGGTTTCTCGGGGAAGTCCCCACCCCCTTCTGCCCTTGCATTCCATCACTGCACCTTAAGCCCGAATCAGTGATATCATTCAGTGAAATAACATGCTAAGCTACTGCCGAATTAAGCAAATTAACTGTGAACAAGTGACATAAAGCAGAGGAATTCTTGACGTCCAGTTAGAATCACAAATAAATCAGTGAAGTTCAGCCACCGTATAAATAGTAATTTGGCACCGATTATCAGAAGCTATATCCTCACTGTCTCAAGTTTAGAGTATGCATTACATCCATCTAGCTTGACAACCAGGAGAGTTAAGTTATAGTTCTTGATGATCCTTCACATCTCCCAACCAATTCTGACGGATGCTTTTACCTTGTAAGGACTTGACCGAAGCAATTCCGACTTCTCGAAAAGAAAATATTTACTGCTATAGGCTGTTCACGGTAAAATGAGCACTTTTGAAAGCTCTGCTTTAGATCTACTTGTATGCACGTTGCGTATTCTTCAACCTTATGTAAAATTAACATTGCCATGGGCCTCGTCACTTTATTCATGCGTCAGTCAAGTGAAACTGGGAAATTATTAGAAAAGTAAATATTTTACATATGTACTTAGTTTTACATTTCGATGCATTAAAAAAAAACAGAAAGTTCAAGAAATAACTTAAGTTATTACAGATGGATGCGTAATATTTTTGATTAGACGTTGAGATGTGGAACTACTTTTCCACCAGCGTTACCAACTTTACTGGGCGCATGTCACACAGTGCGCCTGTTACAATATATGCAAGTGGGAGCAGTGACATTTTTGCTTTAAGGTACAGTGAACGACGGATATCTATTCATCGAACGTCGTGTGAGGAGAGACTCTGTTTCTTTTATTTATTTGTTGCATCCATCTTCACCATACATAGTGTAATATACGCAATAGTATTGGATAAGTTAAAGTATGCATATACAAAGTACAATTTATACATCAGTGTTAGTTCGTACTACAAAGTCACTAACTTTACAAATTCTCGGCAAGAAATTAAGATCCCACTATCTTTCATTGCCAAGTTTATTACAACTGCCAGTAAAATAAAACATACATAACACATGACCAATAACGTTCTTTAAAAATTCTTCAAAGGTGTACTAGTAGGTCTCTGGTCATATTCAAGGCATTTAAGAAAAGGCAACTGAAAACATGTCTAATACAGGATTTATGCGTACATTGGTGTGTTCTTTAAACGTAAAAGTTTTGAATTCTGGACCTCTTACATCTATGACCTCAAAGAAATCCTTTAGCCTGTGTATATGATGGATTAAAAGTATTATTTTAGTGATAATATTTAATTTATCTCTACCATTATTTATGATTTTATTTGGGAGCTTAATATGAATTAATCTGCCAATGAGATGTACCCTTTTTCAAACTAGTTTGTTCTATGCGGAATCGGTCTCAGCTTATTGGATAATCGCAAGTATTATTAAGAACGTCACTGTTTTTGTGCTTATGTTTCGTTTGTTAGGGAAAAATATTGCAATTCTATGTAAGTTTATTAAGGAATATGATTATTCCTGATGTTACATTTTTGTCTGCAACAGTAAAATAGTTTATGCCGCATAGTTATTCGAGTGGCTTTTTTTTCATTGTTGTATTATTAATTTCAGAAGTGGCCTGCGTGGCCACGATGGCTTAGGCGTCAGCCTTTTGTGCGACGAAAAATTCGAGACGTGATATTTAGTGAGTAACTTTCATTTGACATGCATCCGAAGGTGAGTATTAAGTTTCTCTACGACAGAGTGTTCGTGATTAGCCTGCAGTGATTTTAGCCATGCCATAAATGCAGCGTTCAGTTAAAAGTACGACGAATGATTTGTGATATTTGGTGAAGTGCCAAAACTTCCCATGTAGCAAAACACCAACCGCCCATCAATGGCGTATACAGCAGGCTGAAAGCTGGCTAAAAGCAGGATCGCTCCCGGCACTGTTGCTGGACCCGAAGTGGTAACACCTGCTAGCCATACTCAGCCCACAGCTGGCCCACCAGTGCTGGAGAACACTGCGCGCGAAACGACACCAACGGCTTGCCATAACTGGCCAGCAAATAGGCCCGTTACGTGCTGCAATACTGCTGGCGTGCCCTTAGTGGACAGTAAGTGGCATACCTACTCTCGACCACAGTCTCGTAACCATCGACATTCCACTAACTTGCCATAGGCCACGATGTATTGTTGCCAACATTTAACCATAACTAGCAGTGGTGTTTATTCCATAGACGCAATGTAAGCAATACTTACCCTATACATATTGGAAATGTTTGACCCTTTATTGTTTTCATCTTAACTTTAAATTTAAACACATTTAAGTCTGACTTTCCCGTTTACGATTCAGGAAACTGAGTTTCCGTAACTCCCACTGTACACGCATAGTGCTGCTATCTAGTATTTATTTCCACAAACGGGAGCGACTAGCGATGAATCGAACTCGCAAGCGAGTTACCCTGCCGCGTTCGTTCGGCAGGGTAAGCAAAGCATCGTTCTGTTTACGTATTCCAGTCCTCATTTTACATTGGAAAGTGGATGAAAGTGTTCGAGAAAACAGGAGTTTTCTTCTAATTTGTAATGTGCTCTCTAAATAATATTCAGTTTAATTATAATTACATTCATTTCGTTTCCATTTTTATATCTATTGTTAGGTATTATAAAACAGTAAATACATGTGGAGAGTAAGCAAAGTTGGAAGTTGCGTTTGTTAGAGGAAATTGTAAATTTAAGCACAGTTACAGTTGACCTCTCGGTCATATATTTTGTATTTTTTACGCAGCGCTCTTAGCCTTACGACCTTACCACGCTTCGGCCTCCCAATAGGTGGGGGAGAGGAATCACGTCCTCTCAACGCAAGGAGGCCAAAATTAATGCGACCAGTGGCCATATCTGAAGCTCAAGCCTGGCACGTCCGCACATCCTCGCCCCCTCTAGCTCAGATGTTCTGAGATCCTCGTCCTCAGAGACCAAGCGTGTGGTCTGGCCGGGATTTTATCCATATCCCTAGTGCCTCTCCAGGGAACAACCGGAGCAGGTTGCCGCTCATCACCCGGCCTGTCAAAGAGAGTGGGAATCTCTCTCCAGGCCTCCTCCAGCATACGGAGTCAACCAGCACGAGTCCAACCCTATGATCGGGCACCAGAGAAAACTTCACGGTGGGGCCAACCGATCGTCCCGTGCTGCCACTTACTTTCCATAGCACTTGTGGGTTATTCATGGTCGACATTATCCCCCGAATGGAGTGGCAAGAGGAATTCCCTTCCACAAAGTGGTTGAGAACACCTCACCGGGCATAGCCTTACACCCAATGAAGGGCCGGTCACACTCCACTCCCTGGGAGCCACATCCCAAGTGTGTCTGGGGGGGGGGGAGAGGATTACTATGGCGGCCGGGCACAAGAGAGAAGTCAGGACTCCTCCCCGGTGTCGCGGCTCACCGGGGATATCAGCCCTTGCTCTGACATTGGAGAATTTATATCATATATTGAAATATATTCTCCATAGTTTCATCACTGCGACCAAGGAATTGCTCCCTCCTCTACCGAGGTGTTACGTGACCAATTCCCTGTACAGAAGAGGGAGGGGGAGAAGACCGTTGGCCACACTCCATTACATGTCTTTGTACTTCTTCTTTGAAGTACAGACTTTGGGCCACAACGGCCAGAATGCTAAGTGGTCTAACATCCCGCCAAGTGGTTGAGCCTTGGTACCAGCTATCGGTCCAACCATCATGGCAGATACTCCTCGCCGGTCACGAGGACTCTGCCAACCCATAGGGAACGGGCGGCGTTGCCCAATCTGTTAAGCAACTGACAGGGGTGGCCCGGGAAGTCTTGGGTCTCCTTGGGTGAAGAGAGCTTATAAGAGACGCTTCATCCACCCTGTGCAGGTTGTGTGCGGTGCATATCTAGCTTGACATACTATAGCATGGTACTGCGACACCGCCTATCATGCCCGGGACCTTCCTCCTGTCCACTACACCCCAGATATATAAAATCCCGTAGTAGTGCCTCATCCAGGAGTCACAAAACCCTACCCCCTAAATGTAACCACAGCCTGACAATAGCAAATGTTATTTAAAACACTCAAATATGTGGGACTATTATATTGCTTAACCTGTAAAATAAACTCACTACACGCCACTGATAGCTAGACCAATTGTAAGTCCTTCAGTTGCTTTGTGCTAGAAGTCACCAAGCAGTGCCATCAGCCGCCTGTCTCTTGCTACATGGGTCCTCGTTAGCGAAAAATCGCTGCTTTTACCAACACTGCATAAGTTTCCACAGGTCCGACTTGAAATGTGAGGTAGTGAGGTGGTACAATACAAACGTGCTGAAAGATTGACGAATTCTTTGGTTAAAATTCTTGTGGAAAATATTAACTTAATTGTAAATTGAAGGAATTTTAATAACGCTATTTAATTTCAATTCACCAAATTCAGTACAAGAATACTGTAACAACTGAATGAATATTTTAGTTAAATTATTAATTATTTTTCCCTTTAAAAACTATTATGGCCTTCTTACAAAAATGTAACTGACAAACATTCCGAAGACATTATATTTACTGGTAGGCACAAACACACACACACACACCATACACACACACATACCCACATATATATACATACATACATACATATGTATATTACCGTTAGATTTTTAAGGTGGTCAGAGCTAATTCTGGAGATATTACGCTTGTGGCTGATCAGAAGGAAAATCGCACACGATATAAAATCAGAATGGAGCTCACAAACTTTGCCGCGTGAAGAGTTACTGACAAGCATCGTTTCCAATGCGTGAGAAATAGGGTAAGCTTATGCTTTGAAAACACACGGTAAGCATACCACCCTACTAAAAGAATTCTATACATCTCAATTTACAGAAAAGTTATATGGTATTTTCGTGATTTTCTCGGAAACGACAAGTATCGCCCTTATATCGCAAAACACACAATATTTTGCCTTTCGTGAGATAGTTGAACAACACTGGCATATTCGTCATGAGACAAAAATAAAATTTCATAATATCACATATAGTTTAAAGTGATCCCTTAAGGTGATAGGCCTGCATGTTTCTGAAGTCTGAGTTAAAACACTAGAGTTTTGCAATTATGTTACTAAAAGAGTTTAAACTGTATCTCCGAGAGTGTGGATATCGTGTAGGTAAACGAACATTTGTAATCACTGCGAAACCTGCCACTATTGTAAATGTATTCCACGGAAATAACCAAGTGCCCGCATTTTGAACTTATTTCGTGACAAGGTTGTATTAGTGAATTACTAATCGGGTTTAGACCATCATGCGAAGGGAAAAAAATCTCATATTTCTTCACACTGCACTTTTCAAAAAAAATTCCTTATTACGAAATAAATAATGATTATAACTAATCCAGTTAAGTAACATATAATTAGGCTACATTTTAAATTACTTGGCGTATGTATTTTAAAATCTTCTGTTTCAAATGTCCAGCGCCTCAGATACAATGCGTGTCAACCCCCGGGCAAGAGTTACACTCAATCTTCAATACATTTCTCCGCAAACTCTTCCAAAACTTTGGCGTGACTCTCTTCGTTGATTTTCCCATGTTGATTTATAACTGATACCAGGAAGCAAATTGCATGCTCCTATTTTACGTGAAATATTTCGAAGAACGAAAGTGGCAGGATTTGCCATTTTGTATATATTCGTTTACTTGCAACTTGCAATCTATCCAGACACTGAGTGTTTCATATACTTCCTGTCAATTTTGCTATAGTCTAGAGGGTCCATTTCCAACGTCAAAGATGTCTACGGTTGTCAGTGATCACTTCCGCAGAAAAAAAATGTGGTTGCAGTGACCAAATTTCCGTACCGATAAAATCTGTTAATATCGGGACAGCGGTTGTGTGGGATGTTGGTAATATATCAGTATTGCGAAATGTAACTAATGATGCCGACAGAAATGTCGTTGGTGGTGATGTCTGTGGTCAGTTCCTTAACTACACTTTAAGAAATTGTTCTCAAATATACCACCACAACAGTGTATACGCTAAGGGAGAAAGAGTGGATAGTAGGCCTAAAGTTTTTTTTACATACATTCATGGTAGCTTTGCTACATTCGCTCGGGAAACAGTCAAATGCATGGGAAAGTTACCAATCATGTATCGTAGCGGTGGTAAACATTTGTACATTTTCAGCCTGATATATGGTAGTGTTGCCATACATGTACAGGTTAAAAACTTTCATTACAGTTTGGAAAGTTTACTAGGAAATTCTTTACAGTGTACGTAGTCCGTAAATATAGCCCATACACAACAACACACAGTTCACAATGCAGACAACACAGTTCCTTCAAAAGAACAACTTTATCAATATTGTGTATCTTCTTTAAAAAACAACAGCAATATTCTCACGTGAAAGTTAATTGCTACTTCTCTGAAAACCAATTACAAAAATATACCGCAGCTAAATTTGTTCAAATTTTTCTGGATATTGACAAGTTGTATGAAACGTAAAGAATTTTTTTTGACAAACTTACAGACGCTGATGTCGTTTTGTTACAATCTGCATAAAGCAGATACCTACCCAAACAGTAATTTTTCAACCAATTTTTGTGCTAAACGATGTTGAAATAATATATTTCTAATATTTCGATTAAATACAGATGAACTCCTAACAACGTGATTCAGTTGTTGTAACTATACGTTTAACTAAATGAAATTATAAAACAAGTTTTGAGACTCCCCAGATTTTATCCAGAGAATACATAGTATTATTTATGATGTCAACTCAGCCTTTGCGTTGCGCTTCCTGAAAAAACAGTTTTTTGTCGATCAAACACGCCTTATCCATAGCGTAAATAATAACCGTGTCAATTTAAATAGATGCCATTTCTTGAGTCATTTTATATTACGCTGAAGACAAAATTTCATTACTTCGTAGAGCATAAAACAGGCATAAATCTCAGAATAAGTTATGGCAGCATTCGGATAAATATGCGATGGATAATTTATATATATATATTTATATATGAGTGATTTAGTTATTTAGAAACTATGAATATTTATTGATTGCATCTTTTTAAGTGATGAACCATGTCAGTGTTCAAACAATTATTATTACCAGACGAAAATAAGTGTAATATATTTTATAACGGATGACAAATAAACTAAAAAAATTAAAGAAGATTTCTTTGGTTTTGTTTTCCTTAATTGGTCATTTTTTCTTTGCCAACTTGATGGAAACATTTCTCTTGCCTTATTGGCACAAATAGTAATGCAGCAACTTCTTGCCATTGCTATGAGAGTCTTGGTTACGAGCTCACGCAAGGATTGGAATTTTATGGGATTTTATGATCAATGATTGAATAGTTTATCGTGCTTTTACATTGCGTTACGTTATACTCGTTTGGATGAACAAAGATGGGAACTCTACAAATATAGAATGAGTAATTTAATTGAAAGTACTGCTAAGTTCACGCAGAAAAAATTGCTCATTTGGAATTACAAAGTTTCTGTTGTTAAAACCCAGCAAGGTTAGTACACCGAGATTGACATTTCCGTTATAAATTTGTCTTTAAATGTTTTTTTAAAAGATACTTCAATTTCTGTTTCGCCTGTTTAGTCTATTTAGCATGTGACAGGGGCACTTAAGTTGGGTTTACGATTAAAGACTGAAGAATTGAGAATTGTAGGTAATGGCTCGATAAGCACACGGAAAATGAACAATAAGAAAGTTTGCAGTTTATGATTGAATTAGCAACTGTTAAGTCTAGCCAATCAAAATCGTAGGACACGTAAGCAATCGAAATATCCTTAACAAATGGTCAATTTACATATATTTAATTATTTGTGGTTACTCTGCTTGTGTAATCGTTTTAAAAAAAACACTCGTGGTACCTTATAGAAGGGGAAGCCGATGGAAACATTACTCATTTACATCAATAAATCTGAAAAGAATAATAAAGCGAATTCAATAACCTCTTCCACGAAATAAAACATGACCATGAACTATTCTTTAAATTAAGAGGATACTGTCTCTCGATTAAATTCATACGATTTCACAATACGACATAACCTTAATACAAGTAGTAAATACAGTTGGCCGCCAACAAGTGTAGTTGAGCTCTGATTGGCTACTTCGTCTTGACTTGTACTTAAGATATAAAATGTAAAGATCATTTAAGTCAAGCCAAGAACGCACACGACCCGTTACAACCCGTACATGACAGTCATAAACTAATACCCTTGAACATATTGATTCATATCTTAAGCAAACGGCACACTTATTCTGTAAAGTCAATCGTAAACACGCCTTAAAATATAAAACACGGTATATCATGCGGTGTATATCATGCGGACGGCAGTTAAGGACGCACAGCGTGGTTAGGAGGTACCGGTGGCGCTGCCTAGCGACACGCGCCGAAAGCTGCTAGTTCGGCCGTAGTCCGCCAGAGGGCAGGCAAGAGCACGTTATGTCGGGAGCTCCTACCTTTGATCCTAATTAGCATGATGTCTGCCGCGGGCGATCAGCTCGGCTCGTGTAAGACGATGTTTTGTGACAAGCCCTGCGGTGAGAGCAGGCGGTGTAAAAAAAAACTCGGCACACGGTCTGCCTGTGCCGTTCGTTGCTGTACTCTACCGCGCGCCACATCACTCCCCTGAGTTTAGTTTGCAGTTACGCTGCGTACTTTTCGCCAGCTTTTAAATCCATTTATTTGGCCAGACTCGTTACAGTAGAACACACACACAGATATAATATATATATATATATATATATATATTATATATATATAATCAGTAAAGTTGGTAATGATAAATGGAGAGTATTTCCATATCTTAACGTCGAATAAAAAGTATCACCTAACAATTTGTGATAACTTGAATTATTCATTTCACTTTTTTTTTTTTAATTTTAATGTATCGAAGTTTTAAAATGAGAATATTTGCAAAATATTTACTTTATTAATAATTTCGAATTTTCCCTTGAACAACGCATTAATAAAGAGATGAGGCCCATGGCAACGTTAATTTTACATATGCATACAGGTAGATCTTAAGCGGGGCTTTCAAAAGTGCTCATTTTACCGTGAACAGCCTTTATAAATATATATATACATACATATATATACACACACCTAAAATATTTGGCAATACCACTGGTTGAAGTATCTTGACGGAAGTGATAATAATCGGTCGTGTCAGAGTAAAAGAAAGAATCCCTTTCGCTTAGAAGAAATCATTTTCGTTTATGATTTAACAGATTATTTTTGTGTTTTCGAGTATTGTCATAAATTGGTGTATAATAGATCTGAGAGTGACAGAATTAAACAATAAGACTCAAAAACTTGGACGGGGGTGGGGGCAAGCGTGTGTTCCGATTAATAATTAACTACCAATTAACCTCGAAGATGTTCTGAAGTGTTTTGTCGACTTCTGAATAATTCCCTTTATTACATTTGAATTTCAGTTTCACCTATGTAGTATTAACTCAAAATTTTTTAAATAAGCACGTAAGAATAAAAATGCAATTTAGACATAATTACGTAGAAGCAAATGTCAACAGTTATGGATGCGTTGAAAAACGTCGAGTGTGTTTTATTTTTTTGGCTGCAGTTCCAAACAATAAGTTACCGGTATAACTAATGAGTCTACTTTCCTCAACATGGGTACAATTAATTTTTTTAAATTAATTCTTAAAAGCTGAGTTGGTAAGAAGGAATTGACTTCTTTTGAAAGCAATAACTTTTGAAACCATTAACTTTTGAAACTGTAGTGAGATAATTAAAAATACACCCATGCCTTACCCAGGTTCTTAAACCCAAAAAACCTCGCACTACAAGCTACCGTGCAATACACTGCATTACGGAGGTCGGATTCGAAGCATCAACTTCGGATTTAATCAGTTTAATGTTTCGAATAATAGGGTTTGCTAACCTAAAACATTTGCAGGGCATTTATTTTGAAGATACTGAATAAGCCACATAAAATATGCAAGTTTACATGGCCTACCGTAGCGCTACTTGTGTGAAGAATTTGATGGCAATCGGTTTGTTTTGTCCCTGAGATCATACATGAAAAAACCTAATTATCTTATATGGTGCTATTGCAAAAAAAAAAAAAGAGTCTCTGTATATACGATGTTTCAACGGTATACTGGCTACATACAACTTTTGGTTGAATATGGATATATATATATATATATATATATATATATATATATATATATATATATCCAACTTACCTAAATGATTAATGAAGCTGCCATTTTGAACATCGTTGCCTGACCTATTTAAATATTCAAATTTTACATGGTCTTCTGTGGTATTTATGGTATGAACAATTTCGTACAAATTTATTTAATATGTTCCAGTGTAACATTTGGTGGGAATCGGTTGATTAATCCTTGAGACATGTCATAAAATCTCCATTCATTTTATCTGGCAATTTTCATAAATGGAGGACCAAAAATTAATGTGGTAGCAATTTCGATGATTGTATACTGCCAATATACTAAGTGATGTCATAGGTACCGTCCACAAATCTAAAATTATTTTATAGCCACCATTCTGGAAATAAGTGTGGGTTCAACATTAAAAAAAATACATTTGATGAATACCACAGTACATTTTGGCCAAATTTTGTAAGAATGGGTTGATTGTTTCCTGAGATACGAGATAAAATCATAATTTTTTATTGGTAGGGCTATCTTACAAAATGGCACAGAAATCAAGCTCTGAAAGAGTTGATGGTTGTAATAGGCACTGCTAGCATACAAAATTAAGTTGGAATTTGTTTCGATAGTAAAATGTACTAAGCTAAAATATTTATACAGCCACCATTTTGAAAATAAGTTTATAACCTACATAAAACGTGCCAGTTTACACCAACGTCAGCAGTAGTTTTTGTTTGCCGAATTTGGAAAGAATCTGTAAATTGTTTCCCGAAATATGACAAAAAACTTTATTTATTCTCATGGTGCTATCTTAAAAAATTGCGGACCAAAGATTCTCTCTCTCTCTCTCTCTCTCTCTCTCTCTCTCTCTCTCTCTCTCTCTCTCTCTCTCTATCTCTGTCTCTACACACACACATATATATACACTATATACAGAGTTATTGGATGTCATATCTACTGCCATCAAAGTGTAGTTGAAAGTGATTATATGGTTACGACGATATAGCGTTCTAAGCTAAAAATGGTTATGTAGCCACTATTTTGAAAACATATATCTGACATTCTTAAAACATATCACTTAACATAATCTGCATCAGTACTAGTTTGCCAGATTTGGTAGGAATGGTTTAGTTATTTATCAAGTTATGACATAGCAATTGTATTATTTTATATGGCACTCTTTTCCAAATGGCCCGAAAAAGTGGTTATTTGTCTGTATGTATGATTCTTGTAATAGTTACTTTTAGTAGGCCTTTACAAAATTTGGTCTAAATTGTTTAAATGGTATGGCAGATAAAGCAAATAAACTTAAAACATTTGTATGGCCGACGTTTTGAAAATAAGTAACAATAGGCTGTTCATGGTAAAATGAGCAATTTTGAGGCCCTAGCTATGTTTTCATTTTAGCCATTTTTTATCCTCTATCTACCTTTTTAAATAAATACCGCCATGTAAGTAATAACCACAGTGTGTATATTCCGCCAGACTCGGAAGTTAACGTCCAAGGCTAAAAGAAAATATATTTGTTGTATATTATTCCAAATGAGAGGGCTTTCAAAAGTGCTCACTTTATTGTGAATAGCTTATAATTACATTCAGTCACTGACGTTTATATGGCCTACCATAGTATTACTTACACAATAACTTGTATGAGAATTAGTTGAATAGTTTTCGAGAAATAATGTAAAACCTTTATTTTTCCAATTGGTGTTTTCTTAATGGGGAACCAACAATACCCATCTAAAAATTAGTGTTTACACAATGCTCTGCCAGCACACTAAATTTGGTTTGAATCGGTTGAATGGTTCCCGAGATATGACATAGACTATCGCCAACAATATTAAACTAGCCGCCATATTGAAAGTAAGTGTTGTCGAAAACTATAAAAGTCAGGTATCCTTACTTGTGTACCAAGTTTGGTATTCGGATGAAGAGTTCAAAATTTGAAAGGGGATACACACAGAGACACATAGACGGGAAAGTGATCTCATAAGCATTTCTTTCATTCGGCAAGTAGGCTAGAAATATAGTAGGTATAATTAAGTCACTAGAAAATATTGAATGCAACATCTGTGAAGTGTTTTATGACAATGAAAACCTATTTTATAGAAAGTTTATAAAGAGGTGTTTGCCACACGTGTTCAGAAACAAATGAACTTGGTCATGAGAAAATAATCTCGCGTTTATTCCAAGACATTTTCCAGAAAATTTTGAATTTTTTAAAGCGCTGAAAAGCGTCGAGTATATTAACGGAAATAAAAACGTTTGTCCACTGAGCGACAAACCACCCTACTCCGTTGAAAATAATACAAACACGAACGGTAAACATTTGTCCAGAAGGTCCCCATTTGTGGTGCAGAACTGCGAGTACCGCCAGAGCTCAAACGGGGTAATTCTAGACACACATTTGCAGAGGGCTGGAATCAGTATGGACACAGCATCACAATCAGCAGGTGCTGTATCAGTTTGTTTCGCGTTGCAAGATGCTGTTTATTCTCGGTACACGATGCACGAGGCAGCCATAGTACCGGGGTGAGGTAGACGTTACACAAACCCGCCCTCAGCGTCCGTGGATCAGCAACTAGACATCCATTTCACGCCTGATCTGACACTCCATGCAGGACTGCTTTCCCCCTCACTGAGTCGACATACTAGGTACAGACTGTTCATGGTAAAATGAGCATTTTTAAAAGCCCTGCTTAAGATCTACTTGTATGAAGACTGTGTATTCTTCCGCCTTATGTAAAATTAACATTGCCATGGGCCACATCACTTTATTCATGCGTCGGTCAAATGAAACTCCGAAATTATTAGAAAAGTTACAAATATGTCCATTGTTACACTTCGATGCATTAAAAAATAGAAAGTGAAAGAAATAATTTTAGTTATCACAAATGTTTACCTAACACTTTCTATTTCAAGCTAAGATATGGAAACACTATCCATCCATCGTTACCAACTTTACTGGGCGCATATCACTCGGTACGTTCGTTCAAATATATGCGGGTAAGAGCAGTAACTTTTTTCTAAGGTTGATTTTAAAAGTGCTCACTTTATCGAGAACGGCCTTTAAGAGTATGTATTACAGTTGCTAAAAGTTTATAAAGTTAGGCTCCTGAAATGTATGCCTTTGTGTGTAAAGGCTGTTCAAGATAAAGTGAGCACTTTTGAAACCAACCTTAGAAAAAGTCACTGCTCCTCCCCTGTATATATTTTAACGGGTGCATTGAGTGACATGAGTCCAGTAAAGTTGGTAACGATGGAGGGGAAAATAGTTCCATATATTAACGTCGAACAAATTGTGTTAGGTAACCATTTGTGATAACTTAAATTATTTCTCTATCTCCTTCTGTAATTTATAACGTGTCTAGTTGTATAAATTGGTATATTTCCACAATATTTACTTTTATAATAATTTCACAGTTTCACTTGGCCGACGCATGGATAAAGTGACGAGGCCCATGGCAATGTTAAATTTACTTAAGGCGAAAGGAAACACAACGTGTTTACAAGTAGGTCTTAAGCAGGGCTTTCAAAAATGCTCATTTTATCGGGAACAGACTTTATAAAACTTTATGCAAGATAATGCTCCGATGGCCAATCAATAGAGGATGTTTCATTTAACGATTATAGCGACAAAAAATGCATGCTGTTTTTATGTATATATATATTTATTTGATTTGTGATGGAAATGACTGCTTCTCGGCCATATTAGAAAATTCTCGTATAAATCACTATTTACGTGCTTCGATTTGGTACGTTAAATGCATAATTAAATCTTTCTCCCTAAATTTTTGGAAAGAAAAAAAAAACCAATGCGTGAGTGAGTGAAGAGATTTGTACTGCTCTTAACATGGAGGTCTTGAGAGTCAATGAGAGTGAAGGGGGGTTGAGTGTGGAACAGCGCCTGCATGAAAAGGCGGGGTAAACGGGAGAGTTCCGAGAAAACCGGCTGACCAATTGCATCACCTGCCACGATATTCCCACATGCGAAAATCCGGGAGAGAGTGCGCCGGCAATCGAGCCTGGCTCGCCTTTTTGGGAAGCGAGTAGTCCACCCCGGCGCCGACTATTTCTAGTTTTTTTTCTAAGCGCAACCTATTTCTAAGTATTACGTGTGTGCCCGCGGTAGGACAGGAGTTAACTGCTTCTCAGCGCTGCACCCCTTACGCCTAAAAGGAAGGAAGGGAATTCATGTAAGGAGGTGTGCATCTCGGCAAGAGAGATTGGCAGCCATGGCCAGGCCATGACTACCACCCTAATGCCCGGTTGCACCATTAACAGCCCTGAACCAAGATCATAAGATCTTGGTTCAAAGATGATCTTAAGTTTGATCCGAGTTCTATGTACGAGTGTTGCACCAACGCGAACGGCAGAGTTCTGATCGTAGATCACCTGATCTCAGTTCAAAACTAGAATTCAGACGAAACACTCTTTGTGATTGGCTCTCATTTCGTGACGTCATGATGGAACTGTTTATTTTGAGGTTCGGAGACAAATAATACGTTTTTGTGGACGTTATCCCATAAGACTGGTATGTTTTTACCATATAATTTAGTTGAATGCATTGGAAGAACTCTATTTCAGTTGTTTTGTATGATTGGAAACACTTTGCACACATTTTATCCTTATTTTTAATACTAAATCATTGATGAGTGTAGAGTACATAGAACTAGAGATGTAAGATGTTTTATTTGTTTTAAGTAAAATAATAGTTGTACGAACTTTACTGTATAGTATTCAAGTGTGTATAACGTTGTTTTGAATCCCCAAAAATAAAATCGTTCTTAGCGCTACTCGTTGGCGTATTTTCAAACTACTTCTGCCCGCTACGGTTGTTCTTTCGTGAGCTATAAAATCGACGTGAGATTTTGCTCGTGTGGAAAATTAGGACATTTTCTGATATTCTGAATGGCTTTTCCTGTTTTCCGTTTTGTTTGATCGCAGGGAAAACCATGAAATTCATTTTCTCTTTACAAAATATTAATACCATTTTTAATTCAATAAATGTATTGCATATTAAGCCTTTGTAAAAGTTCTCAATTTATACTCTACAACAGCAAAAACAACCGAATTCATTTTAAACGATTTAAATATTACCAAGTTATTTCTAGTACATAAAAATATTTTACAGTGTTTTTATTTTCACATAAACTACATTCAACACAAACTTTTATTCTTCTGTGTTCACTTGATAAATCCTTACTAAAATGTATGTTTAATTGCCAAACAGAGCTTAAATACGGAATATTTGAATGTTTATGTCATTTTAAATCAAAATTACTTTTCAATATAACTTTAACATTTGAAAATAAAGCATTCGTATGAACTTTATCCGAGATCATTCTCCTGAACCGCCAAAAGGCACGGTTCAAGTCGAGGTTCAAATTGATCTTAGTTCGGCGGCGCGCAGATCGCAATGGTGCAACAGCCAAATGTGCTGAACCAGGATCTAACCGGTATTTGAACCTAGATCATTGCTGATCCTCAATGGTGCAACCGGACATAAGTGTACCCATAGCTTGAACTATATTCTAGAAGGTGTACCTATGGTTATATCAGCACAGACACGGTACAACCCATACCGAAAGAAAAGACAAAATTGTAGGAGCATTAGCTACAGGAAATAGCAAGTGCGGACTGAATGTTTGGTTTATTACGACATAAGAACTAGTATAGAGAGGGCGGAGCTTGTGGGCGCATGTTTGGGGCACATGCACCCCGAATATTTCGAAGACACCGCACAACCTTATACAAAAGTAACGGAAATATGTATAAAATGCTGGAATTTGAGGGCCAAATAAGTAGGGGGGGGGGGGGAGTGAAAGAAAGCAAGAGTTGCTGTAGAGTTGCCACTCTTCAACATGGCATTTAAAGGAGGACGCCACTGAGAACAAGTTAATGTTTTTTTTGCGAGTTATCGATTGTTTGAAGGTTTGAGGTTCATTGTACCGTCCTAAAGGGTATTTGGCATGCACTGTTTATGACGTCACGAACTATGAAGCATTGGAATATATATTAGATTATTTGACGTGTGACGGCCTACCTGAATTGGCACAGATACGTGTTACGAACTTTTTTTTTTACTATCAATTAATTTCTTAAATACTCATTGCATGGTACGATAGTCAACAATTTCAAATTTTACTTCTACGATATCTTTTAAACAAAAAATACGAAGGTGAATCCAGACAAAAAAAGTTTCATTTTTCAAAAAAATAACGATTTAAGTTTCTAACTCAAATTTGTGTCAATAGTGGCTGCAGAAAATATTGTAGGCCTACATCACAAAGGATACAATTTAATATCTGTAGATAATCAAACGTTAAACAGTCCGTCCCCACTTCCAAAATCTTCATTCTAATAATCACATAGTCCAAGTGCATCACCAATTTAGCAATTAGAGTTTGTATCTGAGTTTCAAAACTAATCTCAAGTTATCAGTCTTTTTGGTAAAAGTTTTAACGAGATTTTCTCGTTTCACTTATGGAGCAAGGGGTCTTATGTATAAGTTTATGAGAAGTGGCTTCAAAATGCCAATGAGAGACAGAACCAGTACCACTAAAGTGACACTGGCAGGATATATTGGGATCCATTTTACTTTAAATAAAAACTTAGTTAAAAAAATAACGGCATTCATAGGCCTAACAAAATAACCATACATTCGAAAACGTATACAAAAATTAAAAAAAAAAAATTCTTAATATGAAGCTCACTTTGGCGGCTACAGAACCGTGCAATTCATTTCACCATCGGAATTCATTAACTCTTTCAAATATTACCTGTAAGCCATTAAATTTGTGCATTTCGTATAGTAGATACTTTATATTCTTAGTACTATTGTCGCTGGATAATGGTGATATCCTGACATGTCTTGAATCGCCCTCCGATACCTACTTCCAAAGCTGCAGTAAAAGAAGTGTTCCCAGCTATCATGAACGTCCAGTGAAATCTGCCTGTATCAGCGGATAATATAATCAATTTGCTGCCCAACTCAAAAGCGTTTCAAATGCTACTACTCATTCGTTCTTACTGCTATATGTATATGTCATTCGTTCTTACTGCTGTATGTGCATGCCATTTTACAACATGTTTCCGAACAACACCGACAAACTCCGGCAGGTTATTCCTGACGAAACAATAATACGAAAATATATCTACATTTTCCCTCTTAAATAATTATTTGGGAGTTACGTGCCCCTAAATTCCACGGGTTGAGTGTAATTTGAGTTTACAATATCAGGAACTGCTAACGATTAGGCTAAAAATCGGTGAATAGTGTTTTGTACAACGGAGATCTTACACCTGTGAAAATGCGGTTTCTAATATCATCCCCCATCATCATGAAAATATGGGTGGCCGCCCTGTTTTTGCACGGAAAATGTGAACAGTAGCTGTAAGCGATTTGTTGACATGACTTTAGAAACAGCTCATCGTGACGTCAAATGTCACGTGTGTTGCACCGCCCCGTTTTTGTGCGTGTTGCCTACCTCGCAGCTCACTCATCTTCTGTAGTGCATACGTACTTTCCGACAGGATTTCGCAAAAATGGTTCACCTGGGAGTATTCCAGCTAGAAGACCATTTTTCTTGGTTATGATGTGCTGATTCTTATGTCACCTCAACAAATCGCTTACAGCTTATTGTTCACACTTTCCGTGCAAAAACTGTGTGGCAACCTCTATTTTCATGACGGGGGATGATATTTCGTAGCGCATTTTCACAGGTGTAAAATCTCCGTTGTACAAAACATTATTAACTGATTTGTTGCTTAATCGTGAGTAGTTTCTTAACATTTTTACTCGATTACTATCAAAACTGTGGTTTTCAGGGACGTGTAGCTCCCTCGATAATCACTTGAAGGGAAAAATGGCACATATATTTTCGTCTTATTTTTTTTTTGTCAGGAATAACCTGCCGGAGTATAGCGGTGTTATTCGGAAACACGTTGTATAAATGAACATACATCCTAATGCGTAACTATCGTTTCTAATGACGTCACTTTCGACGAGGCGTTAAGCCCACTTACCTACCTACCTACCATATGTGTAACTGAGTATTGTTTTACCCTGAGCGATTGTGTAGGCAACTAGAGGGCTTAAAATATTTTGTTCGCTAAATAAAAAATAGAAAAACAAAAATTTTCCTTCGTAAACAAATAAAACGCGATGTGTTCACGCTAATGAACGTGGAGGTTGTCATCGGTAATGTTTTCTAGCAGTTGACGTCCTTCGTACTTGACAGTTTGCAACTATGCGCTGTTGCAAGTCTGCAGTTATCATAACACTACTAACATTATTAAAAATAGTTATTACGTGAGAAAACGAATTTTGACCTATGTTCTGCATGAAACGGGAAATCAACAATTGGTTTCATCGGTAAAATAATACCATACGAACGCTACATTAGTGAATGTTACTCTTGGCGCTAGCTGAAATTATTTTCCTCACGAACTATATACTTTAGGAAGCAATAATCGCAATCGCATGATTTATAATGTCAAATAGATCTACGTATTACTAGTAATATTAATAGAACCTTACTTGCGAAATTATATATTTTTTTCGCGAATATGGGTTTTTCACGTATGCAGAGGTCGACTTTACGGACAAACACCAGACGGAGTGAAACTGCTTTCATTTACTACATACGTACGACACGCAAAACAAGGCCAGCAATTAAGGGCGAGAGGTTCGACGAAACAGAAAGTATTAGTATTTCGTCAGACAGTTCAAATTTGTCTGTTTCAACATCAGGCATTTTTGAGGGACCTGCATCTTCAGTTTCCACTGTGGCTGGCCCGTCTGAAACGAATTGCCCTTTGGAATCATCATTTGCTGAGAAAAATCAGTATGTTCGCAAGAATAAGATTACTGCACACGAACCACCATTTAGATAGTTAATACAGTGACAGAGATCAGATATGTTGTTGGTACCATTCAAATATAGTTAGCAACATAGTATGTAGTACATCTATTCCAGCAGAATTGTTCAATATACAGTTGTGGTTCTTTCTTTGATTTATCTGCTACTCTGGTTTCTGGAATAGAACGCCCTTGTTTTTTTTTTTTTAATTAAAGAGAGACAGAAAGTTCCTTCACCACTGTAACATAAGAAAATATTGTATTTTTGCCGCAAAAAATGAATTCAAATGTTAAAAATAACAGAATAGCCTAATGATACTACCAAGTTCCCTGCCCTACCATTGTCAAACCCGATTACAGAACTGATATCTTGTCACTTCGCTCTTTATTCTCTTTATTGATGGCATCCGACCAACGCCTAGGGATTTAGACGTATTTTAATAAATGAGATTATGCCGCGGTAAGTTTGTTTCTAGGGCACATCACTTATTCAAAAGAGGATAAACTAAACGGCAGACGAGATACGGCCTGGTTCGCAAAATCTATGTCTGCTATGAAACCAAAATGTAAACACGGCCGAATGCTATTGTGAACACATCAATTTGCTACGGCCAGATTATAACAAACATTAGCAACTGGAACGATTTCATTTTTTCTTCAAATTATTGCCAACCAATCTGTTTGCATCCTGTGAGCACAATGGCATGCAATCTGTGTAATAGTAGAATATTTAATTACTTTACACTGAATTTTACATTTTAAATTTACTGTCATATTAGCACACAAAATATGTTTACAATTTATTGACTCGCGGCATTAAGCTCTTTCTGTAATCTTGCGTGACTTGAAAATTAAGTTCCTGAAATAATTCTATACGTTTCTAAGGATTTTTACTCGTAATCCATTAAGTGCAACTCAAAGATACAAACCTCATTTAGCTTGTTAGGGTAAACTATTCAGTAGCTTCAAATATTTCCCGTTTTGTACTGATAAATATATTTACTCTTAACTTTAACACTTTCTTATTTATCAGTCAAAGCAGATACTACCAGAAATAGCAATAAACTAAAAAAAAATTAACATATTTAGTTTTTTTAGGTTAGCCACATGTTAAAAGGTGGTGGTTGTTGTTGAGATATTTCGGCCAAGATTAAAGGACAAACATTTAATCTATGTTCACAATCAGAAACTAATCATACAGCCAATTTCTTCTCCCAAAATCATTCATCTTATTTCAACAGAATAATCAGACCATCTGTTTCATGTATTGAACATAACCTCAGTTATTCCATAACTTATTTAAATAATCAGTTAGTAGTTCATGTGTTTGGCGATTCGAATATAGAAGAATATTTCTTGTGGCAGAACAAAAACAAAGAGCCTGAATACAAATGCTGTAAACCTAGATTTTCATAAAAATGCTAAATGATGAAGACGTATACTTTAAAGAGCAAGGGATACTTGTAATTAACGTAAATAGAGAGATGTTCCCTTCTTTATAAAAATTAAATGACTCAGCAAATTCTATCCAGGAAAATATGACAAATTTAATTAATCAGTGCGATTTCAAAATGTTTAATCTCTCTTGTTATACTTTGCTAAAATTGTGGTCAAACCTTAGCTACTTTTTGAGGTTGGGGGAAGGGGATCTCATGATGGTAGAGCAGGTGGGGTAAATAAATATTGGAAGCTACAGGTTATTATACGGTTGTATAGTAAAACATTTGGAGATTACATTAAATACTTTAAGGTCGGGGCAGCATTGTTAAGTTAACTACATCCACTACCTTACAGAGACCCACGTTAGTATATTGCAACTGTCCGATCTTGAATATTACCTGGAAGCTGTTGAAGTATGGTGGGTTACGGCGTTCGGCACAACAGGCTTCTTGGGACGTCCAACTCGGCCGGCGTCACATGGAGAAAGACATCTTCCGCCACTCTACATTGCCCTCATATCGGTGTGGCATAACACAGACTGGTCTTATTCCCTGGCTGGTAGAGGGGATTCCTTCTTACCGGGGTTTGGCAATGCGAGCCCCGATTGCGGCAACAGGCTGTCCTGAATTATGCTCATAGGCAGGGATAGGTGTTTTTCGCGAAAATATTTATGGCAATGTTAGACTTCAATATCCTACGTTCACAACCACAACTTCCTTTGGTTATTGGCCGCGTGTCTACATGAGAAGACATGTACCTATTTGACTGAGCCAATCGTAATATAGTACTCCGGTCCTGAACGTCCTTGATTCGCGGACACATGCTTGAGGCAGGTGACATTTAAAATCATCCAATCACGAAAGTGCACATGAACCAATGTTTTTTGGAGTACAACGGTTTTGCAATTTTTTCGCGAAAAATACCTGCCCCTACTCATAGTTAATGGCATGTTCAGGCAGGCCGTCAAATTAAGGCATGTTCACGCTGTCGTAAAACTAGCCATTTCAAAAGGTAACAATAAAATAAATCATGAAATCATGACGCTCTATTAGAAAAAAATTCCGTGAAATGCAAGACATAAGATGGTAAAAAAGATCAACCAAAATCTTCGTAAAACTATGGACACTTCGTTTTCCGTGAGATTACAAAAATTATTATTTTCGTTATGTTAGTGTTTAACACGGAATAATAAATTTAAAAGGGGATTTGAACACGAATCAAGAAGTCTGCAGCTCGCAAATTTTGTCACATCCGAACACAACTTCGAGGTTACTTAAGGTTATGATCAGGGTAATAACTCAAACACTAACAGCATGCTTTTGTAATTTATGATTTCTATAGCCTTAGCACGTTTATCAAACTACACTCCATTGAGGGTTCTCTCCAAGGATACAAGTAAGAAATAAACGCTCTTTTAATTTTTAGTTATTTCGTTCATTTGTGTCCCAGTCTAAAGGTAAAACAGGTTTATAGGGATTTTCTTACAAACCGACTGTACCAAGTAAGTAATGTCTGTACATTTCACTGATTGCTAATCAGAAAATTGAAAATAGCTTCATTGGTGAAACGAGAGAGTACAACTTCTCAACGGACGCTAAAACTTTCTATTTACACTATTATGCGCAAAGGCGAGCAATATTTTTCAGTGTTATATATGTGCGCATGCGTATTCGATTATTTAGTCCTTCATAGAGCATAAACACCGAATGAATTTTGATGAACTATTTATCAAAAATGTACATTTCCGCGAGTGACACTGGCTATGTCGCTAATTCATAAATCCAGACTGTTGCAAGTAAACACCACATTGTCAAGAAAAAAAACGTGCTGCGTCTATCATGATGGCTATCGAATTGAGAAGGATTCAGCTAGTACGCCAGAACTCGTGTGTATAGGCTTTTCACGGTGTAATGGACACTTTTGAAAGCCCTGCTTAAGATTTAATTGCATGCACGTTATGAATTTTCACCTTATATAAAATTAAAATTGACAAGGGCCTCATCACTTTATTCATGCGCCAGTCAAGTGAAACTGTGGAATTATTAGAAAAGTAAACATTTTATAAATCTGCCAATCTTTACACTGTGACGTAAAAAAAATTCAGAAAGCGTAAGACATAATTAGAATTATTACACATCGTTACCTAACAGTTTTATTTGACGTTAACATGTGAAACTACTTTCCCATCCGTCGTTACCAACTTAACTGGACGCACGTCACTCAGGGCGCCCGTTAATATATATGCAGGCAGTGACATTTTTCTAAGTTTAATTTCAAAAGTGCTCACTTTATCGTGAACAGTCTTTAATTACACTCGCAACTACACGCGAGTAACAGTTTTATTACTTGTTGACTCTGGATAGAACTGTGATAGCCGATCCTTCCCCCACTAGGCCATTTTTTGGAGCTTTATTTAATAAGTATTTGCACTATCCAATCTAGTGGTATATCTCGGTTCTAACACGTGGGCATACGTAGTGCTAAGTTATGTTCGCCACCCCCCTTTTTTTTTCAATAATTCTTCCTGCATTCAACTTCTGTGCATTTTTTTTTTTTTTTAGCAGAGGCTGGAATAAGTTTGACCGTATTATATTTAGCGGTAGTAATTAAAAAAGTATAAATGTAAAAAAAATAGACAGGCCATCTTGTATCAAAGAATTACTGTTGAAAGCGTGGATCCACTGGTGGAAGAATCATATCAGAGTGTGAGGCAGATATAATTATTATAATTCGCAGAAAGATTATAAATAATGTGGAAATATGTATAATAGTGTAATTAATATAAAGCCTGAATACACGTATGAAATTAAATACTTGTTTAAAAAAACAACTCATTAATGGATGTCAGTTATATTGCAACACGACTTCACGTCATTTGTCGATCTAGGAAGAAGAGCTCCTGCAAGCTAAGTTATGTCTGCAGCGAGAAAGTAGGTTAATTAACGTGGTTTTTTTTTTCTTCAAATAATTTCCTTGTGGTTCTTTTTTTCTTTCGCTCCAGCCGTCGGCTACCGAAGCCGTAGCTGTTGAGGTCTGGCGCACAGTCGCAGGCCACATGACGGATGGGGACGTGTGTGCTGTACAGCGAGGGAAGAGTGGGGTCGAGTGTGGCTGTGAGTGGGTGATGAATTGAGCTCGCACTTTTGAGGCTGTCGTATTTTCCTGTCCTTGTGTCTCTGGGGCAGGCGCCTCCCCCTCTTGCTCCGGGGGCTAAATGGGGAAGCCTTACCGCTCGCTCCTCGGGGACCACCAATCCTCTCTCTCCCCCCCCCCCCCCCCGCTAAAACCCACAGAGAAAAAATAAGGTGGTGGGAAGATGGGGAAGGAGGGGAAGTACCAGAGTATGGACCACCACGCGTCCCCGTCTTCGGCTCAGCCAGGCCGCTGGATTACACTCTTACCTCCCGCAGGGGAAATTAATTTACAATCTAGGTTTTGCTGGCGACCTCGCCCTTATGAGATCCCACAACTGCTGTAAATTCACGTCACGTTGCCCAACTTCAAAAAGTCGTCCTTCTGCTGCAAGTGTCACGCCCGGATATCCACTTTCTCCGCCGTCGTCTCTCTAAATGGAGTCTGGCGCCCTCGGCGCAGCGCTGGCCTCTTCTTTATCGGAGCTGGTCCTTGCCACGTACAATATTCGCGCTTCGCGGAGTGGGCTTCCCGTCTCAAGTTGGATTCCTGAGATAACGTTGCCACTTACCTCCAGGATTTTCCCCAGAACTGTGTTCTGTATCCAACCATATTAGGGATATTTCCCAATTCCAAGCGAATGCCAGTATAATTTCTTTGCAATTACCCATCTCCTCGCCTACAGAGTTCTTCGTTACTCTTCGATACTTAAAGTAATCAAATTATTATTTAAGATTATCACTTAAAATATTTGAATCTGAACTAGAATCGACAAAATAAAGTCATTTCATTTTCTAATCTACGTTTTCTACTGCAACTAAATAACATATTAAACATTTATTAAAACGTAATAGAACTCGAGAAAAGTTACTATTTATTCTCGTAGGACATCGAAATTACTGTAACATCGATTGTGGGAAGCTGAAAACAATAAACCAAGATTTTTTAGTTGAATAGCCTATAAGTGCATAGCTCATTTTAAAAATTGTATTTTGCTTGTTTAATAACACTAATAGTCGAATAAAATAATATTACGATTTTCTGAAAAGTCAGTGGACTAAACCGTGTTCGTTAAGAATGGAGGTCTTAATTAGATAAAAGAGTTACATATAATTTCCTAATATTGTATACAATAGCTGTAAACAAAATTCTCTCGATACATATTCTCACAATAAATTGATATCACTAGCTGTTAGAAATTAATTAGTTTGATACAATTACCTCGAAGATATTCATGTAGTTAATTAAAACTCAGTCCAAATAGATGGTGTATCAAAATCTAATCAATTAGTTTATAAATTATATGTCCATATTTGGCTGTTCCAATATCTACAATAAAATCCGTATTACATGTTCAGTCTGTCCCACGTCAGTTTAGTCCAGGTCTCACCAGTCCGCAATGTTCTAAGAGTTCTCCGGGCGCCCTCACGTACAGTAGTCTTCACTCGTTGGGATACACGCCCTCTCGTCCAGTCACAAGATAAACACCTCTCGTCCGCCGTCGTCTCGCAATCTCCCATCGTCGTCTGTCTTGTTCACCGATGTCCTGGTCACTGCACTGAGCCATAAGGCTCAGACGACGACCAAGACTGACGACACTTGGGCCGCTGCAAAATTTAAAATATCGGAGGCCGTCACCCAGATATTTCTCTAAATGTCGCGCGTTGCGCCGAGGGTGCTAGTTCCCTGAATATTCTTGCTCGTCATCTAGAATCGTGGGCTTCTCCAGCAGGGGAGAGGAGGAGGGGCTGTGATGCCAGCCGGGTCACCGCTGCCAATAATCTCCCCCTCCTTTTCTTGGGAGAGCGACGGGGCAGCGAGTTGGTCTACCTGTGGGGAGGGGAGGGTCGAGTTAGGCCACCCTTTACAAAGCCGGACAGTGCATGGAGCTTGTTTCAGTGCGTAACAATATGTAAATTAAATTTAAGTTTTCTAATGCGTAATTAGCGCTCCCGTTGTCGTGCTGAATTTCCTTTTGTGGGTAAAATTTGAACAAAAATTTCCTAATGTTCTCGGAAATAATGCATTTTGCCTTCAGTATATGAAACCATGATTATTATTTACTCCAACCATCAAATAATTTGTAACTTACATTAAAATAATTTATAATATCGAAGGCAGAAGTTTTCAGTCTGTAAAATATATATATAAATATAAATGACCTCACCAGAGATATTTACAAAATAATGTTTTAATTTACAGTTTAGATGCAATAGAATAAATTTTCTGATGAGTTACAGAACACCGAAGAAAGCAGAAAACATAGCCTATATGTTGCAATTTGAATGAAAAATAATTTTCGTATTTAAGATAGCCATTAAAATTGTTTTTCAAATTACACAATAATCTTTTGTAAAATATATATTGGTTAAGATATTTAAACTATGACAGTGCGGTCTACAGCGGGCAGAGCAGCAGCATAACATAGTTTTTTTAAAGGATGCTTATATGCAACTAACAAATAAACGCAGTAATGTGTGATTAGTATCTTCAGAATTTAATCCTTTCGTTAAAAAAAAAAAGAAGTGGAACACATCTTGCTTGGCGTAATCGACTGGTTGTAATAAAGAGGGTTTATGGGACGTATAGTGTTAAATAGAATGACCACAAGTATGACTGCACATAATTAGAGCCTTTGAAACAGCAGTAGGTTAAATCATTAACCGCATTATTTCTTCTTTCAGAACTCGCTTTACTTAATCTTGCTCATCAGCGGAAATTATTAGAAATGACTAATTTTATGGAACGTAAAGAATGATAAGTACAAACATTCTTTACGCTATGGCATACTATCATTACAGACTGTTCAATCGAATTTTTAGCGAAATGCATCCTGTGTGTATTGTATAATAGCGTACGGTATAAGTTACACGCTCATAATAAAATAATAATTCAGATGATAGGTGTTTTTAAAAACATTTCCTCCTATTGTTTCAGAATTTTGCACTGTACAACTTTTTGCAAAAGTAGTAATTAATTTGTTTATTACAGTACAAATATATTGCTTGTTGAAAAATGACTTCTTTGCAAAGTTACAAGTGCAGTCTTTGTATTAAACCTCTAGAAAGTTTTGTAGTCAGCAGGAATTGCTTTCAGTTGAGAAGTTAAGGTACGAATTATCACATTCTAGGGTAATTATTCAACTTAAAACACGCGAATTTGTGTGTGTGTACTCACACGCGCGCGAATAATACCACGTTGAATAATGAATATTAATTAAAACGAATGTGTCCTTATAGTGTAATTTTTAATTCAAATTTAATTGCATTTTAACAGTTATTCCCAAGATAAAACTTCAAATTACCTCAAGCTGTTGTCTCTGTGTATTCTCCTTCTTCTAACATATTTTTTAGCTTACCTAACAGCTTATAATGTAATTATGTGGATGTGTTATGCCAGGAAATGTTATCCATTTTTATAGTAATTTATATGTTTATTAAAAAATTGGGATCTTGTAACATCAGAAAAGATTAGTTACGCAGGGGATATTACTGTAGTTTTTTCGAGGTTTGTAAGTCTAAAAATATTCTCAGTAAAATTCACACTTTTTATATACTAAGATAAATAATTATAAGTATATCAAGTATATTAGTTTAAGTGGCATTTGTTTCAGTTAAACGTTACAACAAAGCCTCAGTTCCTTCAAATTAATTAAATTTGTTCGAGGATCCAAATAATTTATTTAAGACAAATTTGTTTGTGACTAACAAAAATTTCGTTGTTTCAGTTAAGTTAAACAAATAATAAGTGTAAGCAAACACATCGTTACAATTAGTCAACAAAATAAAATGTGAACTTATGTGCGATATAATTTGAACAGAATTTATTTGCAGCAACGAATGATTTTGTAGGCCACACGAATCCATTTTGTTTATCTATGCCTACTTTGTTGGGTGCCCGCGTTCAAACAATCCTTCATTTTTGAGTTCCCTTCACGCGCCTTGAGATTGGCTAATAAAATAACCAATAAAATTTTGGGAGATAGGGATTTCACTGACCTTATAGAACTATTTGCTAATAATTCAATTAATTATTACTCAATTACAGGGTTGGCTATTAAGTGTTGTGTAGTTGTTGAGATCTGCATGTTAGCTATAGACGTAGATTTCTTACGTAGCTCTGTATCTAAGTGAGTCTTGAATTCTTCATAATAATTAAAAAGCAGTCAGCTGAATAATAAGATATTGTTTAAGTAGTGGAATATGGATTAACATGTTGTACATACAGGATTACTACGACACTTGTTCGAACATTTATACACGTTTAAATTTTATAAGAACAAAAAGTGTGGAAGTGTTAATATTACTGGAATTTTTTATGCTATATATCTAGCAGTTTCTTAGTGGCGGGTACAAAACATGTACACAATACAGAGTCGGTGGCTCGTGGATAACTCCACATGAAAGGCCAACAAACTAAACTACAACAGAATACAAACAAAAGTCTTGGTAGGGGCAACAAAATATTTGCCAGAGGAAACAAAATATTTGGTAGGGGTAACAAAAATTCTGGTAGAAGCAACAAAATATTTGGTTCAACCAAACAAGTTAAATGCTTGTTGCAAACAATACTACCAACAAATTAATTTATTTTCAACAACAAAATGTTTTATCGCAGGCTGCAGCGCGTTTCGCCATGGCTTTCTGCTACTTCATGTCTGAAAGTTCATTTCGGAGTTGAGTGGTGGCATCAGCGACCGCACGTACCAACTGGTCCCGTGTGTATTTCCCGTCCGTTGTACACTCTGCTCTTCAGGCAGCTCCAGAGGAAAAAAGTCCCACGGGGAGAGGTCAGGAAACCACGGCGGCCATGGGACTTGGCCACCTCTTCCAATCCACTTGCGCGGGTACTCTGCATTCAAGAATTCAGTCACAAAACTACTGGAGTGTTGAGGTGCCTCCATCCTGCTGCAACCACATGCCACGTCGTACTGCTAAAGCCACATCTCCCAATAAGAGTGGTAAGTCAGTTTACAGAAATTATCGGTAAAGGCTGTTCACGATAAAGTGAGCACTTTAGAAACGAACCTTAGAAAAAAAGACACTGACTCTGCAGTCATATATTTTAATGGACGCACTGAGTGTAATTCGCCCAATAAAGTTGGTAACGATGGATAGAAAGTAGTTCCATAACATAAAGTGGAATAAAAAGTTTTAGACCAATTATAACTTAAAATTATTTCTTTCGCCATCTGATTTTTATGCATCGAAGAGTAAAAATGTGCAGATTTGTAAAGTATCAATGTACGTTCTTATTAATTTCAGTTTTATTTGACCGACGCACTAATAAAGTGATGAGGTCCATGGTAATGATAATTTCACGTGAGGCGGAGGAATACACGACCGGTTTACAAGCAGGGCTTACAAAGTGCTCATTTTGCCGTGAACAGCCTATAGTAATCTGAGCATTGAGCTTGCCCTGTATTAAATATAGTCCACTGATATGATTGCCAAGCAATCCGCACCACACATTTACTAAAAACCGTTCTTAGAAATTTGGATTGGTTGCTTTCCCAACACTTCAACGTGTAATTTTGCATGCCCTGCCGTAGCACAGCCTTCGTGGAAGCTTTGTTGGGAATTGGTGGATTGGTCTACGAGATATGGCACAAAATCTCAATTTTTCTCATATGACGATCTTCATAAATGGAGGACGAAATTATTTTTATTAGGACATTTGTGGTGGTTATAGATACGGCCAGCATAAAGAGTTTGAGGAACAGTTGGCAAACGAAACAAAAATATTTTCATGTGTGTTATTTGAATATATGAAGCCCTTGGAGGTCATGTAAGACATGAAGACCTCTTCTGTTAGTTGCTGATGGTTTGCAGTCGAAGTGGCATTTATGAACGGAAATAATTACCTTTACACAATTTCAAATATTACGTTAATGCATTCCAATTAAAGAATTTATTTAACAGTTATTTAGTATTTCATATGCACTGCTAAAAATTCAATAAATTAAAAGTTTTAAGTATTTACATGAAATGAATTTTACTTGTATTAAGCCAGCCTAATCCATAAAGACTTGCAGGAAGTAAAATAGAGACAACTTAAATTTGACGACTAATAAAAAGTGTAACTAAAAATTACAATGTTTTATATTTAACATTTACCGCGTCGTCGACGTCGTGTGAGATTTTAGAAACACATAATTTCATTTGAAATTAAATAAAAGTTAACTAGATAAAAATGTTATTCTATTTGAAGCAAAATGTGATAATGCGAAATGATGCGAAGTGTGCAAATGGGGTCCAGCTGTGGATAGCCAGACATGTGGACACGGGCGCTGGCCTCGCGAGAAAACAGGATGCGAAACAGTGCCGCCCATCATGAAGTATGGATGACGGCCATTAAAAACGACGCGTTGCGGAGGGGGGTAAGGGTAGGGGAGTTCCCAACAGGTGAACACGAGTTTTTCTTGTCGGCGGAGCACAACAAGTGGTCTCTAGGTGGGGATTGAGGAAGGGGAAGTAGAAGTGGGAAGCAGGGTGGGAGAGAGAGACAGACAGAGAGAGAGAGAGAGAGAGAGAGAGAGTGGAGGGGATGAGAGAGATAGAGACTCGCTCCTTCCTCCTCTGCGCCAGAGTAATGGTTTGTTGCTACTCCAGGATTGGAATATGGATTTATTCCCTGTCCCTGTTTCCAGTAGGTCGTTGCTATGGTAGGCAGGGTCCAGGCTGAATCACCATGGCAACACGGCAACATCGGAGATGCGAAAGGCGGTTCTACTGAGGGGCTCCAGCAAGAAGGACGTGTTGTTTTTATTGTCTCGCCCAGCCAGTGGAGTTTTGCAGTACCTAACAGCAAGGTTCAATGAGGAAGGCCAATTTCGAAGCCACTGCAGAACGTAATTTGCCTGTTAGTCTGTAATATATGTGGTATTTTTACTCTCACTGCATCTCTTGAAACCTTTTAGGTTTTAGATATTAATACACACCATTCTTGCGGTTTGATCACAGAGGGAGAGTAATTATTCGATAGCATGTCCCTCTGTGGGAGGTTGTACAATTTGAATGCGGCTCTCTGAACTGGAGGAAATTTTCGCTACACTCGCCACATTAAGGGTGGAAAAGTACTCTGTCAAAGCCAATGGCTACAAAGGCTTGCCCACTGCGAGGTAGCACATCAACGTTACACACATGTCCCCGTAGACCCAGATTAATATCAAGTTATTTAGATTAATATGCAATTTTCCTTCACTTTGCAGACTATTTCTTCCCTTTTAGAATCAGTAAAAGCTGGTTAGTGTTGGCACTGCTGACACTTGCCGGCAGATCATTGTTATTTTCTTCAACTTTTCAGGAATCCACTGGGGATTCAGAGGGGACAGGGCCCATTGCATCTCCCCCCCCCCACATCAGAGTGGAGATCCCTCTCCAATCTGGTTAAGCCAGCGCTAACCATCACAGCGAAAAAATAAGATCCCGCCCCTTCTCTGCTAATAAAGAGCACGATTCCTGCCTATCTGTCTCCTGTAGCATGTTCGAATAATGTATGTAACAATTTTAAATTCTTTCCTATCTAAATGGGTTTTACAGTTCCTATGTAGGTTTTTCCATTTCTCTTCTTAGTTACATGTTAACTAACTATAGGTACACTCAAGGAGGTGGTTATGGCCACAAACTGCGGCTATGGTTCCCCAATCTCTCTCTCTCTCTCTCTCTCTCTCTCTCTCTCTCTCTCTCTCTCTCTCTGCCGCGATGCATGGTTAGGAAAAAAATAAATAAATTTGCACAAGTGGTTCCTATTCCCAACAAATGCCAGTGTTAATACTCAATATGAAACTTTACAATTCCGCACTCAGGTTTAGATACTGCACTTGAATGACAACTGTGATTATCACTGAATTTTGTTAGTTTTGGGTAGCACACATTCATACTTATCAGCTTCTGCTGATAGTGATAAATATTTGTTGTGTATATATATATATATATATTTTATATATATATATATATATATATATATATATATAATATATATATATATAATTACCTACCATCCAAACTACCGAACCTATTGGTCGTGCTGTACAATTCCTAGCCCACACCGTGGAGGTCGCATGTTCGAGTTTAACAACTGTAAGATAGTAATTTTCCTGATAGCTTTTCCTACTACATTTTAGTCATATCCCGATGAAGTTTATTCGCATGCGTCCTCGCCACTTTTTACTTATGTTCGTGTTTCTGATTGGCCATGCAGTACGCTAAAAAGTTATTTTGTTGAACGTTCATGTTCAGTTATTCTAAGAGATCGAACGAACGCCGTAAAGTTTGTTCATCTACAGAAGAGGTATGGTAGTTTTCTTCTCAAAGCTGGGTACGGTTGTTTCTGGTACATGAATTATGGTATAGGCTGTTCACGGTAAAATTAGCACTTTTGAAAGCCCTGCTTAAGATCTACTTGTATACACGTTGTGTAATACGCCTTCATATGAAAAATTAACATTGCCTTGGACCTCATCGCATTATTCATGCGTCGGTCAAACAAACGTGTGAAATTATTAAGAAAGTAAATACTTTACAAATCTGCTCACTTTTACACTTATATGCATTAAAAAACAGAATACGGAAGAAATAATTTTAAGTTATCACAAATGGTTTCCTATCACTTTTTATTCAACGTTAAGATATGAAACTACTTTCCACCCATCGTTACCAACTTTACTGGGCGAGTGTCAATAAGTGCGCCCATTAAAATATATGATTGCAAAGGGAATGACGTTTTTCTAAGGTTCATTTCTAAAGTGCTCACTTTATTGTAAACAGCCTTTAGCAAACTTCGTTTCGTGTACCTTCGTTATAGTAAACTTGCAAAACAAATTTGAAATAAATATTCAACATGGCCTTAGTTATATTTCCGTAGCCCTAAAAATTCCATTTTTGGTTGAAATTCTACCGTAATTGGAATGGATATAAGCAGTAAAGTACGACAATAATATTCTTGGTGTAGTTTTTGTACCTAGGAATTATTTTAAAAGAAGTACATAAGTAAAAATGAATCGGACATCACCCAACACACAAAAATATTATTAAGTTTTGATTTTGCTCAGCACAACATTTCTTGTACTATTACAAACTAAAGGAAAGATTATGAGAACTATGTCATTTACAGATATTCCGAGTAATTACAACACGAAAATTATTAAAAATTTCAAATAAGTTTAAAACTTTATTTATTACGTAAAATCGAAGTTATTTATTAATTATTGAGTGTTTTTTCCTTCGACGTAATTTACTTCGGATCTTCTCTCAGTGCATATACCTACCAAAATTTTTAGAAAATAATAAGTGAAACAACTGCTGGTGCTTCAGGTAGTAAGCATTCTCCCTTCAGATAAGATGAAATTATCAGAAAGCTATACGCGATATTTCAACTGTTTAACGAATTTTATTCTCGTGTGAAGAGAATTTGATAAAGAAAAAATTTCCATCATTGGACCAGTGGTGCATTGATGGAGACCCGATATGGCTCATTGACGGCAACTCGCACTGCCTTGGCTAACACAGCTTGTACAACAGCTCGGTCAAATAACGTGCACGTATATATTTTAAATGCACGTTTGTGAACAATGAAATATAACATTTCACCGATAATTTTGCTACAGTAAATTATAAGAAATATGTGTAAATCTTGCCTTAGGTCACACGTGCCTTGCAACAGAATGGAATAACTCAGAGCTCCGAAGGCACTTCTTTTGTTTCAAGGAGTTCGCATTACAATCAACATAGTACACCACCTGGGTATTCATGTGGAGATATAGAGGAAGCCAAACGAAGGAGCGAGCCTAATGATAGCAATTCTTGCCCTGACAGAGAAGTACAGTTCCTTTCACAAGGCCACGCGAATTCATAGTGCAGAACTAAAGTTAAGTTTTGGACACACAAAAATTAAAACCAATTTATTATCTAAAACAAAAGTAAATAGTTTGTATATTCGTTTGAGTATGGCAGTTTATGTAAGGAAAACACTCTGTAGTAGTGTTTTTGTAAAAAATAATACATAGTCTACGTAGATTTTTTTAAACATTCGTTATTTATTTGTTTACGTTCATATATTAACTTTAAGTTATCAACAGCGTGCTTCAATATGCTGAAATGAAAATTGCCTCGCGTAAAATGAATTATTTATTCCTTCTACCTAACATCTAATTGTTTCTGGGCAAAATGGCAGTTTGACTTAGACGTTTTAAGTTTCGATTTTTAGAAATCTTGCCAGTTCGATTTGTTTCGCGCTTCTTAAGAAACGACATGCTGATAGCTTACAAGCCAAAACATAAAGTCAGATGCTAAGGTTTTGATGTGCATTTAACAGTGCCGCGTGCCGGTGAGGGTAGAATGACGTGAAGAAAGAATAGCGGTGTAATGCAAGGGCGGGGAACGGGAATACCCTGAGAAAACCCGCCGCCCAACGGCAACATGTGCCATGTGGTTCACAAATCCGGGTTACCCCGCCAAGAATCGAACCCATCTTGCCTTGGTGGGATTGTAAGAAAATACAGATATAAACAAAACGTCGCACTCTAATTTGAAAATATTTGCTAAACTATTCACAATTCAAAGCAACTATCATTTAAGGTTGACTTTTTAAAATTATGAAAGTAACCCATTTAAGACAATTCAAAAAATTAAAGTAGACGACATTGCAAACATGCCTATATAAATTATATTGTACCAGTAGTTTTCACATTCTTATGTCGAATACGCATAGTCATTAGAAGTAGTTTATAATAAACAAGATAGAGGGTTGAGATGATTTAAATGCCAAAATTTCCGAAAGTAGATTACATAGCAGAAATTTTCGTGGTGTCGTACATTATGTTTACACAAACAAATAATTTTAACAAAACTCCTCATTAAATGTGTGAGGTATGCATATTATTTTTATTCAATCTTTCTTACGTATTTTATTCTGCAACCGTAATATTTTTCGAACATCGCTGCACATTCTCACAACACATAATAATTTTTACTCAAAATGGGGTTTTTTTGTTCCTATGTGAAAATTGAACATTGTTTTAAGAGTTTTCGTGACAAATCTTTGAACGTTAAAAGTGAAGTCGCACATCTTTAACGACTTCAATAGGTAGCGAAACAAACTCACTATTTCCAATGGAAGTAATGACGTACTTTGTAAAACAGGGACATATGTTCAAAAGAAAACTTAAAAATCACAGATAAAGCGAGAAAGTACAAGAAGAAAATGAAAAACATTGTGACAAAAACACAAATATAACACTTTCAAGGAAGACTAGTGTTCTCCAAGCAAGATTATGTACCTTTATACGTTAATATTGTTCTTTTTTATTTACATTTTTCTTCTCCAGTATATACTCAAAGATCGTGGAAGAATGTTTGAATGCAATTACTTGTGTTGCGTAATTTAAAGAAGTGTAACATTATATTAATACATTAATTTAATTTTTTTCACTTAAAATGTAAACTAAAATCTTTCTGTCCGAATTTTATGTTACGTTTCTTCTAATCATTCACGTATATATTTTTCATTGCATATATTTTTAGTTTGCGTGTGTCAAATTGCTTCACGAACATTAAATACTTATTTTAAAACGCATCTTTCATCTGTTTGTGCTAATAGTTGGTAATTTATTCCGGATCAGTTAATATACGTATGGTAAAATTCAACACACTGGTTTTAAGCAGGCTTTTTGCAACTGGAAAAGCGATAGTACCCGTTTCAGTGACCTTTAGTGCAAGCTGAAGATAGCCTCTCGTATCGCGGTGGAGGATGCTGTACGGCCGGCCGGTTGCCAACGGTCACATAATGCGCCAGGCAGGCGAAGACACGTCACCCGCCTACCTCCTATAACCCTAGTGATATGTGTAAAATTATGCACTTGTTAAGAATGTCAACGACTAGATGGAGATTTTTGGACATTCGCCATTGCGATGCAGATGTCTGTCATGGAAAAACAGGATTGAGCACGAGAAAAATACTTCAGTAAGACAAATACTCTAAGGACGAGAAAATAAATATGCGTATGCGACACTGCAAAATTCCTAGAAGGGGTGCAGTAAAAAAAAACAGAACAGCAACTAATTACGATACACACACACACACACACATATATATATAACACACACACAATATATATATATATATATATATATATATATATATATATATATATATATATATATATATATATATATATATATATATATATATATATACACACACACACACACATGACCAACAGATAACACATAAAAAACAAAAGGCTAGAAACCTGCTAGAAAAAGTTATGACAACGCTGACAAGTAGGAACAAAATGGGACAACACAACAAAGAACCGCGCTCAAACTTACAAGACACGACAGACTACAAGCCAGGTATGCTGTAGTCAAGAACATATACGGACAAAGCCAGAAAATTCCATGAAGGAATCGAGTCAAATAAAACAGAACAGCAAAATAAATGCTGCTTAGTTGTTGTTGTGTTATATGACTGTATTCCCTCTTGGAATTTTACAGCGTTGCATACACATGTTTATTTTCTCGTCCTTAGATTAATTGTGTTATTTAAGCATTTTTCTCGTGCTCAGTCCTGTTTTTGCATGACAGACATCTGCATCGCAATGGCGAATGTTCAAAAATCTCCATCAAGTCATTCATCCTCATTGCACTATTCATTCAAAGATCACAAGAATGTAAACGTGTAACTTGTATGCAAATGCGTATTCTATTAAACGTAAAACAAGGAATTCTAAATTCAGTGGCCATAACATTCAACATTACTGCTGAAATACTACTCCGAGTATTTGGAATATTTTTATTAATGTGCTGTGAGTTTATCTACGAGCCTGCACGCCAGTGTACTGTAACATATTTGTAATTACAGGCAGTAACTTTTTTTTAAAGTTGATTGATAAATGCTTACTTTATATTGAATAATTTGTAAAGTATGAGTCACTGCCACTGATACTCGCTTAGCTTGTTTTACCTGATCACCTATCTGGCACTTCAATTGTGTTGCAGTATGTTCGAAAGACACGTTTTTCATCGAAACTATTAAACATTCCCTTAATATGTTTCTGCGAAAAGAAATCATACTCCGAACGAGGGCAGAACGGTACTTTAAACTTCACGTATGTCATAAATATTATTTTGGGTTCTTCCAACGTCGTTAAAAAAGGCCTTAGCAGACTGCTGTTACTTAATACATGAAGCACGGAAATGAGCGAAACTACAATACGAGCACGCATTGAAGCTTGCTACACACTTTATACCAATACAATGATAGGGTCGCTTTGTGTGCACGCAGCACGCAACGAGAGCACTGCACACTAGGGCGCGAAGTGGCGATGGCGCGGCTGATGCGTGCGTCGCCATTATGGCAGATTCATCTCGGCTTTATAGTTGTCCCGCCGAAATCTGGCAGTAGAGAACTGTAGAGAACTGTTTCACGTTCTGCGCTCCGACTGGGCATAGCTTGGCACACTTCTTTACTACTTCATGATACTTACTATCTTCTTGTTATCACCTCTCTAGATTTTTACATAAAATAGTGACTTTTTCCTTCTCAGCTGTTGAAAATAAATGAACCTGCAGCGGGTTCAGAAATTTCTGTCGCACCAAAAATGTTAATGCGACCTCTGAAACAGAAGACATAGAAAGATGACTACCTGATCTCGCTCTTCTGAGATTCAAATACAAAACATTGTCCAGGAAAGCGATTGTCTTAAAGTGGACGTATCCTCGATATTGAGAGTAAGGCATATTTCACCACATAACTTCCAGGGTCAGTGTTTAGAAACCGAGCTCATAAAGGCACAGAGAACATCTTCACAATTATTTTGAAATTCAGCTGCCTTTTTTTAAATAATCAAACGTTGCACACCTGTAACCTTAATGAAATATTGCCTCATTATTTAATATGGGCCCTGCAGTTGCACAGTCGGGTGGCTCACCATTGGCCTGGAGAACAGAAGGTTCTGGGTTTGAATCCTAAGCAAGGCATCAGTGTTAGTTGAAGTTAGGTCATTAGTTAGTTTGTAAGCTGTCCATCAATAAGTCTTGAGGCATAACATTTGGAGTCACTAATAAAACCCCTTTCCAATCCAATTATTTCATCATTTTAGTCTGACATTGGAAAATGCTGATATAAATTAAACTGTGCAAACTTATAAACATTGAGTAAAGTAGTCCTCCGTGTCATGTTAAGCTTTGGTATGTACTGTCAGGTCATAAATGTAGATTACGAACTTATTAAAAACAAAATCCAATGAGGAGACGAGATGGAAAGAGACACGCCGTGTCTGGCCCGGCGTGGTAAGAGGGTGTATATGCTGTTCACGGTAAAGTGAGCAATTTTTAAGGCCCTCCCAACAGGCACTAACCAATAATAAATATATCTTATTTCAGCATCAGGCATTAAATTTTGAGGGTGGGGAAATGTATACACTGTGTTTATTGGTCGCATTGCAACATTTATAAAGAAAAGCAGCAGAAAGATGAAAATTTGACCAAAGGGAACATTTTAAAGGGCCTTAAAAAGTGCTCACTTTACCATGAACAGCCTTTGGGTATCAAGCTGCACGCTGGCAGTTGTTTTGAGTGGTGTGGGTGTGGACGCTGCGCAGGCCAGTTTGCCCGCACGACCGCAGCGGGTTGTAGCAGCAGCACGGGCGTCGTGTTTCCGTCGACCGCAGTATCTGCACCAAGCCAGGCCCGGGGTGTACCAACTACACTCCCGCACCCCCTGCACTTCCCAGTTACACGCCCCTTCCCACCCTCCAATGCAACATTCACTCTCGTCCGCTATAGGAACGCTGTGTGTTACTGCGGTTTCCTTTCCCTTCGTGTGGCAGCCGTCGCAACGATGAACGATGTTACATATTCACTTCCTCATGCCCAGTTGCACCGATAGGTACCCGCTATTTGGCCTAAAATTAGGTTAAATAGTTTTAGGCTGTGACGTTAAATATTTCTGGCCAAGTTACTTTAGGCAAAATAACTCTAAGCCATGTGGCTTTGTGCTTAAAGAGACTGTGTAGCTGTGCTTCCAAGGTCAAGAAGCGAGGGAGCGATACGGGCGACACCAACAAGCACGCCTAGCACTTTATAGCTCCTACGCGCTAGGCGTGCAGTGTTTCCGTCGTAACGCTGTGTTGTGCAAACTAGATCTGTAACAGTAGGGTTTTATTACACGCGATGAAAGCCCACAGATTAAACTCTTGCCGCTTAAGGAAACTGTATAGGCAAGTTTTAAAAATGCTATATTTGACCATTTTCACGAACTTTTTCCTCCAAGAATACACTTAATATGACAAAGGTACAAAAAAAAATAGGGCAATTTTTTTTCTTCTCTGACAAAAAGTCATATTTCCAAAACTTTAATTTAACCCGATACGCGGTTACGCGTAAACAACGATTTCACAGAAAACGTTTTAGTACATAGGAAACTTTAAATTTTAGGCCAGGTAATTTTAAGTTAAATTATTTTAGGCCACATCACTTTAGGCTAAATATTATTAGGCCAAGTGACTTAAAGCCAAATAATTTTAGGTCTAGAGACTGAAGGATAAATAGTTTTAGGCTCGGTGACTTTTGATCATCAAAATTTTAGGCAAGTGACTTTATGCCAAATAGTTTTAAGCAAGTGGCTTTGGGCCAAATTGTTTTAGACCAAGTCTCGGTTCTGAAACCGTTTAGATCAAATGACGTTCACCCACACGAATAACTGTCCTGAATAGTGATCCTAACATCCAGGTTACAACATGAAATTCAGTTGGATCTGAGTTAAAGTGTACAATAGTGCTGCACCAACGCGACTGGCCAAGCTCCTGATCTCAACTCAGAACAAATTTTAACTAGGATTAGCATGAAACACTGTTTGTGATTGGCTCTTATTTTTGAAGTCATGAAGCTTCTGTTTATTTTTAAGTGTAGGGAAAATTAATGGTTTGTGCTGACATTGTCTCTTAAGATTGGTATTTTTTTTTTTTTTTTTTTAGTGTATAACATCACTGTATTTAATTTTTTTAGTAATCTTCCTAAACTTCAATGGAAGTTTTTAACCTACACATTGTATGAAAATACTACAATATATCATCCTGCAAATATAGGAATGTTAAGCACCACTGCAATACATAATTGGTAACTTCCCTATACATTTGGCTGTTCGCTGAGCAAATGTACTATATATGGGAAAAATTTTACCACTAAGAGTACTGGTTGATAGAGCTGCAAAATTCGCGAGACAATAATAGCGTATGCAGATAGGGAAAAAAGAGACTTTGAATCTTTAACATTTTTGAAATGTGCGTGACTTTACAAGAAAATTTACACGAATCTTTTTCAACACTTTGTACATAACCGTTTTCAATATCGTTTTGATGTTTTATTGGAAGCTCACTTTAACAAAAAGTTTGGTTATTCCTTATTTTTAATACCAATAATCTGAAATGGCTAGATGACGAAATCTAGATGCTGCAATGTTTTATTTATTTTCAATTTACTTTGGTTGTGTGTATAATGTTACTTTATATTTCCAAAAAACTTGTAAGTACTGTCTCTCGGTTTATTTCCAAACTTCATTTGTTGGATAGATTGTAGGGTGAAATTAATTTTTAGATTTGTGTTTTTCTGTACATGGTATATCTGAGGTGATGTTACAAACTTTCAGGGATGATGGAGAAGGGAACCAGAATCCGTTTGAGATAGGGTACCCGGCCCTGTAACACCTAGCAACCTCGTTTATACACGAAGACCTTGAATCTCTGTGGGGGTCTGTAATATTAGGACGCCTGCCTTCTGAACTTGAAGTGATGTTATCCTAAAATGAAAACCACTTAACCGATTTCGGTCAAATAAAATTTTTGCCATATATGCATTATACACAAGCTGTAAACAGTAGTCCCAACTTATTTACGAAATATACATATTTAATCCCCTAATTTAAATTTAATTATTTATGAAAATACATTACAGGGGCTTGAACAATAGTAATAAGAGCAGTTTTATTTATTATCATGAACAGCTTATCTTTTTCAACATACTATATCACGAAAATAAAGTTTGTGTGTGTGTGTATATATATATATATATATATATATATATAAACACTATTTATATATATATATATATATATATAATATATAATATATATATATATATATATATATATATATATAAGTGTGTATCTACATTCGACCGACAAACTTCGACTGTAGTTTAATCACGCAAAAATAATTTTAAACATATATACAACCTACGGTCTAAAACGAATACTATGGGTGGTAGGCCTACACATCTTTCAAGTTGGACGCAGAACACTTCTTATTGCAAATATTGCAGATAATATTTAAGATGGAACACCGATTGTCTGGGTAATGGTTAACTGAACAAAGATTTTCAAACACCATAACACTTGTCGCTTTCATCAAATTATTTCATGTAGATAATCACTGTTGCTACCCCTATTTCGAACTAACATTCATGTCACGGTAGCATATAAGGTATTTAAAGGAAATATTATGAATCCTCATGTCACAATTAATTAAACTGTCACCTTGTGTAAGTACCCTAAACCTCGCCGTTTCCGAGTAATTCATGTTTTACTTTGAAATAATCTATACCAATACCTGGCAGGTGGGGCACGCACAATACCCAATTATACACTTTTGCGGCTATTAAAGGGAAGAGATGATTCCAGAGAGAGGCACATTACAGTGGTACTGTAATAAAATTTTTCTTCTACTATAACTTCAAAAATGTGTACCTCCCTTAGAATTAATTTTTGACCATGTCGTGTATATTTTTTAAACTTCTTTTTCCATGATTAACCCACACCCGAAGTTTGTTGGTTGAATTTAGATACATTCTGTTTATATGTATGACATATAATCCTGGTAGACGTTTATTGAAAATGTGTTCTGTTTCGAAGAGCCTATAAATACTCTGGCTCCTTCTGATATATATATATATATATATATATATATATATATATGCTATATATGGAGAAACTAAAACATAACTTTCTGTAACTTGCTTAACAAACAAACACAAAATCCAAAAAATTCAATTATTCATATTTCTAGAAAATATCATTCAACCCCTAGACATTATTTGTAAGTAGTTTTTCCTCCCACAAACAAAATTCTCATTACATAGTTCTTTATTCATTCTTGCTTGTCAAGCTCATATTTTTAGTGTTTTTGGAACGTACAATAAAAATAAATGATATCATTTACATAAAATTTAACAAAAGTGACTTAACGGTATTGCCTTGATTTATGGTAAAAGTTTTTCATTTTTACAAAAAAAAAAAAAACATAGACTACTACAAATAAAAACTATGAAAGAATGTATTTATTTTGAATAACTTTTAAAAATCGCTAAAAAGTTTCATTGCATGATTTTAAAGATTTATTGAAGTAACTTGTAGCACGTTGCTTCAGTGTGAATTATCTCATTTCGGTAAGTGATTTAGTTATTATTATTTGCATATCCCAAAAACACTAAAATTTTTATGTTTACATGCAACCACCCAAAAAAAAATTATACGAGGAAATTCTGTATTACTCATAAATAAAATGTCAACAAGTTGAAGAACATTTGGTAAAAATATAAAATTATGAATTTTCCTGTGACTTAACCCTTTAGGAAGGCAGAGATCTACTGTCTCTGAAGACAAGAGTGAAGTGAGCTGCCTATATTCTTCACTACTATTTATACTTATCCTGTGCATATGGAGTCGCTTGTTGACTATGTGCCAACCAATGTGTCGTGACAGATGCAAAATGTTTCACAGTCCATCGTGTTCATTTGAGAAATTATTAAAATTGACAATTTTATTCTTAAATGGTGACTGGTTTTAATTTTTTACTTAGTTTCCATAAAATCCAGCGAAACAGCAAAACAATAGCAGTGTGAGATTCGTCTTCAAGAGCAAAGACATTTCGAAATAAACGTCTCCCGAGTATATACGTGCATACTCCTCAAAGGGTTAATGCACACAGACGACGTAGAACATACCACAACCCTCGTGATGGCGATGCATCGCAGTGAATGCTATCGTCGTATGAAAAGTGAGCTATGAATAACTTGCCCAGCGTGTTTGGCTTAATTAGACTTCGTAAGCCATGGGTAAGGTTACTTCTACTACAGGTTGGGAAGATCAACGTTAAAATTTTGGCCACGAAAACTTTTCGCCACTAGGTAAGCGCTAGTATCGCATGTGTACCACTTTTTATCTATTTCTTGCTAGAAAAAAAAACAGGATAATCGCAATAAACATAAATCAAACACAAAACTACGTTTTAACTAAGTGAAATCTTTCTCTTTTATCATTCACGCAGATTAGAATTTTATCTAAAAGTGACCTCGTTGGAACAGTGCTCACCTAGCGGCGGAAAACTTCCGTATGCCAAACTATCCCTTAAGAAAACTCGTTTTGTTTCTAACCTGAGTAGAATAAACCTTAGCCATGGGTTAGACTCCGACCGGAAGTGCCGCGTAGAATTTTATAGGCTACTAGGGACTAACTCGTCAATACACGAACGCGCATAGTAACATTTGCCTGCCAATTTTGATGTTCTATAGCTATTTTAACAATATTCAATGAAATGAATAATATTTATTGCATAATTCATACTAGAAATACACTTTCATAGTGGTTAATAATTAAACTAGTCCAAAAAAATATTCCAGGCTAGTGTAGTAAGTTTTATTACACTTTTTTTAAAATGCATTTTACGTTCGTTTTGCGTTTGTTTAAGATTGCACTTCAACGAGGGCACTAAGCTAAAACTGTCAGAACATCGATGAATAAGATTCTATGGCCTGAATGAGAGATTTTAGAGGCTCTTAACAACTAGGTTTGAGAGCTGATGAAGGTAAAATGAGGTGATAATGGTGCAGCACTGGAATGCAAGGGCGGGGAAAACGGGAGATCCCCGAGAAAACACGCCTACCAGTGGCATCGTCCAGCAACGATTCCCACTTGCGAAAGTCCGTGAGTGACCCGGCCGGGGAATGAACCCGGTTCTCCCTAGTGAGAGGCTAGCAGGCTAACCACTCAGCCAACGCGGCCCTTCTATGGCATGAAACCTACAGCCAATATCATCCCAGATTTTATATTATGTATATGGTGTTACTACGTTACCGCTAGACTGCGGTATTTCAGGAGTGAATTCTCAGTGATCGATAGGCGAGTGTGTTTTTATTAGATGTTATTTCAAGTTATATAGCATGGAAGCCGTTCTCCGCTATCAAACTACGGAGAAAATTGAAAGCATAAATCAAAAACACTATTTAATACAAACAATTTACACTTAAATTGAGTATTCGTAAGCAAAATTGTTGTTTAAACGTTGAATTTCTCTGTTTGAGGCTTTACAAAAATTATGCAAAAATGTAAATCTGATTTTCTTTTCAGAAGGTCTAAGCATTATGTTAAAGAGACTGTTTGTTTTCTTGGGAACACCCTGCCATTTTTAATCAAAATTGAATAATGGCTTACCGTGTTATTTCTGCGAATACATTTCCTTCAAATCATTATATTCAGAAGTCTGCAGGGCTATTACATTTTGAAATCATAATCTCTCGTATGTTTATTACACAGAAAAAAATTTGATATGGTTATTATCTATTTCAACTTATGATAATTGATATCACGCCTAAATGTTTTGCGTAAATGTGTATCAGTCACCTTAAGAATTATATTTAACTATATTACACACGGTCACCAACACTTGCATTGTCCATATACAGAGAATGGACATACTCAAATAAACATACATATATAATAAGTTCTTTCATAACATTTCCTTAATTAGATCACTGTTTGCCTGCAAGAGGCTCATAAATTAAACATATTTAAACAGGAGATTTCATTACTATAAATTGCACTATATTCTTAAACAAATATTTGCGATCATGGGTCCTATGAACTTGAAGATATTAGTAACAGAGGATACTATTAACTTCATTTTATAGAGCTCTTTTCGAATAACCTATCAGAATAAAATATTCTTTCGTATACTATCTGTGAAGTCTTTAATTATGCAATTTTTAATATATAATTAATTAAAGTAGCTTTCTAGTCAGAACTAGACATGTAGAATAGTTGACAAAACGTGCATTTCTGTTACTTTCAAAGTCTGTGGAACTACTGGACAAAACCAACAACTCTAACTTCTATGATGCTATTTGTTACTTGCCGACCTCAAGTGCGCCAACTTTTCAATTCAAATCATTGTTTGACATGTGTGTTTGTCATATGCAGAGATATGCTCTTGGTATAGCAGACATCTTAAGAGCGGTAACGTTTAACACACAATACCGTACACAAATCACTTAATTGCAGATCGTTTAGCTAGTTTACGGGTTGTGCGTCATTTTAAAGGTGCACAGAATATCCTTTTATGACTATGTACAGTTCTGAAGCATTCCGTATGTATGTCTTGAATTCTACTTGTAACGATCCAAGCATAAATATGTAAAGGCCGTCAACCATTAAGTGAGCACGTTTGAAATTAACACTAGAAAAATGTTACTGCTCCTACCTGCATAAATTTTAACGGGCGCACTGAGTGACTTGGGCCCAGTCAAGTTGGTAACGACAAAGGGAAAGTAGTCCCATAGCTTAACGTCTAATAGAAAGTGTTAGGTAACCATTTGTGAAAGCATAAATAATTTGTTTTGCTTTCTGTTTTTTTAATGCATGGAAGTGTAAAAATTAGCAGATTTCTAAAACTCTTACGTTTCTAATAATTCCACAGTTTCACTTGTCCGATGCATGAATAAAGTAATGAGGCCCATGACAACGTCAATTTTACATAGGGAGGAAGAGCACACAAAGTGCATGCAAGTAGATGTTAAACAATGCTTTTAAAATTGCTCAGTTTACCGCGAAAAGACTACACACACCTTCATTTCACCAGTGGAACATAGGTCCTTGTTGTTGGAACAAGGTTGACTGTAGCGTCTCTTCTCCGGGGACGCCATAACTTTAAGAGTGATATACAGACTCCAAGCTCAGCGTTGAGCTCGCAGACTTGGAAATACGTTGCGCCTGGGCGGCGTTCCTGAACCAGGTCGTAGTCAACGCAAGGTACCGTGATGCCAGAGTTAAGCGCTTCGAAGGGACAGACTCGCCCTACTCTCCCTCAAGCCGTGCGTCGTACAGTCTCCGTGAAGGGCCGGGGTAACATCGCGGACAACTCCAGACTACATGTGCCAAGTCCCGCGCTTGCGGCCCGACCACCATTCATCGTAATAATCGGCTTATGATTATAGTCTGTTCGAAGTTTACACACATTTGTGAAAAATCACCCCTTGTATGGCGTGTTTGGTTGTTTCCGGAATATGCCACGTATAAAAAAATCGTTTTTTAAACTTTTGTTAACATAAAAATACCTTTTTTTTTTTTGGTTCAATTGAACTTTTAACACTTTGTGGACTACGCTCGAATGTAGCTCGAGCAAAACGAATTTGAAAATTTCTTTGTTGTTCAGAACAAAACTCGTGTGGATGTGCAGTTTTATTCGGCTAGTGTTTAACATGACTTCACAAGAACACCACAGGGCAGTAATAATGATATTGCTAACGATATAATTGGTTTTTTTATAGCCACTCAAAGGGACATGGTTGATTGTAAATCCTTTTATACGATAAAGAGCATTTGATTGAACCAATATCAGCTCGGCTCTCCATTGGTTGATTATCGGCCAATAATGAACGCTGTAGAGTGCAGGGTAGTGTCCGTTGTGGTATGGACCAATAGGACGATGGTGAGTTCTAATACAGAACCGGTGTTCTTGCAGTAGTGGATATGGGTGACTCACTTCTTATTCGTCTTAAGTGCCAGTAAATGTGTGCAGACCTCAATGTGTTAATTATATATTTAATATAAGTTAGGCGTATATTATTTCATTTTTAATCAATGTGCATAAATACAGGGAGAATGTAAGTGCATTGGTAATGCCTAGTAAGAAGTCGTTGTTATGCAAATTGTTACACTAAACTGAGCGCACATGAACGCGGTGCGCTGTCCCTTTGGTGTCATTTTCTAGGCTGGGTTAAGTTTTGCTTGCATGAGGCGGAAGAATATCTTGGAATTAGAACTTTAGCAGGGTTTCAGAAAAGTTTGAAGTAACTGTGAATGGACTATATTTCGTGAACGAAAAACTAGTGCATGAGAACTTTAACGGCATTAATAGTAGTTGTTCAAATGAATTTGCTCGTCTTGCATCCAGCCAATCACACACGGTTTTATTGTATGTTAATATGGTTCTAACAAATTAATTTTTTGTTACTATATGAAAACCGATTTAATACTCTCGTGGCACCAGTAAGCACTGAATTCCGACAGTACTGTTTTGCAGTTCAAGTTAATCTTTACCTTCTGTTGATCACCGATATTAATCGTATATTACAACATGATATATATTCCAAGTGAGTTAAATTTCGCCTCTCCCCTACGGCACACAGTCTTATCAAAATGTTTTAGATAATTCACAGGCTTCTGTAGTTGGGGCGATTTAATCTACTTATTTCTGGATGTAAAGAACATAAGTGGTGAGAAAAAACTGTCTTAAATGAACAAATCGTTACTTTGAGGGACTTAACGAAAATCAGGGTAAGTTATAGCAACATCGTTATCCTATAATAAGAAGGAAATATAATTATTACAAAACCTGAACAACTTGCTAGTTCAAAGATTTCTGGGCTAGACCTCAAGTGGAATGTACGATATTTCAAGCCACTGTTGTTACATCATTGGTTGGTTGTCAATGACATTTCCATCGGTTGTCTGTGATTGGTCAATACTTTTGTTTCGGATCTGCAATAGGCACACGAGCCTTCTACGAGGTGTCAAGTGAATAACTGGCCGAATCGCGAAAGCAACGCAGATAAATAATAAGTGTAGCTTGTCGCCAAATGAATCTGTGAAATTTTCAGGTCATTAAAAATTATTAATAAAAATGGAACCCTGATTTATGAACTGCTTGAACCATGCTGCAGGGTTTTCCATTTACTAAAATAAGCCATCTGCTATCTTGAATTATTGCGTGCTGGCGTTAGATGTGTTGATAGTATTGTTCACTGCATTGAAAAAACTATGCTGGTTTGATGACATGTAGTGAGATACTGTTGTACTGTACACATCCCAGCCTCAGCTCTCTGGTGGTTCGCTAGCTTCTGCCTCGTTGAGTGAAAAATTGTTTAACACAAATGTATGCTGCAGTATCTCCATCAAAATACGTATATTTTAACACCTAAAATTTAGGAGTGATTTTACAGGAAAAAAAATTGGCAAAAATACAGTTATAACAAGCGAAATTTCCTTTTCTCTACTCTGTTACACAATAGTTGTAATTCACGAGTCATTATTGTAAAAATACACAGATACCTTTGGAGCGCGTTTATTTGCAAAAATGAAATCCAACACATGCATGTGTCCCTAATTCTGCAAGCAGTTTGAAGAAAATGGCTTGTATTATGTAAAATAAATACAGTAGGTTCTACTAGCCTTTTTCTACGCACACATTTCACTTTGCAACATAAGTACATGCATCAGAAAGGAGTTTTCCAAATTGTTGACTAAAACTTGCCGTCCCAGGCGAGTCGTACTCTGACACTGGACTTACCAGGCAGAGTCCTATAAACTATACCAACGGGCTCACGTGCCATACGCACATGAACATTGTTTTCTTTGTCGGGCAGTTTCCGAATTTCTTCTACTGTGAGAAACATTGTAATTTTAATTCCGTGTTTGATTTTCCCACTTATGCTAGTAACAAGAAAACACTTGAAGTAATTGAATTAATTACCCTTGAAATAAATTTTTATCTCACAGTTATAAGTCAGAAAAAACCGTTTTTGACTGTGTATTAAAAAACAAAGTCTTAAATTTGGAAAATCTACCAAGCGTGTTACATCGAAATTGGTCCTCTAACTGTAGGCTATATTAATTTTATACTGCTTTATTTTTTGATACCTGAAATATAAAAAAATAAACTTTTAACATTCCAAACAACACATATTTAGGCCTATACTGACAATGTACAACAAACAAAAACCAAGCTTTTGTCTTTAATTGAAAGTAATTTTACAGCTGTAAATGTGTAATTTTACGTTCAAATTGCTACAAAAATGTTCCCTTATTAAAAATATCCCTTATTGTACACCTCAGACGTGAAGAAAACTAACACTCGAATAAATATTTGACTAACAACGATTGAAAAAAAAAATGATAAAAATATATTCGATATGAATGAATATGTTAGGTAAGAATATTATATATTTTTTATTATAAATTAACGAAAATTCGCATTGATGCATTGTGGCAAGACAGCTATTGTGAATTTTTCACTATATAAGTTCTTCATTAGTGTATTTGTAGTCATTTGGCTAATAAGCATTGTGCACCATCAAATTAAATGCACATGTTTGTATAAATAACATGAAAGTATCTCTGTGAAGATTTGATCAGACAGGTTTCTGCATATGTTAAAATAATCTTTCTATTAAATTTTTTCAACCTAAATTTTCTCGTGGATGATATTTATAAACCACATTTACAATGGTGCTTTTCTCATGTTGTTAGTGTAAAATTTTACTCTCAGTGTAAAATGATTTGTGTGTCAATGTAAATAACTCAATTTCTTTAACACTTGTTTGTATTCGTTTGCTCAAGTATGGTCATTGAAAAATTGCACTAGTGCGTATTTTCATGGCAAATTCGCACATTGAACATTCGTTGTTCAAGTGGCACAATGATTTTAATTAAGTGTTACAGTAGGCATAAAAATGTACAAATCGGTTATTTAATTCTTGATGATGTATTTTTACACAAATATTAAAACACATACATAATTGTTAATAAATCTATATATTTGTGTGCCTATATTTGAATTCCTAGCAACATTGTCGTATTATTTCAATTTTGCAGTTATCTTTGAAAATTAAACTTACCAAATAGTAAATTTACACATAAATTTATGTGTAAATACACACGTTTTATTTTAAAGTGTAGCTCATTTCACCTCGGATTGTGTGGTATTTGGAAATAGTTTTCTTGGAGAATTTTTATTGGTTTATAGTTCTTCACAAACTGTCTGATAAATTGTGAACTATTTGTGAATGTAACTCAATTACATGCATACTCGCATTGCAGCATGTCCTCAAATGAGTTCCACAGAATTCTCACAAGTCAAATTATCAACATTTTAGTTATTAAATTATAATATTTTTAGTTAGACGCCCGACAATGTAAAGACGTTTCGAAATTTATGTTTGTTTTGTTTCAAAAAATTAAAGGATCGGTATTCTTATATGAAGAAAGAATTTCCTTAAATGTCTCATTTCTAATGGTTATCTAATGTCGTATAAGAAACAGCCACTTTGTTTAGACGCTTCATATAGAAATTAGGACATAAAATATGACATACTTCCAAAGAAAAACATGCATTTATATCCAATGTAAATCTTACAATTAGTTATAACAATATAAAATGATCATTGTATGAGTTAAATAAGTAGAAATAAAAATACTATCTACTACACCAAAGTAATTACGTTAGTATTTTGTATGAGGTAACAATTTAAGTCACACACGTGTTTCTGATGTATATAACACTAGTTGTTAGTAACATCACATCTTGGATATTTCAACTCTTTGAATAAAAACAGTTTTCCTTCAAAATTCTCAGTCTTCGGAGATAAATAATTATGACTTCAGCTTTAAATTAATAGATGAAAGTGATTAATATTCTCTTTTCGTCAATAGTATACAATATATAACGAAACTAATGTTTTCCAATGGATTATATGTATGTGTGTGTTTATTCAAGTAATTTATACAAAAGGGGCTCAGGGCCAAACACATTTATGCAGTGCGATGTAGTGCTGCGCTGTTCTGGTACCATTTTGAAATCGTATTGGCCCACGTGACCAGTGGTATCAGTGCAGATGTATGTGCGGCCAATCAGATTTCAGGATGTCACAAATAAAGAGGAGCACTCTACTGTACTGTGTCAATGCGTACGGATCCCAAAATTTCCCAACATTCCTAAAATAAAATTGTCGTAAAAACATGCATTATATGTTTAAATAAATTTATATTACTGTTTGCAAATAAAAACTTTATAAATGTAAATTCAGAAAGCTTACACTTTTCCATATCATATGACCAATTCCAATACGATCTCAGTTTTAGACGGTGAGGTGGGATCAGGTATTTTTTTTACTATTAGCCATGCAAATTAGGAGAAAGATCTAAGGCCTAATTGCATGCAGTAACAACTTTACTCTGACGTCGCAACATATACCATTGGAGATATTTTATTGTGATAAACACTTAAGGATATTTAAAAGAAAACTTTTTATAATGATAAAATAATAGACCTCCTACCGTAAATAATAAGTCAGGCTTACTGTTAGCATGCTTAACTTCCGTCTACTCCTTTTCAGTAATAGGCCTAGTTAAAAGTAGTCAGGGACATACATTACACACACAATGAGCTTATCAAATAGGTTACAACTTCTGTAATCAACACTTTTTATAGGTATAGAACGAAAACATTAAAGAATTAGTTTCAATATTTTTTTGCATAGAGAGTAGTTTAATAATAAACTTACATAATGCAAATCATTGAAGATTCTTTGCATATTGAAGGCTTCTTATCTACAAAACACTTTTTTTTTTTTTTTTTTTTTTTTAGTTCTTAGTGAAATAGATGCAATGTTGCGAGATTTTCCAGCCAAGATCATTTCTGGGCATTTATTGGTTGTGTGCGTTGTAAAAGGAAATAGCCATAATTTATTAGTTAACCTAACATATATATGGTAGTTAGCTTCTCGTGATTCTTCGACAGTAATACGCATCGAAATCATAATGGAAACGTTTATTTAGGTGAGTGTTATGGTGAACTTGCTCAAACCATCTGTCAAGCCATACTCTGTCATCATGGTGACTTAGTTATGAAATATTTGGTTGATAAAACATCGAAGTCAAATATCTCGTTAGTAAAATAAGTGGCCTATGTATTCATGTTATTAAAATAAGTGAAAAATACGTTAAAGGTTGTTTCCGAATTAAATATGACAATTTTCAAGTCTTTTGCGTTTGATACAGCGAAATTGTGATTAATATAATTGGAATTGCTGATATTCATTATTCTTAGCTTTATTTATACTTAAATTACAGAATTCCGGTAGCTTATATCGTGAATCACTTTTCACTAATTAAAAGACGATTAAATTGTATGTGATACATAATACTTCAATTCTTTTAAAAATGCAGTCGTAGGCATAGTCTTAGTGTTTGATAATTCACCTCCATCATATTAGTTGTGAATGCACGAACTGTAAACAAATTTCATTTTATTGTTTTTAGGTTTTCATGCTTTATAACGATGAAATTGTTTTACTGGTTTACGATTGGTAATTTTTCCATACTTACTGTCGTATTATAACACCAAATACGATTTAAAATCAATTAATTTCAGCACTCACTCTTACACCAACTACTGGCAAAATAAATGTTATCTAGGACGTAAAACACGTACCGTATTTTCATACGTGATATACGGGATCTGCCAAACTATTTTGTATTTTCAACAGTCCAGCAACGCTAATGCATGCTTGTCATGACCAACGTCGGCGGAAAAACGTATACAAGCCTCCTCGGGCCAGCCTAACCGACAAGCCTGTCCTTGATAGCAGACAGTATCTCCCGTATTGTGGCAGGCCACTGCCAGCCATCCCCTCTCTGAGCAACCAGCACTCCCTGGAGGGAGGTGGGGGAGACGAGGAAAATCACATAGCGAGTAGGCAGCAGCACGGGACGGGCCTCAACAAGCGCGCAAAACATACCTGCAATTTTAGTCGAATTTCATTAAATTCAATGCTGTGACAATACCTTTTTTTTTTTTGCGTGTTTTTACTCAGAAAACTATAGCTGATTCCACTATTGTTTTTGTTTGAAGCATTTCTTTTCCAATTAACTGAAAATCTTGCTAATTTTTTTGCAATTTCAACATTTTAAAATATATATTTTACATACGTGGAATCCAAATGTATAGCCATAGCTCAAACAATTCAAGTTTTTACTTGTACGTAAAAAAAATTCGTCGTCATATCTTGAATAGTTCCAAAGTGTGTTTCTCACTCAAGATGAGACTATATACCACTCTTCATCTCGCTTGCCACACCACTGTGCACGGCCTCGTACAGTCCATCCACCACCTCACTTTACAACCTCCGTTCGCCCTTCCTTGTACGTTATAGGTAATGCGCGGAGGAGTAAAAAATAACGCCCTTAGAGCTTAAGCATTAGGGCCCTGCCTGTTCATCCCTCGAGGGAATTGTTTATCCGCAGCGCCGTCATCAGGCAAAAGGAAGGTTTGCTAAGTCGTCGGGAATTAACTTAAAGGGTGTCTGGATGACTCACGTAGACTCGTACAAAATACAGCAGCTGGGAAGAGGTTGCACGTTTGGCATCCAGGAAAACGTTTGGTTATATTGCTTTACCAACCTCGGCGTTTTTTACAGGAGCTGTTTTCACACATTTGGTGATGCAATTATCTCTACTCTGTGCTGGAAGAGATATAGGCTGGTCTTAAATGTTCTAATTCTGAGGACTAAACTAGAATACAAGTCAATAAGACGAGGCCATTTAATAAGTCACCACAGTCTCATTGTTGGCAAAATATAAAATCCTTTATAATAACCATTACAAGAATTACTTCGTCTTAATATAACGTCTGCTAAATGAAACAAACAGGGCGAGTACGAACCATGAGAAGTTGCATGTGTTAAACGCACCAAATAAGACTTTATAACCATTAAAATGGATAATAACTAACAAATATAAATGTATAGGTATATCATAATATATAATAAGCAACTAAATATTTCATGTACCTATGACATGCGCAACCCCAACTATAAAATCAATACCCATCTCACTTAAAATATTGTCAAGACAGTCCGTGTGTCAATTAGTATCAATTACGTATTTTCGGAGCAGTTTGTTTGATAAAGGATAAGATTGAAAGTCACTACTTGATAAATTAACCGGGACCGTACGTAAGTCATTTCAAAATTTATTAAAATTATTAATAACCCAAATTGTCTGTCAAAATAAACTGTAAAAACTGGCAAAATTCTTTTAACTTGAACTTTTGTAAGTAAAGAAATAAAATTGTTGTTAAAGGTAACTGCATATTGAGACTTAACATTTTTATCACTTTGATATGCAAAAAATATAAAGTGTATTCTATAGAAAACTTTTGGGAGAAAAGTTGAGGCACGTGACTGAAATAGAATGAACGACCACCTCGACGTTCGCACCTTGATGTAATGCAACACTGCTGTCAACATTGCTAAATAATGTAGTGTAAAAGAGTGTAGTTGTTTGGTTCGTCTGAATATGGAGGAGCGTTTTCCAGAAAGCAGAGATGATGTGTGTAGGTACTAGCTAGTAATTGAAAATCCAGAGCATTTGCCTGCTACGTGGGAGACATTGCCTCATTTCAGTTCATTTAGCGTGCATAGTTGATATTTTTCTAGATTATCGCGAGTTGTAACGTTAACGAACAGGCAAAAGAAGATACATAACACGTCGCTTTGTCATTTACTTGAATATGTCTTGGGCTAATTGTGGATATCCCAATTCCTCGCCAAATTTTCGCCTTCAAATGTTTTAGACAATGAAACTTTAAAAAGATTCTTTGAAGAAATATGGCTATCTAATTTCCCCGTCAAAATATGTACTCAATTTATATATAATGAGTTTGAAAATCTGTCAGTGAAGCAAAGAATTTAATTTTAGATGGCTGTTCTGATTTTTATGTTAAAATTTTATTTTCACAGCTTGATAAAGCCGGATTCTTTACCACGCAGTTCAGCAGAGAAGAAAATGTCAATATATTTGTGATTTATTCGCACTTCTTAAGTAAATATGAGTTTAATCATCAGTAATGCTTTATACATGATGAAATTAATTCCCATGATGTTTAATATTTTCGTGTATTGTATCTTTCCAACAGCACATGTGTCTGCACAGATAAAAGTCTGACGTTATGTCAACAGTATAAATGTTAAAAGTAGATTAATTATTTGTTATCTGAGAGCCGTCAGTAACTACTGTTGCTGTTAATATAATGTACTGTTATACTACAAATGCAAATGTTTTATTAAGTTATTTTGGAACAACGTTACCTCCATACTGTACTGTCAACATCAAGGAAGTGTTTATGATGTGGTAAAACAAATATTTTGTTGAATTGGTGTTAACAATTGTTTACAATTATTTTTCTTGTATTATCTTTGTTTTAAAACAACATTCCGGTGTAAAATATATCACAATTATTTTGTCACAGAAATAAATATTACATATTAAGAAAAAAATGAAAGCAGGGTGGAGTTTCGAGCATGCGCTTTGAGAGCATGATGATGATGATGATGTTTATTTTACGAAACCCATTGCGCTACCAATCGCTTTACTTTGAAGTGTGTGGCTTATTTCCATATTGTGTGTATCCAATAAGCTATAACTACAAACTGCAGTACTCATTCGTTATACGGAAACAGTACATGTCCTCAAAATGTATGCATATTTGGCACACATAAATTGCTTTGCAAGGTTCGAAAGCTGATCTAAGTTGCATTTATTTATCACTCTATGTCTAAAAATTGAATAAAGTAGTTTCATTTTATGAGGTTATCGCTGTTCACAAGCATCCACCATTTTACAACGTCAACTCAATGTAAACTAGTATTGGCTGGACTTTACTTTAATGTAGTATGTTTTGTTATTCGTGTTATTTTTAGAGTAATACAACATTTGGTTGCGGCACCAAATTTGACAATGTGGCATGAGCTTTAGGAAGGAAAAAGTCTAAACCTACAAATAATTGTTATTGACGCCATCTTTTTATGTATGCCGGTATGTAGAAGAGTTGCTTTCATACTTAACTAACTCTAACTTACTTTTAAAAACAATGCACGCATGTTTGATCAGGAATTCGAACTCTTGTCGTCTTGTAAAGAATTCCATTATGTAACCAACCATGCCTCACAGGACATATGTGATGAAGAGAAGGGGCAAGGTTCATAATAAATGGAAATATATGACGTTCAGTGTGTGTGTGTGCATGTATGTTGAGTATGCGTACGTCATATTTCAATGAGAAGTAATTATAGCCTGGATTAATAACGGCAGCAGTTTTCTCGCCCAAGAAGACGTCTGTGTTGCAAGGAGCCTCCCTAAGAAGTCCACTCCACAAAGTATTGCCCCTCGTGTTATTCATTACTCCCGTCCTTCTCCCGGCCACCCACCAACTGTGACAACCCCTGCTGAAATTCATCTCGTCATTTCAACCCGCCTTCCCTAACCCCTCCCTTTTTCTTTATTTCCCCATTCTCGACTGCGGTAATTGGACGTGATTACTGGAGGAGAAGGACGTCCACCAAGACTTGTTAAGGGAGGAAGTGCGCTTCTAGGGAAAGGGGGTGGAGACACCAGAAGGGGAGCTACAGATCTGCACCTACAGGACTCCGGTGATTATTAAGGACCTGCCACCATTAAGGGGTCCGCCTGCCTGCCGCTTCAACTGCGTCGCAGAGTGTTTGAAATCATGTTTTTTTGACGAAACTATTAAACGTGCCCCCAGGATTTTTACCAGCGAAAATACATAATATCCCAGGCGAGGACGGAATGGTACTTTAAAGTCACCACGCACCCTGTAAATACTATTTTGAAGCCTTGCAATATAGGTAATTAAAAACGGCTTTTTAAGACTGTCGTACCTTAAAACATACGAACCGGACAAGAGTTCAAACTACGATAAGAGCCTGTATTGAACTTTGCTAAATGCTGTTCACGACAAAGTGAGCCCTTTCGAAATAAACCTTATAAAAAGTCACTACTCCTACCTGCAAGTATTTGAACGGGCGCCCCGAGGGACATGCGCCCAGTAAAGTTGGTAACGATGGAGGGCAAGCAGTTCCATATCTTAACATCAATTAAAAAGTTTAAGGTAACCATTTATGAAAACTTAAATTACCTATTTCGCTTCCTGTTTTTTAATGCATATCGAAGTGTAAAAATGAGCATATTTTTAAAATAGTTACTTTTTTAATAATTTCACAGTTTCAGTTAACTAATGAATGGATTAAGGGATGAGGTCAATGGCAATGTTAACTTTACATAAGGCGGAAAATTACACAACGTGCACACAATTAGATCTTAAGCAGGGCTTTCAAAAGTGCTCAGTTTACCGTGAATAGCCTATACCGATTTTTAATCTATAAAATAATAGGGTCGCCGCTGAAAGTCCCCTACGTATACGCATCACTACGAGAACACTACACGCCACTTCAGAGCACTGCGCGTGGCTGCGATGACTCTATTGCAGCGTGTGCCAGTGTGACCCTTATAGCTGAGAGCTTCTCGGCCAAAAAAAGAAAAAACGATGCGGGTAGGCTGTCCCCTTAATGGCGCCGTCTGCGCAAGCCCTCAATTTGAGTGCAGAGTTGACCTTAAAATACCTTTCAATATTATCAAGTGCTGTCTCCTTACGAATAGCATTTAAGAAATGTTTCATGCCGGAATTTTAGTTAACGTTTTTGTATTTCCTTCGCTAATGTGTACTTTTTTAAAGGTTTAAAATGTCCACTACTGGTTTTACACAACCATTTTTATGTATACAACTTCCCGTACAGGCTACTTAACCTAGCACAAGAACATGCCGCTCACCTTCGTCTTGGTTATTACACCATCAAATCATATGTCACCACTGAAAGTCCTATGAGGTGAGTCGCCGTGAGGAAGACTGCATGCCAGTTCAGTGTCTTCTAATTAAAGTTCACCACACATTCGATCCGCGCTTAACACTTCTTACGCTTGTACAAATTATGTGACGTATTACATTTCAAGACGTTCATAGACACTTTCCTCAGAATGCGTCAGAATTTATTAAAGTTTTGACGAAGACTTTCCGAGTGGAATTATTTAAATGCATGTGTTTGGTTGCGTAATTCTGTACATTTAGCATCAGAATAAATTATTTACGTTTTGTGATCCACAAGTAATAAAAACTTTATAGTATTAACAGAAGTGAAACATTGCATTTTAAAATTAATAATTAGTCGCTTCAGTACACAGCTGTGAGTCTCGTAAAATTTTTTAGCGCTTCTCATATAGACAGTGTCATAAGAAAACGTACTAAAACTTGATATATTTGCATAGCAGTAATCATTATAAATAATAAAGCTGTTAATATATTTTAGAATTGTTAGAGATAACAGTTTTAGTTGTTAGTTTACCACTTGACTGAATGCGGTAAACTTGTGACATGATAAATATTTGTGATAACCAATGGACCGCAAAACATTTTACGTAGCGAGAAACCTGAGCAGGACTTTGACAGTTTTCTGCAAACCGTAGACGAAGTGTAGAATATCCTTCGTGCTCAGAAGATGAGCGAAGTTCTACTAATCTGTACCGCCTGGTGTTGTATGCAGCCTGGCAGTACTTTAGGATATGAGGGCTGCCTACTTTCGAAACAACAAAATATTCCAAATAGCCTATCCTATATAGATAGTATTTCCAAATAATTTAGATAGTATTTCCAAATACTTTAGATAGTATTTCCAAATACTGTAAGAGACTAACATTTCTGAGAGAAAACCCCAGGATAACGATTCCTTTAGCCAACAGATAGCAGCAAGTGTGACTGCAATTACATTTGACTGCACGAAAGTTGGGATGAACATAACTGAATGACGTGGAAACTAAATGTTTTCCCTGGAAACCTTTCTGATGAGGAGGAGCTGAATTGTTTCCCCTTAGAAAGGCAGCCTTTTCGTTGTTGAAAAGAAACTGGAAAGGCAACCTTCCCAGTTTTTGAAAATATATTGCTTTTCGTGCAACTAAAAACATGAAAGACGTGCCTTGGAAAGGTAACATTTCAGGATATTAGTAGACACTGCTAGAACCGAAGTGTAACTGGAAAGACGTCCTCTATAGTTTCTGAAAATGTATTCGTTTTCCCCTGAAAGATGTCCGTTTAGAAAGGCAACCTTTCAGGATTTTATAATTCTCTAACAACAGTAAAACAATGAAAACATGGAAGTGTAAATACCAAAATATTTCTGTCAATAGTCAATAAAATGTATTAGTTCAAAAATACCGCTCCTATGGTATATTTCTTATGCTTTTTGCATTATGTTACTTTTCGCACTCCTGCCTGTGTCGTATAGCTGTCTGGCGTTAAATATTCAGTGCACTTTGTATTTGAGCGTTTAGAAAAATGGCCGGAGTTTACTACAGAACAATATACGAGTTAACATTTTTGCTCTTGAGCGTCTGATTACACTTACAATTTCCAATACTAAGGTTACTAAAGCATTTAAAGTGCAATACTTGCTCGAAGTAAGTAATGTTTGGCCTCATGCCAGTGAAAGTAATACTTGCTCCAAGTAAGTAATGTTTGGCCTCATGCCAGTGAAAGTAATACTTGCTCCAAGTAAGTAATGTTTGGCCTCATGCCAATGAAAGTAATACTTGCTCCAAGTAAGTAATGTTTGGCCTCATGCCAGTGAAAGTTGCTCCGTTGAAATCACTGAAATCTCGGTATTATTGCAATGATAATTTTCTCTCGGAACAGAATGACTTGATATGTACTGTGACAGTTCTAGCTAAGGGAACGGAAGTCCCTTACGTGCCCTTGAAGATCATAAGTTAAAATAATATCTTACTGCAACTAAAAATCTAGTATCAGCGTAACAGAACTTCCACTTGCCCTAACAAAGTCAGGTATCAAATTCACGCACAGACAACAGATAATAACGGAAGTATCACTGCAAAGTCAATTTTCCCCCTAAACATACCCATGTTTACTTACCTTAATACACCATGAGCACATCTTACGTATTTCGTAAAATAATAACTGATATGGCTAAATGCCCAGTGGTATATTTTTTACGTAATGCTGCGCACTATAGTTAATTTATCTGTCAAAGTCTGTCCCGTGATTAAAATTCGTCATATTCGACTCCCGTAACAGGAGATACGGATAGGTTGCAAACAAGGATAACACGGTTTCCGCTTTGATAGACAACAAGCTCTTTGAATGAGAGACATAAAAATGAATGCATTAATACCACTTGTTCGCTCTTAAATACGCATTTTTACAATCAAGCTCGAAAAGAGAATCACATACATCTAACACAGACAATGTTGGTGGCAGGATTTAAAAAATAAAAATAAAAAATAAATGTAGTTTGCCTTATTTACGTTACATTTCGTTTTGTTGAATGTGCTATTAAAGTTGTTTATGCTTTATCCACATGTTTATGCTTTAGAGTCAGACTTTGCTAATAGTAACGTGTAATACACGCCGTGTCGTATGGTCGACGCTTGAGTGCAGATCATTCTTTATATCTGCACAAACTACAATTTCACTTAACATGGAAATTTTTCAAATGAATCTTAGTCCTGTGTCCAATACGGTGGTCATGTGGCAGTGATGGTATCAACTGTAGCCAACAGGAAACTAGCACCCAAGATATTAAGTCTCTTTCCTGAGAAAGAAAGCGGTTTCTGAGGAGACTTCTGTATACACTCTAAATCGGAATCAGTTATCTTTTACTGATTGTCAGTTGGAACTGCTCCATCCAGAATCGGTAGAAAAAGATAACTACTAATATCTTCAGTAAAATGAAAGCCACCAATACAAACAGTAGAAAATCAGTTAGTTATAGTGCATTAATAAAAAGCAAAAAGAATAAAAACCGTGCATTATGGTTTGAAACAAATTAAGTACAATTAATTTGTCACAAAATAAAATTATTACATGTACAAGGATATTTTGGAATTGGTTGGTATCGAACCAGCCCCTCAAAACGCAACACATTCTCTTGTTTCTTTTGGCTGAAGTTCTACCAACTCTGCTACTTTGCCACTGTGATAAATGGTCTCGCATTTGCGTAGTAACATAAACTTACAATAGCGAACGGCTGTAAGTTTCGTAATGTGAAAGTACTTCATGTGATCGAAATATACACATTATGCGTTCGTAGGCACCTACATGTCTTTGTAAGGCTCGAAAGTCATTCTAAGTTGAGTTTAGTTCAGATGGTGTGCTTTAAAAGAGAAATATAGTGGTTTTAACGGCGTTGTCGGTGTTTTCTATGTATCTGCCATTTTACAATACAATGAGATTTTACTGAATGAAACTATTATTTTGAAGAGTCAGATTGACTAGTAATAACTGTGCTAACTAAACAGTGGAACGTTGGAAACAATGCAATGTTTTATAAAACTTGTCGTTTTCTCATTATTTGATCTTTTAACTTGCAGACCACAAAACTTTTGTTGGTGTAAATCCACACTTCTTATTGAATCGCAGCACTATCGAGTCAGTAAAATTATCACTGACGTATCTGTTTCTAAAAATAACAGTTTGAATCTGCAGTGTCTCGTTGCATTGTAAAATGGCGGATATTAGGGGACATCGATAACCTCGTTCATTGAAATCACTATATGTATCTTTTAAAGACAAGAGTTCGAACTAAACTAAACATATATTGACTTTCAAACTTTGAAAAGGCATGTACTTGCGCAGAAAATGTATATATTTCGACAACAAGAAATACTTTCACATCACGAAACTTAGAGCAACATTTGATATTACATTTTGTGTTTCAATACCCATAATACGAGCATACATTTGGCAATGGTAAACTAGGACAGTGGATATGGCTGTTCATGAAAGCTTCAGCATGCTTTGCTTTATGGGCGGAGGTTTGAGCCCAACCACCTCCACAAATGTTTTTTTGTAGAAAATATTTGTGTTCTGCGACAAAATAAATCGTACCTAACTTACATCACATAGGAATGCTCTGTACTTATTTATTAACCAACTATAAATAAGTAGTTTTCTACTGCTTGAATTAGTAGATTAATTTTAACTGATGAATTAGTGATATTTTTTCTACAGATTCCGGATGGAGCAGTTTCAACAGGCAATCAGTAAAAAATTACTGATTCCGATTTATAGTGCAATAACTATGAGCTGCTGCTACTGCTAACAATATTATGGTTCCGTCTCACACGCCAAACTGAATAACTGGTTTCAGCTTATTTAATTTTATTAGGACACTGCACTGAAAATAAAAATACTTTGTGGCTGTTACAAACTTTTTTGGTACACACAGAGCCAAATTATTTTGTGGTGAACACAAAATATTTTAGTCACCAATGTGTGGCCTCTATAAATTTATTTTGTGGTGGCTGCAAAATATTTTGTGCTCACCACAAAATTATTTGGCTGTGTGTATACCAAGAAAATATTTTGTAGCAGTCATAAAATATTTTTTTTTTCATTGTGGTTTTGAAACTACAACTACACGTTTACGCAATGTATACATTACGAGCTCTATAAGTACCATTATTCCAGATCTTTTGTCAAATATTTATGACGCTTTTCAAATATTAATTGATACTCGCCGTTTCACAATAGCCGGATAACGCTCGGATAAAATTTGGCAGATTTGGCTTCATGTAGGCCTAATGCGCTAATTGAAATATTCAGTTATTTCACTGAAAAGGAAGTTATGGCACATTAATGGAAAATTTAACATGGCAGACACAACCGAGACCTAAGTAAGACATAAACGTCGTAGTCGGCCGAGATGTTGTACCATCACAAGTACAGATTACAGCCATAAAATGAGTTCATTTTAACTTCTGAAATGGGTAGGTAATACGAGTGAAAGGATTAATCACGAACCAGAACTGTATACGCATTCAGTACCACCTGCACCCCTTTACTTCACTTTGATCTATTCATGTGTAGAGATCTTGTTCTGTGAATTGAAACACTCTTTTCCGCGTCCACCTCGATTTATTATCTCGCCAATTTTACCTTGCGCCAGTTTCATTTGTCTTAGCGGCAGTAGCAAGTGTTTTTTTACTGCGGCAGTGCCAAAGTTGTAAACACTGAAGAATGAAATGCTTCAAACAGCTGAGCATCGAAAATGAACCGAGGGTGCAGTGGCGTGTAGTGAGTTTTTTTTACAAGGTAAGCAATATAATAGCCACACATATTTGAGTGTTTTAGATAACATTTAGTTAAATGCCATTAAAATTTCTACTAACAAATGCCACTTCCAACTTTGCTTACCCTCCACATGTATTTGCCGTTTTATAATACCTAACATTAGTTATAAAAACGGAAACGAAATTAATGTTATAATTATTTAAACTAAATATTATTTAGAGAGTATATTACAAATTATAAGAAAACTTCCGTTTTCCCGAACACTTTCATCCACTTTCCAAGGGAAAATGTAGGATTGTAGGACGCAAACAGAACGACTGCTTACCCTGCCGAAGGAACGCGGTTAGTGACAGAGGTGCTCGAACATGTAGCGTGTTGTTGCTTGCGAGTTCGATTAATCGCTAGTCGTTCTCGTCTGTGGAGATAAATGCTAGATAGCAGCACTATGCGTGTACAGTACGGGAGGTACAAAAACTCTGTTTCGCGAATCGGAAACGGGAAACTCAAAAATAAATCTGTTTAAAGTTAAGGCGATAACTATAAAGGTTTAAACATTTATAATATGGATAGGGTAAGCATTGACTACCTTGCGTATATGGAATAAACGCCACTGGTGTCGTATTCCCTTGGCTGATGTGGACATCGTAGGGTGCTTAACTTTAAAATTATTTCGAACGTAGGACATTGCATAGCTACGTCGGCAAGGAAAACACAGACCTTGAAATTTAAAATGGAGTATGTCCGACGTAACTGTTAATTTAATCGCCTGTAGTCAATTCGCGGTTACTCCCCACTTTTCTGATGCCTTACTTATGTTATACTTCTTGAACATTCGTCCGCGTAATGCAAACAAAGATTAACCGAGTATAGAAAATTTCACTAAAGGGACAACGCACCGCATTCGTGCTCACTAAGTTTAGTAGTATTCTGTGTAAGAACTATTTTTTAATACGCACTATCAGCACAGCTATATTCTCACTATTTTTATTAACGTTAATAATAAATAAAGTATTGCAATTTATAAGTTGCATAAAAATAAATACTCAAATTAATAAAAATGAATGCACTTTTATGCTATCTGAAGTATAAAACTCTTGTAATACGTGACATATTTAGGAAACTACGAAACACATTAACCATGGGGCGGTTTTTTCCAAGGTTTGATTCTGAAAGTGTGAAGCAGTACTCGAAGAACATCCTGGAGTACATTCGTGCCCTTGCCGTGAATTTGGAAGGCGGTAAAGTGCCCTCATGACCTTAGTTCCTAGCGGAGCTAGCCAAGGGCCCTCAGCTGGCTAATCTGGACACACCCGAACACCCGAGATGCATCTTCTTCGGCCTCGACAGCGGCGCCGGCCGGAGGGCGAGGTGTGGCGTCTGGAAGCGGCGTCGCTGCCTGCGGCGCCAAGACGAGAAATCAGTAAGTAATGAATCGCCCGGGCAGAGGAGTAAAAGCAAGGTCTGTCCACCCCCTTCCCTTTTTCCTTTCTCCTTTAGAGCTCGAGTGGTCGTGAATCCCCAGTGGTAATCTCTATCGCCTCCGGGGGGGGGGGGGGGGGAGGTTGCCCCATTGCAATCTTCAGCACCGCATTCGCACCTCGCGGGATGGACTTTACCCACCTACACTGGCCTACTGGTCAATGCGATGGCCGAGCGTGAGGACTTGGGGAGGGGGTGGGAGATGAGAGAGCTTCAGCGAGTGCGTATCTGTGTGTGTGTGGCATTGACCCAGGTTGAGTTCCTTTGTTCGACTGCCCCATTGCTTCCTTTTCAACAGTGAGGTCCGATCTTGGCAGGGGTGGCAGAGCGCGCGCGCGCGCGCGTGTGTGTGTGTGTGTGTGAGCACGAGTGTTGGCGGATGCGAGTGACTTCATCAGCGGCTGGGTGGCGCCTGAATGGCATCCTCTGTCCCACAGCGGATCCATATAAACTGACCGAATGTTCAACTGACCGAATCATTATGGTTGGGGTTTTACTTTAACCAATAGCATCCAAGAGATGCTCACTTTTTTGCAGAGACCAATCACAATAAATGAGTGTCATGAAAAAATTTAAATTTTCAAGGCAACAAATAGCAAATTACTACCACTTAAATAATTCATTCTAAAGAATGAAAACGCTCTACGTGCCAACAAAAAAATTCAGCCAACCGAAATGCGAGGTGTAACCAAGTGAAGGTTAAACTGATTGAATGTTAAACTGACCGAATCCTCAACTGACCGAATGTGTCAACTGAGCGAATGTGTCAACTGGTCGAATGTTCAACTGACCGAATGTGTCAACTGAGCGAAAGTGTCAACTGGTCGAATGTGTCAACTGATCGAATGTTCAACTGACCGATTGTTCAACTGACTGAATGTGACAACTGGTCGAATGTGTCAACTGGTCGAATGTTCAACTGACCGATTGTTCAACTGACCGAATGTGTCAACTGAGCGAATGTGTTATCTGGTCGAATGTTCACCTGACTGAATGTTCAACTGACCGAATGATAAAATGACCTAATGTATAACTAAAACATAGATATCGATAACTGCAATTCGTTGCCACTTTTAACCGACAAATCGTGCTGAAACTTGAGTATTTGCCTCCCATTACAGATAGCGCCCCAGACAAGATGGGAAGTTATGGAGACTCCTCCGCTTGTCTGCGCCACGAGTCCTGTGTAAGAAATGTTTGTCGCTCATAACGTCGTCTCTGAGAGGCGTATTTTTACAAAACTTTACATTTGTAGGGATTATAAAGGACAATTCAAAACGACTTAAAGGATATATAATACATCGCGATGAAGCTCTGACAAGAGGTAAACAGAAATCTAATAAAGACACAAAAGAATCAAGAAAACCCGTTTTATTAACAATTTGTTTTCATCGGAAAAATAATATGTTACGGACTTGTATACGCAGTCCAGAGGTCAATTGTCGGTTAGTGCAGTTGCCGACGATAGATCTCGTTGCTAAATGTACAAAAATAAACTACGAATTTTAAAGGCCCAGCTACTCCCTTTTGCACTGTGACAAAGTTATCTCTATAGTGAAGAAAACATTTCTTGAATTAATTTGCACATATGGCACCATGCACATTCCATCGGGAAGGTCAAAAACTTAAATTGTTTGTTGTTATGTCGTTGATGTGATTTCTTTTTGTGGCAATTAATTTTACACGTACTGTATGTTCTCTTGCTTAAACTTGTTGAAAGTCTTAATTGCAGATTTAATACAATATCTTATCTCCTGTCAAATGAGCAAATATGTCTGATTTCCGATCACATAATATGCCGTTCGTCTTCCACGGATGAAGAATCAACAAACAAGCGGCTGAGAGATATTTGGGAGGCACTCAACAGCTTAAATCCCAAGGTTTTCATCTTCAGTGAAGACGAAGTGATGTGAAGGTGAAGAAAAGACGGAATGCCTTGGCGGAGGAAACGGGAGTATCCCGAAAAAATTCACCGCCCTTCAGCACCGTTCCCATGTTTTTCACATGCGAAAAATTCTGGGTAGACTCCACCGAAATTTAAGGTTGAAATAAAGCAACTACCTATGGAGGTATTACATTAAACATACATTAAAATAGTCAAAAAAGTGTGATTTATGATGTATATGAAAGAAGAGTCTATATATTTTACAACATTATAAAATATTTTACTAAAATATAATTTTTAAATGTAAAAAAATAATCTATTAAAATAGTCTGCATTCTTAACCAAACAAGTGCATTTCCGTTTTGGATGATTCAGAAAACGGAATTCACAAGAAAATCTTCGAAATGGAATATCGTCATAATATTTGCTGTGATCCTATGTAATAAATTCATGGTAATAATGTATCGTAGCAATTTTATAACTAACTTTATTTACGTCAGTTTCAGCCGCACATATTTGTGATAAATGGACGCACGTAAATATCAATTATAAAAATTATTTCTTACATTATTATTACAATTTTCTTACACACAATTATAGTAAACATTATGAAGATATTCCATTACGAAGATTTTCCTGCAAATTCTGCTTTCTGAAGCATCCAGTAAGGAGACATACTTAAATATTGTTATTATGTTCTTTCATATACAGCATAAATCGCACTTTTCTGATAATTTTTACGGCATCTGTACTACTTTTATATAAGTTATTCACGTTTTATAGTCGGGTGCAGTGCTCCATAGGCAGTTGCTTCACTTCAACCTTAATCCAAATCACCTTGTTGCAAAACCGAGCGCTTTGCCTGGTACAACCATCGCTGCCATTAACCAACCAAAAAAAAATCATATTTTAACCTTGTGTTCTTTAGTTATTTATTTCCTTTCGTGTAGCCGAGTTTGTGTCCAAATGGTTTAAACTAAAATTACACGTCAAAGCTTTTTGTAATAACTCCTATTTAAACAAAAATATTTATTTGTATAATTACAATTCTCTTTGGGAGTCGTGATGACGTAAAGCGGTCAACGTGCTCGCCTTCTACCAAGGCAGACCTGCTTCGATTTCCTGCGGGGTCACTCCCGGATTTTCGCATAGTGCCTGAAGGCGCTGGTCGGCGTGTTTTCTCGGGGTCTCCCGTTTCCCTCACCATTCCACTATGGTGCTGCTTGTCTGCGCCACGAGTCCTGTGTAAGAAGTGTTTGTCGCTCATAACGTCGTCTCTTCATACCACTCCACGTCATTATTTGCTATGTGGTAAAGAAATCGGTTTTAAAGTGTAAACGTGTTCTTTGCAAGCATTTAAGGATTTATATAGTGTAATTTTATCCACCCCAAATTGTAAATTCATTCGTAATTAGTATTCACAATAAGGGCAATGTCATGGTGTGACACGGAGGAATGGTAATCTGTCTGCTCGTGACCCTCACTCAGAGATTCCAGTTGCCCTCAACCCCCCCCCCCCCCCGGGTCATCATACTACAATCCTTTTTATACTCAGTGTGTTGAGGTAACCTGTCAGCAATATGCCACTTAGGAACGTCAGCCACTATAAACTGTTCACGATAAAATGAGCACTTTTTAAGGCCCTCGCAACAGGCATTAACCACTAGTAAATATATATTATTGCAGCCTCAGGGATTATATTTTAATGGTAGTGAAAAGTATACACTCTGTTTGTTGGTCACATTGCAATGTTTGTATTTAAAAAAACCAGCAGTATGTTGGAAATTGGATGAAATGAAAAATTGATAAGGGCCTTAAAAGTGCTCACATTACCGTGAACAGCCTATAGTCAGTGGGCTCAGTAGCGTCAGCAGTGTCACCAGAATAAATAATGGCGTCCGCTTTGGTAAATGAGCTTATTGTTGTGCTAGTAAGAGTGAATGCGTTTTTAGATAATGGGCATATTAATTTATATTATTAATAGTATAGGCATTCAGTTCAGGCGAAGATAACTGGATGTTTACCAATTGTTACTATCTCACGATACAATTTCTTGGTTATATTTGTCATTTATCATCGCCATGAATGTTTATCTGCGACTGCTAAGACCGTCCTACCGTCTCAGTAGGAAGTGTGGCCTCTGACTCAAACGCCGAAACACCAACCATCATTGGATCGCCGGCAGTTTCAGTAGATAAAGGAACGCTTGTCAATAGTTTTAGATGATGACAGTATAAACAGGAATACGGCGTTAGTTCAATAGTCTGTATAAGACACAGATTCAACTGCTACGTAGAATTCTTCGCTTAGCTGCAAATTATATTTTAGGTTTTAGGGTAATTATTAATGATTTTATATTAGACAAAGTTTGCATTTCTCGAGTCGTATTATATTTATGTGCGTAATATTCACTATTGTTATTTTCCAGTCAGGTAGGTACTCGTAATAAATCAGCAGGTCAGGTTATTGTTGTGGTATGGCAGTGAATCACTCAGTATTCCTATAAGCATGTTAACAAAATTCCTATTCGCGTCAACAATCGAGACACTGAAATTGCGCTCAATCCCTTCGTCGAGCAGCACGGACCATAGATTTTCAAGCTGTACGCAGTACTCAGAAATATCTTGCTGCTGTTTTTTATTAAATTGGTCATGTGTGGCTATTTATATAACATGAATTAATATGGGATCACGTATTTCAAACATGCTGCAAATGAGTTTACTCTTCATGCTACATGGATGTATGTGGCTTTAATAGCCTTAGTATTTATACTTTATCGGAATTGCGTTATTTCGGTAATAATTCAATAAATGTTGTTGAAATTTATATTAATTTAAAAGTTGTAAGACTAAATTGGATGCCCTCACCATCCTTTATAGAAATTCGGGTGGGGACAAGAACATGCCTACCCCCTTACACTGATTGTCACGCCACTTTTAAGGTGTTAGAAATATAATTCCACTTGTAATGAATAGAAAATTATAAAACTACAATTTGATGTCTTATTACTATCGTTACCCACAATAATAATAATTTGTTGGGCCAACGTTGGCCCAACGTTTGACTATACCATTGAACCACTGTTGGCGTATTACGTTGGCCCAACGCTAACGTCACTCGGGATTACGTTAACTCTGCTATGGTTTTGTGTACACTTTACAGATCAGTGTGTTTTTTTTTTCTTTTAGAAAGGTATTCACAGTCATTTACCATCTTGTTCCTAAAATGTTTCGTCATTGGTATTGTGTTGTCAAGATGCGTTATTGAAAACATAGCGCCAACCCCAATAAACATTTCGCCAACGTTAGTTACGAGTGTTTTAAATAAATATTATCCATTAAAAAAATCGCTTCATGTTATAGCCTAAAAATTTCTTTGGTAAATATCGAATATAGAACTCGCGCTTTGTGGATTACTCGTCCGATGTGCTATCCACTAGACTAGTGTAACTTCTCGCAAAACCCGGAGAAATAAGTGCAAATCATAGTACTGAAGTTCTACGTACTGTGTTTTTTATATTTAAGTCAGGTTTTAATACTTTGAAATTGAATTGAAAACCTACCAGATACATCAATGTATTTTACAACTATAACAAATACACAACCAACGACAAGCAGTTTATTTTTAAACAATTCCCGTGCTAAAATGGAACCATTAAACAATTAAAATGGATTATATATGTTTACATTTAGAATAGATCAATAATATCCTATGATGGCATAATGTCTGCAATGCAATGTTGCCTCAACATAACAAAACAACCAATCACCAACTGTTACGTTCTCAACGTTGCCTCGACACATGAGGAGCAACGCCCAGTTTGAAGAAAAATTATATTTTTTGGTAGTTCTTTATATGGTTCTAAAATTACTCGCAATATTTTTTTCCATTGAAAACGATTATTTTCTGTTAGTGAATTAATGTTGGTTATTCAATGTTGGCCTAGTAAAGTTGATAGTACATATAAAGTGTAGGTTTATTTCCAACAAGTAAGCAGCTAATAACAACGAAGTAAAATTTAAATATAAGATATGGCTTGTGTGTAAAATATTATTTTTAATCAATCACACTAAATTATAGTATTATTTCATCATAAATATTGTAATTTACTTTGTTGGCATAACGTTAGTTGCACAATATTGGCCAAAAACGGTTTAAATTTTACATACCAAATGCCAACATTGTGTTTTCCGACAAGTAACAAACACATAACCAACGAAGTCAACTTTAAATAAAACATGGGTTGTGGATTAAAAACATAGCATTTGGGCAAACAGACAAAATATTTGTTTTATTTAATTGGAAACATGGCTATAACCATTGTTGGCACAAATTTCGCTACACAGTGTTGGCCCAACAGAGGATAACTTACCATATGCCAACAGCATGTTTTCCAAAAAGTTAACAGCACATGACCATCGAAATCAGTTTTAAATAAACTTGACTCATGTATTAAAAACATAGCTTTTAAACAAAAATACAATATTTTTTCCATCAGAAATGAGGTAATTCCCTTTGTTGGCATAATGTTGATTATATAGTACTGGCCCAACTTAATAATTAGTACCAATTACTAACTGTTCGATTTCCCAACATTGATACAACATATTAGGTTATATTTTTAATATTATATCATACTTAAAATAATATCTCAGGTCACGAAGTACCTTTATATTATATAAGAAACAAGATAGTGACACTGTTTTCACTTAAAATAGTTGTTCCATACTTTTACATAAAATGTCTTCGCAATGTTGGGCTAGTAGGAAAAGGTTTTAATTACTGTTGTTGAATGATTTTGTTTTATTGGTAAGTATGTGTAAACTCAGAAATGTTATGTATAACTGCCATTATTATTTTTGTAGTTTTTCTGAATTATTACAAATAATTTTATTCTAACACTTCAATATCTATAATTTTATAATGATGATTCTATGTCTTTACATTTGATTTAAATGCCAAACTCTAATGTTATGTATGAGATGTTTTCCGCGTGTTCAATGTGATATGTGCATAATTATCTATTTTGACAGTTGTGTTGTTTATAATATGTAAGTTTAATGATTATCTATGGTTTCTTTGCATGAATATTTATCTGTGTAACTTGCACTACTTTTGTTTCTCAAAAGAATCCGGCCACACCAGCCGACCTATCATAGTTTATTGATTTTTGAACAATAGTTTTTTTTAGAACAAAACTAATGCATTCTAAATTGGAATCAGCTAGGTACCAGCACGGAAAAGAAGACCGCCCCGAGTAAGGAAGTTAATTTCTGATTATTAATTAGTAAAGCATTGATATTTACGACGGAGATCAAGATTACTTCATGACTTATGGAAATACTGAGCCTTTGTATTTAAAAGAAGAAGTACGTCAACATAAGCTATATGATGAACCCAGACGGAAGGACGACCCGGTAAAGGAGGACTTCTTGGATCCAACTTCGAACCAGGGAAACGCGGTTTCGGGTACTTGGAGATCCATATCTGCGAGGAGAGGACTACTGGCTGCGAATCCAGGCGAATTCCGGTTCTACGTCCAACTCCACTGTTCCGGCCCGCATAGGACGAGTTTCTTGAGGACCAGCAGGGGATGTGCCGCCAAGGAGGAACGGGAGAGCTGTTCCTGCATTCTGCACCCGTGAAGAATGACTCCAAGACATCGGCAGAGTTGCGGTGATTTTCCGCTGTCTACTCAGCTAAGGTGCACTTTTCCCCAGGCAAATTTAAACCTTTTTCCGACACCAGTACTTGTTAAATTCAGTTATTGGTAGTCTTTTTGGTGCGCAGCGTGAAGGCTGGCGTTGTCTGTATTTTGAGAACTAGAATAGTATAATACTTCACAACTAAAGTGTATTCAAACGTACCATATAATTTTGATTGATTTAGTTATTTTTTGTGCTTGTTAAAGTCACTTAATAGGATTAAAACCAAGGTAATTTTACTTACTTCTTTTGATTTGCTCTACTTAAGAATTATCTGATTATTTATTAGAATTAATAGTCCAGTTGCTATAAACTACAGAGATAATTCAAATGTGGATGAATGTATTGATTTTTAGCGGCAGCATTGATTTAACCGAGACATATCATTGGCCTAACATATAAAATACTCACGCATATAAAACTATATTTTATTATTACACTACATATTTATATATTATATTATATATTTCAGAAATAGTATTTTATAGCTAATACGATTGGCCATAACATTGTAGCACATAACACTCATGCTACATTATGGACGAAAATGACGAGTTAAGAGCGATGTGTTATTTTGGTTGTCTGGTAACGCACAACGTGATGTATAATATGTATTGCAGCCCTCTCGTGATTGGCGCGAGGTATAAAAGTGAGCAAGTATGTAGTTAGGTGGGATTTTAGCTGTCTTTTTCCGGCATAGTGAGTTTCGGCGTGGTAGGATGGGGGCGAAGACGTGCGTCAGTTTAATAGAAGAAGTAAGTCTGTACGCGCTTCCTACGTGGTTATTTATTTAAATTCAAGTTTGATCTACCGCGTAGTGTTAATTTGCTGCTGAATGAACTGTAGCTTATATGGTATACCACGAGCCCGAGAGATTGATTAGTAGGGATAGGAAAATTTCGCGAGTTCAATCACCTGTAGGCTAGACTCCACTGTCTTGTGTTCACGCAAACCTCAGATGTTTGTTCATTGGCTGCTGCCCCAGAGAGTAGCCAGTGTTACTACACATCTGGCAGTATGGCATTAGCTACGTGTTTCCTTGCAAGTCTGCTATTGGTTCACAGTTGTCCAGGATGTGTGTACTGAACTGCGTCCCATTGAAAAGCTGACTTCAGTGCACACATGTTGGACGTCTAGCTTGTCCTGAAATGAACTCGCAAAATTTTCCTATCCCTATTGATTAGGGAAGGTGATACAGACATCACGGCATTAAGAAGGATTCTTAGCGAGTCCAGCCTACGTGGTTTCGTCAGGATTCTGCTATAAAATAATATTTCAGCTAAGTAATTTAAGGTTTCCGACCGCAGAGTCTACTTTGAAATTTATTTGATTAATTTTCAGAAATTTATTTGAAGCATCAGAGACGCCATCTTGGACACTAATAATTTGAGTTTCTGGACATTTGCCCACGTAGCACTTCCAAGTTTCTCATGTTTACTGGAACTAGTTTGAGAAGACATATCCTAACTATTTTAATTTTACAAGACTTAAGAAACTTTAGAAACAGTAATAAATTCATTTGAATGTAACAGAGATACCATCACCAGAGAGGCTAAATAAAGTACCTACAAGGCCACACAAATCCAAGCTCAATTTAAAGGTTACTCTGATTGCATAATGGTTTTTGCACAGATCATTTCCTCATTAAAATACTGATGTTAGAACTAATTATTTTCATTGAAATTTAAATTCACATATCTTTCCTAAGCCTGTAGCTTGCTGTAGATTGGTCCTAAATTCTTCCCAGTGATCATGTAAGTTGTTTCCAGTCAACTGAGACCATCTGAGACTTTTGTTCCTGAGATGCATATTCATGGTATAGCATGTTTACGTGGTGTTACGATGCTGCAAAATAATTCGGCCCTGTTGAGCCGGACATATACAAACTCCAGGTGGGAACTCAGTGTTATTATTGAAAAGTGAAATGGTTCGACTCAAGATAATATCTCTTAGCCCAATCTTTCATAGGTCTACTACTATATTATTATCTGTACACTCCCACAACACTAGGTGGTGTAAGTACAGTACACAACACAGTATACGTTACATGAAAAGTAAGAAAAATATTAATGAAAAGAAAAGTTACGTAGACAGTATTGTCCTTGATGAAAATTAGTTCCATTCTAAACGTTAAGTTTGCAGGATAGCCAATATTCTGCTTTTCATGTAAGTAGGGTAGAGTCTGAGAGACAATGTGACTAACCTATGTAGAATGAAAACAGTAAATGCTCTTGTATACAAAGTATGTTATCAACTGATTTGTTGCGAGATGTATGCTGTGATACGATGCCGATGATTACTATAGTAAAACATAGTACTGAAAGTATAAATTTGCAATGTAAAATATATAATGCATTGCTCACGAACCAAGAGAAAGGAATGGGATGAAATTACACTCTCTATGTACAGAATACCACGCCTGACTTGGCATGAACCAGCGACTACGAAAAACCAAACATGATCTGTTGCAACGTACAAGAAAATTACAGGTGATGCAAAAATTTTTGCGCAGTTTAGAAAAAGGTTGTGAACAAATTGTTCAGTTGTGGTATAAACTTTAAGGTTGAAGTAAACCCACTACAGGTGTATCATATAATGATAATGTATTTAAATCCCCTACATGATTACATATTTTTTAATCAGCACTTATTATAAAACCTCTATCCATAACTGCATATATATTTTTAATATATATTAATCCAGTACTTAAGTAACGTTGGACGCCGAATAAAGAGCTATAAATCTGAATATTAATGTCTTCCTCGAATTTTATAATGGAAATGGTAGCCAAAATTGTCGATTCCTTTGCGTTTGAAATGTTTTTAAATAAGAAATACTGTGGCATCCGCAGCATATTCTACGTATAATTACATTTTACTTTAAAATTAAATCGACGCACGAATAACTGGGAGTATGCCAAAACTGCTGTATTTAGATATATTTTCCCCCCATGCAGTGTGTTTTCCACCCCTCCCTCCACAACTATCGCGAGCCCCATTTCTTTTACGAGATAAGAAAATGTGTAAAAATTGTTATAGGTGATTCATGGTAAAGTGAGCACTTTTAAGGCCCTGCTGAAGTTTTCTTTTTATCAGATTTCTATCTTTCTATCACTTTTTAATATCAGCATTGCCATCAGACTAATAAACATACTGTATACATTTCACCACTCCCGAAATATAACATCTGGAGCTGTAATAAAATATATTTATTAGTCGTTAATGCCTTCTGAAAGGGCCTTAAAAAGTGCTCACTTTACCGTGAACAGTCTATAATGAAACCAATGTTAGGCTACAATTCAAGAACAAACACAAACATTGAAATTTTCCATGGTATCTTACTTTACAGTCGTTTATGTCGGACTGTATTCTATCCCAAGTAGTTCATAACATCATAATCTTCCTAATATATAAAATACGTGAGCTGTATACATTCTATCGTGGCCTGCTGTTTTCGGCATCAGCGTGAAGCTGAGTGTAACTGTTAATGTAATTGATTAATTATTTTTGTAATAATCTAGTTACATAACACACTCTGCTCCTGTAGAAGCTGCCGCCCTAGACAACTGCCTACGTTACCTAGGCCTAGATCCAGCCCATTCGGCGGAAGGATACAAATAAGCTGACAGAAGCCGAAAGGCACATTTAAATGTGTTCAGCTAACAATTAACAGCGAATTATGTTTGTTTTTTTTCTAAACGCCTGCACCGTACGTAAATGCTGAAGTTGGCTTATGTTTCAGGTGACCGGACTTGTAAGAGACTGTACTCGCGCGCTGATTGGCGGAGGGATTTTCACCTAGAGATTTAGCAGCTCGGGTCCGCAGCGCTCCGGCAAGCTTCACAACCTCCTGCGTGACAAAGGGGTTGACGCGGGCTTCAGCTGCCTTTCATGTGGAATCTGTTCCTCGCAATCCGCTTACACGACATTTTTTTCTCATTTCCTTTTCTTTACTCTAGCACCATCTCTCTCCTCTCCGCTCCTCCCCTCCTCCAGTTACACTCTCCTGAAATTTCATTGTGTGTATGGGTGTGCGCGGACGCTTTCCATTGGCTGCGTGAGATGGGCGAAGGACTCTTTCCTCCCTGCCCCATCCAGCGTCATATTCGATCGCGCTGATAGTGCAAGGATACAAATCACGTTGGTGCACAAAACAAGCGGATTGAATATCTTCAATATTTAATTATCGTCAAGCTACAGGAAGCCCAGAAAGCCCAGAAAGCAGACAACTGCGAAATAGATGTACCCTGTTGTTCTAGAGGTTATTTCCCCATTAAAAAAATAAAAATAAAAATTCTGGGTGGGGCTGAGTTAGGAACACGACCGTGTGTTTCACGTGAACACGTCTGTTAGCGGGTAATATTTTCTTTGGGATATGAGAGAGATTTAAAATATAAGAAATTGATATTTAATTTCTATCAGCGAGATCTTTCGTTTGGCACCAAAGTCAGCGCCCTAGCGCATCGGATGTACCGCCGGGAAATATCAGGCATGCCAACCTCAATACCGAACATGTTGTGCCTGGGGCATAACACCGATCGAGCGGTGGTGATTCGAGTCTCACCTCAGCGACAACTAGTATTTGGAAAACTTACATTTCCAGTGACAGTATCCAGTATGTAAAGACTGTTCACGATAAAGTGAGCACTTTTGAAATCAACCTTATAAAAAAGTCACTGCCGCTGCCTGCATATATTTTAACTGCCGCACTGAGTGACATGCACCCAGTGAAGTTGGTAACGATGGATGTGAAGTGCATTCCATATTTTAACTTCGAATGAAAATTATTAGGTAACCATTTGCGTAAGCTTATATTATTTATTTCGCTTTATGTTTTTTTTTAATGGATTGAAGTGTAAAATAAGAAAAATAGAAAAAATATTAATTAACTGTTCAAATAATTTCACAGTTTCACCTAACCGACGCATGGTTAAAGTGATGAGGCTATGGCAATGTTAATTTGATATAAGGCGGGATTATACACAGCGTGCATTCAAGTATATCTTAAGCAGGGCTATCAAAAATGCTCGTTTGTCCGTGAACAGCGTATAGAAGGTTCGAGAGTATGTGGGTTAGTAACCACACGACAGGAACCAGTGTCTCACTGGGGAAGTGTTCCTCTCATAGTACGTGATGAGTATCATTCTGTCCGCAGACTGTTCCATGCGTTCCGAGAACATTTTGCCTTGCCTTCCACTTCAAACGGTAATCACGTCGCTATTTAATGGTGTCTGTAAGAGACAGTTCGAGAGGTACATGAAGAGCTACCAGCGGAATAAAAAGAAAACTGTTCTTCGTCGCAACACTAAATAATGTGTGTTTAACTGTGTTGTATATGATTATATCCTAGTTACAGTTTTTTTCATTCAGCCATTTTTTAATCCTTTAACCACATTTTCATTTAAATATTGTCATGTAAGTAATAAACGCAGTGTGTATATTCCACCGCACTCGGAATTTAGCGTCGAAGGCTAAAATAAAATAAATTTATTGACTATTCCAAATAAGTTCACTTTACCGTAAATAGCCTACACTAGTGTTTAGTACGTCAATGATGTGTATAATACAGCGTTATTAGAGGCGTTGGTAATGTTCGCTAATAGTCAAATATGTAGTAGGCCTATCTCTTTCCCTGCACACTCCGAGATATATTATAGAGTAGCATGGAAAAAAAAACAGAGTACTTTGTCTCCTACCCCTTCCGCAGCCCTGTAATCTGGCATTGTTGGTATTATTGTTCATGAAATAACAGGTTTTGTGAAAGAAGAATGTTATAACCTACCCCTTCCCCCAACACACACGCCCGCAGAGATGAATAATGTACAGCTGGTTCATTAACTTGTAATATGCGCCATAGGTAGGTACTATTTTTGTCAGATTTGAATGAATTATCACTGCATTAATACTTACGTTTGTTAATTTTTCAGGATTCTTCAGGAATTTTTAAACGCTAAAATAATATTAAAATATAATGGTTCTAAACAGAATCTTCAAAATAGCACAGGGTTTGAAATTAATTTTTCTTCAACCCTACTGAATGAGAATAACTGTAAAAATATACCCGTTTGAATGGAAATATCAAAACAAATAAGGCTCTGGTAACTAAATATTAATTTTCTTAACGGTACAATTTTTTAGACTATAATTGGCGTGAAATCGGCACTATTTGCTCGTAAACATAAAGCGTAGTGTTATTGAATCATTCATTAAAATGTAAAAGAAAGTACTAAATTACTTAACCATTAAGAGATTTCCCCGCACGTCACGCTATAATTTTTATTGTTTAAAGGAAGAATTAGTGAACGTTTACTAGGAATCTAAGAAAAATAAATTTTCGTCGTTAATCTGTCTAGGACTCAAGTATACTCTTATTGCCTTCGCAATGCATAGCACTGAGAAATTTAGTATGAGACGCATGTTACGTTGCGTGTTATGGGGTCGCTTTCCGCCAACGGGAAAACAAAACTGTGCATCTTCTGCCATCTAGCGGAGCGTCGGCGAAGTAGTGGCGACGCCACATTGATTTTTGCGTCCGTGCTAGATGGCAGCACGTAACAGGATCTTCGCGAACTGATATTTAAATGCATTGTTTGACAAGCTTTTAAATCCATAAATATAAAATTCAGTAATAAAAATACGGTCGCATAAGAAAATTAATTTTTTTATTAATTGTGACACTATAAAACATATACTAGACTGTATAAGGTGCACTGTGAAGTATTTAAAAAAAGAAAGTGGCGTCAAGAATATCTCTTCATAGTTCTGAAGTTGATGATAGATGGCATTAACACCATCTACGCGTAGAGAAGGTAAATGAAATGTATTGTGTTTATAAACTCAGTTTAAACTTAATTTGGGATACAAATATGTACCGATGCTGAAAAAATGCGCAATGATTACAAATAATAAATAAAAAAAACGTTTTATAGGTCGCAGCGATATTTTTTAAAGCTTACTAAAAGATTGAAAAATTTTTGAAAATTTATGCAGCCATATGTTTGAAAAAGCATTACAGGGGTCTGGCAGTACCTATGCTAGAATTGAAGGAAAATAATACCCCAATACACTGTAGGATGTTACACAATTTTAAAAGTCTCGTTTAATTAAATTTATTTTTAAAAATAATTTACTTTAATTTATTGGTACTCTACAAAGAACATTTTTTTTTTTTTTTTTTTTTTTTTTTTCCCCACTGAATTGGCACTCCCTTCTTGCCTCTCTCATTATTTTAGGCCTAATACTCCAAAATGACATTCTAAAATAAGCAAAGAAATAAAATAGTAATTAATAAATAGATAAGACCATGCATTAATATTAAGAATGTCGCACCTATGAAAATAAAGTCACAAGTTTCAAGCTTTATTCATGAAGTGTCGTTGATTAGAAGAGAAAAATTCCATGCAAAAGTAGGCATACTTGTTGGAAGAATTAGGTAGATAAAATTTTACTTGAATATAGCATATTTCGCATACTTCTTCAGTCTTTTTAGTGACGTTCTACTTGAATTAGAACGAAGGATTTTTTTTGCTCTGTAAAATGCTGCTGAGTTACTAAATGTGTAATATCATATCATACGATTCACAGATCAATCAAAAATTAAATACTTGTTTGAACATTTTTTGAGGACTATTTCGCTATTTCCACAGGCTGAACTAAAGCGGATTCCAATAGATGCAATGAGTTATTTGGGTCTGCAATATGCTTATAGCGCTAAATAATTACAGTGTTAATGTATTGAAATAAATTTAGTTGATTCTTCGTTTTTTCTCTGAAGGTATATTATATCATCCCCCCCCCCCCCCTTTTATTATATTGCTGACTTGTTTACCGTGCTGAACACACAAAATAACTCGCATTTAGTTTTCTGGTGTGGTTATTTATGTAATTTTCGACCGCTGTGTTAATAGTTTACACGTATTTTGCTTTCATTTATGTTTGTAAGAAGAAAGTTTCGTTTTATCATTGTAATTTTGGTTTTTCATTGTTAAATTGGTTAAAAATAAACTCCGTTAATTTTTTTAATTTTTTTATTTGGTTTTGTTTTAAGTCAACACTGTTATTGGATAAAGTTAAATTAAATTTTGAAAGTATAGGTACTTATTAGATTTTTTATACAAACAATATAATCTATACAACAACCTACTAGAAAAAACATAAAAATATGACGAAATCTGGTTCGTTGGTGGCCAGTTTGTCTACCATATAGAATCCGTAAGTCTATCAAAGTATCAGTTTCTTACATTTTTAAAATCATATTTGTAACCCGCATGCGTGCACTGTGCACATCTCATAATAAAAAAAAATCTTCATATTTGTCTTTCGATTAATGCAGACTTAACTGTTTTGAAACTGGCCTTTATTTATAACACACGGGTAACTTTCTGCTTTACAAAATATAAGAACCTAATACTCTCGCAAAAGGAATATTGTAGCAGGTAAATTACCTGAAATTTTTATTTGAAGACGATTAAGTCTACTTCCAAGTAAATCGTTTCGTTGAGCTAGTAGGTTTTTAACGGAATTTCTGATATAACATAATTTGTTTCCTGACTCCATTAAAAACAATTTGCTTTCCGATCGCATGGTTGTGTCATGAGCTTGAACATTAGATGTCCAATCTTCTTACTGGGCGAGGATGTCAGGATGTTCCTACTTCCTTCTATGTCTTCAGCACAGCTTAACTTACTTATGTGTACCATTGACTACATTCGTTCTTGAGGCTGACCGAGAACGACCAGTCTGCGATCTAAGGTTAAATGACTACATAGTTCATCCATGACGACCGAGCGTCGGTTGGGGAACTACCTATACAGAAACTCTGTCGGTGAAATACCGAAGCATAACGTTGCACTATTATGTGTACAAATACTGAATAAGGCATATATTTCTTATTTCAAAAGCAACGAGAGTATTCGAGCCTGCGGTAGCACACACGACTGCTTGGAAGATCTTGGGTTAGAAGACATCCGAGCAAACTATATTCGAGGTGGCGTTACCTAATTAGTTTTCGTAGATGATCCAGGCAGATTCGGTACAGATTCTTAAACGAGCCTTTCTTGTTCCTCATCGGATAGTATATTTCTCTAATGCATCTGGTCACAAACGAAATAAGACCATTTATTTTTGCATTTGAAAACCATTTGAAACACGAAGTATTTTCTGATTTTCAAAATCGAAATGATTAAGAAATTAAAGTAATATTTTATATTGTTATTACAATAATTTATGAAACATATCTAGTCCATAAGTCTAGATATCAATATTTGGGACAGTTTAATTTATCAGCTTACAACAGTTAATGTATCTCAATTAATAACACTCAGTAATGTACGTATTTTCGATATGTGTGCGTGTCGTGAGTTGTATGTTGCCGTGTTAATTGCTATTAATTTTGCGATAAATTGAACAGCAAAACATGTTATCGCCTAGCGTACATTATGTCCCTGCATTCAGTTTTCATGCATCATGTCGAAGCGTCAAATAATTAATATGACACATGTGAAGTTTCCAATCGCCGCTGACAAGATTTTGTAACTAATGCATGATTTAAAACTTCCGATGTATGTCCGTCATGTACCAGCATTTCCGCGGCTATCGGCTGTCCGCAAAACAAGTTCTTCATTACATTACCGTCAAATTAAATTATTAAACTTGGTTTATCAGCGTTATTTCACCATGCTCATTCACTTGACGTCTTAATTAAAGTAATATATCCGTGAAATTAGTTGCCACGGTGCGACATATCTACGACGCATAAAAGCAGCTAATTATGTCAATGTAGTTACGTTTATGGAATATTTAAAACTTAAAAAAAAAGTAATATCTAATTTACTGAATATTTTAGGAAACAGTACATTTATTACTGTGGAAGAGAAATATTTCAGTGAGTACTCATTAAACCGCTTTTTTCCCCAGAATGTTATGTAGATTTATTTTCAAAATTATTTTTTCAAATTACAATATCCTAAGGAAATATTACAAGAAGTAATTAAAGAGTAACCAATAATAACACTTTACCCTACATGGATGCAATTAATTTTGATAAAGTTCTTAAAAGATTAAATGGTAGGTGGGTCTCGACGTCTCATTGATAGCGATATCATTATAAATCCGGTAATAATCAGTCTAAAGTTTTGGGGGACTGGGTTTACCAACTTCAAATATCTACATAGACGTCATTTTGAAACACGCGTGAAAGTGCTTTAAATCATATAAATTTATATGGCCTAATGTAGCACTACTAGCTCAGTTTTCTCATGTAGTACTATCTTAATCAATGAAAAACAAAATGGTTATGTATTGGCACATTCCATGTTTGTCTAAGACACTGCTACATTTTAAAGTCGTTTGAAATTGTTTGGGATATATGGTATACTAACCTAAAATAATTAGGTCTACATGATTGTTATTTTACAAATATGTCATATGTCTTTAAGTCATAGGTATACATTTAAATGGATTTAGGTATCACAAACAATGGTGTTTCAGCAAGGAATTTCCAACAGCTTTTCTAACGCCTCACTATATAAATATGTAACGTTTAAGAGAAAATATTTGTAGACCCTACTATTTGACTTATTTTCACCAAATATTATTTTTACAAAAGGAAATATGCACTGGGTAGACACATTTCATTGTTTTAATATATACTGCTAGCATACAAAGTTAAGTTGAAATTGGTTTTGTTATTTCGTATAAATAACGTATTAAAGTAAAATATTTATGTGGTCGCAATTTTGAAAATAATGCTTAGACCCCCTCAAAACATGTCCGTTTGTATTTCCCACTGTAGTACTAAGTGTTTCACATATTTGGTAGAAATCGGTTGATTGTTTTACCAGATCAGACAAAAGAGGCTCTGTGCATTGGCTATTCGCGGTAAAATGAGCACTTTCGAAAGCGCTGCTTAAGATTTACTTGTAAACACGTTATGTATTCCTCCGTCTTATGTAAAATTAACAATGTTATGTGCCTCATCACTTTATTCATGCGTCGGTCAAATGAAACTGTGAAATTATCAAGAGAGTCAATACTTTACAATCTGCTCATTATTACACTTGGATTCATTTTAAAAAAGCGAAAGAAATAAATTTAAATTATCACAAATGGTTACCTAACACTTTTTATTCGACGTTAAGATATGGAACTATTTTCTATCTACCGTTACCAACTTTACTGGGTGAATGTCACTAAGTACGCCCAATAAAATACATGGATGTTGGGTCAGTAACTTTTTTCTAAGTTTCATTTCGAAAGTGCTCACTTTACCGTGAACAGCCTTGTTTGGTACTATATATATATATATATATATATATATAATATATATATATATATATATATATATATATATATATATATCTTTGTTTGTTCGCAATTCGTTCGGGAGAAATGGTGTTTGGTAGTGCCCGGAGAGTAGGCTAAAGACTGAATCAGTGCACCTTCATCAAGTGCCGGTTTAAATGGAACCTAAAGTGAGAGGAAAACAAGGACACGTGAACAATGTACTTAACGTTGGAGGTTTATAATCATTGAGTATTTCGCACGCTCATCGCACCTGAATTATCTAAGTTCTTCTCCTTCATGGATAGTTTAAGCAGCCAATTCATGTTAGGGTAGTTGCTGACATACAACTTACAACCTTGAAAAGTGCGGAAGTTAAAGAGATCAGAATATCTCCAGATTTTTCATGGGTGTTCCGGGGTACGTAAAATTAACATTGTGTTGTGGCACATGAAAGTAAAATTAAAAGGTTAACGCTCTAAACATGAAACGGCTTCTAAGCGTTGGTATTAGTTTTCATAAATTTACTATTTTTCTATCGCTTGACAGGCAATTCAGGGAAATACTCTAAAAAAACTGTAATATTGCTACCATATTCACTGTCATATAGAAATAATGTTTGCAATACTATGAATTTGGTCACATGAATAACTCGCAGTATTTCAATACCATCAGTTTCACAGAGAGTGGATTTTATTTTTCTATAAATCAATATTCCACAGTAACATTTTAGAAAATCTATGGAGAGTTTCTTTGTAATTACAGTGCTCACAAAAATTGAATTTGGCTGTGTTGGATACATGGTCATTTGTTTTGCGGGAATACGTCTACGTTGACGCGCTCGGACGCCTTGGTGTTTTTTTTTTTTTTTTTTTTTTTTTTCTCTCCTTCTCGGCACCACTTCACTCCATCATATGGGGTTTTGTGGGTGTCACTGGATTGTTTTTGTGATGCTATTTCCAACCATATACGATTTCTGTATTTCGACTTGGCTTTTTCACTAGTACAGGCCGAAATTGTGTTAAATTTTCTTAATTTTTTACATTAAACCCATACAATTTCATCATATCCACACGACACAAATATTTTTATACACTCATTCGATTGATTTTGACGTGAGCTGTCTATCGAAACTGAAACGCGCGTCGTAGCTTCGCCTAGTCAAAAGTTATACTACGCGGAATTATGAGACGCGGAGAAACAAACTCAAAATGGCGGCCGCAACAACCCCCACCCCCGCCAGCCACGCGCGAAGCTTCGCAGTCCTTACTCAACGTAACATATTCTTTGATCCTTGGCAATCGAGTGGTGTAATTGAATTTTTAATGAACACGATAGATTCGGAGCTGCAATCCCAAACTGTATCCCCCGATTTTGTTATCATCGGATTTTCTGGATTGCCTCTTACTATGGTGGCAAATTGAAAAACGTATCCACGTCAAAAATTTATCGTATCCCCCGCTGGTATCCGAAGAATGAACTGGCCAGCGTATTCGGCTGACATGAACTGTATAGAGAATGTGTCGTCCTTCCTCCAACGAGTAATTTCAAACCGTTACAACCACCATTGACCATTCAGGCCTTAAAAACAGCCGCTATTGGGAATGGGGCAAATTGCTTCAGGAACTACCTAATGACCCGGTTTTTGGCATGCCTTGTCGGATAAAAGCGTGCCTCACGAATCGTGGAGATCCTGCACGTTATTGAAGTTTGTCAATGCATCTGAGAAGACCGTTGTTTGTATGCTGAAAACTGATGAGATTCTCTTTTTTTTTTTTTTATGTGGCTTTCCGGTTTATGCCATTTGTTTGTTTCATACTGGGATGATGTCACCGAGTAGTGTGTTTTTGTCCACGAAATGTAAACACTTTTATTCAACATATCATCCTACAGTCAGATATATGCTAAACTTTTTGTGAGCAGTAGGTATATTTTACTTTAAAACAAGTGAATGTGTTTATTAATGACGTGCTAATTAATAATAATCATTGTACCGGGGAAAAACATTGCCTTTTAACGTTCTTTCCAGTGTAAAAAATCGTCATCATTGTCTTTTACCTTACGTTTCCAGGAAAAGTATGATCGTGCAATCACACTGCTATGTATATTTCCAGTTATTTTTTGTGACCAACCGAACAGGCTGCAATACAATTTGTTGGTTTGGAATTGCAGTAACTGTCATCCCGACGCAACATTTATAAAACAATATACTACACTATTATAAAACGCGAGTAATGCAATATTTCTGTTCACCGGCTGCCATTTGAATTGGTTTTTTTCCTTCGTTTCATATGTTTTTCATTGCAGCTTTCTTCGAGAGCATAATAAACAATAATTTTGCTTAGAATACTCGAAATATGTAAGCTGAGATAAAAACCTTAATTTGTAATATTAGAAATAGGTAGGGCCTATTTGTAGGCCTATAGTAATATTTATATTTGGATACTGGTTTCCAGAATATTTTCTTGTGAAAGTACCAGAAACATTTATTATGTATAATATAAGGGTCAATGTAAAACAACTATCTGGTGATGTTTTACTCTTTGTACGTCCACTGCAGAAGGATTGATCTACATATTTACCTTCTCGGGACTTGTAGAGCCTAGCAAATATAACTCTGTGAAACGTGCAGGGCTTGGTATACCACCATCAAAGTTTGACCTGTCTCCAATATAACGATGATTATTTCTGGTATAGTACCTTCAATCTGGGTTCTTTGAGCCGTTGTAGTCGACAGCACAACAAATGCAAGCGCCTTAACTCCATTCTGGTCTGCCTATTGCAGCGGTATAAACAATGTCTCCCTCTGATCCTGTTTGCAGTGTCTTATTGAGGGTCTAAGTAGACACACTTCTACAGATAGCTCGGAACATGCATGGTAAGCCTACTATTTATATGCCGACACGAACGGCGGAAGTTCAATTTCAACTGCGTCTCGAATATTACGCACGGATTCGTTAAACAGCAAAATGAAAGTGTATCTACATTACTAATTTTTTATTCTCCTCATAGAATACACCTTATCTCTAAACCTAATATTTTGTAATATTTATAAACATCTTATATGCTTGTAAATAGAAATATTTACCAAAAATGTCAATTCTTTTACTTTAACTTTTTACCCAGCTTCAAGAGCAGCACTACGGAATTACGTCCATTAAATAAAATATTTTACATCTCCAATGGTGGCTTTAACGCAATATTTCCTAGTAAATTCCCCTCAATGTTATGAACATCTTTCCGAAAATGCGGCCCTTCAAAACATAAGAAGAAATGTTATCATTTACATTTAATCTTGCGATGTGAGGTACGATTTATCTCCGCGCCAGTAATGTCCAAATATCATGCATGGTGCTATTTTCCAGTGGCATCTACAATTTTCGGTAATAAATGTGAAATCAGACCCGCTCATACGCTTTTCATGACCCAAACCGGATATTGTATTACGTAATCTTCCTCTGCTTAATGGCACATGTTTATTAGGGATTAGCTTCGGAAACTGTCGATTGGGCGTCACGTTTTCGAAGAACCACCGAGTGTTAAATTTATGGTAATTCTGTTATCGGATGAAGCCTGTGAAGTTATTTATACGTAATGTAATGCGTCGACCCATACTAGGCAAGATTGACTTTGGAGTCGTTATTATTGCTGTAACAGCAATGAACTCATTTGCGGCATTAGTAGGATTGACACCCTAAAACCGAAGGGGTAATTTCAATCACTGAAATGCTGCTGATTGAAAACGGCGTTAATCAGCAGATATACACTGGCAAATAATTAAATCTGAAGTGTTATTATGTGAACTTCCATCGACATTCACTGGTTTCTAGGTCGATATTAGAATGACTGCGGCAAGGAAAGTATAATCTAGTGTACTCCCCCCCCCCCCCAATTACGTTATTTCTTTTCCCGGGAGAAGAGAAAGATGCATACTTTCTTCCTGGCATGACGTTCATTAAGGAGCGTGAAAAGTGCTTGCTCATACAAGAAAGAGACCACGCGGATGGGACGGGAGAATGTGCTATTATAACAGTCTATAGTGCGAAATGGCTTGTAACGGTGAAATGTCAGCTCGGTAAATGAAGGCCGCGGAGGGCGGAGGGCGGGGTAATGGCAGGCGTTAGTCAACTTTTGCCACGTCATATATTTCCACGCGCGGTTCACTTGCTCCCCCAAACCGCACCCCTCCCCCCTACACTGGCCGGTTTTTTTTACCAGTAATCTCCCAGAGCGCTCGGGCGCCTGAAATGTGAACAATGAAAGTGATTGACCTATTCGCTAATCTGTTCGCGCCTCATTTGCTTCGCACACCTCTCCCCCTCCCCCTTCTGCTTTTTCTTCCTCCGCCAGTTTCGCCAAGCGCTCATGTGGGCGGTAGAGCTGCCGCGGCATGCGGGCACCCCACGATTCTCGTCCCTAACGACGTCCGTAGTTGGAATTAAATTTCGCGGAACTGCGCGCGTGGAACGTTTCGCCGAATTACGTGCGTCGTTAATATTAAAGCTCCCTCCAGTTCGTCTCCGTGACACATGGCGATGGGCGCGGAAAAGAATGGCTACGAAAACAACAACAGGAGCTAAATTTTTCATGGCTCTTTAATTTTATAAAAAAATATATTTAGTGAAAATAGTTCAAGTAATACAAATAGCTTCGCTTAAAAATTACATTTCCAGGACGTTGAAGTTTTGTTTTTTCATGCAGTGAGGTGTTATAAAGCTGAATAAAATTCCTTGCTGAAAAACTTGTTTGTAACCTAGTAAATTTGAAATAGTACCTACTAAATTTGAATATTTATTAGGCTATTAATTGTATGTAAGTATATATATTAATATGAAATATATAAACTTAAATATTATAAATATTTGCGATAAACAAAAATATAAAAATATGATAAAGCTAAATGGTTTTCGAACAAATAATTTTCCAAAAAAGGACATTTTAAAATTTAGCACTATTTCACTAGAAATTATGGTTCAATTTTTGGATCCTTTAACATTTTGGAGTATGGCGACAACTCTAATTAAGAACACAGGAATGCAATATATGGTAAGCTGTATAGTACATTGTAAAAAAACTACTTGCTATTGCATCGATTTTGGTCCATATAGGCCCTACAACAATAAAACAAATCCTAAAGAAATGATTTGACGACATACTGTTCAAAATTGTTTTTTTTTTTTTTTTACGCAAATGTATGCGGCCGCAGAATGTCCGCCTAAATCAGTGTATTACTACACACTTAAATGTATGTATTTTGTTCTGCGTCAAATTGCTATTATTGTGTATCAGAAAGTAAACTGTAACTGTCGTGTCTCTTTCTCGGCGAAAATAAAATTTACGTAGATATCTGAGTTATAACTTCTCCATAACGTCTGTGCTTTTCACTAACACAAAGAAAATCGCATTTCCTTTGTGGTTGTAAATACACAATGTTCTGATTCATAAAGTAATTTCACACACGCCGTAAAGGCATAATTTTACTATCCCGGTCAGCTCTTTTATAACTGTCATTTTAATTCACATAGTAACTACGTTTACATACTCTTCCTATTTTCAGTTTATTCTACTACGTTCTGTAACTTGACATTTTCTAAGTTACAAATTCTTCAAAATGTCTATAGAAATTGACGCCTAGAATGGGCTATACTGCAAGATGCTTGCTTTTAACTCGCGTATCTCATCCTTTTTAATCGGTGACATTTGACTTCAGTACTGTGAAAACAGCAAGCATATTCCATAGCGAAAGTTCAGTTTGTCTGGAAACATACTGAAGCAGTCCGAAATAGTTCAACTACAGTACTTACCACTAGATGACCTTACTTATGTCGATACCGGGTTCCCCCCTCCTTGAATTATACATAAGACGTGCGAAATCATCGGAAATTTGTAGTACGCAGTTTAAGAGTTCAGTACTTGAATTATGGACGAACTTGAAATTCTCCTTAAATTGCTAAAAACATTAGTGCCAAATTACAAAAGTTGTACTCGTTTTTTGCAAATTGCACACAGTAACGTAAAACTACGAAAACTTTTATGTTTAATGCTACACTTACTGATACATAAAGATGTTACTTAAGTTCACAATTACGTGGTCATTTTAAACTTCTAATGGAAGATTTACAACTAAATTACACTGAGTATTTATAAAGCTATCTTGTGGTACTGGTAATAAGCAATTTAATATTTGCGTAGCTTGATTACGTGTGTTTTTGTACATGCTTTAGATAACGTAATTTATTTCTGTAACATGGCAAGTATAGCTTTACATTCATGTATTTTATCCAGATGCTTGTAATTCTCTGCAACTTAATGAAAAATTACACTTACTGTAGGTAAAGTTAGGTAACTCCGTGATATCAAGAGACTCCGTGATAGATAGAATTATTTATGTCACGCCGTAGCTTGAACTCCAAACGGTTTTATGATTTTTCCGGCTGATGGCAGAAGCATCCAGGAGTCTTTTAACCCGGCACACTCCATCTTTAGGTAACTGTACGAAGTTCTATGAATTTATTCGCTCCGCGGAGTAGCGCAGATTGGATGGTTACTGGCCATGAAAACACAAGTGGACAATTTTATTTCTCAGAAACAAACTTTCAGGTGTATAAATTTCATATTAACATCAGTTAGAGGTAAGATGAATACAATTAATGTATAACATTGGCATGGACATAATTCACGTGTTGAAGGTGTGTCAGCTCAGCAATGTGATAGTTTTTCTTAGGTTTTGGTGTTCTCTTCACGCTTCGTTTTGACATGTCACCGAAGCGGAGTAAACCAGGACGCTCCTACACGCCTGAGAGCCTGACAAAAATGTTGCGGTTGGTGAAGGATGAAATGAAGTGAAGTTAGCTTCAAAAATTACAGATTCGAATTTGCCTTTACAACTTTTTTCTATAGGCATACAAACATCGCACTTTGCACTCCAAACCTATAATTATGTGGCGTGTTTAAGGGCTCTCAAATTAAAAACCAATTATTCGAAGCTAACTTCACTTTAGTGAAGGTTGAGGAATGGACAGTATACAAGGCTAGTAAACGTTTTAATATCATGTGGAGTACACTTAAGGATTATTGCATCAAATTTATAGCAGATCCAGATAGTTCAACTCTTGCACAAATTGGAAAGTATTTTGATATGCCACCTGAAATTGAACTTATGGTAATGAACTACATAACAACAATGCATTCGTTTAGCTATAGTCTTACAGTTAACCAGGTCAGAGCGTGGGGTATATTGCTGAGGCTGCAGGACTCAAAACACCCTTTTTCTTCAGATAAGGGCAAAAATGTTGTTTGTGTAAATGTAAATTGATTTTGAAAATTTAAATATTTTTACCTTTTGTGAATTATGTTGTGCAATGTGATTTTTCGTTATGGTCTTCATTACTGTAATATGTACAATCTCATTGCATTAAAAAATATTTTTCACAGTAAAATAATACATTTAGTGGCAAACATCATACAATCATGGAGTAACTTGAATACTATAACGGGATAACTAGAATATCACGGAATTACCTACATTTATTTTAAAAATTTTTATCCAATAACTGGGAAAAACATAGTTTTTTTTTCCATATATTTTTATGAAATTGTAGATTACGTAAAGAATCCCTCTATCTCACGAAACAAAGACAAATTACCATAGCCTAATATTTTCTAAACAGTAACAGAAAAGTCTTAGTATCACGGAATTACCTAATTTTCCTAGTTGTTTATAAAAATGAAATACCATAAATGTACATTACAAAAATTTTTCTGTGCAAATTTACGTAAATATTTTTTACAGCTTAAACAGGAATTGATAATTTATGAAAATGTTTTAATTTTATAAACTAATCGATATGTGCACTTAGCTCCCAATATTTTATTTCAAAGATTTGCAGCAATGTCTTATGCTAACTGTAGGAGTGTATAAAAATGCTTTACTTTACACCATTAACATAACTAATAAGTAGCACACATAATTATGCTTAATATAATTTTTTTTAGAGTTCTAGAGAAAAAATTCCAAACAGGGGAAATTTGTTGTTTCAAAGCATGCCTGCCGCAATCAGCAAGGATGTTATCAGTGAACATTAGTTTTATATTTTAAATTTTATAATATATTTGCATGAAATAAAATTTTTGGTGAATAAAATTGTTAGTTTTATTTCTTAACTCACCGGTACCGGTTAACATAATTTACTCAAGTATTTACCTCCAGATGAGATGATGATAACGGTTCTTAATGAGCACAGAATCTAGCACATTACGATGAATCAGTCGATTAGGTAGACTAAGGTTTGGCCAACATTCAGCCGGTAAACAGTCGTTGAAAACTGCAGAATTAGGAAAGTATTACTCGTTACGGCCTCGGCCTCTCTACGTAAAAGTCAGCTGCAGGGCGGAGTTTAATGATTAAACCCTTACTTATTACAAAGTGTCACTAGAACGAGGGAGCTTTATTCAAATGCGCGTGTGTGTGAACTGTTATTAAAAACTCCGTGCAATTACTTGCTCCATACTCACCTCACTTACCCCTCATCGTCTCTCAAGACCTCTATGTCAAGAGCCACCCAAGTCTCTACACTCTCTCACTCACTCACTAATGCCCGGTTGCACCATCGTGGTTCGAAACTCGATCCGAGATCGGATTCAAGATCGACACAGAAAACTGTTGCACCATTCGAGTTCAGAGCTGGACTGGAGATCGAGATGAAGTTCATTTCGAACCGCCGCAATTGTCGGTTCGAAATCTCGATCCGAGATCAGCAGCCATCGCCGACAAATGTGGTTTGAAAATACGCCAACAGATAGAACTACGTTCGATTGTTTTCTTGGGAAGTTAAAACATCATTATAAGCACTTGAATATTATTCAGTAAAATTATAACAATAATAATTCACTTAAAACAGATCAAATATAGCCCATCTAGGTTAGTTCTATCTATAGTGAAAAATACGCCTACTTCCATGACGTCATATATTACGAACCAATAGAAAAATTTGTCTCATACTTAATCTCGATCTCACTTTGGAACCAAGATCGACGAGTCGGAGATCCAGAATCATGAAATTTCGTTGGTGCAACATTTTACATTGGAACCAAGATCAAACTGGATCCTGTTTCTGAACTAGGATCATTCGATCTCGGATCGAGGAAGATGTTGATGAAACCGCGCATAAGTGTTTTGTTAGTAGCCTACTCACCCTGCCAAATTTTTATAGTGAAAGCAAAATATTTTGTAGCCACCGCAAGAAAAGAATTTTAACGAGGGCGTTAGCAGTAGAACTTCGGTTTCATCAAGAGGATAATGGGACACAACACCCTTAACTACAAACTCCACAGCTCGCTAAAGACGATAAACTTCCAGCTTGCAAACCTGTTGGTTAGAAGGATATTGGCACGCAAGGAACGCGATGGTATGAAGAAAGGAAAGAGATGAGTTTAATGGCTCATATCATAACTCACACTGTAAACATTTTTTGGCAAACTTCCTAAACTGTAGTGGAAGTTTTTAACCAACAGTATGCAATGTATGCAAATAATACCACATGTCAGACTGCAAATATATGAATGTTGGGCGTCCTTACTATACAAAGTTTGGGACTTCTCAACGCTTTAGACTGTTTCGTGAGCGAATGTAGGGACGGTACCATGGATGTGTGGGAGAATAGTTTAACATTCGCACTTTCTCGCTATTACGAACAGTTTCTTAGAGTGCACTAACTGAACAGACGTTAGCAAATTTTCAAAATTAAAATCGCCTTGAGTAGTTAACTTTAAACAAGTGAAATCAATGAGAATAATTTACTAACCATGCCTTCTTTATTACAGCGATACACTGATGTAAATTTGAGAACAACTTTGTTACATTGCGTATACCTTTATGCATGACTTGAATCAAAATGGACTAAACGCAGGTTTCGACGGAATAATGTACACGTCTGGCCACGTGGGTTTCTGTCCCACTAACTTCGGTCCTTTTAATGTTTCAGTGAAGTATGTATTGATCAGAACTTTTTCAGCCTTACAACATTTTACACCACTTGAATCAAAGAAATTCCAGTCATCTTCCACAAAGTTCTGTGAACTGCATTCATCACTGAAGTTGATTCCTATTCCCAATGTATTCTGATGAGATTTTTTCTTTTGTTCGAAAATGCTCTTGCACTGCAATTACGATTGTTACTCACTGTAGTGACAGTAATGGCGAAAGCTTTGCGTTTTCTGTCATTCCGTATCGTGCGTTTAAGGTTCGACCACGGAAACTGCAACATTTGTTTTATTCAACCTTTATCCGATCCAGACATCTACTGTGTAATCACAGCTACTTTGATTTTACTGTATGGCTGTTAAAGTTTTGTAGAAGTTCATAATTATCACACAAAACTACGGGTATAATGTGCAGTACTCTCTCTGCCTCTGCAATTCTGTGCAACTTTCATGGTGTTCGCTTTGAGTAAAAAAAAAACCTTCATGCACCTGAGCTCTCCGACCCTGGCAGTAATACGAAAGGGATGGCCAAGGGGGGTGGCAAGTGACACCATGGTGACCCTCCCCTCCCCGATACGCTGCAAACACAATAGATTAGCGGTAATGCGAGATTTGACAAGGTACTACTCTCTGAAACAAAAACATTTACTCACCATTTCAAAGTGGCCGCGCCAAGTCTTCATCTGCAGAAACGGCCCTGTCGGTTGATGAACTCGAACTCTTGTCACTGTCACTATCACTGCTGCCTGCTCCTAAATTGATGATAATGTTGTCCACTATGTCTGGAAGAATGCAGTCTTTTTGCCAGTACTGTTCCTCTTTTTTTTTTTCACATGTTTGCAAATACCCTTCCCAGTCTTGTTAATTGACTGACGAAATAGCCGATCCTGTAAGTTCTGCCACAATTTTAAGTGGCAAGTCGCCAGTTATGTTTCTTTCTCTTACTTATCTTTTTATTTTTGTCGCTGCTGATTTAACTGCATTTAGGTCGCACATATATTGAGGTAGTCTGAGAACAGTGTGACCATGGGTTGCTAGTTCCACGTCTATTTTTAATGAGTTTTGTCGTGGTTTCCTCGTTTCCACAAGTTTGTATAGATCAGCTTTATGCACTGATTCGTCACAAGTGACGCATTTATTCTGCAGCCATGTTCAAAGAATATTTAGCAGGCGGCTTATCTAATTGCATACAGTGATACGGTGCGTTATCCATTACTAAAACCGATTTTTTAGGCAAGTTTGGTAGCAGTGTTTCATTTACCCACTTTTCAAAGTTAATGTGGTTTATCTGATCATGGTAGTCACCACTGGCAGATCCAGCAGTGTACACTAACTATGCATTGGGAATAAATCCATCCCTGCTGCCTGCAAGTACCACAATCAGTCTTTTCTCCGCACTGTTGTTTGCAAGCACGCCAAATTCTTTATCATGCTGCCAACACTTGGAATAAATTAAGTTGCTGTCTAACCAGCTTTCATTCAGGAACACGATTTCGTGACCGATTTCACGGAAGTGTCTTATTTTTACTAAATAGTCACGCCGCCATGTCACAACCTCAGTTCTCTCAACTAGTATTTTACACTTTGACTGACATTTTCTCCACTTAAAACCCATGATTTTTAATAACTTGTTGAGTGACTTTCTTCCCCATGGAAAATTAATTTTATTTTTGATAACAGGTATCGAACTGGCGATTGTCGGCAACTTTTTCTCGCGCTCGTAGAAATCGTGGATAACGTCTCGGATAACGTATCGATCACAATCATCTACTGAAACTACTGTGTGTAGTGGTCTACTTGCACGTTTCTTCCCCGGCGTACATAACGGTTCGTTTGGATCTGACTCATGACGTCTTTTATCTTCCTTGCTTATTGATTTAACTGTCGTTTCACTTACACCGGAGTAAAATGCTGCGAGCTGAGTCGCTTGTTTTGCCGAAAGAGAAAAAGAATTGTTCTATGCTTCTTTATCACACTTTTCTATGACATGACTTATTATCTCTCGTCCTTCCCTATGAATAACTTTATTCTTCTTCGGTGGAAACATTATAACACTGCTAGTTGTTAGAAATACGGAACCACACGTAACGCAAACTAAAATTGTACACGCGTTGGAGTGTCACCGTTTGACTCACTATGCCTCTGGCGGGGGCGATTCTTTCACTATGGGTAGTGCACATCAAGTGGTGTCCAGAAACACATTATAGGCAGTTCACGGTAAAGTGAGCACTTTTTAAGGCTGGCAGTAACCACTAATAAATATATTTTATTGCAGTTCCGGACGGTATCTTTTGCGAGTGGTAAAATGTATACACTGTGTTTATTAATCCGATGGCGATGTCTATATTAAAAAGTGGCAGGAAGCTAGAAGTCTGATAAAAAGAAAACTTCAGCAGGGCCTATAGCAGCCAGACACGTTCCTCTGCCTGCTGTTCCCTGAAACACAAACGAGAGAATCGGCTCTCAAGATATTGAAGTCGAAAGCCGCCCAAATCTTCACTCACTCACAAAAGAGAGAATGTATTGTTGAACTTTAAGAAATAATGTAGAGCAGTGGGACTTCTCAAAATGTAAAAGCTACGATCGCCTATAACTTGAACAAAATCATGATCTATTACGATAAATGCTGTTCACGGCAAAGTGAAACCTGCTAAATTTACACTTACAGCCTGTGGTTCCTATCTATCAAAATAAACCCTGCATGTAACTTTCAGCTGGTGTTTATATCAACGACTCATATGTCCACTGTATACTCATTACATGTCGAGAGTATTTTCTTTGTAGTTAATGTAAATAATTTATGACATTATAACTAACTCTTCTATTTTAAATTCATTAAGATTGCAATCCATTTAAAAACCTGGCTAAGCCCGCTGAAAATGCGAAATTATAACAATACTATCATATAAGTTATAGGATTAAAAAATTCTACATTAAATGTTACGAGTAGAGTATTCAATAAATAATCTAAATATTAGTATTAATTAAGGTGAGGCTAGCATAAGCTACCCTTGCTCTCCTGTTAGACGATTGGGTTCACCGATTACCGAAACCTTACATTATTATTTCTAATGGCTGAGCATTCAAGTTCTGCTTCTTTCGTAGAACACATTTTCAATGGAAGTAAAAATTTCCCTGAAAAATTTATAAACATCTGCGTCCTGCTAATCTGTTCACTGCAAATTTCAACATCAGGCGACTATTGTATGATTTAAATTGGCGATGGAATTTATGTCTTTTCGAAACTGCCTTTCTTCGAGAACAAAAAAAAATGAAAACCTCCGTTACAGAATTATCCTTTGCCACAGAATTGCGTCGCAATATATCGAAAACCAGCCCTAAGTATTGAGCAGTAAAACACATATACGCATGGTTTTTCACGTTATGCTTTAATTATAACACCATCTGCTATCTTCGTATTTCGTGATCTACAACCGATCCGGATATGTTGCGGGTGTCCACGTTAGTCGGACCATCCTGTATATTTGTACATGTAGGAATATGAAGAGTGGGGAGAGCTTACCATATCAGGCCAAAAGTTCGTGTGTAGAAATACTCCTATACAAAATTGCAAACCTCACAATACGTAAACGCCTTCCTTAACAAATATAGGAAATCAACAATGCATGCATGGAAAATCTGTATTATTTGAGCTTTTTCAATACGCGTATACAATGATGTGGTAATAAATTTAAAAACAATTCCTCAGAGTCTTAGAAGATAATTTAATTTCGTATAGGCTGTTCACGGTAAACTGAGCACTTTTGAAAGCTCTATTTGAGATATAATTTGCTGTTCGTTTTATATCATTCCGCCATATGTATGTAACTTTAACATTGCCATGGGCCTCTCACTTTATTCCTGCATCGATGAAGTTAATAAATGGAAATTCTTGGGAACCTGAGAGTGTAACTAATATTCCATGCCGTACTCCACACCGAGTCCAAAGCGGACAAAACACAAACTTGATTTGTCAATCATTTTAAACAGTTACACTCGCATACGTCAGAAGTTGGAACAATTTTTCTAATTTATACGCCAACTCAACTGCGAATATGCTTGCAGTTACTACGGCAGCATCTGTGCATTTAACGGGCAGTGATTTATTCCAAATTTCCCTTAACTATGAACGGTCTATATACAGATAGGTAAATGCTGTTCACGATAAAGTGAGCACTTTTGAAATCAACCTTACAGAAAAAGTCACTACCCCTACCTGCATATATTTTAACGGGCGCAATGAGTGACACGTGTCCAGTGAAGTTGGTAACGACGGAAGGGAAAGTATTTCCATATATTACCATTGAACAAAAGGTGTTAGGTAACCATTTGTGATAACTTAAATCATTCCTCTCGCTTTCGGTTTTTTTTATGCATCGAAGTGTAAAAATGAGTAGTTTTGTAAAATATTTTCTTTTCCAATAATTTCACAGTTTCACTCGACCGACGCATGAATAAAGTGGCGAGGCACATGACAACGTTAATTTTACATAAGGCGGAAGAACACACAACTTGTATACAAGTAGATCTTAAGCAGGGTTTTCAAAAGTGCTCATTTTACCGCGAGCAGCATATAGCAGCAATCGCAGAATATTTCCAGATACACATGTTAAAATTCACTACAAAATGCCAAACAAATATTTTTGAAGGATGGAGGAGAGTTCTCGAACCGCGAAAGGTGGCGAAAATGTCACATACGCTGACACTGCGCAAGGCGCGATGTGAACTTGCAGGAGATGACGGCGCGCGCTCGCAGACAGAATCTGACCGTACGTGTGTTGTTAATCTTTGTTACTGGAGGGGAGAAGATCAGGTAAAAGTGGCGAGTTGTATGATCCCGCCATTACCTAGCAGCATAGCAGGAGCTTGTGAATGGCCGATGGGGGGGGGGGGGGCTGGCGGTGATGCTACGAGGGGTGGAGAAGGGATGGAGTGCAGTAACCGCTAACCGTACGGCCCCACATCTAGCCTGCGACGAGGAGCAGCGCTAATGGAAAAAGGCGGGCATATGGAAGCCCTTACGGCTCCATTCGCGAGGAGCTGCCATTAGACACGCGGTTCCATTCCCCCCCCCCCCTTACCCCGCACCCGGCGCTGGGCTTGCTCCGTGCGAATCTCCAGCAGGTAAACAGCGTGCAGCGCTGAGACTCTTCTCGGCGAGTTTACGAGACGTGGGTGTGCGCGGCCGGCAGCTGAAGCAGCGCGCACGCGCACGTCGAGCAAACTGAACGGGCCTGCCTGAGGCCAAGGCCACACGTGCGTGAACACGCTGCGTGGCAACGTCTAATCACGCCAGAGATATGGACCGCAGCAGTTGTAATGAGACCGGTTAGCCGGAGCAAATAAAGGTGCGGGAGGCACGTGTTCAAGGTCGCCCCGCCCGAGAACGCGACACGTTCCATTTCTTGGGCGGGATATCACGCGTGCGTGTCGTTGTTGCCTGGCCACACGCGCGCAAGTACCCAGCTTATATTGTAGTGTAAACATAGAACCATTACTGTGTACCGAGTGCTGTTATACACAAAATTAAATTAGATATTGAAGTGATCATTTTGGAGGTGCAAAAGTACCCGTGGTACAAGAAACAAGGAATACAAAATCGGAGATAATAAGAGAGATTCTTGAATGTCGGTATCTGCGGCTGTAATGGGAGAAACGTGGACCGAGTTGGGCGCAGAAAAGAAATCCATATGTAGTTAAGTACTAGTAGTACAACATTTAGTACTTTAGCATTTATTCGTAAATAAGGCATAGGTATTATGCATTCCTATTCACCATCTACAACAAAAACACCTTCTCCTTCGCCTACCTCTATACTTCTATCAGTAATCTTGAACCTTCGTCACAGAAACCCACCTTCACCTTCTACCCATCAAATGAGGGAATCATTTTCCATCGAAAGTAACGGGGGATCCGACGACGACTCTTCCATTTCATTGTTTACTTTAGAGGTTTTTTTTATCGTACGTTTTTATTTTACTTTCATGTCTGTTTTGTTTGATGTCGTTTCATATCGGCAATGTTAATTAACACTTCGCACAATAAATCATACCTTAATGTAGCCGAGAGTTTTTCTTCTGCAATAGCACATTCCCTCATTGCTGTGTTGTTGATTTTATATCACGTTCATCACAATAGACAATAACATTTAAAATGAGCTGATGGACATTCTGTGCTATTCGAAAAATTTATCTGGAATTTCTTTCTGTTTCGTATGTAGGAGCACACGGTTCTCCTTTGCTGGCCTCTCACTTAATATGGGATGGACACAGTATTTTCTCTGACATCGATGACGATGCCACCTATGAATAACAAACGCTGCACATAATACAACTGCATTTTAATGGTGTTCTGTATATAATTAACGAGCCGCACATCGACGATGTTATACGCAGATCCTCGCAGCGTGAAAAAACGCAGGTGTGGCCTGAGTCACAGATCTACGCTGTGTGAAAACAATAATTAGCCCAAGCGCGAAAACACGCACGTGTGGTACAGTTGATTGCGGGCAGTTTTTTTTGGTCGTAATTTCACGCTGAACGCAGCGTGATATCACGCACGTGTGGCCTTAGCCTTACAGGCAGTGGCGTGTAGTGAGTTTATTACAGGGTAAGCAATTTATACTAACAGACGCAACTTCCAACTTTGCTTACCCTCCACATGTATTTGCCGTTTTATAATACCTAACATTAGTTATAAAAACGGAATCGAGATGAATGTAATAATAATAATTAAAAACTGATTATTATTTAGAGAGCATATTATAAATCAAAGAAAACCCCCGTTTTCCCGAACACTTTCATCCACTTTACCAGGGAAAATGTGGAACTGTAGGAAGCAAACAGATTGACTGCTTACCCTGCCGAAGGAACACGGTCGAGCGTGTAGCGTCTTGTTGCTTGCAAGTTCGATACATCGCTAGTCGCTCCCGTTTGTGGACATAACTACTAGATAGCAGCACTATGCGTGTACAGTACGGGAGCTACGAAAACTCTGATTCTCGAATCGGAAAAGGAAAACTTAGAATTAAATGTGTTTAAAGTTAAGGTGAAAACTATAAAGGGTCAAACATTTCCAATATGTATAGGGTAAGCATTGCTTACCTTGCATCTATGGAATAAACGCCACTGATTACAGGCGAATCCCGGTAAATGTGGTTAAAACGCACTTCTGTACTTCTCAGTCAAGAAGTATTGTTATTTAGCGCTCTATGATCAGGTTAAGGGTAGTCTGAGCTAGTGATAGTTTGTGTTCATTAAAGTGCAACGTCAAACAGGTACCTTAATTTTTTGTACGGCTTTTATATAGAATATCGCAGTTGTAAATGTGTTACATTAAAAAATGCTTGTGAAGAAAGCGAGTGTAGTGTACATGTAATCTCCGGAGCATTTACAGTGAACTTTCAGAGTCCGACGCACTACGGGCCTGCCTACCAAGCCAGCAATCGCGAACTTCAAATGGGGAAACAATGTTAACGAAATTTCATCTCATTGCGCCAGTTTTTAAGATAACTGTTTCAAACAAAAGTATTATACATTAAATTTTGCCTATTTTTTTTGTTTAAGATATTTTCTTATAAAATAAAAAATTTGAAGTTTACACAAAAAGATGTATAAAAATATATTTTTTTCAAAAACAATTGTATGTAACAATGTTCTCTAAGAAAATCGTGTCAACGTGTTTTTTTGTTTGAAATAGCTATCTTTAAAATTGGCGCAATGAGAATATTTCATTTGACATTGATTCCCCATTTGAAGTTCGCGACTGCCGGCTTTGTAGGCAGGTCCGTGAAGCCGGCGAAATATCTCAAGAGTCAAGCCTCACGCTGGTTATCTACAGTGACATGGCATACGCTCATATGTCACGCCTTCCATGCATTTCTGGGAAGATGATTGTACGTTTGATGAGTCAATCAATATTGCTTTGCTTTAATTTACTTTATATAAAAACAATGTTTACAGTCTTTGAACAAAAATGAAACTTAAAAATTTTTGCAGAATATCTCCTAGGCCTATGTCTGGGGCAATGCAGTATTTCATACTACAATATGGGTGTATCGACTTTTGCCGAAACTCAAATTTGGTATTTGATGCTACACAGTACACATAGTTGTAGCCCTCAATTATTTTACATGTTTATGTAGACGATCTTATGCCCAAGAAAATAAAAACACTTTATGCAGATCTGTTGTAGATATCTTACAAAATTAATATCCTGAAGCATGTAACTAAAAACGAAACAATTAAACTCTTTGTGTACACTTTTTTAAAAGGGGGGTATCTTATTTTGAGATATTAAAAAGCGCTCAATTTTAAACTTGTAATTCTATGTAATGCATGTTGCTAAACGGAACGTTAGTCGAGCAGTTTGTATTTTCGAAAATGCTTTCTTTATTAACCGGTAACCAAGCTACGGAAAATTAGCGACTCCTTGATGGTCCGCCAAAGTTTCGCATCTGAAACCTGGATACTAAAATCCATGATCATTTATGACATTTTTAGTTTAATATTTGTAGTCACCTAAAAGTAGTCTACTCCGATAAAAGTGGAGGCCTTGACAAAAAAAAATTGAAGAATGGTTAACGGAATAAAGCAAATCGTGTTACTGATGGTCTTCCCAAATGCCAAGTCATTTACCTATATGTAAACTAGGTATTTGCATTTTCAAGCAAATTAATTTTAGTCTTGTGTACACATCTTTGAAACCCTATGATAATCATGGCAGTGTGTAATGTATTGCTGTACTGGTATTTAATATATGCCAGCTGCCGCTCAAAGTGAAATGTAAACAACGAGGTTTCTTCACTGAGCACGCGAATAAGCAATGAATATTGCAGGATAAAATCTGTAAAGCTTATCTGACTCAGTTTTGGCGTACTGCACTATAATGTAATAAACTATAGTATTTCGTGTTCTGCGTATTCTGAGTCGTGAGTATGATTGGAGGATCTTGGCATGTTCTTAAAGTGCTTTTCCGCTATTTAAAAATGTTGCATGGCTGCATAATAATTTTTTCAAAAATTATCTAAACGTATTTTTTAGAATTAGTAATTTTACTGGCATAATTGTCTGATTGTGCATTTTTTTGCAAACTACAAAGTATTCAATGTGTAATTAAACCATTTGGCTTGAAAATGCTTTATTATAGATGTTTGCTAAGAACAAGTTTGGGGCACTATTTTATACAAATATTCGTGCCGCTAGTTTTGGTATAAAATGAGGCATAATAAAATGAAAATAATGACTTTTAAAAGAAGAAAATGTATTTGCAATATACCTAAAAGATGTAGCCCACATTTTTCTATGATATAAAAGGAAATTCAGAAACTTTCCTTGTTTCATTAGTTGTTTAAAAGGATTCCTTTGGCAAAGTACCCGAGGTTCTCCTACCAATAACTTTTCTGGTTTTACATGGACGATGAGTTTTCTAACTGTTTAAAAGAAAGAATTTTGAATACGTTGTTTTTCTTACTGTTGGCCAACCACGAGGTGATTGGTGGTTCTTGTAGTTGGGACGGTCGGGGTGTTTGCACTTTCATTCATGGAGATCTAGTAGCGATACCCTGGAGTCTCAATTGTTACAGATTCTCAAATGTCAGTGGGCTAGACCAGATTTGTTAAGGGATGGATGTCTTAATTAAATAAAAATGTTAATTATAATTTCCTGATTTTATTTACCATATCTACAAACCAAATTATCTCTACCCAAATCATCACAATAAATTTATATCATTTGCTGTTTACAATTAATCAATTCAATCAATATAATTTCCGATTGGCTCAAAAAAGTAACGTAGTTAAATCATTAAAAATCAGTCCCAATAGATGGCGTACCAAAACTTATTCACGGTAAAGTCAGCACTTTTGAGGGACTAGTTACTTTTTATTTCAACCATTCTTTATCCTTTGACTAGTTTTTAAAATAGATATTTAAATGTAAGTAATAAACACAGTGTGTAGATTTCACCGCACTGGGAAGCTAACGTCGAAGGCCAAAAAAAAAATATTTTTATTGATTATTATTCCTAATGAGAGGGCTTTCGAAAGTGCTCAAGTTCCCGTGAACAGCCTATAACAGTATGTTTTAGCTGGCGGAAGTTATATGCTATTGGAAACAAATAACTATAGTTAGAACTTTCTGGGATGTCTATAGGCCACAATACTGTATTTCGGCTTATTCTTTTCAACACTCCGCTTCATAGTCAAGAGAGCGAATAACTGGCAGACGGTTCGAATACTGAACTAACGCAACATTGCGTTTGAGAACGATAGACGCGCATAGCCTCCTCGAGATTCAAATGCAGAGCCTCGTATCCCAAATGTTTATTTCGCTCGTCGCAGACACATCGGTCGAGAAACGAGTGTTTATAGAGATTGAGAAGACAAAACTTGTTATTGGAAACGACACTTTTTTTTCTGATACAGAATTCTCGTGTTTGTATCTGCGTAATTTCTTTGGGGGCGAAATGTTTAGCACTTTAATGGCGTATTATAAATATCTAATTTAACACAATCAAATGAAGAACGAATTGTTGTTTATTTGTTTCTTGGTAGGGAACTAACTCGTGTCACGAATCTACCATTCACCTGTCAGGCTCCCCCCCCCCTTTTTTTTTCCGTCCCATTTTATAATAAGTATAAAGGAGAACCGGAAATTATTGGTTTTTTTAAACTACACAATACTTTTTTGTTAGTCTGCATTTAAATATCGACAAAAATTATACTTCTACTATGGAATAGTATAAGAAATTCTTAAATAAATTTAATAACTAAATTTCAATGCGATCACTTGTAGAGAGAGCTAGGTAGGACCTCCTTTCAGGCGTGATATAGTGGTGCACAGTAACTGAAAGTATCTGTTTATAGTTGTATCCATATAATGATGTAATTTGCCAACTAAACGGCTATTTGTTTTAGGAAGCTTGTGAGTCTGCACTTGTGTTGTGGAAAAGTGTGTTTTGATAATGATACTCATATTATTTTCATGTTTTTGTTAAATTATGATTTATTCTTTTTTTTTTCTCGTTCCGATATTGCAATGGAAATCGGAGAGAATGCGATTGAAGTTCAATCTCTGAATTTAGAGTTCAAGTCAGCGTATTTATCACTACTGAGGTTAATATTTCCTAGCTCCTCTATTTTTTCGCTCCCCTCCCCGTTTTCCCAATTTTTCACCTGCTGAATATTCTTACAGGCTAACCGTGATATGGTTTGGATGCTAAATTACCAGCTGATATGCAGAGTTTCGAACCCATTCCACCCTTTAAGCGTTTGGCCTTCTTGACGCTTCTATCCATCTAAAGAGAGCGCGTTATTTTGTCTAAAGTCATTTTGCCTAAAAGTCATATGGCCTAAAGTAGTTTCGCCTTAAGTTATTTTGCCTAAAGTCGTTTTGCCTACAAGTCGTTTTGCCTATAAGTCGTTTTGCCTACAAGTCGTTTTGCCTAAAGCCATTTTGCCTAAAATTCTAGCTAGTCTCTTAACTTGCCAGAAAGTCGTTTTACATAAAAGTCATTTGGCCTAAAGTTGTTTCGCCTAAAGCAGTTTTGCCTAACGTAGCTTTGTCTAAAAGTCATTTCACCTAAAGTATTTTGGCAAATGTCGTTTTGCCTAATTTCAGGCAAAACGATGTTAAGGCAAAACGATGTGTACTCCATCTAAACATAATAATATAATAAACAGACATATGGGTAACTTTCTGTCAGACCGGCGATGGTCTGATGAGTACAGCCACTGCTGTGTCTCAGAACTGACGAGCATCAAGGCAGTGTTTAACTGGTTCGGAACTTCCTTTCATCGGGTTGTTCCTTCACATTCATACGAGAATATAGTAAGGCGTCACCTTCGCGTAGATATTTTCTAGTTAGAAATAGTGTAAGTTGTGCAGTCTTTAAATGTAAGTTCCGGAGAGTTTAGTTTCTAGGCTCTCCTCCAAACGATTTTCTAGATTTATTGAACCCAGTAGAGTAAAATTGCTCCATCAGAGTAGCAACCAGGAAGAAAAAGTCAGACATTTCTACCTCTGCATTTGAAGAGCAGACCCGTCGACCGCCCTTATGATGCACGGCAGCAGTGGAGGTCAAGGCAGGTTAGGGGTGCACGGGGAAGAGAGGTGGGGTTTGAAATTGAAATAGCTTAACGTGCAGGGGTAGGTACGATAGTAAGTGGGACTAACACGAAAAGGTGAAGAGCACCCTTGTAATAGTCAGATTGATTGGACTTGATTCGAGTTTGGAGTGGCGGTAAAAGGGGTCGATTGTGTAGGTCAGAGTTTTCTGTGCGAGCCGGGGGGGGGGGGGGGGAGGAGTGTTGGAGTACAGAGATGGGTTGAAGGTAGAGGAGAAAGGGCGTGATTCTCAGGCACAGTACAGGCTACGGGAATAGTTTTAATGGAAGTTCGGTGTAGCCCCTGGCTCCAGGAACAGCTATCTCGCGTTCCGTCTAATTATTTGTTATTTATAGCTGCCACTATGTGAGGGTTTAACATCTGTCGTTAATTAGTCGCATTTCCGTCTGAGCGACGTATGTGGGTTTGTGCGAGCATGCCACAAACAAAACGGTGTTTTAACTATTTATTTCGGGAGCCACTGCAACTTTTCCGCACGGGAGTTCTTTATGAAACAGCAGGCTGCAGTTTCAACTGCCCGGCGCAGAATAGGTATTTGCATCTTTGCATCGCCAAGAGAACATATTTTGGAATCAAAAGAGTATGCCATGCATAACTCATGTGCTGTGATAACAAACAACTTACTTTTCATAACGCAAACTTTTTTTTTAAATTATGAATAAAGCTTGATATGTGTGCCATATCTGCATGGTGATTTTAAATGTACCTTTTTTTAAACTGCAAAAGCCAATGGATAACACTGTAATTTTATTTTGTACTTAAAATTATATGGTTAATAGTGTCACACGATAACCATTAGATGGGGAACAAAGAAACAAGTTTCATGAATTCCCATTCCAATAAAAATTATTGTAGAAAAACATATTGCCTGTTTAATGGGTATGCTATTTACGCTGACCTTAGATAAACAAAAGTTTTCAAGTCTATTCATCGTGTTTCCTTCTTTTTTTTTCCAAAGGGGAAGTCTTACTTATAATTCAAACAAAATACCATCACCCACTTACTTATCTAAATTAATACGTCATTATATTTCACAGCGTCATATGGTAACTCTTAAAGTAATTTCTTTCAAGCTGCGTGGACTATACGCAGTGATAAATAACACTGGCTAGAATATTTACGATGCGATACATTCGTAAAGATCAAACTGAGAGCACCTTATTTGCTGTTAAATTTTCAAAAACTAACGCAACTAGGAAATTTTAAATTTATGCATTGTTCAGTGTTACGAAAGTATGTCATGCCTCAGATTTAAAAAAACCAAAAATACGTATTCACTCATTCAGTACAGCAGAATATTCGTATTAATTAATTCACTCAAAATTAAAAGCATTTCAACAAATAATTAAACTCTACGGGAACTGTATTGTTCCAAAATATATTATGACGAATTAACATTATAATTCCATGTCTGAAAACAGAGTTAAATCTACTGACTGATTTTATATCATCATAATTCACAGTAAAACATATTGTGCGCCCGTAGCTGACTTTTTATTGTATAATTATAAGTTTTTGGTGATTTACGAGTGGGCCATTTGTAAAGTTAATGAAAGGGTATTCTTCGTTAAAATCCGTTCATTTGATAAAGTATCAATAAAAATTCTGAACATTACGTTTATTCCGAAGGTAGGTGATAGCTTGATGGTTTTTGCCTTACCTAGAAATAATTGCAAATTTTTAAAATGTTAATTTTAATGATGTTTACAGACGACGCTGACAGCGTAATAATGTTGATTATCACTCTCTTTAATTCCGTAAGTTATAAGCAAATATGTAAAAAGCTATTTAATTCAAATTAGTATTTTGACTTATGTTGATGATTTTATTTGGTAGCAGATTTTTTTTTTTTTTGGTTAGATGACACATACTAATAAATAAAATCCATCCACTTTGTCTGCAAGGGAGAATTGTCGTTGCCAGTTTATTAAAACTAAGCCATTCTTCCGAGTATTATTACAGGTGACACGTCAAAACTTTGTATGCACTCGCGAGTCTAACCTTACCTCATATGGGAAGAAATTTCTACCGAGTTGACACGCACGCGCACGCACACACGCGCACGCACGCACACACGCACGCACACACACACAAAACAGCGCCAATTTCAGCGGCGCATAAGAACTGAAAAGTGAAACAAACTTGCCTCATCCGTGCCGTGTACGCGAAAGGAACACATTTTCCGTCTCTGCTAGGAAGTCCAACCAAACACATTACCCGAGGCCGCGCTCTCAGGCAACGCAGAAGTCATAATTATTTTCCACAGACATTTGTTTCTCGTTTTGGCGAATTATATTAAGAAAATAGTTATGAAAATTATATATATAAAATATAACATTAAAATAGGTTTTGAAACACATATTGTATTGACAATAGATTCGGAAAAAAATTGAAAAACTGGTTTATATTCGAATAATTTCTGACACATTCCGTTAAATAGGTTTAAAAAATTCCTGGTGGAATATCAATAAAGAATATTTTTGGTAATTACGGAATTATCAAGGCAACTACTCAGTGGCTTGAACTTCTGGCCCATGCTCAAATTTTCGCTGCAATTTAAGCGTTTGAAAAATGTTTTTTTTTTTAAACCGCGAACCATCCCAGTATTCGTCTGGAGTGATTTCAGAAAGCCGGATTCAGGAATGCGGGGGCAGGGATTCGAACCCATGTCCACCCGAGTGTAAGTCCGCAGGTTTACAACTGCGTACCTTTGCTCGGTAAAGAACTACGGGTTACCGGGGGTTTCGCACCTCAAACCGTAAAGTTCGAAGGTAATGCCGAACATAGTCAGCCACTGTTGCCTGTAGAGAAACTTAATATGGCAAATTCATGCACGATACATATTTCGCTTTTTGCAAGCATCTGAATGGACTATAAAGAAGGGGATTGTTTTGCAAATTTTACTGGCAACCAGACAAAGTATTAATTAAATACGGAAAAGCGAGCACTTTTGAAATGAACATTAAAAAAATATATATCTAATAATTTTTTATCGTACACACAGATGCCAGGCTCTCAGTTCTGTTGGCCACGAATTAGTAAAAAAATAGCTGTAACTCCATGACTTGACGTAATTAGTATTGCCAGTGTAATAATGTTTATGACTAGAGAAGATAGTGATCATGTTTTATATACATTAGAGCACAAATTGTCTTATTGACAACAATTCCTTGGTTTCTCTCGGATTTCGCACGAATAAAGTGAACAGGCCCACTGCTATGATGATACAAAATGAGAAAACAAGTAGATCCTGAGCAGCTCTTTCAGGAGTGTTCATTTACAGTGAACAACCTATACTCAGTCAAGCTCGTTACGTACCAAAAATAGAGTAGTAGGGGTAACATCTTACAAGATAAACGTTAATATAGGCTGTTCACTGTAAAGTGAGCACTTCTGAAAACCCTCTAATTTGGAATAATAATCCAATCATATATTTTATTTAAACCGTATACGTTAGGTTACGAGTGTGGTAAAATATTCACACTGTATTTATTACTTACACGAAAATATTTATTTGAAAAAGTAGTTAAATGTTAAAATGTGACTGAAAGGAAAAAGAAATTAGGATCTCAAAACTGCTCACTTTACTGTGGACATCCTATATCACCAATGTATAGAAATATAATGGTACACTTTTGTATGAGCGTGAATTAGTTTAAATTTATTTCTAAGGAGGAAAACGCCAGTGAATTTTAACTTCGCGCAACTTAATTTACGTCGCCAGAAGAAATTCAGAGTTTCCGCTCTGTTAAACTTTTCCTAGTAAAACTGCAATGAGCTCGAGAACGCACTCGCTTTTATGTCGGACGGCTGATCGAGTGACGAATCACAAAATTAAATAGTCAAGACGCACAAGGAAAATCGTACTCTCGGTATTTGAACCAGAAACATCGCTGTCCGCATGGTGCGCCCTAATGACTTTGGCCAAACAGTACATTCTCCAATATCACTCTTTTTGTCTGTATTTTTTTCCTTGCCGTTAAATACAGGGCAAGTATTCAGACTAGCAAATGCATGTTTCTCGTGTACTTCAAAATGAAAGTTCGCTTGGACGAATGAATGTCAGATGTGTACGTATGGTAATCACCCATGAAACATTTGTCATGCGGTTTTTTTTTCGTGCTGTCAGCTGAGATCTCGAGACACGCTTTGTAAAATCATCCGAAACCAACTCCACTGAAAGGCACGAGCACAATCTATGCAGATGAGAATACGAAATGGCACGTCACGTCATTCTGTTACTTAAACGGAATCCTACTCATTGTCAAGAAGGCGAGGGATGGGGGGTGCAGAAATATTCTTGGCGTTGCAGGTGAATAATTGCTTTCAGGAGTTCTTTTAATCTCTGTCATTTGTGTATGTGTGTGTGTGTGTGTGGTGTGTGTCAAGGGGTGGGACGGTGGTCAATGTTCGTGTTTGTTTCTTAACTACATTACCTCCGACCTCGGGAGGCAGGTCGGTGGGAGCTGGTTACAGTGCGAGCACGCGATGGGAAAATTTTCAACTTCCTGCGGGCTTGCAGAACCTCCAAGCATCTACTCCCCTCCCACAGCTACCGCTCCCTCGCAATTGTCTCACTCCTTGACGCCTGCAACAACGCCCTTCGCTGTTAGTACTGGTCCTTCCATTGTCCGCAAATTCCCCGGGCATTGTTCCGCGGCGAAAAGGCGCTGCGAAGGGCAGAAGGAGGGAGGATGTGGTGAAATGGGGGCAGCGGCATCCTCCGAGCGAAAGGGAAGTTTGTATCTGCGTGAATGAAAATGCAAATTGTAAACCACCGAGGTATACGCTGTTTCTGTTCGGAATATTTTCGCATCTCGAGGGGCGGTATTGTCGAGTGGTCTTGCCTAATTAATAAACTGTTCTCCAGGGAAACTCTCTTCCAGACCCCCTCCCCCTTTTCCCACCTTGCCGCATCTATCTGCAGTATGCGGAAATCGCAGCTCGTAACCGCGAAAGTATAATTAGCAGCTAAGCACTTGTACCATCTTTGTGATTATCATCGTCTCACTGGGATCAGCACAGTCCCAATTTTTTTGGCCCAAAAGAAACAATGAGGTAACTTCTACGAAGCAAACTGTTTGTGTGAAGTTAATTAATTTGCTTAGTCAAGTAATCTGATGATGCCAAAGCATCACAAAAACATTCCATTCGTGCAACTGGAACTAAAAGTACTAAATATATCTTAAGGGCAGTCTACAGTCAAAAATTTCATACAATCACGTAGTAAAACTTGCATAAAACACAGAGGAAGAAAATCTACTGTCTACAATCAGCGTAACGAAAAATTATGAAGTTTAAGCTGCCCAATCAAAGTAGAGAACGTCAATAACAAATAGCTTTTGCACACGAGGGCGTTTTGATGTTCATGTGTTGGCTATTATTATTTTTCATGGCTTGGTTAACGTATGTCCGTTAATGGATGAACGCATAACTTCTACAATAGTTTTCCGAATCGCTTCATGAAAATTAAGCAGAATTAGCCGATTTGTTAACGTATCTCCACATACTTAACGTATTGTTTGGTATACCTGGTTGCTATTACAGAGAAATCAATTTCGCCGCTGTTTGAATTCATCTTTCCTCTAAACACGTGAGGTGATTCCAGAGACAGAAAAAAAAAAAACCTTTTAGGTGGCAACACAATTATTTACAATCATGGCGTGAACAAAATTTTCCATGTTAAAATTTTTATTTCAATGCTTTGTTCACACACCGAGGTATATCTCTGACATCTTGCATTCTGATTGGCTGGGGTAAAAATCTACAATAAGAAAGTGAAAGATAGCCATCTCTAACGACACACTTCGTTACATACAAACACGTGCTAATTGTGAACGTCTGTTGTAGACGCTACCATTTCACTGCAAGTAGTGAATTCGATGCTATGACGCGATATGCGGTAACGCCATGTAGATTATAGGCGGGCCCTTCTTAACGTCAAAAAAATAACTTTATAGTGGACCACAATCATTGGCCAACTTCTTCATCCTGTGTGGTTCGGACAATGCACAGAGCAGAACGTTTGCACTTATAGCGACGGCTGTCGGAAACTAACTACATATTTCACTAGTATTTTCGTTTCCCACTTTCACGCGCGTTAATTTGAATGTTGCTTTTTCATGTAAGTCTTTTGATCAGTGTTCTACGCCGATAGCCACTATGGTTAGATTTTTTTTACGGTTGTGCAATTATCTTTTTTCTTTTATTCTGTATTTTAAGACTTATTTTTCGGTCGCATTTTACCTCTGCGTTACTCATACTCCGGTATTTACAAATGGGAAAAAATGTTTTTTTCTTTCTGCGGTTTTACATAGGTTATTTTGCAGTTTAGAAAATTGGCTTATTGCATATTTTAACTCTAGCGGTTATTTTCTTTTTTATAGCAAAGGAAATTAAGAAAAGCTGCTTAAAATCTAAGTACGACCACCAACCCATAGTAAAATTTTATATCTGCATATGTTTGCAGTTACCATACAACGTGCGATAGTATATACATACACGACAGTTAGTAATTTGTTATATAAGACAATCTGTTGTTGAAAATGACTTGGCAAGAGGGCAAAATTTTTAAGAATTAACTGAAAACAAATCGCGTGTAATTACAACTGAACTTGAAGAATACTGCCAGAAGAGGGAAAACCACGAGGTTTTTCCCGTTTAGAAGCTAAATTCATTGACAAAAGAATAGTTATAGATGTCGAACGTACAACAGCGCCTCCGGTGGTTGCTGTACTAACTACTCTACTGTGAGGTCACCTAGCAATTAGGATTTGTTTACAAATATTTTCGTTGCTAGGTGTAAGTGCGTGACGTCACTGCCAGACCTCGCTAAGTGTAAATATTTACACATAACCTATTGCTAAGCGAGTGTCAGATACATTTTTCAAAATCACATTCAAGTGACAAGAACTACATGTAGCTAAGTGGAAACAGCTGCAACTGCAGGTGCGAATGACAGAGGAATGGAGGATGCTCTCTGTTTTCCGTGCAAGGAAAATGCTGCGAATTCGCTGCAAAATATATTGTCTGCAAGTGCTTTAAGCTGTAATTTTTTTTTAAAATTATACATTGCACTAAATAACTGAGCCTGATTTTAAGGACACGTGTTTAGTACTTTGCAAAAATTACTTGAAATGGCAGTTATCTAGACTACGTACTCGTCTGAAAGAAAGGTTTATTCAGTTTAATTATGCTACATTTTACTTGCACTCCGCCTCAAATTGCATATACGTAGTCGCATTAAGGAATAATGTGTGGTTTCTGTACAAAAAATATCTAACGTTGCAGAGTTGCAGACCTTATTGTTTCTCTATGCATGTATTAAGAGGGTTGATTTTGTTTACTTTTGAATATTCACACTTACAGTGACGGAATTATGTTTTTCCGAGATACGTCGTTCCATGTTTCGAAGAAGAAGAAAAATTGGCACGTAATTAGATACCCGTCGTCGTTTGCACCAGTTGCCATGATGCTACCCTTGACCCTGCGGTAACGGGGTCGTGAAAAATTATTAATTTATTACCATAAATCTTTTTGTCATTTTTTAATCCTTTAACCTATATCGGCATTGTTTGTAATTTTTTGCGTATTCATGACTAGTTTACTGTTAATGAACATTTTTTAAATTTTCACTTAAGTTTATATTGTGCAGTGTAAATATTGATACATTTTCTGACGAGCCCTATATTCAGTGGGCATCAGTTAGGGCAAAGGCACCAAATAGTGTGCAGCTAACAAATCGATCCCCTTTACTGCTACAGTATATCGTGAAAAAATATAGTTCATGCACATGGCGTTTTATTGATCAATTATAATTTCGTACTTACAGGCCCAATCACATAGACATGTTATAACTTTTACAAAATGCGAAAACTAAATAACTGCAAATGCGCAATCTTAGGAGCGCCAGCATGTACCCAAGGAGCGCGCCTTCAACACTGGGCACATGTAAATATTGAACCTCCTTCAACTGACGAACATTGCTCATGCCACCTTTATTGACATTTGATATACTGCATCCATTCGTAAAAGATAGGCTCAGTGTACATCTCATCGCAACCTGGGCAAAATATATCACTTTCTACTTATTGTCTTTCGTGATGTAATCTTTCGCATCCGTGAATCTCGTGCCTTTTTTTTGTCATTCGTAAATAAAAGAGCATTTTAAATGGTGAGCCTGTCATTGCCTCTGATTTCATTCCTTTTATTTTTCTCTTGCCAGTAGTGTCTGCGTTGGGAATAGGAATAATGTCGGCTGGAGAGATTGCTGTTGCTCCATTATTTTCTGGTATAGTAGGCCTATTATTGTTAGTGCCATTGAGAGAGCTGCTTTCTTCGTCGCTAACCTTACTTGATTCACAAGCACGCACTTCAGCCTCGAGAATTATTTCACCAGCCGATCTACTAACTTCAGTGGCCCTAGGCAAAATATTTCCAGTACGATCAGGAAAATCGAATAGGTCATTTGGTACGTATTTGGTACGTATTTGTACTCAGTTTTACGTTGTTTTTTTTTTAGTGACGATTTCTTTGTGCCCAGATCAACTGTGATTTTTCTTTGACTTTCCCCATTTCCTATTCTTTGCTTTGCTTCATTTAACAATTCAGTTGTAAATATCAACTTCCTGTGTGACTTTCTCTTATACGACGATGACATTCTGAAACAGATATAAACCAGTTCACTAGTACAAAACACAATATCGGTTTACAAAGAGTGCGCAAGATGCTCCGAAGAGTGCGCGCGCCCTCCTTTGGACAATCTATATGCGCACTCTTCGGGGACGAACACGAGATTTCTGAAATAACCGATAGACAGCAGCAGATGTTGGGAAGCACAACGTGTTAAATCGCCATGAATGCTTGGAACCATGGCTGTTACATAATGTACGCACAGTGAATGCACCTTCGTTTATTTACAAGGAAAAGCTTAACTTATGTCCTTAAAATATTATATGAAAGTAACAAAAATCGTTCTCTCACCTGTCAAATCTACAACTAGCCTTGAGTAACTGCAAGTTTCACACCACACGCTTGCGTCACGTAACGAACCGAGGCCATACGTAGATATATCAAAGTTGCCAACTGCCAAGAAATGGTAATGCGCATCTTAGGTACTTTTCTCCTAGCATTGTGTTCATCAACTAAGTCTACTGGGTGATATAAAATAAATAAAGTAAATAAAGTGTAACAACAGTATTTAGCATTACCATTTACCATTATCGTGAGTAATTTCATCTCCTGTAGCTTTTGTATCGAAGGTAGTGAATTAGTTCTATGCGACAATAAATTTTTTGTTGAAGTTTGCAACCGGTATTTTTTCCTGTAATTACCGAGTAACACAATACAATTTACAAATTGTTATTGAATTCGCATGAGTATAAGGGTTTACAGATTACATATACCCCAATTTCAAATATTTGCCCGCCCTACTCTCATACCAAAATATTGCCAAAGGAACTGAGATCTCGTGCATAAACTGCACCACTCTGCTTTCCAAAGCATGAGCGAAGCGCGTGCGAACGGCCGCACAGATTTACCTGCTTCACATTTTACCCCGAAGTTGTTGTAACCTTTTATGTTACAATTTGGGGCGAAATAAATAAACTGGTAAATTGGTGCGGCCCTTCGCACTTGCTTCGCTCGTGCTTCGGGAAAGAATGGCTTAGTTTTTGTGTGAAATATCTTTTTTTTTTTTTCCTTTTTAATTAAATAAAATAATTCATTTCGGTGCATTAACAGTTATATTAGATTGTTTAATATGAATTTTATGCTTCTCACCCTACAGTTTTCCTGTTGTTCATAACCCTCTCCTTTATTGTACATCTTACCTTGTAATGAAAATAAAATAATGCAACCATGAAATTATGTGTCAGCGTGAATAGTGTAATTACTAAATACCATTGAATTGTATTGAAAACCTTTCATTCTGATGAGCCACTAGACTAGATAATTCACATTAAAAATGATCTAACTTCGCAATGAAATACTTGGTCTCTTAAACACCTATGTTAAAATGTTTAATTAGGTTAGTGCTAATTCAACCAAAAACATGTTAGAAAAGGTACAATAATTTAACAATGTACAGTGTATCACCTGATACTACATCTTAGGTAACTTTTGACACACGCCTTAAATTACATGAGGTGATTCGAATTTTATAGGTACTTTAGCAAACAGAACTTAACCTTATATTCGGGTTTCGTTTCTACTTATTTTCTAATTACACCCTACGGTTTCCTTACATTTCAGTGACCTCTCCATTGCGGGGTATTTTATGGCATAGGATTGTAGCTGTACTGTATTCCTCCTTTCCTTTACAATTCTACACTTTTTTTACAGGTACTGAAAAGCAACTTACATACAAACCCCCAAAACACATTTATCGGGTTATCGTGGCTAAAGTGTATCCGAAATTTCAACAGGGCAGTAAAACTTGAAACAGATACACTAAGCCTTAACATTCCCTACAATGTAAACAGCTGTATTACCCTGAATAAATGTTCTTCTCTCATTCACTCGGTCTACTATATCCATAAACATTTTTTAACTCATTTTCCCTCACTTATAACAAATATGCGTGTACTGGTAATTTCAAACATAACGTAGTTCAACCTATTATTAACAAACAATCATGATTAACTTTTAGGCATGGCGAATGAACTGAATCGGCATTGAGTTACTTAGTTTTTTTTTGGGGGGGGGGAAGCATTCTGCTGTAACAGATGATAGTTATTTACAATAACTTCGTCCAAGAGATCAAATTACTTTACTTGCTTCAATATGGCGAGTCTTGATGTATATTACTCTAGCATGCAGTGTGTAGTGTATGTTTTCTCGATATCTCCAGGAGCACAAAAAATATTTGTATATGGCATTATGTAATAATTTATACCAAACACATTAACAAAAACAAGGTGTTAACAGACGATGAAATCCCAAATAAATACACACGATTCAAAATTACTTTAACGACGGCATTTTTTAATTCCAAAATAAACTCTTTAAATATAGAAAAAACATCGAATGCTACTTCTAGCGCCTCCAGCGGTTGCTGACCAAGTTAATTCTATGGCTGATATTTATCCTACAGAGTCGGACGGCCCTGGCTAAATTCTTGGATCGGCATGAGGTAGCTCTATATAAGATAATAAAACCCCTTTAATTTCATGGCGCCATTGTGGAAGCAGATAACCAACAGCACAGCAGCAGGGCATGCTAGGTAGCCCCTATCTGCCCCCCCCCCCCCCAACTTTATGCGGTTGTGAGGGAACCAGTGTGTGCCAGGTTCAAAACATTGACATTTTCTTGAAGATACTTACATTGCAGTTATAACTTCAAATTTATACGGAGGTATGCGTCACTCTGAAGTATTTTTCATGAGTTTATGAATATAGGAAATTATTTTCTACATCTTTGGAGCCGACTCTGATTAGGCTAAGCATTAACGAGTCCCTATTTATAGGAGCCGAAGTTATGCCAAGTTATGTGGCCAACTTGCATTCATAAAGTACTGCACTTATCAGTATAGGCTATGTTTTTAATAAAGAAACTATTACATTTATAAATAAAAAACAGCGTAGTTCGTATTTACTTCGGTATCCCTTTCTCGTAATAGTTTTTAATATTTCTATCAGTGAAGGCTGCAATTGGGATATCTCGGGTTCTGTATGTGTGTTTGGCGTACGAGCGAGTGAGGAATGGACATCCCCCTCCCCATGTTTTCACAACATTACATAGTATCGTTGGTTTCACTGGTATTGATAAAAAAATCTTCACTTGTAGTTTTTTTATACAAAAAAAGAGGAGGGGTTCGAGCCAACTTTTATTTACAAAAAAAATTGGTACACAGAATCAAAATTTTTAGCATTCGAAAGCGATTAACATAACTCCAAAATTTGATGGTCTCTCGGTAATCCACTGACTTCAATATGATCTAAATATTTTTGCTCTCATAATGTCTTTCATATACATCTCGACCAGGCTGAATGGTGGCGAATGATGGGTGATACCGGCTTGTTTGGTAACTAAGTCAGAACGCAAATGGCACTGATTTCGAGTGTCCTGCTCACACTTTACAAAATCCACTTCCAAGCACATACACAGGGCAATAGGGAATAGGACAGAGTACAAGATGGCCATAATTTCCACGTACAGAACATGCCCTGCATCCCTCCTCAGACCATGCGTCTGGAACGATTGCGTCCTTAAAAGTGCAGTTACTTACATAACCCGCCCTCTACAGTGTCGGTGTATATATATATATATATATATATATATATATATATATTATATATATATGTCATAATATTTTCGCACAAGGACAACACGCATGTAAATAGCGAGGTGCATAAAAACTTTAACCTACAACAAAGTCGCACGTATTGAGATGTATACATATCGAATAATATTGTAATTTTTTGAGGATATGACTGACTGCAATAAATTAAGCGAATAAAAAATTCCTGTGAAATAAAAAAATACCTGTGAATAAAGTTCTGTTTTTTCATATTTACCTAATTTTCCAGAATATATATAAAACTCAAAAGACACAGAAATAAAATTAATTTAATGAAAAAGTATTGTATAAAGTACCATTGTACTTATGTATGATTATATAATTATATAAAATAAGTTTAAAATTTTAAAATTTAAATTTGTAATAAAATATAGGTTTAATAAATTATGCAGATAATTAAAGTCCCGCATCATGCATATAGGTGTACTGCTGACTGGAAAAAAAAATTTCAATGGGATAAAAATTACAGATTTTCCTATGCCAAAAAAAAATGAGTGTCTACAGTTCGCCTGGCGGTTGAATAGACAGAGTGGGTGGATACTGACAGATCTTCTGGTAGTGAAATCGAGAAATTAACGCTTGCCTGGTGACGAAATCGGTAATTAATACACTACTGTAGTTCCACCTAGGTGTTGAAAATGAAAACAAATGACAAACGGAAAAAAATAAGACGTCTGCATACTATGGGTGAGTAGGTTGAGGCCTGACGATTAATTAACCAATGAGAAACACTGGTGGGGTAGAGGCCTGCTGAATAAACAGCCAATAGCAATTGGCGTGATGCAGTCATCTGCTGGACGTGGTACTGGGGAAACCTAAAATAAACTAAGTTTTCTTAAATAAATGTTTAGAACCGTTTTTAAATACATTTTTAATAATAATTTTTTCTTAATTTTTTACAATTTTACATAGATTTCTTTATTTTTTTGTATCTTTAGGATTTTTTAGAATTCTTCTGGGTTCAAGGTCATCCACGAGTCCTGGGCACTAGGTCAAAGTCAAATGTCAAGGTCACCCATATTCAATATGGTGATTAGGTGACGTCGCAACATGGTGGCGGGCGCCTATCGCCTACTCTTGAATACTTTGTACCAGAATGCAGATAATAATTATTCTACTTTAGTAAAATCGCATGAAAGACCGGTAATTTTAGATCTTTATGTGCGATTTGCAAAAACTAGGAAAATGTTTGTCTTTGTTTAAAACATATGAATGTAATGTCTTATTGAGAGAAACATGGCATTAAATATATATTTAAAATATATGCTGAAATCATTTGGATTTTTTTGTAACTATGCAAGTTCTATTCGCATTAAATGAAATATAAACAAATATTCATTTTCAATACCGTCTAACATTAGAGAGTATAAATATTTAAAATATTTCAGATTAATTTATTTACACAGGAAAAAACTTCTGCTGATGGAATATGCTTGCTGTTAGTATTTAACTATTATAGGTCTGCAGTGAATTGTTACTATCATTTTGAAGATATTATTTTAAAACTTACTCTGTAACTTTTAAGTTACAGAACATATAATAACATACAAATAGTTGAACTAAATAAACATAGTATCTCGATTAACATGACACAGTTGTTCGAAAACATCTAACATGTATGAAAGAATTATGCGTGTACTGTGTGTGAATTTACGTGATTAAGCAGTGGAAAAGTAGACTATTTGTATATGCAAAGTACAGTTAATCTGTGATTTTACTTTTGCTGTACAGAAAAATGACACGTACATTGCGGCGAAATTTTAATTGCGATATACGTGTCAATTTTCTTGTCGTAGAGGAAAAAACTCACGAAAGTTACAGTTTCCTTTCTGCTGCATAATAACAGAAATTTGACACAATTCCGTGAATAATTCGTAGCACACGTTACTTTCACAAATTTTTATGCTGGAATCACTTGGATGGAGAGTAAAAAAAAATCCATTAATGGATGTAAAACAATACACCGACTTCGTTACGGATTCTGCTGGCACGTAAATTTGTATAAATTTACACAACTTTTATTCTACTGTGCTGGTTGTATTGACGGCAGTGGTTACGGTGAGTTATAGAAGAAATTTCAACGAGGAACCACTTCGAAAGTTATGTCTGCATTAGGCCGCTCACTTACGGAACATGGGTAGTACTCTCCCGAACACTCGGAGCAGGGGCGTATCCAGAAATGTTTTTTTTTATTGGGGGGGGGGGGGCTGAGTTCATTTTAGTAACTGTATATTTGACAACCCCCCCCCCCCCCGTTTATTCAGAAAAAGAAGTTTTGATGTATAAGATGTAATCATATATGTGGTTAGTAACAAATAAATTATTGCCATTTTAATATAGGGTGTAAAAAATGTGTGTTATGTTGGTAATAACAAATATATAAATATAATTATTGACATTTTGATAATAGTGTTTTAAAAAATGTGTTTCTTTTTTGGGGGGAAGGGGGGTTGCAGCCCCCCCCCCCCCCTGGATACACCACTGACAGAGTAACGAGTAGCGTGGAAAGGCGTGCAAAATGTTTACCTTGGCATGCAAGGAACTATTACCGCGAAAATCCTATTTATTAAATCATTGATTATGTTTTGAAAACTATTTTCTTATTAATATGATATCCTTTGACGCTTGCATATAAGTTCCTTAAGCTTATTATTTTTATCCGTACCAAAGGTTGGAACCAAGTCAGCCAATTCCCGCGTAGTTGTCGAGATATTTGGACAGTTCTGAACGAGATCTTGAGAGCGGATGACGATGGAATTAGGTGAGAATGGAGCAGCGCCGGAATGCAAGGGCGGAGGAAACGGGAGATCCTCGAGAAAACCCGACAACCAGCGGCATCGCTCAACATGATTCCCACTTGCGAAAATCCGGGAGTGAGCCGACCGGGAATTGAACCCAGTTCGCCTCGGTGAGAGGCGAGCAGGGTAACCACTCAGCCAACGTGGCCCAAATTGCCATGTAATAGTTAAGGGTTTGGCCCTCAGTGGAATGCAAGGAGGGGGAGAATTATTGACCGAAAATGTCCACTGGCCAAGTGCAACGTCAGTCACGTAACCCCAGAGGGAATCAAACTCGGTTCACCTTGGTAAGAGGGGTAGTCTAACTAATACACCACAGAGCACCCCTGCACTCTCCTTAAATTACAGGACATGCATGTTCTGATTTTATAACCACTCACAAATCCTGTGAATTTTTTTAGATTAATTACAGAAAAAGGTAATTATAAAATATTATATACATTTCATTTCTGGTTAACTTTTAAAACGTTATTCTTCAAAATATAAATATAATTTTCAAAACTTATTAATTTAAGTTTGCAAATCACTGAACTTGAGATATTTTATTTTCACGTTAAACCGTATTTTAAATGCGTCCCTAGCGGTCGTTCCTTAAAGCGATTTCTACTACATGTATGAGTACTGTACTGTACATAGCGGCACAGTATTTATACACGAGGTTTAAACGTAATGCAATATGCACACAGTGCATTGCAGGAGCCTTCGTGATTAACATGCTCATACAAAGTACGCTGATAAATAATTTCCAACGTGTGGCCACCCCCCCCCCCCTTTTTTTTTTACTTTTTTCGAGGAGCGCAATGTTTTCAAAGTCCACAAGCCAGCCCGCTTCCGTCAGTGGCCCGAAGGTTGGTAAATGTTTTTTCCCCTTCTGTCGTCCGGTTGGTTGCCCTTTAAGTACGCGACGTAAAAACGTTAGCCCGGCTCCAGACGGCTCTTGGAGTGCGGGGCTGGGAGAGTTTTAGAATGCACGAACGTGCCCGCCGAGCTCTCAAACAAACGTTGATGACCTCTTAGGGGGTCTGAAAGAGAAACGACCATCCTTTGTCTTCGGGGAGGTCACGAATTGACCTTTCTTCTGCCAAAAGAAGAGAGGAGAATGGCTGCCATTTAGGACCAGATGGGGAAAAAAACTTCTCTGAAGAGACACGAAGCCATTTACAACCAGCGCGTGTTTCTAATTCGATCTGGGCCTTAGAGAGTGCATCCGATTGCCAATCAATACCTCGGACTGCTACTTGGAAAGATTAATCGTTCCATCTCAATTCTTTAGACTATAAACAATCACCCTCACATTGTACATGAACTCTTTTAAACATAAAATTTAAAGTGTACATTTGAAAATGGCGAAGCGCTTATAGCAATAAATTATGTACATATAAAAATTCTGTAAACTACGCGTAACACACTTCAGCTTTTCGCGGTCCCACAAAACATGGGTGTATAGAAAAAGTAACTTACACTAAGTACTTTATTCTTGAAGGTATTAAGCTTGTTTTGAAGTGGAAATCATTTCTCCTGAATTAATTGACAAAAGTTACAAGAATAAAGTTATAAATTGAATAAGTGTTTGTTATGAATAATTGGAAGTAAACAACATTCTTAGTTGTTAGTAGTAGGATCATGGGAAGTCTGGGCCAATGCATTTTAAATGGGAGGTGTGTTTGTGGCTGGCGGTCTTCGGTTCCAAAACGGACGAGCTCGGCAATCTTCGGCTCAACTTAGGGGATTCTCGAAAGCCCCCGAATCGGGTTTGTCGTACGTACCCGAATGTGCTCGGCAGTTACGTCCACTAGTTATTCAAGCATATGTTTGTTTCTGGTGGCCATATTGGTTTTTATAGGTATAGGGCATGTCAAATCGTAGATCTGTATTTATTATCCTACTTTTAAAAAACTATTTTTTAATTGTAATTTTTTTTATTGTGTCGAAATTATACATAGTGTATTGCTCAAATATGCAAAAGTCTCTCATTCAATTGCTACATTTCCAGCCACCTCTCTTGAAGCCTGATTAATACACTATGCCAGAATATGCAAGTTATTCACCACGTATACAGTTTTGTGGGTATAAGTATGCTACTCAGAATTTTTTAATGTATGTTTATATGACTAAACCAAGCCCATCAATGATAGCGACCACATGCCCGAGTACGTCATAATCATGGTATGGGTCCGCATCTACCAACACGTTTATATGCTTAATTGGCGTTAATTTAAACACAATACTGCACAGGCCCTGGAGACTTGCAATGTACAAGGTTGATAAAAAGTTTTAACTTACCTACTCTTCTTTGCCTTTAATTCACCAATCGTCCAATCATTCTATCGGTATTTGGATCAATCCATTAATCTTCCAATATTTTCGTCAATCTTTCGCAATCTTCCCATCAGTATTTTAATCTTCCAACGAATCTTTCAATCTTCCCATCAATTTTTCAATATATCTTTCCATCAATATTTAGTCATCTTTCCATCAATTATTCACAATCCTTACACCAGTTTTTCGTCCAATCTTACAATCAGTCATCAATCCATATTCAATCTATGGGTTTGACGTATATCTCTATCCACACATACTAAAATAAATAAAAATAATTTATTTTTATATTACTAGGTTATTTTTATTTTCTAATAACAATTTAAGAAGAAAGCAGTTTATCGCATCATGCAATATATCCGCGTTCCTTCCATATACTAATGATTTGCATATATTTCAACAATGCGTGAGGAATACCCACGTTCTTGAAGGTAAAAATAAAATATCCGAGTCTACCAAAAAGTTCATTCGGGTCTTCAGGAAATATGTACGAGCGTTCTTGACGCTTTCTGTCTTCTTCGCACCCCTTGTCGAAGGAAACTCGTTGGAGAAATGTGTGCGAACGTCAAGAGAATCGCCATCGTCATCTTGAACATTGTCACTGTCTCTATGTTCATTTTCATCTATGCTATCTTTATGAACATCTCCACTCCCTGTTTCGTCCTCAACACTATAGTTGTTTTTCTTTGTAGCAGTAGTTGTATGTGCTAATCAGTATTTAGAGCTGACGACCGTTTATTTTGAAGTTCGTCGACTTAACGCGGAAGTCTTGCAAGTGTACATTCCATACAAACCGACTCTACTGCACTCATTCCGTCTTTAGCATTAACTGTCTCATCCCAATCGTCCGTGGAATCAGTACCCACTGATGTAGCAGGTAGTATAGGCGATATCACTTGCTGGTTCTCAAGAGATGACTCGTTACAATTCTTAATGTGGTTCTTCAATGTATCACCTCGCATAAACTGCGTGTGGCCATTTTCGAATTCTTCATCGTGCGGAAAGGAATCTTCCTATAGGTGGTTCTCTTATGTCGACGAGCATTTTGACCATAGGAGAAAACTCGATCGCAGAATCGGCACTGGCGACAAAGAGTTAGCGAATATGCACGCCGAACCCCCGTGGTCATTGAGGTCAAATGCCAGCCTTCGCATTCGCAATTCATTTCTTAGAATAATATGAGAGCGCTTTCAAATGATGTCCACTTCACTGTGTCAGAACGTCATCAAAGTTATCAGCATGCGTCAACGCTCTATGTGTACATTCTCCCATCACTCGGGAAAATCTCCAGTTTTTTTTTTCTAAGACAGTGAAAACATTAATTTTTTTTTGACGATTTCAGGCTTAGAACTAAGGGCCCTAAGCCATGCGTCACCTTAGTAAATTGCTTAATACTTTTGTATCAGTTGCGCATGAATATTAAACAGTGAAAATTTAGGTACGAACATCGCTAAAAAGGCTTCAAAAACACGAATCGTTAATCGAATTGCAAACCACTTATCTTACCCTGATCCGCATATCCGATGGCAAAAACTTCCGTTTCACCTTCACTATAAATCAGTCGACTATTGTTTACTCAAAAATGTAACACTTCTACAACTGCTAATTACTTCTCCTCAGTCACAATATACTCAGAAAAACGTATTTCAACGAATAATTTCGTTATAACAACAATAATAATTTTCAGTTCACGCTATTAAAAAATTTACAATTGTTTGTATTTATTAAAAACTAATATATTAATATACATTAGTATTTATTGAAATGTGTATATACCTTGTTGGGGAAACACAACACTTCTGGAGTCCTTCGCTCGTATTAAAAGCTAAATTTCCAATTTACTTTCGACGAAAACAACATATTTGCAGAAACAATTCATATATGCTATTGAATTTCACTGCTGATTAAATAATTTTTCAATAATATATTAAAATTATATTTCTCAAACAAATATCGGAGTTAGCTTTTAAGTGCTTGCAGTTTGTAAGCGTAAAGAAGAACGTTTAGAGATAAAGTATGTTAGAAGATATTATAGCAAATAAATCTTAAAATAACATAAAAAAGTAGTATTTCAAAAGCCAAAAAATTACTTCGTTCCAATTATAACATTCACGATGATCCAATCTGACATGTGGTGTAGAAGTAGTCAGTGAAATAGAATAGAGAAAGAAAACCCAAGGGCCACAGCATAGAAATAAAAGAAATGCTCTGGTGAGTTCATATATTAGCTTTCCGAAACGGGGTTAAGAACTTTCCATCAAAGTGTGATATCATTACCTCCTACGCGACTGAATAAATCAGACGAGAGAGCCGCTAACACTACGTCTGTAGATCTATCGGCTGGTGATCGGGGGTTGCTGGGGTCTAGGAAGGAAGAAGGGCGGGAAGTGGAGAACCTAGCAACCGCTACTTTCTAATAGATCGAAACTCCATTATCACTCAGGGGTTGGTAGGGGAAGGTACAGGGGTGATTGGGGGTGGGCCTTACGCTAGCGAGGTGACGAGGGTACTAGCCAAAAGAACTGGGTGGAAGAGCAGGTAGGCTATTACCGTAGGGGTTGAAATTCCGTAGAATTTGATGCTGAGGCGCATTGCAGCTTGGTTTTGGTAGGAGGGGTGGTAGGGAAAGGGGTTGTTTTCCCGGCTTCGATAAGGCCCGGTGGGACGGGTAAATGGATTGGGAAATGAACCCAAATGTTATAACGAGGTAGCGAACTGGACGTGGCGCTGCTTTCAGCCTTGTAACCACGCTGAATGAAATTGCTCGACGATGCGATGAGGATAGAGACGAGAAATTTTAACAGGATATTTTTCTTGGAAAAAGAGCTCCCGAAATGTCTTTCAATGGATTCAAATTTGTGTTTAATGCGCTCGCTATTTTAGAAAGCCATTTAAGTCTGTCGTTACGTCGTATATTGCTAACTGGTGTTACTTGTCTGTTTTGCGAGTTTGCAACAATGTACGAGCAATCAGGATATATAATTTAAACAACAACAAAAATATAAACTTTTCCCGGTAAACTGAGTACTTTCAAAAGTTCTGCATAATATCTACTGGTATGTATACTGTTTATCCTCTCACTGCACGTAAAATTAACACTGCCATATGTCTGATCACTTTTATTCATGCATCGGTCAAATGAAACTGTCAGATTATTAGGAAAACAAATTTATTACAAATTTATTAAATGTTACACTTAAAAGAATTTTAAAAATGAAAGGAAAGGGAATCATTTCAGTACTGTATTACTAAATTATACCTAGTGATTTTAATCCTTCATTTAAATGCAGAACTTATTTATATTTGTCATTACAAACCTCGCTATACGCATTTCACTCAGCGTGTCAGTTAAAAACAAATGCTGGCAGGTGCAGAGACGTTTTACAAAGGTTGGGCAGCCGATAACACGTGTGAACGCTTGCGCGTCTTTATGAACTTGTGAAGGAAGAACAGGTATTTGCTCTAACCGCAATGTTGCAGATATACCAGTCTAGATAACAAACATTATGTTTTAATAGTACATAAAAAAAACCTATATAAATATCACCGTCAGTATTGCTGTGAAACTTTGACAAGAAATAAAAATTCCAGAACATGTATATATGTATATATTATAATGTATATATAATATATATATATATATTATATATATATATATATATATATATATATATATATACATTAACAAAAAATAATAATGTAATTATTTTAATATTTATGTAGTGCGTTTTTAGAAGTAAACAAATCCGAGCTTTTTTTTTTTTTGCGTTCGAGGTAGGGCCTACAACGATACGGGCGACAATAGCATGCGCTCCCAACGTCCGATTGCTCATAAGCGCAAAGCGCTAAACCTGAGTGCAATGCTTCCGTCGTCGCCCTTTCCTGTGCAAATTAGATCTGTAACAGTGCGGCTTTATTCCACACGATGGAATACCACAGACTAAGCTATGGCTGCGTGGTTTGACTTTTCTCCTACGTCTTAAGGGGAATAGTGCATGCAAGCAGTATTTACCCAGTTTTCGATATAACTCGTTTTCCAAAAGGTTTATCGAAAATTTTGGCTCGACAAGACATAAATGATAGTTTTCGACTCCTTTTTATGTTGCTAGATATTCACTGATTTAATTATTTACGGAGTACTGATGGAAGAAAAAAATAATTTCTTTTTCTTATCTTCAATCAGTTGCTGCGAGAATAACGAACGCCGTGAATCTGTAACAATGTAGGAAGGTGTTCAAAATTGTTGTCTACGTCTTGTCGAGCCAAAAATTTCGAAAAATCTTCTGTAAAACATTTTGTCAGAAAAAAGTTTATATATATTCGGTTTTCGTGCACAGGCAACTCGCGATTTTGTTTTATGATTATACAATTTTCACGGTTAATTTTTTGTACCTAATATCGTAAATCTACAACCATACTTTCTTAGATAATTTTCTTACATGCAAAAATGTCGTATTCCCGGGACATTAATTTGCTGAGATACGCGTAAACAAGCTAACAACGAATGCACAGACAAAATGTCCGGACTACTATAGTTGGACAAGAAACAAAAGAACCTTCTACGTTTCCCTTCTGCGCAGCGGTGGCCTTCCCCTACCCCGGCACGGCTGGAGGGGTGGAACACCGCTTCTCGGCATTCGAGTCAGTATTAAGCTGCGTTTTCACTGGCCGAGCCGAGCCGAGCCGAGCGAGCGAATCGTTGTTAACGAACATTCGCGTGTTTGGTCCGTGTTCGGAAAGGAAGAAGGTATACACGGTTACGCTAGCCGAGCGAGCGAGGCAATTGCTGTGAACGAATGATCGCTCGTTCAGGCAAGAAATATTAACAACTGTTTTCACTAAGCGAGTGAGCGCCAGTGTAGAACAAGAGTTACTGGGGGAAACATCACGAAATGGACGACACTGACGCATTAATTTTTGCAAGTGCTGCGTTTGTAGTAATTGGTTTACTGTTGGGAAAGGCAACGGAAGAGAAGAATAATGTGGGTATAGAATTTTTTTATAAAGAGGACTACGCAAAATGCAGTCATCTTTCTTGACGAGTCGAGTTCACAACCTGAGCATGGGCGTTACCAGAACTTTTGTAGAATAAACGCCGACGATTTTGGGCATCTTCCAACATTAATAGAAGATGAAAACAGAAAGGACGACACTTACTGTCGCGAAGCAATACCACCTCGTCAAAAATTAGCGGTAACACTATGGTATGTTGCACCCGGCGTTGCAAGTTTAATGTTCCTGTTCAGGATGTCAAATACTGCGATATCCAAGATAATACCGGAAGTATGCCAAACTCTGATATCATATGTACGGGAGTATATTAAGGTAAGACAAATAAACTGAAAACTTTGTACAACAATTTATTTCAAATTAAATTGTTAATAAAACAAATATTGCTAAACAACTGTCGAAATACAATCGTCGCAGTTCAATACCTATTAAAACAATTTAGTGTAATGACATAAGTGAAATATAAAGGCTTTTAATACAAAGTATGCAAGTAGACATGTAAAACGTATGAAAATCGTCAAAATTAATATACACCAACGCAAATTTAAGACAAGACGTATTTAAATCAATACCAGACGTCATTGTATTTTTTCTGTTGACAATAGCTGTATCTTCGTTGATGACATCTGTGTTAACCTGAGGATCACGACTGTTTATATAAGAAACACGCGGGATTGACGAATGTGGTGATGCGAATTGTAGCGAAATAATGGAATGACTGCTGCTGTTTGAATCTGTAGTTGTGTAAGAGGGTGACAAAAGTGATTGTACTTGCATTTCCAGCTGTATTACTTGTCCACAACAATGTAAATCGTGGGACGAAAATGTTGGAATGGAATATGATTGTGGTCGAGATCCAAGATTATTGTACTTGCCCATATCAGCATTAAACAATATATTACCTATTTCATGCTCAACGGCACTTTTGCTGTCATCGCTATATGTCCTATGTTCGCCAAAAATATCACTCGCGTCGCGCTCCTTTCTTTTTGAAAGCGATGACATGACTTGCATTGCTGCTTGAATTCTTGGGTCCTCCACCACTCTCTTTTTCGGTACTTGTACTGATATGGACGTTCCCGGTGTAGACTCTGTAGACACAGTAGATACATTCTGCGAGTTTAGTGCATATGAATGTTCTAAAGTGTCGTCGAAGTTCGCCGTGCTAGTAGATTCGCTAGTCTGTAAAAATCACAAGAATGTTTAATTTAAGTAGTGTGTGTGTATACATATATTAGTTACCGTTTCAACATTTTTATTTCTTAGGGGACCATCCTAAAATCATGTGATGCTCCGATGGGGGGTATTACTTTACTACTCAGTACATGGTAGAAGAGGAGATATTTTCTTCCCGTCAAGTAATATTGCCAATACCCCTGTAAGCAGCATTTACATCTTGCGGTATGGTTTCTGTGCGATTACGTGTGATTATAATTGCCGCCCACACAAGGAAATGTTGTACATCCGACTCTCACCCTAACCACAACAATAGAAGTCGCTCTCTAGTCAGCAACTGGCGACACATGTCTGTGGTAACGTAATGCTTAAAAATGCTGCTTTAAAAAAATCAAATGTCTTACTGTCGTTTTACATGCATTGGGTATTATGGAAGACGTAAAGTATTGAATGACACTTGACAACCATAAGGCAGTGGAGAGGGGTTTCCTTTGTGGCCGATATCCACAACACAGTTCCTACAAGTACAGAAATGGCGGGAGGGTAACTAGATAACTTTCACGACACTTGGTTTTAGGATGACGCCGAAGTAACACAACATGCTAACTATATGTTGCATTTCCGTAGCGTGTTTGGTTTCTTTCTTTTACAGATACGCCAGATACACGAGGAATGGTTATCTATCTCTGAAGAATTTTTAAACAAATGGGGATTCCCATATTGTTTAAGGGCGCTGGACAGTAAACATTGTATTATTCGGGCACCTATAAACAGTGGTAGTGACTATTTTAACTATAAGAATAATTTCAGTGTAGTTATGAAGGTTATTGCAGACGCAAATTATAATTTCATATGTGGAGATGTTGGAAGCCAAGAACGCATATCAGATGGCGGGGTTTAGAGGAAAACTAAACTTTACAATAAGTTACAGAATGGTGATCTAAATCTGCCCCCCGATGATGTTTTGCCCGATATTGATGAAAATGTGCCTTACATTTTTCTTGCCGACGATGCCTTCCCCTTACAAAGAAACATAATGAAACCCTACCCAGGTACACATGAGAAAAATAGTGTAAAGAGAATATATAATTACAGGCTTTGCAGACCAAGGTGTATGATAGAAAATTCGTTTGGCATAATGGCATTGGTTTTTAGAGTTCTTCGAAAGCCTATGCTTTTGCAACCTCAAAATGCTACCTCAGTTATTATGACGTGTGTGTACCTGCACAATTTCTTAAGGGAAAGATCACTTTCGTATGCACCTCATGAAATATTGGATACAGTCGAAGGATTACACTCAGTTGACACAACTGTAGGGATTGAAGGTGAAATGACATCCTGTATACCTTTCAGACCTATTGCTAGGAGAGCATCAAATTTTGCAGAAAACGTATGACATATTTTTACTCAGTATGTGAATTATGTACACAAACTGCCTTGGCAAGAAATGGTGAATTTAAATACGAATGCTTTTTTTTTAATGCCTGTTAAACAAAAGCGTAAAAAGTGCACTGTAATTAAGTTCATTAGAACTGCTTATTTGTGCTTATACTTGTAAATAACTCGATACTGTAATAATAACAGCCCTGAAATAATGTGTACACGTATGTTACAGCATAAAAATAATGTGTTTTGTTCTCACTGTAGATGTTAATATGGAGTTCGTTACGCAACAATGTAATTACAAAGTATTTAAGTAGTTTGAACCATTTTTACGTGCTCGTTTTCAATTTTGCTAACTATAATGAACAATATGTCTTTAAAAGTCACCTTTATATAGTGTGTACTTTGTGTTTAACATACACTTTGGTAGTGACGTGTCTTGTACCATGCACATGTTATTCTCAAAATAATTTAACTACTTAGTTGTAATATGTGTATCAGTCTACTTACGTTCATTGTATCATCCGTTCCTCTTCCTTTGTATTTGTCAATAAAAACCAGCAAACTTTTGTATGCACACCATTTGCTGTTGTAGCTGTCTTCAGCTCCTGCGCCTGACTTTTGCATCTGTGATTTCTGCCGTTCTCGTCTGAATGACGCCATTAGAGATTCCATTTTCTTTCTTGCTTCAATGGCAGTACAGCCAACAGTGACGCTTACTGTTGTCCAAGCATCATTTTTTCATAGCATTCTTCTTGTATTTGGGATGCTGAGGATCCCACAAGCATGGCGAACCTCTGTACATTTCAGTTAATTCAATGGTTTTCTCCTGTGACCACTCCATATCAAACACCGAATTCGCAAAAAGATGCGACTGTTTACACCGAGCGAACACGCCAAATGACTGATCGCTCATTTGCAGAAGCCGTTTACACTGAGCGAGCGTTTGCTCGCCCTACCTATCTGCCGGAGAGCCCCCGAACATTAACTTTCGCTCGTCTTGTCGTGTTTACACTGGCCGAGCGAATGGACATTCGCTCGCTCGGCAATGCTCGCTCGCACAGTGAAAACGCGCCTTTCCACGGGCAAAAAGGGAACTCACGAATTTCATTTCATTATACGTTCATCATCAGATTTTAAAACATGTTAATATTTTCAAACGTAGCCAGCATATCCAAAACGATTTTTCCTATACTTATAATGGTAATATAAGACTGAACAAGTGATCCGAAGCATTAACGTCTTGATTCGCTGTTTGTGCCACAAATCGGTATATGAACGTCTTTCAGACGAGCATAAAAATGTACAAGCACCTGCAAGTTTATGTAAATAACGAGTGATTTGTTCAAGCCCAATCTATGAGAAGCTAAAAAATAAAACAAAAGTGAAGTGTCTAGACGGTACTCTAGGGTTTATGAACTTGCTAAAATAGCAAAACCGCGAAGTAAAATAAAAATTTGTAAACAAACAGATTCACGCCACTCATTAAAATTTTGCCACAACAAACAATAGACAAATATGAACATACACTGTAAAACTTGGAACTTTTTCCTCGCCATGTACAACTTGTGCATTTTTCTTCACACAGCACCACATCTAAAATCGTTTACTTTAATTTATTTCATGTGCCGTCTTCTTACTTTTAGGTATTGAAAAGTCAGACTGGTTTTCCTGTTTACCCTCTTCAAGATTCATTTGACTGTTGATTCTAAATTTCCTGTTGTGGCACTTGTTGCTTCAATGACGCACGTAAATTAAAAATACTTTATTGTTCGCTGAATTGTGCTGCAGCATTGTATAAGATCTCCCGTTCTTGACTTTGCCAAAGGGATGTAGAAAGCGTATTTACATAGTAAGGGTTCGTCTTTGAAATATATATATATATATATATATATATATATATATATTTACCACAGCAACTTGGTTTCTATGCCCACTACCATTAGAAAGATTAGGCCTTGGTGGCCGAGCTTTCATTTCAGGTGTACTAGATTTATATGTTGGCACACAATAAAATGTAATTGATTACGAAATAATAACGTTAGGCCACTGTTTATTTCCATAAAACATATAAATGCTGAGTAAGTTAAACGTTATCGCCTCTACGTGTATGCCACTGATCAAGCGCAGAGTGGTTTCGTCGTGATCGTAGAACTTCAGAAATTTAAGCGGTGACTCTATAATTTTATTGAACGCCTCTCTGTAACAAAGTTCAATGCTTGCCTCTGTCATAGCTTCCAATGTATCCGGTTTGCATAATATGAGACACAGCAGTCTGAATAAGCATTTTTTTTTTAGCTATTTTGGAAGACATGAAATAATCTTTCCATTGAGCGCGATGTCTTGATTGTATAATTTCGTCACTGTTTGGAATATGCTTTCTTTAGGCAGGTAAAATTACTGGGCGCACGTTTAATAGTTTCGTTAAAATATACTTTTTTTCAAATGCGCTACAACGGATTTCAAGCACCAGGTGTATGACCGCCTTAAACACACATTGTTATTGCGTTACAATTTATAAACTTGTTTTGAAAATGATGAAGTGAAAAAAACATTTAAGCTAGTTAGCCACTTTTAATCAAATTATTATTTTTAGGTGAACCTACAAATTTAACGAAGTATTATATTATTCTTGAGAAATAAAATTTAAGGGGCATTATTCTTAATTAAAAATAATTCACCTATGTGTTGTATGCTACCAAGTTTTTGTGATAATGTTGATAGAGAGGAAAATGTTTCAACTTTTCATAGTATACTCATGCCCTCCAGTTTCTTGTGATGCTTGCCACACACCGAATGCATACCTTAAAATACGTCCGATAGTAAAGCAGAAGAATAAATTGAACGGAACTGTTATTTTACGAGACGGTCCAAAAGATACCTTAAATAAGGAATTTCAGTATAAGTATGATTCGATGGGTTCATGGAGTTCATCGTGATTCCAGTGGGGATCCTTACCACTACCTCAAGTGCTCGCCACGTGCCTGCCCGCTGACACTGGGGTCTGCGCATGTAACACCCAGAAATAATGGTCCGAATGAATGAAAACTCGGAGGATGTGTAGAATAGTGTACCAGAAATAAGTGATTACGATTGCAGAGAGATGGCGTAGATATAGGCCCCGAGATGGCGTACACATGGGCCCAGAGATGGCGTACACATGGGCCCAGAGATGGCGTCCACGTAGGCCCAGCAGCACCCTCTGAAGTGTGACCGGAAAGGTCCTTGTTACGCCAAGCTCAATCAGTGAAGAGCCGTCAAACGAAGTGAAAGTAAGTGCCAGTATCCCTCGTCGACGTCAGACGGCTCCATATCATATGAGAGTGACTTCAAATGGGGCAAAATGATCTGTCTCCGGGAAACGGGCGTGTCATACCATGAGATTTTTGCTCTTACAGGCCATGTTGCTAAGACAGTGATGCGTGTGTGGCACCAGTGGATAGAAGAGGGTCGTATGTAGCGACGAGAGGATACTGGACCACGTAATGTGACTCCAGCCCGGGATGACGGTTATCTTGTCCACGTGGCCGTAACGGACCGTACAGCCTCGTCCACAGTGTTGGCTCGATACTGGAGCTCTGCAACGGGTGTGGACCTGTCTGCGTCTTATGGTTCGACGCCGTCTGCTACGGGATGGGCTGGTGGCATGCACGCCATTGCTTCGGTTTCCATTGTCCAGACACTTAAAAAGCCTCAGACTGCAATGGGCATATGAACGTTGTCGCTGGCCTGCTGAGTGGCAAAATGTAGTGTTTTCGGACGAGTCCCGCTTCAACCTATCCTATAGTGATGACTGCATACGTGTTATACCCTAGCGTGGTGACCCCAGGCTAGTAGCCTACATTATGGAGCGGCATAGCGGACAAACACCAAGTGTGATGGTTTTGGGCTCCATTGGATACAACATGCGATCTCCAGTTCCTATGTATTGAGGGATATCTGAATATCAACCTCTACATCAGGAAGGGTTTGGAGCCCGAGGTACAGCACGTCCTTCAGGCGACTCCTCGCGCAATATTTCAGCACGAGAACGCCCGCCCACATGTGGCGAGAAATGTGCAAGACTTCTTCAATGAACAACGGGTACCACTGCTGCCTTGACCTGTACGTTCGCCTGACATGTCACCCATCAAACATGTATGGGATATGGTTGGTCGGCGACTGGTTCGTCACAGACCTCCAGCAACTACTGTTGATATTTTGTGGACTCGCATACAAACCACGTGGAAGGAGATTACCTAGGAACATATGAAAGCCCTCTTTGATTCCATGCCACAACGTTTAGGGGCTCTGATTGAAGTACGCGGGGGCTTCACACCATACTGAATTCTCAAAGTTAGAGATCATGTAGAGTTCTGTAATTCTAATCAATTGTATATTGTCATATAGCTAATATGTGGTATAAAATTAATTTCAATCACATGTATCCCCTCTTGGTGTTGCATTTTTCACAAAGGTTGGTTTATATGTATGCGTGTGTGTATATAAATAAATATATATATATATATATATATATATATTTATTTATACACACATATATATATATATATATATATATATATATATACTCAACGATCACACAATTTCTTGAAAAAAAAATTGAAAGGAGTATTATTTTTTAATTAGATACTTAACTTTCTGCATTACTCAGGTAAACATTTGATTGAATGTAAGTACATTAGGCATCAATTAAGTACACTAACGGGTGAAATACTGTGGAGTGTTAGAATTTTGATTGTCATACAGTGTATGATTCGCTTGTGGTTGACATTCGAACATTTGACGAGGAACTGTTAGTAGATGTATATATTCGATTCAGGGACAACAGGGATCAAGGAGTGGCGCTACGGTGCTAGGGGTTCGGCCGCCTTCTTGGATTCCGGTATTCCCGCTCTGTCAATACGGTCACACGACCGCCTTCTTGGATTCCGCCAAGTCGGTAGCCAGATGCCGCCATCTTGGTAGCCAGAACATCGCCATGTTTGTAGCCAGATGACGAAATTTTGGTAGCCATTACGTCACCATATTATATCGCCATTTTGATACCCAGCATGTAATTTGTCATGCTCTATCATTCCATGTCAATTTTTCATGCCATATCATTCCGAGGGTTTTCTCCGAGTGCTCCCATTTTTCTCTCTTGCGTGATTTTTTCTTTTGCTCTCTTCTTTTCTCTCTCATTATTTCCACGCTCTCTTCTCTTTCTCTCTTTCCTTTCTCACATTCGTTCGACCATCATGTATGTTTACATTGGCTGTTGCTGGAGGACGCCCTCTGGGTTTTTATTTGTTTGTCATTTATCTCTCACATTCGTTCGACCCACGAAATTTGTTTAAATTGGCTGGAGGAGGACATTTTTTTTTGTCATTTATTTCTGACCGTCATCTTGGTTCTATAGTTGACTTCTAGGAGTAATGGTGTCGCTCTCGTTCGATTAGCCGCTACACAGTTTACTAACTTTGTTTGACTGCCGTATTAGTTCTAGAGTTGGCTGCTAGGGGTGTGTTTTTTGTTTAGTGCTCAAAAAAACCATCCGGTAAAGGGTGGGATTGAATGTCGGCCCTTGGCTCGTCAGACTAATGCCTTAGACTGCTCGGCTATCATAACTTGTGCTGGGATAAGAGTTTATTTGGAGTAGGTGTTTAGCTTAGAGACGAATAAATATCTTGACGTGGTTTTTCTTCATTACATTTAAAGTATTCCGGTTTAACTTATTTAATTCTGAAGTATTTTATTTATACGTAATATTTTTTTTATTATTCAAAATTCTGACCTATTAAATATTGAAGTGATTTATTTTTTAATTACTTACAATTTTTATGAATTTTATTATATATATATATAACTATATCAGAGTTAAAGTATTTTATTTACATGCAGAGGCTTTGTTACTCACACTGAACTTAGAAAATACTTTATACACCCTATGTTGAATGTGGGATATTTCCTATCCCCGATACTAGGGCTTGCCAATTTTTTTTCCCCACATGCTTATTGGCTTACGTCATCCCCTTAACTTAACATAACCTAACCATCATACAGAACTTGTAGTCACTCCACACACACACACTTGTTTAGTACCTCGAATATATTTGGGCCCGTATTATAAGAGGCTGTAAACATTTTTTATTTAATATAGTAACTTATTTCTCATCTTTGCTACACATACACATCCAGCCTTAGCAGTAATACCATGCAGACCAGAACGAAACAAAAATGAAAGTAAAATGTAACTCTCTTCAGCAGCTAACACTTTGAAACACCACGCTTTATCTTCTTTATCAACATCATAATTCACAGGCAATATATGACGGCACACCTGGAAAGGATATTAACTTGAAACGTGATAATGTCTACGAAACATTATTACATGCTTCTACAGTAACGTCCGGAAGAAAAACGGCCCACAAATACTACTCAAAACGTTATATACCAGGGAAAACATTGCACAAAACCTGATAACATCAAGGACCCTGAGGAAATAAGGATTTGAATGACATTGTTCCACGTGATATTATTTGTTGGAAGACTTTTCCAGTTCATGATAGTGTTGTTAATCAGACTTCTGTAATTAGCATTTTTAATAATGCTCTTCCATATTCTCGTAATAAAATGAAGTTTAAGATTGATCAGATTTAATTGTATCGATATTTAGATAGTACTACTGGTAACATGCTTATACTTGGTCATGTAGAACTGTCGTTTAATAGGTAATAAATTTTTTTTTGCTGTATTTGATGTTGACTTGTTTTTATTTGCATTTGTCCTTAGTTCTGAATGCTGTAACTGTGGGTATTTTGATATTTGATTTTTTAATGTCGTAAATGTGAAAAAGAGATACAGCGAGATTTATCTGACAAAAGGAAAAAATATACTTAATATTTTCAAAATGAAAAAAATATTCAAAGTTCTTACATACACGACCACATACGAAAGTGTATAAAGTTGGGTTAGGTTAGGTGAAGGGAAGCGGATGCTGAGAAAAGATGAGAAATTAGTTACTAAATAAAATAAAATAAAAATATTGACGGAGTCTTATACGAGGCGAAAGATATTCAAAGTCCTAAACAAGTGTGTGTGTGTGTGTGTGTGTGTGTGTGTGTGTGTGTGTGTGTGTGTGTGTGTGGAGTGACTACAAGTCCTACAAGATGGTTAGGATATGTTAGGTTAAGGGGATGGTGAAAGCCAATAGCACGTGAGAAAAATTTTTACAAGTCCTAACATAGAGGATAGGAATAATTCCACCTTCAACATGGGGTGTAGAAAATTTTTTCTAAGTTCAGTGTGAGTAACAAAGCTTCTATATGTAAATAAAATACATAAGTCTGGGATAGTAAAAATTACTATACGTAAATAAAATTCTTAAAAATTATATCTAATACTTAAGTCTGGGATAGTGCAAAAAATTATATATGCAAATAAAATACCTACAAATTATATGTAAATAAAAATAGAATACTTCAATATTCATATAAGAAATATCTGAGTAATAAAATAATACTATATATAAATAAAATACCTCAAAATTATACAAGTTAAATCCGAAAACTTAAAAAGTAATGAAAAAACCACAAGATATTTATTCATTTTTAAGCTATACACTTCTAATAAACTCTTGTCTCTGCGCGAGTCACGATAGCCAAGCAGTTAAGGCGTTAATCTGGCGACCCAAGGTTCGGCAGTTCGATCCCGCACTATTACATGTGGTATTTTGAGTTCTAAAAAAAAAGCAGCACCCATAGCAGTAGCAGCCAACTCTAGAACTAATATGGCGGTCTGAAATAAATGACAAACAAAAACCAAGATGGCGTCCGCCAGCAACAGCCAATGTAAACATATATGCGGGTGAAACGAATGTGAGAAAGAGGAAAGAAGGAGAGATAAGAAAGGAAAGAGTTAATGCATGAGATAAAATGGGATCACTCGGAGAAAACCCTCGGAATGATACAGCATGAAAAACTGCATACTGGCTACCAAAAGGGCGATCTAAGATAGCGATGTACTGGCCGGCAGCCGTTTGTCTTCGTAAGAACCAAACTTATCTACTACTACTAAACCTACTGTTTGACTTTTTGAAAAAAATTCAGTTTCCTGAAGATGTGCTAATTTTAATAGAAAGTTTAATTATTAAGGTAATTTAAAAGCGAAAATGTTTCCAGGAAACAAGATAAGCGAATCATTTGAATTAGACTTATGTTGGCAGACTAGCTGAAGTGGAATTGTTAAAAATATTTTTTTAAATCTACAATATTATGACAATAACATATATTATCTATCAGTTTTGGGAGATAAACTACTAAATGCAAGTTTGGAGTGTATTATTACGCGCCACAGAGGACTGAGAAAGCAATGAAAAGGAAAAGAGAGTTACTGAGGAAATAATAACCAGAAAACTTGGAGATGTCATAACGAAGAATAGGAATGATAAAATGGGCTGGCAAAATGAGTAATGAGGAGGTAATGAGGAGAATAGCGGAATAGAGAAGTGTCGCGACATAATTAGGGAAAGAAATCTTACTGCCTGGGTAGGGCCGTAAGAAAAGGTTGTACAAAGACCTTAATAAAATAGAAAAATAAATAACGCAAGAAGCAGAGGACGGAAGCGGATATGAGATGATGAATTAGCTGAAAGGAGGAGGAACGTGCATATGCACGAAAGGAAAAACTACACAACACAGACACGCGAAGGAAAATTTCCTTTGGAGCGATTGAGAGGACAAATGTAGGTAGGCCTACTACTATTGATGATGTCAGTAAGTATAAAAAATACGCTCCACGTTTAAAAAAACTATTCAGTTAGTATCAGTTGTACTCGTAGTGTCCGTAACATATTTTACCGCAGCTAGCACACAGTTTTGTAAACTGCTGCCGATATAAATTCACTTAGGAGATTTTAACGAGTCTTATGAACTCCACATACCTTCAGCAAATATATTTGTAAATTCATGGCGTAAGAATAAGTTTGAAACAGGCACATTACTATTGTTATGTGCAGCAACAGACATGCTAGCCTGATTGCGAGAGCACAAACATACTACGAGGAAGTGGAACAAAGCCTTGAGCACTTAAAAACAAATACCTCCAGACAGGGCCGGTTGTTAATAAACACGGGCTAATATTACGGCTGGAAACACAGCGAACGATGTCTTTGTCGTTAAGACACTGCACCAGCATGACGTCCAGAGATGGGGGTGTGCCGTCCGCCGACATGCGTCTATTCATCAGCCTAAGGCATTATAGGCAAGATAACGATGTTCCTTAGAAATTGTTCAGAGTGGCTTTAATGTAATTAAGTAATTAAATAATATATAATAATCATGAACTGTAACCAAGTAAGCATAATAAGAGCTCATCCGCGTTAAAGACTAACTGAAAGGTTTGTAAATAATATGTAATTTATATTTCAATACAGGACGATGAAGAGGTAAATGGTATTCACCTTTGCGTTACGCCTAACTCCAAACAGTTTAATATAAACTATAAAATACTACACCCAATTGTATAAAACGTAACACTATGTCAAATTTCTTGCTTAGACTTTGTAATGGTTAAATAGAATTTCTTTTTTTATATATAGTTGTTCTATATTGACTTCCAAAAAACATGCCGACTGCTATCAAAGTGCTATTTTTCCACATCTTAAAGAGAAATGTTCACTTTGTCTTTGGTGGAACGCCATCTCGTCTCTAACGTCACGCCTTCTTCGAGCTGGCCAGGACGATAGGCCTGTCCCTCGCCTGTAGCTAGCACCAGAGCGCCCTCTTATTCAAGTTAACGCCACCCGGAGGAGGAAAAAACGTGCGTAGTTACTGAGACTGAACACCACGCACTCAGAGCGCACGCCCTGCTTGAGCAAATGCGTTTTGTGCGCACTCCAGGGCACGACAATCACGACATGACAAATGCTCAACAGTCAACAGGTAGCAAGGTCAACCCGACGAAACCGCAGTCCCAAAGGCACGACAGAAGTAGATTCTATTTCTGCTTTCCGTCGTGTCGGACTCGGGACGCGCAAGGCAAACTAATAAAACATTACGAAACAAAATTTCCTGCTTGCTTACCATACTGTATAAAACAATAAACAAACAAACTTGTTACCAAAATCACTTTTCGATTTATTTATATTAGTTGTGATGTTAACAAGCTTTAAAGCTCTCAGACATTCTAATCTTTCGTTTCCATGCCATCGAGTTATAACCCTTTATAGAGAAGTTCTGGGTTTGCCACTTAACTGTGAAACCTACAATTACCTAAAATTAACGTTAAGTCCGTGAATCTACGAAGAGAAATGAATGACTAAACAAACTCCGAAAGCTGACACTGAAATAAACAGCCACAATTTCAGACATAATGTGAGAATCGTTTCCATAACACGCTAACCATGATTAATATGAATTGACAGATAACGGTATGGAAAATTCTCGCGGTTGAAGGTGGTCGGGAAATTTTCGCGAAATATGCTCCTCCTGTAATCTTGATCCGGAAATACATTTTTCTCCGGGCAACGGCATGCATCGACCGGAGCTGCTGCGGCATTCCCGATAATTACCTGCTCGCTACAGGTATGCGTCTGATTGTGTGCCACCAACAGGTATTGAAATTCCGATAGCTATTGCGCCCGTGTCCTGTGGGGGCTCATTATGAATTTGTCGGAGGTTGGAGCACGCGACCGCGCCACGGGTCGATGGGGGAGCTGCTGAACCGTGACGTCATAGCCCATACCCATCATGCCTCAGGAGGGAACAAGAAGTCGCCCCATATGTCCGAGAGCTATCATTCACAAGGTGCCACTGAACTTCCAAATTTAAGTGTAAAAAATAACGTAAAAACCGAGTGATGAGTAACTTAAGCTTGCCGGCCCAAGGGGCGGGAAATATGAGCCATTTAAACGAGCTTGGTATCGTGTCCCAGAACATTCATTTCCCACCTACTTCCATAAATTGTATTTTGTAACTTGTGCTACCTCCGTGGATCGGATGGAAAGTTTTCGTGTCATAATCGCGTGCAAACCTAGGATTAGTGCGTGCCTATTTACATGAAGGTTTAGAATATATCAGTAAGTAAGATGTCCACGATCAGACTCCCGAAATAAAGATAAGACTTAAAAAAAAAAATTGTTATTTGCCGCCATGTCACTGGCATTACGTTTTATTTGTAGAATAGAAAAGATCATAACTTAAAAAAAATCTTTTTGCGTTAATGAGAAACTATGAAATAAAACCTCATTCACTTCATAAAAGTATATTTTTAGACGTATAAACTTTATTAATATATTCTGTAGCTTATTGCCAGTGTATAATCAGGATGACTTCTTTATTACCAGACCTACATATGTATAAAGTAGAGATACAAAAGTACACTTTAAATTTGAAATAGTCAAGATATATTCAAATCAGTGAACCCACAGAAAAGTGATTTACAGGGAAAAATCATTGGTAGCTTACTGTTAATTACAGTAGCAATGTTCCCCTTATTGATGGTGATTACTTGTTAATAACAGTCAATCCCATTGCTCAGAGGCGTTGTTATTCTGTTCTTTTGCAGCTTATTCTTTCAGCGACTGATTTTTCATTTGATGTTAATATAATATTTCAATTGATGTTACTGACTAAGGTTTCAGGTCACATTGCCTGACATCCATCTCTGTGATTCCCTTTTTAATTAAGGTTGTTTATTATATTGTTTTCTGAGTTTAACTAGACCTGTTTAATAAACGTGTACCAGATTTTAATCATGTGAATATACAACCTTCTGTTTTGTTCTGATGAAATTTGGTTTACTTATCAAAATATTTCTGTTCTTAAATAATGTTTATTTGCGGCTCTGTCTAAGGCCAATGAGCAGACTTCGTAGAAATTATCTACTATACATGATATAGAACTTGGATACAGATAAAAAATAGGATATGACACTTTCAACTTACTACGCTAGCATTGTATGACTAAAAACACCTTTACAGCATCCGAGAAAACCAAACAAATGATTGAAAAAAACATCAAATTTTCGCTGGCGATGAGTGCAGGCTCCTAGGAAATTGCTTCCCACTTCGCACATACACAGTGTACCAGGGTAATAACTATGACATACCAAAGAAGAAACAATAACCAACTTTTGAATCGCTGCCACACATCAATACCGTGTCCGGAAATGTCAAACTAACTCTCATTAGGAGCCTAAAGTTGGTCGTTTTAAAGACAGTTCTGTTCAGATTCCAGGACTTTCTGCGTCAATGCAGTGCTGCTGGAATTGATGGTAGGTGCGAGTGGCGAGATTTCTTCCAGTCGAGTAGTCAGCAGAGTTCAAAGTTGGAAGGAATGGGGATAACATACATCAGGCGGCTCATTATCTCTTCTCCCGATCGTGTTACTGTCTGGAAGCAAATGCATTCCTGCCTGTTTGTTGTTTCTGCATGTTGGCTGGTGAGTGAGCAAGACCGACACACTGTGTACTGCCTACAATGTCAAGTCTCGGCACTCTCTTTTGCTAGACTTGGATCATTTAAATGGACTTCCAGCACGATAAATTACTAAAATATGTTTTTTTTTTATGAAAATGAATATTATCCATTTAATTTTAAATACCTTAGGTATTTGTGTTCGTTGTTGAAAATATTCAAACACAAATCCGTGCATACTATCTTATTAGCATTTTTTTTTCTGTTATGGAAGCATATATTCACTAAAAGGACCAGCGCAACATTGAGTTTTACATCCCCTGATTATGTAAAGGTTAACTAGAAGTGGCAGAACGTTCTATTTTAATTATTTTACTAAAGACCGAATCACTCGATTGCCAATTATTTGATAAAGTCATGATTCACCCTGGGAGTGGGTTCCCAGCCATCACTGATTCGGCTTTCTCTAGATATGAGCTATAGTGCTCATAAGAAGGACCACAATAATTACCGACTCAGAAGAATGAATAAAAAGAAAAGTTAAAACGAATTCGTATGCAAAAATATTTATATTACGAACATTTATATATGCAATATATTTGTTTAAACATTATATTTTGATTGCAAAACCAACGATGTCTTCTATTCATTATCTAGCCTGTATTTTTATTGTAATGAAACTTACGTTTTGATTAAACCAATGACTACTTGCGTTGCTTATAGGTTATTCAAGTTCACTGGCTTCCAATATGGTGGAAATGTGATGTCTACCAAGATGGTGGTCGCCTACCAAAATTGCGGAATGGGTAATGGTAAGGGGTTACCTCTGGAAATTTAAGTTTTTTTAAAATAATACCTTTAAATAATTTTTATAGTAAATTTTTTGGCAATTTTTTGGATTTTTAATTTTAATTTTAGATTTTTTCGGATTTTCTGGGCTTTTGGGGTCAGAGGTCACTGAGGTCAAGACAAGGGTCAAAGGTTAAGGTCATATGGATCAAAAATGGCGGACTGTGACGTAACGGTACGGCAGACTTCGGCTCCGATGCCAGATGCCATTGCATGTCAATCGCCATTTCCCTACTACTGGGGCGGTATGGACGTTAAGGCGCATCCATTTGAATCAGTGGTGGATCCAGTCTTAAGTGTTTTGATAGGAAAAGGGGCCTGCCAGAAGTTCTGATGGTGTGGATATGTTCAAATTTCAACCTAAAACATTGTAGTTTGAAGTTTATCCAGAGTTTCTGGAAATAAGATGTTAAGTTTGAATTAAAACATTTTCTAAGTTAAACATTTCTTCCTCATCGCTTTTCTTTCCTTCTTTGAATCTCTGTTATCTCATGGCTGTTAACTTCACTCATATTAACTCTCACACCGAGAAAAAGGTTTGGTTGAACCAACCAAATGTGTGTTTGTACATGGCAAAACAAATTTATACGGTTGATTCAACTAAACATTTTGTTGTCAGACGAATTTTGTTGGCCCAGCAACGTGATGTGGTTGGTTTAAGAGTATGTTTTGTTAAATCAACTATACCTTTATTTGACCGTAAACAAACACATATGGTTGGCTTAACTAAACCATTCTCTCAATGTACTTCCTGCAATGTAGATCTCTTCTGGTCATAATGACTTTGATAACATTTCCTAGCCAGTGGTTTGTTTTCTCTTCTCCATAGTGTACGTAAATGAATAAGAGACAATAAGTTTATGAAGTTTATGAAAAATAAAATCACTTAATAATACAACAGTAAATTACGCTATCACTCAAGCTAACTGTACTGTGGAAGCTGCGTGGCAGCAATACTTCTATTGGGAGAGAAGTGCAACAAGGTGAGAGCTGAACAGTTCGTTTGTTTGCTGCTTTAGAGTACTCTGTTGTGTCGAGGTTCAGTTTGTTACAGCACAGCACGTTTTACGGCGAGCTGCAATTATTATATCTGAATACTCGAACTCGCGCCCAACTCGAGCACTATTAGCAGAAAACAGGAGACCGAAATCACACATTGTACATGTATAGTTGTTTAAAAAAAACTTAATAATGGATTTTAGGAAGGTAAAATTCTTTACCACATTTTTGCACATTACATCCTGTTTCGTTGTGATACGAAATAATTTTCTGAAAAAAGTATGGCAGTGGAGGAAAATGACATTTCTAATACAAATGACACGAGTTATAAGAATTTTAAATTTATATAGCTTTCTCGCACAAATATCAAAATGGAACGAAATTATTATGCTGTTCTACATATCAAAATCATTTTTGGTGTTATTAGAACGTCATGAAGCATACTTCTTGGAAATTTGTTATGTTGTTCGCCCGTATTTCAATTTTAATTTCGAGATACAATTTAAAGCCAAAATTGTTAGAATTTAAACTCTTACCACTTTTGAACAACCGTCGTATTTCAAAGAAGTCGCAATATGGCATTTCTGTGACTTTAATAAACATCTTAGTTGAGATCATAATGTGTGTTAGAATAACTTTTTGAAATTTGTACGAATCAGTATTTCAAGCTAAAATTCTCATATTTACATTAGAAAAAATTACAAACGTTATTTGTTAAATTAGCAAGTATTTTTTATAACGTTACATTCGATAACATGTCAAGAAAACATAAAATGTCCTCGAAATATAGCGGGGAAATGTTGACTCCTGAACAGCGTTGATATAAAGAACTTAGTATATTTTGTGTAATAATTTTTTTGAGGTGGTCTGTGGGTGATAGAGGACTCAGGTGTATTTAAGCTAAACTCTTGTCAGCGCTGTGAGTTACTGCGCATTCCGAAATACAAGATGAATCTTAAACGTCAGATTTTGTTAGAGTTATATTTGTATATATTACATATATTTCTTAAATAAAATATTAACATTTCCAAACTCTACATTTAAAAACAATCTGTTTGCTGTAAGTGATTGAATATTCGGTCCTTTTGAAACAAGTTAGGGGGCAAACAGGGTAGGAAAATAACAAGTAGATATTGTAGGACATCAAAAATTGAAACGTGTTGCAGCGTACAATGTTAATGGCATGACTTTCAAATTATAACGCTTAATATTTTATGACTATACAAAATAACATATAATCAATATTAATTTTAGTTATAACAAAATGCCAAACTTTATAGATCGCTATTAAAATAAAGAGAATTACATAAAATTATTTTTAACAATTCAAATGAATAATAGTTAAGCATGTTATTTGTAAAATTCAAAATAATAGTTTTACTTTTCTAAGTATATAGCCACTACAATTCTCAGAGACATTTACTTCGGTATAAATTAATAATGCGAATTGTAGGAGATATTTCGCAGCCCACGCAATTTGTGAAAATATTTTTTTGTTAAATTTTTATTAATAAAGAGCCATGAGGTTCCAAGGAGCAAATTCTTCAGGTTCACTGTAATCTATCACTAAATCAGGTACCACCAAGTCTGCAAAATGTAAACAGTTAAAAACGCCATTATGGGAGCAATCCGCGTAACACAACACGTTATTTTTCTGTTAACTAGCTGCATCTATAGGGAAATGCACTTAATGCGGGCCAACAAATTCCCGTGAAGAAAGTAGCTCTTACATACATTCAAGATCAGTTTCGTTGCATTTTGTTGTGCTGCAAAAGGAACTAAAATAAAGGGTTTTCGGTGTTTGTTTTTCTCTTTCCCCCGTGGGATTAGGGCTGAGGAGAATAAAGTGGACACCTTATCTCCTCGCAAATCCAAGAACTTGTTTTCTTGAGAAACCGTTTCGAGCCTTGAAAAAAGTTCCCCGGACTACACTCTTTCTTCCGTAAACCGTAGTTTCCGCTCTAAGTCTAACAGAAAATCAAGATTGCTGGAAAAAGAAGGAGCTGACATTCACGAAGACCACCAGTTTAGTGTTGGGCATTCACTTCGTTTATATGTTGTAGGAGTACTTACATACCAAAAGACTAGAAATATTTGCTTAAAAATATAATTTGTCGCAGTAACAAAGAGGCTACCCAAATGTGAAGATAATAGTGGGACGAAAGTTGCATACACAACTGTTTTATTACTATACTTTCTTTATTTATTTACTTGCATATATATATATTATATATCACCATTGTTTTAAAGATGTAACATAACCGAAAACTCCATACGATCTTTAATATGGCTTTGTAGATAGAGTCAAATTAACACCAGGAAAAATTATTTTATAACTCCGAGAACATGAGAACTAAAATAATGAAATTAATAAGTGGAGTACACGTGAGTATATTATGCACTGCTCACGTCATTTAAGCACTTTTGATATCAAATTCTGAAATTTTTCACTGTCCCTCCCTGCGTTTTTTTTAAACGGCACATTTACTGGTGGCATGCGCCCGGTAATGGTGACGAAGAAAAATTAGTTACGTGTCTTAACGCTGAATTAAAAGTGACAGTTAAACATATAGGAATAATTAAATAGCCTAATTAATTTATATGTATGTTTTTTTAAATGCATATAAGTGTCAGAATGAGCATATTTGTAAAATATTTACTTTTAAAATTATTGTAGTTTCCTTTAACCGACGCATCAATGAAGTAATCAGGCCCATGATCATACTTATTTTTCATACGGTGGAAGAATACACGTGTGCATAAAAATAGATATTAATCGCGGCTTCAAAAGTGCTTAATTTACCGTGAATTTCCTATACATCCTTAAATACAACAAATGAAAGGAAATGTACAACGAAAAAAAGAGCAGTTTACTTGTAGAGTATATGAATATTTATTCTTCCTCTCATCTTCCTCTTCATCTTCTTTTCTTTTACGAAATACAAACACGAGGCAAGAAACCCTAATACAAGCAATGGTTTGGCAACGTATAAACTACTACTTACTATTTTCAGCAGAGCTCTGCGATAATACTAAAGAATTTTTAACTTCGTTGCACTGAGAGGTGGGAGCTCTCCACCATATTCTCCGTACAATCCACTCCACAGACTCCTAATGTCCTGGAACATGAGTTTAACTTGAGTTTTCCTTCAAGAGAGATCACAAAAACCACTTCCGATTGGTTTAAATAATTTGTTTTATGAGATATCTTTTCACTTCTGTCTACAGATATGGAAATATCTCCGCATATTTTTCTTCCCTGGCAATAATATTTACGTTATTGATTTCTATGCCTTTTATTGTAAATGTACATAACAAAATAAAAGGCTCTCTTTCCCTATATACACATTTTTAGTAAAAGTAAATATACAAGCACGTACACACAAGGTGGCGGATTTGTTGTAACATGACGTGAACACTCCTGGGAATATAACTGTAAACAAATGGGTGTAGAATTCTTGGAAACTGTCTTCTGGTCATTGAGTCAGGATAGGTAACACACGAGGCTGTAGCTCACTGTATACAAAGACTCTCGTATCGCTGCTAATGGTGAACTGTGGTGGTACGTGACTACTCTCCAGCCCTTAATTCTTGTAGTAGGGGACATTTAGAACTGTGGAGTGAATGCAGGGATGCTAGTGCTCACCCGTACAGGCAAAGTGGGGTTCAGTGCTCACACGATATGCGCACTAGCCTCTCCTTGTGTTCCAACATTGGACCTGTTATTATGTGTTCAGGCCTTAGGTGCACGGCCTGCCTGAACACACCTTCAAACATTAAACCGGGACACGAGCGGGATTGCAACAACACATTGCCGGAAGCTAGGTGCAGAAATCGCCCCACCCCCTCCAGCTAGCCAATCGGGGACGAATATGTCAAACAACGCGCCGATATAGGCCAGCGTCACTCTGGGTGCGTTGTCTTTCCTCATCAGGCCATCACCAAGAGAAGGATACATATATTGATATGTCTGGCCGTCGATAACCTCTTACGAGAAACATACTCCGGAACTATGATTAAGGTGGGGACTTTCCAGTTAGTTTGTCAAAGTAGTGGCTTGTAACAATCAAAAAAGGTTAAATTCGAATAGTGAATTCATTATAAGCCCCACCGAGTAATAATCACGTTATATGATAATGTAAGATCATCTTGTTAGTAAACATCATTCACAGTTGTACTCTACCAAATCATGTCTCATTAATCAGCTACACCCCTAGCCATGTCATGTATGGACATGACCATAAGTCATAATTCATAACAGACCGCATTTATGCCAGTAGCAACTTGAGAAGCAACGTGAATAAGATTTGAGGCTAACCTAGTTTTGATGCATCCTCTAAATATTCAAGTTAGTAAACATGTATTATTAATATATAAACGTGGTGGGTCTCTTAAGAATACAACAGTAACCTAACCCGTTCGTCATTAGTTGCAAGCGACTTAGAAAGTAAAGAGACAGGGGTTACTCTTAACAACGTGGTCTTGAGAGCCGATGTAAGTAAAGCGAGGTGAGAATGGAGTAGCGCTGGAATGCAGGGGTGGGGAAACGGGAGACCCCCGAGAAAAACCCACTGACCAGAGGCATCGTCAGGCACGTTTCGTACATGCGAAAATCCGGGGGCGACCCCCCTCCCCCGGGAATCGAACCCGGTTTGCCTTGGGGGGAGGCGAGTAATGTAACTACTGCACCACCGCGGCCCCTTGTGTGAATTTGACTGTTGTATTGGTAACGTGCGATTCAACGTTGGGTACATGCACAGAAGAAGAAAATCAAACAGCTTCATCTTCAGTCGATCTACTCATCTATGTTCCTTCAAACTCTGCCACAGCGCTCATCTGTTTCCAAAGCAAAGCTTGATCCGTCACCAAAGCCATTACTGCGCTTATACGCAGCATTTTGTTATTCACTGTTGACACTACTGCAAACAAAATCGAAAATGTTGAGCTGTTGAAGATAGAAAACTTTGTTGTTATGACGGTCACAGATTTCCCTCTCTAACACTCCGGAGAAACTTTGGGTAGAAGCAAGTTAACACTAATGAAGCTACCACGTGTTACTGGAGAGTTGGTAAGAAGTCTGTAATCTTTCCTTGAGCCTTTCAGACAGTCAAATGGCCCTCTCTCGAGGTAGTCTGTCGGCAGTGTCCAGATATAGTCCGCTATATATGGGTACACGGGTCCATTTATATCCAGATGTTTGTGCCGTTGTTTATTACAGCAACTGTTGACATGTGCGTGTGTTAAGTGTGTGTGTGTGTGTGAGTTAGTTAGTTACATCAACAAATTGGTTGTAAATATTCATACAAACAGATATATAAATAACGTTACCTAGCATATTATTGAGAGACCTAAACCTGATTTAAAAAGTATTAAAGTTCTACCAAAATTAGTATACAATGTGAAAAAGGTTTTGTTGAATCAAACAAGATTTGTTTGGTGCAACCAAATATTTGTTTGTATAGGGGCAGTAAAATATTTTGTTGCTTAAACCAAATTATTTTGTTGTTCTCATTTGGTTACCCCAAACTGAAAGATTTGGTTGGTGCAACTAAAGATATACTTGGCTACACGTACATTAAACAGTTTGGGTCGATACAAAAATTTTAACAGGTTCGAACGAGTTTCGAACCTAGGTCACCGGCGTGAGAACTGCTGACGCCGGAAAGCCGGAAAGGTTTTAAATATATTACTGCAAGTATTGTGTAACGTGTGTAAACAAATATTTCAAGTTTTACAGCTTTACTTGTCAGTTTCTTGTTGCATTGGTTTATTAATGTGTTTATACGATTGTTAAGCATCAATATTATATATATATATATATATATATATATATATATATATATACTAAAAAAAACATGGCTACTATCCTAATTGTCACAAAAAAAATCACAAACTCTCGAGCTGTATTTTCGGACGAAGGCAGTCAAATGAGTGGCCAAACAAATACATACAGTTGATTCAACAAAATATTAATTACCAGTCTAATTTTTTTTTTTGCCCAACACGGTGATTTTGTTTATTCAAACATATATTTTGTTAGACGAACAAAAGTAATTTCGTTGCTTCCCAAATTTTGTTTGCTCAAGAATATAATTTGTCGGGTCAACTGAATACATATTTGGCCCTATACAAACAAATATTTTGTACGATTTTCTCTCAGTGTAGATGAACCGATTTAATATCGCCAATCAATTCCCAGAGGCAGACAAATAGGCAACGCACGCCATATGGCGGAGCCAGTAACACAATCGGCCCATGTCACTGCAACATGCCGCCAATTAGCGAATAATTATGCACATAGTTAGGGCTGCACCATGTAGTTTTGTTTCTCTGTAAATTGCCTATTCCCCGGCAATGAGATCCGGTAAAGTGGACGCCATCCCGAATAGAACGAATGGATACTGTCACAGAAAAATCTAACATATCCACCAAAATTGTCAGTATGTAGTGTATGTGCGGTATCTTTACACTTTTTGAAGCAAACATTTGAAAAATCACCGCATGTATGACGTGCTTAGTTGTTTCCTAAACATACAACGTATCACAAGCGTTTTTATTCTGTTGTCATGAAAGTACCATGTTTCTGGTTAAACTGAACACTAACTTATATTTTATAAAAAAATTAAAATATTTCATTTATAATTAATATGAATAAGAGCAGGGAGAAAGTAAGTATGTTGGTAATGCCTAGTAATAAATAATTCTTATACAAAATATTACTACACTGAGTGCTCACGTAGGCGGTGCACAGTCCTTTTGGTATAATTTTCTAGAATTGGTTAAATTTTGATTTTATGAGGCGCAGGAATATCCTCAAAGTAGAACTTTACCAGGGCTTTAGAAATGTTCTAAGTGACCATGAATTGAAAAAAAATTTACTTTACAAGGAACTACGTTACGCAGGAAACTTCTACTTTTAAGTGTACCGGAAGCAGCTCAGATCCCTTGCACGGATTTTGTGTTCATCGATAGGCCTAAAATCATAATGGCTGTCTCTCTTTCTTTCTCTCTATTTCTTCCTTTCCGTTTGTAGTAATATTTTAGACTACGGAGGATATTTTTATTTTTGAATCAGTGAGTGTTCTTTTTCATATACGACTCACTTCCGAGAGATCGTGAGATCGATCCAGATCACATGCAAAAAGGCCAGTTTTCTTAAACGGTTTTTCAGTTCACTTTTCGGAGGGGGGGGGGAGGATGTGCTATTTCATAGCAACAATAAATCTTTGTTTTCATTCACAATGCTACAGAATGTGTTGGCATGGGCTACAGAATCATTATGAATAAATGCATTGATTTAAGACATTATTACTACGTGACCGGTACATGAAAAAAATATTAATTCTATAAAAATGGCTGATATTTGACAAAGAAAAAGTATTCGGAATTTTTTTTTTACTACTACTGCTGCTCAAAGACATCCCATATTAGCAGTTGTTTTTATTGATACGTCAGAGTTATCTTCGTGGAGTATCCGTCTCGAAGAAAACCCTTGCAATGCTAATGGAACAATTGCCAGGATATGCATTTACGTGGATATGTTATACTTGGAAAAAAAAGTACAACTCATCAATGCAGTTGTTATAAAACTAATTTTATTGGCTGCACGAAATTTGTTATTTAAAAATTATTGCTACCTTTCGAGAGTTGCTATACATTAAATTTGAAATGAAGTATAACTAGGTATGCAGTTATCTCGTGAATTAACAGAGCATGTTTTCAAATATAAGTTCATTCAGTACTCATGATTAAACACGTGGAATTACGTCAAATATATCCAGTTAAATGTAAGCTACAAAAATTGCTTGATTAGAATATATGTTCATTTCGCAGCTAATTTATTCAGCTGGGAGTTATAAACACAGATAAACCGTGTCGCCGTAACTGGAACAGATACAGAAGGCACTCTTTATATTTCCCTTTGCACAGAACTGCAGGAGGGAGTGGAGTTCCTAGGGGGTGGATAATAAGCAGGGTGAAGCACGCAGCTAAACTGCTGACGTCACGACATTTAGCCACTCTTCTCTCATTTTCTCACCTCCCACCGACCACCCTTCATTCTGGATGACTTAATAGGACCGCTCACAGCAGGCAGTTGGCCACTTAATAGCCTTTTATGAAGCATTAGTGAAATTTGGTCCGTGACGCCTTAACCCTGCTGCGAACTTATGCAAACTTGCCTAAGTTCAGTGAACATTTCTTCGTTTCCTCGTCTCGAAATGGCTGTGATTATCTTGATGGCACACTCGGCCTTAACTTCAGCCATAAATTTAGATTTCTTTACCTAATGCATTCTTAAAATATACCAGTAATGAGAAAGTTAAAGAAGACATATGTGCTTCAAGTGTTTGAGTTCGGATATTTTCCACTAATAATTAATGCGAGTTACATTTTTATGCCTAGATCATTCACTTTCATTGCTTTATAAGTTTTTTAAATTATATTTTATAAAATATTTTGCATTATATTGTAACACAGGTATAAAAGATTGTCTTCTCTCAATTAGAACAACGATTTAAAAAAACTGGCGTTGTTAAATTAAAGCCATTTAAGTGACTAAGATTACGAAATAATAGTTTCATTAACTTATCTGGGGTAGCGAAATTATTTAAGATCGAGGAAGAAGGGACTGCATCGAATTAGAAATGCTGAAATTTCGGTGGTGCTTTAGCCATTGGATCCCTATGTGTAGATGGGAAATTAAAGGTTTTGTTAGTCACCGTATAATATAACTTAATTTTTTTTTAGTTAAATACATTACATTTAAGGCCTGTTATTTAATAAACTTACGGAACTATCATTATTTGAAAATATTTGTCGTATGTAAGGTAAGTTTCAGTATGCAAAGTTAAAGTGTTATTTTACCAAAGTTGCCTTGAACACTAAGTTACTCAAACATTTATTTTACCAATAAAGAAATATGTACTAGAAATGCTTCTTACGAATATAATCAGTATCTCCGCAACTTGTTTCCTAAAAAATTAATTTTTAGTTAACATATTGATATATGGAATTGTGGCGACCTCCCGTGGTGCAGTCGTCTGGTGCGCCGCCGACCTGGGGTGCGGGAGGCTCTGGGTTCGAATGCCTTCCCGTATAAAATTGGGGGACTTAAGAAAGCCCTATACAATACATAATTATATAAGTTTCGTTCATTAAAGTTTTCAGTCAAAATTATGTTTCATAGCATCAGTTATATTTGTTTGGCTCTTTTTAAACAACTTTTCTGATAACATGAACGGTTTGGATAGATGTGTGCCGTAGATGGAAGTTCGTTCACCTTGTCACAAGGACTCCCCGAAAACATGTTTTTATATTATTAAAGACATTTTTCATTTTGTTCATATATCAAATACCAGGTAGTTAAAGCGGAGAAACAAATAACGTTATCCCACAGCTCAAATGGCCGTGGGTTCGAACCCCAGACTACAAACAATTTTGCATATGTGCTTTAACATTTCAAACTGTTTTACCAGATTTATACTTTGTTAATGCATCCAACTATTTTATTTTTTCATCGGTATGGCTTATCCAAATAACGCGTATGGTTTATCTGCGCGTTCTTTTTTCCCCTAAAATTCAAAGTGAAAAATACCAAGAAGTTACAACCTAAACACATGCGAGTCAGCAGTCGTATTTCACATAAAATTTTGCAACCATCCAGATACGCAATTAATGACATTCCGGGAACAATTTGCTACAATACACAAAAATCGAAATTCAAATAATTTTGCTAAAGAAAAATCGCCATTTATAGTAATACATAAATCAATTTCAAATTAAACATTATATATATACGCTTTCTATAGAGTTCATATGTAAACACTGTGATCGCCTTAATTGAAGCTTCGGGTTTCCACAGTTCTAATGGAAATAAAACTGCAGGTTGTTGGGACACAAAAGTGTTTCCTGCGCAGATGGCATATGTACTCTTATCATACGTTCCTTCCCCAATCACAAAACCCTAGCTCGTTTCCTTTAATCGACTACTTATACATGAATAAACATGTATATAAAGTTACTGTGATGGATGGTCCCGTCCCCCATCTTAAACACTCTCGATTTAATCCAGCATTTCACATTACGATGCGTAATCGTGGCATTTTGTACACGGGAAAATATTGTCATTTTACGTATCTGTATGCAGTATTTATCTCCATGTGAATTGTATTAGTCTGTAAGTAGTATAGAAATGCCGATTTGAGCGCAACCGCAAAAAAGTGACTCAAAAAGTTGCGTTTGGTTAGATCGTAGTCTTTAAAAAAAAAGAGTTGCGTTAAACTTTGTGTTTGAGTGCATCTGCAAAAATACGAGTAAAAAGATGCAGTTGAGCACAACCGCAAAAAAAGCGGCTTAAAAAATTTTAAAACGTAAAAAATAAAATATTGTATATAATAAAGATGGATCAGTTGCCAGATGTATTAAACGGAACCAAACAATTTAAGAAACTTTCCAAACTTACAATTGGACAGTCCTATCTCATAAACCATGCTGAGATAAATGATACACGGTATGGATACAAAGTGGTAATCACTTCTGGAAATTTTAAAGTAACCTTACCAGAGAGATGTGTTCAGATTTTCAGTGAAAAAATGTTAAATTATGTTAATCGTGGAGGTATAAGTTTTGCATATGATGGAATAGTGGATTGTGGTGTTAAACAAATGCATTCTATTAGGTTTTTTAAAGAGTAAATGATCGTCGTCGTATAATTAGACATCAGTTGATTTTTATTTGTAGTCATATCTCTATAAAGTTGGTTTTCCAATCATTAAAACACAATTATCGCTCTGACTTCAGCAATGTGTTACAACACAGTCTAATTAAAAATTTAGATACGCATCTCCAAATTTGACATATTAAAGTAGCCGAAACATTGAATTCTTTTTCTAAATCTTTCATTAAACTTTCTATAGAAATATTATTCATCTTTACCATATGAAACTTTAATAATTTTAAATTATTAAAGTTATTATATATAGAATATGACTACTTTTAACCCGAAAAAGAATATCTGTGGTCTCATCTCTAATACCACTGTTCTTTCGGACAAATCAAAGTTAATTAACTTACCATTTTCATCCTTAATTTCAACTATAATTTCATTAACTTGATTTGTTTGCACTGGAAAAAATCATGGATAGCTGGTTCGTAATAGATTGTGTCGCCAAATCCAAATGTTTTTCTTGGTTTAAAGTAGTAATTATATTAGTTTCTCTATGATTATATTCATCATGTTTTAATATCATACCATTTACTATATTACAGTGTATATTTATTGTTTCAAATTGAGGAAATTTTGGAATTGTATTGCCATAATGGTCCACATTTTCTTTCAGAGTTTTATTTTCTACGAAACCCAAAAGTTATCCTATTGAATCCCATTTTCCAAACTGTAAATTAAGCGTAAATTTTACTTTCACTCTGTTTGTTATTTTATCCAGCTTGAAAGATATATCATTTTCTTTCCAATCCATTGAATCTACACTAAATGAAAAAATTGCTTTTATAGTTTTTTCAAGATCTTTTAAGCTATACTGGCCAACTGGAATATCAATTGCTGATTCCATATCATTCTGGCGCAAAAAAATATAGCTTATTTTTCCCAGAGATAATGTTATGTGTTAGATAAGTAGTATAGAACTGAACTACAGCCAATGAGTGCCCCTCTATCTCTAAAGGGTAGTGTAGTCTCTTCTTCAACACTGATTTGTTATCTGTTAATTTGAATACTTTACTCATTTATTATATTATTAAAAAAATCTATTAATAAATGAGCAAGAAAAACATGAAACATGTAGACTGGGATATTAAAATAAGAATACCAGACAAGACTATCGAGAAAATGTCATGGAGAATTATTACCTAATAATATTAGATGTTTGATAGTGGGTCCTAGTAACTGTAGAAAAACTACACTTATGATAGATAATTTTATATATGCTAATGGATTGTTGGAATTTGTTAATCTATGTAGGTTCAAAAAGTCTGGACCAACTAAAATATATAAATTTCAAGAAAGCTATAGATGTAGCATCAAAATTATTTAATGAACCAATATCATACTTCTTTCCATCAAATGAAGAAATGGTTGATGTAAATGAATGTCATAAAGAGTCTGTAGTTGTTTACGATGATATCATACTTGAAAATTAAAATATGGCAAGTGATTACTTTACTCGCGGTAAACACAAAGATATTGATTGTTTCTATTTAGCCCAGACATACTCAAAAGTACCTAAGCAGTTTATAAGAGACAATACCAATTTTCTTTTCATATTCAGACAAGACGATAAAAATCTTAAACATATTCATAGTGATTTTGTTGATGGTGATATGTCGTTTGAGAAATTTAGGGAGACTTGTTCAAAATGTTGGAATAATGAATATGGTTTTGGCACAATAGACATGACTCGCAAGTTAAATAATGGTAAATGCCATAATAAAATTAAAGACTTTTTAAATTCTTGGATTATAAGTAAGTTTTGTTTTTAATAGAAACGTTTCCATTAAAAAATAACATAATCTGATCTTTTTAAATGTATTCATATACCATAGCTATTTCAATAAACACAATTGTACCTTTAGGTACGTTGTGAGCTTTTGGTATTTTAAAATATATCATACCATCAGAGTATACTTCAAAAGTTTTATACATGTCAATTTTTTCCGTTGATGGTATAAGTTGATAACACTTATATTTTTCTGGTTTTATTATTATTTCAACTATAGTTCCATTTCTCATAAAAATTATTCTATTTGATTATCAAAGTAAAATACTTTTTCTTTTGAACTGTATTTCCCAACTAAACGAATCATATTAATTCTTTTTTTCTGATAGTACTCTAAATTGACTGCATCCATTGGTGCAATGGGATTTCCCACATGTCTTATCCTTTTTTTTTCTTTTTTCAAAATCTATATTATTATCTACTTCCAAGTAAGTAAGACAGGCTTTATCCAATGATCTTTTATTTATTGTCAGTGTAGGAAACAAAATCATTAGGATTGATCTTCTCAGTAGTTGTATCATTATCCGTCTGTTCTTTAGTTTGATCTTCAATCCAAGAGCTCATTAATGCATTTCCACATATATCCATTGTTTATTAAAAGTGAAATAATTTTTGGAAATTTAAAATTATGTGAAAAGTGATTTAACAAAATTACACACAAATGACCACAAGTTACTTGATTGAAATTTTGAATTCTATCATTGTTATAAAAAATATTACTTCCGAGATATGATATTAATTGTCGCGGTGGATTCCTGCCAATAGAATCAAAATAATATGTATTGTTTGCTTTTTTCCAATAGCATACCCAGTGTGTACCAGAGTTTGTTGAATCATCTAGATTAACAATCCCACATTCATTATCGAGTGGTGTGTTAAATAGCTCATCGATCATATATACACCTCAGAAATTTTTATTGATTAATATTTTTTCCCATTTAATCAATATCAAAGTTACTGAGTGGAGTTACTTCTTTTTTTTAACATCCTTACCCCACTTAACTTTCTTCAATCCCTTGCCGTATTTCTCCATAGCTAAATTATGTCTGCATTGTTCTTCCAATTCTTGGTTTTTCTTCAGAGCATTAATTACTGATGTCGCGATAGATGATGCACTGCCAGCTAACGCTCCTAGAGCTCCCAATGCTGCGAAAAATAAGGGTTAAAATAGACCTTTGTGAACTGTTAAACCATTTACAGTTTTCATTTCCTTGGACATTTTCTTAATCTGTGGAACTAAAATTGTGATAGTCATCTCTTTGTCCTCCTTTAATTTCTTGTTTTTACAATCCAGTTGGTCTTTCATTAGGAAAGAATCAATATTCAAACCCTTCAACTCATCGTTAGGAAATTGAAATACAATGTTTTTTTTTTACTTTCATTTATTATAACAAATATTTTATCATTTTATTTCAATTCCCCGACCAATCTTATGTTTAATATGCATCGCAGATCCAGTAACATCAGCCCACAATCTCTCACTGAGATCAGCATCTGAACTTAACAATCTTTTGAATGCTTTCTTTTCTAGTTCTTTGTCAGGTACATGTCTTTCAGCTAGATCTTTATGATGATGAGAAGCTATATCATGTTCCGTTGCAGCCGCATCTAGTGGATTAATGGGTTTATCACCATGCTCAATCCTCTCTTTTAATCTGGTACCCGGATCTAAGTATTGATAACCGGGTGCATGCAATTTAAAAGCTAGGGAATTTATAATGTCATTGAGTAACCCTTTTCCATGATGCTCCGACTCCCAAAAAGTCTGTGGTATTGTGTTTAAGATTCGTATCAGATATGGTATACCTTTTGGATTATTAACAACAAAGTTACTAAACTTGTTGAGTATATTCATTATTCCAACTTTTTCATTGTAATAGTTATCATTTCCAGCATTCTCGTCGCCATAAATAATGAGAAGTCGATCAATAATCATCCTAACGTCATCCATCCATATGTACCCTTTGGGATAGCCTGTATATTTCTTCATACTTTTCCCTTTGTTAGGTGAGGGACGTTTCTTTTTAATCGATTCGTAAATAGGTTTAACAATAATTTTCCATTTATTCCCTTTACTCGATTTTGGCATTCCCAAATTTGGGTTATGGTTTGAAAAACTGACTTTGTATCTGCTATGATACAACTATAGTGTTCATAGTCGGTTGTAGTGTAGTCACTTTCTGTTACTTTCTTATTAGTTAGTAATTTCATCAAACCATTAGTTCCAGTGTATGTCCGGCCTTTTACAGTAAATTTGTCATTGATGGATGTTACTTCACTATCTCCAATATACAATCTACCTTTATCAACCTTTAGTCCAAAAACATCATCTTTGCTGTCAATTAAGAAATCGGCCACTTTCTCATCAATAAATGTTGTTTTGTAGTTAGTTAACTGTGAGATATCAGTTTCCAAACACCCCAACGCTTCGTCATAGCGTTCATGTTCATAGCATTCATCGTCATCGTCAATGCCTTTAACACCATCGTCATAGCATTCATCGTCATCGCCAATGTGTTTAATGCCATCGTCATACATTCATCGTCATCGTCAATTCGTTTAATGCCATCGTCATAGCATTCATTGGTGCCTGTTTTACCTAACAGTTTTCTTTCAAAAGATGTCTCTGTTGGTGTCTGTGGGTAGTCTAAATTCTTACAGCAAATGGAACAAGTTCTTGTATTAAGTTCTTATTCTCATTTGTTACGTGTCCAATTTTTTTTCCCAAATCTTCTATCGCATCTATCAATGGTTGATCGTGTTTTTTATTTTTATCATATTCATCTTGGCGAAATTGTCTAAAAGTTTTAAACTTTTCAATTAGCTGCTTCTTCTCTATATTGTTTGCAATTTGTTGTTGTCTCATTTATTATATAAATAAAGTGAACAATGATAACTTAAATGTATACTGCCTCACATGTAGGAAAAATACACTAAGTTCATATGAGCTTACAAATAATAACAAAGTAAGAATTAAATGTGTTTGTAGATGTTGTGTTACCAATAACTTGATATTCACTGGTGGGGGTATAAAAAAACGGTATTGTAAATTAAATTCATAAACCAATGCGAAAAAACTTCCCCGAAGAACTGTTCTATCTTTTGGCATCGATGATCTTTGGCAAGCTGATTTAGTTGAGATGAATTTTGGATCTTTAAAAGGTATACACAGAATTAACAAAGGTTTAAATATATGTTAACCATGATAGGTATTTTTTTTACAAATATGCATGGGCAATCCAAATCAAAGATAAAACTGGTGAACATGTTACATTAGCATTTAAAACTATTTTGAATGATCGCAATCCCATGCAGTTACAAACATAAGAAGGGAAACAATTTTACAATAAATCATTTAAGACATTAATGACCAATAACAACATAACACACTATTCAACATACAGTGAAAATAAAGCTAGTGTTGTAGAAATATTTAATAGAACATTGAAGGAGAAAATTTGGAAGATATTTATTGTGCAAGGAAACTATAAATGGGTGATTATATTACCTAAATTAATAAGTGATTAAAATAACACTGTTCACAGTACAATCGGAATGAAACCCACCAATGTGAATGCAAAGAATGAAAGTTATATTCTAATCAACATGTATGGAGGAGAAAGAAAAATGGCTAAACCAAAGTTTGTAATAGGAGATAAAGTTTGTATACGTAAAAGTAAAAATTTGTTTAAAAAGGATATACACCAAATTGGTCCATTGAAGTATTTGAGGTGTATGAAATATTGTGCACAAACTCCATGAGATACAGAATAAAAGATTTTAAAAATGAACTTATTAAAGTTATTTCTTATGAGTCAGAGCTGCTTGCTAATACTAAATATGATAAAGACTACTTAGAGGAAAAAGTTTTGCAAAGAAAACGAAATAAGCTGCTTTAAATGGTTAAGTTTTTATGGTAGTAATAATTCTTGGGTTGATAAGAAAAGTGTAGTTGTTTAAGGTTTTTTTATATATAATTAAAGGTTTAACAAAAATTGAAAGTTATGAGCATCAGTCATTTCCACAAAAAACCAAACAAAAAATAATTTGAATGAATACAAGAAGCGCATTGAGTTTGATATTCCTATTGGCGATGCATCTTCACATCCGAATGAAGCTTATGTATACCAACAGTATAAGCTAACTAAAAGCAATACAAATGCAGACTATGAAAAACTTCAACTATTGATCTTTGTGAGAATTATTTCCCATTCCAGTTCTCAAGAATAGAGATCTCTAAACATGGTTGTATAATCGAAAGTATTGACAACCCTGGCATCACTTCGACAATGATGCATATATTGCTAGGTTCGGAATGAGAATCAGCATACTTTCAAATGTCGGGGATAGAACTAGGTAAATATGTTAGGAGAGATAAGTGTAATGATATTACCTATCCGTTAAGATATTTGTTTGAGTATATGAGAGATTGTAATGAAATATTCTGGAAAGGTGGGTACAAGATCACATTCATTCGAAATTCTCATGATGGTTCTCTTTACAGGAGGCCCCCAAAGAAAGCAGATGGATCTGATGATAAAGATAATAAACCAGATGATTGTAAAATTGTTATTGAGAAAATGGAAATTCTGTGGCCAATTGTTGAATACGTTCCTATTTGTGGAGACGAAATTAAAGCAAAATTATACAAACACCCCAAAATTCCAATTAGTTTCAATTATTGGCAATGTCTTGAAAAACCAGTACCTGCTAATGCAAACTCATTTCAGTTTGATATAAAAGATCAGTTCAATTCAATCCAATTCGATATGCCAGACTTTGTCATTGTTGGTTTTCAGTAATACAGAAAAGAAGATCCTGGGCAATTCACACATGGTTCAATGTTTAACTCTTGTTTTGTCAAAAATATTTTTTATTAAGAATGGGCGGAATGAAGTGTTTCCCAAAGAAAATTGGAATTTAAACATTGATGATAAAATTTTCGATAAGATGTATATTGCTTATAATAATTTTAGAAATTCAAATACTAAACTAAATACCGCTTATTATAATAATGAACTGCACTTTAACTCTGAGTCATTTATTGGGAGAAGACCATTGTATGTTATTGATTGTTCTTACAGAAAAACCTCTATTGTTAAAGATCGAACTAATCTGAAACTTACAGTTGATTTTAATAAACCAATATCGGCTACAACTATTTGTAATGTGGTACTAGTAAGCCAAAGAAACCTAAGTACAATAGTGCCCAAACATGTATGGTTATTAGTTTTTAATGGATAGTTATCCATTAAAAACATTTACTGTTTTATATTTCATAGTATCACTCTTTTTCAATTTTGTAGTGCCCCAAGGTAGTGTATTAATACCATCTTTAAGAATAAGTCTTTTATCATCTTCGGAACTTAATACTTTTTTTCTCATCTCAATCATATAGAGTTAATGTTTCTTACTTTTAATATGATTCATATTTTTGTACAACACTTTTTTTTTCCAAACGAACACTTTTTCTAGTCACCAGAACTAATCTCATTTCTAACTACAGTGTTTTTCACACCCTTTGCTCTTTTCTTTACACCACCTTCCACATTTATTGCATACATTTTCGATTTCAATCCAATAAATTCTTCCATTATTTTTCCCTTTACATTCATCTTTCATTTTGCGAATAATATTTTTGCTAACTAATGGAATACCATATGGGTTATCTTTTTTATAGTCAGAAGTATCAAAATGTTCGACCATTTCTGTCATGTCACTGTAGAAGTCTGATGTTTTTATCTAATAGATGTATGAATCAGTATCTCGGTAGCACAGTTCAATATTTTCCCCATACTTTGGTTTGATTATATTATAGTGAAAATCATACATTAAGTCTTTCGATAGATCAAGTATACTCATTCCAACATAAATGGGTTTGTTAAAGCAAAGTTTTGTTTTAATCATATGAACTGCAACCAAAGAGTTAGTAAATATATTTCTATCTTTAAAGTTTGGTTTAGCAATTAGTTTATCCATTTGCCTAGAACTTGTGCACAATCGTACATCCACACTGTTTCTAATATTTTCCATTGTTTTTCCAAAAACAGAATTGTTCATTAATTTGTAGAAATCTTTTTCAAAGTCATTTGTAGACTTTTTTCGCATATTTGTGTTTAGATCAATATAGGACTTGAGCCAATCTGATTGATCGAACTCCAGAACTCTATAAATCTTTTTCAATTTTATTCCGAGAGATAGATATTGTTTAAGATTTATATAATGTAATACATATTTTTCTTTATCATCCAGAGTAGTCAAGAGTTTGGGATTTTTTGAACCTTCTGGTATTTTATTCTCGGGTGCCAATGACAGTTCTTTCTGGAGACCGTGTAGTTCATGTGGGTATTCCAAATCAACTTCCAATATATAACCTTTTCTAGAATCATCTTGTATTTTTGTTACATCTATATTTGTATTTCTCCACTTAAACCCACCATAGGGTAAATACTGACTCATAGCCCATACATGTAAGTTATTGGCATCCAGATATGTAAGATAAAAGATTTCGTTTGTGCTATCATAAGCATTCATATATTTATTATTTGCTTTTGCATATCGCTTACAACATTGTGAAATTCCACCACGAACACCTTTTTCTATCATCAAAATCATGTCGTAATCTGTTAATAAGTCTTGTTCTATTTTAGTATGTTTGAGCATAACATCCCACACTAACCCTGGGGCTGTGTGATACCATGCTGGATCAAGCTTGAATGTTTTTAGACATACATCTCTAAAATTTTCCATTATATCGGACAATATCAATACATCAGATTTGTTATAGAGTTCTGTGTACACTCTTAGAGATTTTATGTTGAATTTTTCCCACACCTTTCTCGCAAATTCGTAATCTTCGTCTGTAATGTCACATTTTTTGAGTTTGTTATAAAATGCATCTTAGGATGGAAGTGATGTCTCACAAAATTTTTTTAGTACTATCCATGTAGTCGTGTGGATATACACCTTTTCTTATAACAAAGTCAAGAATTTCATTGGAAAAATGCTTACACGTTTCTCGGAATTGGCTTCTGGATAGGTTGCTAGAGAGTTTATCGATACTACTAGCCATAAATTTAAATAAGTCAATAAATCTAGGATTTGCACTTTTACATACATGTTTCGTATCAGAAATATATTTTTCATCATTGTTGGGAATTAGATCAATTTAATTTTTATCGATGCCAAGATCACTTATGAATAAATGTGTGTCATAAGCAGATAGATTGTGTATAAACACTGGGATAAAACATGGATTTCTATACGATAAGTTACAATCTCTATGTGCAGCTCCCGAATTTCCCAGTAAGATGATCATGATCTCTTACAGAATCACCATTCAAAGACTTTTTACATATATGACAATGGGTAGCTCTATAATAAACAATTTGTTCTTTCTGAGTTAGTAGAAGTATTGGTTTTTCATTTGTGTATATATCACCAATAGACTTTGCTTCTTCCATTAGCATTTTAACGAATACACTAGATGCATCAGATCCTTCATAAATTTCTGTTGGTTTATAGTATCCATGTTCGTATTTTATACTGTAACAGAAGCTAATATGCTCGTGCTTTTGGTATGGTTTCGTGTAGGATTCGTCGGGGTTTGGTTGGCGAGTTTCAAATTTAGTCAACAAACATTCAAAATCAGCATATATCAATAACGGAACTCTCAAAGAATGATCTTTGTTTTTAAATCTTAATATGTAATTTTTTCCTTTAGATGGTGGTTCAACTCTTAACACCATTGTGATCTCGGCAGTCTTGTTCGTGATCTTTTAGCTTACTTACAGAGTATAAATATTGCAAACATCTATCGCATATATATATATATTTTGTGACCATTATTTGATACTTGTGATGCGATAAGTCTCGCAAGACTTTTTATCCAGTAGTAGTGGTCGTTCTTTTCCTCTTTGATATAGAGTAGGTTAATGTGCTTATCCGTCTTATTTTTTGTTGTTTTTAGTGGGCAGATTATATATTTCTTACCACCATCTTCTTCTTCGTATGCGTATACATTAATATAAATTCCACTTCTTTTCTCGAAGGTTAGTATGCTATCCAATTTCATTGGAAATTCCAAACCCTTAAGTGCATCATTAAGCTCATGCTCGTAAGCTATGTATTTATTCACTTTCTGGGGGTCTTTTTGTACTTGATACAATGCAGATAGAACATACCACAAAAACATTTTTGATCATTATTCTTAACATTAATTACCATCTGCTTAGCTTTGATTTTTTCTGGGAGATCAACATAAGAACTGCCCTTGAATGGTACATATTGATTTATTCTCACTTCTAGTTATTCTGTTGAGCATCCACTGAGATCCCTTGTCTTCGAAAGCCCCCATCTCAGCTATGATTTTCGATTTGCTGTTGGTATTATATTTTTAGAGATTAGTCGATTTCAGTATAATTTTGTTCTTTGTTTTAAAGGAGCTTTCTACATATTCAATATTCTCACCAATTCCCCTTTTGTGCTCAGTGAAAAGTTTCATGTTCACTTTGAGTGATTTTAAATGTTTATTAATTAGTTCCATGAGAGTTTCTTTTGCAGCGTTTAGGAAATGATTTGGGCCTATGTATGCATTCACATTCTTTACAGCATAAGTCTTGATACTACTTTGAAATGCTGTTTCGATTTCTTCTACACTGAATATGGGCGTGTTCTTATGAATTTTACTTCTCAAGGGACTTCTTATGAGAGATGGTTTGTAATAGTGATTACAAGTTTCACATTTCACTTGTTTCTCTCATGGGAACTTTTGTTTTGATATTAAATGTTGTGATATTTTAAAAATTTCCCATGCATTTGTTGGTTCATGTGATTTATTATATATTGGTGCAAGACCTTTGTGCAATCTACTTTTAAGATGACTTCTTATGCGAGATGGTTTGTAAAAGTGATTACAAGTTTCACACTTGACATACTTCTCTTGAGATTTCTTCTTCTCTCTTTTCACAAAAACATCTTTCTTAAATTTATATTCTTTCCAAACATTACCAGTTGCGTTAGCCTTTTTCATTGCCATGGTCGTCATCATATTAGACATCAGTTGATTTTTATTTGCGTCCATTTATTATATACAATATTTTACGTATTAAATTTTTTGAGCCACTTTTTTTTTGCAGATGCACTCAAACGCAAAGTTTAACGCAACTCTTTTTTCTAAAGACTACGATCTGGCCAAACGCAACTTTTTGAGTCACTTTTTTTGCTGTTGCGCTCAAACGCAACTTTTTAATCCACTTTTTTTTCAACTGCTCCCAAACGCAACTTTTTACGCTTATTTTTGCAGAAGCACCCAAACGTAACTTTTTGAGCCACTTTTTTGCGATTGCGTTCAAATCGGCATTTATATACTATTTCTGTAACTTCATGTACACGAAAACACCAACATACAATATTGCACTCGAAGGAGTTCCATTGCTTTCTTTGAAATTTAAGCTAACTACAGCGACAATATATTATTGTAATCGAGAAATGTTAATGTTCCTATTTTATTTCAAGCATCTAAGTTCGAGTCTTGGGTATGGAAGGGTGGGTATTTAGGAAATGAGACATCATTGGCCAGAAATAATGGTAGAAACCACTTGAGAAAAACCACCCACATTGCCACTTGTCCAGAACGAATCCGTAATATTCAAATTGTGAGTTGTAAATAAAGTTAATACATCACATTTCTTAAGCCTACTTTCCGAAGGAAAGAAAGGCTTATGAGATCACTTTCCTGTCTTCTTGTTTTGCATGCCTGTGTTTGTAGGTGTATGTATTGTACCACTTCAATTTTTCAAATGTTATGATAATATTATGAATGTCTTTGATATCATGTTAATTTCGCAAATGTTTGATGTGTGAACTGGTTTGCATAGATTTAGCATATAAGAGGGTTTATTTTGACATTTGCACTGTTTCGTAGTGTGCAATATTGTTACATTGAATCATGAGTTTTGCCTATGCCAGTGAAAGTGTTTTGTTAATTGAATAGTCGTTATAATGTTCCCATTAATTCACGCTACACAAGTTGAAAATGACAAAAAATTGGTGTATTGGGAACAATCAGTAAAATAGAGCCTTACAAATCTATTCTAAAAGTGACCTTTTCGACGGTATGATGTGAAACATTAAGAGCTCCGGGATTATCAAGATTCATGTCTGCAAACTTGTCAAATGGAAATAATTTGAAACAACTACGTATTAAAATAGGAAAAGTTAAGTAATATTTGATAAACTGACGCTTAGAAGAAAATAACTGTAATAGGAAAATAACGAGCCCGAAGAATATGATTTCGTCAATGGAATCCGACCAAGACTGACGATAGGACGACGTAAGTTGAGCGATGGTTTCCAGAGGCTACAGTTCCAGGACCAGCTGACGTCCCCATCCCAATCAACGGAACAGTACGCCGTCCAGAGGTCGGGGAGACATCTGCCTACATCACTGCTGTCCAGCGTTGCAGTCCTGGGTTCAACGACGGGGATCCTGGTTTGCAGAACGACGTCAGGGCGTCTATCACCCCGTAGGACCGCACGCAGCGGAACGATGGAGCTACCATAAAGTTCATCATCAGATAAGTTTTAGCATGTACGAACAACTAAATAAGTGTTTACACCTTTTCGTTTAAAACACTATTAGCCCTGGTGTTTTTTGGCATATGTGCAACGGCAGTCCTTCTAACTGGTGTGGTGATGGTTTAAACGTTCAATAGTAATTTTTTGGATAAGTTAATTAATTCTAGCGTTTAGAGTTGAAAATATTAATTTCATTGTAGGACATTATTGGGAGATTTCCTTCTCACGAGGATAACTAATTTGTTCAATGATCTTGAATTTTACTGAATATATTTAACATAACAATAACTTGTTCTAGCATTAGTTACCATATGGAATTTTAAGGTGTTTTTCACACAGACTCATGATTGTTTGGTTGGCTCTCTTTTGGAATACTTTAACAGAAATTATATTCCCCATAGCCGAGGCATAGAGACATGTACATATCTTATACAACTCGTTTGATACATTTACATACACAAACTTTCAAATAATTGTGTAGCAATCATAAGTGTCACATAATTTAATTGGTTCCCTTATGTGGGGCATTATAACGCAACAGTCACATATGTGTGCTACAGTGAGTTAGTGAGTGCGTGCGTGTGAGACCATCCCACCACCCTCTTTTTCAATATATCGAACTCGTGAACCGAATTTCACCAAACTCGGTACACATATAGTACTAAGTAAGGACAACTGACTTCTATAGTTTTCGACCACGTCAGGTGCTTACTTCAAAATGGCGGATATTTAAAACTTTAGGGTGATATGTAGAATCTCGGAAACCGTTCAACCGATTTAAATCAATTGTATATGTTGACAGAGCAAGGTGTAAGCATTGAATTCAGAGGTGAATATTGTTTTTGCTCTGCCGTTTTGAAAGCTAGTGGTACATGATAAAATAACATTTCTACGTTATAACTCGAAAACTACTCAAACCAATTTTCGCCAAATTTGGCAGGTATGTAATACTATTGTAGGACATGTAAATAAATAAAATTAAAATATATGAGTGACTTATTTTCGAAAATGGTGGCCGTAAAAATATGTTAGGTTTATTTGGATGGCTGACATACCATTCGAACAATTTCAACCAAATTATGTATGTTACAGTATCTATTACAATCATCATAAAAGCCATAAAACAACAATCTTTGCCCTCCATTCTGTAAGACAGTGCTACACGATAGAAGTAAAGTTTTTTTTAATATATCGGGAAACAATTGACAGACTGCTACAAAATTTGTGAAACAAGTAGTGCAGCGGCAGTTGATATTTACAAATATGTTTCAAGTATGCAAGACACTTATCTTCAAAATGGCGGCCATCTTGCTATTTTAGCATAGTAAGTTACATCTTTGAAAAAATCTAATCAATTCCAAACTTAACTTTGTATGCTGAAAGTATATATAACAAACATCAAATGTGTCTACACGGAGCCTCTTTTGTCCATTTTGTAAGATAGTGCGACACGAATATATACATTTTATGTTATATTCCGGAAACAATTGACCGATTCCTATCAAATAAGGCAAAAATAGTACGATGGTAGGTAATGTTAACTGACACGTTATAGGTATGTCAGACTCTTATTTTAAAAATGTCGGTTATATAGCTATTTTTTTTTATATGTTAGTTCGTCGAAACTATGTAATTAATTCCAATGAAATTGTCTGTACTGCGAAATATAATCATATTATATTCAAATATATATGTGCTGTGTATGGTGTAGAATTTACATACGCAACAATGGGACAACACAAATAATAATACTTAAGTGACCAGGCTGCACAGCTGACTTGTAATAAATCAGTGGGAAAGGATGTGATCTTACCTTGGCTGCCTCTGTATAATTGCCCGGTGCAGTCCTGGGCTAGTAGGTGAACACGTTTATTACCATTATCATCCTCTAGAAACTAGCATTTGTGCACTCACGTCAAAATAAGTCAAACAATTGAAAACTCTATGTAGGACACTGGGTAAGAAATAGGTCAACTTAACACTACAGTAGAGAAAACGACAAAATATATACGCCCTTTGAATATATTTCATTTATTTTACATTTCATTTCCTTTTGTATTTTAATTGTTTAAATCAGAAGTAGTTAAAAACCCTGTTGGCAATATGAGAGAAGCTATAAAGACAACACACTATCCTAATAACGCTAAAAGTGGTCATGCCTAGCCGATTTGAACCCGTTTACGGTTACGTGACATGGCTTGCCAGAGTCTGAATACACTTGTTTAAAAGTCAAATTAATTAAACTGTTCTCTGTAGTAAATATTACTTTAAAACAAATTGTGCTCTCACTAAACAGTTTAGCACTAGTAGAAACTACCCTTATCGCAGGTTTTGCAGTGGGCGTATGTGTGCTGGAAATTTACATACTTGTAAAAGTCAAGATGGCGTCGCTTGTGTACTGATGCTAACGGACATCGAGCTGAATCAAAGTGTAAATAAAATGATGTCCAGATAAAAATGTCAGATCTTTCTGTAGGACTTATCTTTTAATCACCAAGTGGATTGAAGGTAGGAAGCTCTTTGCAGGAAAATGGCGTAGCAGGATTAAGGTGGAGATACGTGGAGCTCCGCTCCACACGTACGTAGACGACGTGTTTAAACTATCTATCTCCTGACCTATAAACCTCGCGAATGGGCGACCATTGACACAAGCTCCATTGCTGGTTACAAATTTACTTAAAAGGCGGTTCAGGTACACGTCTGCACACCCAAAAACTAATTTAAAATCCTACCTCTCAGTCCACTTCAGACGGTAGGTCCTGTCCTACGTCTGATGTCGTTGAAGGCTGCTAGCGAAGAGAGCGTTAGTCTCTGCAGGCCGACGTTAGCTTAAGGGGGCCTATAGCGCCAGCCAATCAACAATCAGGATTTAAACCTGCGGGCCAATTGAGATCAAAATTATTTAAACCACCAAGATGAACCATTTCTAACGACCTAAATGAAGAAAAACTAAAGAATACGTGATCTCGGAACTGAGCTATAATTTAGTAAAAAGTAGAAGCACTTACGAAATTGAGATCACGCCAAAAATAAATATTAATTATATAAAAATAAATACACAATGAAAAATGAACTAGCCTATCAAAATTACACATAAATATTATTGCCACCATACATCTAAGTTTTAAAAATCTTACGCGTTAAGAAAAATTATATCAATAAAAATAAACAAAATTTACACAGGCAGTTGAAATCATATAAGTGACATGTGTGAAAAATATTACATAAAAGCTTGCATGACAATATTTGTAGCAATAAGAACAGGAAAAATAATAAAGTTAATTATATGTATAAAAATGTATATGGGCGTTACATCTGGATGTATATATTACAAACATCAAATTTGTCCACACAAAATCTCTTTGTCCGCCATTTTGTAAAATAATATCACATGGAAAATTAAAATTACATATTATCTAAAAAAAAACACCGATTAACACCATATTTGTGAAAGAAGACGCCCTATAGCAGGCCATGTAAACTTATAAACTTTGTGTTGGTAAACAACACATATTTTCAAAATGGTGGGCATATAACAATTTTATCTCAGAAGTTTTAATGTACGAAATTACAAAATTAATTTTTACATAATTTTGTATGCTGAACGTATATACAATATACATCAAAATTGTCTACGCAAAGCCTCATTTCTCCGCCATTTTATAATATAACTTTACATGAAATAATATAATTTTTATGTCCGATCTCAGTATACAATCAAACGATTTCGTTAATATTTGGCGAACAAGTTGTACTGTGGTAGACCATATTAATTTATATATGTTTTAAGTGTGTAAGACTTTTATTTTCCGAATGGCGACTATACCAACATTTTAGCTTGGTATGCTGTACCTACGAAACAATATATAAGATTTAAATATAACTTTTTATATTGTATCCATGACAATCATCGAATTTGCTAATACCTAACCTCTTATCCACCATTTATGAACATCGTCAAATGAACAATGGCTGTTTTATGCCATATCTCGAGGACCAATCAACCCGATTCATACTAAAATTTCACGCAAGTATTGCTGCAGTCGGATATGTAAATTAACATGTGTTACGTGTGGCAGACATGTTTTAATTGGGTCTATATCAATCATTTAAATAAATATGTTATATCTATAAGACGTTTCAACAAAATTGAACAAAATTTTGTATGTTAACGTTATTAACATTGAGTTGAGAGATTTGGACGACTGTTAACAGCGAGGTATTGGGTGCCAGTGACGGTGAAATGACGTGAGAATGGAGCAGCATCAGAAAGCAAGAGTGGGGGAAACGGGATATCCCCGAGAAAACCCGCCAGCTAGCGGCCTCGTACTACACGATTCCCAATTGCGAAAATCCTGGAGTGACCCGGCCGGGGATTAAAGTCTGTTTACCACGATGGGTGGCGAGCAGTCTAACCGCTTAGTCACCGTGGCCCCAGTATTAATAAAAACCATCATTTATGCATACAGACATCCTCTTTTGAAAGATTTGTTTTGCAGGAAGTGTCAGATGAGTAAACGGAACATTTTGCCATGTTTCCAGAACAATTAAATTAATTTCCATCACATTTTGCACACCTACAGAAGGCCATGTAATGATACATGATTTAAATAGGATCATACGATGATTTTGAAAATGGTGGCCATATAACTATTAGGTATGTTTGGCATGTCTATTTAACAATTGAACAAATTCAATAAAACTTTTATGCTCGCAATATTTATTGGAAACATCGTGTACAGGGCTTCTTTTTAGGGAATTTCTTAAGATAACTCCATTAAAGAAAATAAGGTTTTTATGCACTATCTCGTAGACTAATCAAACGATTTACACATAATTTTTCACCAAATAGGGTTATGGTATGCCATGTGAACTTGTACTTTTAGTGGTTCTGACACTTATTTTCAAAATGATAACCGTGTAAACGTTGCTGGTTAGTGAACCCTATCACACAAAACATTGGACTGATTACATCCAAAATTTAATGCTCCGAATCCGTGATGCAGTTGACTGCACGTTTTACGAGTTCTTCTGAATTCGAATCCTTGGTAATTCACTCGTGTATTTTAATTGTTGGTACTGTTTCACAAGTTTCTGGTTTCATCTCTAATGGGATTGCTGTCAATTAGACGCCAACACCTACCTACCATCTTAGGTTTTAAGAACTTCACTAAAATTTACTTGCACCCATGTAGACGAAAGTAACATCTTGTTGCATTATGGCATCTTATAATTACAGTTTTAGTGTGTTTAGGACATACAAATATAGTTAAATAAACCAAAATATTTGCGGAAAATTTAAAAAGGGTGACTGAAATTTCATGTCATAATTCATTTTAAGTTACACTCAGTAATATTTATTTTAGATGGATCAGAGTCTGCCAAAAATAATAAATATGCATAAATTTCATGACATATTAAATAAAACAGCGAAAATATTTCGTAGCATAATTTTAATGATTATTTCTTAAAATAACTATTGGCACACGATTTCAATGTGAATTACCTCTCATCGGGAAGTGGTTCTTATTATTTGTACGATTATATCCGAACAACTTTAAAACTGTGATTTTGACACCCCATCATGTATAGGTATGCTCTAATAGTCTCTTCGCCGTTTCTTTGCGCTTTTTGAATGAAGACTGAAAAATTACTCAAAGTATGACGTGTTTGGATTTTACTAAAATATGCCAGGTATCACACGCGTTGTATATTTGTATTAACATAAACTTACCCTCGGCACGTAGGAGTCGAGATCGTATGTTGTATCCAATAGCGCCCCAAACCATCACACTTGGAGTTTGTCTGATATGCCGCTCCCCAATGCATACTGTCAGATTGCAGTCACCACGGTAACGTCTAACATGTATGCGGCCATCACTGTAGGACAGGTTGAGGTAGGTATAGGGATACTATGAATGTCCATATTGGTTAGTTTTGAGTAAAATACAATTGAAACTATAATCTCCTCCCCTGGAAGTCTTACTTCCGAGGCCGGTTATTTCGGACTCTCCTCTCATTTAATCGTTACGTATTGCCACTCCAAATATACTGATAATTCTCTATCATATGACACCAAAACCTCGTTTTCTGTAGAGATGGACAATCATCCTTTTTTTCCCTGTGCCCTTCAAATGTGTCCTATTTATGGTTAAATAAAACTGTTACTTGTATTATATGTATACATAGTATTTTATTTATAGTTTATGTGAATAAAAACAACGAGAAAACGTGTTTTGGCAATGGCTAGTAAGAAATAGTTATTATGCAAAACAATATTACATTAAGTGCGCACGAATTCGGCGCATTGTCTCTCTGGTGTAATTTTCTAAACTTGGTTAAGCTTTGTTTGCATGAGGTGGAAGAATAGTCTGAAAGTAGATCTTTCGGAAAAGTTTGGAATAACAGTGAACGGATTATAAACTCTTTTATGAGAGGAAATGTTAATGAATTTTTTATTTTTTTTTTATATTTTTTCCTTTCTAGTCGAAGGGAGAGATGTAACTTACGCCTCGGAACTTCTTTGAGCAGAAAAATACGTGATTCTTTGCTATAGGCTGTTCACGGTAAAATGTACACTTTAGAAAGCCCTGCTTAAGATCTACATGTAAAATTACCATTGCGTGGGCCTCATCACTTTATCATGCGTCAGTCAAATGAAACCTTAGAATTATTGAGAAAGCGTACACTTTAAATATTTGCTCATTTTTACACTTCGATCTATTAAAAAACCAGAAAGCGAAAGAAATAATTTTTAGTTGTCACAAATAGTTGCCTAACAATTTTTATTCGGTGTTAATATATGGAACTACTTTCCATCCATCATTATCAACTTTACTGGGTGAATGTCCCTCAGTGCGCCCATTAAAATATATGCATGCACGGGCAGTAATTTTTTTCTAAGGTTCATTTCTAAAGTCCTCACTTTATTGTGGATAACCTCTATCGAAGCCTTTTGTAACATTAACGTATAGCATGTTTCATGGAAAGATCAGAAAACTTTATCATTAAATATATATTATTGAAAAACCAATAAATTTTTATATTGGGGTCGATACAGAGCTTGAGCGTATAATTTTTCACACATAGGTTTTTGTCTAAAGTTTATATTTTCAAAATTGCCATCAGAAACTAAATTTCATTATAATGAATTTGGTTTAAATCTTCAAAATTGTCTTCGAAAACCAAATTTCATTATAAATTAATTTCCCTTTACCAAATTTTCGCTGCTTTGAAACCAGGCAACAGCCTTAAGAAAATTCTACAAATAATATCATTTGTGTGGGCTGCGAGACTCGTGTGCGTCGTGAAGTGTTGTAGGACATCGGCACGTAACCCGTTGTTGGTCGGAGATAGAGTGTGGGCGGATGTGCGCGCTCTCCTCGGAGGCTCCCGGCACATACATCAAGCGCGCATGCGCGGTGGGTTCCTGCTGGAGGAAGGAGGTGATGCGCTCTCCGACACAAAGCCGGCGGTAATTAACCAGGAGTGTCTTATCACGGCCGGTCCCTTGAGTGGAACCCGGCCGCGGCTCAGATACCGATGGGCGGTGTGGTGCATGGCAGGAGGTTTGAGAAGGGCCGGGGGGGGGGGGGGTGGCAGGTGGCGCCACCTCACTGAAATTCTGCCAGGGTGGAAGGGTTGAGACGACGCGGCTCGGGGCAGCCAACGGGCGTGCAGGAGGGTTGGTTTGTGGGGGAGGGCAGATGACTTGTAGCCACCGCAGGACTCCATCTACTCTGCACTTGCACCTCAGCATGGCTATTAGGCGGCTACGTCATGTGGTATCCTCTACCTGACTCCCGTTCACTAGCTCCCTAATTCGATACCGTCCGGCTGCACTAATGGGGAAGGAGGGGGGTTAGCTAGTGATTTTGCCGTTATAATTACAAGTAAACGCTCTTAAATACTTAAAATCATAAATTTCTCAAGTCTTTGCATGTTGTATTGCAAATTGACCTAAGTTGTACTAGGTAGGGAATAAGCTTAGAAAAACTGAAACGCCTAATGTTCGATTTTAACATCAACCCCAGCAAACACGGAAAATCAGGGCCAGAATCGGGCTGTTAAAAGCAAGCCTACAAACTCTGGCCAACAGATACTGGCCCAATGTCATACTCCGTAATCGCCTCTATGCAATATCGACAAGCGGATAACTATTGGCCGACAGTCGTTACTATGCCGGCCCTGCGACTGGATGTTGCTACGTTGCCAGGCCTGCGAGGTTTGGATGGCGTTACGATGCCGGGCCTGCGACAGCTGGATGTCGCTACGATGCTAGGCCTGTAACGGCTGGATATCGTTACGATGCCAGGCTTGCAGCAGCATGATGTCCAAAAATAAGCAGTATAACCATGAATAAAACCTTTACTTTTAGATTTAAATATCAGTTATTGTTATTTCCTCTTTATAAATATTAATTTCATTTACTTCTCAAGACATTATATAACATGAAATAATTCTGCTTGCCGAGTGCGGGGTTCGAACCTAAGACCCTTCAGTTGACAGTAAGGCTTGCTAACCTACACACCACAGGGTTAACTGCTGATACTCTCCAACAATTTCAAATATGTCTTGACACTAATTATTATAAAGGAATGTGTATAACAGTATACCAAATAATATATAAACATGGATTATTTAAAAACCATTTATTCAGAGGCTTGCAAACAAAGTAGTTTTTGTTACTTTTTAATATATTTATCAGAAGGTTGTACAAATGAAAGAAATTTCGAAGTAAACAAATGCCATGGGCTACCATGTGACACATATATAATCACGAAAAAAACATGCTGACTGTTAACACAGTCTCATAAAGACATCATGCCATTAACAGCTAGCTAACATCTTGCCTATTCAAAACACTTTCCAACAGTTTATCAGCAAAAATACATCAGCTAAATATCTTTATTGTGATAAAAACTCTTGTCTCGAAAACATTACTGCTCAGGAATAAACAACATCGCCAGCTCACCGAAAAGACAAAGATGCTGTATTGGATTCAGTCCAATATTATTTGAGCTATTGGCAACAGGTTGGCTGTGAGATATCAGGCCAACATAATTTATGTGATACCCATCTGTTATCCTAAAAAATACAGTAGGCTATTGCCTTTTTTCTAACGGTAAACAGTCTGTCGCAAAAATACATCATGCCGTTTACAGCTAGATAACATCTTGCCTATTTAAAATACTTTCCAAAAGTTTGTTGGCAAAAAGGCATATTTATATCTTTATTGTGGTAAAGAGCCTTGTCTCGAAAATGTTTCTGGGCCGGAATAAATAATTTGATGGCCGGCTTGCCGAAAAGACAAAGATGCCGTATGGGAGTCGGCCCAGAAACTGTTTTAAGATGCTTGCAACATGTTTGCTCTGCGATATCATGCCGACATATTTTCAGTGATAGCCATCTGTTATGCAAACTAATACACTGGGTCTTTATCTTTACCGTAACGGCTAGCAGTCTGTCTCAAAAAGACATCACACCGTTTTCAGATGGCTATCCTCTGGCATTTAAATGACAGTAGCCGACAGTACAGGTATATGGCCAACACTTTGCCGACACCTCGTCGACAGGTTGTGTTTGCTGGGATTTTTGTCTCATATCTTTCATGACGAATATTTTTTCATGTCCAAACAAAGGATTTTAATGTTTACGCTATTTATATATTGTATAATTCAGTTACTGAATGGAAATTATGGGAAAGAGGTAAAAATAGCAAGTGACTTTAGAGTGAGGCAGATTAGTTACGTATAAACATACTAGTAAGGTCGTCTCCAGATTTGCCATTTGGAGTCACACATCGATGTTGCGGTAGTTGCTTCGAAGACTCACTGAAAAATACCGAAAATTAATTCACAGATAGTACTAAACTTCTTCAGTATCTTAATTTAATCGACAATACGGTAATTTTGCTTCTCTATTCTCCTTATTTAACTAAAATAATCAGGGCATTAGTTAGTAGTCTGGAATATTTTTTACTATTGATTTGTAGCTTGTAGATAACATGAAGTCAATACATTTAGAAAGGAAAGAAACTTTTGACAGTAAAAAGTGCCCAACAAAGGAAGTTACACCCACTTCACTAACAACACATGTAGTTACATAATCACCTATTTTAATTTTATTGTCAAGCAGAAACGTTATTACCAAATCTGCCAGGAACCTGATGTTGCCATGACGATAAACACCAAAGAGTCGTATTGCGCGTAGATGAAGATTGTTTTAAAATTCAATAACATCGTGTTAAATGAGAAAGGAGTTGATTTTTGTTCTCCTGTGTTAAAGGTTGTTCTTCTTCAGTTTGAATTACCAAAACTGTTCAATTAGACTTATTCAACACAAAATGCAATGAATCCATTCTACTCATAACAGGTTTTAATATTTCTTCTATCAAAACATCCTGTTCCACACGAGCTCGTTTGGCTTGTGAAAATTTCTCTTTCACAGCAGATACGACTATGCAATTCTGAAGCAGAGGCAGGCGTGTTTGATTATATTACATTAAATTCAATCTATTTATATGTTAATTAAGTTGCTGCTTTTCTAACTGATGTAGTAGGTCAAGTAGTTGGCGCTTTTTCAGGTTCATCTACTTCACTTGAAACAACATATAATTTTGATATAGTTTTAGCTTTCAAATCATTAACAAAATAATTTATTTGTGTTTCCAAATCATTATTTTGTTTTCTCAGATCTATTTGCGTAACTAAACCGAAATTTTTATTAATGAATTCGTCTCTTACATATTGCGTTATTTGTTCCATTCGGGTCTCAAGTTGTTTTGTAATAGTATCGTTTACCACTTTATTAATAAGTGGTGATGTAAAAACTATGTTTGTCATATCGTTAAAATTCTTACTAAATCCAATTAAACGTTCTTCTATTCTAAATTCATTACTCTGCAAATCAGTGTTCATATTGCTTAAAATGTTTGCAATTATACTCGTGTTTTTATAAACATTATCATTCAAATAAACTAACGTTATTATTTTCTCTTGAATATTGTTTGTTTGCTATTTAAAAACAATTAGTGTATTGTGTTTAAGTTTTCCACATAATGTTTATTTACAACATCGCTATCTTTCACAGTCATACCTCTTATTTCATAGTATATGTCCGTTTAAATCACAATTCCCATCGCGATTTTTGATTAAACAGCTATTGTAATGATTGTTTTTTATACCGCAATGTCCAAACTTTGAAATATTCATTATTTTTTGCCTGAAAGTAAAAAACTGTCAAAATCAGACCTATATCTGCCTTTATATAGGGGAAGTGTTGGTATAATAAACAAAAAAAGCATATTTTTCTTTCCGATAGTTAAAACATATATAATTAAACTTTGTAAATGTCATATCGCCTAACACATGATCATTGTAAATATGTTGCAGATTCATATTATCCATTTTAAATACAATTACCATTTTAGCATTATCGTGTAAATTATGTTTCGATATACGTGCGTAACTTCGCGATATATAAAAACAAACAACATTTTAATATCGAACAAAACTTTATTATTGCTGTTTTTCACTCTGCAGTTCACACCAAACATCATCAAAAATAAATATGGAATTGGGTAGTGCTTCATTCATTATTTGTACAAGGGAAATATCGCATTCCTTCAATTAATGGCAAAATGCTCGCTAGTCGTGGATATTTCTCGTATATTGTTTTAGAAAACACATATACATTTTTAAATTTAAGTCAATTCGGATGCTCCAACAGCGACATAATTATAGAAGTTTTCCCACATGAAGAAGTAGCACTTATTATAAAATGTATTTTTGATGGTAAAAGAATACCATGTTTCTGTTAAATTACGTTTTCTTTTGTATTTACAATTACTTGCAGATGTACGTTTTGTTTTATAACCTTCATTTCTACACAATAACACAGTATAACATAACATACTAACATAAAACTATAAATGTAGGTGTGTGTGTGTGTGTGTGTGTATGTATATATATATATGTGTGTGTGTGTGTGTGTGTGTGTGTGTTCGCTTTCAGCCGAAAACAATGGCTCGTATTAAACATATCAAAAAAGGATGCAGTGCATTGATTAATAAATTACCATTTGAATTGCATTTACCGAAATACAATTATTGCAGACCAGGTATTAAACTTGCCAAACATTTGGCATGGAACGATCAAGGAATAAAATATTTGGATAAAATGTTTAAAAACACTATATAGTTTACGATTGAGCAAACAATTAAAAAGAAAGACATATAACGGATACAATTCTAGCAGATAAAACAGCAAGTACAAGGAAGAATCTATCTACATCTACAGGTGAAAAGCTAGGTGCTTGGGTTGTTGATAAAGTTATGTCCGCGAAGATGAAGTGAGGTATGGGCCTAAAATGCAAAACTAAAAGAAAAACAAAGAAAGGAATCATTCCAGTGCTATTTCCAGCATTAACAGCTCTTGGATCAATCCTCGTAGGGGTTTCAGAAATTGGTAGAGCAGTTAAATCAAAAGGTAACGGAATGTATTTGAAACCCTTGGATAAGAACGAAAAAACTCCAAACGTGGAAAAAATGCCGAAAGTCCTAAATTGTCTTCCATAACGTGCACTTACAAACAAAGATATAAATGTATTTGTAAAGAAACTGAATACTCCCTATTTCCAAGGTATGTATATCACAGACGATTTACCAAGAAACCAAATCTTCGGGAATGTGTGATTGTTAATTTAGATTCGAATCTTAATTAAGGGATGTACTGGGTGGCATGAATTAAAAACATAAATCAAATATTGTATTACGACAGTTTCGCCGATTTACCTCCTCCAATTGAAATACGTAATTATTTAAAACAATGCAATTAAGGCATAGTTACAAATCGGAATAATTACCAAATACAATCAATTGCAAACATTTATGTTTATTTTTGGCTACAAATAGGATATATAAGTAATTGTAATAGCAAAACATATTAGCGATACATCAATTACATTGATATTAAGTGGAAATTCGTCACAATTGCATGATGTATATTTCCCTGTGTTGCAGTTAGATGGCTAATGGTATATAAGTCTAACTGAATTCGTTACTTACAGCAGCATACCAAACATCTGCGAAGACATGTTAGGTTATGAACAGAGAGTAAATTCAGCTAATAAATTACACAAATCATCAAAACAGGTCAATATATTATCGGTAAATATATGTCGTTAAATGTTAATATTATAGGTGGTTCATATTTTAATGGAAAACTGACAAATACAATACATGAATTCGCATGTGCTGTGGCTCCAGGATATAAAATAATTGATATATCTTTCAGTAATAATGAATCGCATTGATGAAATGTTACAATCGTAGATCAAGACAGTAAACATATTAATTTAAGAAATGAAGAAATTACACTTCATATACATTAAAAAAATCTATATAAACAGTTGCATTCTATTGCGCATTACAGTCATAATGGGTATTGTGTATAATAGTAGATTCGGATGTATAGTAGGTGGTTCTTTTAAGAAATATGGCTTTAAGAAACATATTTCCAAGAAAGGAAGTATAAGAAGACGTAAAAGTCAACATAAAATGCTGCCTTCAAATAAGTTACCCATGAAGTTACCACGAGGCAATGAATTGTATTTAAAACTATTAGGATATACTGTAAATGGAAATGAAAGACATACATAATGCTGAAGAACCTATCAACTTTGAAAATGCAATCACCAATACGGAAATACATATGTATGACCCATTCCGAGCAGGTTCATACATATTTCCATTGGAAATAATGATTTCATTACAAAATCCCATTATTTAAATGTTACCATCGAAATCAAGTTTAAGGTTTAGAGGAACAATTAAAAAGACAACTGATGCAAGTAATCCAGCAACTACAAACATAGTAAGAAATGGAATACTTCATTTAATCGACCAAATTGCATGTATGGTAAATGGTGTGGAATCGATCAAATACGAGATGTTGGAATTACTTCCACTATGAAGAACTATCTCTCAGGAACTGTAAACGATCTTTATACAGGGATTATGTTTGGGTGGAGCAATGTTAGTGATTACTCACTACAAAAAAACCCAGGTGAAAAATACGAAGTTGTTATACCATTAAGTATGGTTTTAGGCTTTGCTGAAGACGACAAACACATAATATTAAATGCTAAACAAGGATTAGGTATTCTATTCGGCAAAACACATTTGAATGCTGTATATGATACAGCTAATAATGACGAAGGTGTAACAATTGAATTAAGCAGTGTGGAATGGTTGATGCTGTATATTGAAATTAACACCCATGAACATGTAAAGTTTTTAAAATTTATCGAAAAAGAGAAGAATGTAGACATTGTAATCAGATCGTGGGGTTTAGAGGTTTTTCCAACTCTACCATCAGCTCAAAAAAATTGTGTAGAGTGTGAAATAAAGTTTTTCATCGGGAAAGCCTAGATATTTTGTCATTTGTTTTCAAACAAATCGTCAATACTATTTTAAATCTGATAGATCAGTATTCGATTATTGTGATATGCAAAATATTAAACTGTATCTAAACAGTCAAGTTTACACCTATGTGAATTTAAATTTGAACTTTGCCAATGGGGAATTCCTTATTTCCTATTATACGTATACTAAGTTTCTGGAAATGTATTATAACAAAAACAGTTCCCAGATTCTAGAACCCGAAACATTTAAAAGTAGAGGAGCGTTATTTGTGTTTGATGTAAGCAAACAGGACAACCGAATTATCATTGGCATAATTGATTCACGAATTGAAATTATTGCAAATACACCAATTCCATTAAACACAAAAGCTTACGCTCTTATAGTTCACAATATATTAGCGAGTTACAATGTAAGAAATAAGCTGGTGAAAATAATAAATTGAGTCAGTAGATGATGAACCATGGCAACGACGAGATGTTTTGCAATGCGCAAGGATTTCAATCTGTAGAAAAAAATGTACCATTAAAGAATTAGCTATTACTGATGTGGAAGAACATGCAACTGTATTCAGCTTCAAATCACCAATTGACGGAAATATCTATCTACCAAATACAATAAAATTAATATATGGGTTACTAACCATCACCACTGTTTAAAATGGGAGAGTGGGTGTATGGAGTATGAGAACATTGAAGATATTTGGAAACATTACCTAAACAATTGTGAAATATATGTACTTGGAGTTGAGCAAAAATGTATCTTCGAAAGTGTGTATAATGGGAAAGTAATACATATTTAAAAAGAATACAATTGTCCTCATTCAAACAATTGTGTATAACATATAGATCTAATTTGACATTCTTCTCTGCAGAGGAAAACTCAAAATTTATGTTCACTTGAGCAATGATGTCTGATGGGGTGAAACATAATACTATGATTCTCCTCCTGAATCACCTGTGGATATTATTCAAGACATATGGCATTATTTCGGATGAGTGAAATTTTATATAAAAAGTGATTGCTTGTGTGATATACACTAATGGTAAAGACTGATCAGGAGAATAAAATCAGATGCTTGTGCATACAGAAATCCAAATGTAAAGCGAATATCAGTAAGTTATTAGCACATTGGAGCAAGACATTTCGACTTTGTTTTGGAAAGAAATAATTGTGGGACATCCTATATTTGTTCGATGCTCTGTGTGATAGTGTTTTTGGTCATCCTATACTTACTTGTACATGTTTTGAACATACGACGATGCTACGATGTTAAAATGATTTTTGAAACAGCTTGTGTTTGTATATATTTTGTCAAAATATTTTACTTGTAAAATGAATTGTTATAATTTTTTAACATATTACTTTTTTAAAAGTGAAATTGTATTTTCTTAAGAAAAATATTTTCTTGACAGAGAGAGGGAAAAGTTCTGGAAGAGAGCACTCTAACCACTTTTCTATAACTAAGTAAATAATATACAATATCAGGTAAGGCATGGTTGATATAAACTGGATTTCAGTCCTGGTTAGATAATGTACATTTTTAATCTAGTTTCTGACATTCAGTGTTGGGTAGCTATGATTGTAATACATAGATACTGGGTTCGAGTTTCGAATTAGGTACGAATGCAACCTTGTAAAAGGAATAACGAATGTAACAGTGTTAATTAAAATAATATAAATTCGCTTGTTCATGTGAAAAATGGATATATGCTCAATTTTATAGATGTTTAAACTTAAATAAACTATGTGTAATATTTCTGATTAAGGTGCAGTGCTAGTTGGGATATTGTTGATGAGACACTGATGTCTGGATTTACCTGCAAGTAGTTCAGCTATCTTCTGCTAGATAGCAGCAGCATTCTAGGAAGGTGAGTGTCTGCTGGGTCAATGGCGTGCAAGATAAGGGCCCTTAGCTAGTGAATTCTAACACAGCCCATACTCATACTGAGGCCTGAGGGGGAGGCATCTTGTTATAGCCATACATGGTATAAAATGAAGTCGATGACATAAATCTGTCTGTATGACTGTGCTAATCTCGAGAACCACAGAACAGATTTGGATGAAGTTTTTACTGTTATGGTCTGCATTTATCAGGGAAGGATTATGAGTATTAAAAACTGCTGAGGCACTTAAAGGAGCTGAGAAATTTCAAAATGTGTGAAAAAAATGAGCCATTTTGCTGCTTTCTAAGCATGATCTACTAAAACTGCAGAGCCGATTGTTATAATCATTTCTCTATGAATATAAAAAGTGGGGCCACAGGGGGCAGTGGATAGAGCAATCCAAAGGGAAGCCACAGAAGTGTACCTGGCCAAAACCAGGCAGGTTCGCTAGTTTCATATAAATCACAAATGTACAATTATCACATTAGGTGCAGTTTATAATATGTTATTTAAACATATTAAAATGTCACAATTCTTAACTTAAAAAAAATTTACTGAGCTCATTTTCTTCTTCATATCGTTCAACAAATTATTAATTAATCTTTCTTTTCGATTATTAACAACTAATATTTAAAAAACACTTTGCCAGAATTATTTAATTAATATTCACATATATTACTCATTATATAATTAAAACTTCTTTTGATGTACACACATCCATCTTTGGCCATGGTGAGAAAAATTCTGTCAGAAAAATTAGTTATATTATACTTCTGCCTTACTTATGTTGTCTTCTGTCCTCCAATTGGCTGTCGTCTGACCATGAAACATACCTCCCCCAACCGGCAATGGCGAGACCAGAGACAACCAGGAAACTGTTATTTAGTTCTTTGGTTTAATAAATGTTTAATGCTTACTATCCTCTAGGAAAGAAATGAAAAATAACAAATAAAATATTAATCCTGAATACTGTCTAGAATAAAATTCTTACACATGATCTCTATTTTAATAAACATTTAAATTAACAAAATATAAAAAATTAAATCGGGAAGTGATATTAAAGAAATTGACCACATGACCAAGTACTCTAATTAAAATATCTAAGACTAATGTTAAATGTAACCCCTGAAAATTGCAATGTTACAATATATTCCCAGCACTTTTTTAACTTGCCTTATAAAATTTATTTTAAACAGCAAGGAAATAGGCAGTTTAATCTGCTGCCATAACCTGAAAATGCCATTCCGTTTGTTAATTACAAAAAGGGATTAAGAATAACTGTCATATTGATTTAATCGAACTTTTCAACTAGTTGAATATGTAATTAGTTATTTAGCATGCAATTGCTAACGCATAATAAGGTATTCCTGGTATATTTTTTTCTGGTTCTAAATCATACAGTTTCATGAAGTACTCTGGAAGACATAATTTGGTGAGCTTCGATACACTAGCACAACCATTCGATGCTCCAGAATATTCATCAATAGTGAAGACAGCATATAAGCAATTGTTATTTAATATTTAGTTTCAGTTTTTATCCACACACTATTGTTTATAGAATTAATATTCGTTTATAATTTAAGAGACTTTCTAGCCGGTGTTATGAATATAATTAAGTATAGGTATGCATAGCCAGATACTTGGTAGTATTTGAACAGTATAGTTTGGGAATATAGTTTATTTTTATGGTTTTAGTAGAGGATCAAAATTCTAATTGATTATAAATTAATTGTAATTAACTGTGATTATTTGTAGAACTCTATACTTATCTACTTGCCACATGCATGATGCTATAAAGTTTCCTACCATTGTACACTGTCGAAGTTGAAGTAAGTTACACACATTTTCTTCTCAATCATCTGCAAATCATAGAATGTATTACAATTTAGGCTGATTTACACAATTGTGCTGTTAATAAACGAGTAGCATGAAAGTTATGGAATATAAAAATCCATACAATGCTTTATATATATAAAAGAATTAACTTTTTTTGAGAATGTTTGTTTTTCTGTAATATGATTGAAACGGTTCAGTGTCCCTAGTTTGGGTCGCCACTTTATTTGACACCAGCTATGACGCAGATGCTACAAACAACTATTTTGTCGATTTATTACCTCGGCTGAGCTCTTGGAATAAGTTATGAGCATATTATACAAAACCCTTGCAACTAGTTTTCTCAGTACTTAGCATGTAGTTAAATGCGGACAATAACACGATCAATAAAGGCAACCACCTCGTTAATTAATTAAACACTCTTTATGTTGTCTTTTAGGACCAACCCAACACCAATAAGAGCCAATCTGATTAAAATGATTTCCCAAATATTTCGACAACACATATCTTGCACAAATCTATGATAATTAATTTGATAAATTACATAAAGAAACTACTCAAGATTAGATTGCTTTTATGGACCTTAATTATGTTATCAAGCTAAAGAAGTAATGCAAAGTTGGATCATTTAACGTCATTAGCGACATCAACAAAATGAAGAAATGACAAAATTTTACTTCTCACGAAAAACATAATTTATCTAATTCAAAGTGTAATTATTACTATTAAAACCATTATTCATAGGGAAGAAAACTTTTGACTTACTCCCTGAGCAAATGGGTACCTACAGAAGCTGCAATTGACCCCAAACCATTGTGTCCACAATGAAGATGAAATCCGCCTGTAATCCGAACAATCTCCAACAGGACAGGTAACAGGATGAGGGTCTCAAAACTACTGCAGTGGCTGGAACACTATTAGACTGCCGTCATCAGGATACATCAGTGTGTCCCTAGCACAAATGTGAAGATCATCGTATCCACGGTGAAAATGGACTCCGCCAGTAGTTCCATCGATCTCCAAAAGAACTGGTAATAGGATGAGGTTCTCGAAACTAACAAAGTGGTTAGAACACTATTAGACTACTGTCATCGGGAAACGTCAGTGGGTCCTTTGCCGAGATGTGAAGCTGCATGTCCTCGAATCTTGAATATTCCAATAACCTATTACTCCTCTCTTGTGTAGGGAGAATTTAATTGTCAAATTAGTACCTTTGGGCTCACCAGGGAAATTATATATTCAAGTAGTTAGTGATTTGACATATCTCTCTTCTGAGTCTTCTAGAGCCCAAAATCGTTCTTAACTTAATCAACCATTCCTAACAGTTAAACAAAAACATATGACTAACTGACAAATGTTTTCTATGAGTAGTGTCATTCCTTTTTACAAGTAAACAAACATTTCTTCTTAAAAATAACTAAACCAAAGAATAACATATTTATATATTTTTTGCTGGCTAATTAAAAACTGAACAATAGTAAAACATCCTAGTAACATATTCACGACAATATTATTTTGAATACCCTAGTTACTCAGATAAAAAACAAAAGAAATTAATTAATTATTCTACCTTAAGTTACTAATACAAACAAACACGACTCATACAAATTCCCAGATGTTACATAATATAGGTCCTAGGTTTATTTCAAAGAGAGTTACAGACAGGTTTCTTATTATTATAATGTATCTTTATATATTGTTGTTAATGGTAATACTGCATTATTTATAGTAAATACACATTCACGGAGGGTGTTTTTTAAAAGTAAATAAATCTTGCTTCATACCAAAGGAGACGGTTTACCGATCACACACACACACACACACACACACACACACACACATATATATATATATATATATATATATATATATATATATATATATATATATATATATATATATATATATATAGACACACACACAATTATATGTAAGTATAAAAGTCTTTTTTATAAAAGCGATATCTCATTACTCGCTTTTCGGTTACGTACAAGCACAGTTTTATATCTACTTGTATGGTACCCCTATCTCAGGAGCCGCCATTAGACTCGATTCTACAGGCGGCAATGAATGCACTCTTTGTTGGATGTAAATTAGTAGCGAAAAAGAGGACTTGTTATAAAGCCAAGCTTAAAGAATGAATTGAAGTTATCCTTAGAATTAAAAAGACTTGTTGCAACAGTAAAATAAACTATATACAAGCTAGATTAAAAGAACCTTTTTAAATAATGACAGTAAAATGGATAACCAAATGAGTGAAATTAAAAAGAGGCCCGATGAATAACTTAACTGTAATCGTGAGTGTATGTCCCTTTCACACAAATATTAGCTCAGTCTTTTCCTTTCTAGATCTCTATCACACAAATTCATTTGTTATACATTAATGCCATGACTAGGGACCTGTGCATCCCACACCATTGTTCTGGTACTATTTCTGTATTGTATGTTGCAATTTATTTATTGCGAGTTTGTTAGAGTAGGTAGGTACATAGAGCTTTACATCGCATTGACAGCAGGGTCGTCAGAAATGGAGCAAATTGTTAAGAGAAGTAGGGACAGGGAACTGTTTATATCTGGAGCGAAAAATAAATCCCATATAAACCATCCCAGGATTTGCTAGGAGTGATAACAGAAAGCCTCAGGATGGTCGGGCCGGAAATGAAAACAGAATACTCGTGAAAGTGAGTCTGGTTTCTTCACTATTTCACGTCCCCCATTACGAGTACGTTGCCACCTACAACAAATTGCTAACAGGAAAGTATGCACGAATTTGTGTATGTATATTTTGAGCATCAAATACAAATACCTATGCTCTTTCAAATGAAGTTGGCAATGTTGATTTTCATTAAAAAATTATTGTAGTAATTTATCGTGATACAAGGTCATGCAAAAGATCCAAGTCTAGTGAAAAACTGTGTGTCGGTCTGCCTGGCTTACCAGCTAACCGCAGAAACCACAAGCATTCTGAGAAACGTTCACTCCTAAACAGAAATCCGATCGCGAGAAGAGATAACGAGCCAACCATCCCTCCTTAGTACTTTCCATGTCCTTCCACCCTCCTACCTTTACCCCCCTGCCAGCCTCTAGCCTGAAGAAGTTCCTAGATTTGTCTTTAAAATTATAAATTTTATGCTTCTAATGGCCATTAATTTGGCATTTTCGGACATGGCACTGATGTGTGGCAGCAATAAAAATGTTGGTTATCGTTTATTCTGTAAAATGCTGTAGTTATTACCTTGGTACACTGTGTATGTGCTGAGTAGGAAGTAATTTTCTATGAGCCTGCACTCATCGCCAGCGAAAATTTGATGTTTTTTTATAAACACTAGTTTGGCTTTCTCCGATGTTGTAAAGGTGTTTTCTAGCCATACAATACTAGCATAATGACTTTAATGTAGTGTGTCCTATTTTTATCTGTATCCGAGTATTGTATAATCTTAGTGGACAATTTCTCCGGTCTGCACATTGATCTTATGCAGAGGAGTAAATTAATATTATTTAATAACAGAAATATTCTACTTATATAAACCAAACTTCATCAGAACAAAGCAAAAGGTTGTATGTTCACAAAATCAAAACCTCGTACACATATTTTTGACAGGTCTAGTATTACGAAGCAACAGGTTAATGAAATTGATTATTAAATACCTCCCCTAAATTTTAAACAAATTATCAAAATTAGATGTACATAACAACAATAGCTCAACCAAGTAAGACATTTCATCGAGATCGGCCGTAAAAACTGTAACTAGCGCTCTACCTTAAACATTATTACCTGACTAATTTATACTCGCTCGGAATTGGTATACTTATAATTCTTGCCAATATCTCAGTACATGAAAAAACCATTACGTTTAGAGATCTGAGGTCTTAGCAGTGTGACCGCCCCCTGCCCAGAGTCATAAAACTTCAAGGTTAAATTTCAATGTTTTTCCAACAGTACTATCTTAAAAACCCGAGATTTCAGAGGTTGCCAGCCTGAGTCCAACAACCCTTTGCAGAACACATTTATGTTTATAATACCCTAGGGAAAGTGTATCTTTTCACAAAGCAAACTGTCAAGGTGCATCCTGGTTGGGATGGGACTTCAGGTCAACGATTTTAACCGCCAAAGATAACAAGGTCAAAACATCTTCTTAGCTGTTTGAAAATTCTCGAGGAAAATATTATGTTTCGTACTTGATAAAATTAATATTCACTTCGCAAATTCCATAATGCAGGAAAATAAACAAATTAAAAAAGAATACCGAATAATTATGTTAAAATGAACTAATATTCGTGAAACAACTGTTACTTGCCCTCACGCACTAATTGCTGCCAACACATAAAAAAAAAAAAATTCTAAAATAGAATTTTAACCAAATTGGAAACATGTTGGGACACATTAATGGAAAAAAATCCATATATGTTTAGTGTAAATATGATTAACAATATACAAAATAACAAAATGGGAACATATATACTAAAATTAGATCGTAAAGCATAACATGTTTTTGGATTAAGCTAAAATATGACATATTATTGAATTTAAAAATTTATTTTAGGAAAAATTTAAGGTATGCAGAAATATTGGGTGATGTCTTAATATTACAAAACGTAATAATTAATTCTATTAAAAAGTAATTACATTTAAAGTTTTGAAAACAAAAAGAATTTAATAATAATATGTTTAAAAGATTAAAGTAATCTTATAGAAGTTTGTAGAGGTATACTAGCATGCATGAATGGTAATTATGTAGTATAATACTTTGTTTTTTTCTGTAAATTATATATCGCTTTATTGACTGCATTTATCTCCATTACATTGCTTATCCTTCTAATTGATTACCAAACAGAATTTATTTACTATGAATCAGAAGTTCTTTTATTGATAAATATATGTTATTAATTTCTTCAAGGAAGAAACTTAGCAGAGAGGTTTGTCTCAGAGGTTGGGATGTCGGCTTGAGGATATTTGAAAGTCGCAGGTGTAGGAAGGGAGAGGGTCTGGTTGTTTGAACTTCTGGTTGGAGGGGAGAAATCAGAGTTCTCGAATATTTATCTGGAAATTTGAAATGTTTATAAATAGGGCTCTAGCATCTATGCCCCTTCCACTATTTCCAGTTGTTTGTCAGTTCAGTTCGCTTCAACATGTCGCGCTCCTATGATGATTATTTTCTTGGTTTACCTACCCAAGATTTTAACAAAGAACTCATATATTTTAACTGGGATTATTTTAATGATTAACTGAATGGAATATATGCTTTAGCAAAAAATTTATTCGATTTTTTGGATGAAGAAGAATGTGAGTCTACTCTACAACCATTGCTCTTGTCGACACCTTCAACTTTAAGAACAGTTACAGGGACGAATCCAACAGTGACGCCTTGGACATTGAAACCAAGTATATTGAAAGCTGCACTAACGAGACCTACAGTCATGCCTTCCAAGTCGAGGTTGCTACAACACCAACGTCTGCAGCGATGACTGCGATGCCGAGGGCTACAGCGGCGCCTGCGACGTCGAGGGCTATAGCGACGCCTTTGACGTCGACCTCAACTCCTTCGACATTGATATTAGAATCTCTAGATTTATCATCAGTTATCAAATCAGGTGAAATTCGTATACTAAAACCAGCAATGTGTTCCTACTGCAATCCACCGAATTCAACCTCAAATAATGTGTAGGAAGATAAGTAAAAAAAAAAAAAAAAAGAAAGAAAAACAATTATATCAAGATTTGGAAGAGTTTTTAGAGTTCAATACTGTGATTTCACCCGAGTCAAGTTTACATCTCCTGAATTATTATTATCACCTGAATCGCCACAGCATAAATTAATTTCCCCACCCCCTCCTCCTTTCATACCTTCACCACAGGGATTTATTTATACTCCTATATAATCACCAATATCACCACCACCTGTTGTTCCGATAAAGCAATGCAAATTCGGCTTATCTCTTAACTCTATAAATGGTAATTTTAATGAAAAAATTCAAACCTACAGTGATGATTTCTAATGCAATATGTTTGAACATACTGTTTTTTTTAATTTTAATATTGTAAGTATAAGTCAGGTGCAATCTTTTTTTTTTTTTTTTTTTTTTGGTTTAATGATTTGTCATTGGTAATAGGCTGAAGAGTTTTTACAGTTTTAATGATTGATAGTATAAATTTGTAACGATTTTAAGGACTTGTTTTACAATTTTAAAGATTTTTGTACAATTTCAAACACTCTTCATTTAATTTGATAAAACGTTTTACGATTCTAAGACTTATTTTACGATTTCAAAGACTCGTAATTCAATTTGATAAATCTTTTACGACTTTAAAGACTTGGTTAAAAGTTGTAACGATTTTAAAGACAATTTTCTGAAAAATCGGTAATTTAATAATTCTTTGCTAAGAAAGTTAATGATTTATGATGAAAAATGTTGGAAAGTTTTAATAAGCTTTATTATTACAATCATAAAATGTTGGAGAGTTTTTTTTTTTTTTCAGTCGTAATTTGAAATGTCTAAATTTACTGCAGTCTTATAATGTAAGATGGTGTTTTGATTAAGAAAAGCCAGAATGGCTTACACACGTAATGATAAATATATTTAATTATTTTCAGTAATAACATACTGTGTAGTGATGATTTTTTTTTACAGTTTTGTGATGTAAGATGTTGTTTTGGTTTAAAAAAGCCAGAATGGTTTACACATGTAATGATAAATATATTTAATGATTTTCAGTCGCTATGTTGATTTTTATTTATTTGTTTTTTTTACAGTTTTATGAGACAAGATGGTGTTTTGGTTAAGAAATCCAGAATGGCTTACACATGTAATGATAAATATATTCAATGATTTTCTGTCGTAACATACTCTGTTGTGATGATTTTTTTTCAAGTTTTATGACAAGATGGTATTTAAAAAAGAAAAGCCAGAATAGCTTACAATTCTAACATGTTGAAAAATGTTTGTAATTAATTACATGTTATTTGTGATGTAACATGGGTAAAAATGTTTTTTACAGCTTATAAGGTTCTCAATACTATCATGTTTAATGTGAATATGTAAAGAAAATTTTTTTTATGAATGTTAACTAAGCTGTGTGTTATGATTTTTCTTGAAAAGAAAAGAATTTAGAATAAAAATTTTTCTTTGTTAAAATTAAATGACGTGACTTGTTATTTATTAAATTGAAAAAAACGAAGTACTTGTATATGACTGGATATTAAATGTTTCAATATTGTTGCTAAGTTGTTTGTTGAAAATATTTTAAAGTTAGGATACCTGTTTGCTCACTTTCACGACAAATTTTACAAGTTTCTTGAAAAGGGAGAAAAACTAACTTTCCAATTAAAACATAGTCTGAAGGGAGATATTATATAAAATGATGGAGAGAAACGAACATGTCTGAATGAATGCATTTTTTAATGGAAGGAACAGGCTTGGATATCTCAAGAAAGCTTTACTAGGCTGTTGGCCAAGAACTCTAGGGAATTTAACAAAACCCAGAGTCTATTCACACTAAAACCTTTTCAGGTCCAGGTAGGAAGAGCCCTTGGCATCACACCACAATGCTTCTTCGCTGCCCTACAACTGAGAGAGTCCAGCTAACCTTTGAAAATATTTTTCCTTTACAGCATCAAGATTACAACTGTTGCAGCTGAAGAATCAACACGACGATGCCTGTTGGTGAAAAAACATAGTAATACTTTAAACAAAATCGGTAAACCTAATTGAAAAACTTCTTTAAAAATTCAATTTATCCCTCCTTATATCGTAAATGGATACAAAATGGCTGTCATTTTCCTTTAAATTTATGGTAAATTTGCCCTTTTAGGAAAATCAATTGAAATATAGTGGATTTTAACAGATTTCATCTCCGATGGTAGTCATTTCAAGCTGGATATGTATTATCTCAGTTATATAACATCTATATTTATTTTCTAAGGACAAGAATTTGTAAATAGATACACATTTTATGGCATGAATTCAAAAGTCAGCAAACTGCATGTAGAATACACAATTTTTTTTAGAAAAACAGATTGAAAGTATAAGACTTATCGAACAAGTTTGTTTAACATACATTTTTTAATGTTCGAAAAATAAAGTTTAACTTGAGTATTTGCTTACATTGTAATAGTTAAAAGATTTCATAAAGATGTGTGTTTATCAAAAATAAAAATATATATGTCTTATAGCTGTGATGGTATGAAAATTAATAATTGATTAGTTAAAAGCTGTTGGAAAAAGGGAGTAAAGTTTGCTGGAAAATGAAATAAAGTTTGCTGGATATGGGAAAAAAATTGGTGGAAAAAGGTTTATATTTTTTAATTGACTTTTCCGTGTGATAAATACATTTGGAACGTATTTATTATTGATGAGGAAATATAAAGTTTTATCGGTGGGAGTTTGGTAGAAGAATTTTATTTAGCTGGGAATATGCCAACCTCTTATGCCTATAAAAATAGAAGGAAGCTTCAATCTCCAAGTCAAAGTAAGAGTTTGAAGGGAGGAGGGGAAATAGCCCAGGTCAGTTCAAATCTGCTGCTGCCTTCCTAGGGAAACCATCACTTTGACGTTGAAGAAAGCCTCCATTAATAGCCGAGACAGCATTCTGGAGGTGAAGGGAGTGGGACCAACCAGTTCCCAATATATCCGAAAAATGTGTCACTTGAGTGATGTAAGGGGAGGGGGTAGTGTGTGGCCTTGAATCAATAACACCCTCTGTGGACAGGGGCAGTCAAGTGAAAAAAAAAAACACTTCCTGACCTTGAGGAGGGTGGGTTTTGCAAAGTACCATGTTGGAAGGGACAGTTCTTGTGCGGTGTGGGCAGAGGGGGTGTTTGCCACTAAACAGGTTCTTGCAGTGTTGGATCGACACCAGGTTGTAGCGCCCTGCCAAAAACGAACACTTTGTTGGTGGGGGGGGGAGCAGACAGATTGCCAAAGATGTGGTCATTGACAAGGGCTGGGGGTGGTTGACCTTGGAGAAAAGACTGACTTTTGAGGCAATAACGAAGTCTGCATTGGAGGGGTAGGAGGGATGATCTAGGTTCTTGACCTCAGGGCACATTGCTCTGATGAAAGGTGGAGGGTGGTGGTTGTCTATAGGCAAGTGGGGCCGATGTGAAGCCCTCTAGCCAATCGTCGCCATATTGTTACATTGCCAAAATATTGACAATCGAGGGCAGAGGGATGAGTTACCTCAAGGACATATTAGCACGCTCTGGCGAGGGGTGGAGGAGGACAGAATCCATCTGCACCCCTGTATCCAGTCGCCGCCATCTTCAGTTGCTCAGAGAACTTTGGACTAGATGAATGTATACCTCAACAGCTCCTTCATATACACGGGGCTTCGGTGTGTGACAGCTGCGATTCTCGTTATTAGATATTATATGCTCTGGGGTTCAGATCTCGTTCACAGTTTTCATAAACTAAGTGTGAAATATATATATATTTTTTTCAAAGTCTTTAATTTATCAAGTGATATTGCATTTATTGTGTAAACCCAATTTCTGTGTTTGGTCGATGATACTTTGTAGCATTTTCAACTCGCGTTTTTATTTCCAAATGCTGTAAATTTCACAGACTTGATGGAAAAAAACATTTGTAGCATATCAGTAATTTTTAAGTAATTCACTTTTATACATTCGCATACTTGTAGGAAGAATCAAGTCATTAATAGTAGCTTGGTAAGGAAATAGGTTCTGTCAGTCGTAAATTTAAACTCAGCTATGCTCCATGTAACAGCTTATAAGCAGGTGCACATCATACGATCCACTCAGTCATCGACCGAGGTGGACGGATGTGTTTTCGGGTAGTTCCTAGTGCGATTTTATTACATGTTTTAAATTGATTTGGACACATTAGTTTTGTTTAAAATTTCAGAGTTTTTCACCTCAGTCTATAATCAAAAAGTGCTTCACTGAGCTCACAGCCGGACAGACGTGTTTTGGGAGAGGTGCAATTTTGTTATGCATGTTAATCAATTAATTCCTTTTTACATATGGATTACATTTCTAAAGTTCCTCCTCAGCAGTCTCACTGGCAGACGAACGTGTAAGGAATGTGCGAGAGGCGACAAGTAGTATCATATATCTTGTTATTGTGTACGTTTAATTAATAGTGTCACATTTTATTCATTGTAAATAGTTAATTCCATACTGCACAATCATGTATTTGTGTTCGTTCGTTATACTTCTCTTTCGTATAAATTATATTGCTAGCATACAGCTCGGGGTACAGCTTTCAATAAATTTACCCTTTTCAATAAAATTAACCCCTTCAATATTTTAGCCCTTTCAATTTGATTAACACTTTCAAACAATTTAATTAACCATTTGATATCAATTTGATATCAAATTAATTAGGTGAATCAAAGAAGCCGCCATTCCTTTGTATCTGAAACCCACCCACCCTACTTACAATACACCATGCGCTCACGATTTTTAAACATTTTTCTTACTTTCTGAAGAGAAGATAAATTTTTGAAAACTAACAGCTGTAGCATTTTATCTTTTTATGGATACTACCTTGCCTGCTGTCGCTTTAGAGTTAAAACACTGTACCTTTACAATATTTTTGTGACTGCACAGGCCTAATACCGTCTTTGATACTCCTCAAGTATTAAAAGCACGAAATAAACTCCAAAATATATCACCGAAATTTTATAAAAGTGAAACAGAAAAGAGACATTTACCAAGCCCAAACTTTACCTATATTTGTCCACGCGTGTTTTAACAAGTCACTATTCAGTATGGTTAAATTTTAATTTGTATCTTCGTTCTCCTTTACTGTTTTCCCTATGTAGAGTAATAATAATATTTAGCATCAAGTACTAAGCAAACCTGTGTAGTCCAAAACTTTTTAATTCACAGTTTCTTTTGAACATAAATTAAGGGCCAACATTCCCCTGAAGGATTTTGAGCAAAAACAGATTATATTATTTATAGTATTATAGTATTATGTAGCTTATTTGCACTTATTGCTGTCTATGCTTCGATACTATTTGCAAAAAAACGCCAAAATATATCTTATTTGTCGATTGGTAGTTAGTGTTATTTAACAGCTGTTTTACTTTTGGTTTTCTGAAAGCGCTAGACAACATGCTCATTGATGACGGCAAAAATGCTTAATTTTATTGAACATATTTACAAAAACCTTTTAATGTAATTTAGCGAAGTAAATTACTGCCTTCTCGAAACGCTATATAATAGGACGGGGTTCACGGCCGCCAGTTGGATCACACTGAAGTATACGAATCCGAGCACAGTATTGTCTGAAAATTGTTGTTTAAAATACAGAAGAGCTGAGGTAAGGAAACACAGATAAGTTTGGTAAAAATCTAAGGATAATCATCAGTAAATCGCTGGTAATTACAGTTTGACATAGGAATTTAATTTTTCGGAAATAACGACACACAGTTGTATTGAATATATGCATGCTGTGGACTTTACTAAGCTTGTAGAAGCAAAGGCGTCGAACTATACACTCTAAAAATTATGTGTAAATTTACCATGTTAGCGTATACGTACAGTGACAAAGCGCGAATGGTAAAATATTTTCCAATGCATGCATATTAACGTTCCTATAGTTGCTTAGGAAAGAGTCAAATGCATAGGGAAGTTCCCAACTTTGTGTAGTAGCGATGCTAAATATTTCCATACTTTCAAACTGACATGTAGTATTTCTTGCGTACAGTGTATAGGTTAAAAACTTCCATTGCAGTTTTGGAGGTTTACCAGAAATTTTTTACAGTAATATTTTTGTGTCTCACAATTTTTTTTTTCCCCAGTGTTTAACTCAGTGGACATTTACTTGCATTAATTTAATCAATTGGCCGAAGTGAGATCTTAAGTAGGAACAAGTTCAGCCAAGTTCTCTCTAATTACAAAAATTAAGCTTGGCACTAAATAATGTCCAGACCCAAACTAAAAGAACCTTGCAATTTTTCTCCTCGCCATGACGCCACTGAAATTTGATAGCCTCTAACTGCAAAGTATTTCAAATTTTCTTATCAAAATGAAGTTGTGTTAACGTGATAGGTATATCAAACAAGAAACAAAATTGATGGTAAATCACAGTAAAGCCAGTATTCACGTATCAAAGAATTAAGCCAAAATCGTCTATGCTGTGGCCATAAACAATGCCGGTGATTTTAGCAAAAAATATAACACTTACTTGTGAATGTAATATATTTTTTGCTTTTGCTTCGTCATATTTATATCTACGTTGTTTTGAATTTTGTGTAGGAATTGTTATATGTTACTACACACTAAGAAATTCTTCGGAAATTTACCACACCAGTGTATACGCTTACTGAGAAAGCAGGAATGGTTAAGTTTTCCCCTATACATTTATTGTAGCGTTCCTACATTTTCTTAGGAAACAGTCAAATGGATAGGGAAATTCCCAACGTTGTATATTAGCCATTCTAAACATTCGTATATCTGCAGCTTGATGTGTGGTACTATTAACATACACTGGGTAGGTTAAGAACTTCCATTACAGTTTAGGAAGTTTACGAGAACAATTTTTTACAGTGTATGGTAAAGCAACACCGTAGTGGGAGGGGTCAGCTGAAGTCCTTTATTTATGTTCGTCTTGCCGGTGGCCTTGATGAATGTCCCAGCAGAGGAAACGTTCTTTTCGGCAAAACAACCAGCACGGGAACTTCCTTGCAGAGGGAGGAGAAGGAGAGAGGAGGATCGCTGGACCGAACAGCACCAAATATGATTAATACATGGTGGCATCACGGGGAAAGAGAACTCCTCCCACCCTTTACAAGCGGCGGGAAACGAACCGTGGTCGGCAGTCGGCACAGAAGGGTAGGCGCTGACATTCGCCCGCTGCCCTCTCCAGGACAACCCCCTTCCTCGAGAGGACAGGACGGGTATCCTTTGTACGCCGAATGTCAGGCGACCGCCACTTCCCCTCCAACCCCGTCACCCACCCCACCAGAGGTCACTTTTCATTTTGATGCACGGCATTGTTTCGCGTCCGCATATTTATTTCGACTGAGAAATTGCTTTGTCTTCCCCTTCCCACAGTCCAGCGTCTCTTCTTCATCCCTCTCGCCCTTCGTTTACCATTTATACTTTAGTGGTTTTTCTAGTTCTTTATAACGTGTTTTGTATACTTCGGGACAGAGAAATGCACTGTTGTTGTGTTTTGCCTCGAGGGATTCCTGTGATGGCATCTGCTTACCAACTTTAATCTGCATGCCCACTACTGAAAGGATTTTCATTAGACGTGTGGTATGCTCCGCATGACGAAATTATCCTTTGGTTTCTTATTAGATGTACCTCATACTTAATATTTGCTCATTAATATTATCTGTACCTATTGAAATTTTTTTTTAGCATACATATTTATCTTACATTATAATTTAACACGTGTCTTAGCATTTTTTTTAATGCGTGACAACTATTTTCTGTGGTAAAGTATAATGACCAATTTTTTTTTGCACTGAGGCATCATGTCGTTTCTGCTATTAGGAACAATTTCTACAAGACAATTCACAAGTCTGTTCGTGAATCACGTAATTACAATAATAAGGTTGGAATAATTTTGAAAATTACAGTAAACGAGAGGATCGTAATATTATATAGTCCATTCACTGTTACTTCCAAGTTTTCTGAAGGGCCGCCGAACCGCATTCGTGCGCATTCCATTTTATTATATTTTCCGTAAGAACTGTTTCTTACTAGGTATTACAAACACACCTACTTCTACCCCTTATTTATTCACATTAATAATAATGGAAATATTGAAATTTATCGACAAAATATAAGTTAAAAATTAATTTAACCAAAAATAAGATATACGATATATTTTGGAAACAACTAAACACGCCATACTACATGGGGTAATAGTTCAAAGATTTTGTTTCATAAAGTGTGAATAAACCGCGAATAGATTTTACCATAGAGTGTTTAATAAGAGAAGTCTATCTTCGATATACTCACAATATTCTTGCAATACTGATATTATGAAGTTGTGAGCTAATGCACTATGGATTATTCTGAGCTAACAGGAGAAATTTACAGCTGTATATTCGAACATGTTGATGAACTGTAACGAATAAAGGCTGGCTAATCGTTTATTGTAAAGCAGATTAAACTCTGAAATTATTATTCATAATTATAACAACAATATTAACTTTGTACAGACAATGGCCTTTCGGGTGACCTAAACCATAATACCGCCAGGTACACCATCCGGGTTTTTAAGAATTCAATATCATGATTTAATCGAAAAATAAAGTGAGGTCCAAACAAGTAATAACAGGTTCAGTGTTTTACATTCAATTGCTATTTTTAAATATTGATTAGCAAGTCCGTGAAATGAAATTTATTGGAAATGCTCACCACAGATGTACTCAACGACGAGAAAGATCTGTCTGAACTGTTATTCAGTAAAGCTGAAACCTAATATAAGTTCTCGTGCCAAGTCGTAAGACAACACAAAGAGACATTGAATGCTTGTATAACCTTGGTTTCTGCAAACTATAAGACTTTATGTACAAACACGCAGAAAGCTTGTTTGCAGCGCTGCCGAACCAGCGTCGACAAGCGTCATCAAGCGCGAATGAGATTCAGCGTTATTTCAAATGCGTTTCCACATAGAGAAAGTTCGTCCGAACTTGTCGGCGCTTGCTGCTAGAGCTTACAAGCAACAAAGTATGCTTGAAACATTTCCCCCGGGGCTTATTAAGCTTGCAAATAATATCAGCAGAGGCAGCGTTTTTTCCTATTAATATTCCTGGAAATTCATTGTGAACTTTTAAACCATTAACCAATTAACTTCTCCTCTAGATTAAAAAAAAAAAAAAAAACTAAAATAAGCGCGGTTTGCTACAAGGAAAAGAAACTCTTAACATGTAATATGTTGATAGCTGCTGGGATGAAATATCCACAAGACTAGAGTAAAAAGTTTAGTATAGCCTACATATAATTTGATATTAGTGTTATTTTGTTCAAATATAGTAACTGCTTATCCTTACTTCAAGACATCGCTTTTCGCAATAAGCTATCTGCAAACTGCACACTTGTTTCCAGCTTTCTACCTGGCCTCCCATAAGCTTTTCAAGTACTGACGAGTGTAAGCAATGAGTGCGCTGATTACCTGCTTTCTACGTGCTCGTACCCGTAGCCACGACATATTGAATACTTGCAAGTAACTGTGACAGCATTGTCTATTCTGCACAACCAATCGTAATTTCCGAAAAAGTACTCCCGAATATGTATGCTATTTGAAGTATAAAACTAGCGCCAAAACTATGTGAAACCTACAATTTCATGTCTTTTATTAGGAACTTTTTCGTGTTTGTGAAAACCTATGACTGAGGTAACAGGCTGACGAAGTTCATGGGCTGATACAATCAGTTTAAAACTCTAAAAGAACGTATAAACTGACTATTAAATAAAACCACATGCTAACTTTATTCTGCAATTTTTCAAATGTCAGTGGTCTAAGTCAAGTTCGTTAAGCGATGGAGGTCTTAATTAAATTAAAGTGTTAATTATAATTGTCTGATTTTATTTTCAATAGATACAAACGAAATTCACTGGACGCAACATCTCACAATGAAATGATATTACTTGTTGTTTACAATTAATTAATTAAATAAATAAAATTTCAAATCACCTCAAATAAATTAATGTACTATAATAATAAAATATCAGCTCCAATATACAGTGAATAAAAACAAATTCTATTATTTTATCAATTATATGTACATATTCGAGTGTTACAATATTTACAATAATGTCCGTATCACATGTCCATACAGCCCCACATCAGTTTAGTCCAGACGCCATAAGTCCGTAATGTTCCAGAGTTCTCCGAGCGCCGTCAAGCACAGTAGCCTTCATTATCGGGTTCCACGCCCTCTCGTCCGTTTACAAGACAAACACCTCGTCCGCCGTCGTCCGTCCCATTCGCCGATGTCGCTCGCTGTACTACACGTCACTCGAGTTCCACACTCTGCCAGTTCGCTTCCACATAAAGACTCTCGGCTCTTGGACCGCTGCAATATTTATAGGGTCGTAGGCCATCGACCAGAAATTTCTATAGATTCCGCGCTGAGACGAGGGTCCTATTTCCCAGAATATTTTTGTACACGCTCTAATTTCGTAGCCTTCACTAGCAAGGGGGCGCAAGAGGGGCTGTGATGCCAGCCAGATCACAAATGTCAATCATCTCCCACCATCCCAGGGCGAGCGACAGGTCAGCGAGAGGGTCTGCCGGGTGGGTCACCATCACACAACCAGGGCGCACATGGAGCTCGCGTCAGCGAGTAACACTGTCCCATCTTTAAATTCATCCCAAACCGACTCCCCAATATCAGGACCTTCGTACAGTGCCAGTCGGTCGACGTGATCGACCTTAGGATTCGCCCTAGGCCCTTTCGACAAATTCGGTAAACCAGATCATTTATTTGATTCAGGATCCTGTATGGGCTTTCCCAACATTTCTATAGCTTCGGCCAATATCCCTTCCGCCTCTGAGGGTTTTACAACCTCACCAGCTGTCCTTCTTGAAAAGTCTATCCAGGCATGCTGGCACTATTAATTTAAAGGTGCCTCCGGGCAAACTCATAAATAGACTAACTATTGACGTGGTTTAATGGCATATTCTGGGGTATTAATGGCATATTATGGGGTGTTAATGGCATATTCTGGGGTTATTATGGCATATTCTGGGGTTATTATGGCATATTCTGGGGTTATTATGGCATATTCTGGGGTGGCTGCTTCTTCCCCTGGACGTCCGAATAGCATGTCAACCAGGAGGTGGAGCTCTATCCCAAACAGCCTCCTTGTAGACTCGTGGACCGCCGAACGATATGCCAGGAGAAATAAGGGTACCTCAGAGTCCCAATCTTTCTGGTTGTCTCCTACGAGGATCGCCAGATCCTGTTCGAGAGTATGATTTAGTCTCTCGACCATCCCATTCGACTGAGGGGGTAATGCACTGTTATGAGTTTTCTTCATACCTAAAATACGCATTACCTCTTGGAAAAGAGTTGTATCCAAATTTTGTCCTTGATCGGAATGCAGCACAAGTAGCACTCCAAACCTGAAGAAAATATGGTGTACAAATGCATCAGCTACCGTGCGAGCCTTTTGGTTTGGCACCAGTATGACCTCGGGCTACTTAGAGTAAGTTTTGTGCTACCGAAAGGTATAGATTCGCCATCTAAGTAATTGGTAGTGTTCAGATAATGTCCACTCCCAACCTCTTAAAAGGGGCCCAAACTTTGTATTTATGAAGGTGAATTCGTCCCTTAACCTTTGGACCCTTCCTCATGGTACATGCATCACATAGAAGGCACCACTTCTCAACATCCTCCTAACAATGAAGCCAATAGAATCTCATTCAAAATCCGTCAAGGTTCTTATTTACACCGAAGTGACCACCTGCTGCTGTGTTGTGCAATTTCCATTATTACTTTCCCAGTTCCTGTAAAACACACCATTATTTACAACAAGGGAATTCCACTGTGTCCATTATGCCTTCACTGCCATGCCTAGGCTGAATATCTCCTCCCATCTTGGTCGACGGCCAGATTCCATCCACTTCAATATTGGATACAAGGTGGAGTCACTTAGCTGATAATTTCTTATGTCCTATTTTTCGCATGTATGTGACCCATCGCAAGATACAGGACCTTGAATACTTGTCCTCCTTGCTTTCCACCATACACCAACCTTTTCCCCCTGGCATTCGCAATGACGACAGGATGGTTCGCATGGAGTCCTGGAAGTGCATCTGCATTGTTGTGAAGGTATCCAGACATGTAATGTATTGCAAAGTCATATTCTTGCAGGTGCTGTATCCACCTGGCTAATTGACCTTCGGGGTTATTGAAATCTAGTGGCCAGCATAATAAGGCAGGATCAGTTCTTAGGATGAAGTGTCTGCCATAAAGATACTGGGGAAAATGTACAATTGCCTTCACCACTGCCAGAATCTCCCTGCGTTGCCACACATTAATTCCTCTCAGGCTTGTGTAACACCTTGCTGAAGTATTCCAATAGCACCTCCTTTCCATCCTGTATCTGAGATAACACTGCCCCGATACCTACATCGCTAGCATCAGTATCCACAATGAATTTACCCTCGCTATTCGGGAAGTCCAGTACTGTGGGAGATATCAGAATTTCCTTAGCTTCTTAATAGCAATTTTCACTCCGGGGTAAAATAAAATTTTCTTTGTGCCTCAGTCAATTCATGCAGAGGCTTGGCGATCGTGTGGCGAATCCGGACAATAAAAAAACGATGGTAGTAACCACATAATTCCAGGAAAATTCGCATTTGAGTTTTATCATTTGGTAAAGGCCAGTCACCTATTTCTGATCTCTCGGTCGTGTAGAAGGCATCATTAATAGGCATGATGAAAACTTCTACAGGGACGATGATTTGCCCTCTACAGCACGTGTTTCTTTTGGAGGTAGATATGGGGCCTGCTGAACCTGGAGGTGATGAAACCGAAGATAACAAAGGTGGAGTAGCTCAGGTTTCTGATAGTCCCAATTGTCCAGCAGGCGTTACTAGTGATGAACTTTGTCAAACACGATGTGGAAGGCTGATTAAGGTTCCCTGTCGGTTGATCTGTGATAGTGTTGTTCTTTATAATCGGGTCGAATCAGTAATTTTTTCTTGTCAAAATTAGATGGGAGGGATGTGAAGGACGAAAAAATTGTATATAAAATCTCTATTCCCCTTGTAAAATTATTTGTAATTTATGCGTGAGTCTTTCAGAAAGCGCTATGTTAGTGGCATAATTTCTCTTTGATAGCTATAATTTGTATGTGTCGTGGAGGATGTTATTCTGTGGTAGTTAATTGGGTGAGAATATAGATGGTGGATAAAAACAGCTGTTGTATATTTTATTCATAATGGAAATATATCTCGTCACATAATTTTAAACCTATAAACGACAATACTTAAATGGAAATCAAGATTTTGTCAGTGTTTCATCAGCATTTTTTAAATTTTTGCATTGTTTTTTGAATTTTATTTATATTACGAGTATTTATTTGATTTTTTATGATAAATACATATTAAGGCTTTTTTTAACGGGGTAGTGTTTAACATAGTCCATTCACGGTTACTTCACACTTTTCTGAAGCCCTTCTAATGTTCTACTTCCAGGATATCCCTCCGTCTCATGCAATGAAGGTTAACCAAGTATAGAAAATTACACCACACAGTAAGCACACCGCATTCGTGGGCACTCACTTAAAAAATACGTTCCATAAGAACTATTTCTTACTAGGCATTACCAACACACCTGTTTTCTCCCTGTTTTTAAATAATTTTAATCGTAAATGAAAGAATGTAATTTACAAGCAAAATATAATTAAATGTTAAAAAAATTAATATTTTTATGCTAACATAAGAATAAAATGCTAGTGATGCATTACGTATCTAGGAAACAAACATACACACCGTACACAGGGTGATTTTTCAAAGGTTTGATTCAGAAAGTGTGAAGAAACCGCGAATATACTACCATGAGAACAGTTTGTCTTAAAAGGTCGAACAGTTGGACATTCTAACAGTTGATAGTCCCCCTACTGTCACAAACCTACTCTGTGAGCATGTCTCGCCAACGAAGGAGATCCTCGACGAACCTCGAATGGCGAGTTAGTTCACCGGCTGGCGGTGAGAGTGCGTCAGCTGGCTCGTCGGCGAGTGCGTGCGTGCTGGCGACGTCGCTTCTGGGGGAAGTGTCGCGAAGGGGGTGAACAGGGGGTGAACACCCCCTCCAGCTATAAATCATCCGGAGGCATTTCTTCAGCAGGAAAAAGAAAGAGGGTGTGGCAGGAAAGAAATCCAGCAAAACCTTCAAACATTTGCCCCATGCAGGACACGAGAAGAACACAATTTCCACATTTATTAAGCATTAGTGTTTCGAGTGCATATGATCTTGCTGTCGCCAATAACCGCTAGGTAGAACAGCGCCTCCTCAGACAGAGACAGACCCATGCGCAAACTAACACAATTAAGCTGAAGTAACAATAACCCGACGCACACGACACGACAGACGGATATGACGTCAGAGCTCGAAGGAATATCATATTAATTTTTTTTAATTCGTCTTCACAATACCCCGACAAAATCTGCGTGACAGGTATGTTAATTGGCTGTTTGAAAATTCTAAAACGGCAAGTTATCTTTATAATAACCAATATACACTGTTTAAAACTCGCGATAAAGTAATTTATTATTTTTCTTTTGAGAATATTTGAATTTATTCGAGACAAAAAGTATTTAGAAACAAACCGGAACGTTATTTTGGTGGGAAATCAGTTTATTATTTAATACAGTAGGGAAATGCGCACGAAATTTTTGTTTTTTAATGTTGTGTATATTTTTTTGCGCGCCCCGACGTGTCCGACACGATGGAAAGTACAAATAAATCTACTTTTCTCGAGCTGTTGGGGCTGCGATATGATATGACTAACGTCACAGTGACCTTGTTTTTCATTGGTTGCTACTCAAATTTCGTAGCGTCGGGGATGCCGTGTCGGATTCGTCGGGGTATTGTGACTCCAGCTTTACAGTTCGTAGTCCATGTTGCATTAGAAGGTATAAAAGGCGTGCACGCTGTTTCTAGTTCTGCCTTGAAAATGCGTTAAAACTCGTGGTTGCCATTGAAGGTTTTCAAGAGCTGTAAAATATGATCTACTCTTTTTTTAACTCCACCGTGTTTCAGTTATGACATAAAATAATAGTTTGAAAAAGTATGACGAATGTGGAAAATTACTTTTCCTCAATTATTAAAAGGAGCTGATGTTATTTAAGTTTATATACTTTTTCATAGCAATTAAAAAAGTTTAATAGATTATATTACATATCAAAATAATTGTTCATGACATCAGAATGTCGTAAAATTTTATTCTATCAAACATGTTATGCTTTTCGCCCCTATTTCGATTTTAAGTTTTAAGATAACTTTTCAAGTCGTAAAAAGTCAAAAGATTCAGGTAAGGTTACTTCTACTACAGGTTGGGAAGATCAATGTTAAAAAATTGGAAAGAGAAAATTGTTCTACTAGGTGAGCTCTAGAGTCGACAAGGTAAAGGCTGTTCAAGATAAAGTGAGCACTTTAGAATTGAACCTTAAAGTCACTGACCCTGCATACACATATTTCAATGGGCGCACTGAGTGACATTTGTCCAGAAGTGTAAAAATGAGCAGATTTGTAAAGTTTCTACTTTCTTAATAATTTGACAGTATCATTTGACCGACGCATGAATATAGTGATGAGGCCCATGGCAATGTTAATTTTACATAATGTGGAGGAATATACAACGTGTATGAAAGTAGATCTAAAGCAGGGATTTCAAAAGTGGTTACTTTAACGTGAACAGCCTATACCAGATATTTTCTATTTCGTACATTAAAAATCAGTATAATTGCGACAATCATAATTCAAATATTAAATAGCTTCGCAACTAAGTAAAATCTTTCTCTTTTATTATTCATCTAGCTTAAAATATTAATTAAAAGTTGTGTTTTGGAAAACTGCGCCCCTAGCGGCGGAAATGTTCTTTATGCCAAAGTTTTCAATCAGGAATCTCGTTTTGTTCCTAACCTGAGTAGAATAAGCCTTAGTTACTGCAGGCATACCAAGAGTGTTGCATTTCAAAGAAACAGCAACGTGACTGTGTCATCAAGAGACATTTGAACTGAAATTACAATTTGTTTTCAATTAATATTCTGAAATTTGTACAAATCAATATTTAAAGTCAATGTCTCATATTTAGTTAGAAATAAATACTTTTAATAATATCTTAAACAAAATTTAATATTCTTTTTTATTAATTTAATAGCAGCCCGGCATCGCTTCACTCAGGTTTTATGGAGTTATTGAAATACATACCTATATATGTGACTACCCGTGATTACCTGCGACTACTCGCGACTACCTGTAACTATCTGCGACTACCCATGGCTATCTGTGACTACTTGCAACTATCTGGGACTAATTGCAACTACGTGTGACTACTTGCGACAACTTGTGACAACCTGGGCTACTTACGACTACCTGCGACAACTTGCGACGTTTTCTTGTAACATTGTTTCAATTGATCTTAAATGGTTTTGGTATAACATACTTAGAAAGCAGCCAAGCAGCTCATTTTTATCCGACTTGGTTCACAAATTTTGAAATATCTCTAGGATCTTTTTTTAAAATTAAACATAGCCTACGACCATCTGGAAGAATATAACTTCCTAACAGTGGAATAATTATAAGAATCGGCCTAATAGTTCCCAGATTAAGCGTTACATATAAACAAATAAACAAACAAACTCACTCACGTCTTTATTATATTAGTATACATTATTGATGTTATGTCAGGGAACCTTAAATATTCTCACTTACTTTAAAAATGTCGGTTTTTGAATGGCTTTGTAGCGTGGTGTTTATTTTCTGTTATTGAATTATATCTAGAAATGTTTCAACGGCAGGTTGTATTCTGTCTCGGAACATCGGTTCGTGTTAAAGGAAATGCGCATTAATTTCATATCACTAAAGCTGTTGTTGCATATATTCCCCATGTTGTACTTTGTATGTGTAACATCATATCACTATTACGCTGCTGTATTAAGGCCATATTTCACGATACTTTTTTTTTTGTTATTATCTGGAAGAGATTTATATAAGGACCACAGAGGTGTAAATATTTGTAGTCAAATATTTATAGTTTTCCAAAATTAGCACCGAAAAACTGAAAATTTCCGAATATGCGAGCCTAAGTTTCTTTACACTTAATTAGCGTTACCAACTAAATAACATGTCATGTGATCTAGATCATATACAAAACATAATAACAAAGTATCATGGATATTGAACAATCGGTAGTCGGGTACTGGCATCCTGAATCTATTTTAAAATAAAATAGGTACTAATGTTTTGCCAACACATTATTATTCATCCGAGAGAAAAATATTAATATTTATTAGTGTAGTGCGAAGTGTAAAATTGCAAATAAGTTATCTCGGCATTCTGAGTGTATGAATTTGTTGAAAATAAAATGTAGTCCAGAGAACGGAGCCACTCAACACAGTAAAAGTATGTGTAACACCAGTGGCTAGGTCTTATAGCTCAATAACGATTGGTGAGTTTCACTGAGTTGTCAGTCAAAAATTGCGAAGAATCTAAATTTACATTGGTATATAATCTCTGATTTAAAAGGAGAATTCCGACTTGAAGTGTGGATAAATTACCCTTTCAAGATCACCACAAGCAAATTCCAGACAGGATCTCACTGATTGTCGAGTTCTCGGTGTGTCGTTCTGACTCTCAAGCTGTATATATTGCAAATTTGCGTAAATCGTGAGTCGACACGTGACTTTGCCTCTGAGAATCAAGTTTTTAACTTGTAAAATAGATCTATTACTGAATTTTTCTTGCCGATTTAAAATTTTGTGTTTTTTTCTGCGCGATAAATCGTATTCCTAAATGTTTGAAAAACAATGTTAATAATTAGGACATACATATTTTTTGCACCAAAGGTTTTAAGGGATGAGATTCACCGACTAACGAGTACATTACTAAGCGGAAAAAGATGTAACAGGGAATAAGTGAATAGTGGCAAATAAATATATAACTGGTAATAAAAAATACAATGTTGACTAATCGAAATCAAATAAATCCCAAATTCCAAATTATTGATTCAGAAAATATTATATATATATATATATATATATATATATATATATATATGTGTGTGTGTGTGTGTGTGTGTGTGTGTGTGTGTGTGTAGAGAGAGTGAGAGTAAGAGTGAGTGAGAGAGAGAGAGTGTGTATGCGTGTGTTTTTTTTTTTTTATATAAAAAGAAAATTACTTTTATGTTTGAAGTCTTTGTCTCTATAATTGTATTTTGTTTTAACAGCATATATTTTCTTATTCAATAATTTGGAATTTGAGATTTATTTGGTTTCGATTAGTCAACATTATATTTGTTATTACCAGTTATATATTTATTTGCCACTATTCACTTATTCCCTGTTGTATATTTTTCCGCTTAGTAATGTACTCGTTAGTCTGTGAACCTAATCTCTTAAAACCAGTTCTACATGCGTAGCGTAAAGAAGTAAAAATTGCTTCAAATCAGTGACAACCTTTTAAAACGTCTCCACATGAAATCAGTGTCAAATTAATGATGATGATGTTTCAATGCAGCTGATTTAGTTCATTGTTGGCCTTTATATAAACAAGCACCGCAGTGCTGTATAACGGCGGATACTAGTGAATCGCGATAACCACGCACACTAAAAACCCTGATATTCAACTATTAAGCATATAGAAGCTTTTAAAAGTGGTACTAAAATTAGAACTTATTGAACTGTGAACCAAAGGAGCTTTTACACTTGCAACTATGATTCTGTGCAAGGTGTAGCCTATCAAACGTAATGATAAAATTGTTTTATTTTTAAAGCATGAAATATTTAAACGATTTGGAATACTTGCGACTAACTTACATTCTTACTTGCGTGCGAAGCGTTTCTCTATCTCTCTTGTTAAAATGTAGCGCAGTATGTCTAGCGGTTGTATCAGTGAGTAAAATAACACTTAATATGGAAGCCCCCATTTGAAACATGAGTGTACGACAGAACGTCATGTATCGGTGTTTGGTTATCGTCACTGGTTCTCAGTTAATTTGACTGTTTTGCAAGTCTGAAACAGCTACCTACCTCACCGCCAGCGAATAGTATTTTACTGACAGAAATGACTGATTAGGGTTTGGAGTGTAGTCAAACGAGGCACCTAAATGGATCAACTGACAATCTGCCAGTCTTTTTCTCGTGTTGAGCGTCTTTGATCGATAGCTACAAGCACTTAACTTACCGGCAAAGCCTTTCACTCTTCAGCTTCAAAAAACCAGGACTGAAGACTTCGAGCGAAACGAGGAGGAAATGGCCGCAGAGAATACCAAAGAGAGATAGCGTAATGCCGGAAACTTAGAGGCTTAGCATTTTTTACGAAACCGCAAGCATAAATATTATATAAGGACATTAACATGTTATTTTAGGTAGAATTATATTTCGTCTTAGCGCCTATACGGCCAAGATTTTTTTTTTCATTGTGATAATTTTGAAAAGTTAAAGCAGCAAATTAACTTTTTAAAAATTTATTCTTAATATTTATTATTTCCCAAGATTATTTCTGCGTTATTAAACACATAATGTGTTGTCATATTTAAAGCACACTTTTGGTTTTACTCGAAGAAATTATGTTCTCTCCCCAGAATAATAATTTTGTTATCAGACTTCCCGATTCCACCTCAAGTCAACGCAATTTATAAACAAGTTTTATTATACTAAGTATACTAATTAGTACCGAGTTAGAGCTAATGTATGTAGATTGCTCTATTTACCGTTAGTAAGAAAGTTAACATTTTTGACTGAAGTTTCGTGTTCTTCCAACGTTAGAATCAATTGTTGACTCACAATCACAGTTCATAGACACTGCATGCTATATATCTTTACCTTAAACGTTCCACTGGCGTAAGTAAACATTGATAAGCCGTCTGTGTTAAAAATATTCTATTTACTTCTTATATCATTATGTCAGTTACCGCTTTTAGAAATTACATCCTATTCAAGGGCCGTTGAAAGCTGACTGCTTACAACATGCATGAAAATTATTTAATATTTATTTTTTCAATATAAGTTTTTAAAGGATGCTAATCGCTATTTCTTGCATCAATTAAATGCATGGCGATATAATATTAAAATGTATTATTGTTTATACAGTATATTATATATGTTATTTTCAGTTCCACTCGATATAACGATGTTTAAAAAAAACATTGATTATTTTCATTTGCCTGTAATACGCCAACAAAAGTTTTTAAGAAATATTATTATAGTTTTCTTCCATTAAGATATAAAGCAATTAACTGTGAGATTTGAAAAGTAAACATGGACGTAGGAAAAATGTTTGATTTTCCTAGTGATCTCCTAAACCACAAAACAAATTACCCACTAATCACACTACGATTTAGTTACAAATAAAATCTTTACATTTCTGACATACTATAGTTCTCTCCCACAATAAAAAATAATCAACTAAAATGTAAGAAATCGAAAACTATTTTTAAATTTTAAAACAACACCAGCAAGTTATGAAAAACTGTTCAGAATGGCAACCGTTTGTTCTTTTATGCATTGTTTTCAATCCAGAGAGAAGAATAAAAATTAAATTTTCAAAACATTTCATTGTGGTAAAGGTTGTACACGATAAAGTGAGCACTAATGAGATCAACCGTAGAAAAAAGTCACTGCTCTTGCCTTCATATATTTTAATGGACATCCTGTGTGACATACGCCTAGTAAAGTTGGTAACAATGGATGGAAAAAACGTTCCGTATCTTAACGTGGAATAAAAAGTGTTAGATAACCATTTGTGATAACTTAAATTATTTCTTTCGTTTAATTTTATTTTTAATGCATCGAAGTGTAAAAATGAGCAAATCTGTTAAATATTTACTTTCATAATAATTTCACAGTTTCACATGACCGACGCATGAGTAAAGTGACGAGGCCGACGAAATTGTTAATCTTACATAAGGCGGAATAATACACAACGTGCATAAAAGTACTTAGATATTAAGCAGAGCTTTCAAAAGTGCTCACTTTACCGTGAACAGCCTATAACTGCACTGGACTATATTATCTAGATACACACTACTTGAGCCTGACCCTAGTGTGTTCAAAATCTCATGGTGCACGCTACGTTCGATTCGAACTATAATTTAACTTTAAAACATAGTCTATGGATGTACATGCATGTTCAAATGTATAGAATAGACTTTGCTAGTACTGGTAGCTTCCTCGGGGGTATACATTCAAGATATCTGCCGCGGATGGGAGGTCAAAATATGCAAGACTTGGAAGCTGTTTCACTACTCGCTGGAGCAAACCGTTTCAGTTAAGAAGGAAACATTTTGATAGTTCAATAACAGGCATGACCACCAATTTGTATAGGTGTCACAAATAATAACATTATTAGTATTGACTATGCCAACAGTTGTTTCGTAACACAGGTGTGTGTATTCATACTGGCCTCACTCTCACAAAACACACAAATTGACATGTATAAGATACCTGTGAAAATTTAAAAAAACGTTTGCGTTTTCAGTAACCTAACCAGTTTTTGAAATATTCTAGAGTTTATACAACGTACGTCAAATAATTTGAACTTTTATGGATTTTGTGTGCGATTATTACGCTCTGGTCCTACTCAAGCTATTTCTAAAACTCGGTGCGTGATCAACGCCATGTTGACTGGCAGTTATTTTTTTTTGTGAAAATGTTTTCGTTTAGCGTTTTTCTTACTTAAAACATTATTTTCATCCAGACCTAGTGTAGCCATTTATTATTCTAATTCCCGTGCACTAATTTTTTTCGCGGTGACTTATTGAATATTTAAATATATTGATTTTTGCATCACAATATTGAAACTTGTCGACCACGTGATGTTTCCCCCGTGTGCAATGAAGAATTTTCGTATGAACAGCGCACAGAACGAAAACGCTCTCGTATGAAGATATTTCTTTGTTATAAAAGTGCTAGATATTCTCGCAGATGTTTGAAGCACATAATTGTATGTTGTACTTCCGAACAAAACCCCGAATTTTAAATAGAGTAAATTTTTGAAAATTTTACTTACCGCTGTTTATATATATATATATATATATATATATATATATATATATATATATATATATATATATATTGTGTGTGTGTGTGTGTGTGTGTGTGTGTGTTTGCTACCGTGCCTACACGACGCCAGAGTAAAATAAAATATTAATAACTCTTTAGGCCCAGCTTTTAAATGACTAAACTTCATTTGTCTTTACTCAAAAGTTCATTTATCTACAAATGTAACTCTAAGCTAGCTCGAATATGATGTGTGAGAAAAGAGAGCTACCTATATATTTTTTTCAACTGTTCTTCAAATATATTTTGTCTCGCGTTTGTTAATTTCTTGAACTTGTGGTGCTGAAGTTAGTCAAACTGTGTTTATTCACTTTGTATTCATAGTTACATCGTATCTTCACGTTTCAAACTATTTTTAAAAAATTAGGACACATTTCAAACCTATGAAATAATGGAGATATTTCATTTCGGCCAAATATAAGCATTTGTATTAATTAATGAATTTGGATATTTTCACTTGGTTTATAAGTGTTTGAAATTTAAGAACCATCGTACAGCAGCAGTAGTGTAACGCACGATAATCTGGTATTTCTGCCCACTTATAATTTTTTCATTTTATTTCCACTGCAAATTTATTGTTTATGTTTATTATGTGCATGGCAGTTCTATTGGCAGAATACTTTGTTATGTAGTTACTCTTATGTGCTTAAAATGTGTTGCAAATGTTTTATTAAGTTTTATTGTTTACGTCTTTAATTGCAGTATTAGAGTGGAATATGACCACAGACAGAAAAAATTTCAGCATTGTTAAATTAACTTAGTATTTTAATGCGGCATTTTAAGATAGCAGTATTAATCAGATTGGTAAAATAAATCAATTTACATGTAAAAATAGATCTGTGGTTGGCAGCATATACAATATGAAATATTAGGAAGCGAATTTTTGGAAGTGCTTTGCCTATTGTGCTATGGCAAATTCAAAATTGATTGTGTTGAAAAATTATATCTGTCCTTGGAACTTTCTAGTTGGCATATTGTATCCTGAAGTTCATCGAAAATTTATGAAAAAAATCGTTGTTTAAAGAGGATCCTATAGTCAATATTTATTCAGGACATTATTTTATGGCGCCGGTGTGCGGGTGGCGTAAAATAAGTGAGTGAGTGAAGAGATTTGGGCGGCTCTTAACAGCGAGGTCTTGAGAGCCGATGAGGGTGACTGAGGTGAGTGTGGAGCAGCGCTGGAATGAAAGGGCGGGAGAAACGAGAGATCCCCGAGAAAACCCGCCGACCAAAGGCATCGTACGGCACGATTCCCACATGCGAAAATCCGGTGACCCGGCCGGGGATTGAACCCGGATCTCCTTGGTGGGATGGCATAAAAGAAGAATGTCCGGAGAATTAATTTGCAGAAAAGGGTTCTTTAAGTCGATGCATGTCCTGTTTGATAGCAATTAAATTGCTATCATGTGCTACTAGAATAGCTACCATTACAGATAAGTAAAGACTGAAATAATTTGCAGATGGTAGCAGTTCGATATAGTATGATGTCTCTAATTTAGTCATCAAGAACTCTGCATTACACTTTCTATAAAGCTTTACTTGTAAAATGTTCCCACACTTCCTTCAGAAGTAGAGATCTAATGCTTCTACATGAATCTATTCATAAGGTACCTATAAAACAAAGTCGCCTGGCCACGTGTGTCTGTGTATTTGGATAAGGCTTCTAAACTACTTGCGGGATTTAGATGTGGTTTTCACCATCAATTAGGGAATTTATTGAGGAAGGTTTAAATACTTAATACATTCTTATTCAATTTAAGGATAGTAGAGAAATGTCAACGTTTTCTAATCAAGTTGGAAAAGACCCTTTTCGGGCGCTTACCTGTGGCTTACGCTGACTAAACTATAAGAGATAAACTAAATTAATATACTACAGAACTGTATATCTCAGAAAGGCCTACAAAAGAGTCCGTGACAGCATATGTTTATCTTTTAAGGATGATCCGCAGTAACCATTTGTGTCGCTTACTAAGATTTTTTTAACAATGCAGAATTAATCGTATGTTAGTTACCTCAAGCATTTCATGTATATACTTGCTGTAAACCTAAACAACGCCATATTTTCTACCGCACCCGAGCGAGGTCTGGGTGGGTTGCTAGTATTTTATAAATCTAAGCAGCCAAGGCAGGGAAAGGTATTTGCTGATTAATGGAGTAGATCAAAGTGAGGCATTTCTGTTTATTCGACATTGAATAACATTTTCGTGAGTGTGAAACGACTAACTTACACTACCAAACGTCAACAGTAATTTTAATTGTACTCTGAGTTGAGCGTTTTGAAATTGAGCTGCATGTATTCTTATATCTGAACGTTGATGACTTACGTTTCTTCACGAAACTTTCAAATGTAATAATTAAACGCACCTCAATAAATGGATAGCTTTATTTATTGGTAGTTTTCTCAGTAGTGGTATATTTTTTACTATAATTACAGTGTTGGTTATTACTGATTCCTTGTTAAGGTTGTCATTCTAGTATAAGTTTTACTATCATTTTCACTACAATATACCAGTTACCTATATGACAACTGGGTTAGTTTATTATTATTACTCCTAAGTAATCACACATACCCCAATACGTACTGCAATATACATTTCAGTGGACTCCATTCATGGGGATTTATTTTCTAAATATACACAACACGTACAATCATTTCAGTGGCATCCCACGTGGTGCATTAATATAATTTTCAGTGGCGCTGTACGCGGGGCCTAAAATATTCCAATCCATTCCAGCAGTCAGCATTAAACACAGTGCTGTGTGTCTCAAAGAATTGATTAACCAAATAAGTACCATACATATATATTTCTGACACAGTACGAGCAGGTTATCATAGTGATTCATACAATCACATAATCAAAATTTCAAATAACATTGCGAACCCACTACTCCAGAAGACCTCACTAACAGCAAAATTTAAAGGTAAGAGATACAACTGGCCTGTAGACCGAAATTACATTTATCAACTCTCTCAGTCAACGTGTCCTCTTCAGGGAACGTTTCACAGGTAGAAGTTTGGATGATTTACACCGCATTTGACAGAAAATAGTGTCCATTAAGGGGAGTCCATCACATGCGACAGAACTCAGTCGTTCGCCAACAAATGCTGTCAATAACATCAGGGGTAAACACATTACAGTCAAATATCTGTATATCAATATTTAAGGAGACTAAATTTTTGTGTGTCCGTTATAGAGAGCATCATTATGGACCGGTGCGGTGGTTATGATGTGCTTCTTTTCTCTAATGCAGAGAATTTTGACTATACTTGCTGTTGAAATTGAATGGCATATATATGTGTGCGTGTGTGTGTGATTTCTGCAAGAAAGGTATTTTAAAAATTGATTTTCTTTTGAGAACATTACAGTGACTCCTTATCTCCGCTATTTAATATTATAACCATGTTTTTATTCCACTAATTTATGCTGGAACAATTATTATTCAAACAAAAAATTTGCAGGCTCATTAAATTAATTTATTAATCTCAGTTTTCAACAACCTGTATAATAAAAAAGTACTAGACATATAGGAAGTGAGAGAATTGCGACTTCTATGGCACTTTAACTGACATTATAACTGTTGTATACTTCCTTTCTTATTTGCTGAAAGATGTAAAATTTAATATGTAATGTAATTGTAATGTAAAATTAATAGTGTTTTTTTATGTTTTAAATACAGTTTTACCAAGACGAAGAAATAAAAAGGGTAATAAGATATAATGATACTTTCCAGTGTTTCGGTTGTAAAGGGGTTTTCTGCTGAAGGAAGAACAATAGTTTGTTTTACAGAGTAAAAATTGTCTGTGTCACATGCAATAACAGGACCAAACGAAAATTTTGTTATATAAACACATTATTATAAAAATGCTCTCTGTATAAAGGTTTTTACTGTATTGTTAGTCTCAATAAATGTCCTCGTTTAATGACACTAGTACAGTTCCAAACAAAAAATTTCATTGCGATGCCTAAAATTGTACATTTGTCTATGACTGAAAGGAAAAGTTATTTGTTTTTGGGATAAAAACAAAAATGCTATTAAAAGGAGGGTCATAAACAAGCCAAGTTCTACCCCTTCTTTCAAACCTCTTCCCGTTACTTAATTCAGGAAACATAAACTGTAAATTAATATTATTCAAGATTTTTTTGGGAAACGGTGCGAATGTTGTAAGACACCTCATTAAACCTAATAATAGGGCATTAAGTAATATATACTTGTCTCGTGGTAAACAATTCATGACAGGAACAGGTCAACTGAGTATACAATAAACATTGCATGCAAATTGTATGTGACTAATTACAGACGTAGATAAACAGAAACTGAATAGGTATATTTTGTACCTAAAGCACTTGACAAATTTTACTTCCGAAGTTAGCTTTAATTTATGATGGAACCATCAAAATAAATGTTCTGCATACGCACGTTTTGGATGTAGCAACTTCATGTTGGCAGAAAATGTCATATTTTATGAAGTACAAGTAAGCACTACATAACACACAGCAATCACTGCCTGAGAGCACAGTTGACATTACAAGCACCATGGCTTCTTAGTGTTACAAGCTGAGGCGGAGGGATATATTAGCAAGACAAAAACACTTTTTATGCTTTCGTATTACTGTTGAAATGTGGCTTTCGTACGTGAGATGGACCAGAGTTCCGGTTTCTGTCATTTAGCTGGTTGCGCTCATTTTGATTCACAGTCCGTGTAGTTAAACAGAGAATTAACGGAGGTACAGTTGGTTGCATAATTGTAAACAAACTCTCTGGAGTCACCGGTTTGACAGCGTACTGTCAGATGAAATCCGTAGTGAACAAAACAACGGCTTAGCTATTTAAACACATCTTCTTTTCCCTTGGAACTTTCTTTCCTATGTTCACTTTAATGGTTCAAAGTCATATCAACAACAAGTCTTATTAGCCCGTTGGAAGGGTAATTTCGGCACTCACATAAAGTAATTTCGAAAAAAAAAATATATTCCAAAACAGTAATGAGAATGGCCTAACCGGGAGCCTAACCCGGGTCTCCCAGCATACGAGTATAGCGTGTTACAACAGCACATTTATTTCCTCCGAGTGCTACAGTAGCTTATTAGCCTCCCGGGAAAAATTATTTCATCCAGCAGTTTTGTACGTGCCCAGCTGTCACGCCAAACCATTTAATACAAAATTAAAGTTTATTGTTCTGCGTGTTTGAGAGCCACTGGCATACAGCCGAACGTAGACGAATACATTTTTCGTATTTTAGTTCAATTCTCTTTTTCCTGGAAATAAAGTACAAATTCTAATAAATATTATTAAATAAACGGTAAAAAAATGTACCACAAAATATACCAAAGGAAGCATATATTTTACGAGAATGATATGATAAATATATCTACAAGTTCTCCTTCCTTCAACACGCCACAAAATCGCCTGGCGCTAAGCGGGGTGAAAAACATTTCGATCTTTTAGTCCCCCCTCCAGGTCATGTTGGCAATAATGAGTAAACAAGGTTTAAATAATTTGGTTTAAATAACCTTCCTGAAGCGCATTCACAATTACTTACAACTTTTGTGAAGCCCTGCTTAAGTTCTACTTCCAAGATATTCCTCCGCCTCATGCAGACAAATATTAAGCAAGTCTAAAAATCACACCAAAGGGAAAACACACCACAGTCGTGGGCACTCAGTGTAATAATATTTTGCATAAGAACTATTTGTTACTAGGCTTTACCAACACACCTATTCTCTTCCTGTTTTATCCTCATTAATTATAAGTGAAATATTGTAATTCGTAGATAGAAAATAAATAAAAGTTAAATTTAACCAAAAATGAGGTACTTTTTTGTTAAGACAAAAATAAAATGCTTGTAATATATTGCATATTTAGGAAACGAACCAAACACGTCATACGTCATACTTTGCTGAGTAACTTACCCCTTCTCTAATGACTTAACTGTCTATGTCTACGAGACGTTAAGCCCTACCTACCTACTGGAGCTGAAACAATAGCCCCAAAATTTTACGGATTTCAATAAACAAAAACTAAATACTTTAAAATATTTATTACAAGATAGGAGGAGCTGTAAGGACTTTTACTACATAAAAAATTAAATATGGTAGCTAGACTAGGTAAAGCAACTTATCTGAAGTACCTTAGCTTACCTACATCCACTTTAGAAAACTTTTAAACGTATCTCCTCCAAACATCCTGATGTGGATGTTGTTCGTGTACAGAATATCTCGTACATACGTAACCATTACATAAGAATACCAACACTAGCGAAACATAACATTATAACATTAACCTCGATAACCTCAACCTCGACAACATTATTATCGTGACCTTTCATAATAAATACATATTTATTCTTCCGCACGAGCTAAAAATGCTGCAGTACTGCTTAGTCCATAGCCAGTCCAAACTCGCTATCAACCACTGCTGCCAGTGTGTATACTGCTCGGACGCATCACAATGTACGCTATTAATTAACATACAATCGCCTCAAGTAGAAGAGGTAAGTGATTATGAAGAACTTGAAGATTTTATTTTAACAAGAGGACCAACGCCGTAATCAACTATTATAGAAGTTGAATCAGATAACTAGACAAACTAGGTAGTATATGTACAAGACATTGCTCCACTGATAAACTCGAAGGGAATTGCCTTTCGAACGGTTCCGCGTCGTTAAATATTTCGCTTGTAATGTCAGCCAGCACAGCAACTTACACGTTGCAACACCGCACGAGGTAGTCCCCCACCAACACATTCACCACGAACAGGATCCACGAAATACATCAACGAGACAGCCAAAGATCATCCAAAGAAAAGATTTGTTAAACGATATATATTTAAACTTGAATAACATCTCCCACAGAAGAACACATCAGACACTTTACGCAATGCCTTCAATACCTAAAATCATGGAATCTGATCATGCTGTACTTCCAACAGCTAAACCAAAACGAAAGTTTGATTCAAGCAAACACAACAGACTTAAATCTCACCGTTCAAACTTGCCTGTTGCCTCTGAACAAAAACCCGATGGAAATAAGGCGAAATGTGTTGTTCCTTTTTTAATTATTGAACCGTGATACAGACAGTTGAATGTTTCTGTGTAGATCACGGTATCATTTTCCAACCAGTTAGTCCCATTTCATCCTGGTAATGCTGTTATGAACATGCCCTGTCTTGTAAATTATCCAGAATATGTGGAACATTGGAGAATTGGATATTATAATGTTTCGTGTACCTAACAGCTAGCTCTCCGTAGGTCAAACAATCATGACTTGTATAGTCTGTCATTATATCCATGTCTGCCCTTACGAATGGCGGAGCTGTATGAACTACTTTGTCTTGCAGTTCTAGGAATGTCCTATATCCATGTCACAGTATGAAATTTTTGATGACTCAAAATCCCATAGTGTTGTACTTGTACTTCCTTGTGTTAGAAGGCGTGGTCGTGATTGTGTGTATAGAATTCGAATTCATATGTAGAACCATCCCAAAAATTACCAATGTAATCTTGGAGAGAAGATGCAGCTTTTGCGGAATGTGTGCCGAACCAGAAAGCTTAAGATCTGTACGGGATACAGATTGGCTTTCGGTCAGAAGAAAAGTTGGCATCCCTTCAGTTGCTAAGAGGGAATGTGCTGTGGATAACGAAAATTGACCTGGTGAAATGATTACTGGTTATGGTTTGGTTGATGTTATGATCATAGCTGTCTTGTAGTCCCTCATCTGTTTGGCCAACGCCAGCAGGAGTGCCTGACTGAAGTTGTGTAGATGTGGAAATCGTTGAGTCATCGTTGTTGTCTGATGGTACATCATGATTTCGTGAAGATGAAGTGGAATTTGGCCTTTGATGTTTAATTTTTTTTAATTTTCCACTTTCGGCATCTGAAACAGCAACTGATGATGCTGTTAGTTTATGTTTTGTTAGATGTGCTGTGAATATGTCACTTAAAGATAGTAGATGTTCTAAATTGTCACTAGAACAATGAATATAGCTTTTAGGGATTTGAAATGTCAGGATATTGTGAATTATATCAAATATTGAATGACGGTTTAAGATAACATAATTTTGAATATCTTGATGTGTGAAGTTGTTTGGTGGTTGATTTATTTCACCTCCATTTTTGTAATGTGTGATAGGTTTTGTAAAGTAGTATATTTTCACTCTAATTTCTAGAGGTGTTTTCTTGGATGATTAGCATCAAGACCACAATATATTATTATAAGTGATCAAACGGTAACGTTTCTATCACCTCCTTGTCCTGTTGCTTCATATCCGTGTTTGAGTTTGTTCCTTCAAGCAGCATCTTCTAGTTCCCAACACTTGTATGGTCAATACGAGGTCCCTTAAGTAATACACAGGTGTTATTAGGAAGCCGATCCAGATGAAATCCTGAGCGATCTCTCTCTCTCTCTCTCTCTCTCTCTCTCTTGAATTGAGAGTAGGATTCTGGGGATCAGTAAGTAACCTTGTAAACATCGATTTACATATGTTAGTTGGTTCAATAATGACTAATCCGTTTAATTTTTTGTACACTACGGACTAAATGGCAATGAAATCTGCATAGACTTGTAGAGCATGTATGTTGTTACTTTGTAAGAAAATAATGTAACCATTGGATGTTGAAACAATATGAATTGAGGGTAATTTGTGACATTTATTTTTGAGTTATTTTAAGCATTCCTATAGTTAATTACCTGTCTAGCATATGACGGCAAACTAGTCCCACAAATCTCTAAGTATTGCATCTTTTCATCATATGATATTTTGTTAACGAAGTTCTTATAGTTCCCCCAATCGTATTTTTCAACTGCTGACTGGAGTGTATCAGCAATTTTATTTTTATAATTCTGATAGCTGTCTGTGATTTACTGTGTTCTATTTTTTTTTTTGCCTCAACATATGGTTCGCAAGTTGGTTCGACCAGTGTATTTGAGTCAGAACTTTCAATCATGTCAATGACTGGATTTAGTTGTTGGGTGATAGTTCCAAAACGTTGCGAGACCTTTACGAATACAATATGAAAGAAATCTCGCAATGTCGATGGATAGTTGTAGACTTCCAGTTGCCACTGCAGAGTTTGTATTGCTGATATTAAGAGCCGCGACAATCCTTATAGTGTTCTGGAGCTGTTTTTGAATGAGTAGTTGTAGATGACGTGAATGTGGGCTCCATGGAATAATGCAATGAAATGTGGATGTCGTTTGTTGTTGATCCTTCCGCTGGAATTTTGGCATTGTTCTCTTGTTGTGTGTATGAGGAATGTATAGAATGATTGGTCTCCATTTGGTCCGGACTTGGTGATATCGATATTTGATGAGTTGGTGTTGATTCCATTACGTGATTGTATAGTGTTTGTACGTCCTGCGTCCACGGTGGATGTATGTCCATCTGCACAAGAAATACCTTCAGATATAGGCACAGTGAAACTTCGTTACCGTTTGAGGATTCAAACAACTGTGAGACACTCATTCTGTACAAAAACCATTTCTCCAATGACGAACCTTACGGAAGAGATTACTGCGTCTTGTCAAAAGGACAAGATGTATCTACAGCTACAGTTAAAATGTGGTACCCAGGTTATTCCACAGGAGGGATATTCTAAACAGCGAAAGACGTGCAAAAAGGCCTACTGGGAAATTCCAGCGTCTTTGAATAAATGGAATAACACGTTATGCGTTCTACCTCATGATGTAATATATCTAAGGTGATGTGGAAACGAACACATCCAGATTCAAAACATATGCCATATCCAACCATCCACATCCTGTTCCTTAACAAACGATGAACATGTCCACTAAACCGGCTATGCGTAGTCTGTCCTCCGATAGCTGTTCTGATGATCGACATCAGTCAATGTTGACGTAGGGCCTCTTTCAGCAATCTGTTAACCCCCTCCCCGCCCCTCCACCCTGATATTAATAATGGCAGTTTCATTAATTTTAATAACGATTTGGGACTTCAGAATAACTACATTAATCACGAGATAACAAAATTTCAAACATAAGATATATTTACCTACAGTTGAAAAGAGAAAATTACTGCCTTCTGGCTTCCACGGTCTATAAATTGTACCCTCAGCTACTGAAGCGCTCGTGATATGACCACTCCCCGCCCCATTAGACGCAAGTAGATTTTTGTGATAAGTTCCCCCCCTCCCCTTCAGACTCTCCCTCGCTGCCGGATTGTTTTCCATTTTATCCAACACGATCTTCCACTTCAGAAAGTCGTCATTATCCTTCTTTTGACGCATCCAGCTTTTTTGTTTTTTTACTGTCGACCAGCACGCACTGCGAAAAAAATTCCGTGCACTCGCTTCCGCCGGAGCTTTCAGAACATCTGCCAGCGTTTTTAAAATATACGACCATCTGCAGTAAGTGTAGGAAAACTGTGATCCTTTCCGTATGGAACACAACCACCGTTCTTGTGAAAGGAAAAATAATAAACGATGGAATATTTCACTAACCACACAGTAACATCATTTACAACGTGCCACATGTTGCACGCGACTTCGATTACTGATCACAGCATGGAACAAACTAGAGCGTTGAACTGAAATGCTAATAATTATTGATCCGAATGAGTAAACTATGTTTGTTAAGCAACGATAAAACAATTCTATGTAATGAATGACAGCTCACTAGTTTGGCCACCAAACGCTGAGCAGATATTCAGTAAAATAACTTTTACTCAGAAAAGACTATGTAATTAATTAATTTTTCTATTCCTATTTCAAAAATATATATTGGTTCTGGAAAGCGTTTTCAAAACCTTTTATTTTTGTGTGAAACTTCGATAAGGGATATATTAAAAGTCGTAAGAACACATGCAACATACCTTAATATTTATTATCGAGCCATAATACGATCGGGTTTCCAATGGAACTGTCATACAAACGCGTTGTTTACAGGAATTTGCACGCAATTCAGTGACTTGAGCTTAGATACTATGGTGAGTCATGTAATACCCATATCTCTTATTATCACTGCCAACTCTCTAGGCCTCGCTCGGATATGCAAAATAAGCTCTGATAAAGGGTAACATTAACACCGATTCCTTCTCATATACGGCAGATTACAACGCCGCTTAAGGCAATGGTTTCCAGAGAGAATGAGTTGAGTTGGATAAGAGATTTGGGCGGCTCTTAACAACGAGGTCTGAAGAGCCGATGAAGGTGAAGTGAGGTGAGTATGGAGCAGCACCGTAATGCAAGGAAGGGGGAAAAGGGAGATCCCCTGAGGAAACCTGCCAACCAGCGGCATCGTCCGTCAAAATTCCCACATGCCAATATCCGGGAGCGACTCCGCCGGGAATCGAGTTCGGTTCGCCTATGTAGGGAACTAGTAGTCTGCCTACTTCACCACCGCGGTCCCTGGTTTCCAGAGCATTGCATTTATACGCCAGTTGGTAACCACTTATAATAGAAATTATAGAATAAACATTTTCTAGTTTGTATCAACTGTGGTGTCTCCCTAGACCATTGAGATAAGCCATTGATTAAGTACATTATTGTAAGTAAATGATTTATCCCTACGAATGGTTCTTATTTCCGGTTGTATCGTGTACTGGGTTACATTTTACGACATGTGTAAAATAAAATTTCTTTGGTTCAAATTAGTCGATGTAACAGATATTGTTTAGTAGTTAGTGACGGTACCGACATGAACCTAATGGATATGAGGATGAGAAGCAATTTTGGGAAGATTGCCCCGCATATAGGCAGTTCACGGTGAAATTAGCACTTTTGAAAGCCCTACTTAAGATCTACTTGTATACACGTTGTGTATTCTTCCCCCTTGTGTAAAATTAACATTGCCATGGACCTCATCACTTTATTCAGGCGTCGATCAAATGAAACTGTGAAATTATTAAGCAAATAAATACTTTACATATCTGCTCATTTCTAGACTTCGATGCATTAAAAAAATAGAAAGCGAAATAAATAATTTTAAGTTATCACAAATGGTTACCTAACACTTTTTATTCGACTTTAATACATGTAACTGCTTTCCATCCATCGATACCAACTTTACTGGGCGAATGTCACTCAGCGCGCCCATTAAAATATATGCATGCAGGGGCAGTAACTTTTTTCTATGGTTCATTTCTAAATTGCTAGCTTGAGCGTGAACAGCCTTTAATACCAAGCCCTTGATCATGCTACAGCAAGAACAAACTAAAGTGGTACAGTATCTACTTTGTATGTTGCATGCAGACCAGGGTGGTGCCAAGAAGAAAATCTGAGGATCACTCACTCGGATCATGTGAACAAATGATTCTATACCTTGAAGAAAATAATTAATTTTAAAAGCATTATTTGCAGTATTGATAAAATCTTAAACCTGTTGTTGTTATCAGATATCTCGCTCACCAAATGAAGAAAAAGAATCAGAAATTGTAATTTTTAAGGCAACAAATATTACAGTTGAATTTAACAAGCTTTTTTTTTTTTTTTTTTGCTTGGTCAATAAATCTGGCCGCAAAATATTGAATTTATTGCTTGAATTGTGTTTCATAAAAGCAAATATTTCACGTAATTTCCGTAACGTTAGCGTAAAATAACTGGGAATATCCTGTAAAACAATTTCCAACCAAATTAACATAGTTCTTGAATTGGTTTGAAATAGAAAGTGATGTAATATTTATGATCGTTAAATGTTGCAGCCATGGAAAACCTATTTTGATTGAAAAACTGCGAAAGTATTATCACGTTTAACCTTCAACTCTAGAATATTCGCGAGATAAATAACACTGTATCATCTAATTTAAGATGTTAGACATAAAAAAAATTATTAATTTTTTATTGTACCAAACATTATTCGCATTGTATGTGATGTTATTTCCCTCGAATGAAAAAATTTTACACTTCAAGTAATAATGAAAAAAATTACAATATAACCTAATGTCATTGGCTACCGCTTGAAATATATGTAAATCCCAAATAATTGTCGATACGTTAAAAAAAGCTAAAAAATATGTTTAAAAAATGTTAATATTAAAATTTTTTTTATATACAATTCCTCCTATTTGTTGATTATATGTGTGTCACGCAGTAGCCAACGGCATTAGTTAATGTATTTTTTCCCCCATTTGCACAACTTATTTGTGTATTTGTTATTATAACTGCTACAAAACTAGAGGAAATTGGCATTACATACAATGCGTACAAGTTGAACAATGTCTGTGACAAATATAAAATAATTAAGCCTAAGTTTTTGGCAACCAACATCCTTAACTAGTGCTGATATGTGTGTTTATTACAAGCACATATTGTAGGAATGAGTTTAGTCACTGATCTAACAGTGGCATTGTAATTCTACCTTGGTTGTAAGTAGGGGGGCCGCTAGTTTTCTAAGAAAATATTGTCGCACAGACTGGAGCACGCCTGCTACATCCCTTCACAGACTGGAGCACGCCTGCTACATCCCTTCTGTTACTGGCTACGTTAACTTCATGACGAGGTGTTTTCCTACCTAACTGGGTCTCTTGTTTTGTTTTATTGTATTCGTAAGATTTTTTTTTTCAGTACATAGCTGTACAAAGATATTGGACAAGTCAAATTACAGTATACAAAGTTTATACACTGGACATAGTAAACACCACACACACACACACACACACACATATATATATATATGTTAGACTACACGTACACGCATCACATCTTTTCCTCATAATTTGTCCAATCCTCCTCCAACATGCCGTGGGGCGTCGTCGTTTTGCTGAAACAGAAGAAAAAAATTCTTTCAGCTGTTTTTAAAAGAGTTTTTGGTTAGAGAAGCAAATTTCTTGAAGGTGTGGTAACTTATTGAAAAATTGGCTACCAAGGTTAACTGAAGCCACGTGTAAGAAATTTTTATTCTAGTGTCATGCTTATGAAAGGAATCATTTTTCTGAAATAAATTACTGTTTTTGGACAAGAATATAAGTACTGAAAACATGTACTCGCATGCAAATGTTAAAATCTCTGAGCTCTTGAAAAGAGGTATACATGAGACTGACTTTCTTTTGCCATTCATTATTGTTAAATCTCTCTTTTGCATGTGAAACACTTTTTTTTTTGCTGTCAGTGGAAGTACCCGAAAAATTTATGCAAAATATACCATTTTTGTTGTATTTTTGTTCAAGATCTCTGCAACATTTCGCAGGGCGAAACATGCTGAACTTAGTTTAGGTAAAATATACGCAACGTGAGATTTCCAGTTATGTAAATTGTCTACTTTTAAGCCAAGAAACTTAATCACGGCAGTTTCATTAATTTTGTCTTTGTTACTGCTAACATATGAATTAATTTTTTTTTTCTGTTTTTTGCGAGGAAATTCATAAGATATGTTTTATATAGGTTGAGATTTAATTTGTTTGCAGTTAACCATGCATTTAGCTCTGTAAATGTGTCCGTTTTTTGTGTATGATCATTTACTGAGTCTCTAGAGACTAAGATGATAGTATTATCTGCAAACAAAATTACAGTAGTTTCTGGTGTTAAGGCACATGAAAGGTAATTTACATAAACTAGGAATATTTGGGGGGCCTAATATTGGTCCTTGTGGGACCCCATGATTGATTTTTCCTGGTTCAGAGTAGAATGTAGTAGTTTTTCCTTTGATGCGCACTTGTCTGTTTGAAAGGGATGAGCTTATTAGTTTATTTGGTGTACCTGAGACTCCATTAAACTTTAATTTTTCCGACACTAAACTTCCATTTTTGGCGGGCAGACGCTTAAAGCGTGTAATAAAATCACTCACTAAAGAAAGTGGTTCTGAAAGAAGGAGTTTTGTAGAACAGCTAGACTCTAAAAACAATTTATTTTTTACGACATATGATTTGCTGCCGCAAAGAATAATCTGTTTAAATACGAACCACTGCAGTATATGTTTGCCACAAACGTAATTTTTGTTTGGTGTATACATGGATGACTTATGATAACCTTGCATTGTAGTAACAAAGTTCAGCAGAAGTCTTTGTAATAATGTCAGTTAGACTGCAAAGAAAATTTGTGCTCTGAAAAACAAACGTGATTAAAAAAAAAAAAAACCCCCCGTGAAGTAACACATATTTCAAAACTAGACATAGGCTACTAAAAATAACTAGCATTGCTCAGAGACGCGAACCTACACCCCCGTGTCACTAGTCTAGCGTCCTTCACCACACAACCACATAGTCTTACTGTATTTAAACAACATTTGATATATTGACGGTAAAGTGCGCATTTTTGACAGCCCTCTCATTTGGAATAGTATTCATATCGTAGCCTTCTACGTTAACTTCTGAGGGAGGTGGAATATACACACTATGTTTATTACTTATATGGCAATATTTATTTTAATGTGTGTTTAAAGGATAAAAAATGTCTGAAAGGGAAAAGTAACTAGGGTTTCAAAAGTGTTCACTTTTCTGTGAACGGATGAGTCGCCCTTGTCACTTAAGGGCTCAGGCACTTCAAGTCTACCTCACTCGCCGAAACCCCCACGCAACATTTATAACACATCAAGGGACAAGCAGCACTCGTCTTAAACAAAAACCCCTTATGTCCTTTCTTCCCTACGAATATATTTAAGATAAATACATAAACTTTAAGGCGGTTGTATTCTGGCAAAAATACGTTCATGTCTTTCTGAAATATTTTTTTAATAGAGTATGTACGGGATCAGCGACACTACTAATGGATAATTCACGCAAGTAAAGACTAATTACTGGGAAAATGGGTTATACACAACTTTAAGTTCATTCGTATACAAGCTGCACTCTAGGCTTAATTTTGTGATAGCGAGTATATGGCACCATAAGAAATATTAACGAATCATGCACAGTGCTTCTAATTTAACATTAAAATGATTATGAAAAATACAATTTATACACATTAAAAGTGGTCGCCGCTGGTGGGCCGCGCGAGTGAATTGTGATAGTCAAACTTGGGGAAACTTTCAGTCGTAACAGCCCGCGATGTTCTCGGGCGAAATTATCGACTAGACAGTACCTTAATTTCTGTTGATTGATGAACCCGTGTATGCAATCTCTAGGCATACACGAAGAATAACGGTCGTTCTAAGCAGCTGCAATCCCGGTAGGCTAGAAAGCCTGCTGCGCAATTTCATCCAAATGGGACGGTCTGCTAGGCTGATGTCGACCACACGCCGCCCGTGGTGGCGAAGAATATTTTCCAACGAATTCAGGAACACAATTTACGTGCTTTCGTTCCAGCAGTCTATTCACGCAGGTGTAAAAATTCACGAACTTGACGTTACGATCAAGACAAGGTACTGCAACTAACATTGCGAAAAACATACACTAAAGTTACTGTAAATTTCGCGGAGGCCATCGACGCAAAACTTAACCAACTCATGTTCAACCCAGACGCCGACGTCTTTAGCACCGTTCATATATTTGTAACAGCCGAAGCCTCGACACACGAAAGGCAAACTTTACCATCGCCGCTCCTTTCGACCGCGCTCAGCAAAAAACAGCTGAGATAGCGAGCAAACTCATGGTGCCTCTACAAAGCTTGACAGCTAGCGAACTTATGCTAAAGGAACACGCCGTCACCCGAGCGCCACTATTGGCGACCACGCGAATTACATACTAAACAGCAAAGAGCTTCAACAGCCCAGCTCAGCTGGACGGCGAAAAAATTACAAGTACAAATCATAATATAAAATTCAACTGAGAAATAAAAGCAATATAAAATACGTGACTGCGATCTAAATATAAATGCTTAGTAAATATATATATAATTAATAATACTAATAAGCAATATAAAAATACAAATAAAAAAGCAAAGAGCTTAGTGCGAGTCCCAGTTCGCACACACAAGGCTACAAATTTTCGAGAGCTGCCACTAAAAACAAACTAACTAGTGACGATGCAATCGTCACACGCACTGTAAGTAGATTATGAATACATATATAGCAAAATATATTGTTCATATATTTTATCCTACTATTATGGCTGCTAATATCCACCCATTATTTCTAATTGATGAATACGCTATTAATGTACGCAATGAAGTTTTATTTAAACCACCAATAGCTCCAATAATAATATATAGAATTATTGCAGTAATATTAATTAAGTTAATTTTAATTGCTATTGATATTATCATTAAAGGAGTCATTTTTGCCATGTTATTAGAATAAGACATTTATTTCAATTTAATCCTTCTATTATTTTTGGTATTGAATAATGAAATTGAGAGATACCTCTTTTTATTATTAGGGATCTTAACAATAGTATTTCTCCTATTATGTTATTTGACAAATAAATATTATATTTATAATTTATTATTATAATCATTGATATCAAAAGTAATATTAATGCAATAGTTTGAATTTAAAAATAGGTTAATGCTGATTCTTTAGAGGTTATATTTTTTGTTCTATAATTATAGGTAAAAATTATATTATGTTAGTTTCTATTCCTATTGACACTATAAATCAAGAGTCGTGACTTAGGGCAGAGCATAACTTTACGTCCAGGAAGAACCGAAATTAGTGAACTGGAAAATCACTGCACTTCAGAATGATATTAAACGTCTGCAGAATGAATGTGCAGTTTCTCAGTTGCAGTTTATTTACTGCAGATTGTTGTCGGGACAAGTAACGTACTGTAACTACGGTGTACGGCAGAAAACGTTTAATATAGCTACATTGTAATCTTTTTGGTACGCAATGATTCTATACAATAAACCAAATCAGCTCGGAGAATGTTTATTTATTTGCTGTAAAGGGAAGTAATAGTACCACAAAACAAAAAAGTACAAAGAAAACATTTAACATCACACGTACCTATGTTTCTGTAACCTTCTCTTTGAATTAAAGCAATGTTTTATTACTGTATACAATACAGTATCAAGAAATGTTTTTATTTGCGCCACATAAAACTTTTTAATAATATTTTTAGAGTGTATTTGTGAAATATTTTTTCGAAAAAGATGTGCTTAGCACACCCAATCGAAGATTGTGTTCACACATTGTTATGTAATTCACATTCCAGTACACGTTACAGTTTTAATCACGGTATTTGGTGACCTAACTATCGTTTTGCATATCAAGTTTCAGTGCTTTACCGAGAGGAAAATCTTCTGAATGACCTTGGAATGTTTTTTTTTGGGTTTGGGTAAAAGATAAAATGAACTCTTATTTTAGACAAAAAAAAACACTAAATTTACAGATTTTCTGTATGTCGCCGAAAACACAGAATAAACACAATATGCCGTCACAAAAAAAAGTGCAAAATTATGCAATTTTAGCTGAAGATAATAGATACATAAAAAAGGATAGTGTTTTCACAAGATAAACAAGACAACAGCTCCTGAACAAGTTATCAAACCAATGACAACGAGGACACAATATGAGTACAGATGCATGTAAATAGCGTTGGAAGACCCAAAAATTACAACTGTAATGAACAATGAACCTACTAAGAACAAACTATGTGTAACATTACAATTGTTGTATTTTCGGAATCATGTGTGAATTTCGCAAATTCTTTCGGAGACAGGTTGGACTTCAAGAACGTATAACAAGTGCTCCTTCAATGACTGAACCACAGTTGTTTGTACACGCTCTGAATATATCTTTAGCTAATTTATACGATGTTCATGATAAACTGAGCACTTTTAAAAGACCTGTTTACCACCTACTGTTCTGATTACATTGTATCCTTCCACCGTATGTAAATTTAACATTTCCAAGGGCCTGATCTCTATATTCGTGCGTCAGTCAAATGAAACTGCAAATTATTATAAGTGTTAAGACTATACAGATTTGATATTTCATACATTTAAAATCATTACAAAATTTAAAAACATTTTCAGAAGTAAATGAAATAACTTCGGTACGAACAAAAGTTTACCTAACACTTGTCATTCCACGTTAAGACATGGGACTACTTTCCTTTCGTTGTTACCAACTTCACTGGGCGCACGCCAGGCATTGCACTTGTTAAAATATGTCCACGTAGGAGGTTGACATTTTTCTAAGGTTGATTTAAAAAAAACTCGCTTTACCGTGAACAGCTTTTAACAGGAAGCACTGTCGTAACCGTATCAAGTACAAACCAGGTGAATTAAAAAAGAAAACCCTCACTATGACACCAGCCAACTGATAAACAGTTCTCGCCTGAGCCTGTGAAGAAATGATAAATCTAGAATGGTTCCAAAATAATTCGCGACATTTCATGGGGCGAAGTTTATTATAGTCTGTTCACGGTAAACTGAGCAATTTTAAAAGCCCGGCTTATGATCTACTTCGGCTTATGATCTACTTGTGTGCACGTTGTGTATTATTCCGTCTTATGTAAAATTAACGTTACAATGGACCTCATCACGTTATTCATGTGTTGGTAAGGTGAAACTGTAGAATATTTTTTAATAGTTTTTTTTTTTTTTTTATTTACAAATCTGCGTACTTTTACACTTCGATACATTAAAAAAAAGAAGAGAATTACAGAAATAATTTAAGTTATCACAAATCGTTAACTATAGACTATTCACGGTAAAATGAGCACTTTTGAAAGTCCTGCTTATATATATACACACACTTGTATGCATGTTGTGTATTCTTCCGTCTTATGTAATAGTAACATTGTCACGGTCATCACTTTATTCATGCGTCGGTCAACTGAAACTCATCAAGCAATAGAGAAGTTAATATTTTACAAATCTGATAATTTTTATATTTCGATGAATAAAAAAAACTGAGAGTGAAATAATTTAAGTTATCAGAAATGGTTACCTAAAATTTTTATTTGACGCAAAGATAAGAAACTACTTCCCATCCATCGTTACCAACATGACTGAGCGCTTGTCACCCAGTGCGCCCATAAAAATGTATGTAGGTAGGAGCAGTAATTCTTTTGTTTTCTATGGCTGATTTCAAAAGTGCTCACTTTATCGTGAGCAGCCTTTAACTACGAGTTTTGCAACAAATTGCGTGGTGTTGTTATCCACGGCTTCCAAACACTGGGCGCAGGGTCCGTGTTGTCTGGTTGCGCGTGGTCCAGTGCTGAAAGGTGGAGGGGACCCGCCTCGACCCTCCCCGTCTCCTAGGCGGACCCGCTCACCGTCAACCTGGCTAGCGTTGCATCCCCTTCCTCCTCCCTCCAGTGGAGGAGTCATCAACTTTAGAGGGTGAAAAAAAATTTCTTGGTAATTCTTTGCTTGCCGCAACGCACCATTTGGGGAAGATTCTGGACAGGAACCGATGACACTATAAATGTCTCCTGCAGCCGGAGAGCAAGTAAGTTCTTTTGAAATCAACCTTAGGAAAAAGCCACTGCCCCTACCTGCATATATTTTAACGGGCGCCCTGAGTGACATACGCCCTGTAAAGTTGGTAACGATGGATGGGAATTAGTTCCGTATACCTTAACGTCGAAAAAAAAGTGTTATGTAACCATTTCTAATAACTTAAAGTATTTCTTTCGCTTTCTGTTTTTTTTTAATGCATCGAAGTGTAGTAATGAGCAGATTTGTTAATTATTTACTTTCTAATAATTTCAGAGTTTCACTTGACCGACGATTGCATAAAGTGATGAGGCCGATGACAATGTTAATCCTACATAAGGCGGAAGAATACACAACGTGCATCTTAAGCAGGGCTTTCAAAAGTGCTCATTTTACCGTGAATAGCCTACAGTCACCTGTCTAAAATGTGACAAATCGGGAAAAGTCTGGTGTAGCGCAGTACCTTAGCGGATAGGACAGATGACGGCAGACGACTGTTTGTGCGGTGTGAACGGACGAGAGGGCGTGGTCCCCGACGAGTGGAGGGCTACTGTACATGGAGATTCTCGGAGCACTCTAGAACATTCTGGGCTGGTGGAATGGCGGGACTGTATGAATGTGTGATACGGATTTTAATGTCTATATTGGGCCTGACAAACATTGACACGTGATTTGCACAAATAATTCAGTAAGTTTTCATACACTCTCTATTGGAACTGATTTTAGTTATTTGGTCGCATGAACTTTTTTGAGGTGGTTGTAAATTGTATTGATTAAATTCAAAATAATATGTAATTGCCATTTATTGTGGGATACTAAGTCATGAGTATCATACTTTACAGAGTTTGTGGATAAATTAGGACATTTTTGTTAACTCTTTTATTTAATCAAGACCTCCATCCCTTAAAGAACTTGACTAAGCGCACTGACTTTGAGAAACTGTGACAGTACTAAGAGAGTTGACCGGATTAAGAAACTCTAGAAGGGATGTACACCATTCCCTGGACACGACTACAGTGAAACAGGTTGCATATATCCTTGGTAACTGAGAAACTGAGTATTAAATCATCACGCATATCATTAAAGGTGCTGTTCCCGTGGCCGCCGTGCCATTTGTCCAATTTTGTGAGGTAGACTAGTACAGTAAGAGTGAATCTAGAATTTCGGTTTGTGAGTTGTGTTTGTGGGGAGGGAGGCGCATTTTCCGATTGTTCAGGCGCAGGTCTAGAGACTGAAGGGGGCGTTGTCTGATAATCATTTTGGGAAACAATATTAAATTCATCCATTAAACCCAGTACTTTGAACAATGCTGATATTATTTCAGTTTTAAAAAATCCCCCCCAACACTCGGAATACAGGACAGTCTAGAAGCGGGCGCCGGATCGCAGTAAACGCGAGTCCATTGACTTGTACAGACGTGCCCAGTTTGGCTACGGCCTCTATCGTGGACAGAGGAGGGGAATGGCTGAAGTGAGGGGTTGGCGTGTGGTCAGGGGTCGTAGAGGGCTGTCAGAAACACTCCCCCGGACCACTCCACAACTTCCTGCAGCCCGCCTCCCACGCCCGCCCTGCTCCGTGGCTTGACTAATGGTCCTCACAGGGACCAGGGATCCTTTTCTTCCTGCCCATTGTCCGGCCACGTGACATGGGCTCGCCGAGTGTCGGCTCGGGATAAGGAGATCCCGGCCACCATGCGGGCCGGGCGTCTTCGTCGTCCTGTCCTGCGCCAACACCCTCCGTCACCCTCTACCAGGCACCGCAGACTCTCTCCTACCGTACATCCCGGTGCCTTGCTGTGCTGCCAATTTGAGCGAATTCCGAGCCGGGTTTACACATTTATGAGCTGTACGCGCGCATCCACGACGCCATTGATCGTCAAGTTTTAGCCTTCTTTCCTGTGTATATGTAGATGTGCATGTGTGTGTGTGTGTGTATGCGTATGTGCCCCATAAAGTCTTTTGAACGCGTAAACCGATTTCACCACACTCGGCACGCGTTTTGAACTTAGTAAGGACACCCGAGTTTCCTATAGTTTTCAATAACGCTGAGTGCTTATTTTCAAAATGACGGGAATTTCAATGTTTTGGGTACTGTGTTATATCTAGGGATCCAGTAACAGATTTAAATCAAATTTGATACATTGAGAGTGCTTCATGTAAGCATTAAATTTAGAAAGTGAAAATGTTATTGGTCCGCCATTTTGGAAATGAAGCTTTTTCATTATAGTAACTACTCGACTGATTCCTGCCAAATTTGGCATAGAAGTGACACTTTTGTAGGTCATGTAATTATAAGCACTTTAAATTTATGAGGTACTTATTTTATAAGTGGCAGTCATAATTTTTATAGTACTTCTATATATATATATATATATATATATATATATATATATATATATATACCTATGAATATACATATAAATATAAATATATATATATACATATATATACCGTACCGTATATATCGTACCGTTTGAACAATTTCTACCAAACTTGGTATGCTGAAATTATCTATTACAAGCATCAAATACATATGCCAATACTTAGCCTCATTTGTTCGTCATTTTGTAAGAGCATAACAAAAACAAATATGTTTTATGTCACATCACGGGAAACATTCAAATGATTCCTACCAAACTTGACAGTGAAGAAGTAGGTAGCTCAAGTATACTGACATGTTTTAAGTGGACCAGACACTTATTTGCAAAATTGAATTAATGTAAACATTTTAGATTAGTATGATATATCTACGAAACCATGAAACCCATTTCATCTTAACTTCCTATGCTGGCAGTATACTGTATATTACAACAATTGAACGTATCTAAGCAGAGTCTCTTTTTCCCTACCACATGAAAACATAAGATTTTGTCTTCTATCTCAGGAAACAATTAACTCACACCTACCAAATTCAGGGGAAGGGTTATGCTTTGGTAGTTCATCCAACTCTATTTATTAAGGAGGTACTCACATATTTTCAAGACGACAGTCACGTAAATCTTTTAGGTTAGTGTGCCATACTTCCCAAACAATGCCAACCAAACTTAATATGATAAACATCGAATGTACCTATGCATAACCTATTTATCCACCATTAATGGAGAAAACACCATGCGAGAATATGTATCCTTTATGTCATATATCGGGGACCAATCACAGAGTCTCACCGAATGTTGCACACAAGGAATACAGTACGCAACACATTTTAAAAGTGTTTCTGCCATTATTTACAACATGACTACCGAATAAATAATTCATATGTGTTTGTCATATTTTTTTAAACTATTTTACCAAATCAATTAAAATTTATATGCTTACAGTATTTGTAAGAAGCGTCAAATATGCATATAGAGATCACCCGCTTTTGTAAAACAGTGTTAAGTGATAAAGTGTAACGTTTTTGTCATATCTCAAGAACCAACGAGTTAATTACCAACATTTTTTTCGCAGAAGCAGTGCTATAGTAGCCATATAAACTGGCGTAATTTAACTGGGTCACATTTTTGTTTATGATGTCCCTGTAAATATATTACGTTAATAAACCCAATATTTCAAAATATGACCTATCATAACCGAAATTTATACCCCGAATCCCATCAAAGTAAAGGGTGTTCACGATAAAGTGAGCTCTTTTGAAATCAACCTTAGAAAAATGTCACTGCCCCTACCTGCATATATTTTAACTGGCGCATTGAGTGACTAGCGGCCACTAAAGTTGGTAACGATGGATGGCAAGTAGTTCCATATCTTAACGTCGAATAAAAAATATTAGGTAACCATTTCTGATAACTTAAATTATTTCTTTCACTTTCTGTAATTTTTCCTCAATGAACCGAAGAGAAAAATTTAGCAGATTTGTAAAATATTTAGTGGTCTAATAATTTCACAGTTTCACTTGACCGACGCATGAATAAAGTTATGAGACCCATGACAACTCCAATATTACATAAGGCCGAAGAATACACAACGTACATGCAAGTATATCTTAAGCAGGGCTTTCAAAAATGCTCATTTTACCGTGAGTAGCCTATAATGCAGTTGATTTCACGCCAGGTTATGTTAGGAGGGGTTTTGGGTTCGAGTCCCGTAAGGTCCGTACTGTCTCAGCACTGTCTGTCGCTGTCACCCTTCCCCAATCGTCGGGACCAAACCATCCAACGCCATCAGCTACCTAGTTGAAATTTCTCCCACAGCTAATATTTTGTAGCACTGATCAGCTCGTGGTATTTCTAAATGGCTGGACTTAAAAATACCAAACGAGGTGAAATTATAACGTTTCCTTCCATTAAATTAGAGCTTCCAGACTGTGCAAACATGTGTCTTAGGTAGCAAACGATTCAGCATTATTTTCTCTGCGGCTTTTTTTTTTTTTTTTTTTTTTTTTTTACTACGCTGGAAATTTTTCCCGGAAGCCTGTACTCGAAGCAAGGGGGAGAATTGATACTATTATCTAACAGCTTTTAATTTGACTTTCCCATATACGGTTCGGTCATGTGTTGGCCAATACATTATTCTGTGATGCTTTGTGTCTTTCCATAGGCGATATAATCCCTTTCTAAGGTGTATTTAATGCATGAGGTGCAATTTCATAGAAATCTGCACTTTTACATTATGCAGAGTTCGCAATTTAATTATTTAATGATAGAAGTATTCCGCCTATCAAAATGAAACTTTATTTTGTTTAGAAGAAGCTTATATGCATGTATAGTTAGTGCCTCAGCCGTGAGGCTTTTTAGGGTTCTATATTGAACAGCCGTAAATTATCCAAATTTATAATTGAATATATCAAATAAAAACCGGGGGGGGGGGGGGAAGTATTTGAAATTACGCACAGACAACAACAGCAACTAAATATAACTGTGTACAGCATTTCATTTAGATCAGCAAAAACATGAGTAACTAACTTGCCAAACTATTTTACAAATAACATTCGCCACGTTATTTTTTTTACGTATATATGATAATTTTTACCTATAATCAGGATTCGTACAAATTAAAAAAAGTTAGTTTGACTACAGTTTGGTTTATGTTGCAATTTATGTGAAATCCGACACCTGGTAAGGAACTAGTAGAGGCGTACCGGTTCTGGCTCACTTCTGATTAATTGGTTTATGTTAATAGTGAATTGTTTTTAAATTTTATATTTTTAAGTATCTTAGGGAAAACATACTACACAAATCGGTAAACTGCGTCTATGCGTTGTTAATCGTCTTTAAGTGCGTTGGGCTGAAAACTGCGTTTGTGAGGCATTAATTTTTCGTGTACTTTTTGTGTGTGATTAGGTCAACTGACTTGTTTAATGAGACTTTCTTTACTGTATTGTAATAATATTGACAATTAACTATTAAAATGATCTCAGAAATTAAAAAAAAAATCTTGCATATACCAAATTGCCATTAAACTAACATTAATCAAAGTGAGCCAGAACCAGTACGCCCCTGCTTCTTACGGGATTAATTTTAACCTTTAAAGTGATCTCAGAAAATTGAAAAATAAATACTTGCATAAAGTACAAAAACTTTCCAAGAAATATTTTTTGCTTTATTCTGTACAACTGGTTTTTCTTTGCTCTGTGTTAGGGTAAAATTTAATTTTAATTCGAATATTTTATATATTTTTGCACTATATTAATTTATGATATTCAGATAGGTTTTAAAATTATTATAATATTTTTTGCAATTGATTTACTGGTTGGTTAATGTATTTGTCTATGACTAGGCATACACCTTGCTCGCAGGATTAATAAACATTGGTTGACTGCGACAGCGACTGCGACAGCGACTGACGTGGCTGATTAAAAAGAAATTGTTGTTTGGAATAAAATGTAGGAGTGGAGTAGAAAGGTTCGTAATAGGAAAGTTCTGCAAGAATATTGAAGCGATGCTTCGTTACATAAACATTAAATTATTCTGAAAAGGAAGATAATAATTAACCACCATCACGTATTAACAAACACTGTATTTCCACAAGAAGAAATTGATTATAAATACGTGAAAATTGCTAGATGATTTAGTTTGCAGATTAATCTGGAAGAGGACTCCGCGTAGTATTCGGCGAAGTTCAAGACGGTAAAAGAAATAAATTCATGACGGCGAGAAGTCCCAGCTCATCAAGGAGGTCAGATCTCAATTCCATAACCAACTAGGGAGCAGCTGTACAGTCGGGACCATTCCACGACAGATCGACGACGAAGTACAATGCTCACCCACCAGAGAGCAGCAATGATGATACTTCATGACGGCGAGAAGTCCCATTTCATTGAAGTCAGATCTCAATTCCAGAACCAACTAGGGAGCAGCTGTACAGTCGGGACCATTCCACGACAGATCGACGACGAAGTACAATGCTCACCCACCAGAGAGCAGCAATGATGATACTTCATGAGGTTACATCAACTCGGCGAAAGAAGGCCTACTATCGTTTACCATCCCGGGAGCTACAGCATCAGATAAGTCCTCTGCAACCTTATTATCACCAACACTGGATCAGGGACGAAGTTTAGTTCATTTTATTGGAGTAGTCATTGCACTAGTGTTGTTCTCTCCATTACTGATCATTTCATGAATGAAAGTTAGGGGTATTTAATGTAGGATTTTCATAATTTACATCGATACTCGATTTTGCTATAATTTGAAGTTTAGACCTATTTTGGATATTCATTACAGGAGTATTTAATTTATAAATAGTGCGATATATCTTTCGAAGTTAATAATTTTATTAAAAGAAAAACAAATCTTACAAGACTATTTAAGTCAAGACTTTTGCCTATAATATTTCCTGGTTGCTCATAATTCCAATATTAATATTTTTTCTTTGATTATAAACAATGTTATATTAAATCGGAGTTGAACTGAGATATTTATGAATAAGAATATTTAATATTAATTGTGTGACAGCTGATAGTAGAAACAAGAAGCTAGCTGGAGCAACTGTTTAAATTAGCATATTTATTGAAGTGAAAAGTTAAAAGTTCACTTCTTTAATTTGAAACTAGCTGTTTTCAATTAATATGTAACCGATGTTTATTAATCCTGCGAGCAAGGTGTATGCTCAGTCATAGACAAATACATTAACAAACCATTAAATCATCTCCAAAGAATATTATAATACTTTTAATACCTATCTGAATATCATAAATTAACATAGTGCAAAAATAAATAAAATATTAAAATTAAATCATACCTTAACAAAGAGCAAAGAAAAACCAGTTGTTACAATTCTAATAACATTGACAATAATTTTATAATGTAGTCTTATGTGATATTTTTGTTCGATTTTGAGATGTGTAAGAAAAACGTAATTAATTTAAATTTTGTATAAGCTATTTCTGTATTTTTATCAACATCATATTCTTCCACTGGTATAATTTTTTTGGGCTATATAATATTGCAACTGATGATAACGTAAAATGATAATGAAAATAAATCTAAAATAATTTGAGCCTCGGGAACGCTCTCAACTTATAGATGTTGCAGCGCCTCTGATGCATTAATATCCGATTACATGAACATCTTCACCGATCCGAACTCGAATGATCCTAGTTCCAATGTAAAAGGGTGCACCAACGAAATTTTATAATTTTGGATCTCTGATTCGTCAATCTTGACTCCAAAGTAAGAGATCGAGATTAAGTATGGCACAAATTTTGCTATTGGTTCGTAATACATGACGTCATGGAAGTAGGCGTATTTTTCACTATAAATAGAACTAGATATACGATGTTTGATCTGTTTTAAGTGAATTATTGTTTTACGAACTTTACTGAATAATACTCAAGTGCGTATAATTTCCCAAGAAAACAATCGAACGCAGTTCTTTCTGCTGTCGTATTTTCAAACTACATTTGTCGAAGATGGTTGCTGATCTCGGATCGAGATTTCGAACCCCCAATTTCGGCGGATAGAAATGAACGTCATCTCGTTCTCCAGTCCAGCTCTGAACTCGAATGGTTCAACAGTTTTCTGTGTCGAACTCAGGTCCGATCTCGGCTCGAGTTTCGACCCACGATAGTGAAACCGGGCATAAGTCGAAGGCAGAGAAGAAGACCAGGGCTGGTAGGGGGGAGTGCAGGTCGACACGAACAGTCGGGCGAACCACACAGACAGACGGGTGGAGGCACAACAATGCGAGCCGTCTGTTCTCCTGAGCCTGGCCAGCGGACTGCGTGATGCCACGCCACCGCTGACAACCCCTGAAATACAACTCCCTTCCAATACAGGAGAGGAAGCGTGCTTGAAGGATCCAGACGGGAGCAGACGTTGTTTGTTCGTCGAGGACGGGCCTCGTGGATTTTGGCTGAGCCATTGTTGTTACTGGCTGGAAATTACGCCATCCTCCCCCCCCCCCTGGGTGAGTGATACCAATACTACGGTGAGAATTTCGTGCCGACCTCAACCAGTGACGATTGATATAGCGCTCGCATGTAACACGTCTTTATGAATACTGATTTCATGTATGCATTTTCACACTGTTCACCTACGTGAACAGTGTATTTCAATGATAAGATTTTTAACTTTAGATGTACAGGTGACAATCAGATATGTTCAAATGGAATATTTTAGATAGCATTTATCATTGTATTTAAATGTGCAATTATGTAATTTTATTTCATTTTTTGTCTCCAGATTGTCTCTGATTCAGGGTTTTGATTATTTTGTATCTCCGTTTTGAGACCACTTACTCTATGCTTTTAGTACGTTAGGCCGTTAGAGTGGTTCGTTGGGAGGTTTTTAAGGGTACTTTTCTTCCGATAGAAAGTTTAAACCCTGCACTATGATTGGCTGGTACTGTAGGCCATGTTAGTAAGTGCCAGTTAGTTGAGCTAGTTCGCCCGAAGTGAGCCTAGCGCAGGGTTTTAATTAGTTGATAAGTGTGTACGAAACCTCCCCCTTATCGTCATTTTTAAGTGTAATTATTGACAGCAATTAAGATGTGTTGTATTCCTAGCTCCTTCCGCGTGGTAGATGTCAGGAGGCAGAGCAGTCGCGGGACGACGGTTGAAGTGTGGACGGTTTGGATCCACGTAATAGAACACCCTTTCCTGATTCGTTCCTGCAACGGGAGCATCCTGCATTTCGCCCTGTTCCAGCAGAATAAAGCAGTTTTCACGCGAGAGCAATGTCCTTCGACGGATAACGAGTATTCATGTTTGTTACACAAGGTTACGCGAGCCGTATAGCTTCCATTTGTTCTGGAAGGATTCCAGCGACACCATGTTGAAATGCGAAGATCCCAAGAGCGATTCTCATTTTTTGCCTGAGTGTAAGGAAGAAATTCCATAAACAATTTCAAGTACTTTTGCAGAAACTGTATATTAATATTGGAATCACAAGTTTAAAACATTTTCCCAGTTATTGCACACACGTAAATAAAGAGCACGTAACAAGCTAGTTACAACCACTATAAAACAGCATTTGATCATCTTTATCTAGATTTTGTGGATTGCCATCAATGTGAAGTGTAAACATACATTCACACAATAAATTAACACGAAGCCGTCTTATTTCCCTGTGTCAATACAGCCAGAATATTACTATAGTTGATGCACACCAGCCTACTGTAAAACGTACACGTAGCTTGCCTGCATTACATTGGTTACACAATGCCAAGTGCCCTGCCATATGTATCTGCTACTCGTGCTGTAGGCCTACTCCAAGTAGTATTAACATAAAATATGAGCAGATAGCCATATGACACTGAATAGAAAATATGTGACAACGTGTGGAATGACGGTAGTGTACTATTAAGTTTATTTGCATAACCATACTCTCCCATAGGCTTATAAAACTGTGTGAAATAAAATCATGTGTTGATATTATGCTTTAGGTTAGGTATATTGTTGGCAAAATTCATTACAACTGAGCAGTGTGATGTAGAATATTTCTCCCCCGAGGAAAACGTCTGTCTGGCCCTTGCAGGCTCGAGAACCAGACGTTCGATGCGAAGAACACTCGCCTTAGTTTACCACACATACTTGAACCAGTTACCATTTGTCACACTCTGAAAATTATACAATTTACTTTTCATAAAGACAAACAGAAATTATGCAGAACTGGGTTACCAGTGGAGGTGAGGAAGTGAAACTATTATTCATGCAAATAGTAAAAGACGTCAGATTACATAAAGTTTCCAGCCAAATTATTTTATTTCAAGTTTAGTTTCTTTGATTTAATGTATATGTATTCTGGCTGTAAATTAAACTAATGAAAAATCCTGAATGGCAATAGCAAAGGGTTTATAAAAAACATTGAAACTAGCACTGCTGATGGGAAGTGGTCAGACATAACGGTCGTTAACAATAACTTTATTCAAAAACGGAAACTAGCCTGACGTGTCAGTTCGTCACTTCAAAAAAAATCACTGAATAAATCGTCTGCAATTATTACTTGGAAAAATTAAACTCGGCTCAGCTTAGTGGTAGAACATTAAAAACTCAGTCTCTCAGGTTAAATTATGGTTAGAAATATGCTGGTTCTTAGTTGTTAAAAGCGCCGTGCCAATATGGCGTTGTGTAGAATGTTATATTACGAATGGCCGCTCTCTTAGGCCTGTACGACGTGCAGACTAAATTCGTAGAAAAACTAGTAGTGTAGAAAAAGAGTTTACTTGTAGGATGATACAATTTATAGTAGAAAGCAGGACGGGATCTCAGGAGAATGTAGAGTAGTATTCAAACTTCGTAGAATTAAGCTTTTTCTTAACGTGGCTTACAGCTCACGGAACGTCATAGCTAACTGAACTAAGCTCCTAAACATTTGCTTACAATACGGAGGGGCTTACAGCACACTTCTCTGCGAAGAAACAAAACAATATTAATTCAGCAAGCTGTAGAAACTAAAACACCCTAATATACTACTTAAAAAAACCTATGCTACGTCCAACTTCTGGACGTGCGTCCTCAATTAGGTCTTAACCCGTTGAAAGATGGCGGCAGAGAGAGCGATCTCCTAACCGAAATAACCCGCCTAGCCCTACGCTATCACGCTAGCCAATGGGGGTGCAGGATTCAAACCTACCAGTCAACCGGAAGGCCTCCTACTAAAACAGCTAATCTGACACACTCCTAACGGCCTAATTCCCTATGTCAAAGAGTTACGGGTCTCGTAGAAGGTAATAAATATGACACAATAAATTCCCTGAAACAATTACAATGGCGTGAGACCAAGAAAATTAATGAAAATATGTAATTATCAATTAAAATACAAACAAAAATAAAATCTAGTTAACTGAAGAATTTATACATAAATTATTGCCACTCTAACATCTAATTATTCAAAATTGTAAACATACGAAAATTAATATAAATGAATAAAAATTAAGCATATGTGAAAAAAGTGTGCAAATTACAGTGTTTGGCATTGACCGTGTAGAATATGTAAAAATATACATAGATTATATTAATAGTTGCATAAATCGCAAAAGTTTATGTTACAAAGGACATTAAAACTTTATTTTCTCTCAGATACACTGCAAAATAAGGATTTCATTTAAATTTCAAAGTCTGAAATAATACTTGATTGTTACGTTTTTTTGTAAAGTCGTTGCACCTTGTTCCTCCAACCCAGTCTGAAAATTAAATAGTTTTTGAATGGTTTAAGTATAAGATGTTTCTAGCACGCACACAAATGGTGTGTACAACGGCTGATCTTCAGAATGGATTGTAATTGGTCGGATTGTTCAGCTGCTTCTAGGCCTGTGGAGGATAGGGCCATTGTTACCACACAGGATGCTCAGAGATTGTTACACATTATTCGTATGATTATATTCACATACATCATTTTAAACACCTCACAAGATAATTTAACATATGTGATGAGTACGAAAGTGGCAGTTTATATATGATAGGGATACTGCGCAGCAATCATTTACACTCTACTGCACGACACACTATTCACAGAAATCCCAGGTATTCAAGTGTAAATAAGTATTATATGCAGCTTGATTCATACTGGTGGTGTTTTCACTTTTGTCCGCACATATTATTACACAAGGTGTTGTGATTACTTACACGCATTTGACCAGTTTTTTTAAGGAGGTTTTCCCAGTACGTACACTGTCTATGTGCATTTATAATCAGCCAATACGTCTCCATATGGTAACACACACGCACATCAATATACTGTACCGATCACAAATATTTACTATTCCAACGTGGTGGCTTGTTACACTAGTTCCACTTACATCACACTACGATATTTCATCGTTTTCATCACACTGATGGCGACGTTCCCTTTTTTTTTACTGTTAGTAGCTAAGATTATTGACTATTGTTCCTTCATTTACTGACACTGCTAGTGATATGACGAGAAATGTTTCGGCATCTGGGTTGGAGGCTACACTTCCTGATGAGATTATTGATATCTGGACAGGTGATCTCAGCAGTAAAAGACGAAATAAAATTGCTGTAGTAAACTATAGTTATAATAAAGAAACTGTAATATTGGTGTTGTCTGACGAGGATGCGAAAATGTGTTAGTACTGAATTAATGTCACCTGAATTGAATGCCTGTATAGTAATATTTACAAATTAAAATATTTCATCAATAAGAAAAATATGCATTGCTAATGATATGACTCCTCGACCTATCCACCCCGTCGCTTGGCCTGCACGTTCACCCGACTTGACACCAGTAGACTACTTCCTGTGGGGCCACATGAAGGGCTTCATTTACGAGTCCCCTGTGGAATCAAAGGAATACCTGCTGACGCGGATTTTGGCTGCGGCGGATCTTGGACGTACGGAAACGTAAGGGGTAAGGAAAAACAATAACAAAAGGTGTTGGTGAAACTGTATTTTTTTTTTGCAAAAGGTGTTTCAAGAGGGACACAAATATGTAAACAAATATTAGTGTGGAGATCCCTACAATTTTTGCAATAACCGACAAAGATACTGCAATGTCTTTAAAGAAAGTCATGTTCACTAAAACTGTTTAGAGAGTTGTCAGGCAATTCAGACAAATAACTTTTATTAGATCCCTTTTAATAATTGTCTGGTGTATGTTGTGGCTCAAGGGACTTCGAAACAACGATATATGCTGTAGTTCCTTGACAGTTTCGTTCATCCCTGCTATTTTGCAGTTGAATGTGAATAACGGAAACCGTTTTGGATGGACCAGGTTCGGTATTGGATGGACCTTGTATTGGACTGTAGTAAGATGGAAGGTTAATGGGTGGGCCATAAACGTCCGTCACTGGAAGATTGCCACTGGAGTTTTGTTGACTTTGCAGCTGATAATAGGTGGATAACATGTTTTGTCGACCGATGATGGGCAGAGAAGAAATGGGTAGTTGGTAGTTGTTCACAGAAAGGTATATTCTTTCGCATGGATTAAACTGTGCTGGGGGCAAAGGAATTTGTGGTGTTTGAAAGCAATGAGATAAGGAAGATGCTGGAGTTGCTTTTTCCATTGACACTTTCTTTACGTCCATTCGGAACTTCATTTTAAGGGGCATGGGAAGAGAATTGTACAATCAGAAATAATGAGTTAAAGAAGTCAGTGTCATCGTTACGAGGCTGTTGTGTTCTTGCTGTTTTTGTTTGTTGAAAATTATCTAGGTAATCTTTGATCTTCTGTTCCTGTCTTTTTTACTTCATTTATGAACCGTAGTCTGAGAAACATGATAATCCTCCTGCCTAGGGCGTATGTTATAATCTTGGAGTTTTCTCCCACAGCTGCATCGCCAACATTTTCGTGCATAGTTGTTTCGGTTACTTTACCTACGAGTCCATCTTCGTCCATAGAAGAGGCCATTGGACGTGGAGTAATTATTGTTGAATCCATGAATTCCATGTGTTTATTATTATACACGTGCGTTTTGACATTCCCCCTTGCTTGCCCGGTCTTAGTTCGAAGGATCGTTTGTAGCGAACATACGCATCCCGAATGTGCCTCCACTTATCTTGCAATTCCTTACCTGAAACAAACATCAGAACCATAGCATGAGAATATGTTTGTGTGCGCGCATGTGCTTGTGTGTGTGCATGCGCGTGTGATAATGCCAATAACTGTGTTTTCCTCTATAACAATACTTTTTTGTTTACAGGTACCTGGGATCTGGATGTACTTATACTGATTTGCACTACGCATTTAGGATTGGAGTAACAACTGCTAGCAAGATTGTCCTAAACACATGTCGTGTCCTGTGGATTGCTTTAAAGAGTATAATCTTCTCCCAGTTTAGTCAGGAGTTTTGGCACGAGGTTGCTGAAGGTTTCAAGAAGAGGGCAAATTTTCCTCATTGTCTGGGACCTATGGACGGGAAACACGTGCGTATCATTAACCCAAAACATTTGGGGTCGCTTTACTACAATTACGAACACTTCTTCTCGGTAGTATTATTGACAGTAGTAGACAACAATTACAGATTTCTGTATTTTGATGTCGGTTCAGTAGGAAAGGCTGCAGACCAAACAATACACTATGATAGCACTTTTGGCAAAGCATTAACATATGGATCCTTGGATATTCCACAGACAGATACAGTGTCGCCAGAATTGAGGCTACTACATTATGTTTTTGTGGGTGATGAATCGTTTGGTATTTCAGTTAACTCGCTGCGGCCGTACCCACGGACACACTTAGCAAAGAAACAGAAAATAGTCAATTATCGATTGTCTACTGCTAACAGATACGTTGAATGTGCCTTTGGTATTCTTACCAATAAATATCGTACCTTCCATCGTCCTATAAACCTGAACGATGATAACAGCGTTTGTGTTATAAAGGCTGCATATTCAATTCACAATTTTGTGCGAGATAGGGACGGTTTTCAATTCAATGATGCACTTCAGTATGTCAGGTTGTACAACGTTTGCGAGGAAGTAAACCGTACCATCACAGCACGAGGGCGGAAAAATGCGTATGCATACAAGAATGAGTTTGCCACGTATTTCTCCAGCCGTCAAAGTCTGTGCCATGGCAACACAACAGGATATTAACACTACTTTTAGTGAGGTGTACTCGGCGAGTAATCGAACCTAAAATTGTGTTGTGTTAAGTATAGGACACTATCTACGTATATGAATGACTATTCCGTACTCGTATATGTAGTACTAACTTATATATATATTAGTCTATACATATATTGTATGTGTGCTTACTATATGTAGTGTAGCTTGCAATAATGTGATTAGTTAAGCAAACAATTGTTTTTGGTTGTTAACACAAATTACTGCATATGTTTGTGTAGGTACATTGGTGTACCTACTGGTACTATATACATTCATTTATATTATAGCTATGAACAAGCTTACAATGACATTGTTTAACAAATTTGTTTAGTTCAAACACAGATATTTCCGTCTTATTGTGTTTATATTGTTACATTCGAACATTTAATATTGTATTTGTACACTCACTTTCGTATTTCACACACAATACGAGTCATTAATTGAGTTAATAAAACGATAAAACAGTTATTTTGCCAATACCAGGCTGGGTTTGTTTCCCTCGATTTTATCATTCATTATACTTAGGAACGTACGCCGTGATGGGGGGGGGGGGGGAATTGTCACGACAAAACACAACTACGATTTATATACAAACTAGCATAATATACTCGAAATAATGAGCATATATTTGGAATGCAATGTTCGCTCATCCTTTACACATAGGCCGTGTCCGAATTGGCAGATTTTGTAGACAAAATGGTCACGTGACCTGATATTTTTTACAACAATGATGAATTTTTTGGTAATTTGGTATCCTGCATGTAGGGACGTTAGCACAAATACAAATTCAATGCAATGTTGGTTTTAACATCCAAAACACATTCGCAAATGCACTATTAACATAATTTTAAAACACGCAACTGTTTTTAATACCCACAAGGCACGTTATAAATAGCAAGTAGGTGTGCTTTGCTTGTACTTTGGTCGCAATAATTTTCTTAAAATTCGTGAATGCGGCTTTTACCATGCTCGAATTTAATAACATTCAGAGCGTTCCAGGAATGACTGTAGAAATATTACGTTAGCTATAAGACATGGTGATATTTAAAATTATATTCAATTGGTTGTAATTGTTAATCTGACACTGTGTTGCACGAGTGTGAAACAAGTGAATGTCGACAACGTTCAAATTGATACCTAACAAATCGCGAATTTACACTATAACGTATTTGTCATTTCGGACATGGCCCTGGTTAGTTTACCCAATACATATGACATTCTGCTTGAATTCTACTTACAGGAAAGGTATTAGTCCTTTGCTTCTAGTTGTTCGAAGTCTTCTTTAACTTGGGCACACACTTCGATCCACTGCGTTTTTCGTAGGTTTCTATTCCTGTAATCATCCGAAGCGGTATTCCAGATTGAGTGTCTTGCTTGTATCGCATCTATAAACTCTTCTGTGTTGAAGACGTCCATGTTTCAAATGGCACAGACTTAATGGGTTCACAGACAAACACGTGTTTCAACAGCGACAATGAAGTCACACAGCACACGCGTCCACAATAAGTCACGCCGGGCGAAGTAAGGCAACACAACAGTTGACACGGTTGGCAGCACTGTGGACGACTCGCCAAGTCGTCCGTCTGCATAAAACGATCCGTTGCACGCCATGTACTCAAAAAATCGTACGTTAATATAAGTCGTGCGTTCCCTAGGAAAGTACGACGTGACTTACAAAACTGACTACAAATAAAGTCGGACGTTTTCAAGTTGCATGCATAAAATGAACCATTTATCTCAAGGTACTTACAATACGTACGACTTCGAGTCGTACGACAGAAAACGGATGCATAAAAGGACTCTAAGTTCCTATGCAAAACATAACTGTCTTGGTTCCCACTACAAGCCCTTACATTGTGTAATGGGAATTTAGACACATTCTGTATATCAGACTCACAATGGGGATAGATTAGAAGGCATGCAAATCGACCCAAGAAATTATTCGGAAAAGTTTCAGGCACCCAAGTTGCCTAGAAAAGCGACTTTCCAAAAATAAGCTCTGGTACATCGAAATTGCTTTACATGATTTTTGTGGAAGATTTTGATGAAAAGTATAAATTACCCATTAAAAATATTTTTAAAACAGGTAACACGGGCCTTAAATATTTTGAAATTTGCACGTGATGTATTCTTGGCAGTGTAATGCGTAGGCTTTTGAAGTTTTACATTTTGAGAGAGTGAAGCGAATGATAGCGATCCCTGACAGCAAAAGTTGAAACATAATTTTTCATACCCCCTCTTGTTGTACAGTAAGTCTCTAACCAAAACAGCAAACGGGCCACTAATTTTCTTTTTCCATTTCAGCTATCAGCACTTGTAATTTTCCCCCCACATTACGGAAATCAAGTTGGCAACACGACCAGCAACTTACCTCTTTGGTATAGGTGGTTCACGGTAAAATGAACACTTTTGAGGCCCTAGTTACTTTTTTCTTTCGGTAATTTCCTATCCTTTATATCATCTTTTCAAATAAATATTGCCATGTAAGTAATAAACACAGTGAGTATATTCCACCGCACTCGAAACTAAACGTCTAGTGATAAAATAAAATACATTTACTGACTACTATTCCAAGAGAGACGGCTTTCAAAAGTGCTCCCTTTACCGTGAATTGCCTATACCTTGTTTTCCCCCATCAAGACATGTAACTAGTCAGGGAGTTACGAGGAGTTTCTCACTTGTAATTTAGCCACAGGAAGGTTTCACGCGAAGGCCAATTGCCAACCAATTCCAGCTCGCCATCCTAGATTCATACTTCACTGCATGGTGCACGAAGCGCGCAGTTCACACGCACAAGCAATAACAGTTTTCTGCCGTACCTTTTCAACATACCTTGGGAAAGAATCACGCTGTAAATAAATTTTATACCCTTATAGCACGTGCAACTCTTAACCAGCAGTAGCTCTGTTTCGTCACAAATTTTAAACAAGTGATTTTTGTATAAAGGCTGTTCACGGTAAATTGAGCACGTTTGAAAGCCCTGCTTAAGTCTGCTTCTATACACTTTGTGTATCCTTCCGCCTTTGTAAAATTAATATTTCCATAGGCCTCGCCAATTTATTCATACGTCCGTCAAGTAAAAATGTGAAATTATTAGACAATGAAAATATTTTACAAATCTGCTCATTTTTACACTTCGATGTCCATATTAAAAATAACAGGGCACGAAAGAAATAAGTTAAGTTGCCACAAATGGTTACCTAACACTTTTTATTTGACGTTAAGATATGGTACTACTTTCCCCTCCATTGTTACCAACTTTACTGTGCTCATGTCACCCAGTGCGCCCGAGAAATATCTGCAGGTAGGTCCAGTGACATTTTTCTGAGGTTGATTTAAAAAATTCTCACTTTATCGTGAATAGTCTTCACAAGCATTTGCGGGTTTAAAAAAATTGAACATGATAGGTAAATTTTGAGACTTAACAGTTCCAAACGCCTAACCGTGAATTTATGTATTATGTTCTTAAGAAGTGAAATTAAAATTGAGAAAATAAACGAGTTTTAGCCAGTAAAACTTTCAACTAAATATGTTATACAAATATAAATTTAAGTGTTATTAAAATCCAAATATCCTCGTGAAACTAGTAGCCAGTATGTGTGTGTGTGTTTGAGTGTATGTATGAACTCCGCCACATATAGGCCTACATGAGTGTTGTTTCGTTAGTTCGTGGACTGGCGAACACTGCGTTGATTGTATGAAATATATTCTATGTGTTTTGCTCGTGGAAAAAGCCTTTGGCGTACTTTGTTTGTATGTTAATGTGAGTACAGAAATATGAATTTGTTGTTTATTTTCTCGCTGTAAAATTTAAATGCATTTTGCAATGCAATGGCTGGTAAGAGGGATATACCGATTATAACCGGACGACATGATCGTTATTGACTTTACTGCCAAGTTACACAAAACTGATCAGGAAATTCAAGCCGTGGAAGCACTTTAAGGAAATAAAAAGCAATGTGCAGGATCAGCCGAGAAGTGATCGGGGGGGGGGGGGGCGTAGTACCGGATGTACGCATAGAAATATCACACACGTAAAGGGCTATAACACGGAATTTCAGTCTATGTATTTAAATTCTGTTTGATGCAGAATATTCACAAAGTATGGGAGTTTTATCACACAACTTCCACATGTGCACCTTTTGTAGCTCGGATAATATCTAACCGATAGTCAATTTTCACCCATGTGCGCTGTAGCACATCAGGTGTTATTGGTTCAATGGCATCTTTGATTCTGTGCCAAAACTCTTGAAGATTCAATACATGTGTCGCATAGACAATGCTCTTTACGTAACCCCACATAAAGAAGTCAAGTGGCGTCAGATTGAGCGACCGTGGAGGCAATGGGATGGGGCCATCCTGACCAATCCAACGACCGGGAAAATTACTGTCCAGAAGTTCGCGCATAGGAAGTGCACAGTGCGGAGGAGCTCCGTCCTGTTGGGACATAATTAGTGGCTGCAGTTCCTTTAGCTGCGGGAGAACAAACTGCTCCAACACGTCTAGGTACACAATGGAAGTGACAATGTTTTCCGCAAAGAAAATCGGGCCGACTATGCGGTCATGCATAAGGCCACACCACACATTCAGTTTGGTACCGTCTCTCTCTCATGTTGCCTGATGGCACGTGACTGTTCCGATCCCTATATCCTGACATTGTGACGATTGACATGCCCAGACACATGAAATTCAGCAAAACAGAATACCTTGCAGAAATGTGTTGTCGTCGGCTATTCTATCCAGCATATCCACTGCGAACTGCATACAGCTGGGTTTGTCTGTGTCCTTCAATGCCTGCACAATTTGCGCTTTGTATGCGTAAGGTTTCAAGTGTTCGCGTAACACTTTGTGGATTGTTGCGTGTGGTATCTTCAGCTCCCTTGATGCACGGCGTGTGGATTTTCTGGGACTCCGAAGGAAAGTCGCAAGGATCGTCTCGTCTTTGTCCTCAGCAACTCTGGCTCGTCCTGGTGGAGGGAGTTTTGCCACACTGCCAGTTTGCACGAATCTCTCGTACCACTGTTTAATGTCTCGTCGTGATGGTGTTTCACGTCTTCCATATGCCCACCTAAAATTTCGCTGCACCTGAGACAGTGATTTTGTCTCTATGTACCACTCTACACAACGAGCTTTCTCACGCATGGTAGCCATTTTGTTGAACTATACGCTTCTACATTAAACTTTCACCGTGTAAATCACAAACTCCTGGCCTCTACGAATATGCAATAAAAGACAGAACACAAATATTATAAGGGGTTTCTGATATACAGCCATTTACTTTTGTGACATTTCTATGTGTACATTCTGTATATCTGTGACCGATACATTGTTGAAAGAAGTAAAACGTTTATGGTTAAACGATGCTTCCTGAAAGAAGGCTAATTCCCACTATTCGCAATTTGTTACACTTAATGTAGATTTGAGAAAGCCATATGTTTCCAGCTGGCTGTCATATGTAGTCTTGTTCGTTAAGCTCACTTTCCCATTAACTAGCCAGACTGAGCCAAGATTCAATGACACAGTTTATTATAGGCTGTTCTTGGTCAAGTGAGCATTTTTGAAAGCACTGCTTAATATCTACTTGAATGCACGTTGTGTAATTTTCCGCCTTATGTAAAATTAACATTTGTCATGGACTTCAACACTTTATTCATGCGTCGTTGGTCAAGTGAAATTCAGAAATTATTAGAAAAATAATTATTTTACTAATCTGTCATTTTTACGTTTAGAAGCAGTAAAAAAAAAACATAAAGCGAAAGAAATGATTTTAATTAACACAAATGGTTACCTAGCACTTTTTATTCGACGGTAAGACACGTAACTACTTTCCATCCATCGTAACAACTTTTCTGGGCGCCCGTTAAAATATATGCAGACAAGGGTAGTGACTTTTGTCCAAGGTTAATTTCAAGTGTTCATTTTATCGTGAACAGCATTTAATTATACATGTTGTGTAGACCTTTAATTAAGTGTGCTGCTCACCGAAAATTTAATTTTTTTGTGCGAAATTCTGTTCAACTTAAGAGACATGATTTACAAGTACTTTCTCGCATAAAAAATTTTGGACAGCTAATTTTTTACACAATGGCCTGTCAAAAATTCTATTTTAGTGTTTTTGATACATACAAATAATTAAAATTAACATACGTACCGAAATGAGATAATCACATTGAAATGTGCCCCCATATGACTTACTTAGGGTACCTTAAAAATAACGCTATAAAATGTATTTGCAGTTTTTGGAAAGCGCAGGAAATAAGACAATTATTTATGTTATTTTGTATTTTTAGCAATTTACAATTTTTCTTTTTAAAATAAGGTTCGCTAAACCAATTAATAAATGACCTTGAAGTCACACTTGTTAATTTTATATCAATGTTGTAGTTTGACTGGGGTTTCGACATGCCGTATTGCGAAAACTATGAGATCTACAACATTTGTATGCAAGGAAAAACTTCTTATAAGTAATTTCCGTAAGCTGAACGGTGTTACGCCCAAGCGTGAAAAATAACGAATTTTTTGTTGTCCGGCCACTCTTTCTCTAACCAGCACAGTTAACTTGTGTCTTGCAACAAAGCCCGAGGAACTCTCTTGTACCAGACGGACAAGTTCTACATTCTCAAAATACGGACAGGTCACTGACTGCACGATACGGACCGCTTTTTAAGACACGAGCAGGGGATTCCCAGAGGGAAAAATCCATAAGGGAGACTATATAGGATGTTTCCAAGAGTGCAGCGACGGCCGAAAGTAAGGACTTCAATGAGAGCTAGCTTCTGGACGTGGACATAGGATAGTAAGGCCTTCCACTCCTCCCACCTGGTACGACGCCAGAAAGGAGTGCAGTGTTTAACATAATCCTCGCGAATAAACGTGAGCGAGTGTGGTCCTAGAAGTCTTAAGAGCGGGGAGGGGGAGGGACATGCTGTTACCCCCAGTGATCCGATTGCAATTTGAGGGCAAAGAGAATGGGGAGGGGCTGAAAGTGGGAGATTCTAAAGCGCGGACAGTGAAAACGGCGCCATTCCAAAACAATACTCTACCTCATCTTTATCCCCCTCCAAAGTTTCAGTGCATATAAAGTTCCCAGGGCATCGGAATAAAACTAAAGACTGGAATATGCCCGCCCTTCGTCTCCTCGGAAATTCTTTCGCTTCCTTCTTTCGTTTTATCTCTTTATCTTCCTCCCGCCCTATCCCACTTTCTTTGAAAACTATCCCCCATTTTTCCCTTCCAGTGCAAAGCCTCTCCCTCATCTTGTGTAAATAATGCAGTAAAACTTTTTTTTTTTTTTTTTTGGCATTCTATCAACTTCTTGCGAGAATAACTTCCAAGTTAGAGAAGATTCATGTCTGCGATGTCGAAGATGTTGTTAACTTAACAAATGCGTTATCTTCGGCTCCCCACTTCTTTGTGGTGATTTGAAATAACAGTTCCGCAACGACTGTGGCGAAGTAATTTTCTTCCCATGTTTTTTTAGAAGTCATGGAAGATACAAGAATACGAGTTTTTAAATACATATTTTGACCAAGTTACAGTTACAGTTGACAAAAAATAATTTCTCACTTTTTTTAACATTACTCTATAATTACGTAGTTTTCTTTTACCATTACAATAAAAAGAAGTGTTACCCCTTTAAAAAGTAAAAAATAATATTTGGATAATAATTATAAACTTAAAAATTAAGCAAGTTCGTGGTGCCGACGGACTTAACTGAAGTAATTTGGGAATTTTTTAATGTCTATGATGGAACCACAGGTGTTCGATACTTACCGTAAGTTTCATAACCTTTAAAGAAAAGTTTGTGAATCAACATTCTAGACCCCAGGGGAATACACCTACAACTACGGTAAGAATCAATGAAGTACCGACAGATTATCTGGTGTAAATACGTGAGAAGTATGTTATTTACGTGTCATATGTTAGAAAGGATTGGAAATTATTGCATCTAAATTTAAGGTGAACAGGGAATGGGTACATGTTTCCCGTCATGCATTATTTCGGAAATAAAATTGGTAGAAAAGGTTTTTTTTTTTGTGTTATTAGCCTTTTTATTAAAGGTTAACAATACATCGTCGATTATGTGTATCCTTACCACGAATCACATCTTCAGATCCGCGGCCAAAGGAACGGTGATGAAAGTCACCGAACATTGGATACGCCTAATTCGTTAACGGCTTTTATGAAGAAAAATCAACTTTTGCCTGCAAAAAGTGGTTATTCACAGAGCTATTTTGTCTTAGCGAAATACTATAGTAAATTTTGAAAGGTATAGAAATCTTCACTACAATTACGTGAAAATTTTACGGATGAGGAAAGAACGACGAATTGCAATTAACCATTTTCATTGTTACGGTTGTAGTAAGGACATGAGGGCTGCTTCAAAATAAAGACAGATTATGCTACCACGTGATTCAACTCTTGATAACATATCGAGCACTGAGCTTTCGGCTTGCGACATGCACAAAGATACAGTGGTTCTTGAAGGTCTTCTGAAAATGAACTAGTGGTGAGGTGCCCGCATAATCAGAAAACCATAAGATATCGGTCTCATATATTTACTTAAAACATTTTTGTAAGGTGTTGTAAATCCCACACACACTGATATGCGTCTCATATTTTAGCAATCGCTGTTAATTTCAATTTTCCGTAGGTTGCTTTCATAAAGTCGAAGTTTCAAATGTCTGATGGGGCATTGATTTGACTGCTGGAGTCGAGAAACAGAATCACAATGGTTAAGTCGGTTTCTCTGACGCAGGCGTACCCAATCGCTGATCGCGGCTGCGTGATGACCTGCAATAATACCTTACGCCTGGCTGGCAACGCAGCGATTGGTTGCGCCGGATCCGGATGGGTTGGTATCTCCGCGCTGACTCGCGAACGATGCTTTGCCCTAGCTGCTTGCAAGCGAGGACGTCGTATGCCCCGTTCACGTGTAGGCCTACGTATATCGCGCCGAACAGAGCGGAAAGCTGAAGCTTCCGATCAGAAACCGTCCTCTCATTTTTCGCACGAGCCACGCCGAAAAATTCAGTTCATGGCGATATTTGTGCTCGCCAAAATAGCTTACTTCACCGATATTTCCCAGAGGTCCTCTGTTTTACATGTTTCACATCAATAATTCAATGGATTGTCAATGTATATTAGTGTAACTTTCCAGTCATTTCACAATCGTTAAATATAATATATTTATGATAAAATATGTGATTCGAAATGTTAGTTTTACAAAAAGGTATATACTGTATATAGTTTGGAAAAGAACTGATAGGAAGCACTAAACTATATATTTTTTTCAAACTGCAAAACAAGACTGTGAATAGTTAAAAATGATTCAATAAACTTTTTATTACACTGAAATTACAAACGTATAGAAGAAAACATCGCAACATCTAGTTTCACGTCCACGATTTATGTTTAAAAATTGTTTTGTTCGTTTTTATTGACAAAAAATACGCCATTTTTATTATAGACAATTTTGTTCTAGCGCTTTCATACATGCTTGAAGTCACACTAGCCTTGAAAGTAACATATATAAATATTTATACACATAAACTTAATTTTTATGTACTTAGTCTATCACGGCGCGATATAGTAGCCTAGACATGGTAGAGGTTTGTGACAAACAACATTAAAAACTGCTGAGAATTCATAAGGTTTTACTGATATGTTGATTATTACCTAGAAAGGTAATATCTAATTTAATAGAATAAGGCACGAGTTTTATCGTGTCGTAGATGTTAGACACGAAATTACCTTAAATTCGTGTTGGTTGTTGAGTAACATAATTATTATTTGATGTTAATGTGTTGCTATTTCCGAAATCGTTTTGTATTTATAACAACTTTTGAATTTGTTTGTCTTATGATAATAGCAGAATGATTTTGCTTAAGAGAAATGAACACTTAACACAACACGCTATTTAATTTGCTAACGTGTTAGTAATTAACTGCAAATTTATGAGACGGATAGTGGTTAAAGTCGGCCTGTATGTTTACGAACTTCGTCGGCTAGGACTCTGAAGGACACAACGAGATACGATACCATGGAAAGAAGAAAATATGGAATGCGGTAGAAGGGAGGGTAAAGTGGATTACACGAAAAGCCCACAAGCCATCAGCAACGTCTGTCATGTTTCCCAAATGTCGAAATCTGGTCTCGGATCCACCAGAGGTAGAGCCCAGATCGCTCACAGAGGCCCCGTTTTCTGGATCGTATTCGTTGCCTAAATTTGCGTTTGGTGATAAATGTGCATGCATTTGGCAGCAAATTTCCATTACTTTCATGGCCCACTTGGTCGTAGCCAAAACATTTTGGCACCGACCCAGTTCGTGCTTAAATTGCTAGATGTAAGTAACAGCCTGAAACGTAATATTGCAGAAGAAGTAAACAAATTATAAAAGTGGTGATAAACATAGAAAAAATGGAGTTAATTAGACTCGGGGGAAAAATATTTACTACTGTTGTTCTTTTTCCGAGGCTACAATGGTTGCTACGGTAGCACTTTGGTTACAACGCGTATCATTTGTATATGTTGTTCACGGTAAAATGAACACTTTTTAAAGCACTGCTTGAGATCTACTTGTATGAACGTTGCGTATTCTTTCGCCTTATGTAAATTTAACACTGGCAAGGGCCTCGTCACTTTATCCATGTGTCGGTCTAGTGAAATTGTGAAAGTAAATATTTTACTAACATGTTCATTTTTTACACTTCGATACATAAAAAGAACCAAAAACGAAATAAATAATTAAAGTTATCACAAATTGTTACCTAACTCTTCTTAATTTGACGGTAAGATGTGGAAATACTTCCCATCCATCGTTACCAACTTTACTAGGCGACTCAGTGCGCCCGTTAAAATATAAGCAAGTTGGAGAGATGACTTTTTCTAAGGCTGAATTCAAAAGTGCTCACTTGATCGTGAATAGCCTTTAGAAAATAAGTTTTAAGGGGCCCGTCTATGTCGAACTCTTTTCCACTTTTGAGACAGAGCAGTTCGGGAACGATAAAGGCGAAACTGTCACGCGCATCAAGAGCGCCATCTCCTCTACGCGCAGGGCTCTGAATCTACGTTTAGTGCTCTCTTCGTGCTGTGTTTACCTTATAGGACTTTAAGCAGTGAACATATAATTTTACTGGCGGGAGTTTGAAGCAAGGTTCAGTGCAGGACCATATCGCTATGAATCGATTTTTAGCTAAACATACCTCACCTATAGGGGTATAAAGGCTGTTCACGATAAAGTGAGCACTTTAGAAATGAACCTTAGAAATAAGTCACTGCTCCTGCATGTATATATTTTAATTGGCGCACTGAGTGACATTTGCCCGGTAAATTTGGTAACGGTTGCGGGAAAGTAGTTCCATATCTTAAAGTCGAATAAAAAGTGTTAGGTAACCTTCTGTGATAACTTATATTATTTATTTCGCTTTATGTTATTTTAATGCATCGAAGTGTAAAAATGAGCAAATTGGAAAAATATTTACTTTTCTAATAATTTAACAGTTTCAATTGAGCGACGCATGGATAAAATGATGATGCCATGGCCATGTTAATTTTACATGCGGCAGAATAATACACAACGTGCATTCAAGTAGATCTTTACCCATTCAGTCACAGTGTCCTCTACATGGGACGTTGCATATGAAGTGGCTTTAATGGTCTACACTCTATACAGTATAACATAGAGTAGAATGAGAAAAGTTCACTACGTCTGAAAAAGCATAATTTGCTGTTGAAACCATATTCTATCCTTACTACTATATAAATGAGAAAGTGTGTTTGTTTGTCCTTATTTCACGTCAAAACGTAACAACGGATCGACGTGATTTTTTGCACTGATGAAGTTGGTGGACCGGGGAGTGACATAGGCTACTTTTCATCCCGTGAAAATATAACCTCATTCCTTCGGGAAAAACAAAATATCTCATTCCTTCGGGAAAAACAAAATATCTCATTCCTTCGGGAAAATGTGCACAGACGTAACAGTACACTGGCCTAAGATAGAAGATAGACAAATAAGGAAGACTCTACATTTCTGTTTGGATTGGATATGTTGATTTGGTATTTTTTGTAAATTCCGAGTGCGGTCGTAGTGGCTCAGTGGATAAAACTTATTGCAACAATAATTCATTATTTATCACTATAAACACGCGACCGCGAAGCCACGGGTAAAAGCTAGTATAGGCCGTTCACGGTAAAGTGAGCACTTTGAAGCCCTAGCTGCTTCTTTCTTTTAACAAATTTGTATCCTTCCACCACTTTTTAATATAAACCCTGCCATGTGAGTATTAAACACATTATATACTTTCACCTTACCCAAAACAAAAAGTCCGAGGCCATGATGAAATGAATTTATTGGTTATTATGTCTGATGAAACAGCTTCAAAAAGTGCTCACTTTACCGTGAACAGCCGATATCATTACAAACTCGTGTTGATATCATTAAAATTCCGAACAAAAATGTGTTCGTTGCAATACCTAAAATTATACATTTATTTGTGAATGAAAGGGTTAAGAAGGGCTTTAAAAAGTGCTTATTTGATCGTGAATAGCCTATAGATAGTGCTGTGCGCCTATCCACGCCGGTTGGGCACCCTAAAAGGAGTGATTGTGTAGGGAGGCGTGTGTTCGTACCTGCAGGACGATCCATTCCATTGCGGCATTAAAGTGCAAGTCCAGCCGCGATGCGCGGAGGAGAAGCACGTTGCGGTCGACCTAGGGGCGGCTCTGACCCCGGCTCCGCCCTGTCAAATATTTACCCCGGCCAGACACTGGCCGAGTGACGTCACCCGCGGGACTACGCGTTGGCAACGACCCGGACGTACGTGCGGTGGCTGCACGGAGCTAGGTGTCTGCACTGCCACTAGCCAATCGCCCCTCACACTTCACCCCGGCGACATAAGCAATTCAAGGTAGCTTCAGACGTTTCTGAAGCTCTGCTAAAGTCATACTTCAAGGATATTCCTCCCCCTCGTGCAAACAAAGATTAACCGAGTCTAGAAAATTATACTTAAGGGACAATGGATCGCATTCGTGCGCACTCACTTTATATGCTGTTCACGGAAAAGCGAGCACTTTTGAGGCCGTAATTACTTTCTTATTTCAGCCATTTCTCTTTCTTTAGCCACCTTTAAAAATAATTATTGCCATGTAAGTAATAAATACAGTGCGTATATTCCAGCGCACATGGAAGTTAAACGTCTAACAAAAAATAAAATATATTCAATACTATTCCAAATGAGAGTGCTTTCAAATGTGTTCATTTAGCGTGAATAGCCTATAATAATATTTACATTAGAACTATTTCTTATTAGCAGAGTCACGAGTATTTCGCGGACTGAGTTAGCAGCAAGTTAGACTGGACAGCCCTCTATACACTTGAGACATTATCGTTTGCTTATTGGTTGTTGTGATCAAGTGAGGCCTCTGTACTGGACTGTTAAACACTTACTCATACTACTGCTACGTGCTTATTACTGGCTCACAATTAAATGGGGCGTGTCTAAAGAACTGTCTTCCAATCATAACAGTAGAAGAAAAGAACAAATGTTTAGAGTCTACCTCGCCTCCGAATGAATTCGCGAAATACTCGTGGCTCTACTTACTAGGCATTGCCATCACAGATTTTTTTCAGTGGTTTTATTTACATTAATTTCAAAGGAAACACTATTGAGTAAAAGTTCAATTAAACCAAAAAATGAGATTTTTTCATGTTAACACCAACACAAAACGCTTGTGATACATGGTATATTTAGGAAACAGCGAAACACATCTTATATGAGGTGATTTTTCAAAGGTTTGATTCAAATAAGTACGAAGAAACTGCGAATAGACTATATATATTTATATATACACACGTTGTTCACGATAAAGTAAGCACTTTAGAAATTTACGTTATAAAAAAGTCACTGTCCTACATGCATATATTTTAACGGGCACACTGAGTGACATTTGCCAAGTAAAGTTTGTAACGATTGATAGAAAGTAGTTCCATATGTTGACGTCAAATAAAAAGTGTTAGGTAACCATTTGTAATAACATAAAATTAATTCTTTCACTTTCTGTTTTTTTATGCATCGAAGTGTAAAACTTGTCGTATTTGTAAAGTACTTACTTTCTTAACAATTTCACCGTTTCATTTGACCGACGCATGAATAAAGTGATGAGGCCCATAGCAATGTTAATTTTACATAAGGCGAAGGAATACACAACGTGTATACAAGTAGATCTTAAGCAGGGCTTTCAAAAGTGTTTTTTTTTGCCGTGAATAGTCTATACAAACATGCAGCTGACTTCCAACACATTTCCTTTACACTCTAAATTCTAATAAGAGGAAAACCACTGATTTGGAGTGAAATTAGAATACTCGAATAAGTGAAAATGGCTTCACTTAGAATCAGTCGAAAACAACTGATTTTTCGAGTGAAACAATTTCACCGATTGAATAAGTGACTGATAACTGCGTGCAGTGAATGCTATATTGTGTCTATTGAATTGAGCCAAATAATTACGATAAATATACATATTTGCGGTAGTTACCGCAAATTAATGTAATTTTAGAAAAGTGAAAAATTTTCACGGTGTCCAGGATTTGACCCCACTGCAAGCAACTTATTGACGGTTACCTTACTAAACCGACTACCAAGCCACGCTGGCTTAAAGATGGAAAGTATAAGTATTACATTTTATTATCGTATTTATGTAGTTTTATTTTTGTTTTTTAGTTTAATTGGAAACATTAAGATTGTTAAAACAAATAGTACATATTAATGCACTTCAAATTTAATGTAGTTTAAACCTTCAAACTAATATGAAAGACCTAAAAAATTAATTAATGTTCATGTTGCCTCGTAAAATGGTGTTGTTATAAAAGACCAAAATCAGATTTAAGCAAAATTATTTTATCGGTTTTATTAGTTTATGCAATGTTATTTCATCTGATACATGTTGTTTAACTGATCCACCAGTCAAAAAAACAAATCACTGAATAGCAGTTGATGAAATTGTTGATGAATGAGCAAAACATATAACTGAATCAATTAGTGAAGGAAAACCAGCAATTATTTCACCAATTCATCAGTTAAATTGGCTGAAATGGCTTTTAAATAAGTGATATGTGCTGTTAACAGATTCAAATACTGAAATTATCACTGATTCAGATTTAGAGTGTGGTTGTGGATTTAAGCATATGATTCATGGAAAGGACACCCAACATCGACAAGGTAATTTTTGTACCGCCTTCTCTTAAAATAATCTAACCAACAAGAAACCTTACTTCCAGCAACTTACGTGATATAACTTCAGAAGTAATACATGACTGGGGAAAACATGTGTCAGGGTAAAGTTTTAGGGGTGACATGTCATGAGTTGACCAACCCTACGGTTGGTAGTGTAAATGTAAATATATACATATATAGCTAGGAGATAACTTCGAAAAAAGACACGGAAACATTTGAAAGGTTTTCTCAGCAGCAAATAATGAACTAGGAGAAAGGCCCTACCTTCACAGCACGATATGTAAAAGTGTGTTTTTTTGCTCTGAAACTTTGAAATAAAATTTCCGGGTCTTAAATAATGATCTACGCTGTGTACCCAAATTCGCCAAACTTTTTCATGTAGATACTTGGTAAGAACATTGTTAAATTATACCCCCTCCCGCCCCTCGATATTCCAAGAAATCAGGGTCGAGGGTTATCCGATATATCATCCTGATTGTTTTTACGATAAAATCTGAAGTGACGCGGTTACAGCCCTATCATATAATGCAAGTATTGCGAGCATACTGAAAGACAGAAAATATTCTTCAACTGTAGTGGAACAGAAATTCTTTCTTTTAGCTGCAAGCAAATTAACATTCCGATCAGAATTTTTGTAGTTCCGATTGTCAAACTGTAGCAGTACGAATAGTTTGACGATCCATTAAATTCACCTTCTCTTTACCGCACCACTTTCACCTGGTTAATATTCGCAGACGCTTATCTAGCGTGGGTTGCTGTTTCTGAGCGGTTAGCCTGCTCGCCTCCCACCAAGGCAAACCGAGCTCAATTCCCGGCCGGTTCACTCCGGATTTTCGCAAGTGGCAATCATGCAGAACGATACCGCTAGTCGGTGTGTTTTCTCGGGGATCTCTCGTTTCCCCAGCCCCTTCATTCCGACGTTGCTCCATACTCACCTCACTTCACCCTTATCGGCTCTCAAGACATCACTGTTAAGAGCCGCCCAAATCTATTCTCACCCTTTCATGCTGGCGCTGCTCCATTCTCACCTCAATTACCCTAATCGGATCGTAAGACCTCTTCACTAACATCACGTATCTACTGACAAAACGTTACGAGTAAGATAGACGTTTAATAGGAGGAGAAAAGGTTATTAGCGTGTTAAAAGTTTAATAACGTAATCAGTTGGCTGTTGTTTAGAGCAGAATGCCTAAACACTTTTATGGCGTGGATATAAGCTAAGGAGCAGCGGTGGTGTAGTGGTCAGACTACTCGTCCCCCACCTAAGCGAACCGGACTCGATTTCCGAAGGGTAGATCCCGGATCTTCGCAATGGTAATCGTGCTGGACGATGCCGCTAGTCGGCGGGTGTTCTCGGGGATCTCCCGTTTCATCCCACCCTTTCATTCCGGCGCTGTTCCATACTCGCCTCATTTCACCCTCATCGGACGCTCAAGACATCTACACTTTACAGGCAAAATTTTTTTTCTGGTGAAGACGAGACTTGTACTCCCAGCGAAATGACAATTTTTCTTTCCAACCGAGCCATTGTAACCGATATTTCACAATGGTAAATTTTAGCATTCTTTGTGAATGCGCCTCTGCCAAAGAAGTTTCCTGTAGCGTGCTGCTAAATATGTATGTTTTATTAACGCGAGCCATAACTTTCGCCAAAGAAGTTTTCACGGCCTGGAATTTCTACCAAGAACACACACATCCTTGCGCAGACGTAGATCTAATTATTGCAAGTTTGCTTTGAAGTGCTGCTTATGAATTATTAACGAGGCGGGAGCTGTGAAGTTCTCGTGCGAGACTTTGCGGCGAACACGAGAGGAATAACCACGCTCCGTATGGGAAATGCGTGGGAGGCGGGGCGCCGCCTCTGACTAAAAGGATTATCTCGCGGCGAGGCCGAAGAAGCCGAAGATTTGTTTCTCTGGAAAGTTTGCCAGAACGGAAACCTTTACTGCTGTTTCCGGCGTGCTAAACACGTCTCGACAGAGCTAAACAAAAGGAGGGAGCTGCTGTTTGGGCGGACAGGCAACAGGCTGCCGCCCTCGCTACACAGCCTCTCGGGAAAGACACAACCCTTATCCAGATAATACAACAAGCACGTCCACAAAATTTAAAAAAAAAAATGGCACTTTTACTTATTTACTCACTGAAAAATTTCCCCCAGTAAATGTGCGTGCTTCCGTTTCCGTTCCTAGACAAGTCAGTCGTTTAAAAACATTTAGAAACGAGAAAACAATTTGCAAAATATCAGAGTCATTTTTTCTCGTTTAGTACTGAAGTGATAAAAAAGGTGTACGATATGTATATCAGATAAAGGTTGTTCAAGATAAAGTGAGCACTTTTGAAATCAACCTTGAAAAAGAGTCACTGTCCTTGCCTGCATATATTATAACGGGCGTACTGAGTGACATAAGCCCAGTAAAGTTGGTAACGATGTATACAAGGTAGTTCCATATCTTAACGTCGAATTAAAAGTATTAGGTAATAATTTGTGATAACTTAAATTAATTCTTTCGCTTTGTGTTTTTTAATGTATCAAAGTGTAAAAAAGAGCAGATTTGTAAAATATTTAATTATCCCATAATTTCACAGTTTCACTTGACCGACGCATGAATAAAGTGATGAGGCCTGTAACAATGTTAATTATACATAAGGTGGAAGAATACACAACGTGCACAGAAGTAGATCTTGTGTAGTGCTTTCAAAAGTGCTCATTTTACTGTGAACACCTTAACAAAGCTTGTAATTGTGTAATAGTCACAATATGTGTCTGTATATATCTCGAATAACGTCTCATTTGTTTATTTATTTCTCTCAAAATACTTTTGTTTCGCCACGTAAAGTATTTCGTTAAATGAATGTAATCACAATCGAGAAATTGCTGATAACTAATGAGCTTACTTTCCTCTACATGGATGCAAATAAATTTCAGTAAAGTTCGTGAAATCTTAGATGTAAGTTAGGCGTTGACGTCTCATTGACAGCAATAATAATTGAGATGAAACCAGAAATATTTGAAACAGTACAAAAACAATTAAAATACACGAGTGACTTACACGGGATCCGAATGTAGAAAAATCCGTCAGATTAAAGGAACTTGCAACCAACTGAATCGCTGAGGTAGGATTCGGAACATCAACTTCGGATGTAATCAGTGTAATGTTTTGAAAGACAGGGTTCACTAACCTGAACTATTTTCTTGGCCATCATTTTGAAAATAAGTGCCTGAGTCACTGAAGCACATAAGTTTACATGGTCTAACATAACGCTACTTGTGTGAAACATTTGATGGAAATAGGTTGATTGGTCTCCCAGATATGGCATAAAAACCTTATTATCTTGTCTTACAGAATTGCTTTAAAAGATGCTCTGTACACTATGTTTGTAATAGATAATGCTAGTGTTAAATTTTGATTGAAATCGTTAAATTGTTAAATAGATATGGTAAATATACGAAAATATTAATATGGTCGCCATTTTCAAAACCATTGCCTAACCCCATCTAAATTATGTCGCTATACCTGGCCTTCTGTAGGTGCGCAAAATGTCGTGGAAGTTAGTCGAAATATTCCACAATATGATAAACCTACAGTTTACTCATATGATACTACTTTACAAATAAATTCTGCAAAGGAGGATATCTGTATGCATATCGGTTGATTGGTTCTCGAGATAGGCATAAAACCTCTGATGATCATGTGACGATCTTCATAAATAGAGGGCAAAAAGTTTATATATTAGCACATTGATTATTGCCATAGATAAAAAATATAAAGGTAAATTTAAATCTGTTACATAGAATCGTAGATATAGCATACTAAGATTAAATATTTGTATATGCACCTTTCAGAAAATAAGAGAATCACATACTTTAAACTTAAAAATTAAAAATAGCTTGCCATAATACAACTTTTTCGCCAAACTTGTAACAAATCAGTTGATGGTTTCCCGAGATACGGCATAAAGACTATATTATTTAATGTGGTGCTATCTTACAAAATGGCGGAGAAAAGAGGCCTTGCATAGACAATTTTAATGAATACAACAGGTACTGTCAGTATACAAAGTTAACTGGAAATTTATTTTGCAATTTCGTAGATAAAAAATATGGAGCTAAAATATTTATATGCCTGCCATTTTCAAAATATGTATGTCTGACCAACCAAAATTTATGAGATTAAATAGCCTGTCATAGTACTAATTGTTTGCCAAATTTTGTATAGATCGGTTTTTTTTCGGAGACCACATAATCTCAATTCGTCTAGTGATACTATTTTAGAAAATGCTGGACAAAGGAGTTTCGTGTGCACACATTTGATTGCTGTAATACATACAGTCATCATACAAAGTTTCATCGGAATTAATTATATGGTTTCGAAGATATAACTTACAAAACTAAATTAGCTGTATTATCGCCATTTTGAAAATGTTTCTGACATACCTAAAACATATCAGTTAACATTACCTATCGCAGTACTACATGTTTGCCATACATGGTAGGAATCGGAAGATTGTTTCCCGAGATGACAAAACTTTATATATTCGATGGGGGCACTATCTTACAAAATGGAGGAAAAAGAGGCTCCATATAAACACATTTGATGTTTGTTATACTGTATATACGTTCAGCATACAAAGTTAAGTTGGAATTGACAAAATGTTTTCGAAGATATAACGTACTCTGATAAAATAACTAGACGGTCGCAATTTTAAAAATAAGTGTATACTGTACTTGAAACATATTTCTACATACCAACTGCGGCAGTTCTACTTGATTGCCAAATTTCGTAGGAACCTGTCAATTGTTTCCCGAGAAATTACACAGAATCTAGGTAGATTCATTTAACGCTACCTTACAAAATAGCGGACAAAAGTTTTGTCTTTTTGCTTATTTTATGCTTGTAACATATACTGTCAGCGTACAATGTTTGGTAGGGATTGGTAAAATGGTACGGTAGTTATACTAAATAAACCTAATGTATTGATATGGCCGTCATTTTGAAAATAAATATCATATTAAGTTATATTACTCATATTTACCTGGCCTATCATAATATTTCTTACATGCCAAATTTGGCGAAAATCGGTTCAGTAGGTTTCGAGATAAAATATAAAAGCTTTATTTTTTCTTATGGCACTATCTTCCAAAATGGTGGACCGACAACAATATTCACTCTGAATTTAATGCTTACAACTTGCATTGTCAGCATACAAAATTTGGTTAAATCGGTTGAATGGTTTCCAACATTAACATTCTCCCTAAATATTAAAATGCCCGCCATTTTTAAATAAAGTGCCTGGCATGGTGGCAAACGATAAAAGTTGGGTCTCCTTATCTATTAGTATATGTGCATCAAGTTTGGTGAATTTCGGTTACGGTGTTCGAAAATTGAAGTGGGTATTCACACCTGCACAGACATGCACACAAACACACATACACACAGACAGGAAAGTAATCTCAAATGCCTTTATTTCATTCGGAAAGTAGGCTAAGAAGTATAAATAGAAGTAGAACATATCTTAAACATACAAATATTTATAACAATTAGTATAATATTAATAATAATGGTATAATGAAGTCACTTATTTTGGAGTGGTGTGGCCCATTAATAGCAAATAGTGCAAAACACGAAAACAGTATAATCAATTTTTATCAAATAAAAGTAAAATTAGAAATATTGTCACATCTAACAGGTCTCTCAGCCATAAAACGTAAGAGGGCAATTAAAAAATAAAAAACGTATATAAGAATTCCGACAACCGACAACTACACAAAAAAGTGTATATATAACACAAATACAGAAAACTGTGTGATGATGAAAAGGAGAAACTGAGCCATAGATCCATTTTCCAAAACACTAACGCACAAGTCCCGTTAACCGGCAAGGACAAATGTGCATGATACGTGCAAACATCAATGGCACATGTCCTTGTCCAGCTTGCAGGCTGGTCATATAACATGTTGCTCGACATGGGATGCTCGTGTTCCTGTATAGCCACAACTTTTGTAAACAAACGTAACTGGCAACCAGTCACAGAACAGTTTACATTAGTGGGTGCCACAACAGACATAGTCACCTAAATACATAACCAATTTAAACATTAATATAGCGGGGTACAATTTAAATCAAGACTTCCTATTATTGATAATTTAAAATTAGACATTATATTGGGAGTAGATTTTATTAAAAGATATAACATAGTGCCAGTACTCACCAAAGATGTAATGTACGTACATTCTTACCAAAATAAAAGAGTCATTGAAATACCAATAATCACTCATCAACTCTACTGTGAAACAAGCAATTGCTTTGTATACTTTATTAACAAGATTGAATCTTTAGACAACCCGAAGGATACTACTGCTCCAGGTAGCATAAATGAAAAATTTCCCTCACACATGAAGGAACAATTAAGAGAATTATTAGATATATACAATGATCGTTTCACAAGTAATATAACTGAACTAATAGAAACAAAAGATTATGAAATAAAATTAGAACTAACAACTAATAAAGCTATTCATACTAGACTGTACAGAATAAATTCACAACTACACGAACAAGAACTCGAACAGATCCAGCAGATGCTTGATGCACAAATCATCACTTCCTCCAAATACCCTTTCGCTTCCCCAAGCCTAGTAATAAAGAATCACCAGGCAGCATAAGATTTTTAACTGACTTTAGGCTACTTAACCAACATCTAAAAAAGTTCTATACCCCATCCCCAGAATAGAAGATATAATTGATACACTGCAAAATTCCAAGTATATTTCTTCTATAGATATGTTTAGTGGTTTTTATGCTATCCCAGACAGGGAACAAGATAGAGAAAAACTCGCTTTTAGGGTGGATACCATAGGCTTATACGAGTACGCCCGTATGCCTATGGGGTTGGCAAGAAGCCCAAATAATTTTCAACATTTTGTGGACATCATGCTCGGGCCCCTACGCTGGAACACAGCATTAGCATATATTGATGGCATATTTACTATAGGAAATACCTTTCAGGAACCAGGAACGCATGGACAACATTAGAAATGTGATAGGTTGCGTAAATACAACATTAAAATTAATGCCAAGAAATGTCACTTCACACAACAAGAAATCAAAATACTAGGGCACTATATAACACAAGAAGGGATATGCACAAATCCCGATAAAATCGAAGCAATCAATCAAATGGCACCTCCAAAGAATCTTAAACAGTTGTGTTCATTTTTGGAATTAACGTCATACTTAAGAAGGTATATACTCAAATATGCCGAACAAGCTGAAACCCTTACAGAAACAATCAAAGAGTCAACTCAATTTCAATGAAAGAAGAACACCAAATAGTATTCGAAAATCTTAAAATAGCCCTACTAAACCCGCACATACTAGCAAAATTTCAGGAGAACTGACATACAATAGTAGCTTGCGATGCGTCTCAGACAAAGATAGGTGCCGTCCTTATGCAAGAAATACCAGGTAGCAAAGACAGCAGTATGATTGCGTTCTCATCGAAAACATGTTCGTTGATTGAAAAGAAATGTTCTGCGATGAAATGCAAGTGGTTGGCTATTAAATACTTTGTCATATACTTCAAACAATTCTTATATGGGCGAAAATTCACAATCGAGACAGACCACGCCAGCCTTCGGTACTTAAAGACAATGGCAGAACACAATGTCCAAATTAAAAAATTAGCAATAGTGCTAACTGAGTACAAATTCAAACCAAAGATAGTTAAAGGTAAGTTAAACACATTAGCGGATGCTCTTAGTCGAATTCCTACGATGGGTAAGGCTGAGTTAACACATATTCAAGTAGAGAATCAATATTACCCCATAAAAAAGAATACACTAACTGTATTTCCTTTTATAAATCTCTCGCGGAAACATTGTTACAAAATTCGCACAAGGACGACGAAGTCAAAGACAATATAGCTAAATACATCACCAATAATGGCATGAGATAAAAAACCTAATCAAACCAGATATCTCTTCAACGAACAAAGCCCGCATAGCAAAGATAACAATAAATGAGGAATATTTACCCCTAGAAGCAATTGATAAAGTTACGACTGCCATATATCAAGTAAACATTGAAATTAAGATGGAAGGACAAGCAAATAAAATTAAATCAACATGTATCGACCCCCATTTAAATTGCAAAATTGTCATTTCTATAAACAACTCCAAACCACACTACCACCCCATTTATATTCACGACCTAGAATATGTAAAGGTCGAAGATGACACATACCTAATACTGGCACCCATTACAATTACACAAGTACAATCATCGCCATTTTTAGCAGAATATGCAAATGACCCTCACATCACACAACTTAAAACCACCCTCACAGATACACAAAGTGCAAATTCAAAATATATTCGACTAGCAAGTCTGTATAGTGTCACCGGAAACTATGAAATATATTATAAAGTTCACACCCTGAATGGGGAAAAATGCTTAACTTTAGTACCGCAGTACTACATACCAGAAATTATTATGTCCCGCCATGACGCGTTGCTAGACTAAGGGAATTTTGGCCAGTTTAAAACATGAAAAAAAAATAAAAATCAATACCATTGGGACACAATAACTAAGGACGTTAAAAACTATATCAAAAACTGCCCTACTTGCCAGAAGGTCAAACACAGTAACCAGGAACCCATAGGCCTTGTGAAACCCATTGAATCCCCTCCCTTATTACATTCTTGGGGTCTCTATGCCAAATGCCCACTGTAAATAGCGGCATCTGGAAATAAATACATCCTAGTGATGACAGAGTTTTTCACGTGATCCGTGGTAGCCAAACCGGTAAAAACAATAGACAATAAAACTTGTGCAAATTTAATCAAGGATGCCATTCTAGGTTATGGATGCCCCAAATCCATTTTAACTAATTGGGGCTCATCCTTTAACAATGAACTTATCGCTGAGTTATTACAAAAGTTACAAATAAAGAAATTGCAAATGACAGTGTCTAACCCAGCGTGTAATGGGTTGACCGAATAGGTAAATAAGGTTCTGTTGCAACAACTCACAGCATGCACAAATGAGGACCAGGCACATTGGGATGAGTACGTCCAATACATAGTTTTCAACTATAACTCTACTACAAATAGGAGTACTAAATTTTCCCCGTTTTACCCACTATATGGCGTTGAAGCCATCCAGCCATGTCATATCGTTGCCCATACATTATCGCAGCGTGCAGCGGACTAGTGTAAGCAACTCCACAAAAATGAGAGCAAACAAAGATTGACACAGTCAATACCAGAAATATAAAAAATTCCTCATATAAGGCATTAATATAATCATGTGTGTTACAGGTAACGCGACTCCGCAATGCGAAAGACAAGTGTGGGGCTGTTGCTGTTAATCATGTGCCACATAGTGTCGGCATCCATAGGATGTCACTTATTCAAGACACACAGTGGCATTTATTTCCAAAGGACTTTCCCCAGATATTGCATACGAAGAGACCATTCCCCTGACCTATACTATACCGTTGCACCAACCTGCCACTCCCAGCAATGTTGACGTGTGGTATCACCAGGAACTCTACTGCCTGCAAAACTGCCGAGCATTTGCACAAGTTTTTCAGCGAAACAACTCAAAATATGGCTGACATGTCCTTGTCAAATAAAAGAAAACATGGTATTACCTTCCTTGGAGATGTCGCAACATGGTGTTGCAATATTATCACAACCCGTCACCTAAAATCCCTCCTCACTAATGAAAAATCCTTAGCTTTACAATTAAATGAGTTGTAAAATAATGTTATCACATCTTACAACAACCTGGATATTACTATACATAGCATTTTACAAACAAATGTCAAGTCGGAAATAATTTAAATGATCTTAGTAGAAACATAGGGACGATGTCATGTCAAATGAATAATCAAAATAAAGAAACAGAGTCATCGTTAATTCGATCTCAATTACTCTCTAGTAAGGTGATGGAAATAATAAATAATGTTGTTAACGAATTGAGAGTTAGCACGTATATACAGCAATGCAACAGAAATTTCTGCCACTTCAAGCAGTGTCGAAAGAAATATTGAAGTCAGACCTTCTTATGTCTACACCCTAGGCTTAGAATTAAGTATCCCAACCAAAGATGTGTTAAAATATTACACATCACCATTAACTGAATGCATGCTATCGCCTACACAAATGATAATAAAAATACAGGTCCCTTTGAAAGGTAGTAAAAGCACGTGGCAATCCTTTCATTCTACGAATGTCCCTTACCAATATAATAATGAGACATGCATTGTAGGAACCCCTTCCAACATAATAGAAATTGACACTAACAAGCAAGAAACTAGGGAACTCTACGATACACCAGAACAAAACAAGGGCATCTATTTCCTCTTTAAACAAATAGTTGACAATCCACAATCAAATTGTTTGAAGGCCACAATTTATCTTAATTTGTTCCAAAACGTTTTATTCGGTAAATGAAACTATGAATCATAAATGGCAGATCACTCATACAGAGTGTATTATAACGTACTCTTAGACTAAGTCTACATTTCATCACACACACATATTCTCTGTGTTATCTCAGGAACACTATAATTGTATCAGCTTTTAGACTATTATCATTCTAATGATAGCAATAACAGGAATGTACAAGCTGATTAAGATTGCAATATTGATTAATAACATGGCGCAAGTGGCACGGCTGTAAATTTTTAGGCAGTTCTACACAAAGGCAGCTAACTTAGTGATAGCAGTGGACTCTCCCACTTTGTAACTAAAAAGCGAAAAAATTTAATGTGATTGTTTATGGAGAATATTTAACAATGCTTAGAGATACATATGACGTACAGAGCGCATCAACACACGGCATCAGAACTTAATACACAGGTGTTTCAAGGCGCCTAGACAGTTACTTTAAACGAAAGAGACACATCAAATTAGCTAATAATAATCTTTCACATGTGCCACATGCAGAAGTATTGCTTGTATATATATTTAAAGATATTAGTTCGGTAGCACTGTGCAGAGTTCCGGCAGGGCGCGTGCAAATATTTTAGCGCAGCAGTCAACTGTGTAACTAAGAGCTACCTAGTTGTCACAGTTAAAAGCATTGAGAACAATGTTGCAATGGCACGCACATTAGAGCAGCAAAGAAACTGTAGGGTGCAGCAGTTATGCACTCAGCTTACGACAGTACCTTTTCTGTACACTAGAATGCGCTCGATGGCAAATTCAAGCCATATGGCGAGAGTCGCCATAATCTAAGTTTGGGGCCCCAATAATATAAGTACTTTCTGTTCTTACAACTATTACATTAGGATAAGCTCGCAAAATTTATATACTCTTAATTGTCAAATACGTATCTGTAAATATAAATGCAACTTAAGCATATTTATGTAGTATAACACCACATTGTATATATATATATATATACATATATAATTTTTATGCATACAATGATAATTGCTTAACTTCTCAAGCCTGATATGAAATCATGGAGATATTGTCTACTGTTGTGTTCCTTAAGAGTGCTCTACCCACATTCCCAACCTAACATGTTCGATGCCGGGTTTAATATTTAATTTTTCAATTTCTAAGGGGTTTATAATTTCAAAGAGGAGTCGAGCACTACCTTCCTTATCATGCTGAAACAACACGAAAACAAAGCGGCCACCCACTAAGTTAGGTACCAGCACAACCCATTTTAGAATTGATGAATTATTGAATTTCGTTGCATATCAGGGCTAACTTGTTCTTGTAAACTATTGATATATGTTCAGATGTCCCGTCAGTGGTAATAACCTTTACAACATTAGTAAATAAACAAAGCACAGAACATGTATATGTACAGAACTGTACAAGGATAAGAAAAAATGTATTATAATAGGGATAAGCATAACTGTATATCAGGTGATGAAACCTTTCCCATATATTGGCAATCTAGAAATAAATTTCAAACGATGTAATTAAAAACAAAATTTTAGTACATAAATATTGCCATGTAAACAACACCTAGACTGAAAAAGTACCGACGAACCGAAACTGTCTTCAGATTAACAACTTGCAGTTCTTTAGCCTTTGAAATGTATAACATACTTGTAAAATAATCCCATGTCTTACTAAGTAACTTATATATATATAAAGAATAACTGCTGCCATATTGTTCTTAAAGAAACACAAATTATTTAGCATTGCCATTCCTTAGGCTGCCAATTATGTAATGCAAGCTCGGCCCTGTATGCCTGACACTGCCTTAGGGAATCTACGAATTGGGGGAGAGGAAATTACTCAGTTAGTAACACTTCCATTATTGTCACCACACCTATTGAAAAGCTTATTCTGGCGGGCTTCACGACTCCAACAGGGCTTTGCTGCCCTGATTGGAATGAGTCGATCTCCCGTAACGTTCAACCCCATGCTCCAGACGAGGGTGCCTGGATACTCACGAGAGAGGGGGCCTTGCTGTGGTGGCTAGCTCCTGCTAGGGTTGCACAGCATAGCTCTGAGACAAGGCACAGAGCAACCTTGGTCAGCTTAGCCGTGATTTAAATAACACATACTGGGGGAATGAGCACGAGGTCAGAGAGGTACTATAAAAGCCCAGAGCGATGGCAGCTCTGGGTATCATCTTGTCTGCCGCTGCCGGAGGCTCTGCCCGAGGATAACGAGACGAGAGGACCGCAGCCTGTGGTCCGCCTTCGACGCCCGCCGAGCCCGCCGTCGAGAGAGCTACTGCGAGACTGCGACGGCAAAGAGGGTAATTATCAATTCCCTGGTAGGGCGACTTAAGGCACGCAAGGGCGCGGGACTTGCGACGGCATTAAGCTCCGAGCATAGTTCGCCTTAGTAACGTTATGATACTTTGAGATTGTTTAAGGGCATCAGCGCCCCTTTTAAGATGCTAACTGTAGAGATCTATCTGCAGCTTGTAGCTGATTGTTTGTGGAATCAGATCGTTGATTGAGGCGCCTATTTGAGGCGGATATGTAATGCTAGAGTTTACTAAAAGTAGTCCTTTGTATCTGAGTGCTTATCCTTTGAGCTACCCTTGTTCCCTCTTGTTAATGTGTGGCCTGCTCCCTCAGGAGAGGTCACAGCAGTAGGTATGTTATGTCATCGAATCTACCGTGCATAATGTATTATTTAGACATATAGAAGTATGCACTGAAAATCTACTCAGGTTATGTGTTTATTATATCGAAATATGATATTCTTGCCCTGAAAACACACTATTTTATTTGTACTATTTCAACTTGCGACATTATTGCTACAAATCGTAGACATAATATAAGGTAGAAATTATGCACCAAATTATATTATGTCATTCTTGCTACAAAGAATGTCTCTTTTTCCAAATATTCATTCAGTTATTTTTAGTTATTCTCATTACTGTTACAATCAGTTATACACAGTGATTGTACGTCATTTAAATTCCACTTAATAATTTTTTAATGAACGTCATTGTTGATTTGATGGAAAACGAACCTGCAATTTCGAAGTCTTTTAGAGGACCCCGGTATACATTACATTCCTTTTAATAATCAATATCTTCATAGTTTTGGGGCAGTTATTCTACGTAATCCGTAGTATAGTTATTGCTTTCTCCGTTTTGATCCAGAACATTCGGGTTAACTGTTTCCTGTAACTGAAGCTTCTAAAAGGTATTCAAGTTGCAGTACCTCAAGTGTCTCATCTAACAGATCTTCATCCCCCAGTTCTTCGCCATCAAATAGTTTATCAGGTAGCTCATCTTCCAAAGACTCCGATGACGTGCATTACGACAAAACATATTCTCCCAAAGATGACGGTGGAAATGATAGTGAGGACAGTTCCGATACAGATATTCTTGGTGCGGCTGGAAATCTTCGTGGTACCCCCAAAAGAACCATTACTCAACGAAATTGTTTCTAGTAAATAACAGTACTTAATTTTTCACTGTTGGTAGCAATGGTTTAATAGCAGGCATGCACGACATATCGACCTGTTGGGCCTATGTGTGTAATTCCTTCACATATAGGTGTCAAATGTCGGAGAAATGTTGATAAATGGAAGAGGGACCTTCTGAAGAAAGCAAAAATCAAGGGACAGGCATACGAAACCCATACAAAAAGTAAAAAGTTAGATACCAGAAGCACCCGAAGGCCGGATGTAAAGATTGTTCCTAGGTATCGCTATACTCGTGTTGGAGGTAGCAGACCTCCACGGGAAAATAATAATGCATCTTATTTTTGCCTGAATGGTGAACAAGTTCGGTTATGTAGGACCTTTTGTAAAAACACCTTATATATCAATGTTCGGCTAATCCGTACAGTTCTGGAATAAAAGGGGCAACGTGGGGGAGGCTCTACTTCAACCAGATCAATGACAAAAACATAGCAAAAAGAAAACACTGGATCCATGTATACGTGCAAGTATTCGACAGCATATTGAATTTATTCCCATACGTGCTGATATTCACTGGGATTATGTCGCCATCTGCGAAGGAATAAAGGAACAGCATGCAAGCCATGAAGTGTTTTATCGCGTGTACACGCAAGAGTACAATATCACTTTTTTTGTAAGTATTTATGTCCAATGCGCGTTGCCTATGAAACTGTTTATAATCAAGAAAAGGAAAATCTGAAATCCAATTTTTTTTTTTTTACATTTGGCTGAGAAAAATAAGTCCAGAGCAGAAAAGAGACATGATAATGATAACATCAATTTTATAGTGGTAGTATAAGACTTCCAGGCTGTTATAAAGTTACCGAAGGGCGCAATGTTTATAGCAGCAGCGAGATAAGTGTAAACGTGGGTTACGTTGAAGCTCTTAATGTGCTGTTAGTAACAGATACTCTCTTAAATTATTCGCAAATTTACGAGATGATTGTATACGTAGAGTGAGAAAGCGCGAATGGTAAGTTAATTTCCCATACATTCATGTTGGCGTTACTACATTTGCTTAGGAAACAGTCAAATGCGTAGGAAACTTCTCAACTTTATGTTGTAGTGATGATCAACATGCCATATTTGTAGCCAGACGCGTGGTATTATTCCCATACTATATATAGGTTAAAAACTCCCAAATCATTATAGGAAGTTTACCAGAAATTTTTAGAGTTTAAAATAAAAGTAATATGCTCATAATAACTGCAATGACTTCCTTTGCCAAGTATTCAAACACGGTGTTTCTAAAATTTTTGACGCGAATACATCTTTAAATTTGCGACCATAGTTGGAGGCAATCCAGAATATCCGATAATAACAAAATCGGATAATAAAGTTTGGCACTGAAGCTCCGAATCTATCGTCTACATTCAAATTTCAATTACACCACTCGATTGCCAATGGATCAAATAATATGCGACGTTGAGTGATGACTGCGAAGCATCGCGCGTGGCTTTGTGGAAGGGGGAGGGGGTGGACCGCAATTTTGAGTTCGTTTCGCCGCATTTCATAACTTCCGCGTAGTATAACTTTTGACTATGAGAAACTACGACGCTCATTTGGGTTTCAATCGAGAGCTCTCGTCAAGATCAATCAATTGCGTGTATGAAACATTTGTGTGGCGTGGTTATGGTGAAATTCTATGAGTTTCATGTAAAAAATTAAGAAAACTTAACAGAATTTCACCCTATACCCGTCAAAAAGCCAATCCGAAATACAGAAGTCATATACGCTTGGAAAGAGCATCACAAAAGCAAACCAGTGATACCCATAAAACCCCATGTGATCGAGTGAAGCGGTGCCAGGAACGTAAAATAAACATCAAGTCGTCCGAGCGCGTCAACATAGACGTATTCAGGCAAAACAAACGGCCGTGTCCCCAACGCAGCCAAATCCAATTTTTACTTGAAATCACAGCGCTGTAAAGCTGTAAAATACTTCTCCTGGTAAATTACAGTTTTTGAGTTTATGACGTTGATATATTTGATGAGCGATATGTAAAATGAACTATACCGTATCGTGCATCGAACAAGAATACAACTACGGCATTTTTAGGAAAGTAAATGTTTCTTACTTGGCTAGTTCTGATCTTATGTGCATATACAAAACAGAATATAAAAAACTTGACTATTTCAGTGTCTTAGAAATTTAAACGCCACGATTTTAAATCGACGTTATGAAACTGCTTTGCACACGCAGCTACCAGAACACAAATAGGTGGGCTAGTAACATAACAAAGCTATTTCACTCGTGCATGCGCAACGTAGCTCCCAAAACAAAACAAAACTGTTGTTTGGCGAAACAGCATACAAAAGAATTTTGAAACCGAAATATCGTTACCGAGAATTAACTACGAGCATTATTATGAACTTATTTACGTCGGTTTTTGCGATAATTCCACTGGAAAGTAATTCGAAAACGCAAAAAGTAATCAGCACTGATATAAATAAATTTGCGTTATTGGTTTACATGCCGATGGCCATAATTTACGCACTAGTACGGCCATCTTGCTTTCGTCACATCATTGTTTATTTGACCCGGCTTGGGTGTGTCTGGTCAAGTAATCAAATCTTGACTGGACCGAATTTTGCAAATCTCAGCTGATTTTCATCCTACGCTTAACTTTTGGGGAATATGGTGGGAACTATCTATATGCCACATCATTTGTTCAATTAAGTAGCTTAATTAGTGAACTTATGCCTTAAATAAGTGGGTCATTAAAATACAAAGGCAGGTAGTCAATTATCGTTTATTTATATTTTCCTATCAAATGTGTTTCTAAAATTCTTATCATTCGTTTGTTTATTAGTTGTCAATTCATCTGCTGTTCACCTTTGTAGCGCAGTGGCTCAGACACTTGTACTTGAGTACGTGTAAGAATGGAGATAATTAGGTCACGTGTACGACGCCAGATGCAGCGTACTAGCGATTCCGCTAGCCTTACATGCGAGGATGTAGGTAGTAAGGCTCCTGTAGCGAGACACAGTGTAATGCAAATGTAAAGAACTTAAGTGTATGACAGGAGAACACTCACAAATTAAACAAAAATTCAACTGCAAAACATCAAAAAATAATCCCTAGAAAATATGTACTGCTACTTGAAATGTTTTCGCAGCATAGACGTGGCCAGAAAAATGTAAGAATTTAATTAGCTTTCTTGTAATCAGATGAATGGTCACAGGAATAAAGTAATTAATTAGCAGACTATACTTTATGTGTGACCTCAGCAACACTAACCTCTATTGTGACTGATGTCTTATAATTTACTTTAGACTTGACATAGAAAATTTCTAACTTCTGGGAAAGCAAATTAATTGGTTCGTTTCTTTGCCCCAGACTAGCTCAGGTTTTTAAAGGTGATATTCTGGGTTCCAAGGTGTCTGTGGTTAATTTGGAGTCAGTTCAACTTGATAAAAAAATATTCGTCTCTGCTTCTTAATAAAATAGTTCTTAAACTTAACTGATCATAATTTAAAAAAGAAAAATTTTAGAAGTTCTAGGTGTTCCTGTTGAGCTCGATGTCGGCTGTCGCATCTCCCTGGATGCGGCAGGACCTCTCACCGCGGGTTTCCCGATTTAGACTCTTGGGTCTGTAGTGCCGTTACAGTCCCAGCACATTTTAGTACACGCGGTAGTTTAAACTAATTCCCCTGAAAATCTACGCGGGCGACAACCTATATAGACCTGCTTCTTCCTAAGACTTACCTCGCATCTTCGTCTCCTTCGAAACGGCCTGCTTTCAGGTTCGAACTCGGGTCCTTATAATATAATCTAAATTAAAACCCAGCTTTCCAAACCCAAGCGGGCTAGCGTCCTGCCTTCGAACACTAAGAGGCTAATAATTCTTTTCACAGACTTAATTAAATAACGCCGTTAACAACTGAACAATTTCGAGAGAACTAGAGCACAATCACTCCACGTGTCACTTAGTTATCATAGCAACGGATCAATAACTTCTCATCTAATAGGGTCTTCAAAACACATTACAAAAATAACAGACTGGAAAGACATATAAATGTGTTTACGATAAAATAAAAATGAAATTTAAGCGAGCAGTGAAATGACATACCAATTAACACAATTAATGTGCCAATGATAATGATATCTGTGAAAACATATTACGTCTTACAAAAACATAAATAAGTAAATAATTAAAATTTGCATATGGCCCAATCTTAGAACGTTACGCCTTCATTTCAAATACTTATAATTAACTGGTTGAGTCGCATTAGTAAGACATCTCTACAGCAATAGCTATGAGCAATACATTTATTGCCATTTTCGTAAGTCTTTGGTTTACCTGCGACATAATAACGCGTCAATAATTTTTTTCATGCGTAACTTAATTTTCGCAATAGTTAGGTACTTACGACTATAAACATGTGTAATTTGCTCAACATTTATGTTGTCCGCAAAGGACGTCTACCCTACAAATCACACAAATTGCTCAAATCCCAATTTCGAGGCCAGCTTCTTCAATTTTCGGTATATAATGGCAAAGTTAATCTTATTTTCTACTTTATCTTTACACTTTTGGCTGCTGTCTTACTTGAAAAAAACAGACATCTCACTTACGAATCCTCTTAGGGCATTATCTCGAGACCTTGCACGCGAATATGTACTTCGTCCACACGCCCTCAACTAGGTAGATTTTGTGATATGGGATGAAGGGTATATTAACAACCTCTGTGTCTGGCAGCATGTTATCAACACTAGCAGGTTTTATAGACTGATAAAATACAATGTTCTTCTGAGTTATGGGGTTTGTCTGGTTTAGGGCAGTGTTTACATACGTCATGAGAAGCGATAAGGTGACCTTTCCAGGCGGATGAAATACGCTTTAACCCTGACGATCTTTGTGCTAAATCTAGCAGTAGGCGTGAGGGGACAGTATAATGAGCGACGGCTCTCAGATTACCAACACGCAGTTTTACAAACTGAACATATGTGCGTTAAATTTAGAGATGTTTAAGCTAAGAATGCTATGTCATAAAAAATACTAACATCACAAAATTGACTGGTTGTTGATCTTAAAAAACACCACTTTAAAAACCGCCCGTTCAGAGGAATAATATCTTGGAAACACAAAATCAGTAGCTCTAAGGCCCTACATTTCCAGCAAGGCTCCGAAATACTATTCGAAATGGAACATGTGTATTTAAGAGAATATTACTGTTCACAAAATTACTTGCTCTTGAACAATAACTTTATTGTTTTCCTGATAGCAATGGCCTCTATAAATGTAGCTTCCGAATCTGCCATGTGTTGTTTCAGAGACATTTTTGAGGTTTAATTCAGACAGACATCATCTGCTTCAAAATTTAACAGTACATTACGCTAGCGACTTTTGATAAGACTATAATTGCTAACTTAAAATAAAATAAAACGAAATTAAAATTCAAGCTGTTTTGATTGTCATAACTAAGCACAATAAATCGGAAACTGAGTAGTTTTTTATCGATGCACTATTATGTATAAAGCTAGTGTTGCACTATTATGTATAAAGCTAGCAATGCACTATTATGTATAAAGCTAGCGATGCACTAGCATATATAAGCTTAAATCTCTAGGCCGTGGAACTTCATAAATTTACATCAATACTCCTATAAAGAATTATTTATTCTGTGAGAGAAATAATTCAGGGCAATGTAAGATGTTATGAGTAGGAGAACCAGGCCGGTACTGGGACATAATTGATTCAAAATGGTGGTGTGAGCAGTAGTGGTAGTTGTCCCACCCGCTCCCAACCCCCTGGAGGCGATGTCTGGTGGTTCCCCCAGGACTTCATGACCTGTCCCCATCCACACCTCACCATTCAGTGACATACTTTCCACTGATGCAGCATTACATCTCCCCCCACCCTGAAGTTGATATCTGAAGAGTTATGCCAAAAACCTCCCTGTCTATCCATCCCCCTATAGGAATGCCGAAGATGACAGGACCTGTTTTTGGCGAGCGTCGTAGGCTGGCTGCCCGCCAGAATGGACTTGCAGCTCTCGGTGGTTAGGAAGGGTACTTATATTTTATTTGCGCGCTTGTGCTATTAGAAATTACATAATAAGAGTAATTACACAAGTTTCTGGTTGGCAGCTGGAGTCAGACTAAGGAGGATGGAAGGGGGAAATGTATTTAGTCTTGTCTTGTCGACAGCTGGATGACAAGTGAAGAAGTCAAGGATAAAGAGGTTGGGAGGCGGAAATGAAATTGCATAGGGGTGAATCCACGCAATGAATAAATAATCGCGTAATGAATTATTTTATTAGATTATTTATTGGTACAATTATTTATCGTACACAATGAATATTTAATCGTGAACTTCCATAATTTCAAGCATCCGAGAGATTGCATATCGCAATGAAAAATGACTAAGTACTAAGTATAATTACACATCCACTCCCCAGGACAGCTCAAAATCAACTGACCTCCATTTTCTTATGAAGCATTTTAACAAATACCGCCGCCATCCACCATGTTGAATCGTGTTATATATAAAAAAGGCAGAATTGATATAGAAAACTGTTAGCATAAGTTTGGAAGGAGGTGACATTGGAGCTGCAAAATCAGTGTGACACAACCTGTATGTATTGATTTGCATGATTAATTATTGAAATTATCATAAAATATATTAATAATTTGTTATAACAGCATAATGTCAGATCTACATCGAGGCCACTTTCTATGAGAGGCACGTACAATATTTCACATTAAGTGAGTGTGTTTATTCTCGTAATGGATAATTAGATTATTTAATTATATCATTTAATCGAACACTTACCCCATTTACTTATCAGATGAAATTATTTATTTAATAGTGCAAGTAATATAATAATATTATAAACAAAATAATTAATAATAAATACGTACTCACATAATTACTTTTTACGTGTGCCGAGAGATGAATCATACAACCTCTTGCTAGGACTGTACACTAGAGATTGACCTGAGATTTGCATATATCTTTAGATTTTTACCCCGCGCTAATATAATGGAATCTCGTCAGACGCACGCCGCTTACACACTGACCAAGTCGCTGCAAATCCTAAAGAGTCCGAACACGAGCCACTGGCCGAGGGAAGACAGACAATATGGCCATTGTCCTCGCACCCTCGCCTCTCCAGGAATCGATCTGTCTCTTTAGTCGATAGTTTGTCAAGGGGACATGAAAATTCACCTACCAAAACATATGTTTATGATTTAAAAAAATTGATCTGCATTCTGATCTAACATAATTTCTTTTTTAAAACTTGCTATTTTTTTTATAACTTATGATTTACATTCTACGAATTGTTTTCAACATGTATTCCACAACATTTTCTCAAATATTGTGTAAGCACACTCAAAAAATATCGGTGCTCGCGACTTGGCTTACTGTAGTGAAACTCCGATGGACTAACACCCATACTGGAAGGAGCTTTTATACAAAGCAGAAAAACTTGTTTTAAAAAAAATTTAATAATATGAATTTTGAAATTAAACAGCTTTGCTTCGTGCAATGCAAACCAGCATTATTTTGAAAATATAACACTGAGCAAGACTATTATGTAAAGGGGTTTAGGATTGAAGGATATACGCCTTGCTTCATATCTCATCAAGGATACTTAGCATTTTTATTCGCATAACAAATAAATAATAGAGAATATCTGTGTATAAAATGACCACCTTCACTTAGTAATTGCGTAATGAATTTAAATTAAATACCCATAGACTGATGAAACACATCTATAGAGATAGGAAGCGACTATAGGCTCGAGAACATATTCCTTGCTTCATATCCCATAAAAGATACCAAATTTTTATTTGCGTAGTAAAAAAAAAATATATGTAAGTAATATTTACATAATGAACAAATGCCGAGATTAATTTCACACTAAAATATAAATCAATAACAACCACTGTTGGGTGGCAAAGCGAACACAAGTAATCAATCAATGAGAAACATTGCTGAGGATAAGTCGTCTGCTGGACACGGTGCTGTGGGAACCTCCAGAAATGTAAGGTATTTTTTATAAATCTCTTAAACATTTTTTATAACTTTCAAAATATTGTCCTAATTTCTTTTAATTTTTGGGGTTTAAAGTTAATTAAGGTCATGTACATAGGATCAAGATCAAAGGTCAAAGTTATGGTCACTTGGATTAAATATGGTGGTTGGGTGATATAACATGGTGGCTGGTCGGTTCTAGTCCCTCATACCCTCTAAACCAAAACATTAAAAATTTTATTTCAAATAAAATGTTAAATACAGTTTTAATAGAATTGTTATATTTTAAAAATAATTTATATAAAATTTGTTTTAGAAATTTTAAAAAGTAAATTTTTATACATTTTTTGGGGATTTTATAACTTCTCTGCAATTTTTTAAAGGATTTTTCGGTTCAAGGTCATTCAAGGTCATGGGAATTGGGGTCAATTCAAGGGACAATGTCAAGGTCAGTCAGATCTAAGATGACGGTTGGGTGACGTTACAATATGGTGGCCGGCCGGATCCTGGCTCCTATTCCAGATCCCAGTTTTGTCCCAATCGAAATACATTATGCTCGAATCCCCATATTCATTCTACTTATATCTTATGTGACACTGATTGTTATGATTTCCGTAATGTTGGCTACAATGTTTATGGAAAGAAATTCTAAAGGTGGACTCACAACCATCCGTCGCATCCATCAGTCACCCGTTCTTCTGACGGTCACGTGAACTTCAAACAATTGCAGCGCAATTTTTTTTCCTATCCGTGCACCCGTCAAATATTTCTCAAAACCTTACTTTGGGTGGGCCGTGGTGTGGCCTTCTGACGACATTCCGTAGATGTGAATACGCAGTTAGAAATAAAATGCAAGGCGGTGTATCTGTGTTTATTATCTTTGGTGGTAAATTTAAACAATAATTAATTATAAATTCGTATCACGTAAAAAATTATCCATCCAAAATGTTATATTTCCAACCAAAATATACCTCCAACTAAAGAAATATCACGATGTTAAGTTGTCACACTGAAATTTTGCCGTACAAAAGGATTGATGGACGACGGATTATTGCGAATGGCTTTCAACCGACTGACGAAAACACAGATGGATGGATGACTAACGGGTGCGATGGACGGTTGTAAGTCCACCTTAAAGCATGTTGAAAGTATAACCTTAAATTCGATAATGATCATGGCGTTTTGTTATAACCTTTAAATTCGAAAATAATCGCTGTATTTCATTTAGTTTCTTTGTCTTTTGTGATCTTTAAAGGAATAATTGGCATATTAGAAATATATTTAAGCTGTTGATAGTTTCATCTGATAGAAGCATGAATAAAGTACGCCAAAACATGATATTTTATATGTTGGCCTATACTAGACAGAATTATACAACATGGGAAGAAAACACATCCCAAGTAAGAGTTCAAAAGCGTTCAATTATCTGTGAACAATATTAGGGCCTATACCAATTTTTTTCATCCAACGAAGTCATGTATGAAGTTGATGCATAGTTATGGCATCGAATTTAATCTAGTCAACGTGTTATACTAGCGTACTCCCTAGCGAGGTGGCACAGTGGTAAACTGCTGAACTTGCATTAGGTAATTCCTGTGTTCGATTCCCACCCCAGCTGTTTTGTTTTCTCTTTTCCAGGGTTTTTCGAAATCATCCCCGCGAATGCTGGGATGGTTTCTTAATACAGGTCCTAGACGATTCATTCCCCACATCTGAAGATCTACACTATTAAAAAAAATCCCTTCATTTTATGGAAAAGTGCTGGTAAAAATTTATCCAGAAGTGTCCGTAAACTCTTCGTAAGATTACGGACACATTGATTTTCAGAAACGGACTTTCCGTAAATTTCACGGAACCTCTCCATTAATTTTCAAGTCAGTTTTCTGTTCTTTCCGTTTACGATAAAATGAGATAATGGAAATCTTTAATTTTCGTTATGCGGGTGTTCTGCCGCGTATAAAAAATGACATTAAAAAAGTTAAAATATTTTATACTTAAGCGAGGTTTGAACCCGAGTCAAAAAAATTAACAGGCCACGACTAAAACCATCCACCTACAACTTTCACTTGAATATCGTGGTATAACTTTTGTATTTGTATTCGAAAGACTAAAGCAAAATTTCAGTTTCTTTTAAATTTAGTGTATTTTTAGTGTTACCAAATGTAACAGATGGCTGATGATATTTTTTAATGTTTGAAAGAATAGGTCATAGTCACGTGGATAACCTTAATTGCAACAGAAGCGATAATGTTCTTGTTACAGAGGCGAAGAAAGCTTCGTATAGAGTCGGCATTGTTCGTCTCCGTAACTCGAAGCCAAAGGGAATACGGAGACTTTCCGTATTTAGTATTTACGGACTTAAACTCCGTTTTTCGTCATTACGGATTGCATTTTCGTATATACACTGTTCATTTCCGTAAAACATTTCGTAAATATACGGAAATTTTGAACAGTGTAGTGTCCAACTACGAAGGCCTTGACGCTAGAAGCAGCCACTCAGAACATCAAATAAATACGTAAATCTTGTATGATACACGCACATGTACTGCTTCTTCCAGTCCAGTGTGTCGTGGCTACGTAAGTTGCGTGTCCAACGCACTTCGTATCGGGGTCAACCCGACTTTTTAAGAGCGAAATATTGCCTTAGGCCACCGAGTTTTCTTGAGATATACCCATATACCCTCCTCTTGCATTCCAGTGCCATTCATTCGCCAGACCCCTTCTCACCATGTGAGCTAAACACCTCCAACTCGCCAATATTATTATAATTAGCTATGCACTTTTGGTCATCATATAACATTTGTGTTTTTTTATAATAAGTGACAATATGGCGGATAATAACATGCATTTTTACGTTATGTTGTGATAGTTGACTGAACTGTCACTTCAAAAAGTTTTTTGTCTGTATTGCTATAATCATAACCATCCTTTGGGTGTAGGTGACGAATTACGAATATATTAGAATAAACTGGTCAACAATTCAATTACCAGTACATAATTTTTTCTGTTAAATAAATACGTCGTTTATGATATTTTGAGCACTAGTAAGTCCAGCGACATTAGAGTGTTTATTACCCAGCTGCAAAAAAAAAATAGAAACTTTGAAATATACAAGGAAATTATTATTGTGTTACAAAAAAAAAAGGCTTATGTGTATTATTTTTTGAGAACTTCAGTGAGTCAATCCAGTTTGTCCAACTTGTGCAGTGAAGTCACAAAACATATTTGGAAATTGGAAACGCAGGTGTAATGGGGCTTTCAGAGCCGGAAGCAGTTTACTAATTTTTTGTTATTAATGCGTGGATTTTTATTGAAATATATCTACTTTAATTTCAAGTACACAAGCATAAAATGGTTTATAAAAAGTACTTGCGTGTATTCACAAAATTTTCTGTGATTCTACGAGAACGTTTTCTACAATTTAGAAGTTTTATTTTTACTAGTATACTTGTGTACACCTGAACGTTATTTTTAATAGTATTATTGATTTCACTTGCAAGGCCAATGCCTCCTCAGTAAAAGAAAGCTCTATCCACTTTAGTGGGTTAGGCTTTCCTTCTTTCCTTTTCAAAAAACTTGGACACCATTCACTATGACATTATAGTTCTATAACTTAGGTTAGACTCATTATATTCTTGGAAAAGTAATGAGTAAAGAGTGGAAATCTTGCTGCACACTAACCAAAATGTTTTCTCAATTCCATACTTAAACTGGCGCAAGTTGTTTTACAGCAGTGTGAAGGGCAAATATAATAACAGCTATAATTCACCACTTAGTATGAAAAATAAAAATCATCCTGTTTTCTACTAAAGTATCTACATTACGTATGTACAATACAATGAATACTATAACAATTACTTCGAAAATAAATTAAACTTTTTTTTTTGGTTCACTTGTCTTCATAAACATAAAATGTTGTTATAAGCCGTTCACGGTAAAGTGAGCACTTTTGAAGTCCTAGTTACTTTTTCCTTTCAGCCATTTTTTATCCTACCGCCACTCTTTAAAACAAATATTGTCATATACGTAATTAACACAGTATGTATATTCTACATCACTCGGAAGTTTAACGTCTACTGCTACGATAACATATATTTATTGACTGTTATTCCGAATGAGAGGGCTTCCGAAAGTGCTCACTTCATTGTGAATGGCCTATAAAAGGTTGCAAACAATAACAGTACTGTAATGAGACGCAAGGAAGTTTTATTTGTAGTAATTTTATTTGTTATTTTATTCTAGTAATATATTCTACCGAGTGAGGTCGTACATTTGGGAGCACGCGGGTACAATTACCGGTTTGGCCATTGTCACTTTGGTTTACTAGGTTTCTTCATGTGAAAACTGGGATATTTTCTTACTACAGGACTTGGCCGATTGCCTACCGTTTCTGAATATCAAGTGTTTACTTTTTAAGTCCTTGTTGCTGTTCGGGGGTCTTTAAAACACCTAACAAATATTTATATGTGTTTTTTTTTTTTTTTTCAACATTCGACATTTGATTGGTTATTTGTCCTGCACATCGGCAAAAACTTAACAATACAGTTCTACAGTTTCTGAACCGAAACGTTTACGTTTACAATTACTTTTATACATGTGACTGTAGCTTTGTTAATGAATTCCTTAAGCCTCTGTCACACTCTGAGATTTTATCCGTTAAATTATTTGGAAGTTGGTCGAAGAAAGTTGGAAGGTTGTGACATCACCGGAACTTCATTAGCACCGCAATATTTGTCTGTAACAGTTCTATGGTTCCAGTGCCCATCGATCTTTTATGTACTGAACGAGTTCCAAAATGTTTTCATGCTTGTCGATTTTAGCTTGTCATAATCGTGCACAACAAAAGTAGTCAACGCTGAACCCACGAAGCTTTAAAATGGCAAAATATTAAAAAAAAATGTAGATGGTAGAAGGTTACGGAGATGATTACTTAGTACAAAATGCGTGTGGATGTGAACGCTTTTGGAGATGCACATTGTTTAATGATGGTAAAATATAAGAAGCAAAAAAAATTCAGTGAGTCAGATAAATTAAATTAAAATTTAGCTTTAAAGCCAAAATAAATCTCATAATTTCTTCCACAGCTTCGCTGCATGTTAGTGCAACTACTGCATCCCGTTTTTAAAATCCTGCTAAATGAAAATCACACGTCGTTCGTCAAATAAAAAAGATTGACAATGTGACATATTTCATCTTCAGATTGTATCGTAACAAGTGTATGTGAAGGCTACAATTTGACAGTATGACAGGGGCTTTGGGACATTAAAAATCCATTTGAACGACATGCTGACGTGCTGTGGAAATAACTGAACAACAGTCGGTTTTCTCAGCTATCACAAAAAAAGTACCAATATCATTTCTATTATTTATGATATTAGCTGATATCAGCACACAGCATTTTATAGTGTTTTTTTGTGCAACTAAACTAGACAATTTTCCCATTAGGCTCCATACTGTTACATATTTATAAACAGTCGCCATACAGATATCTTCCATTGCAACGCTTGAAACGAAAAATCATGGTTTTGAGTTAAGATGTTAATTGTATACAGTATTAAGAAATTCGCCTTACTGTGTGTTCAGCCTCCTAAAACGCCTAATCAAGCTCGATTTTCGGATTTTCGCTTTCGGGAAATGCACACGTGTGTTTTCTTTGGGCACTGCTGTTTCCACCTAGGACCACGCCTCGAAAGCCTGTAATTTGGTTGGTGTCATCAGCCTAGTGCATTCAAAACTGACTGACACACACTTTCCATTATAATTTCATGACATCAGTTCAGCAACTAAGGAGCCTATTTCTCTAGTGACAACCAATGATGTGTATTTGTATTAATACAAGAATTTTAACAATTTTGGAGAAAAAAAAATTATATCTATCATATGTATTGTGTTGGCTGTTATTTTGATGTGGAATTAGAAAAAAATTTACTATTTTTAATATTTTATGGTGAAAGGGGAACGTGCCTCTGTGCTCCTCTCCGAAATACGCCTCTGATGCCCGCTGTTATTTGAAGCAGGAAACAGTGTTTCAGTTGTGTGCGCCGAGCATAAGAACAATTGGACATATCATGACTTTTACGGACAACTTATGTTGAGGGTGTTTGCAAACTTCAAGCCGAAAGGCGTCCGGAGGACGTTTCACGTATACGTGCTCTCAGAATGATACTTGCAGTTGGGGGTAAGTGGTCAAATAAAAAGTTACTTCGGACATACGCCATTTCAGAGCTTTGTAGCCGAAGTAGAAACGCTTCAGTTTGCCTGAAAGACGGTAACAGACGCCAGTTGCTGAAACGACGCAACTAGTTTGCCAAGAAAACTGTGTGTGTGTTCTGTGCTGTCTTCGTGATGACGTCAAGTTTTGAACAAGCATACTTGTCTTCGCCTCAATGTTCGCCCTATTTCCAAGGTAATTCTTCATGTCATCTAGTTTCACGTCGCCATCGCGACAACCGAACATCCGGACAGACGCGCTCTTGTACACTGATGAGGTAGGGATGCTGATATCACAAAAAATTATCAATATTATTTACATTGGTTATTTATAAAAGTACCGTTTAACGAAAAGATATATCGAAAGAAAATTTTCGACTTTCGGTACATCGGAATTAAATATTTTATGTATTCAAGGACTTGAAGGCTTGCACTATAACATATTGAGAACACAAAACATTGCAGAAGAGGTCTCGCCTGTTTTAGGTGCATTTAGCCAAAGTAAACGAAGTTATTTTTAATTCAATTTTTGTATTTAAAACAAAGCTTATTAATGCAGCTTTTAAAAATATTTGTTTCCGATACCTGCAAAAATATATTGATTGCAATAAAATATCGTTGGAATATATCGAGCATTTATATCGATATACCGTTGATCGACATTTCGATATATCGATATTTTTCAACATCCCTCGTCATACGACAGCCAACTGGTTTTTGTGGGGGGGGGGGGGGGTTGGTCCGGGGGGGGGGGGGTGTCGTCGTGCCGCGATCATTACGACGACCAGGCCAAAAGGAGACACTAAAAGGTTTCCGCAGCGGTCATCTGAGAGTTCGGTCTGGCACTGGAGGGTGGAAGCGTGTGTGTAGGCGCGGGGGGAGGGGGATTAGGGGGAGGGGGTTTGAATTCGGAAGAAGCAGCAGACCGCCACTTCGCATTCAAGGGGAGGTCGCAGGTGCCCCTGAGAGCCTCGTGTTTCGCCCGCTTGGGCGGCAAGCTTTATTCAATGTTTCGAACCGGTTCTCTTACATTATTAATACCGGAGTGGTTGCACAAGGAGGCGGGGGTTGACTCCATGCCTCCCACCCCCTCCCTCGCAAAGTGGACGGCTGCCATCGCTACACAAACATTCTGGGCGGGCCAACCCCGTCAGACCGATAAACGACGGCGGATGCCCTGCTGGGATAGGAAAACACAGCCTTTTAGAGGACCGGAAGAAACTGCTTTTTCATTGATTCCCCTAGCAGCGTGCTCATCTGCCGAGGGGGGGAGGACGGGCTGTGGGGCAAAAGGAGGGGGACGGAAATTGAAGATGATACGAGGAGAACAATGCGTCCTCTAGACATTACACCCCGAGTTCCCGTAAAGAAGGTTAGTGGGTGGGAGAGGGGCGGGGCAGAACGAAAGCGCCAACCCTCATCGTCAGTGTCATCGTGCGGGCTTCTGTGACGTTCCTGTTATTTTCTTTGCTTCTCAAATGACCACCACTTTCTTTTTTTTTTTTTTTTTTTTTTTTCGTCGTCTTCATTGCGCTCGGGAAGGACGGTAAAGGGTCTGTAGACAGACCTCTTGTGGGTCTTGGTGTGGTGAGGATGAGAGAACAGAGTGGCGCTCTCCTGTTATTTCGAATACCGTGCTGCAGTCAAATTGCGTTATCTGAAAAAGGGATTTGTACCACAACGTATTCTCTTTTTCACTTTTTTTTTTCTCACACAGTCGAAAGTCTTTCCGCTTTTTATTTTTATTTTTTTAATTTTACTAAGGGAAATTCGTCGCGGTAAGTATTGTGTAAGAGCAACGACAGTCGTTCAATTACACCAAACTTGGAATTTAATTTTCTCTTTTTCTCTGGGGGAAATGCAACGATGTCTCAAGATAAAGGCTGTTCACGATAAAGTGAGTACTGTAGAAAATGTACCTTCGAAAAAAGTCACTGCCCGTGCATGCATATGTTTTAATTGGGGCATTGAGTAACATTCGCACTGTAAAGATGGTAACGATGGATGGAAAGTAGTTCCATATCTTAACATCAAATAAAAAATGTTATGTAACAATTTATGATAACTTAAAATTATTTCTTTCGCTTTCTGTTTTTTTTTAATTAATCGAAGTAGAAAAAATTCGCATATTTGTAAAGTATTTACTTTCTTACTAATTTCACAGTTTAATTTCACCAACGCATGATTAAAATGATGAGGCCCATAGCAATGTTAATTTTAGATAAGGCGGAAGAATACACTAAATATGCACGTGTTACAAACGGTCTTCCTCGCTGGTTACGACATTATACTTGCAAGCAAGTGTCGGAATTTTCGTTTCCAAGGAACAGTTCCTTATTCATGTTATAGCAACTCTGATCCATAATTGCTTTGCTAGCCTACATGGGGAAGATACGCAATCAATGGCATTACCCACGTTTGTGTGATTAAGTGTTCGAACTTTTCTTGAAGTATGTATTTTATGTACGCGGTATTTATGGATCTAAATCTGAATCAGTGAGAATTTCACTTTTACAATCGTTAACTCTACAATACCAGTTCTGCAATTTTAATAGAATCATATGTTTCCTCTAACAGTCTACAGAACTGTTGTAATTACCACACTTGTTTATTTTAAAGTATTACATAACATTCTGTTGGTACTCAAGCTTAGTTATCGCTATCATAAAATGCCATTACAGAAATGTCCTGTTAAATTCTCTCTACTGATATCTTTCAGTGCAGCCGACAAGTTTGTTTACTTATTAAATTATGGTAAATTGCGCAATATTAATAGTAACTCTTGGAAATGTGTTTATTCCTTGTAATTATTTGGCTAAACTCAATAAAAACAATATTAGAGTTGCCGCACGCAGTTGGCTGTCACTTAATCAGTGAAATTGTTTCATATCAATGAAATTTCTTCACATCACTTATTCATTTAAGCAAAATCGTTTCGCTAAAACAACCAGTTTCCACTGTTTATAAACGGAGCCATTTTCACTGATTCGAGTCGTTGGATTTCACTGCAAACCCAGGGTTTTTCACTGATTCCAATTTAGAGTATATAATACTATGTTTTTTAAGCAGTTTCGTTAGCAACTTTGTAAAATCAATTAGCACGTGTCAATGAGCCAAGTTTAACAGCGTAATATTAGTATTCCGTACGGTGTTTATGTAGAACCGCAATTAACACATTGGTAGAAAAGTCAGACATATCATGTACAAATTGTTTCCCAAGAACTGGAATGAGTCATATGGCATTATGATACTGTAAATTCAGGGTACAAGATGATGGTATTAGATGCTGCGCTCAGAGTCACTGTACAGGTCTGTGAAATTTTGTATAAATTAGTCCTTTTCTGCAAACTATTGCAAACAACTCCAAAATATGTGTAGTTTTTCCCATGGTCTGTTGTAGTTTGTTTTCACTGGGTAATTATCGGTTTTACAACTAGAGGGGGTGCACTTTCGTGAAAGGATACCAATACCACATAAAACGTGCTGTGCATTTGAGGGATTTAGTGCCGGAAACATGCAATGCTACGTTTTCGCTAGGGTACAGTAGTGTTGCTTGTTAAAGCTCTGGAAGGAAAGTAGTTGTGTAAGCAATTTGGGTTAATATCGTATTGTTGTAACTGCCCATGGCTTCGTTCTGTGAATAAATTTATACGGGAGATTTCTCTTTTCACGCTTTCACGTAGGAAAGCGGCTAGTGATTGGTATCTCACCTTCGAACGACGCATTGGGGTATCGAATCGGTACCTAAATTTCATGCCAAGCCATGAGCACGTCTAGAAAACAATCTCAGACTGGCTATAGCTCATTTCATAGATCATTAAATCATTTCATTCGAAACCGATGTTTGGAAAGAAAGTCCTTTTCAATAGCTACGCATAATCAAAAGGACCTGTAGTTATGGTAATACTAACAGAGTAACTGAAAAAGTAGCTATAATATGTAATGTCTTACCTTAGGCGTGATCGTGTTACAAAACTGTGACGTGACAAGTTCTGGTCTACAAGAAACATGATTGCTGTTTGCTTGCGCGGATGTGCCGCTAGGGGGCATACATCTCCCTTAATCATTCATAGCTGCAAGACACCGAACAAGGCCTTAGTGGCACTGTGGGCCATAAAGCCAAGTTCAGTGAACACGCTGCATGTCCCCCGATGGTGCATTCGACGAGTCTTAGCATAGCTGGAAGAGTTTGAGAGAGGCTGCATCGTCGGCCTCCGAGAGTCAGGTTGAGAGTTTCAGCACATTGCTCGCTACTCGAACCGTCCTGCTTACACTGTGAGTCAGTGTTGGATGCAGTTGGAACACGAGGGTATATACACCCGTCTAGACGGCTCAGGTTGACCCCGGCCGACCACCAGAGTGAAGAATCGTTTCGTATTGCGACAGGCTGTACGCACTCCACGGTCTACACTACGCACCATCTAGGGACATGTCACAGCAGCTGGGGATACGTCTGTATCCAACAGTACCACATCCAGGCGGCTAGCAGAGAGTGATCTGTCGTCACGGCGTCCCTTATGAAGTAAACCATTACGGCCTGAGCATCGCCGAGTAGGTGTGACCTTCCGGCAACGGGCAACATGGCAACTTGCGGTTTGGTGACGAGTAATGCTCAGCGACCAATTACGGTTCTGTTTGGATACAGACGTCCGCCGAATTCGAGTTTGGAGAAGTCCTGGCCAGCGCCATGATACAGGCCTCACCGTAAAGCGGCACACAACTCCAAAGAGAGGTGTAATGGTGTCGGGTATCATTTTATACGATTCCCGCACCCCACTGGTGATGGTGATTGGAAGAACCCTAACGATGAGGCGATACGTGCAGGAAATTCTGCGACCATGTGAGCTCCCCTTCCTGGTGCAGCTTGACAACCCCATTGTCCAGCTGGATAATAACCGGCCTCACACAGCACCGGTATCTGTAGCCTGCCTTCGTGATGTCAACATTATTGCTTGGTCAGTCCACCGAGAACGTTCGGAACTATATTGGATGACAACTTCGGCCAACGGAAACTACGGCAAATTTAGAGAGTCAGTTACGCCAGTTGTGGAACTATGTATCTTCCTCAGGAGAACATCCGATGTTTGTATGCCGACATTCCCTACTCTGTCGCCCCCTGTCTCCGTGCTACGGGTGGTCCAAAGCCATACTAAGTGAATCCTGCAAGTGTTGGTCCCATAAACTAAAGATGAAGTAAACCGCTTATTCGTCTTCTACGCATGTGCCCAACATTGACTTACCCCAAAGGCACACATCTGTCAAAGTCACATAGTCAACAGTGATGAAAGAGTGTGTTTTTATCTTAATTTTAAAATGACAAGCACTATCATATATGAATAAAATACTTTTACCCATTTTAATTTAATCATACTGCATTACAAATTGGTTAGAGTAAACATACATTCATCTGAAAGCATTTGTTTACAAATCAATTTTTTAACCTAATATCCAAACCACGCCATTTTCACTGGGCGTGTTGGCAGACAAGCAGTTCAGTATTGGGACACGTAGATTGGATGTGCGCAGCCAGCGATCAGTCTACCTCATCTTTAGTCTTTGGTTGGTCCCCTGCAATACATGCTTGGTTTGCAAAATATTTTGGAGCTTTCTGTATATATACCTACTGCCAAGTCCTGTGCCTGTATCCGCTTACGTGCCCCTGCGGCGGCACCTTCAATATGACCAAATTTTCGCAAATGAGTGCACGATTATTGACATCAAGAGATATTCTCAAGTTTGAAGCTGAGAGCAATAATGACATTACCACGCGTATTCGTGCAGTTCTTGTTGTGCTGCGTGTTCCAATAGGATTTCCACACTTGGAGTGACCTTATCATTTTTTAAGTAGAAAGTCAGTAACAAGGTTCAATACACACTCCTATTGTAGTTTCACTGTGTCCGGATAGTATATGGGCCGCGGTGGTAAAGTTGTTATAGACTGCCGCCTCCCACAAAGGCGAATCGGATTCGATTCCAGGCGGGGCCAGCCCCGGACTCTCATATGTGGGAATCGTGCCGGACGATTTTGGGAGTCCATCTCATGTCCACTGGGTTAGACAGACAGTTATTAAACTAGGGTGCGCGAAAATTTAGGGTACCCTAACCTTATCATATAACCTATTACAGTATTACACAAGTGAAAATAGCAAATTTTTCTCTTCATTAAAAAGTTTTAACTACCCTGTAACGGTGTAACCGCTATTTTTTAATGAAGCTGGTTTCAAAAAATTTTATTGTAAACTAAACTTGATATTCTAACAGTTTGTAAAGTGGAAAATAAAAAAGGCTGTATATATGAAAATAGTTTCTGTCTGCTAAAGAAACCGTTGGAGGTCTGGCAAAATGTACAGCATATCAAAAGGCCCGCGATATCAACAAATTTAAGAATTCCTGTCGGTTAGACGCTACTCACGTGTTTACCTTGACGTGTTATTGGTACAGACACAGTCAGCGATGTTGATCGTAATTTATGTAAATATTACCATGTATATTTAAGACGGTCGCCTTTGACGCTTTAACAGGGGTTTTAAAAAAAAACGCGTTTTCGAAGAAACTATTAAATGTGTCGCCTACAGATTCATCTACAGAAAGAAAACCTACACCATACTACCCGGAGGTCTCGAGACGAGGGGAGTACGGAGCAGCGTCGGAATGCAAAATGCGGGGAATCGGGAGATCCTCGAGTAAACCCGCCGACCAACGGCATCGTCCGGCACTATTCCCACATGCGAAAATCCGGAGGTAACCCCATAGGGAATCTAACCCGTTTCACCTTGGTGGGAGGCGAGTAGTGTATCCATAATATCACCGCGGCCCCAATTAGATTAGGTAGATGTACTAAAATGCGTGGTTTGAGTGATACTATACAACGTTTTACACTTTAGAAAGGCGCTATAAAAGGACAGTCAATTTACAGGCTGTTCACGACAAAGTGAGCACTTTTGAGGCCCTAATTACTTTCTTATTTCAACCATTTTTTTTATCCTTTAACCATCTTTTTAATTAAATACTGCCATGTAAGTAATGAACACAGTGTCTAGATTCCACCGCTCTCGGAAGTTAACGTCTAAGGCTACAATGATATATATTTATTGAATATTATTCCAAATGAGAGCGCTTTCAAAAGTGCCCACTTTACCGTGAATAGCCTACATACGGAATTCATATGCAACTACTGTACCTATAGGCTGTTCACGGTAAAATGAGCACTATTGAAAGCCCTGATTAAGATCTACTTCTATGCACGTTTTGTATTCTTCCGCCTTATGTAAAATTAACACAGTCATGGGCCTCGCCACTTTATTCATATGCCGGTCAAGTTAAACTGCGAAATTATTAGGAAAGTAAATATTTTACATATATGCTCATTTTTACACTTTGATACGTTAAAAAAATAGAAAGCAGAATAAATAATTTGAGTTATCCCAAATGGTTACGTAACTCTTTGTATTCGATGTTGTGGTACGGAACTACTTTCCCTCCATCGCTAAAAACTTTACTGGTCGAATGTCACTCAGTGCACCTATTAAAATATATGCAGGCAGGGGTAGTGACTTTTTTCCAGGGTTCATTTCAAAAGTGCTCAATTAATCATGAACAGCCTTTATATAGTCCATTCACGGCTTCTTCGACCTTTTTGAATCAAACCTTTGAAAAATCCCCCCATGTATGACGTGTTCAGTTATTTCCTAAACAAGCCCTTTATCATAAACGTTTAATACTTGCGTTCATACAAGTTACTTTTTTTCTGTTAAATTGAAATGTTATTCATAATTTATCTATAAATTATTATGCTTCATTTATAAATAATCTGAATAAATATCAGGGAGAAAATAGGTATGTTGGTAGCGCCTAGTGAGAAATAGTTCTCATAGAAAATACTTTTACAGCTGAGTGCGCACAAATGTCGTGCGTTGCCCCCCTGGTGTTTTTCTCCAGGATTAGTTAAGCTTAGTTTGCACGAGGTGGAGGAATATCCTGGAAGTAGAACTTCAGCAGGGCTTCAGAAATGGCTGAAGTAACCGTGAATGGACTATACAATGTGGAAATCTTGGACGTGAGTGAGCAGATTGCGGCTGTTGCAAGCGACTTTAAGCTCGTGCGGCTGCATGCCTGTGGCAATACTCGAGCGTCGCGGTATGCTAGGTGTGTTTCTGTCTGCGGGTGAGGGGGCGGAGGTGGTTATATCGATGATATAGCGTCGCGGGGAGGCGGCAGGTGCCGGCCGACAGTTGCCGCGTCCATTAGGTTGCAAACACACGCCGAGCTATGCTAATTGCCCCCTTGAGGGTTGCGGGCTGCTCGCATATCGGAGGAGATGTAAGGGAGGGGAACTATGATTTCGGCGCGAGCCGGCCGGGCCCCACGTTGTGTGCCCGCTGGCGCGGTGGAGTAATGGCCCTTTGCGCTCCGGCAAACATCACATTAGTACACGGCCCTGAGGCACCACTAACAAGAGGGTGCCGCCGCATTATACGTTCTTCACGGTAAAATGAGCACTTTTGAAAGCCCTGCTTAATATGTACTTGTATACACAATGTTTGCTCTTCCACCTTATGTAAAATTAACATTGCCATGGACCTGATCACTTTATTCATGTGTCGGTCAAATGAAACTGTGGAATGATTAGAAAACTAAATATGTTACAAATATGCTCATTCGTATACTTAGACGCACTAAATAAACAGAGAGGAAACGAAATAATTTCATTTTGCACAAATTGTTACCTAAAACTATTTATTTGACGTTAATGAACGGAACTATTTCCTATTCATCATTACCAACTTTGCTGGTGAATATCACTCGGCGCGCCCATTAAAATATATGTAGGCAGGGACAGTAACTATTTTTTAAGGTTGATTTCAAAAGTGCTCGCATTATCGTGAACAGCCTTTACCTATCCCCACTCCCTTCTCTACACTGCCGCTATATTCCCTCCTTGAGCGAGGTATGTGGTATATTGGCGACGAGCATACCACCATCACCGTCAACACTGCAATTGATATTTTCATGCGTCCTTGTTTATTTATACCTTGCGTATGCTATTGAAGAATCTTATCTAGGGAAGCAGTGACCTTGGTTTCTGGTCCGACAGTCCAACTGAGCTCCTAGTGGCGGTGTTTCATTCCAGTGTGTGACCGTTAGCCAGGAAGTGAAGAGGATGACGCCATCTTGCCCTCCCTTTTACGCGACCCCTGTGTTTACAAACGATCTTGCACGCGTATAGAACGAAGTGGATTGTGTGTGAGATATTGATTTTATTCAGTTAGCGAACTTTTTGAATGCAAATAGGAATTTTTACTGTCGCTATGGGATTCATAAACGCAACTTAGTACACGGTGCTATCAACTCTGTATCCTGTGCATCTCTTAATTTTGGTTTTTAGCTTTTTCCTGAGCCTATTTAATGTAAAGTGAATTATGAATGTTCATGTTTGGAGTGAGTCTCGTATCTACTAACTCGGGCAGAATAGTGATAGAAAATTGTAAAATTTTGGGTTCCATTTCTTCCTTCTAAAATTGATTCTCTTTCAATTTGAATGTCACAAATTTCTTTTTCTCCAGATGTGCAGACAGAAATAATGCAGTAATCTCTTTATGTAATATTTAACTGCCCCTGCACGTGGTAACAATATTAAGGATTTGTTTTCTGTTCAAGTTTATTTTCTTGCCTCTTAATGTGTCGTATTTTTCAGTCTTGCACAGCTAAATCAACATTTTTGCCACTTGCTGATGCATGACATTCGTCTACCCGATTTCTGTATTTCCGATCAAACCACCTGGTGTAGCGCCCAAAAAGGGAAATTTTTTGTATATGAACAAATCACACATCTCATATTTTATTTCTCTTTGTTGTTCAAGTTGTTCAATGCCACCTTGTTCCGATTCCGTGCCATAGTTTACTGAAGGGACATTCAGAATATCGGAATAATAAATATATTCTGAACCAGCTTCACACAGCTTGTTGTTGGTTTCCTTCGACATACTTTTCCGAAGCCAGAAGTTGTGAGAATTTTCCTCCTCATTTCGAGCCATTGCCCATTTCCTGCCTGATTTATTTTTCTTCAATTTTTGACGATGATCTTCTGAGACCTCTAGACTCTTCGAAAATGCATGCTCTTCCTCTTTATACATATCTCGGTCCATGTTAGGCTGTTGACAGTGTGTTCCATAATCCTTGTCTCCGAAAGATGAGATGAGTGACTTTATGGCTTGTTTTCTTTGGGATCTGACAATTCTTATTCCTCTTGAGCCCACGATATCTAGTTACTCAGCGTCTAAATTCTAAACGCTTTGCCATTCCATTAGAACTTTTATGCCTTTAAAAATGGATATATGGAGCACATAATGAGGACTTTTGATATAGTGCGTTGTAACAGCACCTGCACATCTACCCTGATATGATAATTTTTTTTTAGAAGTCTACTATATTTCCGTGTGAAAATTTAACTACACCTGCATAGAACTGTTCTACTGTGTTGCTGTCTACATAATGGATCAGTTATGGGAATGAGATGACAAATATGGAGCAGCTTCTGTGATGTGAGGATACAAGCCATTTTGTATTAAATCTGGAACAACATTCTTTTCTCCTTCTTCTGGACCCAAACACAACTAACCTAGCTGAGCACAATCCTTACATTCGTCGAACTCGTGGCTTGGACCAATTTCAATGTCACTCTTCATTTGCGAGACCTTAGTGCTCTAGTCACAGTCCTGAGGTTTCCTTCATAAAACTGCTTTCTTCTGTACCCCAGTAGACAGCCTACTAATTTTTCTAGAAACAACTTTCCTTAAATATGGACTTCTTTGAGCACTATCTTCACTTACAGTTATGATTTTTCTCCCATATTTTCTGAGATGTTTATTTCTCACTTGTTTTTTTTTCGACTGTCAAATTCTGGTAGGGTCTCGCTTTAAGAATTGTTTGTACACATTGTTGTCTTCCCCAGCAATAATATTGGCGTACTTGATATTGTACTTCTCTTCACTTCTTTGAAACCCTCAATTATAACGCTGTCTTCCATACTGTTTGAGCCACCTTTATAGTTTTTGTAGAAACCATGGGGAGGAATGTACATCATTCGCCGGTGCGCAAACATTAGCAATATTTATTGAACACGCCCATAAAAAGAACTTTCCTGGTGCGATAGACAACAATTGCAACAACGCCAGACTTTGTGTCATACTTCGTTTTGTATGATCTTTTGGATCAACTGCCATCAGCTACAACAGTCAGTAGAGGCATTCATTGTTCATCTACGTCACTATTAAATACAGCAATAGCAGCTTCTTCCTGTGCAGTCTCTCTCATATTTTGGTAACTTCTTTCTCCCATACATGACATATTGTGTGGAGGATTTGGGAATACGTACCCGCTGTCATACATGGAACTCCTAAGCACACACAAAACTCTTCAAGGTGAGAGTATCCTGCTCCAATCCCCATTACACCAACAACTGCCCGTATGTTGACATCCACTTAGAGGAGTTTTCTGTATGAGTTGTAACTCTTAGGTCGATATTACACTTATTACAGTGGAATACTAAACTAAAAATAAATCTATTACGGATTTCTTTGGTGACAACCTTATTAGAAAGTGAGCATCCGAAAGCCGGGTTTTGTTTGGATGCTGTGTTGAGTTTTTGTAACATGTATAAACATAAACACGTGTAAACAAATGACGAACGAAAAAACAAACATGGTTGCCTCCAGTAACATAAACAAACGATGCACGAAAAAACAAATATGTCGGCATACAGTATAATAAGTATAGGTGGCGGGATTGGGGATGAGGGAATCAGTCGTCTGCTGAACGTGGTGCTGGGAGGACCTCCGGAAATTGAACTTCTTTTAAATAAATTTTAAACAAAGTTTTAGTAAATTTTTCGTAATTTTTTTTAGAATTTTGAGGGAAAAAAGGGAAAATTTGAAGGAAAAAGGGAAATTTTAAAGGAAAAGTGAAATTATTACAGAAAATAGCTGCCGAGGGGAATATAACTTTTAAGTTATTTTTAAAATGTTTTTTTTATATAATTATTAATACACTTTTAATATTTTAAAATAATTATTAACAGAATTTTAATAGAATTTTATATATATTTATAGTCCATTCCTGATTGGAAGCGACCTATGAAAATCAACCTTTGAAAAAACACTCTAGGCATAATATGTCAATTTGTTTTTTTCAATAACCTGTATTCCGCAAACATATAACACTGTGGTTAACTTTAGAATACTGTATTATTGAATAAATGAGACTTTACCTTAATATCTTCTACAGCTTGTAATATTTATTTATTTTTAAATATGAATTAACAACAGCGAGAGCAGCGACGTGTTGGCAACGACCGATGAGAAATAGTTCACAGTAAAAACATTATTTTAGCCTAGTTTTTTTAGAATACCATTTGTAAATTAACCGGTGCCTATTGAAATATTTAAATATTTAGGTATCCCCTATAGCAACATATATCATTTTTAAAGTTTAAAATAACAGCGGAAAATATCGTGCGTAGGCCATAATGGTACGGTATTGTTTTATCGAGCGAAAACAGTCTGCTGGGCGAAGCGTGTCGCTTTCTCTCTCTTTCTTCGTCTCTTTCAAACTCGGGAAATTTCAGTTTGCTACTAACCAGGGAAATTATAAATATATTCAATTGTAGCATGTTTCATACTTATTACAGCAAAACAATGATTTTTGAATATGTAATTTACACCTGAAAAAATATTTTAATGTCTGAATACTTAATTTAGTGTATGTAGATATGATGGCGGGGCAGTTACCAAGTGAAGTTGTCAAACGAAACAAGCCATGGCATGGCGTGTTGCTTTTTCTCAAACGAAGCGTAAATTATTCTTACTCCGAAAAAATACTTCAAATTACCACATCACGCTTGTAGACGTTGTCTTTTTTAAACCTACGTAGGCAAGTTACGATGTTGTGATAAATCTGTGTTCCCACAACAGTAATAAATATACTGTGACGTGTGTTTCGTTAATCATTGCATCTGTGAAATGGCGTGCCTTTGTGCATCGTGGTCGATACGCTGGCCGTGTGTCTGCGTGATTTCAAATATTTGATTAGCACTATTTATACGTTTTAGCTATGAACTGTTTTTATGACGAAGTTAATTATTTACATCCACGTCTATTTATTTATCACAACGTTGTACCTTTGCCCTACGGGGTTTGATACACAGTCGTGTAACGTAATTTGCCACAATCCCAGCAGAAAAATACTAAGTTCAGCCCGATAAATTTTAATAAACCTAATAAACAGTAAATAACAATACATATAAATATGATCGGAATAAAAGTTATCGTAGCCATATTTGTGTGCATGTTCACCGCTATCTTTTAAAGTTTGTATTACAAAAATAAGCAACACGAGTTGCGTGCTTGAATTTAATGTGCCTTTTTTCGTTTGACTGGTTGTGCCTTAGTTTTAATATTTATTCTAATTGAGGCCGTCCTTTTAGAGAAATGACCCAACACATTTAATAACAAAGGGATAATTACAATTAGTACAGCCCTTTACCTCGCAGTTGTAACACTGTTAAACACAGTTGTGGCGAAATACTAACGTGCATTACATGTATTGACCTATGTTGTAGAAAACAAATATGTTAATGTAAAATAACCGTAAGAACTGTCGTCAATTCAGGCATTTTTAAAACGTCATAAAGCTGACGTAAATAATGTTGTAGGCCTAATCTGTGAATATTCATACGAAATGGTTTTTGAAATAGACCTAACACAGAATTATTTGAAAACCTGTTAACAGTAAACAACACATTTGACAGATATAAAAGAAGAAGTTACATTTCAATATTTATTTTTAGGTGTAGCGAAAGTATACGAACATACGTACACACACAATGGAATGTAAACATTGATTTTGACATATACTACATGGCAGTCACATGGCAATGTTTGTTTGAATTTGGCGAAAGGATACGAAACGGGCCTGTAAGTAAATATTTAGCAGGGCTTCGAGAAAGTTGCTTCCAATGGGGAATGGACTATAAACTATTTTTCTATAAAAATGTCCGTACTAAATCTTTTATAATTTTTAAAGGGATTTTTAATTTTTTCTGGACTTTTTAGGTGTTAGAGGACACCGGAGTCAAGGTCAAGGTAAAAGGTCAAAGGTCAACGGCATCCAAGAAGGCGGTCGGGTGACGTAACAACATGGTGGCTTCCCCGGCTCTGGCTCCGACTTCCACTACCCCTCGGCTATGAATTCTTATTTTCCTCTTACTGGCGTGCCATACGACCTATAAACTGATATTTTGCGACAAAATCGCGAGTACATCGTAGGGTTTTTAATACATCTACACACTACGAATGCGTGAGATAAATGGTCTTTAATTAACACGCGGGAAATTTTTAACTTCAATTAAAATTTTTTACTATATTTGACAAGATGAGTTCCAGTTCAGCAGCATCCTCGTGACGTGTACAGTGAAACAAGTTAGAAGGTAGACGAAATGAGATGGCCGGCATCTGTCAGAGAATAATGTTAAGGACTACATTCAGAGCAGGTAGGAAGAGGTTAATTTTTTTTTTATGGCAAGTAGTTACGGATCCGCCTTTTGTAATATTTGTTTTTTTCAACAGCAAGGAAGAATTTCTACTAGGCATTGTGTAGCAGCAGGAAACAGCTGTGTGAGACAGAGATTTTTAAACGGTGTCTTACCATAATTGAATATACAACAGTACTTCCTCACCATCGTGGAAAGACTTGCAGTAAGAACAACTTAGAGATTAGACGCGGTTCATGTATGCAGGACCAGGAAGGAAAAGGAGGGGCGTGGAGGAAGCTGATAAACTGGCGGAGAGGAGAGAGCGTGGGATTGATGCGGCGACATCACAGAGATTGATCACGTGACAAAGTAAGGAGGAGAAGAACTAGCAGACGAGGCACGAGGAGAGCTTACAACGGAGGTTTCGTGGGCGGGGTAGAAGGAGGGAAAAAAGAACACGAAACAAATCTTCGGAGAAAGTGCGGGGTAATGAAGAGGGAGGAGAGATTGATTGGAAGGATTTCTTGCTGTGGACCAGGGACGGGGGAATGAGAACGAAGGGAAGAAACAGGGTGATACGCATAGAGAAAGTGAGACAAAGGAAGACAGAGAGAGAAAGAGAGAGAGAGAGAGAGAGGAGAGAGTGATCTTCCACGCTTGTGGAGGTGCCGCACTCATAACTTCAGCTGCGGGCAAATTCCATTACGGAAAAATTACAATCGCGTTTCCAACACATTTGTGGTGAACGAATATTAAAGGAACGTCCGAAACAAGATGAAAGGAAAATGTTCTCTCTCTCCCGTGTTATTTATCTTTGAATGGCCAGGCACAAAGCAATCGGCTATCTGTTCAATAATGCGACATGGGAAAATAATGAATCAATTTTCTCTTGTACGGAGCCTCTGCTAGCGCCGGAGTCATACATACTTAGTCACCAATTCGCGGTAACGTCAAACATGAAAGTTGATTGCAACGAACGCAACTTAATTGTTTTCATTACACACTAGAACAATCGCGCAAAAGGAACAATTGCAATTATACCGCAATAGCTTCGGTAAGCAGCAACACAAATTTCAGTTTTCATGTTACAAAGTTCATTTCAAAGAAACCTATTCATAGCTTCGTTGTATTTACAATCTATTAAACTTTATGTCATCAAAATGTCATAAATTTATTTGTGTTATAAGAATACAAATATCTCACACCTTAAGGATTTTAGACTTTAACAGGAGAGATGTAATTCAGTGATATACACACTGTAGTACATGAATTTCTTATTGCCTTTAGACATACTGACTAAAAGAAACCATAAAAACATAGGCCAAATTTTTTACGATGCATACACTGTAAAATATTCCTATTATTTATTGATAAATTGTTTGTTATTGGGCAAATGTTAGTGACAGTACAAAAATTTCTCTTGCAAAGTTATTCGTCTGTGTAACTACCAGAGCCTTGTTTGAACGGCGTTCAATAAATAATTGTACTAAACTGACTCTTGTCTACAAGCTCAGAGGAAATGGCGGACATTCGAGATCAAATAGTAAATAATTAAAGACTGTTCACGATAAAGTGAGCACTTTAGAAATGAACATTAGCAAAAAAATCACTGCCCCTGCATGCACATATTTTAACGGACGCGCTGTGTGACATTCACACAGTAAAGTTGGTAACGATGGATGGAAAGTAGTTCCATATCTTAACGTCGAATAAAAAGTGTTAGGTAACCATTTGTGAAAACTTAAAATTATTAATTTCGCTTTCTATTTTTTTAATGCATCGAAGTGTAAAAATGAACAGATTTGTAAAGTATTAACTTTCTTAATAATTTCACAGTTCCATTTGACCGACGCATGAATAAAGAGATGAGGCCTATGGCAATGTTAATTTTAAATACGGTGGAAGAATACAGAACGTGCATACAAGTAGATCCTAAGCTGAGCTATAAAAAGTGCTCATTTCACCGTGAACAGCCTGTAATTGTGCATACTCTAGGGGTAACGTACAGAGTAATTGCATGCAACAAGAAACGTAATGCAAGTGTTAAGAACGTGAAACAATTTAAAACAACTCAAATAATCCTGGCAGAACATCGGTGCCTCGATGGTGGATCTGCCCTCATAGTTCAGTGGCAAAGTGGCCGACTTGTAGGAGAGTAGGGAGTTCGCGCCCCGGCAGATTTTCACTTCGCATGTCGCGCACATGTGAACTGTAAATTTGTCATCAAGTCGGTCTAACTTGAGCTCGTCAGACGTCACCAACACGCTATGTCCAACGGCAAATGTATCAGTCAAAATGCCTATAAAGTCAACTTTAAAAAATAGGTGGGTGAACCGGGTTCAATTTCCGGCGAGGTCGCCTCCTGATATTGGCATGTGAGAATCGTGCTGCACGATGCCGCTGGTTGGCAGGTTTCCTCGTGGATCTACCGATTCTCCCGCCCTCTTCAATACTAGCCACATTTCACCCTCATCGGCTCTCAAGATCTCGATGTTAAGAGCCAGCCAAATATCTCCATCAACAATAAAGACAACCTTAGGAACACCTGACGCTGTTGCACATTAACTGTTTATGTTCCATAAAAATTATTGCTATATTCATAACTTTACATTTTTTCAGTGTATTAGTTTGTATTGTGGTTAAATGTGGGGGGGGGGGGTGGACAGGAAAGAGGAGGGGGGGGGGTTAACGCAAGAGACCTGTGTCTGAATCTTTGAGTTGACAAGATATGTTTTTTCAGTTATATTTTGAAAGAGTTTCTCTATCTCCTCACTTTCTTTACATTTGTTTTCTTGATAAAAAATATTATTTAATTTTCACTTATTAATAATGTAGTTGGAAATTGCAGATTTTACAAGAAAATATGTTATATTTATTCAAATAAATAATTTTTAGCAAGAGGGTTTCCAAGAATTTTCCTTGTAAAAGTTCAAAAAAATTACATTTGTACCTGTGATAACTTTTTTATTTGGTTTTTTAACGTGTCAGTTTTTCTGACTAATGTTTAAAGTAATTGGAAAAATTTTAATCAGACTAATATATCTAAAACGATATATTCGTGCGTACACTAAATTCGAACTTTCAGAGACTTAAGTAACCTGTGAAAAGAATTAAATCCAATCATTTTTTTTGACCGTGTTTGTTCGTTAATATTTCCACATGGTTGGAACGGCTTGGACATGTTAGATACGGAATTATATAACAAGGTGTTTATAAAGATATCTAGACCAATTGTATATTACCGGCTATGCACAGTTAGAAATATTGATTTGTTATCTTGTGACTTCGGGCTCTTCGAAGGTTTAATATAGATAAAATGCCCGTTTAGCTGCATAAATGTGCTACAAATGCGCCAAGGGAGATTGGTTGTTTTCGAAAATTCATTACTGTAGTACTGTGAGATAACTGTTGGTAAATAAAACTGCATAAGTCTAACCCTCGCTTAGCAATCCTGTTCCGTTGACCGTCTTTTGTTTTTAGAGTGACGCTGTACCAGTCTTTCTCGTCAAATCAAGGAATTGAAAGCTCTGAAGTTAAATTGTGGTTCCCATTACCTTTGCACTCCCGAAAACTAATCAAAATTTAACTCTCTGAAATGTCTGCGATCTCAAAACGAAGTAAGAGGAGGGGAAAGAGGGTTGGTAGAGATTCTCTGGGCAAGTAAATTCAACGATGCGTGGGGAACACCAAAGACGCATCTCGTGTTGGCTCCTTGGGAGCAATTGTACCCACCCCCAACAGGCTCATCCTTCCTGACGTAATGTTCGCCCTCGGAGATATCACCATCACTGCAGACAACACAAGGGGTTGTCGAGTCGCCAGCGAAGCGAGGGATGGGTAGAGGGGAGTGCAACGCAAGTAACACACATTTCCCCCTTTTGTCCCGGCGCATTTGAATACCACCCCGATACCAGTAACAATCAGAGTAACGAGTCTCGGATAGGAGATGTTAGGCAATGGCGGAGAGGGGTAGGATGGTGGAGAGAGAGAGAGAGAGAGATAGAGAGAGAGATAGAGAGAGAGAGAGAGAGAGAGAGAGAGAGAGAGAGAGAGAAAGAACTCCTTGGAATAGTTACATCGAAATTTTATTGCTCACATTCAGCCCAAACCCCCCCCCCCCTCCCCCCTTTTACCCAACCCGTTTCAGCCCTCACTCATAGCCCGAGCGGCCGAAGAGACGGCCCGGAATGGAAAATAATAAAAACGGAGTGAATACGCAAATGTAATCTCGGCCAGGGCAGAAGAAGACGCCTTGATGGCACATGATGGGTCCAAGAACGTAGTAATGGCGGCTGGAGACTTGGAGCGCGCACCTAGACGACTTTCCTCTGGGACTCGAGCCAGCCCAGCGCTTCGAACAGACACATGTTCCGATGTTGTCAGGACCAAAGTTTCGCAACGTTCAAATGTTTCCTTTCGCGGTTGCTTTATAAACTGCCCGTGGTGTCAGAGAATTGGACCTGCACGGTGGATAAGGTACGCGTGTCTGAGCTGTATGGAAGATCATAATCTTTTATAGGCTATTCACAGTAAAGTGAGCACTTTTGAAAGAATTTTCATTTGGAATACTGGTCAATAAACATATGTTATTTTACCATACGACCTTAGATTTTGAGTGTGATGAAATATACATACTGTGTTTATTACTTACATAGCAATATTTATTTAAAAGGTGGTTAAAGGATAAAAAATGGCTGAAAGTAAAAAGTAACTAGAGCCTCAAAAGTGCTCACTTTACCGTGAACAGCCTATTAAAAATAAGAATCGTTAATCGCCCCGAGGCAAACATGTTCTGTTCCTTGACAACTGTAGCTATTATACACGAAAGAGAATTTAAAAATTGCGCACTAAATTGATAGAAGAATTCCTTTTAGTATAATATAATGTGCAAAATATACGCACTGCAATTCAATGAAAAGCATTGCTCGTGCCTACCAGTATTTTAGAAAGAAATGATGAGGTCATGGCGTTTATTACTCCTAATTACCGTTATAAACTCTCAGGTAAATACGTTAATAATTCGTAATAATTGAAGAATGGAGCATGCAAACGTTAACAAACATGACACATGCCACTGTTAGTATTTTGCTACTAAAATGAAAATGCTAATATTACTACATTTTTACTAATCACATAGATCTTAAGGATTTATATTTCATTTATTCTTATTTGGAATTGTATTCTTATGTTACCACAGAAAATTTTGTGTAGCTTACATGTTGCATCAGAAAGTAGTTTAATTTAAAGTTTAATCCTGCGTTTAATTTTACGACTTATGTTTACAATACAGTATCCGTTGCCTTGCTGTTCAGTCGGTGTCACTTCGCCTGCTAGGTTCGCATATCATGCCCTCATATGGCTACAAACTAGCATTCATGTGGTGATACACAAAATAAATGCTATAGTAAAATTTATTATTTTATCCTGCTTCAACAACCTGTTTTTTTTTTTACGCAGTAGCAAAGTCAGGGCTAAACTGTAGAGAGAGAGAGAGAGAGAGAGAGAAACTCTTTGCTCCCCCACCTTCCACACCTTCTAGGGTGAACCATAAATAAAGGGACAGGATATGATGCTCTAAACCGGTCCTTTACAGCCAATAAATTTGTAGGTAGCCAAGTAAGAAGGTACACCGTTCAAATATCGCTGCCAACATTTCATCCCGGAGCTTGGGGAAGCTGGGAGAAGGGAAATTGTGTTGGGTTTGAGAATACAGGAATGGACGAGGGGGGGGGGGGGGTGTGAGAACTCATAACAGCGCTAGAATAGAAGACGGAGGGTATGAAAGAAGGGTAGGAGGGGGGGGGGGGTTGGCGAGGAACCCAATTTCAATATTTTACGTGGCAATGCGGGTGGCGTTGGTGGCGCGTGCCTCCGAGCCGGGGAATCGAGATGCGGTTCTCAGTGGGCCCCCTCAATCGTGTTTGTCTCCAAGACGAGGTGTAGGGTTATCTACTCCCGTGTCACAGCCTTCCATATTTTCTTGTTATCCGCAGATTTCTCGGTACGTACATCCCAGGTATTAAAAATATATTGTAAACGAAGCTGACGTTTACGCATTCACAATCCCCATTGGCGCAACAAGAACCTGGCATGAACCATTTCAGTCAAATAAGTTTTATTTAAACTTACTATAAAAATACCGTCTAGCTGCGCATGTTATTGCATCGTATTGTATTGTAAAGGGCTTTTTAACGTCCCCCGGTTTTATGCTTCAAAGCTTAGCAGGGTACAGCTTACATACTAACTTACAATCTAACTTACCAGGGACTCGAACCCAGAGCCTCTCGACTGCGCCACGGGAGGTCGGCTACATATTATTTATTCTCTGTGGTTCCTAGAACGGCATTTTTCCTCACAGCATTGGACAGTACTGAAATCCTTATATAATAATTATTATTGTATATAACACACAACAAAGTTTATTTTTCGAATTAGGGGTTACATTCAATGCTGGAAAATATTTCAACAGTAAAAGGGATTATTCACTAATCCTGCTATGAAACAAGATTTGGTGCATACGCTCTCTGTAACTCACGTACCCAACATAGCAGCTCAGAATCACCACACGAAGTATGTCGTCTGAACATCTATTATACATAGATCTGAAATCCTTGATGTCAAGAGTTGAACTAAATGTTAAAAATCGCGACGAGTAAATACGTGCACACTCATTCACATATACGTTTCGTTAATTCTCAATAGCATTCGCTACATTACAGAACGTTGTAAAAAATTGCAATATTTAGATGTGCATAAATATGCATACATAAACACATATAGCATATGTGCATACATGTATGTAGGCCTACAGATGCATACATGTATGCATAACATACATACATTTAAACTTGTACTAGATCACAGACACGTGGAACTCTACGGGATATAAAGTTGAGCAAGGACAATCTGGTCCGTTCGTGATTATGTAAAAAACGAATGCAACTTCAGGTTATTTTTTATTTTTTTAAATTTTGGCGAGCACTTTGAGGGAGGACCACCAAACTTAGTGTAAAGGGACATCTGAAAGATTTTGTAGGTGAAGGGATAAAGTGTAGAGATATTGTTAAGCAACTCGTCGAGGAGTGCAGTATACTTAGTGTAAATGAGCATCTAAATGAGCGTGCGGGAAAAAGGGCGAAGAGTAGAGTAATCGTAATTAATGCGTTAGTCAATAGTGATGTAGTAAATTCTCTACTGTGGTTGCTGGTTCCTGCTGCTTGCGCTGGGCGTGTACAGCACTGAGCAAGCGCCAGCTTACCTTGCGACATTTCGCCACACGCCACTGGTTTCAAATGCCGAATAAAAAGTAACCTTTAATTCAAAAATCAAATATTTTCCAGAAAGGAGTTAAACAGCGCAGAGCTTTTAATTGTACAGAAATAAAGTCAAGCCTAAAATATTCGTGACTAAAAGATAATTTATCACACTATATCAAATGTAGCATAACATTCAATTAAGTTGTGCATTTGCACTGGTGTTAATAGGATGATGTTAACTGATGCAAGGAGCGAAAATGGTTTCGTTTGCAATGGCCTGGAGTTACAGGAGTGCAAGCCAACAACGAGAAATTATAATGATAGTTAACAAAAATAGGTCACCGAAAAAATTGTTCCAAAGTTTTAACTCTGCAAGAGTAGTTATATTAAGTAACGCTGCATATCTCGGGATTAAAAAGAAAGGCTTCGGAGTGTAGTGAAAGAAATAAGGAAACTCGAGGATGAATATTTGTATCTCTTATGATAAGTTTACTTAAACATAAGCAAAGTAATATAAAACGTCTTTCGTGTTAATAGTAAAGACGCAGACGATAATAGAGCGTCCTCCTCGAAGGTAGTGGATGGCTTTGAATGTTTTACGGGCTGAGTAAAAAGTGGTTACCATATTTATTGTATTTTAGAGACTTGTCGGTTTGGTTAGCGGCCGCTCCTAAAGTGCACAGCCGAATGGAGTCCGGTAATCGTCAATTACGCCTCCCTTCCTTATGACATTGCCCAAGCTCATATGCATCTGGTGCAAAGTATAAAAGTTTAGGAAACGCAGGCATGCTAGAGTCTGTGTCTCAAAAGGCCTGAGGGCATATGTCAAAGGCGGCAAAGTACCTATATAAGCGAATATTTACTTAAGAAATTCCAAATTGCGACCCGAATTCCGAAAATCGCTAAGGATAATGGCATAGAAAGTATATTTCTTTACGATATTCGGAAAATCGAAAAAATCCAAAATCAAAATAAAAATCTAATATTTCTTCGAGAACAGTTCCTGCACAATGATACTGGTGGAAATTTAGGAAGGAGAGAAGAGAATACGGGAAACACGGAATCAGAAGCGGGACTGGTCAAATATATTAATAATAAAAGTGTTTGAATGAAAGGAAATGACAGGGTAACAGCGATGGTGGTGGACTGGTGCGGTAAAATATACCGATGAGAAATTATTTTGGGAACGGAGTGTACCAATATGAGATCCGCAGCTTCAGCGGCTTAGGAAACTACAGCCAGTTAAGCATAAAACCTGGGTGACCAAAATTTTATCTGAATATGAACAATAAATATGTTTTTAAAATTATATGTTTATATGTGTATACAAGAATTGAAAGGTAGGTCCGAATGTGTCTTGGAAAACAAATATGTTAACAATATAAAATATCCTAAGAACTATCGTCAATGCAGGCATTTTTAAAACGTCATAAAGCTGAATTAAATAATGTAATATGCCTAAACTGTCAATGATTATGTTTAGATGTAGCAAAAGTATACGAACACACGTACACACAAACACGCAATGGAATGTAAACATTGATTTAGACAGATGCTACATGGCAGTCAAATTGCAATGTTTGTTTACATTTGGTGGAATGATACGAAATGGGCCTGCGAGTAGATATTTAGCAGGGCTCCGAGAAAGTTGCTTCCAGTGGGGAATGGACTATAGTTGAATTTCACTGCGAATCAGTGGTTTCCCGCTGATTCTCTTTTAGAGTGTGCATTCACATCCATACCCACATTTTTGGGACTTTTTTATGAAGTCCCAAAATATATTATATTTTGAAGTCCCAAAATATATATGAAGTGAAATATATTAATAACAAACTTTCATGAAAAAAGAGCATGGGATACCGTGCTACTTGTTCTGACGTATTGGCCCCATACAGTTGCAGCAGCCAAACTGACTGTTTTACTTCTGCCACCAAATAATTCCGTCTTCCAACACGTAAAGTGGAAATGTATTCCCCCAATTGTTATTTGATATTGTACTATAATGTGCATCCTAGGTTTTATGAAATTCGGATGTTTCTGGTAATGAATGTAAAATTACTAACTTCGTCAAATTGAATCTGACAGACATTAAAACCACGAAAGCCATTAATATATCACAAAATAGTTTTTTTTTCGCGCAAAGTGCGTGCAAATTATTTCTGACGCAAAATTATTTAGTTTTAATAAATAGTGTTTATATATAACCATGTTGACCAACATATTTGGAATGAAATGATACCTCAGATTACGCAACATCTCCTTTCGTCAAAAAACAAAAAATAACAACTAACCACAAACATCAAGCTCTGTGTAATTGCGCAAAGTCCATTTCGAGTGGTTTTCAGCGGAAATGACAGATAATAGATGTGTAGTAGTAATAACTTGGACATAATCTTAACAGAATTATATAGAGAGTAAAAACTACTTACCTTTGCAGCTAAATAAACTATAAACACCGAAATACACCAAGCATGGCGCTGACACTTTGTATGTGTATGCATTCATGTGAAGAAGCTCACGTATTGCCATAATGCGAGAGTTAAACACGTCCTTAGGTATTTATCACGTGTGTCACCTTAAAACTGGCTCCTCAATACTTACGACAAACTTTAGTACAAACACACGTTTACACCCCCTCTCACAGTACAGCAGAATGCAAGTCAAGTTGTCTGCGCCGTTCCTTTTCGGCCCACTTCCAGTAGTCCCTCTTTACTCTGGCGGCTGTCTCGGGACTTAAGGCCCTCACATAATTGAAAACTTTCAAATCTGACTTTACCATTTGACTTTACGTCTGCTTTCAGACACGTTGTTTCTTATGGAGCTGGGCACAATGGATGTGTCAAAGGTAAAGTCAAGCACTCTTGACTTTGCGATTTCGAAAAGTTGAAATTTAAAGTCAAGGTCAAGCAGCCATTTTGTCGAGAATCTAACAGAGGTTATGTGGAAAGTGCGTTATTTTACTGTAGGGCGATTTTAATATCGGTATATTAAACAAAGCTCGTCATAAATTAAATAAATGGCAAACAAATATAATGCGAAGAGGAAATATATAAATTGACATATTTTAATTGAAGTAAAAAAATCAGTTTTTTTGTTTCGAAATAAAATTTTAATATAAATTTGAAGCCTATGTTAAGAAGAGGTACGAAAAATGCATTCGTGCATAATACCATAATTATTTACATAATAAGATACACATTTTTACGAAGCTGGCAGAACCGTTGTTCAATTGTCTAAACTCTGACTTTGCAATTGTATTGTGTATTGGTGGTTTCGTCAGAGGAAAGTAAACGTATAGTCAAATGCTAAAGTTTTCTATTGTGTAAGAAGCTTTAACTGCAGGTCTTCCCCAGCTGTCGGCGCTCTACCCTGCACGCTAGTCCGCGACTGCGGCCTAATGCCTAGGCTACAATAACCGTAGCGTTCCCGTAGTAAAATAATAGTGGCGTTACCGCGGGAGTATGGAAATGTACTGTCTACAACTGCAGTACGGAAACTGTTACGCGGCTAATGGAAAACGAGCACAAAAAATAAGACAGGCTGTACACGTATTGCGGATATTTACAAACAACGTGTTGGCTAACCTGATATTTATTTTTGTTTATCTATTTGCGATGAAAAAAGTTTCATAGCAATCGTGTTTCGGGATGTAGTATTTATGTTAATAATTGCGTTGACTATTTAAATAAACGTAAATCGGAACAGTACCGCAAAGTTCGTTTAATAACTATGTTCTTGTTACAAGCTTGCACTGCACTGACTCTCGTGGTTGGAAATGTTGTCTGGTGATTGGCCGGCGTAGAACTCGACGTAAGAGAATTGAAAATATTCAATCCTCTTTACGCCGCTACCGCGAGCAGGCTGCCATCTTACGCCGTTATGTTGTGTTGTAGCTGGTCCCATATACAAGCGTGGGTTCAATTTCGTATTGTTAACTATCTTTCCTGTGCTACTTCGTACGCATGACATTTTGAACTTTGAATCGCTCTAGCCACTTCTTTTGGGAAGGAAAGGACAGCCCATATACAAAAAATGGAGAAATGCAGGAGATATTTTAAACAGTTTTTTTATTATGCAGTAAACCTAAGAAAAGCTTAATCCAGTACCTATTTACATTCCTGATCATCATATCGCTCTAGCCACTGCGTCCCCATTTGATATATATTTATCCACTGTGCCACTACGGCCCCACTTGATATAGTTCTATCCATTAAACCACTGCGGCCCCACTTGGAATAACGCTAGCCACTGGGCCACTACAGTTTTTTGGAAGAAAAGGACAGCCCATAGACAAAAAAGAAAGGAGAAATGACGGAACATTTTTTAACATAGCTTTTTTAATGCAGTATTCCTGAGAAAAGCTTAATCCAGTACCTATTTACATCTCTGAGTATAACCTTTTCTGGAACCGTTTGAGATATCTCGATGAAACAACGACTAAGTTTGTCCGGGTGTTATTATCTTTAGACTGTGTAAATTTGATGGCAATACGTTCAGTGGTTTTAGAGTCAAATCCGATCGGACAGAAAGACAGACATGAAAAAAATTAACATTACATATGGCTTAGTAATTAATTATACTATTTGAAAAAAAAAAATTAAAAGTGAAAAATTCGAAAATCGCAGGCAGACACTTCTCTTTTATTTAGTAGTATAGATTCTTACGGTGATTGTAGCCGGGCCTTAACTTGCAAGATGGCGGTGAACTGAAGGGAGGGACGTGGACTTTAAGAGGAGCGAAGAACGGACACACTTCTCATATCATGCAAGTTGGAATTTCTCTCGGGACGTGGCGAGGGCTACTGTTGTCGCATAGCTACTTGTTACCCGCTCGCCTTGGCTCGCGCCAGCTGTTTTATTTTATCTCTCGCCCGTCTCCCATCTTCTCCTGCTTCTCCTTCCCCTGGCTCCGCTTCACACCATCCAGGCACTCCTCTTCCTCGGTCCGTCGCTGAGTTGCTCTGCTTTTCCCTTATCGCACGCAAACGAAGCCGGAGGGGAGATGCATGGTGGCGACAGCCCCTGCCAACCAATATTAAAATAACTCCCCCAGCTCCACTCGAGCTAGACAACCAAGTGTCGAAAAACACCTCGTGCCAAGATGTGCCGAATCTTGTTTTGGGCCTAGATAAGCGGCTGAGCGGGCGTTCCTCTTTCTAAACGCCATTTTGCACTTGTGACGTAGCCATAAATAAAAATATAAAAAAATGCAATGTTTGTACTGATTATGTGACAGGACGATTTCCAGTACCGTGGTCAAAATAACGAGAAAAAATATATATATATATATATATTATATGATATTTAAAACTGTCAATTTTTGTGGAAAATACATAAATATTAAGCACTAGAAAACTATCGCTACAAAACTGTTAGATGACTATTACGAAATCAGTCCGTGCTCCCCTGAAAAATGGAAGTAGGCTGTTAAAATATTTTTTATTCATTTTACGGATATGGTTTGATAAAAATTCGTCCCAAAATGTCCGTTAATTCTCCGTAGAATTACGGACACGTTGCTTTTTACAAACGGACATTCCGTAAATTTTACGGATCTTTTCGTGAATTCGCGGAACCTCTCCTTAAATTTTCTTTTTGGTTTTCTACACTTTTGGTTTGAAAAAAGAGGTAAGGAATAAAAATATTTAATTAGCGTTTCGTGAGTGTTTAACTGTGTGTAAAAAAAATGAAAATGAAAAATTATTTTACACCTGAGCGATAAGTGAACCCGAGTCGAAAATTTAAGAGTCAGTAACTCTAACCATTCACTTACGATTTTATGATAACTTCAGATATAACTTTGGTATTTCTAGGAGAGCCATGTAGGCCACTTTTTAAGTTTATACTAATGTTTCTGCATTTGAAGTGTCGCTAACTGTAAAAACGCATGATACTACTTTTCTGTGTTTGAAGGAATAAGTGTTAGTGGTGTGGATATCCTAACTGGCACAGAAATTATAAATTTTTGGTTACAGCGGCGAAGAGGGCTTTATGTTGATTCCACATTATTCTGTCCCGAAACCAAGCTACGGACACTTTCCGTATTTTATGTCAACGGACCTCAGCTTCGTTTTTTCATTATTGACTGCGTTTCCGTACTGTAAACTATATTTCGGTAATATAGTCTACGGAAAATTTTAACAGTATAGGGATAATTTCCTCACAGTACAGGATTTTACAAAATTGCATGTTAATACTTTGGGGTAACATTTCTCACATCTGAATGATGAAAAAATGTTATATGAACATAGGACCGCAAATGCTTCGTTGCGTCAGTACAGCCCTCAAAGCTTAACGTACAGTGTATGGCCCACGTGCTGGATCATGTTACTGTGGAATGCCATCGCAGCTGCAATTGGCAGCCCCACACCAACCACCGAGGAACCCTGATTTGAATCCACTAGACTTTTATTTGTGGGGACATTCAAAGGCACTTGTGTATGCAACCCTAGTGGAAGATTTGGGCACCATCCGGGTGTCCGTGCAATGGCGGGTTTATGCATGTGTTCGTGCTGATAGAGCATATACTGTACGTTATGTATTACGGGCTGTAGTGAAGAAACGAAGCATTTGCTGACCTATATTCGTATAACATTTTCTCATTGTCCAGATGTGAGGAATGTTTCCTCGAAGTATTGACATGCAATTTAGCAGACGCAAATATTTTATTTTCGGTATAGGATATATCTTCCTTTTCTTGTTCGGGACTCCTTTTACCTTTGAGAATGTATATTGTTCCCTGTGTGTTAAAAGGAGTTATCTGAAAAATACAAGGATTCTAACTGTCACGTTCCTCAAAAGGTACATACAGCTTCAAAAACGAACATTTATTAGGCCTACATTCGAAACCTGACTGTACGAATAATTTTATATGTGTAGTTTTAATAAAAACTGCAAAGAAGTAAATATACTTAACCTAAAAAATACTCCAGCAATAATCGAATGATTTGCAAATTTATGCAACTTGTGAGTCACGGCAAAAGTAGTTAATTACCACGGCTGCCTAAGCAAAGCTGCAATTATAATCTTCTACGAAGCGACTGTTCCTATTCGACCTAGTTAGAGTTTGTAATTAGTCAATATAACACCAATTAATTTATATTTGTTCTAAGATCAGGAAATTAATGTGAATATTCAGTTAGCTGACTCCTGATTAATTCGCAGAGAGTTATCTACTCAACAGATAGAAAAAGTCACTTCGTAGATACACGTATGTAAAAGAAACTATTTGGCTTACAGTTATTGCATACTGATTACATCAAGAAATATTTTCAGTAAAAATTAAGATTGCGGTGATATTATTATCTATTCAGTTTTATACAGAGCATACAGAACTTAGATAAAGAGCAATATTGGCTAGCTTACTAGACATATTTAGTATAAGATTATACGCAAATAGATTTTTCGTCAACATTTTTTACCGTATCACATTACCCAGTAACACGTTCTGTTCAACAATAAATATTGAAATATACTGTGAGGGATTTTGTGACAGACTTGAAGTGTAATTAACTTAACTAATGCTTCTCTCCAACAAAGGTTTTTCGAATTCATTGGTTACATTTTCGTGTAACCTTAGATTACTTTTTGCTTGACAAATTAAAAATAATTCATGGAAAAACTGCACGTTTTAATTAAATGAATAAACACAGGGATACGTCAATCTCTCCATCTCTTCATATATATATATATATATATATATATATATATATATATATATATATATATATAACAGTGTGTCATTACAAATCTTTCCTACTGCAAAAATTAACTACTCACATGTTATAACACTCAGATACTTGAAAGTTGTCTAAATGGAAAGGGAAACTCAATTTTTTTTTAATTTGGTTCACAAAATTAAAAATCACGTGTGCTCAATGTGAGCGCCCTTTGTCACGCGACACACATAGAGTCTGTAGTCCAATACCTGCCATACACGTTGTAACATTGGAAGATCCACTAATGCAATGGTCGATGGTAAAGGTGGCTGATAAACGTGTTGTTTGACTAAACCCCAGAGAAAAAAATTTACAGGGTGTAAGATCGGGGGAACGTGGAGGCCAACGCAAACGTTCATTATCGTCACGGCCAGCACGTCCAATCCGTCAGTTCGGTAGTCTTCTATTGAGTTCACGTCTGACACCCAAGTGGAAATGGGGTGGTGGACATTCCTGCTGAAGAATGAAACCTTGTTTTCCTTGTTCCAGTTGTGTAAGAAGCCATGTGTGTAAAATTTTCAGGTACGAGATCCCCATGACTGTGTTCTCGTCAAAAAATAAAGGGCCGTATACCGTTTGATGGCTGATGGCACAAAAAACATTACGCTTGGAGGAGTCGCGCACATGCTCCACATAACCTTTAGAATTTTCCAGACCCCAGATCCTGACATTGTGTTTGTGCACTTTGCCCGACAGGAGGCAAGTGGCTTCATCACTGAACACCAACAATGCAGAGAAACCATCAGTTTTCATTTCGATTAGCACGTCCTCGCAGAAAGACAGTCGCTTGGCTTTGTCGTATGGTTTCAGGGCTTACAACAATTGCAGACGGTACGGATGGAACCGAAAACGTTTCCGTAAAATCTTCCACTCAGTTGGTTACGGAATGTCCAAGTCTCTGCTGGCTGTTGCGGTTTATTTCTGTGAACTTTACATAAAACTAACTCTCTCTCTCTCTCTCTCTCTCTCTCTCTCTCTCTCTCCTCTCTCTCTCTCTCTCTCTCTCTCTCTCCCTCTCTCTCACACACACACACACACACGCTCCACAGTTACCTCGCTTACTGGTGGACAGCTGGGTGACTTTCGCTTACAGATGCATCCTCTTGCTTCAAAGTCTGTGTACCACTTACGGATACTGGGTTCACTGGGTGCATCTTCACCAAACTTCCTTCTAGAGTCTGTCACTGTGCTACAGTGATAACAGACTTGCAGACGTGGAAATCCTGCACACAGAAAGCCTTCCTGTCTTCGTTGGCAGCGATTTTCTCTCATATCGCCCCTAGCGGCGAAATCAATAATATGCGACTGCTGTACCAATCACTAAAACTTTTTGAGTTTCCCTTTCCATTGAGACAACTTTCATGTATCTGAGTGTAATTAAACGTGAATTATTAATTTTTGTAATCGGAAAGATTATTTGTAATGCCATTGTATATATATATAGTATGCTATATACGTTTGTATGTACCACAGTGTTACCAGTATTTATATTAACATTTTAATTTGTATTAATGATCCGTATAATACAAAATATCATATAATTCAGATAATGTTATTAACAGGCAAGGAATTTTCTCACCACGGAAATAAATATACTGTTTCGGAAGTAAAAGAAATTATTATCTTCCTTTGTGTTGTTAATGGCTGCGTAATATATTTAACCAATTATTTATTAATTATGCACACGTGGTACTTTTTTAGTATCACTCGTGAATATATATGTATAGAGTCCAATCTCGATTGGAAGCGACTTATGAAAATCAATCTTTGAAAAAACTCTCTAGGCAAAACACGTCAAACTGTTTTTTTTTCTCAATAACCTGTATTCCACAAATATATAACACTATGGTTAACTTTAGAGTACTGTATTATTGAATAAATGAAACTTTACCTTAATATCTTCTATAACTTGTAATATTTATTTATTTTTAAATATGAAATAACAACAGCGATAGCAGCGACTTGTTGGCAACGGCCGGTAAGAAATAGTTCACAGTTAAAATATAATTTTAACCTAGTTTTTTACTATATTATTTGTAAATTAAACGGTGCCTATTGAAATATTGAAATATTTAGGTAGCCCCGATGGTAACATATCTCATTTTCACAGTTTAAAATAACAGCGGAAAATATCGTGAGTAGGCCGTAATGGTACGGTGTTGTTTTATCGAGCGAGAGCAATTTTGAAGCAACTATCGTTAATTCAGGCATTTTTAAAACGTCATAAAGCTGACCTAAATAATGTTACAGACCTAAACTGTGAATATTCATAAGAAATTATTTTTTAAATAGACCTAAGACAGAATTATTTGAAAAGCTGTTAACAGTAAACAACACATTTGACAGGTATAAAAGTAGAAGTCACATTTCAATTTTTTTTTTTTTTAGGTGTAGCGAAAGTATACGAACACATGTACACACTAACACACAATGACATGTAAACATTGATTTTGACAGATGCTACATGGCAGTCACATGGCAATGTTTGTTTACATTTGGCGGAAGGATACGAAACGGACCTGCAAGTAGATATTTAGCAGGGCTCCGATATATATATACCTTATATATATATATATATATATATATATATATATATATATATATACCTTTTTCAAAAGTATTGAATTATTTATAATGCAACGCAGACGTGCAAAAAATTTTAAATTATAAAAATTAAGAAATAATAATCGGTAACTCTTTACATGTTAATTACCTTAGGCGGTTTCTATGATGAAGGCAGTTTCTTTTTAGGAATTTCAAACTTTTGTATTTAGATATGATTTAGTTAACCTGCAAACATTCTAATAGAACGGGTATTAATTTATTGCATTCAAGTCGATATTAAGAGTACGCTTCCATAAATTTAAAAGTAATTTTTTACACGGGCAATGGAAGTAGAGCTGTCGGAAATAATTAAAACATTTGATTCCATTTTTATAATGGATGAGAGATCAATGACTGTAAGGCCCCATTTCGGATAATCATATTGCAAGAACGCCAGCTCAAAACATGTAGTTGTTCCTTGGCAGAAATAATGAAGGAGACTCCTGATTGTATGATCAGATTTTTTAGACAACTGGTGGTGCTAGACCTATAACCCATGTGCATATCCCTTAACTTAAGGTGTATATGGCGATGTAAGTAACAGCTATTCAATGACGGCATAAAGGGGAAGTGTACGTTCTATTAACGGTTACTTACGACTTTTCTAAAGTCCTGCTGAAGATCTACTTCCAATATATTCCTCCGCCTCATGCAAACAAGGGTTACGCGAATCTAGAAAATTACACCAAAGGGTCAACGCACCGCATTCTTGCGGACTCAGTCAAATAGTATTTTGCATAAGAACTATTTCTTACTACGCATTAATAACACACCTACTTTCTCCTGTTTTTATTGATGGGAATTTTTTCTCCTGACACATGGGTTTTCACTTTTTTGTACCTGTATACGTGAATTGTGATTTTGAAAAATTTGATTGACTATATTTCATCACAATTTTTATACGGTACAATTATGCTTCAAAATTACTGTAATATAATATTCATTGTGTGCCTTGTGTTACACCATGCAATTCAGTTAAGTTATAGGATGAAGGATCATTCCTTTAATATAATAATGGTAATGAATTCTGATTGTATTACACACGTATAGCTAGCCACATATACAATTCATTTTGACCTATTTGATAAAAATACAATAAATTAATGAATTAAACTGTGAACTTTTCTTTCTGTATTAGTTCGCCAACAAATAATGGTATTTTATGATCAAGCTAAAGATTATGCGGCTGCCTATACGTGTACTACAACCATAATACATTCGTATTATTATATTACAGTAATGATGCATCTGTAATGAAACATAATATATATAATTGAAAATACTGAGATGTCACATTTCATTTGCACAAACATTAATTTTTTGCACCCTTTTTATTCTTTCTCTTGCCTCGGCTAGCTACTAGTATGATGCTAAGAGTTTGCTTTAAACCATTCCACACTTACCATTCTCATTACACCCTAAAATAGCAGAACAGCAAAACTACAAGTTATTAAAATTCTGAAACACAACATAGAGCAACAGTGAAGAATCCAAAATAAGCCTCTGACTACTTCAACAATTCTAAGTAAGAGTAGAAACAGTAATACCTCTGAATAAGATGTTTAATTAATAAAATATTAAATCTGATATAGTAACAAAAAATTAATAGGTTTAGCCACATTAGTGGTTTCTTGAATAACAAATTATTAATATTTTTAACATTTAAGTTATATTGCTCATATGCAAAAATTGTATTGAAAACTTATCTCAAATGAGAAAGTCCAAAATTATCATACTATTTAAAATTTCTGAAAGAAAAATATATTTAATTATAACAGAACTAACTTGGAACGACAATAGCCTTTCATAACTTAGTAAATCATTTCTTCAGAAAATTAAAATTTTAACTAGTGCTGCACTCCATTGAAATATAATCCAAAATGGACTTAGCTGCAAAACCCTGTAGTTGTAGATGGGATGTTGATGGCCAGAATAAAATAGTAATTTTCTTTCTACCTCCTCAATTGCCAAATGTTGCTCAGCCTAGTTGTTTCTCTGCAGTAAGAACATCTTTTCTTCTCATATTTTCAGATATCCAGTTTTCAGGATTAAATTGTGCTAATTACAATTCATAGCACCTCATAAGAAAATCTTCAGTCGCAGAAAAACTACAATATATTCAAATTATACTATTTAACTCCTCGGATAGTGTAGTTCCATCTATAGAATAAAGCCATTATAATTTTGTTACTTTTTTCTTACAAAGAGGAAATCAGTATTCTTTTAAAACATAGGCACATTCCTTCCACGTCTGTCATACATAGGAAGCATTAACTGAAATATGGTAGTTGAGTTGGCTAATAACACAAAAATGCAAATTTTACCCTAATCATAACTCGGATGTTACACTTCGTACAACAACTTACTGAATTGTATGGTGAAACACCTAGCAAGAACTTACTAAACAAACGGTACAAGCAGTCGCCCGCCAACTCACTTATTTGCATGGTGAAACACCTAGCAAGAACTTACTAAACAAACGGTACAAGCAGTCGCCCGCCAACTCACTTATTTGCATGGTGAAACACCTAGCAAGAACTTACTAAACAAACGGTACAAGCAGTCACCCGCCAACTCACTTATTTGCATGGTGAAACACCTAGCAAGAACTTACTAAACAAACGGTACAAGCAGTCGCCCGCCAACTCACTTATTTGCATGGCGAAACAGCTGCTAACACACTTATCAGACAAACATACTGCAAGCAGTGTTCATCAAACTGGCCTGCAGTATTGCCCACCCTGCTGCAAGTAGGATACACAGATACTGCCTGTGGACGCAGTCTAAGCCAGCCGTGTGTAACACACTGCTGTGTGACGTCACTAACGTTTTACATGCCTAGCCACCTGTTACACCAATATGCATTTTAATTACCGAGCACGGTGATGCCTATGGTTGGAAGCTTGTCCCCATCTCCCCGTTGTTTAAGTAAGGAAATCACTTATTTAAAGAGGCCACTTCCTTCTGTTTTTCTCAGTGCAGTTATACCTTGGATCACGGTTATAATTTTAAAATAACATATCTCTGCTGCTCATGCGTAAAGTAAATCTGTGCTACAGCTTGGATAGTCCGTTTCTTTTAAAAATTTAATTACCCTGCAGGATAAGATAAACTTTAGGGACACTAAAAAATTATTCTGTTTATAACCTGACAAGGAATACTTGTGGTTTTTGTCCTATTTTCGTGCGTGTTTTAAGTTTTTATTATTCAGATGTGTACACGTGTAATTTTTTTTCACTGTTTTGTTCACTTGTGTAGTGTTTCTATTTTCGTCATCGCATTGTCTGTTATTTTGGTTTATTTTTGTTGACTGTCCGATTTTGTAATAATGTTGTTTGTCCGTCTTATTTTCGTTTAAATATATACATATTTTATTTTCTATTGACGAGGATTCAGCTTTTCCTAATTTTCTCTTTGGTTTCTTTTTCCCCCTCGCCTTTCTGAGTTCTGTGTGTGTGCAATTTTTATTTAGTCTCATGCTCGGCAATGGGCACAGTCCAATCATACCATAACATGAGCTCATAATTGCCATTAAACATCAAAGATATAGTTATGATCATGATTTCAATTTTCCTGCCGGGTATCTGTACTTATGTGTTTGTGAGTACGTGTGTGGGTCTGTGCATTGATTTGTACCAATTTCTGTACACTTGGACTCGTTATCTCATTCGATTGTGTCACTTAAAAAAAAAGTTATTTTATAATCGTATGCATGTAACTTGCAGTGCGCGAAACAATTGTTTTTTTGGCGGGTGGGTGGGAGGATGACAGGGAATTTCCTATCGCTTTCCCTGGCTCATGCAGCAGGAAAAAGTATTTCCCTGGCAAGGAAGGTCATTTCCATCCCCTGAGAGTAATAATACAAAATGGCCTATACGACTAGTCCTTCTCGTGTAATAATTATAACAACGAATCTTGATGCCTACTTGAGATGGGAAGTACACGCTGGGAAACACAGGAGGCCACAGCCGACTACAATTATACTGACTGTCAGAACCCGGGTTTTCGGTGTAGCGCAAATTTTTTTTGTGTTCACCTCGGTATACTTCATTTCGCACCAGGCACTTTGGTCATAACCAATAAGATAGTTCATATTTCAGCTGCTGGAAAACGAGAATCTCCAGAAATCTCGAGTTCACTTAAAAAAATAAAAAAATAAATAAATAAATAAAGAAAATAAAAAAAACTTCTCCCCGCACCCATTTTTCAGCAAAAATTTGAATTCGCACCCTGCATGTAAGCACAGAGGTAAACACGTATTAGCTTAAGTACAGCAAATAATTTTTTTTCCAAAATGGCCTATGTAAATATTTTAGGTTAAAATGCCATATCCATTAAAGTACATGAGCAGTTTGTAAGTTCATAGCATCTACTGTGAACACTAAAATTTTTCATCAACCGTCTTTTGTCTGCCACTTTGTAATATATTGCCACCAGTCAAACATATTTATCCTAGGAGCATTCGTCATATTTCTCAGCACCGACTATTTTATATACTATCGATTTCCAAATTGTAAACTTATTATAGCACACAAATTATGCCAGTATTTGTGATTTGTTATTAAAATGTAATTTGAATAGTTAAATATTTATTGAAATGTGTATGCAGACATGATCGTGCGACGATTACAACACTCCTTTTGTGGTTACTACAACTTGGAAGTTGCCAAAATCGTGACGTGACATGTTCCTGGGCAAAGAGTTTATCTGCAAAAATTGTTGGAATTATTAAACATATTTAAGTAGGTTACAATAATATGACAAATTTGTGTTTTGTAATGCATGATAAATTTATGTTTTGTAATGTTTCGAAGTGAAATGATGTGCTTATGAAATGGCCGTTGTTGGCTAAGTTCCGTAACCATCGTATTAGTTCAGTGCGTAATAGCTGATTCTTAACGTACGAGGTTTCAATGCGTTTAACGGTAAATAGTTTTATAACATTGTTGGTTATTTAAAGGTAACAACGTTTTGTATCTCAAAATTGTAACTTTCTTACCCCAGCAATTTTTTTTTGTTGGACCATCCTTCCCAACCTTCGGTCCAAGGTCTGCGCAATGTTGGAAAAATTACGTTGGCTGAACATCAAAATATCACTCGGGCCCACGCTGGCCCAACATCGTTTTATTTGTTGGACACCGCAACCAATCTACAGAAATTTACCAAAGGCTTACTGACATTTTGCGACATTTGTAGTACTTTGGCGACATTAACCCATAACGAGTATATATATATATATTATTATATCAAATACCATCAGCATGTTTTCCAACAAATAAGCAACACATGGTAAACAGAGTAAATTTTAAATAAGGTATGCTTTGTGTGTTAAAAAAAAACAGTTATCTTATTTGGCATCATTATCTGACGTGTGCTGAGTAATCTCAGAACGTTATCGTGGTAGAAAATTTTCGGAGGCATAACGTTGTATTAAAGTGTGTGATCAAGTAGAACATAAATCCAACATTTCCAATCGTTGGGTCAACGTTGGTTACCACTAGAGTAGGTGTTTGGGACACAAATTTGTAACATGCTTAGGCATTTTTATGAGCTGAATATATGCCGCAGGGTTAATTAAGTGTTCTAAATACTCAAATACAGTCAGAATTTGGGGTTAAAAATAGCCTAATAAATATAACGCCTGAAAGATATGAGCAGAATAGATATTACAGAATTATTCTGTATACTCGCAGGATTGTTTACAATATTTCTGTGCTATCTTCAAGTGTGTCGCCAGCCATTGTTGTTTAAACGTGAAATGGGGAAAAAAAGGCGACTCGAGTTGTGTTATCGAGTTTTCTTTTTTCCTTCAGATTGAATGCTCGTTTGTTTATTTCTTCCATTTGGCGACGAACAAAACCACATCAACAACGAGGCATTAAATACCGTCTGTACCGCCCCCTCTCTCCCCAAAAATTAAAGTTTTGCGAGACCAAAACATAATTATGGGAAAACAAGTACATGTAATATGTGTAATAATTTATATATTGCTAATAACACAAATATTTTAATAATCTGTTAAATAGTCACCACGTAAAAACCTCTACCAATGAAGACATTGTTAAAAGTCAACCTAAATATGTTAATAAATTTTGATGCCAGCATTGTTTGTAAACAAAGCATTTGGCGGCTGAAACATTGAAATCACATTGCAATGTTTTTGTTCATGTATAGTGGAAGGATACATAACCATTACTCGAGGGTAGAACGTGAGCAATGTTTCAGAAAAGTGTGAAGTAACAGTAAATAGATTATGTGCCATCTAAATAGTTTAGTCCAAAATCGTAAGTAATTTTTTAATGATAAAAGTATTAATAACACGGTAACATAAAACTCTTTAGCTGAAACTATAAATTTAGTTTAGGTACACGGAGAGTCATTTCTTTGTAAGTGATTCACATCATCACACACAACGTGTTAATATATTGATATAGTCCACTCGTGGTTAACTACATATTTTCTGAAGTTCCGCTAGTGTTCTTCTTTCAGGATATTCATCCACCTCATGCAAACTAAGCTTAACTTTGTCTAAAAAATTATATAAATCAAAAGGGACAACACTCAGTATTTGTGCACACTCAAATGAATAATATTTTTTGTGAAAATTATTTCGTACTAGACATTGCCAATGCGCCTATATTCTCCCCGGTTTTTATTCAAATCATTTATACATTAATAATTCAATTAATATATAAATTTTAAGTGAAAGTTCCATTTAACCAAACATTAGATAATTGTATTTTAACATAAGTATAAAACACTTGTATTTCATGACATTTTTGAGAAACATACAAATTCGTCAATCATAGGGTGATTTTTTAAAAGTCTCCTTAAAAAGTATGAAGATAATGCGAATATAAGATAGATGACAAAGGTTTGAAATATTTTCTTATCAATACCGTACTACCCACTATGTTCAACAAAAGCAAGTGCCGGGCATCCGTTATGAACCAAAGATAATTATTTAACTAACTATACAGAAAACAGCAGATTTATATGTCTATAAAAAATATTGTTGACACCGCGCTTGCTTAGTGCATCAGAGTACAGGGCATTCACTGTAAAGTTCAGCAGTTTTGAAAGCTCTCTCATTTCGAATATTAGTCAATAAATGTATTTAATTTTAGCCTTAAACGTTAACTTTCGGGTGCTGTGGAACATACATACTATGTTTATTACTTACATGGCAATTCATATTTAAAAAGGTGGTTAAAATATAAAATATGGCTGAAAGGAAATTGTAACTAGGGGCTCAAAGTGCTCGCTCACTTTATAGTGAACAGCCTATACATTTAAATATGAACGTTTTAAACCGTTTGGTCAGACATTAATTTCTGACTTTGTGTTATAATCACGTAACTTCTGAGTATGCGCTCTACTTGTGTTCACCACTTGTCTTGCAACCAGTGTACAACGTGCTGCAAGGTTGAAGACATTGACATTAAACATTCGTGTCAAAAATGTGCAGAAAAGTACACAAATCAGACTGGCCACAATGAAGACTGGGCACTGATGCCTTGCTGTCTACAGTACCGTTCATAAATACCTTTCACGTGCAACGTATTCACGATCGTTGATACGGTGACTCAACGGATTTATAATGTAAGCAGCAAACAATTATTGCATAGACTTTTCACGGCAACTTCAAGCTTTTCTGAAGCCCTGCTAATATTCTACTTTCAGGATATCGCTCCGCGTCATTCTAACAAAGCTTAACCAAGTATAGAAAATTGCACCAAAAGGACACCGCACCGGATTCGTGAGCACTTTGTGTAATGATATTTTGCATAGGAATTATTTCTTACCAAGAATTACCATCACATGTATCATCTCCCTGTTTTATTCACGTTAATTAAATGAAATAATGTACGATATATAGAATATAAGTAGAAGTTCATTTCAACTACAAATAAGGTACTTTTAATACAAGTTAAAACGCTTGTAGTAAGTGGCATATTTAAGAAACAACCAAACATGACGTACTTAAAGGGATATTTTGAAACATTTAATTCAAAAAGTTTGATTGGAAGATTGAAAGTGATTGACCTAGTGTTACTTACCGACTAGGGAAAGTTAGGATGCTACAGCAAGAGCACATGCTTATTTCGTCATGGGCATGCTTGTGAGGTGACATTGTCGGGCGACAAAAATTATTATTTTCCCGGTTATAATTCTGCCGTTGAAAAATGTATGTCTGTTGTTTAACTGCTCTGATCGTAGAGTTCCTCCAAAAGATTTTGTTCTATCTCTACCAGCCTAATGAAATCGCAAACATCTGACAACTGCACGAACTCGTCCCACCTTTATAATCTGCCCCATATTTCCTCACGACGACACGAGAAACAGACCCAGTTTCTTTTGTACGATTGAGGCACCAGGTAGAAAGAAATTGGATAGAGTAACTTCCTTTCCCCTTTTCCTAACTCGTTTGCTTTCCTTTTGCGTTTTCAATAACTCGGCGCAGACTTCACTGCTGGCCGGGGAGAATAAAGTCGGGCCGTGTTTTCAGAGACACTGTCTTGGCGAAAGCTCTCCTCAAATATCTGGTGGCACAAGTGGGTAAATGGAAAACTCCGTTTCATCTCCGCAAACAAACTTTCCAGAGAGAGAGAGAGAGAGAAAGATCTTAATTAAGAAATCTCCGGGGAGGCTGCTGCAAGAGAAGAATAATGAATGATGAAACAGGGCTCCAACACAGAAAAATTTTCGAGTAACTCGGCATGTGGCAACGCACATTTAGTGGAATATGTAGTCAGCTCACGCCAGATTGGGAATTTCCGGAAGAACCGTCTACTGCATTGGAAGAAAAGGATTTTTATTTAAGTGGCTACAGAAAATTGTTTGGTTGATTCTTTCCAAGGCGACATTTTGTTGCTGATAAAAAACAGATTGTGGTGCCCAATAACACGTAGATTGGCAAGTACCTACGCTATTTATTGCTCACCAACATATTTATTTATTAACAATTAATTTACTATCTGCCAACAAAACATTTAGTTGGTAGCAATAGCACTAACGTCATCCACAGTAAAGGCTGTTCCCGATAAAGTGAAACACTTTCGAAATCAACCTTAGAAAAAGTCACTGCCCCTACCTGCATATATTTTAACGGGCGCCCTGAGTGACGTGCATCCAGTTAAGTTGGTAACGACGGATGGGAAAGTAGTTCCGTGTTTTAACGTTGAAGAAAAAGTGATAGGTAACCATTTCTGTCAAATTAAATTATTTCTTTCGCTTTCTCTCTCTCTCTTTATATATTATATATATATAATATATATATATATATATATATATATATATATATATATATAATATATATGCATCGAAGTGTAAAAATGAGCAGATTTGTAAAATATTTACTTTTCTGGCTATTTCACAGTTTCACTTGACCAACACATGAATAAAATAAAATGATGATGGCCCTGACAATGTTTTAATCTTACATAAGGCGGAAGAATGCACAACGTGCATACAAATAGATCTTAAGCAGGGTTTTCAAAACTGCTCATTTTACCGTGAATGGCCTATTATAACATTTTGCTGCGACTGCATAACTACATCCGTTATAATCTGCGCGTGCGCTCTGGCTGGCATATTCGAAGTGGCCAACTTCTGTCTGGCCACGACTCCATATGTTTCCGTGTTCGTTTGTTTGCATCAGGTTACGAACTAATTCATGAGAGATATTCTTAAGAATATCGTTCACATTATTCCTTTCTTCTAAATGAGTAAATGTTACACGTATATGATTCCAGAAAATTAACTTCCCGTGAGGTGGCGTGTGTAAGCTTTGTCATATGTGTAATATCCCTGTGCCAGACGGCATGTTAAGGTCGAGCAAGGTGGCGCAACGTTAACGCACTGAGTTAGCCTGTGACAGGTCAAATGTTCGATTCCCGCTCCTGGATTTTTTTTTTCGAGCGTCGTTTTGTATTTGCTACTGAATACTGGAATGACGATAAACTTTTGTTGGTGCCACAAAAATATTTTGTGATGTCTATATTGACAAAAGAATTTTGTGGCCACCAATAAAATCTCGTTTGACAACACAAACCTATTTTTTTTCTGTGTGCCATCTTTCAGCAACCTGTGTATCCTTAAACATGTACATGCATAGTATAACGTTTCCGTGCGCTTAATTACACATGTTAACGCATCGAAATTGTCACGAAATAAATCTTTAGAAATATCGTTATTCAATACTATAGGCATGCAAAACAAAAACCGAACAGAATTTCGTTTCTCTTAATTTAAAAAATACTAAACTTTTAACGAGACGTTAACGTTTTCTCATTTTTACAGTGCTGAGTAAATATTACCACAAAAACTCAGTGTCTCAAATATGCACTGAAAAAAAATTTTTGTGGCGGCCACAAAATATTAATTTTCAGTGGGATTTATACAATTACGTAGGTTGACTGAGTCCACAGGTTTGTTAAACGATATAATTGAAAAACCATGTGTTATGCCCTGGTATAACATCACGGTTCTCGTCTTTGCGTCAGCGACAATCAGCCTGTATTTCGACGCTATGTTAGCGCCTTGTAGACGACCAGCGGCACTACGTCGGCGGCAGTGCCGTGATAAGAGCATGATACCACCGAATGCCCTTCCTGTTGTTTCATCTGCACGTGCGTCCTGTTATTCCATGTCATTTTCTGTCCTCATGATATCTTCTCTCTTCGTGACCAACATTTTCCCGACCATGAGGCCATGCACTCCAACCAATCTCTGCACGACATCATGCTGTCCTGGCAAGATGGTGGACGGCCAACACCCTGGCTATCGCATTGACCACCTCCTTGGTGGTACTCTGTAGGCTCTATGGAGAGATTCCCCCACTCCTTGGCAAGATCCTGTATTATACCTTGCACAGCCTGTGAGCGTCATTCTTTCTTCAGCGTCCGAAGGGACTTCTTCTAGAGGACTTCAGCTACTCCTGGGACGACCGACGACCTGCGGTCCGGAGACCACACCTTCCACAGCTTCGAAATGGAACTGTTTTCTATGATATTTCTAACTCTTACAACCAGGTCAGCTCGTGAAAGTAAGTGACATTTTAAATACGTGTGTCAAAACGTAAAATATAGTTGTGTTTTAAAATCATCGTATTCACGTTAGATTATTTCTTTTATGCGCATAGCCACTAGGTGGCACAACATTAGTGGCAGAGGTTTAGATTATTTCAGACTACTATAATAACAACGAACTCACACCAACGAATTTAGTTTTGTGATTAAGGCACATCGTGAGATTGTCTTTGACTTAGGCTCTGATGTTATATTTGATTTCCCGGCTTGTCCCAAGTCGTTTAGGATAGTTCGTATTACAGTTGACGAGTCAGTAAATATCTTTCGCGAACGTGGAAACTTTCAAGACTACGATGGCTATTTTTATTGTAGACGCGCATAAAAGTTTGATAATGAATATGTGCGTGGTCCTATGAATGACAGAAAGACAGGGCATGTTGATTGTATGGTTGACCTGGAGGATATAACACCGTTTATGTGGGTCATAATTGAGTACAGTAAAAACTATCTAGATTCAGCACATCTTCTCTGTTGTATTTTGCAACAACATTAAAGCGGTGCGTTGAGACGGTTCTTTCCTACAGACAAAGGGATGATGATTCATTTGACATTGCTATAAATTTTTGTAGTTCTGACAAGTAGGAAGCTCTGGAAAGGATCAAAAGAATATTAATTTCATTTGATTAATAGATTTTTAATGAAATGCTATAGTCGATCTGTCACAAGTAGAAACATTCCGTGAGAAACTCAATGCTCTGACAACTGGCCCAAGGTTGGAGATAGCATTTGAAGGGAATCCTAACAGGGGTTTTCCGACCCCCGCTTATCATGTATATGAGGATGAGAACTCATATCAGGTCGCGTTGTATTGAAAACAGAAGTTCGAATAGTTAAACATTTCATTCCACGAAACCGTGTTTATCAGGAATTTGAAATTGAGAGGATAGATGCTATTTTGGGACTAGAGTAGCCAATAACACTCTGTAGGTTCCCCCGAAAAGGGTAAATCGCAGCACGGCATACCGAAAAAGCGGTCTCGTGATAGAAATACGTGGATGCCGCTTTCTAAATTAACGGATTAGGCTGTAGAAAGAAAATAGTGAAATTGCAAACGTCATCATGACAACAATTGCTGGTGAAACATCCACAACGGCGAGCGCGCCATGTAGGTACTTCTAGGACAGATATTTCGTCAGGAGCACCACCAGAAACAATCCACGCAAAGAATTTGTCAATCGTTTCGTTAATAGAAAGATTGTAAGGAGAAAAAGGTTGACAGCATATTCATGAATTTTTAGAGAGTGTAGAAAGCACTGCAGGTAAAGTATTAATGGTTAAAATGAAGTTGAAAGGTTTAGCATCCAGGTTTGTAGCCACATACCACCTTTGCCTTTAAAGAAATATTACACTTAAGATTTTGAAAGATTAGTTGACAGAAATGTTTCAGGAACGTCTACCCCTTCAGTTATATTATTTTATGTTGTATAATAGTAAACCGAGAAATGGAGAAGATGTGCAAATTTTTGCAGATCGTTGCAGAAAACTTTGTAAAAAAGACCATTCAAAGAATAGAGGGACCAGAGAAACAGGAAATTTTGAATCCGGAGGCAGAAAACAATTGTTAACAGCATTTACTGCTGTTATTAGGTAACGTAGGTCAGCAGATAGAATATAAAATTATGGAATAGGCGGAAATCATGGCGTTCTAGCTAGAGACTACGGAAGCTCATCAGGAGAGAAAAATGAGAAATTACGAACCAGTTAGAAGAAAGAGAGTTAATAATACAGTCTACAAGCAAACAGGTGTGGCGCGGGGAAATGCATATCATGGCGGAAACCCTTCCATGAGCCAAGGCTATGGAAAGGTGAATAACTCATGCTACCATGGTTCTATTGAAGTAAATAAAATCAGATCGGGAGTAGGGTATTCTCCCAAGAACATGTGTTCCGACAATAAACAGGGTTATAGTAATGTAATATGTTTTAATTCTGGAAGTTTTTACCATATGGCATGGGTGTGTTACAGTTCAAAGATCCCACAGACAAATGGGTCCGGTTTCGCTAAGGATGTTGCTAATACACCCAGAAACAGTGTCAATGGTAGTCGCGCAAACAGGAGGAGACATGTATCGACCCCGGGCACCACACAGGGTTAATAATGGTCGTTGAGTGGAGCAACACATTAGTAGCTATTCTTGACGAAGGCCTGTCTCACATGTTTCTAATTGACACTGGGTCTGACGTCTCACTTCTGTGGGTTAATGTCAGCAAGTCTGAATAGATGAGTCTTAACTGGGAGCAAAATTCATTACTGGAGATGCGTTCCAGATAATAGGCACCCAAGTGATAGATGTATTGGTGAATGGATATTGTTACCCATACCAGTTTCTTGTATGTTCTTCAACATTACCTTTTGTTGGCATGTTCGAAACTGACTACATCCGATGTTATGATGCCAGAATCGATTTGAAAGATCGTATTCTTTATCTAACAGAAACAGTTACTTGTGATTCTTGTAATTTGTGTAGTATGCATTGTTCAAAAATCGACAGGAAACAAGCTAGAGCTTGGCCAACTTTGAGCTCGGATCAAGTCAGCCATATTTGAATCAGTACTGTGAATCCAGACTAAGAAATAAAGAGAATCTGCCAAAGAGATCCGAAAGAATTGCAGAGGTCGCCTTTCACATGGCGAGTGAGGATACTTACTCGAAAATGCTTCTTATAGAACCGGCATTGACGAATGTTCCGGGCCTCCACATGGCAAGAGCAGTTAGTAATGTTCATACCGGTAAGACCCTCTACAAAAGGGAGGCGAGAGAATGGAGTAGGAACTCTCAAAATTATGGTTTAGGGATGGATATGTGTAGTGAAAGGTTCAGTAAGACGAACCTAGTAGACTTTGTGGATGACCACCAATGTACCTATGCATTTGCAGAGAGACAGTTGTCCAGGAGGGTGGACGATCAATTAGATAATGTCCCCCATGTTATGTGTCATGGGGGAGCGCCTCAGTGTATCGGTACTCACTATAATCAGGTCAAAGGAGGCAAGATTACATGGCGTCCTAGTGAAGAGCATGCTGTGAGTGAGGAAAGGCCGACATGTGTCGGTGGGAATGTCGAATAGCCGTTTGACAGGGTCAGTCCAGTAACCGAGGAAGCTGTTGGGCCACAGAAAAGCCATGGTGTCTCAGTACGAGTTATAACGAAACTTATGAGTATGACAGATGAGACACTAATAGAGCGAAAGGGCATGTTGGTAGGACATGCCACACCTGTAGAGGAAATTGCTGGATAACTGAATATAGGTTATACTGTAGATCCGATGAATGTTAACGTTCTTGTTTGGGAAAGACACTAGTTGCGCCACAATAGAGCTGTGGGAGTTCATCCTTGCCGATGTCCCTGAAACTGATGTTATTTGTCCACTTTCATGCTCCGAAGGAACAATAATTCTCTCACAGAGTAAGGTTAAGAGAGTGAACTAAGTATTAAGCGAGTTCACTGAAAAGGGCCATAGTTGTCGCTATGTCCACCATAACCACCAATTCGAGTGTCCAAAAGAAGTCATTCCCAAACAGACAGTGAAAAATCACGAGACCTGTAAGAGAAATGAGAGAAGCTCGTATAGTGTTAGTAATAATGAATACATTTAGGGCGCATATGAGCATTGCAACTACATAGTTGAGAAAAATAAAACAGAAAGTTTTTCAGTTAAAGATTGTAAGGAGAAAGGAGTTTGTCATAAAGGCCAAAGAATAAGATTGCTCCCAAAAACAAGGTAAGAGAAATAGGAGAAATAGTGCGAGAGAATTTGAAACATTTAAACAAGAAATATTTTAATACTATTTTTCAGTGTTGGAGAGATTTGCACATGTTTTTAAGTTGGAGGATAGTTCTAAATTTGGGTGTATAAATTTGTTAAATCATAAGATTGATACGGGAGAGGCCAGACCAATTAAATGTAATGCATATAGAGTACCTCGTGCTTTGAAATGTTTTATAGAGGAACAAGTAAATTATATGCTTAAAAAGGACATACTATCAGAAAGTAGTCACCCTGGCAATTTCCTATGGCCATTGCGAATCAAAGAATAAAGTATAACTCATTCAAAATGAACTTTTGTATTGATTATCGCCAACTCAACTCAGTTACACGTAAGTATTCTTATCCATTACCTAATATCACTGATATGGTAGATTCATTACATGGCTCTAAATTTTTTGCCGCACTCGATTTAGCAAGTGATTTTTTATATAGAGCTAGAAGAGAATATTACAGAAAAGACCAGTTTTGTAACTTTCATGGGATTTTTTGTGTTCAATAGATTTTCTTTTGTCTTAGTGTAATGCTCCTGCCACACTTGATAGGTTGATAGAAAATTATGTGTTGGTCGGACTACTGTGAGCTCGGTGTCTTGTATATCTTGATATTATATTCACAATCACATTAGAAGAGCATGCTAGGCGGTTAACCAACATATTGAAAGGTTAGAGGATGCTAACTTGAATATATAACCTAGTAAGTGTTCTTTTGTACAGGACAGTGGAGTATTTGGGTCATGTGGTAATTGCAAAGGGGTAGGACTGGATCCTAAAAACATAAAGGCAATCAAGGAACTTCTCCGACCAAAGAATGTCACTAAAGTTCGCTCTGTAGTAGGGTTATTCTCATATTATAGAAAGTTCGTGCCTAACTTTACAGAAACCGCGTGACCTCTAACAAAATTAACCAAGAAAGACGAACCTTTCCAGCGGGGACATAATTAGGAAAAAATTTTCAGGAATTAAAAGAGAAAATAATTTAATATCCAATTCTTGCATATCCAGACGTTTTACAACCATGTGTAGTTGTCACATACGCTAGTGGTTATGGAATAGGGTCAGTTCTATCTCAAATGAGGAAAATGGACAAGACAGACTAATCACTTAAACTAGTCAGCAGTTAAATACCACTAAACTAAATTATAGTACTGTAGAACCTGAATGCTGTGTGCTAACGTTAGTGGTACAATATTTCAGAGTCTATTTGTACGGTCGAAAATTCACAGTTATAACTGATCATGGTGACCTCAGATGGTTCTTGAAGTTCAAAGACCCAAGTTCGAGACTGACCAGGTTGACAATTAAGTTGTCCGACTCCGATTGTAACATAGTACATGAGCCTGGAAAGAAGCATACAAATGCCGATTGTTTGTCTCGATATTACTATAGAGAGCGTCCATTCGACTGAAATAGTAAAAAAGGTGCAGAGTAGTGATGAGACATGACAGATACTATGTGCAGAAAAATCTCAAAACAAAATTTTCATTGATACGAGAGGCATCCTATGTAAATGGGAGGACGACAAAATTTTGATAGTAGTCCCTCAATCGTTTGTGAAAGATGTGATTAGTCACCACCACATCACTCCAATCTCGTCACACCAAGGAGTGAAACTTACACAAGGATTGCTAAAACTAATGTACTTGTGGCCGACATTGTGTAAATACGTTGAAGAGTATAGCACTATGTGTCATGAATGGATTACGAGAAAAAGTTAAAAATCAGTGAAGGCTCCGCAGGGTACTTTACAAAAAGTGACAACCCCTTTTCAGTTAATTTCACTAGACATGTTTGGTCCTTTACCAAAAATTGAATAGGGACACAAATACGTTTTGACTTCTATTGATTGCTTTATATGTTACTGTGAAGCAACGCCATTAGCTGATTAGACTTCAGAAGCCGTAGCGAAATATTTCGTACAGCATGTAGTTTTGAAGTATGGGTGTCCTGAAAGTTTGTTCACAGATCAAGACCGAAATTTTGAATCCAAATTGATGTTTGATATGTGTAAATTGTTGAGAATTAAAAAGCTGCAAACCATGCCATTGCGGCCTCAATGTAACGGATGTGTTGAAAGACTACAATGTTGGCCGATACGATTTCTCACTTCGTTAACAAATATGGAAGTGATTGGGAGGATTATTTACCTTATGTTGTGCATGCTTACAGATCTGTTACACATTCAGTGACAGGGTATAGTCATTATTTATTGTATGGTAGAGAAATCTTGTTACCTAACACATTTGGGTGACCTTGGTTGTCACACTACTTCAGCGGAGGGTGGTATCCCTGTGACTGACCACATAGATGTTTTAAGTAGAAAGTTAAGGGACGCCCATGAAATCACCATGAAAAGAGGTGAACTTACTGCTAGGAAACAAAAATAGCTCTATATTTATGATAATAAGCCTAAATACCCTACAATTAAAGCAAATGACTATGTGTACTTGCATACTCCTAATGTAAAGAAGGACACAGTTGCCATTTATTTCATTTTCATTTGTGCGCGTAGCCGCTCAGAGGCACAACAGGAGGTTTTCACTTTCAAAATTTTAAACTGTTATCAAATTCTAGATTTTGCAAGGTTCAAGAATAACCTCACAAAAAATGTGGGATAGCCAAAATTTATATATATATATATATATATATATATATATATATATATATATATATATATATATATATATAACTAACCGAATTTCATCACACTAAAACATTTCGTTTGAAAAATTAATTTCTCTTTAATGCATATTAATTTGAATATTGTAGTGTCGTAGTTAATATTATCTTTATTAATTTTCAAAGAATTATTTTGTGTATTTACTGATTTTGTAATTTATATCCTTATTTTTTTACAAAAAAAATATTAACTTTTAATTCGAAAACTATAGACTGTGTCAACTATTCCTGTATTAAATATTTATCAGCATTCAAATACCTTGGTAATAACTCTAACCACACCGAAATATATTTAGTTGTTCAAATCCTATTCCTGATTTTATGTATTGGGGGATAGTACACTGCGAGATATTTCTACGGCCTTAAGTACAGACTTGGGCATCTTTCATAATTACAAAAATAGAGCAGTTTACGCATTCGTTGGAATTAATAAATTTCATTACTGGGGTGAAGTCACGCTACTCTCATAGTGAATCTGTTATTTGACATATTGTATAATATGGCAAAGGAAACTTCTCAAACTTCCTGCAAACAGCTTCTCTGGCGTGAGCACACGAGTAATTCCCTCTCATCACATTCCAGAAACCTAATTTCGTTCCGTAGCTGCCGTCATTTGTACCCAGCCTACGCAGCCTCCTTCCGCGTCATTACGAGGGTTGAAGCGTAGGGAGCGGGGAAATGGGGTCTGGAGGGAAAGCATATCTTGACCAAATGACCGAATCTTTCATCTGTGAAACTTGCGTGTGATGGCAGGCCTCGTGACAGCCCGCTTGAAAAACTTGAATCCATTTGAGAGAAGAATTACAAGGGCGGGAAAAAGGAGCCTCTCATGCAGCATCGTTGGCCTGGTGTGAGCTGAGGAACTTTTGGGAACTTTTACTGCGCGATATGAAACCACGGGGAAAGAGATTATTTGTCCGTAATGTTCATAAATTACTTATTATGGATTTGCATTATCGTTAATATTATAAAGAGCTTGAATTTCGTCTAAAAGATTATAACATTAGGTAGATAACCTACCTAGATCTCGCGAGTCCATAGTTCTGAATCTATTGTTCGTTTAGACATTGAGAACTGGAACAACCTCACACCAATTCAATAAGAATAACATCAAACCAGACATAAATTCTAAAGTCAGTTAAATGAGCGTTATCCGAGCAGCCTGACCTCTACGTGACACTGAATAGATTTTATAATTTTTATAGTACCTTTTAATGCAGGGTGAAAGAGAAAGAATTGTTTTTACACCTTCACACACACACACACACACACACACACACTCTCTCTCTCTCTCTCTCTCTCTCTCTCTCTCTCTCTCTCTCTCTCTCTCTCTCTCTCTCTCTCTCTCTGAAAAAAAGAAATAGGAAAATCAAATTTAGCATTTCTGAATTAGAAATAAAATTAGATCGAAAGCTCAGCGTTTTCCTCGTTTGTGTTCAGTGGATAGTAAACTTTCATATCAATGCAACTAAAGAAAATTAAATTTAATGCAGATGGTTATCAAATGCTAGTAAATTCTTAGTACGTTCCGATTTCAATAAATATCAAGCGAAAATTAATGAAAAAATAAAATAATGACTTCGACTTCTTGTATATTTATGTCGCTGCTATTACTGCACCTCTCATGACCTAAGAGCATGCGTGAAACTTAAGTCTGGCTGCTGGTCAAACACGAAAACTCTATTTTCAAGATGTGTACTGTGTTTGATTTCGGTTTCCTTTGTGGATTAATTTAGTATTTTTGTCTTTAAATTCATGTTATCCTATACATCCGTTGTTTGTATGTATTTTGTTACTGTGCATTTCTAAGGCTCTTGCTACATTTTGACAGACGCGTAGATTACAAATAAATTAATACGGATCAGTTACCATATTATGTCATAAATTTTAAGTTACAGACTAATACTAAACTATCCATAAATATTATATTTTCATTAACAGCCTCGGTACGTCATGGTTTTACTGTTATTCTCGACATAGAAGTGCTTTTCGTGTTTCAAATTAAATGTTTCTGTTTTATAATTTCGCTTCTGGACACTTCTGTTGCCCCGTGTCATTTTATCTTCATCGACGCGGTCATCAAATTTATTCTAGCGTTATCGCGTTTTCTGTTTTTGTAATAGGACAGTTTACTCCAATTGCTTCCCGCCTCAGAACATACACGTTATATTGATACAATCCGACATGAAATGCATGAATCTGAATTTCACATAGATTTTATTTTATATTAATATTATTCAAGTCTCAAATTATTCATTAAAATAAGGCAATACAATGTAAAAACCAATCCTTAAGGGAGGAAGCCCGATTTTTTCTGGCCAAAATTATTAGAACAGCCAATAAGAAGTAGCGATGCCCCGACGTGTTGAAATCGATCACTGTACAGAATTCCCTCGTCCCGCAGTTGTTGGATGAGCGAGAACCAGTCGTTAATAATCTGGAGATAACTGAATGATTAATAGAATCACTAGCTTGTGGTGCCCTCTATACCACTGCGACACCAACGGGATGCCTTACCCGCCTTTCGGTCAGAAAAAACCTACTTTGAAGTGAACGTGGATAATGCAAAATCAACATCCAACATATATAATTATATAATGGATAAAGGAGAGACACGTGCATACGTATTTACAATAATTAACCAAGTTTATAAATATTTTATCAGCCGTGGCAATGGCTTTTTCAGCATAACCTCTCACAGTATCTCAAACTTGTTTTACGCAAATATATATATATATGTGTGTGTGTGTCTATATATATATATATATATATATATATATATATATATATATAGACACACACACACACTTTGATTATATCCATGGAAAAAACTACCAGATTTATCCCAAAGAGATTATGGTACAAAAGAATGTTAATATGTGATTTATTGCACCCAAGCAAACTCTTTAACAAAATACATGAAAAATCATTCCAAGGATTACAATTTTTCCTAAAATTTTCATACCAGTGGCAAAAATGACATAATGTAAGAACAATACATCTGGAAAAAATATTATTATAGGCTTTTTACTATGGCGAAAACCATATTTCATATTAACAACAAAAATGGCAGAATTAGCACATTATAAAAGCCACATTAAATATTACTGGCTGTTTGACTAGAGCGAAAGCCATCTTTCATAGTAACAATAAAACAAAAGTGGCAGAAATAGCATCATATAAAAGCCACATTAAATATCACTGGCGGTTTGACTAGAGCGAAGGCCATGAATACACAACAGCATTTTAATTTAATATTATTATTTACCAGGAAAATCTATGACTTGTTTGGAAGAGTTTTCTCTTTTTCTAGCCATTCAAAGTAGTACAAGGCCATTCATACAAATAACAATTTAAATGTTACTTTTAACTTCCTTCTCTTTTTAAAAGCTCTGACAAGAACAACGAAATTCGTTACAAAACAGATTACCAAAAATTCGTTATGAATGTTTTTAAAGTTTCCTATAAGGACGAAAATATTGTCCTTCCTCAAACAACCTTAAGGGCATACCCATTTTATAATAATTTAAACTTGTTACTTAACTTCCAATACAGACGGTCCGTCGGGGAACAGCTGTTCACCCCGACTGGCTGCTCCACCGATCTTAAATAAAGAAGGTATTCAAAATGTATAATTCATGCTCAGCCAATAGGAAACAACAAGAGGCTGAAAGTTCTTCCACGCCAACGAAACGTCCAGATGGTTACAGCAAGGGGCTGAAAGTTCTTCCGCACCAACGCTGTTATGACGTCCGCACATTCCCCAGAGACAGTTCCACGAGGCGCCGCTTGAGAGAGCTGGGTGCACCCCCACCATTTTCTTCAGCTCTCCTATCTAGTTGGCTAGGAAGCTATGATCATGTTGGACGTGTCGCTGAAGTGTTTCTGTCCGGTAACGGGATGACGGAGGAAGAATCCTTCGGCGAGCAACACGAAATAGCCCAAAAATACTAGTAAGTGTTGAAGTTTGTGTAGTTATTATAGAAGTAGTCTGTATTTACGTAAAAACTGATTAATTCATACGCCAAGGTTGGGAAATAGTTTGGTTAAGTCTGCTGTTTAAAAGGGACGAACTACTCAGACACGATCAATGTCATAATATTTTCGTTTTATTGCTGTACGATTTATAACGTGTTATATCTATAGTTCGAAAAAACTATGAACTTTGAGGTCTATTTTCCAATTTAAGTAACTTCGCGTGCAGTTCATTACAATCATGACGTAAGTTCAAAATAAACAGTTCACTCTCGGGTAGGAAAATGTGCAGAAGGAAAAAGTATTAAATTGAGACCGCCCGTCTCAAGCTATTCGATGAAGTCTGAACTCACTCTTTAGGTAGAGTAAGGTACGATGAAGATCGGATAATTCTCCAGCTCCTCTTCCATGGCCTCCAAGAAGCCCAGATCTGACAATACGCTCTCTCGCGTTTCATCAAGAAAAAAATATTGGGAGCTTCGTTATTTAAACAACGATCAATCAGCTTACAAATGCAGTGCACACAGCCTTCAAAGAAGTGACGCTAAGAATGTTGATTAACTTGACCAATAACACTGAGCGGCACATTCAGCTATACAGGGACCATGAGGGGACACTAACGGATGTTTTGGATTCCTGAGATGTACGATTCACCACCTGTGATACGTGGTTCATATATACGAACTTTATATGGACTTTGTGCGCATCCTATAGATAATGAGTTGTATTATCTCTTCGTTTCGTATTCTAACTCTTTTTGTTACCCACACGACAAACCGAACCAATCGTGATTTCCGAGGCTTGGATTATTGTTTTGTCATTATTATTAGTAAGAATTCACAATCAAGCTCCACATACAGGCCTGTCGGTACTAACATGATCTTATAAAATTTCAGCAACGTTTACTTTCTGGACTGGTTTTCTAAGATTCATTTTGTAAAAATAGCTGGTGCCGTTGCAGCTGTCATCGATATTCGTTTTATTCGTCATCCCTTTCGTGGTCTTATCTCCCCCACCCTCCTTCCACCTTGCGCAACAACCTAAGGGACAACTTCGACTAATGGGAAAGCACATTACGGAATTTTGTGTGGTGGCATGAAGGGGGAGAAGAGATATATACATATATGCCGCAGAAAAGTTTGGCTCCCAGTTGACCGACGTCAAAAATCAGAAACGAAAAAGCAAATCGACAGTGTTTAGTAGTACGGAAACCCGACTCACATTACGGAGATCGAGGGTTCGATAATTTTCGGCTGTATTCGAAATTGCCCCACCTCCATTCTCAAAGGATTTCCATTACGGCTAAGCAAACGCCCAAGTAGTTATTTAATACCAGTTTTCATAATTACTCTGCCACTGGATTGTAGCACTTTCCAGCTTCGTTACGTCGTGCATAGTATATTAAAATGTTTACGTTTATTCCTTTGGATGTACATGAATGTATGGAAGCATCCAAGCAGGTTTCAGATTATTTTTAATTGCCATCCCTTTAACTTAATGAACTAACTTATAGCTTAAATTTCTCCACGTCAACATTTTCCGATATTCGTATGTGAGAAACGCAGCGGGCATTGCTTAGTTCTCTCGGAGTGATCCCTTCAGTTTCATCTCTGATTTCTTCCATCACTGCTTAACCTGCGTGAGCGCTAAAGATCTCGTTAAGTGCCTTCCAAATTTCTCTTCTTTTCACTGCCGCAGAAGTAGACAAACATTTTAGTTTGTACCAGCTACAACACTTGCTGTAGCTTCGACATTATTCGTTTCCCGACACACGAAGAAACAAACACGGCGAGGTTGTGAGGCTATATGTTGCCACGTTTCCTTACACTCTCATTCAAATTTGGAAATCGTTTAAATTTGTGGTGCTTGTGAACATGTTCACATTATACATATCATCATATCTAATAACGTTCCTTTGGTTTAACACTGACCGTGACGAATTATAGCTTGATGTATTGCTACGTGTTCTACACAAGACTTCATCATTAATATCAAGGAATGTTTCTTATTAACACGAATGATATTAGTGTTCAAAACTAAAAAACATATCGATTAAATAGTAAATGTGTATAGTATATTCACGGTTTCTTCACACTTTTTATCTAAAAAAGAACTTTAGAAAAATTACCCATGTATGACAGGCGTGTTTAGTTCTTTCCTAAACATATCCCGTAGGCCCATCACAATTTGTTTTACACTTGTTTTAATATAAAAGTATCTAACTTTTACTAAATATAGTTCTTAGTTATATATTATCTATACATTATAACATTTTATATGTAATTTATGTGAATTATAACAAGGAGAAAATTGGTGTTTTGGTAATGCTTAGTGAGAAATAGGTAGGTAGGTAGTTGGGCTTAACGTCTCGTCGACAGCGAGGTCATTAGAGACGGTGCAAGTTGTACAGGAAAGAGAGATTGGGGGGAGGATTGTAAAGGAATCGGCCATGGCCTTTGTTAGGGACCCATCCCAGCATTCGCCTGGAGTTATTTCGGGAAACCATGGAAAACTGAAATCAGGAATTACACCGAGCGCTCACGAATGCGGTGCGTTGTCTCGTTAGCGTAGTTTTCTATATTTAGTTAAGCATTTTTTATATGAGGCGGAGGAATATCCTGGAAGTAGAACTTCAGCAGGGCTTCAAAAAGTTGGACGTAACTGTAAATGGACTATATGCATGTAGTGACTGAAAGAGGTACAGCCACACCGCCACCACTTAAAATAAACTTTGTCAAAGTCCAATATAAAATGAAATCGAATGGATTGTTCGATCCTTCCTAAGATACAGTGGAAATGTGTTTATTGCTTTCGGTAAACATACTGGAAGCCTGGGGTCGGTGACACAGGCGGTTAGTAAAGAAGTTCTATTTCTTATGCAGTCAACGGTATATCATTCTCGCCGCGCGGGAGAAGAAAATAATTTCATGCAGGAATTTTCATGCGTGGAAATACGTATATATCAAAACCGGATAATGCGTTAAGGAACTTGATGAATATGAACGGAAGCTCAGCTCAAGTGATCGCGCCTCATATTTTACAGCTAATGGCTGAGTAGATTAATCACACGCTGCAGCAGGCGTCGTGTCGAGGGGGTGGAGGAGGGGTTGCGACGGGTGGTTCAGGGACTAGGGGGATGGTGTGTGTAAGAAACGCCACCAGATTACCCCTCGCTCGATCCTCAGCCGGGGAGAAAAAATCACGCAGCCCTCCGCTGGCTCCCGGGGGCGAGTACGTTTTCAATTGAGCGCCATTTCTTATCGCGGGCGGCGCGAGGCGACTGTTCCAAGAGATAAGGAAAGGGGTTTTGGGGAGGCATCGGTTCGGAAAGGATAGAAAAGAGGAAGTGTTGGGGGGGGGGGAGGGTGGTTGCCGGGAGAGTCTGACAGAGAAATATACGCGGTGTTTCTTCATGTGCATTTGGCCGCACTCCAGCGACTGGAGAAGTCACAGCTGCCGCGGGGGCCAGCCCAGAAAGTGCCGGCAGCTTCCCATTCCGCCTCCATTCCCTTCCTCCCCCTCCACGCAAGAAACGAGCGAAAGGGGTTGGAACGAAGTTATGAAATACAACTAAACTGACATTTAGGAGCCTCCGCTATAACGGCAAATGAACCATCAACCCCCCCCCCCCCCCAACCTCCACCCCCCCACCCAACTCTCCGAGCGCGCGTTGATTTGTGGAGCTTTTCATTTCGCCTTCCGACCATTCTTCAGCGTCCTTCGGGGAGAGAGTAAGGGGGAAAGGGTAGTTCTAGTCCAGGAATTCGCGCGAGAGCGCGCGCACATGGGAACTATTCTACGCGAATTTCCCAGGACCGCGAAAATCTCGGTACATAAAGGAAAACAGTAGCCCTTTCCGGACTTGCTTAGGACGTTCCATGCAAGTGTAAGTGCTATCAGCACACGAAAATGCTAACGGCATGTGAGGTGCAGGGCTTATCAGGTATATGTGTGAAGAAATAATTGCCTTTATTATGGGAATAATAATAACAATGCTCATAATGTGTCGACTCCTAGGTGAATGTAACATCCACTGAGTGACAAACATCCCAAATGGACTCCATAGATGTACATCCTTGAAAAGCGACACGGAATAAGTAGAACCCCGAGTATTTCGCGGATTGAGTTGACAGCAAGCTAGGCTGAACAGCCCTCTATACACTCGAGACGTTATCGTTTGCTTATTGGTTGTTGTGATCAAGTGCGTCACTTGATCACAGCCACTGTACATGACTGTTAAACACTCACTCACGCTACTGCTCCTTGCTCATTACTGGCTTACAGTTGAACGGGGCGTGTCTAAGGAATTCTCGTCCAATCACAACAGCAGGAAAAAAAAAAAAACAAGTGTTTGGAGTCTACCTCGTCTCCGAATGAATTCACGAAATACTAGTGGCTCTACTCCGTATAAAATAGAGAGGAGTCGGAATTCAATGGCGAGGGAGGCGGGATCTTCCTGGGAAAACCACTGGCCGCTGAGGTCACGATCACCAGTTATAATAATCAGTGTGCAAATGAATTTAAAAAAACTTTTTTTTAATATGTTTAGGAATGTGCTGGTAACAATTCCCTACTACTATCCGCAAAATTACAGATAACTGGCTTTTTCAGTAACAGATTTTTTTTTAAATTTCCTAAACCTTTCTAAGAATTCACGTAAGTAGAATAGTTATCTTCATTCTGAGGCATGCATCATGCATCAGGATTCAGGATTCGTAAGCCATCTTGGATGATGTAACCTCCTGCTCTGTCATTCCGAACGGCCAGCGGCCATTTTGTGATTTTGACCTTTCTGCTATCTTGTTTATAGAATTTTCCACTCTATTCTGTGATTCCACATAGCTACTTCATGCTCTGTCATTCCATCTTTTCAATGTTCCGTCCTTCCAACTTGCACCAAGAGGCCACGGTTGCTGAGCGGTTAGCACGCTCGCCTCCCACCAAGACGAGCCGGGTTCAATCCCCAGGTGGGTCACCGGTGGGAATCGTGCCGGTCGGGATATCCCGTTTTCCCCCGCCCCTTCATTCCGGCGGTGCTCCATATTCACTTCAATCACCCTCATCATCTTGCCTCTCTCTTCCACCTCTTTTCTCTCTGGCATTTTCTTCGTCTACCATATTGGATGTCTTCTGCTGTAGTTCCCTCATCACCTGCTAGTGGAACTGGTGTCGGCCATGATGTTTATTGCTGCTAGAGTGTGCCACCATCGTCCGACATATTGTTTCCATTTGTCCTTCGCTCAACTGCCGCCATGAATAGCCCGAAACGTTAAAAGAGGTGGTGCATTGTTTCCAGTGCTACGGTACTTCCATTAAAGGCTGTTCACGATAAAGTGAACTTTTTGAAATCAATCCTTTAAAAAAAATGTTACCGCTCATACCTGCATATATTTTAACGGGCGAATTGAGTAACATGCGCCCAATAAAGTTGATAACGATGAAAGGTAAGTAGTACTATAACTTAACATGGAATAAAAAGTATCACGTAACCATTTGTGTTAACTTAAACTATTCCTTTCACATGTTTTTTTAATTTTAATGTACAGACGTGTAACAATGAAAATATTTGCAAAATATTCACTTTTGTAATAATTTCGCAACGTTAATTTTACATAAGGTGGAAGAAGACACAACGTGCACACACGTAGACCCTATGCAGGGCTTTCAAAAGTGTTCATTTTACCGTGACCAGCCTATAGTATAGGTGCCCAAGTCACGGGATTATTAGCGAAATATAAATAATATTCCATATATCGAAATAAATATTAATTATTTTATAAATGTATGTAATTTTCTACAGTTAATATATTTGATGTGAAGAAATATCGCGTTGTATTAATAAAAAAAAACTGTGTCATAGGTATTATTTGTAGTCTGTGATTTTTACGCTCGCGGGTCGCTGACAAGTCCACAACAAGAATTGCGGTGCTTTGCAAAAAAAAAATATTTTTATACACGACTGTTGTACTGTAATGCAGCATCCCTCCTCCCTCAGCCACCCGGCAACCTGTCACCTACCGGCAGCCTGCGTGACATGCCTCGAGGATCAGCCCATCCTTGGATGACGTAGTGCACAGTGTTAGGAAAAAAGGGGGGTGGGAGAGATATGACATGCCTGTTACTGGCATCACGCGCCTGGCGGCGACAAAACGTGTCGAAACGCCTTCCAGAAGTTATGGGATTACCTCCTTCGGTCAAGAAACCTCTGGACAATGAGTTTATGTCATCTGGGCGTCGAGTTGCGCAGAGGTGTTCGGCGCCAGTGTAAATTCAGGCCTCACCCCGCCCACGAGAGGTCATGCTTGTGTGTGGACGGATGTTGTGGCGGGCGTCCGCTAGCGACGGTGCTTATCTCCAAGGTTCTGGTCGCCGCAGTATGCATTATTATACATTTGCACGGAAACACTGTTCAGCTTGTAGGCATTACTTACGACCACTAGCTCATCGCATAAAAAAATTGAATGGCAATTATTAACTCAATGACTTGTCAAAATCGCAATCTTAGAGTTCACTTCAAAATAAGATACCAAGAGTTGTTGTAAAACAAATCCTTATAATAACACTATGAAATGTTTTCGCAATTTCTGAAAATCGCTCTACACAATGCATTTCCTTTGCATGTATTTTATTTGTAGCAGTCTATGATTTTTTGTACGACAAGTTTCACTAAGCATACCTGAAGTCAACGACGACTCTAACTGACTTTGTATTGTAGTTTTATGTCCCCAAACACTAACGCTGGGATTTCGGCATTCCATAATGCAACAACTACAGGATCTAAACTTTTTTTTATGCGGGGAAGGATTACTTATGAGTAATTTCTACAAATTGAACGTATTTTCGTACAAGTATAAGATAATGAATTAGTTTGTTGCCCAGCGCCCTCAAGTCTGTACAAAGTGTTTGTATCTTAGTGGATGAGTGCGGCAGCGTTTGTGAGTGACCCGAGCGTGTAACAGACTGGCAATTCGGTGCATGTGGACTCATTTACAGTATTAGGTTTAAAGGTTGTTTATTTTGGGCCAGGAAATGTATTCTAGTTTGTTTATTTCACTAAGACTTTCATCCTTCACGAACCTGGCAACGTGCTGACGCATGTATGGACTGTTCACTGTAAAATGAGCACTTCTGAAAGCCCTGCTTAAGATCTACTTGTATACACGTTGTGTATTCCTCCGCCTTATGTAACATAAACATTTCCATGGGCTTCATCATTTTATTGGTTGGTTGGTCATGTGAAACTGTAAACTTATTAGAAAAGGAAATACTTTACAAATCTGCTAATTTTTACACTTCTGTACATTAAAAATAACAGAAAGCAAATGAAACAATCTAAAGTTTTCGCAAATGGTTACCTAACACTTTTTAGTAAACGTAAGATATAGAACTATTTTTCCATCCATTGTTACCAACTTTACTGGACAAATGTCACTCAGTGCGCCCATTAAAATATATGCATGCAGGAGCACTGACTTTGTTCTAAGGTTAATTTCTAAAGTGCTCACTTTATCGTGAACAGCCTTTAACAGAACTTATACATTTTTGCTCAGTGCTTAGATTGAATAGTTGCCAACTTGCCCATACTTGTTCGGCTGATGCGCAGACGGGTCGACATGTGCGAGTGTCGCGCTGCCTACTGCTCGACGCAGGCAGCCAGGACAGACACGGCTGAGACCAGGCTGCCACACAACCCGCACTGCGGTACCAATTAGGGATGGGATCCTCGATACCACGATACCTCGATAATATCGAGTATCGCATGAGAATATCGAGAAGTATTGAATTTTTCCACCCATTTTCTCATACCGTAGTTATGGTACGAGCATACCATAACTTTCGGGATATGTACGAGATTCGAAAATCGCACCATAATTTCATCGTTTAATTCACATTATCTCATGCCATTCTTATGGTACTATCGTACCATAACTTTCGGAATGCAGGCGATACTTTTGAAAAGCGTGCATTAATTTAATCTGCATCTTTCGGGCATTCCAACGCACCCGTAGAATTTGACCTACTTCCAACGGTTCGCAAGATATTAACAGCAACTTTTAAATGCGTACCATAATTATCTCGGCTGGCAGCGAGCATTCCAAAGCTTCCCACAAGCATTCCAAAAAGCCGTCGCTGGTCGAGTTTCCAGTGTAATGTGGGTTTTTATATAGTTTCAATGTGTGTCAAAGACACAATGAGCAATTTTCTTGGCTAAGTTGTTTTGTGTTCATGACAATTGTAATTTGGTATCGAGAAAGGTATTGGTACCGTGAGAATATTTTGGTTTCGAATCTGGTATCGAGTATCGAGAAAATGTAGTATCGACCCATCCCTAATACCAATGCATCATTGCAGCCCACGAATGTATCTATTTAATTTATATTATCCCCATCGAGCCTTTAAGGCTGCAGGATACCAAGAAATTAATTATTTTATAATTGTACCAAGTATCGTTCAACTTGTATTCATTGTATGTGGTGATATTCTCCACCAATAAAAAAATTTTGCACTTTAAATTTTTTGAACAATTTGATGTCATATCCAAAATTTTCTGTTCTTGAAGGTGTATAAATGAACGAAATTGCAATGTAAAGTAATGCCTAGCACTACCGCGTGACACATATTTATGTAATCTCCAGATAACAAGCCACAAATTACACATGAAAAAAAAAATTCTTTTTTGCATATTTTGACATGAATTTTTGCAAGAATTTTCATTTGATTATTACATATATGTCACGCAGTAGCCCATGGGATAAGTTTCCGCTGTAAATTATTTCATTTGTACAACTTAGTATGGCTTCAGCTATGGCTGCAGCAAAACAGAAAAAAATTCGAATTTGACATCAAATTATTAGAAAAAAAGTGTATTTTTTTTTATTTTAGGGAAATGGCAACGCATGCAACGCGCACAAGTTGAACAATGTTTGGTACAACTATAAACATAATTTCTTTTGTATCCAGTACCCATAAATGCATGGCAATTGCAATAAGACAATAGAACATGTAATGCCATATTTACAATAAGTTAATAAATAGTTAATATAATACAAGGATAAGTTATGGGTGAAATACATTTCATCATTAATAGAATGAAGGTACAAAAATCCAAATCAAGATTTTACAAGAAGTTTCTGATCTAAATAATAATCCTACCTTTCTCAAAATGGGTGCAATTAATTTTTAAATAAGTTTTTGAAAGCCTAGTTGGTAGGTAGGGCTTGACTTCTCTATGGAAGCAATCGCATTATAAATAAAACCAGAAACTTATGCAACATTAGTGAAACAAATACAAATACATCCGTGCATTACACGGGAATTGAACCCAGAAAACATCGCAAAATAAACTAGTGTGCAATGCACTGCATTATGGAGGTCGGATTTGCAGAATCATCTTCGGATTTAATATGTCTACTGTTTCGAATGATGCAGTTTCCGAATCTTAATTATTTAGAGGGCCGTCATTTGAAAAATATGTGGCTGAGTCACTTAAACATGTAAGTTTACATGGCCTATCGTATCCCTAATTGTGTGAAAAAGTTTGTGTATATAGGTTGTTTGGTCCCTGAAATATGTCATAAAACCGAAGTTTCTTATTTGATGCTATCGTACAAAATTGCCAAAAAATAGGCTCATTGTACAATGCTCTTAATGCATGCTGTATAAATACAAATTTAGGTTTAATTAGGTTAAATTATTTAATAAATGTGGCAAACTTACCTATATTATTTATGACACCACCATTTTAACATCGTTGTATGGCCCATTTAAATCATGAAAGTTTACATGGACTTCTGTAACATTCATAGTGTGCACAATATGGTACAAATTAGTTGAAATATTCCAGTGTAACATTTGGTGGGACTTATAAGTTTAAGTATCCTAAAGTTACACAAGTAAATGCAATACACAACAATATCTTAGCTGCGATTCGAACACTTACACCTCTAAACATGAAGATGTAGCTTTAGCTTTGAAAATTGATGGTAATAGACTACTTCTATTGCCAAATTTATGTCAGGAATGTCAATGAAAATAGGAGACAACCACAAAATAACAGGGCTACATAGAACTAGGAAGACAAGAGACAACAAACAATCTGAAAAATGGAAATATATACTAAACAGAAAACAAAGAGATCAGAGAACACCCACAAAGTAAACCATTCAGAAATATCTAACAACCTCGTCGATTAAATAAAACATTTTAAAAACCTAAACAATATCAAAATAGTGACCAAACAATTGGGACTGAAGACAAAACGTAGAGCAAAAACCACTTAAGCATTATGAATATTGCAAATAGCATCAGAAAAACTAAACTTTTCAATAGAAAGACAAAAAATTAAAGATGCAGGGGATGCAGTAACGTAACAGAAACAACACACATAAAACCTCAGCTACCTTGCCGATAGAGGCCACATGGATATTGTCTAAAATCCGCAACCGCTGTGATATGTATCCTCTCAGTATAAATGAAGTCTCTTAACAAGTTCATCTGTTTTCATATCCACAAATTCGTTAAATATACATCTTAACATATCTCATATTAAACTTGTTTTCTTTTGTTTTCCACAGATTTTGAAGAGGATCAAGCGCCATTATCGTAAATGAATAACACAAGAATCTAGACGATTCCCTGGGGTTTAAAGTGTTGTGATAGCATTCGTCACCGCAACAAGAGTGCATGACGTTTCATTTCCTAGCGCGCAGAGGCTGTGGTTCACGTGAAGTCACACTTGGCGTGCACTCGTTTCTGTGAGTCTCAAAATCGCTGGTTTAATGACGAGTCCCAAGGTTCCCTGCTCATTTGCTTCTACGACCAGATCAGTGTTCACTCCCACCACGTGAAACGGCTCAGTTTCTGAGTATTATATCGGTAAAACTGTTCGGGGACCAATCATTGCTACGTTCCATTTTCTGCTCAGAATTGAGGATACTGATGCGCAGTAGATAGTTTATGAACGCCAAAAGCCAATCAGCGATCTCACAGTGGTGGAACACTCGTCGGCAGTGTTCGCAGTATATCAATGGCATGCCCAACGAGTTGGTTGCCATGTCATCATACATTTATTTATTTTTCGATGTCAAATCGATTAATTCGTGAGAATTTTAGTACTGGAGTTTAATTCAGGTGATAATTACTCTCTTCAGATTCTCAGCCGAAAACAGCAGCGTTACTGTTTCGCGGTAAGAATTAATATTAGCCATCGCTACTATTTTAAAAAGTGTAGCCTCCAACTCCGAGTCGTCAACGACTCACCAGTAAATAAAAAAGCACTCGTAAGTGAGTGAGTGAAGAGATTTGGGCGGCTATTAACAGCGAGGTCTTGAGAGCCGATGAGGGTGATTGAGGTGAGTATGGAGCAGCGCCGTAATGAAAGGGCGGGGGAAACGGGGGATCCCCGAGAAAACCCGCCGACCAACGGCATAGTTTTCTCGGGGATCTCCCACGATTCCCACATGCGAAAAACCGGTGATCCGGCCGGGGATGAACCCGGTTCATCATGGTAGGAGGCGAGCGGGCTAACCACTCGGCCACCGCGGTCTCGAACACTCGTAAGTAATCTCAGCTGCAGAAAGTAGCAAAGAAAATGATGCCCATGGAAGCAGATTGCCGTCATAAAGTCTACCAGGAGACATTTCCTGTGCATAACGCTTATAAGTCTGGCAGCAGTATGGACGGTTCAGATACCGCTCTTACCTGCATATACAGTTTCAGGTGCACTGAGTGACATGCGCACAGTAAATTTGGTAACGATGGATGGGAAGTAGTTCTATATCTTAACGCCGAATAAAATGTGTTAGGTAACCAAATGTGATAACTTAAATTATTTCTTTGGTTTTCCGGTTTTTTTTAATGGATCGAAGTGATCAAATGAGCAGATTAGTAAAATATTTATTTTTCCAATAATTTCACGGTTTAGCATGACCGACACACGAATAAAGTGATGAAGCTCGTGGCAATGTTAATTTTACATAAAGCGGAAAATATACAACGTGCATACAAGTAGATCTTAAGCAGGGCTACAAAAGTGCTAATTTTACCGTGAACAGCCTATACCTGAAATCAATAAAATTGCTCGCATTCTTTCCATTGGTAACTTTATTTAATGGCACAATAATGGGGATATATGTAAGCGTGCTGCACGTCTTTGCATTACCTTAACACTTTAGTTACGAAAGTATGATGAATGCAAAAACGCAGTAAAAATTACACAGGAGAGGTGGAAATGGTAAACTAGTAAACCTAAGTTTTTTAAAGGGCACCGCCGTCTACTCATGTCTTCAGAGTGCAGCGCTACAGTCATATAGACATAGCTATCATTTAAAAACTGTTCAATATTTTTGAGCTGTGTTGATTTGAGAATAGCATTTACCAAATTTTTTCATAACCGAATTCTACATTCGGTTTTATATTTCCGTCTCTTCGGTTTAGTTCTTTAAAGTAATTGGCGGCTAATACGGTTGTTTCACAATCATTTCTAGGTAGAGGCTGTTCAAGAAAACGAGAACAATTTTCAAATCAACCTTAGAGAAATATCACTGGTCCTACCTGCACATATTTAACGGGCGCACTGAGTGACATGGGTCCAGTAAAGTTGGTAACGATGAAGGGTAAGTACTTCCATGTCTTAAAGTCGATTTAAAAGTGTCAGGTTACCAATTGTGAAAACTTAAATTATTTCTTTCGCTTTCTGTTTTTAAGGCATCTAAGGGTTAAAATTGGCTGATTTGTGAAATCCTTAACGTACATTTCTAATAATTTCACAGTTTCACTTAACCAACACATGAATAAAGTAATGAGGCCCATGGCAGTGTTAATTTTAGATAACGCGGAAGAATACACAACGTCCACACAAGTGGATCCTAAGCAGACCTTTCGAAAGTGCTCAGTTTACCGTCAACAGCCTATATGAAACTTTGGTACAGACTACTTAACATAACACAGGTACATCCAGCACACCTTTGTCTTCGTTATCAAGCCATAAAGTGATGGGATCACTACTTGTGTGTCCTACAAATTGAGTCGAGTCGAGGAGAGTGACGGCTACACGCCAGTTCAGTGCCTTGCGTGTAAAGGCGTCCAGACATTTTAATCATGTACCTAGGTCAACCTTAGCGCCGCCACGCTTATATACCAAGTGCACGCAAAATATGTAGAGCAAGGCGGCGCACTTTTAAGGACACTCCCTACTACAATATTGTCTTTAAAATCTGTGTTTGCATACGTATCTCAATAAATAAATGGTCTCCGAATACATTTTTTGGAAAGAAAAAGAAATATATTATCTACAGCCACCAATTTTTGCTTTTGTAGTATTAAATATATACAAACAGAAAGAAAAATCGTGTAAACCTCTAAACACAGCCATTTTAGGGCTTTCGTGCGTAGTTAGTATAAGAAAAAGTAAAAAAAGTAAAAAGTGGCATCTGTTATTTATCTGCACTGACTTTCATCGCCGTTTATAATATTCTGCAGTTATAGAACTAATTTGCGACAAATCCAGCTATCCGCAAATGTATGTCGCAGTCTACTATTGCAATGCTTACCTACGGGCTGACGTGGCCTCACAATTTTTACCACGTGTTGTTCCTCTACACGTATTAACATAAAACTAATGTTACAACGAAGAGGGCAACGTGGTTTTCGCGGAGGTTATACTACATTATCCTATGTGCACACTTGCAGTCTTCATTAGACGATTGGCCGTTTGTCTTTGCGCGAAGACAGACTGTTACATGAGTGAGCGAATCAGAGTTAAGTTTCTCCAGTACTGATCGTCCGTGATTCGTGGGCGGGCAGATAAGACGCCAAACAATTAAAATGATCCGATTACGAAAGTGTTTCTGATATCAAGTGTTTTGGAACACAACTTGTCCTGAAATATTTTAGAGAAAAACAGGTGCGTCTAATAGTGAAAAATAGTTGAATGCTGTTCACGATAAACTCAGCACTTCTGAAAGCCCCGCTTAACATCTACTTGTATTCACATTCCGTATTTTTCCGCCATTTTTTAAATTAACATTTCCATTGTTGTGGTGACTTTATTTGGCTTCGGTAATGTGAAACTGTAAAAATATTATAACAGTACAAATTTAAAAATGTGCACATTCTTACAATTTTAACATTAGAGAAAACGAGAAAGCAAAGGGAAACATTTTTGTACTCACAGATTTTACTTAACATTTAAATTCAGCGACAAGGCATAGAACTACTTTCACTCAATCGTTACCAACTTTACTGGGTGCATGCCACTGTGTATCCCCGATGATATATGCAGGTTGTGGCAGCGACATTTTTCAAAGGTTGATTTCCAAAGTACTCGATTGACCACGACCAGGCTCTACTGAAGTACTGCACACTATTAGTCGGTAGATGTCAACCTCAGTCTTGGCTGTCACGTGAAGGTATACGCTGTTCTTGGTAAAATGAGCACCTTTGAAAACCCTGCTTAAAAAAAAAATTTATGCACGTTGTGTATTCTTCCGCCTTATGTAAAATTAACATTGTCATGAGCCTTATCACTTTATTCATGCGTCGGTCAAGTGAAACTGCGAAATTATAATAAAAGTATATATTTTACGAATCTGCTAATTTTTACACTAAGGTGTATTAAAAAAAAACAGAAAGCAAATGAGATAATTAAGTTATCTCAAATGTTTACGTAACACTTTTAATTCGACGTTAAGCCGCGGAACTACTTTCCCTCCATCGTTACCAACTTTACTGGGAGCATGTCACTCAGTGTGCCGTTAAAATATATGCATGTAGAATCATTAACTTTTTTCTAAGGTTGATTTCAAAAGTGCTCACTTTACCGTGAACAGCCTTTAGGTAGGCAGAACAAAGTGGGAGCCGCGAGAACGCCACAAAGTAGAGAATCCATCATTTCGCGATACAGAACTGCGCTATGTCAGATTTCACTCGAGCAGATCACATCTCGTTTTCTGATTTGCCGCTCTCGTAGTAAGGACCGAGTCCTCTCTTCAACTAGGCCAAACGGAAGGAAGCCACCAAAGTGATCAAGTGAAGAGATTTGGGCGGATCAATAAGTTATTGATGGTCGATGAGGGTGAGTATGGGGCAGCGCTGGAATGCAAGAGCGGGGGAAACGGGAAATCCTCCGAGAAAACCCGCCGACCAGCGTCATCGTCCGGCCCGATTCCACATGCGAAAAATACGGGAGGAGGGGTGACCCCACCGGAAGTCTAACCCGGTTCTTTTAGGTGGGAGCCGAGTAGTCTGACCACTGCACCACCGCGGCCCTTGGAAGCCACCAGAGTTCTACGTGTTTACTATTAGCGCAGAGTCATGAAGGGCTTGTCGGATGAGTGGAGGTTCAATTATGTACAGGCACGAAGCTAACGTTTACTTAAAGATAGATAGGGGCATGCAAAATTCGCGTTATTATTTGGCATCAGGCTGAACTTCACAATACTGTATGCACTAGAGCCAGCGTCGTTTCTCCATTGGCTGCTGCATAGATGTGAAGACACTGCCTGTCTGACTGAACTACGCGTGATTTGGGGCATACAATTGTTGAGTGTTCCTTTATTGGTGCAGTCCATCAGGGCGTGTTACATAAACATAAAGTTTGGTCCAATGACAAACGTATCGCGAAGGTACATGTGTTTCAAGTTTAACATGTCCACAGATAATAACGCGAATTTTACAGGTCTCTACTTATAGGCACGGATACGAAAATTTCGCGAATTCATTTCAGGACAAGATAGACGCTCAACACGTGTAGACTGAATTCCCTTTTGCAATTGGATCGCAGTTCATTAGAAACGCCCTGGACTACTCAGAGCCAATAGCAGACTTGCAAGGAAACAAGTAGCGTGTGCCATACTGCCAGGTGTGAGGTAACACTGGCTACTCTCTGGAGCAGCAGCCAATGAACAAACATGTGAGGCTCAAGTGTGCACAGTGCTGTGGAGTCTAGCCAGTAGGTCATTTAACTCGCCGAATTTTCCTATCCATACTTATAGGAGACTCTCTGTCTCAGAATTATAAAACGAAATAATAAGTTCTCTACTACAAAGTGATCGGTCGCTGTGAGCGCAAGTACAGGCTAATAATGAGGTAGACCGGGCTCGCTGGCTGCGCACAACCAATATCCGTGTCCCAACACTGAACGGCCTTTCTGCCAACACGTCTAGTGGAAACGGCATGGTTTTGATTTTAGGTTAGAAAACGAATTTGTTTGATTAAATTCAAACTGGTAAAAGTATGTTATTTATATAACAGTTCTTGTCATTTAAAAATTAAGATATAAACAAACACCTTCATCAGTGCCTCCCCCCCACCGGTAGACCGGTCCTTTAGTCTGGAAACTTGTCAGAACATTACTCTTTCTCCTTATACATCACCTAGGTCTCCAGAATCCTGATTCGTTTCCTGTTTACTCGCCTTGGTCATTACTATTCCGATTTCTCATGTATTTTGTTGCTTTGATCTTCATTATGCATTTTAGGGTTTTCCCGTGTGGGAGGCAAGGTCTGCCAACTCATCAGTCGCCTTCTGATGTTTCCTTTCTAAGTTCTAGTCTACGTGCATTGCGAACACCCAAGCTGTGTGGTGGGGCCGCTCCCACCACAATATTTTTATAGCGGTGTCACAGTGTCACTTCCAGTATAACAGTTTATTTTTCTTTAATCAGATAGTGGACACATTGATCTATCTACAGAGGAGGATCATTTGGGGTAGGCGAATGTTGAGCACTGCTCAGAAGACGAATAAGCGGTCTACCTCATCTTTACTGTATGAGCGCAAGTGGCAAGTATTGGTGCCCGCGCAGCTGCGACCTGCGCCAAGCGCGTCGTTAATTATGCACCGGCGCGTTATCGCCAGCCGCTGGGAACGCAATAGGAAATGCAGGCCCGCGGGCTTGTTTGCGGAAGTGGGCGGAGAAGTTTAGGTAGCTGATGGGGGAGGGGGTGAGGGGGATGAGTGCAACGCTCGCAATAAATCGCATTACTCAGTTATCTTGCAGCGCGGGGGTCGCTGGTAATTTGCATTCTGTATGAGGTCCGCGAGCATACTGCCGGGGGGGGGGGGGGGGGGGCGCAGCCACACACGTGCGTCTATCTGTCCCGCCAGGCGGGGCTCATTTGTCCAAGATAAATTTACAAACAGCTCATAAGTTTTAATGCGCCGTAATTAGGGGCTGGGTCGTTGTTTTGTGACCTCGCGTGCGCTGGGAGGGGTCGTGCGGGGGTCGTATCCCCCGGAATAGCGCCGAGCTATCAAGACGTTATCCGCTGCAGAAAAAAGAGTCAGATTGAACACCCGACTGTCTTATAAATTATGCGTGTCATTTATTCCCGCCTTCTCGTTAATTATTCCCACTATCTTTTTTTTTCTCCCCTCTCTTTTCCCGCGTGACGAATGCGGCGCACAATTTAATCAGCGGCTGCTGTTGACTGGTTAAAGATACGCCCGCGCGCGCAGAAAATGGAGCGAGATTGGCAGAAAATGTTTTGGAGCAATTTGGAGCAGTTAATAATCCAGTGCCAGTGTTTGACATTTCGAAAACTTGCTGACAATACAGGAAGGGAGGAAGGCGCGGATCGGAGTTTATGCGAGTTAGGGGTGGGGGGTGAGTGCTCCTAGCGTCGCTGCTGCTAATTACTTTCGATTACGGTTTCGCGTCAACGCAATTATTAGTTATTACGCTCAGAGCCGCTGACAGGCAAGGAGGAGGGGGGGGGGCGGTGTTCGTCAACAAGTAATTACGAATTAAACCGGGCGACGCGGTAATAAACGGAACAGTAAGGGACGCCAACAACACGCGAATAAACAGCCCCATAATGGACAAATGAGCTCTGCCAAGTTTTTAAAAATCTGCGGTATTTACTCTCTCCGACAGTTATGCTAAGTTCTTACGTCTCAGCTCATTAGTAACTTTGCGTTTATCACGACATTTTTTTAGTGTATTTTTTTTTACACTGGAACGGAAATGAACAGAGAAAACTAAAATTAATTTTCACACTAAGCACCATAATTTGTGCAAAGGAATGTCGTAACCTTCAGTTTTAAGGGTTTCATTCTTAAGTAGCCTATTTACATTTAGATACAAGCTCGAATTCAAACAATTACACTTTCGCGTATTTTGCACAACTTGACCGAAAATATATTTGGCACGCTTTAAACCTTTGAAGGGGGGGGGGGGAGTGGGGGGGGGGGTGGTGGTAGGAGAATTTGAGTGGAGGTGTGGCGTGTTAAGATGTGAAACATACATAAACTTAGTAAACATATAAATGTTTGAGAAAAAGGACAAATAATGAACACCAAATATACAAAAACTTGTGAAAGACAAACTGTCATAGATCTTATGTTCCAACGAAAACTTGTTGTATTAGTTCACTAATATGTTTAATAAATCCTTATAAAACCCTTTTTAAGTTCGTTTTTCTTTTAAACCTAAACGACAAACTTGTTTTAATTTCAATATAATATTATATTATGGCGAGGCGTAACCTCAAACAAGTGTTCAGGGGGAGGGGGCATGCCCTAAAATGATGAAAACACCTGCTTTCGAGGAATCTGGCCAATGTAAACTCATTGTAAACAAAGAACCGAGACACTGCAGCCTAGAAAGAAAGAAACAGTCAGCCTCGGTTTGCAGCCAATGAACACATGACAAAAGGTACATTTCCAATATACGTTAACGTAGCCACGCATTTTATACTTCTGTAATAATGGTCTGTGAAACTACTGCGCCTCTCAAAATGTGTTCAGCGCGAAATTCATTCCTCGCTTCAAAATTTAATAGCCGAGAAAAATGCATTTGAAATTTGGGGGAATATATATATATATATATATATATATATATATATATATATATATATATATATATATATATATATATATATATATATATTTGGACAGACAATTATAATCATGCAGTTTTCCGGAAATATTTCTTGAGGGGCTACACTTACCGTGATCCGTTACCTGAGGAGAGTTCATTATTTAATTGTCTCGACCACGTCATGGGGTTATTTATTTTGGTAACCGCGTTACTAAGGAATTGTTTCAGTACAGTTGAACCACAGGAATACTAATGAGAACATAGTTGAAACAATCGCTAATTGTCGTGACTGGCCAACAAATGACGCAACGACGTGCACCAATCAGCGCCTGGTAGATAACTTGTCAAGCAGTATCCTATCTAATAGGAAATCTTTCGCAGTACGCAGTAGCCAACCAGACCAAAGACCCGTCCCAAGAGCCATTAGGATAATGTGCCCGCACACATCAGGGAAGCCGCTGAGCCACTTTACTTCCGTCTACTTAACATATTCATTAGGTAGAGTTATTTACTATCTATAGCCACGGGTTTTCAATGTTGTTGTTTCGAGTATAGTAGTGGGAGCGGAAGACTACTGGCACCTATGACCTCAAATAACCTTTGACCTTTGACCCCGATGCAGTTGCAGTTCCCCTTCCTCCATATCCTCCTGGAGACATTGTCTGCGCCGGGCTCCCCGCCCTACCCCTTCTTAGAGTTGTCTGACGGGTTCCCTCTTCCCAACCCATGCTACACCCCGTGACCTACTTTCCCCCAATGCAGTTATCCCAACCCCCCTCCCCCTCCGGAGGTACTGTCTAACGGTTTACGCCCCACAATCCCTGCTGTACCTGTAAATGCAGCTGCTCTTCCCCACCCCCTCCCGTTCCTGTGAAACTGCCTGAGATCTCAGGAGCTGTTATAGCGGATATCGTGGGCTGGCTGCCTGTCAGAGTGGGTAGCTTTGACGACCGGTTTCCATGTCTGGTATTGTGTTCGATTCCCATATAGGGTAATTGCATAATGAGAGTACGTACACATTACACACATTTGTCCTTTGGTTGTCGGAACCAGACTGATGTGTGGAGCTGTTTGATGAGAAGTGAGGAAGTTATGGATGAGAGGGGTTGAGATGAAATACATTTGCATAGGGATGTATTCGCACAATAAATAATTAATTAGCTTATTTAATCATGCAGTGTCTAAGTATGCACATGTGTAAATAGCAATTACTTATTACGCACACTGAATATTCAATTGCGCACTTTTATTATTACATGTAGCGAGATACTACAAATCGAAATGAACAATTACTAAGTACAAGTCTAATTACGCCTCCTCTCCCCAGGACAGCTCAAGCTGAACTGACCTCCGTTTGCATATATTAACCATTAAAACCACCACTGCCACCATCCGCCATATTGCTTCGTGTTTAATATATATAAGAGGAGAAATTTATTTTAAAAATTTTAATACAAGTTTGAAAGGAGACGAAATAGGTTCGCGTGGGTGAATGGCATATTTAGTGTAACGCAACCCGCATCTATATAGCAGTGTTAATGTGTACCAAGTGAATATCGGCCCTTGGTTCGAGTCCCCTCAGGGTAAAACCAGAAAATAATTTAATCTTGGAACAACTAAGGAGGAAGGGGAAAGGTGTGAGGGGTGAAGGTAGTCCCTGCTTTGAAACCCTGTCGAGGGTAATTAGAGTTTATTTAGTCAATTAGGCATAGTTATGTAATGAGAGTAATTTCACATATTTCTCCTTGAGCTAGTATACCCTTACGGCCAATGATTTATTTAATTGTGCAATTACATCAATTACTTATTATGAAAAATTATTTATTTAATCGTGCACTTGTGTAAATACTTTTTTTACATGTACCAAGAGAATACATACCGTAATTAGCAATTACTAAGTACAAACCCTCCATACACGTTCTCTCCCTAGAACAGCTAGCTTCTAACTAACCACCAATTGCTAGTATCAATGCTTTTTAACCCCGCACCGACTGTATTATGTAATGCAATACGCCATTTACAGGGCGTTAGGGAAATTCCGATGGACGGTATCTGCAATATTGGAAGGTATTGACATATATGGAGCGAGAATTTACTTACAAAAAATGCTTAGTATAAGTTTGGAAGGAGTCGACTTCAATTACGGAGCTGTGTACTCAATGTACCAAGTGAGTGGGTGATTACATGTAAATAGATTATTTAAGTATATTATTTATTCCTGAAATGAATATCTCATTTCGCAGTTGCCACAAACACCAGCTAATTATTTAAATGCACAATGAATATTTAGTCGCGTAAATTACCACAAGCATCAATTATGCACTTGCCTAAATACTTATTACGCATTATCTCTCTAGGACTGTTTGCTTCTGATTACCTTTACCAATGGTTTTTTTTTTACCCATCGTCGATATAATGGAATCTTGTCAGGTGGACGCCACCCGCTCATGCACAACCCAGCGGGTAAACCTCTTTCCTCTACAGCGGCGAGCGAGATATCCGGCACTGGGAGTAACAGCTCACAAACATATCTCTCTCCTTCCCCACCGCCACCCTTTACCATCGCTGAGATGGAACATGGCACATCTCTCTAGACAACTAATATGTTGAATGTTGGGCAATCTGACATAACAGTATTAATTTTTATACTAATTACTTTATTTCACTTGTGTAAAGATTCTATGAACTCTGTTTTCAATATATTTTCTGTTTATCCTCAAACATTTTGTAAGAGCAATCAAAAATATTGGCGCTTGCGATTTGGCTTAGTGTAGTGGAAATCAGATGGGCTAAATCCCATATTGGAACGTGTTAATATATAACATGGAAATTATATTTAAAAAAATTATATATATATGTGTGTGTTTTAAACCAAACCACTTCTCTTTGCGCGACGCAACCGACAATAGTTAATGTTATTATTACTTAAAAATATAAAACTGTAATGCAAAATACGTTAATCACTGACATTTACTAGTTATGCATCTTGCGTAATTCGTGATTGCATTATTCAGTTTTTTAAATTAATTTTAGCGAGAACCATTTAGGGTAAACAGAATTTTTATTTGCATAACAAATAAATTATCAAGAATATTTGAGTATGGAATAACCACATGCAAGCAGTATTTACATAATGAGCTGAAACTAACAACCCATCAGTAGATGAAACACATCTATCGAAGTTGGAAGCAACTGTAGACTTGAGGATTTAGTTCTTGGTTCGCCTCCAGTCTAGGATATTTAGATTTCATCTGTGTAATGGAAAAGTACTTGTTAGTAGTATTTACACAATGAACAAACACCGAGATTAAATTGACCCTTAAATACACATCATAGAAGAACCATTGCTTACTTTCGTCTAACCCAAGTTTTGCTTTTATATTTAACTTATATGCCTGCGATTTTGTAATTATCAAACGCGCTACAGACCGGGCAATCAATATGCCTTTCCCAAATATTATTTCATTCTCTTGACCCGTTCAGTCATCTCTGAACTCCATCCTCTAAACACATTTACAAACAACCGCAAGGACTAGCACTTGACTCGACATAGCAATGCCAAAACCGCTCTCGAGATCGTAGGCAACCTGTATCAACAGATCTCACTATATCCCCAACAATAAAAGCGATAACAGCTGTATCAACAGAGCTCACTATATCCCCAACAATAAAAGTGATAACAGCTGTATCAACAGAGCTCGCTATATCCCCAACAATATAAGCGACAACAGTTGTATCAACAGAGTTCTCTATATCCCCAACAATAAAAGCGACAACAGTTGTATCAACAGAGCTCACTATATCCCCAACAATAAAAGCGACAACAGCTGTATCAACAGAGCTCACTATATCCCCAACAATAAAAGCGGCAACAGTTTTATCAACGGAGCTCACTATATCCCCAACAATAAAAGCGACAACAGCTCTCTGCACTTAATTTTGTTAACTTCTTTCATACTGCCATAAAAAAAAATTTAAAATAGAAGACACATTACAAAAATCGCTATTGTTTAAACCCAAAATAATTTTGAATGTTTAATAAGATGATTATGTTTTATCAAGAATATCTACTGTTTAAAAACTTGCTTCGATTCTCGAGGTTAAGTTATGTATTGTATTAGTTCGTGCTTCGATCCCCGACAAAGTTAAAAATACATATTCACAGAGATATGCCTTGATTCAATTCCTGGTGAAGGTAAATAAAAATATGTCGATTTACTAATTGAAGTAACAAGAACAAAGACAGAATCATATAGGGACGTACTACTCGAAACATAAATGGGGAAGCATTTTCAAATCACTATTGTTTAAACCCCAAAACATTTTAAATGTTAAATAAGGAGGTTTGATTTTTTTAATGAATACCCTCTATATCAATTTATTATGTTAATAATAACATTTAGGTCAACACCATTTAGAATAGTTTAAAAACAAGAGAAAACGCACATGTCTCACTATCAGACTATCCGAGAGACAGCAGACTTGGTAAGAGTTTCGCATTTATACTGCAAGAAATGCATAACACAGAAATCTCTACGCGTCAGAGAGAAAGCTCCCTCCTCACGATGGAAGGGCGATGATGAAGGGGTGGAAGGGGGAGATTAGTTCCAGCATTGACAACAAAGGGCGGACCGGCCATGACCCTCAGTCTTTGTCCACAACCGACCTACTAGGGACACTCTGTCTGCCCTGGCAGACATCTTAGAAGACCTCGTGTCGCCGTACTCCATTTTTTAGTAAGAACTCCCATTCTGCCAGGCCATCGCACACTTACAGAGATTACATCCTTACCTCTCCAGGCATAGTTTTTATAATGGTTAACACAATATTACAAATTAAAATATATCCATATCTTTTTAAATCTAATAATTTTAAATCTTTAAACAATAAAACTTAATTAAATAATAAAAGAACCTTATTCCAAATTTAAATATGCACTTCACCCATTACACAATTTTCTTGGTATGCTTGAGTATGAAAACCAAGTGCCGAAATTTTTCTATGCTAAAGTAAATATTCCTTGCTGTCATATACCCATCTCCGTAACCATTCATTTTTCCATTAAGACAACTCTTTTTAGGTGTATAAACGTTTGCACTCCATCACCTCAAATATTCAACATATCGTGATCATAGCCAATTATTCAATCTTTTTTTCTTTCGCCCAAAAAAAATCAGAACTCCCCCAGCCCTGACATCAACTCAACTCACTCTCAAATCATTATTCCCTTGCAAGATCTAATAGCATAAAACCTTACTATAAAGAAAAAAAATCATCCAAAGCATGTTTAATAGATACTTAAAACATTATATAAAAATTACAAAAATAATCACGCGCACGCACGCACACACACACATTCACATTTTTACTATTGTTTGAACTAATATCGTCTTTCTTATAAATAAACAACAAGGCAACATACACCGATATACAACACATTCAAAATATCTTTAATCATTTGCTTTTTCGGAAATGTTCATACTATTACAAATTGCTGGATTTAAGCTCTGGTTCGTTGTAAGGGGAGCATGGGTTTGAATCCCACACCTGACGAATAATTTCCACACAAATATTGAGACAGTCGAGATTGACAACATAAACGTTTTGTTATGTAGTGGAAACGGTATATAAGCATGCAGCATGTAAGTAGGTTTTCACATAACCCATGAATAGAGCGTTTTCAAGGAAGTCTATTATTACAGATATAACACAATCTAGGAGATGGTGTAAGATATTTCGGGAGACTGATGGGAGTTGGTATGGGTAGAAAGCGAGGTTATGTATGCAGACGCAAAAGTTCTCTGGCTCATTCGCAGTTCATCTGTCGTTCGAGTAAGAGCTCTCTTTCTTTGACTGACTTTAAGTGACTTGCGAGATAGCTGTATGATTTTAGACCTATAAAATCAGCTTCTATCATTGCTACAAATGTCGGCGGGTAGATCGTCACGAATAGAAATATCTAGTGATAGTTGGCGTGTGTGTGAGTTTTTGTAATATGAATAAGGAAAGGGCTTGTGAGTATATGTCGGCATTGTCGATGGTAATGTGAAAGCCCTCGACCTCTGGGAGTTGAAGTTACACAAGAGTACGGAACATCTGCAAATCTTGTGGCAAAATATTCACGAATAGCTATAGCGCCAAATGACATGAAGCTAGTAACTGTAAGTTTAGCACCTCATACAAGATATATCCATGTGATAATTGTTGTGTGGAGTATGCGAATAGGAGTAGGCGGACTGCTCACAACAAGATTTGTTCTATAACATTGGACTTAATCATACATATTTATGTTTAATGAGGAATATGTTTGAGTGTGAAACTATTAGTATGTATTTTTATAAGTGCGTGAAATAATGTTGATGTGTTTGAAAAACTTCTGTTTTTATTCGATCCCTCCTTATATTAAACTGTTCGGGTGAAACGAATAAGTCTAATCTGAGTTTAATGTATATGGCAAATTACATTAATTTTATCATTGTAATGTAAAAATATCTGTTGCATTTTTATTCAAAATATTTTAGAAATAACTGAGTATAGAGAAAATGTTTGAAAGGAGTACTGACTTCCGAACTTCTACGATGTGTTGGTATTTGTGTGCGATTTACTAGAAGCAATAATTTTGAAATATGAATTAAAACATATGTAAAGGTATTGTTATCTTGTCTGGTTTGTTTGGTTTAAATGTTTTGGAAAGTAAGTTTGGTGGAATGCCGTTAGTATTATTGGTCGAAATATTTTTTTGTTTGGTGGTTAATATGATTTGCTTATATTGTATGTTAGTTTTGCTGGTAATGATTAATGATAAGGGTTTTGCAAATTGATGCTCTGGTTGGTTTGTACAATGAGCGGTGTGTTGCGATATGGTTTGGGAGTATTGATGGATATAATGTTTTCTGCTGGAACATTTGATCTGTTGGATTGGAGATATGACCTATTTACATGAGATTTATTTAAAGCTAGACTGCTGACAAGCGTATAGTTTGTGGGTGATGGTATTATTTGGCTGTGTGTTTGCTATTATATGATGAAATGATTTGTCAGAATAATTCGCCGGAATATTTCATAGGAATGCTTATATGATTGCTTTGTTGTTACGGACAGTATGAAGGGAAGTATTTGGTATGTCCGATATGGTTTAATGGAGTATAGGTGATGATTGATGTTATGTCTTGTTCATGTATTTGGGATATCATATGATAGAATACTTTGATAGGATCAATCCAAAGAAATGGCTGTTTGGTATGGTTTCTGAGAGCGAGTGTGATATGACATAAAATATTATGAGTTAGTTTAAACATTTTTCGATCTGTAGACGGAGGTTTGGGGTATATAGTAGGATTATATTTCATTAATTATATTTGGGCGGTAGGGAATGCTAGCTTACATATTTAATTACTAATATAGTGTTAAGGTTGAGAGCTTTGTTTCTAGCAAATGAAACTTTGTCTTAACAGGATTTAGAAAAAGAAATTAATATGTAAATTGAAAAATTGGTAATTATTTTCGAAATGTTATGAAGTTATGATAGTATTGCAAATTTATAAACTGGCTCATTGCTTTGTTATTCTTAGTTTACTCAGACAGTTAGTTTCAAGGGATATCATAAAATTTCTAGCAATGGTTCTATGCACTCGCTCCTCGATGAACATTTACAACATACGTAATTTTCATAGTCATTTATAGATGTTATACTGAGTGTTAAGTAACATAAGGATACGTTCGTATAAAGAAACTGAAATTTTTAGTGTGACGGGTATATATTTGGAATGTAAATTTTAAATTCAGATTTACTAAGTATGTTGATAGTATAATTGTTTATAGTTTTGATCTCAAATTAACGCAAGTCCTGGAATGTGAGATGGAGCATTTCATTAGAGATGGAGATTAAAATAGTTATTACAAACTCTGTAAATGTAATAATAGTTACTATGGTGGTAAGATAGATTGTGTTCTTTCGTATGAATATTTGATGGTATGTTTTCGATAATGTATTTCCAAATGGTCTAATGATAATATTTGCTCTTATGGTTTCGCTAGTAGACTATATGTATCGAAAATTTCTGCAAGCGCTTAAATATGTTATGTGAAATATAGCATATTTACTTGTGTGTGTTTGTCTCTAAATATATTTCAAATGTGTCAAACAGTATTTGCACGTAATAATAATAAAATGTTTCTAGGAATGGGCAAAATGTTTGCTAGGAGAGGTCAAAATGTTTGGTTGGAGGGCAAAATGTTTTGTTGGAGGGCAAAATGTTCGCTAGTTGGAGGCAAAATGTTTGTAGTAGGGTAAAATGTTTGCTAGCAGGAAGGAAAAATGTTTGGAAGGAGGGCACAAAATGTTTGCTATTTAGGGGTCAAATTATTGGAAATAGTATCAAATGTATGCTAGTCGGGGTAAAATGATTGATATGAGGGTAAAATATTTGCCAGTTTGGGGGTAAAATGTTTTTTTACAAGAGGGGAAAATGTTTATTAGGAGGGGCAAAATATCTGGTGGGAGTGGTCAAAATGTTTGCTATTTGGAGGTAAAATGTTTGGTAGCAGGGTAAAATGTTTTCTAGTCGGGGGAAAATGTTTACCAGGAGGGGTAAAATGTTTGGTAGAGGGGTCCAAATGTTTGCTATGAGGGGACAATCTGTTAGTTAGGAATGCAAAATGTTTGGTAACAGGGTAAAATGTTTGCTAATTTGGGGGGGGGGGGGGGGGAATTTGTGTTTGTATGACAAAATTATTGCTTACTTGCTTACAGGAAGGGAAAATGTTTACTAGGATGGGCAAAATGTTTCGTAGGAGGGGTCAAAATGTTTGCGATTTGGGGGTAAAATGTTTGTTAGTATGGTGAAATGTTTGCTAGTTGGCAGGAAATGTTTACTAGGAGGGGTAAAATGTTTGGTAGGCGGTGTTAAAATAGTAGATTTAAAAAAAGGGGGGGGGGGCTGATTGTTAGGAAAGCAAAATGTTTGCTGATAGGGTAGAATGTTTGTAGTTGGTGGTGAAATGTTTGTTAGTATGGCAAATTGTTTGAGTGTAGAAGAGATGGATTGGAATATTTAAATACTATAAAATTCTGTCTGTATCCTTTGGTTAACATTTTAACAAATATGTATAGGCCGTTCACGATAAAGTGAGCACTTTTTAAGGCTGTTCCCAAATTTTCTTTTAAGCCAGTTTTTATATTTAAGCCCTTCTTTTAATATCAGCATTGTCATGTGACTAATAAATATGATGCATACTTTCGCGACTCTCAAAAGTTAATATCCGAGGCTGCAATAAAACATATTTATAAGTGGTGAATGCCTTTTGGGAGGGCCTTAAAAAGTGCTCACTTTATCGTGAACAGCCTATATGTAGCTTACAACACAGATTCTAAATTATATTCACTTGAATTAGTTTGGGGGGGAGGGGTATCTTTTCACTTCTGGGGTCGGATTCTGTTATTACTTGGAAATCTAATAATTCCCTGTGATATATGATTGCTTGTTTATATTAAGAGGAAAAATTCTCTTCCACTCACATCGGTTTTGTTTAGATGAGTGATAAAAAAAGGAAAATTTGTATGATGGATTGACTAATATTGCGTGTTTATGTAAAGAGACGGTAGACTGATTGCTGCTCCACCATAGACGTATCCAGTATGTTGTGTGATGATATGGTAAGGGAATGTTGGAGTGAAAAGTTAGGTTCATGGTAACTTCATACTAATGTAATTCGCATTGATGTTAGGTGTATATGAGTGTTTGCGAAACTCCTTTTACAAAATATTAAGGGGGAGAAGAATGCGAGTAGGGTATATATGTGTAGTTCGCATTTCTGATAGTGGTTTGTTTAGGCAAATAGGTATATGAAGTGGGATGAATAATCTATAATAGCCCTCTGCGAGATGGGAATTGGTTAACTATAATTGCTTTGCTAAGGAAACTTGCTATGGTGTGTAGTGCTCAAACATTCCGGCATTCACCTGGAGTTATTTCTAGAAAACATAGGGAAATAAGAAATAAATCTCAGTGTTCTGGATGCGATTCGAACTCAAGTCCTACCAAATATGGGTTTAAATATAGTATTTGCTCTCATTTTAGTCAGTAAAACATTGTTTTATTCTTGTATATAAATTAGTTATGGAAAACTTATTTTTAAAGAGTTTTGCAGAATTACATATATTTTTAAGCTTGCATGTTACCTCGTACGAATAGTTTAATTTCCAGGGTATGATTTTCATAATGATATTTTCTCCCATATATTACTAAGTTCACGAAAGCAAAAAAAGGATTTTGTGATTAGGTGGTTATTTCAATCCAGGAAGGGTTAAAAAACATTTATATATAGATGCTAGTTGTTTAATTTTATCCTATTGAATATGTTAAAAAATAATAATGAAAATTGTTTTAAAAAATTAACATGTTTAGTGGTTTCCTAAGCATTCCATAAGCGAAAGGATAAAAAAAAACGAAGCGGCCACTGTAGTTTAATCCTTGGGTCTACAGCACGTGTAATATTAGCCGAATGTTACTATTCTAATTTGCTATAAATTCAGCTTCCCGGAAATGAACATCATCGTCTTGATGCTTCGTTACAGCCAGAGGTGACCTTGAGACGCTGAAAACTTTTAAGTCGAAATTCTCTTTAATTAATCTGTGACGTTAGTACGAGGCCGGCTGGCTATACGTACAGTCTCATCACCCTCCATCCTCACAAGACTTGTCACTATTGCTCGGTTTGCACCAACATTTTCCCCGATCCGAGATCGAATGATCCTAGTTCCGAACCAGGATCCAGTTATATCTTGGTTCCAATGTAAAAGTGTTGCACCAACGAAATTTCATGTTTCTGGATCTCTGATTCGTCGATCTTTGTTCCAAAGTGAGAGATAGAGATTAAGTATAAGACAAATTTTGCTATTGGTTCGTAATATATGACGTCATGGAAGTAGGCGTATTTTCCACTATAGAGAGAACTGGATGTGCGATGTTTTATCTGTTTTAAGTGTATTATTGTTGTACGAATTTTACTGAATAATAATCAAGTGCGTACAATGTTGTTTTAATTTTGCAAGAAAACCATCGAACGTAATTCTATCAGTTGGCGTATTTTCAAACTACATTTGTCGACGATGGCTGCTGATCTCGGATCGAGATTTCGAATCTCCAATCGGGCGGTTCGAAATGAACTTCATGTCGATCTCCAGTCCAGCTCTGAACTCAAATGGTGCAACAGTTTTCTGTGTCGATCTTAGATCCGATCTCGGATAGAGTTTAGGATCACGATGGCGCAACCTGGCATAAGTCGAGGACATTGTGACGTGTACACCGTCCGCTATAGTGTGGGGGAGCTGAACTCGCAGATGATGGGGAGCTGGGTGGGAGGTCGGGATAATATTCCACCGGCGGAGGGCGACAAGACATGGTGAGGGGCAGAGGGTAGCGTCATGTCTCTGACAATTACGACGAGGAACGTCCGGCCCCCGGGCGCCGTCGTAAATCCCGTGGCCTCGGGGCCGTTTATCGGCCGCTCGTAAAGCCCCGGCGCCGTTGCCATGTCTCCTGCCGCGTTGCATGTCAGGGTCGTTGAACCTAGTCACTGTCAAGACTTTCTGCGCCGCTCATTACGCTCGCTTCACAGTCAAAAACATGCTGTTATACAGGATGATTCTCAATTAGAACGACAAACTTCGGGAGGCGATTATTCATGAAAAAGTAAAAGGAAAAACTTATGTGACACTTTATACCAAAACCGAATGTTAAGGTAGGTATAAGCCCTTAGAAAAACGAGACTTTAAGCCATATTTGTTCAAAACATCGGCTCTTACGTTGAAGATCCCGATAACACACAATCATGTTTCAAGAGTTTTCATTGTTTTTTACTTCGTTACCTCTGTCTTGTGATCCTGCCAACTGTACAAGTGCGATGCCGCAATTATTTACGATTGGCTCATGTTATGCGCTTCAGGAGTGGTCCACTTCTATGTGGTTGAAGTTACAAAGTAAAGTCCTGGCGTCTGTAGACCGACATTTTCTGCTCTACTACGCCATTTTCTTGCTGGTATTTATTAATTCCGTTCTGGCTGGATGTTGCAGTTGCTAATTTTTATAAACTTGACTGTCGCCTCCTTCGCATGAGACGTTGCTGAAGGGTGTTGTTATAAATATGCCCTTTGGACATATTTATACCTGAAATGGGCTAGATTATGATATGGCTAGATATGGTTTTGATTAATGATGGGGCCTGTAGCTAGTGGTTGACAAGTGTTGATTAACTGTATAACTGTCTAGGTTGAGAATCTGATTATTTTTCAATTACTGAACATTACAATTACATAAATGCAATTTAAATGTACCGGAGGAGCGATATGAAATATCGACTGTTAATTATTGCTTGTTCAGATTCATGTTACACTATTGGGTTTGTCCCACCTTGAGTAGAGTTCCGAGGCTGTTGGAAATGGCGATACGGCGACGGCACAGCGGGTCTCTGTAGAGGTCCTTCATGTCCGGCATTACGAGGAGAAAGACAATGGTCGCCACTCCGCATAGCTAGATATTGGCATCACAGTGGTGCCATCTGCCCTGGTTTCTCGTTAGTAGTGTAACATATGGTAAAATACCACTTCTTATGCTTTTTACAGACTATATGATTGCAATGCTAATTTTATTTATTTTTGTTAGATATAGGGAAATTTAATTTATTATTTCGTATTGTTGTCTGGTATGTTTAAATATTTTTCTTTTCGTGGCCGTAATCATTTTTCTTTACTACCTAATTTAATAATTGTACTGATTGCATTATTGAAACTGTTAATTATTTTCAATCTTTTTTTTTTCAGTTTCTTTTATTTAATTGTGGTCAAGTATCCAGTGGACCGTGGGCCGTTGCCAGGGACAACAGGAATTTGTTTATGTTAGTTGAAAAGTCGAGAGCCGTTGTCAGGGGCAACGTAAGTTTTGTTGATTTTAATCGAAGTAGCCGCCTTGTGAGTGGCTAGTTCTTGGCGTAGTGTTTAAAGCCGCTTCTTGTAGGACAGCGTGGTTTGTCTTATAGTGGCGCTAGACGAGGCGTACCACGTGTTGAGCTCTCGTAGGTTTTTATTTTTGATTTTATAGGGAAAGTCAGCGAGTGTTGCAGTGATTTAAACCAGAACATAAAGAAGAATATACGGGACGATGGAATCAAGAACAGAAGAGGGTCTGAGTGAGTTATTTCTCCGGTTAGACTTAAATGCAAGCTAGTCTTCCGCGCTCCCGCGTGTGGTACTGAAAGGAATTGCGTTATATCGTTGTACCAGAACCCGTGAGTCCAAATTAGGGAAGATTTTAGCTGACCAGAAGAGCTCCAGGACTTCCTACTCCCATTAATCTACTGAGGCTGCAACGTAATTTAGTGAGTTAAGAAATTTATACAGAAATACTTCAAGCAGTCATTTTTTTATAGTGATGGCGGACGATTAGGTTTGATACATCGCTACGCCCACGCCATTTTGTTGACTGACGCCATAGACTCAATCTAATTTTTGACACCTACAACCCCGAGTTAGTAGAGATCTCAGCTCCCGAAAGGTGAGAATTTGTTTGAATTAATTATTTGCAAGAAGAAATATTTTTTATGCAATTTAAAGACTGGAAATAACCAACTTAATGTGCATTCCAAGACTACCATATCACAGGGCGAAACTTAGAAAACGGCCTATTACACTAGTTCGAATATTGACTGAAACAATTGCAAATGATCTAATTTTGTTCAATTGCTTTTATAAATTCGGTCTTCAATTATTTTCTTTTCGATTATTTGCAATAAACGTAATTTTAGAATTTTTACAATTTGAGTATTTTTCCAATAGACGTTTATTAAAGTAGTTGAAGTGACATGTGTTTGGTCCATTTAATGTTTAATGTTATGGTATTTAGCTGTTGTTTCTGTTGCCTACTACCTAGGCTAGTGGTAAGTTTGAGTTACAACTACAGGGAAGCTGGAATTTGTAAGTTTGGTAAGAAAGGTATCTTATGTTTAACCACTTTTGTTTGCATAACTCGTAATTTAGAACACAAGAAACGCTCACGCCTATGCATATTTCAGTTTCTCAAAACTTTAAAGTAAATTTTATACAATCCACACGTACAGTCTGTTTGCAATTACAGAAGTTGACTATCCCAACGTCAAGGCTACAACATTTTCGTACGTTGGGTCTGCACTCGTTACAGTAGTTGCTAGTTTACACACCGGCTACTTAAACATACAAGTGCAGTTGAGATCACAGCTTCTGTGTAATGGGTGCCTCGCCACTTTCTCGTGAGTGGCCGCAATAGGTACATTCAGTTTCTCCCGGCTCCACTCTGGTCACTGGTTCCTGCTGCGTGCGCCGAGTGTGTACAACACTCAGCAAGCCCCGGCTTACCTTGCAACACTTCACCACGCTCCACTGTTTGCACACGACCAAAGACTGTGCGAAATTAATTCAAAGTTGAATACTCGTGTATTATTTTTAGTTAATGATACTTGAAGTCGAGTCTGATGTCAGTTGACAGTGTTGGTAAAGATTTTAATGTCCAGGTTGTTTTGACTATACATAAAATGTAGTAAACAGAGTCATTGTGATATTGTGTTAAAAAAGAACAGTGATTTTAAATAGTTGGCATATTTGCTTGTCTTAAAATTACCTGTTTTTGCGTTCGTAAAATTGTGAATAACCGTAAAATATTTATTTTAGTATGTTGCCACCTGTTCTGTAGTATAAACTTATATCTTGCAACGTTTCTTGTTTCCTGCGGTTTAACTAACTTCCTCCGTTTTTACAGCTAAATTAACACTTCAGTAGAACATTTTCTACTCTGCTCTGGTTGGCTATTGCTCCTTGCTTCTACAAAAAAATTAAATATAACATTTCCTCTTATGCTGCACGTTCCGAAACACTAAGCACGCGATTATTTCGCATAGCTGTGAGTCAATAGGTTCAAAATCATAGCAATCAATTCTTGTACTTACGACGAAGTTTGGTGTTTACTGTCATACTTTCAATCGTGAACCCAGCACACGCATCCAGTTTACAGGCACATGCAATGCTTCGTATTTGGTGAACTCAGACCACCCGATATTGCGTTTGCCATGTCCAATACCGACACGCATTTTATGCCCTATCAATACGAAGCAAAACTCGTATGCTCTATGTGCAGCTTAGAAAACACACACACACACACACACACACACACATATATATATATATATATATATATATATATATATATATATAGGCTGTTCACGGTAAATTGAGCACTTTTGAAAGCCCTGCTTAAGATATCTATTTGCATGCACGTTGTGTATTCTTCCACCTTATGTAAAATTAACATTGCCATGGGCCTCATCACTTTATTCATGCGTCGGTCAAGTAAAGCTACAAAATTTATTAGAAAAGTAAATGTTTTACAAATATGCTCATTTTTACACTTCGATGCATTAAAAAAAAAAAAAACAGAAATCGAACGAAATAATTTACGTTGTAAAAAATGGTTACCTAAATCTTTTTATTCGGCGTTAAGATATGGAACCATGTTTTCTCCACCATTACCAACTTTAGTGGGCGGCATGTCTCTCAGTGCGCCAGTCAAAATATATGCAGGAAGGGGCAGTAGCTTTTTTATAAGGATGATATCAAAACGGCTCACTTTATCGTGAACAGCCTTTATGCTTTGAATATTATACAATTTCTCTAAATATCACTACCCCAGTTACCGTCAGTTAAGATTTGTGTTCCGTAGTTCGTACGAAATCTCGTGTCAGAACCTCGCTTTTCTTGTTTTTAGAAGACATTTCATAAGTAATACATTTTATAAAAATGAAATAATTTATGTACTGGAAACATAATTTCATTTACGCACATTGCACCTTTTCCAATCATTTTGTTTTATCTATATACATATTTTAAATCTTGGATATCTATGAAGTTTTTTCTGGAGTAATTTTGGCGAACTTGTATTAAAATAAGATAAAATAATGCATTTTGTTTTCCCGTGTTTATTGTTTTACTAATTTTTTGGTATTTTGGTTTTTTTGTTAGTTTTTTTTCTAAACACAGTAAAATGTTATTTTGGCATGCAGTTATGTAAAACCTTTGGAATCTGCTATTTTGCTGGCACAAACGGCACCATTTCAAATAATTGTTATACCTGCCGTATATATCAGGAATGAAATAAAATATATAAAATCAATAAAATTCATATATACAAGTTGAGGAATGTCTGACACAATTATAAATAATGATTTCTTTTTTATTTCCAGGTATTTTAAACAATAACTATAGCACACTAAAATTCACATATAGCAGTTCACGTACAATTATTTATTTATATTATATATAACATAAATTAAAATGAGTAGGTTATTAAATATTGTAGAAATAAATGAAATAATACAATTTCAATAAATTAAATTTACAGTATGCCATTTGTCTTGCGCAACTACGCCATTCCGAAAATAATAAAACACAGGAAGTAACGCGTATGGATTTCTTTCAGAGAAGCTGAATTACTTCACTAAGCTATAAATATATGATTTCGGTGCACATCTGTTTGGCATGTTCATGGAACTATCCCCTAGGATCTCAAAATATGACACTGATTAATAATCAACTGTAAAAGGCGAATTTAATTTACAATTTTCTATAGATGGCCATTTTGGTTATTTTTATTTTGCCGCAACAGTTTTAGTGATACTGCTGTTCAGAGATTACGAGCAAAGTATTTAATATGCAAAATAACTTCAAAGTTCTATGAAGAACGTGTATTAGTTAGCTTTGTTCGAGAAACCGAATCGCTATACGTATCGTGCATTACTCTGTGTATGATATGCGTACGTAAGTTAAGTTTTAATTATTTTGTTGTGTATAACAACTAACCTAGTTTGAAAAAATGATACTTAAACAATTAATGTACTAGAAATATTAAACGGATAACACCTCAGCGAACAGTAATTTAGTATTATGCGCGCAAGAAAGATTTACCTTAGCACCTGTTATCGGTTTAATACATGTTTAAATTTTAATATAAAAACACAGCGAGAAAGAGAATGGGAGAGAGACAGAGACAAAGAGAGTTGTCCGACGTTTAGAAATAAACAATCGCGCACAAAAAATAATTTATGATAAAGTGCATCTCAAAGAGCGTTACAGCTGCTATCATATGAAGTTACTCACAAATCTTGTTATAAAAGTTTAAAAGCAACCCCGCCGCTAAAGCATAGTCACAGCGCCTGTATAAGACACGTTATTAGAATTTCCCTTCTTGTACATCCAAGGAAAACCCGATAAGCGGATATTACACGATACCTGCAGCCGTACTTGGTTCTTATACAAGCTTCTACAAACCCTGGTGCACGAGCCGGTATACCAGCCGCTATATGAGCCGCCATGGAAGATTCATATTACACAACAGCAGTTCGCGTACTAGCATTGGGCACCCTCGGTGGGTGCGCGGTGTGTGGTTTGTAGTAAATATGAACCCCATTCGAAGAACTGCTACCAGTTAGTAACTTGCGAAGGCCTATAGAAATAATAGCTAGCACATCTTAATATTACTATATTACTGTTTGCCTTTTACATAAATTGATTGCTTACTAGTATAGTTTCATTAATTTTATTGAAACTGTCGTGAATTCACTAAGACTAGGTGTGTGTTATTTTTAATATTGACGAAAATCACTGACTGGTTGCAAAATATAGTTTTTTCTTTACGTACCGGGATATTAGCCACATGTCAAATTTAATGATAGAAAAAGTTTGGGTCCGGGGAGGTTTCGAACTCCCGTCCAAAAGTTACACGTTCATAGGGTATCCTTCTACTTTACCCCTGTAATACCACTTCGCTCGGAGTTCTAATAGTTTATATACAATACATACCTTAAGAGTCTGAATTAATTTTTTCATGCAGTAGGTAATCCTTTAAGTATTTAGAATGGTTTTAAGCAGGAATTGAAAGTTGACATAACCAGTATTATTCGTCGTCGTATTTTTAATCTATTTGAAAGAGTTTCAACCTCACGAATGCAAAATCAAGATGGAGGCTTCCTTTTCGGTTTCTTCATCAACTCGTTTCAAGTTGTAGTCACGGGGAGAACGGCAATGTGATTGGCCAGGTACGAGAGCCTGTATGGAACCTGCCATGGAAAATAGGACAGGTCCAATTACCAAACCTGTGATGAAATCTGGCAGCTTCAGTCGAAAAATGTCATGATGGGTGCCGTACAGGCCGGTATAACGGCAGCTATGGCAGACCTTGCACAAGCTTTTACGAACTCTGGTACCGTGTAATATGGCTTTAAATTACTTTAAGAGGGCTAGCGCATTTTTGTTCTGTATACAACCAGCACAATGCTTCGCTAAATTTTTGAGCGGCTGCGGTGGTGTAGTGGTTAGACTACTCGCCTCCCACCAAGGCGAACCACGTTAAATTCCAGACGGGGTCACAGCCGTATTTTCGTGCTGGACGATGTCGCTGGTCGGCGGGTTCTCTCGAGGGTCTTACGTTTCCCCCGCCCTTTCATTCCGGCGCTGCTCCATACTCACCTCACTTCACCCTCATTGGCTTTCAATGCCTCACTGTTAAGAGCCGCCCAAATCTTTTCATTCGCTTAGTTCTTACAACAAACGCAAACACTCCCATGCGGCATCTACTGTTAGCATGACGACCAGACGATGCCTGTTAAAACATCAAAACAATGACATTTCACATAGTGAAATAAACACATTCAGGTAAAGTTGCTTTTTATTTGAAACACACGCACACATTACTGTTTTAGTAAAAGAGTTTTCGTTTATTTACACTAATAACTGCTACTTGGTGGCCACGTTAGTTCAAATACTAATATTTTGTGTACCAACTCTTTCCCGCCCGCGCATTTCTCCGTAGTTTGCTGTACAATCTGTAAAGCCAATATGATTTTCACCTTCACTCGTTCACGCATCAGGTAATACGGGCTTTTGTGTATGGCCGTTGTTGGTCTCGTTTGTGATATGTCATCACAGACTGGCGCTTTTAAAAGAGCACTCGTTCGTTAGAGTATATCGGTGAGAGATTTATAATCAATTTCTCTGAATTCTCTTTATAATATTCTATATATACATAACCATATCTTGACTCCGACGAAGTGTTTTTACAGAGCAGTTTTTATCCTATGTTTACCGATTGCAAAATAATATTAGTAATACTCAGGACGTTTTGAAAGCTGTGTTCCCAGGTAGTATCAAACGTGCGTTATTTAAAAAAAATAAAATAAAATTGCGAACTCTTTAAATCGTTTCTTTTCAAAGAGTTTTGACCTATCTAAAGCTCCCTAGAACGCAGTTCACGAGCCAGATATCTGAACTCCTTACGCAAATCCTTGTTCGCTCAATTGAATATTGCGTGAAATCATTCATGATGCGACGTAACACAGAACGAAATGCCTCATTACTGAAGATTTAGAATGTTCGAGAAATTATTGATAGTAATTTAACTTCAAGCACATGTTAGAGATCTGACATTTATGTGTCGGAACTGAACTTTCCTCAGGATAACAGGCCAGGACTGAAATATGAACAAATTGTAAATATGAAAGAAATTAAACAGATATAAAGTGGACCAGGATACCCTACTTACCTGAGTAATGTTTGGTCGTTCGAATGACGAGTGAAGAGATTTAGGTGGCTCTTAACATCGAGGGCTTCAGAGCCGATGAGGGTGATTGAAATGAATATGGAGCAGAGCCGGAATTAAAAAAGGGGGGAGATTCCCGAGAAAACCCACCGGCCAACGGCATCGTCCGGCACGATTCCCACATGCGAAAATCGGGAGTGGCCCGGCCGGGGATTGAACGCGGATCGCACTTAACCCCTTGGACTCATAACCCTTTGAACTCTTAACTCTTTTGACCCTTTTTAAACCCTTTCGAATGCTGCGAGAACAGCCACCAGAAATGCCACCAGACATCTCTCTTTCTCTCTCTCACTTCCCTAGCACACGTACAGTTTTCATTAAAACTCTATCAAGGCAAGCCGGCCAGGTTCGTATGTTGATGCGAAGCTAATCTCTCTCTACACAATTGCGCTCTTAGTTAAAAATGGTTTGGAGTTAAAAACACTTCCCTTATATTCGTTTAAACATACTTGTACATAGATGGTGCCTACCTTTTCCATTCTACGAACCTCATTTACAACATTTATTTCAAGTGTAAATAAAATTTAATAAAAACATATATTTATGAAGTACATTACTATTTAGCGTTAAAAAAAAATTCTCGCACATTGTGTTAGTCAAAAGTAATAGTGCGCAACGGAATACTTTAGGCGACAAACACATAAATAAAACGAAAGTTATTTCGTAACTCCCTAATTCATTTCATGTAACACAAGTTTAACAATGCGACGTAAAATATGTTACTCAGTGTTAATACTATTTCGTGTAAAGCATTATTCATTGTTAATATATTTTGAAAGCTGACAACAACGGATCAAGGGAACTCCGATAATAATTTTATTACTATATCGATAACAATACTATTAAAATTCTTCAGTTCGAGACTCGTTGGAGATACTTAAATCTTAACCATGGAATAAAAAATGAATAAACACCCATATTATTTACGCTTTGTATATCTAGCGTGAGTAAGTTACACATCCTGCCAGAGTCAATTATCATTTCCAATTGTTATATTAGTTACTTATATTTTGTCATATAAAGCAACTACGCTGTCATTATCAAGCGAACTGTAGATCAGGCTGAACGCCTTCCCCAATACCCTAGGTCACTCTGAATTCATTTTCCGCAGGGCGAAGCCCTTCTCTAGACACGTTTACCATTGCCCGAGCCACTGTGTTCGCCAATGCCTCGTGAGACAACAGAGGCTTAGCCAGCTATACGCCTTTCCTACAGCCCTCGACATTTAAGAAAATTAATATTTACTACATATATGCAAACCATGCTTCCCCAACTTGCTTGAATTATGATCACCTTATTCAAACTTTGAACACAGAAGGTTATAAATAATTATTAACATAAAATATGCAATCCATTTAAAAACAGAAATGTAAGAAAATTTTTCAAGTACTGACTCTAATTCATTCAAAAACGGGACACGTAGCTAACACTTAGTATGTAACAAGTGTTTTATTCAGTCAAAAACATGACAATTACTTTATAGCGATTTGAAAAATTTGTCATATTTTTTTCGTAACAAGGAAAGCACAAAAAAGATTTTCATCACATTCGGTTTGTAGTAAATATTTGCTTCGGAACATTTGAATACAAATTATAACGAATTCTACTTTTAAAACATGACATTTGATATTAATATCATTTTTGGTAAGTATTAAAACTCCGTAGAGTCTGGTTAAGGTCTAGCTAGCTTTAGGACGAAATTCTGGTTGGAAGCGAGGAGTTTGTGACCTTAGCAGCACAGGCGGATGTGATAATCTCCCCCAACTTACAGCAAACCCGTCACGCCAGTTTTCATACACATCGCCTCGCACGAGCATCCAGCTTCACAAACGCCTGGGAGACGTGTATAGCAGGTCATCTGTGCGGCCTTTGCAAGTAGCAGCTTTTGAAATCGATACAGAACATGTCTCATGTACTGGCGCACGAGCGCAGAGCATACATCCCTAGCTACAGTATATATAAGGTTACCCACATATATATGATGTATACAAAAATACTTTTTTTAAATCAATATATTTTTTAAAGTCATTGCAAAAAAGTGATCCGTAATCAATTTACGTTCAAGATATAAACATTGTTTATATTTTACTCACCAATCATCTGAAAACAAATATTTAAGCACATATTCGAAATAATATAAGTTCAAACAGAACATTCAGATTTCTTTTCAAGTGCTTTCCCGAAATCACTCTGAACTATTACCATATAATTATATATATATATATATATATATATATATATATATATATTATTCCGACTCCTTAACAACTCAATTACAATTAAACACAGGAACATTCTGTCTAACATGTTGTGGAAACAACTAGCCTGCTACCAAAATCATGCAATATTTGTCATGCCATCATACAAATTTTCGATCTTTTGTCACCCAACTATTCAAGGCCGATGTGAGTATAAGTCAATATTACCTATTAATATGCACATCCATTCCTATATGGGACAGGAAATTTTCGTGAGAGTGCTAAGATAAAACAGATTCTTAACCCCGAAAGTCAAAGGTTTCCCATCCCATGCAAACTATTCACTGGAAAAAAAATAAACACACTTAGAAATTCGTTAATTCCTGCTATTACATAAAAACACACACACATACAGAATGAACTAAACATGTATACTTTCAATGAATTAAGTAACATACGGAGAGACAAAATGGCATATGAAACGTATATCTTTATATCTTTTTTAACCATTTGTTTTAAACAATGTTAACTCGGAGTCGCTTCTGTAGGGTAGTTGGTTTAAGCGTCCCTGGTAGAGAATCGAACCCCTTTCAGGGCAATGTTATCTTACAGGGGGTGGGTCTTAGTTACAGTTTTAAATGCATAATAAATGTTAGGTATACATAATTTTTTTCTAGATTACATGTTAACACCTAAACAATCAGATTGAAGTATCTACCTAAACATCTAGACATTATGTAAAGTTACTATTGTACGGGAAGCAAATATCGCAAACATCCATTACACCACCCTTATCCATGTGAATTAGTTAATAATGAATTCTTATTACGAAAATAACAACCCAACTTTTCACTCCGACATTCCCTATCATCCCAAGTAGAAAACAACAAGCAGATAACAGTTGGCCATCTGTTGGCACAGGTGGTACATGTTTGCCCACATGACTGTGTTTTATTATGTAGTACATAATAAGACCATGTGAAAAATAGTGACTGTATTTGCTTGGGAAGTATTTTTGATGTGGACCATCAAATGCAAAATGATTGACAAAATTTAATGTATGGTCCACAAGCAAACATCAATGAATCACCTACTGGAATCTTAGAATACGTGGAAAACATGTGGCTGATGTATGCCGGATAGTATGGAAATAAGATAATTTTTCCATATAAATCCCTCATGTGGTAGACAGGTTCAATTCTGATAGTTGGGCATCATCATGTTGCCAATTATGGGCCACTTATCATAAAATGACTGACATAATTTTATATGTGGCCCACAAGCAAACATCAGTGAAACACCCACAGGCATCTTAGAGTATGAAAATAACTCCTGGCTGATGTATGCCAAAGAATATGGTTATAAGATCATATTTGCGCATAAAGCCCTTGCGTGGTAGAATGGTTAATTTCTGATAGTTGGGCATCATCATGTGGGAAATTGTGGGCCATTTAACACAAAATGACTGACGGAATTTCATATCTGGCGCACAAGCAAATGTCTGTTAAACATCAACAAGCATCTTAGAGTATGTAGAGAATGTGTGGGTGATGTTTGCCAAAGAGTACATACCGCCTTTTGTGGTATACCAACTGTTCCTTATTATTGAGGAAACATGATCAGCAAGCTTATGTTCCATTTATGGCATACCGACTACATGTTATGTTGTTGTGCAGTAGCAAATAGCATATGCGTATTCAATTGAATTTTTTATTTCATGTATATATGAAGTAAATTTATCACGTACCATTGCTAGTAATAGTAAAAAAAATTGTTTTTAGACAAGAGACTTGCAAGGCATAACACGCAAAAGAAATTCATTATTTTGCATTTTAAATTCTACCTGAAAGTAGTCCGAAACTAAAATACTAGTCTTATAAACAAAATACATAAATTCCAGGAATGACTCATGATATTAACATTATATATAGCAAAGCTTTTAATTAATTATGTATGTAAAGTAAATATCCATATTTACTTAAAAAGTCGTACAAGAATACGTAGTAGAGTAGTTGATAGCATACTAGACTGTAGACTAAAGGTTTGTAAGTTCAATTCCAGATTTCTCCAAACAGATTTACTAATTATGAAATAAAGCTGAAGATAACACATATGAATATGGTATACATCAATTTTATTTGGGTCAGACACAATAATATTTTGGTTTTTAAAATGAATTGCAAGCTGCATCTGTGTGGGCCACAAGTGGCCAATAACTGGGCCACAAGTGGCTTACCAACAGTTGACTAACATGTGTTTTACTTACGGCAGGCCAGAAGCAGAAAGCCGTAAGCGGCCCACTTGTGGTTAACTTGAGGGCAACTCTTGTTTTCCCAGACATCTACACTCAAACATTCGCCCCTCCTAGAAACACTTTATTGTAGTTAAAAACAACTACTGTTAAGCAGATATGTCCATAAACACACACACATACCCATGCACACATGCACACATGTACAAATACACATAAATAGAATATATTTCACATAAAACATTTATTCGCTTACAGAAATGAACCAAATATATACTCTACTAGCAAACCATCCTAGCAGATGTTATCATGAATCCATTTCGAAATGAAATACATTCCTGAAAAAAATGTCTCAAAACATACTTTACGCCTTAAAAACATACATTATATTTAAAAAACATACATTATATCGCAAAAACATGCCTAAAAAAATACTTCAAAATCATAATTTTACTTCAAAAATATTCTTTATGCCTCAAAAACATGCCTAAAAAACATTCCTACGAAATAACACAATCTTTCTAACCACCCTAGCAACTAACATTACATTTACAGGTTTTGTAATATCTCTTGTATTTTTTGTTATAGTTACTGAGAAATTATTTGTGTTTTTACAAATATCTGTAAAAATTAAATAACACTCTTTGTAAAATTTATTTTTGGAACGTTACAAAAGCCATATTTGTAATACACCTATAACGACGTTTGTTGTGGCCAGGAATGTCTTTAAGTCGCAAAGTCAAGTTAAAAAATTATTATATATTTGTAATAAAAATTTGCTTAAAATAAGTAAATGTGTTTACAAATGACGTACTGTTAAATAATAATTATTGAATTAGGTGAAGAATGTTTCATTTCAACGTTTTCCGAGTGTAATAATTTTAATTACCCGTAACTTCACTTTCCTAAGAACGATAACCTCGCCCGATCGAGTTACTATTTGTATTTCACCTGTCCAGTAATTTTTGTTATCAATCGAAACGACCATAATGTACAATGCTAATAACTGTGCTCCTGGCGTAAACATTTATAATATAATTTATTATACAATTATAAAACACCAAATGTGAAACTATACAATCAGTCGCCAAGAAATATAATGTTATTACTTTTACCCAACCAAATTCACAGTATTAATACCACGAGAATATAGCAAAGGGTTGTAAGATGAAGTGGACATAGGGTAAAGTTTTTGTGGTTTCGTGATCTGGAGAATGGTGGTTCGGGTCTCGATGTAAATACAGTATTTTTTCTATAAATAAAATTTAAAAAAAATGTAATATCATAAGTTTTCATGAGAGTTGTTTTCAAGAGAATAACAAAAATAGTTTTTTTTCTCCCCATTTCTTAGCATTGTAAGTTGAAACTCAAAAGTTAAATTTTTGTTATTACACTTATACATATTGAAACATTTAAAAGAAACCAATTACTAACTGTACAAAAACATTTTTTGGCAACTGGCTCCCAAATAATATTTTTGCAAGAGTACAAAAATGTTTTTGCAATGTTCGAGTGGTTCTCTGTTGTATCATCAAGTGCCAGTAGTAGGAAACAGAGAAGCCTGGCATAAAGGATTCAGATGTAGGCACCAGGCACCGGAGGACGCCATTTGAATGTACTTTTTATCCCCTTTTTTCTCCCAAAATTTCCTTCTTCTCCTACGAAATAGACAATTTTGTTGCTTAAAATTTACCTTTTTCCCTTATACTTTCCCTTTTACCCCTTTAAATGTCATATTTTTTCTCAAATATCACTGATCCCCTCATTTGCAAAGAACGAGACCCTTTTCTGCGAAAACGATCCATTGGATTGACCCCGGGAGGGGGGGGGAGGAATCATGGTTTTACCTGTAACCTTTACATTCGCCCTTGACCTTGACATGTCCCTCGTGACTTTGGATAATCTTGAACACAAAAAAATCCAAAAAAACAGGACAATTATATAATCGCAAAAATCTTTTAAAAAATTCAAAAAATACGAAACATTTTTTAAAAAACTATTTAAAGATGTACACGTAGAAGATCTAGGGTTCAATGACAGAAGGATCTACTAAGCTCCCGACACGACTAGCCTTCGCCAAGGTCGGCCAATGTCCATCTCATCAGCCGTGTTGGATGTCGATAACCTTGACCTTGACCTTGGTCCTTGAGCTCGGATGACCTTGATGCCTAGAAATTCTTTAAAATCCCCAAAAAATTTAAAACATTCCAATAATCATCAAACAACCCTTGACACTTGACTCAAGACCCTTGACCCTTGTCCCTTGACATTTAAACATAAAAAAAGTTCCAAAAATTCTAAAAACATTCGATAAAATTCTAGAAAAATTAATAATTGTATAAAAAATTACTTAAATAAATATTTATTTATGAAAAAAGGGGGTAACCATGCATTTCTGCTTATGTCATTCTGCTCGCTCTCAAACTTAACTGCACACATGTTTTAACTATGCACACAGCTCAATTTTTATGTGGGTATAAGTATGCTACTCAAATTTTTTTATATACGTATATTTGACCAATCCAAACCCTTCCTACGAGTAGCAATCACCTGCCCAAGTTATGTTGTAATCATGGTATGGGTCAGTATCTAAAATCACTATTATTGACATACTTGGCATTAATCTAAATACCAATAGTGCTAGTCCCGTGAGACTTGGAATGTTCGAAGGTGATGAACAGTCTTATCTCCCACGGTGTTCTTGAACACCAACCCCGCAATAGTCCAATCATTCCATCAATCTTTCGCAATCTTTCACAATCCTCCTCTTCAAATATCTTTACAACAATGTTCAGCAATCTTTCTATTAATCTTTCGCAATCCTTCTACCAATCCCCATCCTTCCATCAATCCTAATCCTTCGATCAATCACAATCCTAAGCAATCCTCCGCAATCCACAGCAATCCATGTCATCCTTGGATCAATCCCAATCCTTAGAAATCCTCCTCCACAATCCTTAGCAATCATCCTCCGCAATCCACAGAAATCCATGTCAGTTCTTCGATCAATCCCAATCATTCAATCAATCCCAATATTTCGATAAATTCTTCGATCAATCCTTCGGTTTGTATAGAAATTACATTCGTTTGCAAACTGTCTCCAAGAGGAATATGTCGACATAATAAATGTTCTGTCTAGTCAACTATTCTTGCATTTTTCTACCAAAGACTTTATTATCATTTTGAATGCAGATCTTCCCATAAATAGTCGAGAGCTTATAGCATCACTTTAAAGTTGTGAGGGATTAAGGATACAACACAAAAAAAAAAAACAATTATTTTATAATATTAATGTATTATTATTTTGTAATTACAATTTCAGAAGAAAGCAGTTCATCACATCATGCAATATATCCCCGTTCCTTCAGTTTACTAATGATTGAAGATATCACAACAATGCACGAGAAATACCCACGTTTCTTAAGGTTAATCAAATATCTGAGTCTATCAACAAGTTCACTCCTGGAAAAATATGCAGATAACTAACTATATATAAATAAATATAGAAATATAAAATAATTTAAAATGCATTGTATATATAATAATTGCGTATATGTAGATATGCGAATATAAATTATTATTTTATTTATTTTATGCATAACTATGTATAGGTATAAAATATGTAAATATGAAAAATATACCATTATTTTTTATTTACTTTATACATAAATATGTATAGGTATATAAATATGTAAACACAAGATTACTTTAAATTAAATCTATACATATATAAATAAAAATTATTTTTAATAAATTTAACATAAAATTATGTATACATATATAAATAAAATTATTTTTATAATTTTTAAATATAATTATGCATATATAAATATGGACTGTAAAATTGTTTTTATTTCTCTATTTATATATACATACGCCTACAAGTATATTTAAACATCATATTATTATGTAAGTTTCTGTATATTATCTTCTGAGGCGAACGAGTATATGGGTTTTATCATAGAGCTACCATATTTTTGACATATCAATTTTATGGCGGAAGCTCTTTTGTGGGCACAAGCTAGGCTCTTTTATGTAAAAAGAACTACTTTTATATAGAAAATATGGCAGTTTACATTCTGACACCCTAAGGTGAACATCGATTTGGAAGCTCTCTCTCTCGTCATACCACGAAGATGAATTGTGAATACGAAGACCTGCCTTTAAACTCAACGATCATGGAGTTGCGACCTGCATAGTCGCTAACTGGTGGTCGCCAGTGCCGATTCTGTGATCGAGTGTTCGCCTATGGTAAAAATGCTCGTATTGATGAGAGAACGGCCTGTACAAAGAGTTCTTTTCGCGCAATGAAGCATTACGACACTGGTCCCATGCAGTTTGTGCAAGGCGATACATTGAAAGAACATACCGAGATCTGCAAGGATTCGTATAATGGGAGTCAGCAGGTGTTACTGGCAATGCTTCTTGCTGCATCGATGAATACCGAATCGACCGACAGGTGATCATGGCGAGAGCGTTAATGCTAAAAAGTAATGAGTGCAGTAGAGTCGGTTTGCGCAGAATGCACACGTGCAAGACGTTCGCCTGAAGTCGACGAACTTCGAAATAAACAGTAATCGGCTCTAAATACTGATGAGCAAATAACTCCTGCTACAAACAAAAGAAAATTTTATGTTGAGGATGAAACAGGAAGTGAAAACGATCATGAAGACCGCAGAGATCAAAGAACATGTAGGCAGTGATATTGTCAAAGACGATGATGGCGATTTTCTCGATGTGCTGACACACGCCTCCAACACATTTGCTGTAATGAGTTACATGAAGAAGGTAGAAGACGTCGAGAATACTGGTTACCTATCTCCTGAAGACCCGGATGAACTTGTTGATAGACTCAGATATCTGATTGACCTTCAAAAACTTGGGTATTTCTCATGCATTGTTGAGATATCTTCAAACATTAGTAAACTGAAGGAAAGTGGATATATCGCATGATGTGATGAAATGCTTTCTTCTGAAATTTTAATTGCGAAATAATAAAGCACTATTATTAGAAAATATTAGTTTTTTCTTAATTTTGTTTGTCATAGCCTTTTATCCCTCACAACTTTAAAATGATCTATGAGTACTCGACCATTAATGGAAAGATCTGCATATAGAATTCTAATAAAGTATAAAAAATAAAAATGCAAGGATAGTTGACTGCATACAAAATTATGTTGACATGTACAAATTTGGAGACAGTTGGCGAACAAATATAATTTATATATATATATATATATATATATATATATATTGGTGGGGGAAAAACCGAAGGATTTATAGAGGAATCAATCGAAGGATTGGGATTGATCGAAGGACAGACACGGATTGCTATGGATTGCGAAGGAGGATTTCTAAGGATTGGGATTTATCAAAAGATTAACATGGATTGCTGTGGATTCCGGAGGAGGATTGCTAAGGCTTGGGATTGATCCATGGATTGGGATTAATCGAAGGATTTCGAAATATTGATGGAAAGGTTGCTAAAGATTGATGGAAAGATTACTGAGGAGGAGTATTGTGAAAGATTGCAAATTACTGCGAAAGATTGAGGAATGATTGGAAGATTGAGGTATTGATGTTCAAGACGATTGTGTGAGATAAGACTGTTTATCATCCTCGTACAAGTTTCATGGAACTAGCACTATTGGTATTTCGATTAATGCCAAATAAGTATATAAAAGTGTTTTTAAATGCTGATCAGTACCATTATTATAACATGACTTGGGTATGTGGTTGCTACTCATGTGAAGGGCTTGTATTGGTCGCATATACATATATTAAAAAAAATTCTGAGTATCATACTTATACCTACATAAAATTCGAGCTGTTTGCATCATTAAAACATGTATGCGGTTAAGTTTGACAGCAATCAGAACGGCATATTAATTTTAATAATTTTAATAATTCTTTATTTCTTTATAATCTTTTTAGAATTTAGGAATATTTAATTTTTTCGGGTTCAAAATCAGGGGTCTAGGGACAAGGGTAATGGGTCTTGAGACAAATGTCAAAGGTTTTTTGAGAATTATTGGCATATTAAAATTATTTTTGTGGTTTAAAAAAAAAATTGGCTTTAAGGTCATTCCAGATCAAGGTCTAAGGTCAAGGTCATCAACATCTAACATTACTGACGAGATGGACACTGGCCGACATGTTGAGGGCCAGTCATGTCAGGAGCTTAATCGATCAACCTGCAATCGAACCCCAGCCCTCCTACATGTATATCTTTAAATAATTATTTAAAATTAGTTTTTAATTTTTTTAAATTAGTTTTACTTTTGTGTTTTTATAATTTTCCTGCAATTATTTTGGAATTAATTGTGTTCAAAATCATCCAAGGTCACTGGACACGGGGTCAATACCAAGGTCGAAGGACAAGGTCACAGGTAAATAATGAACCCCCCACCCCACACCCTCCCTCAAATCCTTCCAATGAATTGTTTTTGCAACACAAAGGGGCTCGTTCTTTGCAAGTGAGGAGTTCGGTGTTTCTTAAGGTAGAAATGGAAATTTTAAGGGAGAGAGGGAAATTTTAAGGGAGACGGGAAATTTATGCGAAAAAATAATTAATTTCTAAGGAAAAAGAGAAATCTTGAGAGATAAAAGGGAAAAAAGGGAAGTTCAGGATGGCATCGGCCGGCGTCTGACGCCTACTACTGAATCCTTTATTCCAGACTTCTCTATTTAATATTTTATTCTGTCCTTTAAAGAACTCGTCCAGCACTGAACATCACTGTTTCTCACATGGTTTAAGTGTGCGCTACTATACAAAATATCTTACAAACTCTATGTAAACGCCACACAAATTTAGCAGAAAATGATTAACTTGCTAATGCCTACTCTGTCTCTGGACACTAAACTAAAAGTCTACATATCTGAAGTGGTTTCATTATTTATTTGAGGAAACGTAAATGGCATGTTGTTACATAAACACTACATCTGCTGTTTATTTTGCACTGTTTATTTTTTCACCCCTTCAATTCCTCATTATTAGGGATTTCATTAATCCGATTGACGTTTGGCCCTAGTTAGTTAGAAAAACGTACATTATAGTGTAATGACAGTATTAATATTTTTTAATGCCTTCTGCATGTATTTTGGAGTGGGCAGACACCCATTCGCTTACACTTAGGGACAGAAAAACAATATCCGGAACAAGAATTGAAGTCAGTGCCATTTGTATTGAAACCAAGAAATGTAAAATGTACGTCGTTAAGAGATGTTGATTATACCAATATCGTAGACTATTTATTACATGTCAACTACTAGACCGTTTTAATGTTCATTATGTCTCCTTGCCAGATTAGCTGCTTTGAATGACGTATTAATTTCATCGTACGTATAAACGAGGATGAAATGAACGCATACTATTATAACGAGATATAATTATCATGGACGGGGATATTATGGCATAATAATAGTAACAAATTTATTTAGTGTATGTAAGTGCTTGATGCTGATGGAGAACTTTTTGTTTGTATGACATGCCGCGGAATTTTTTCTACAATATTATGAATTAGTCAGAGATATATTAAATTGCTCTGAAAATCATAATTATATTGTTGTCTAAGCAAAAATAAAGTATGTAACACATACAATTAATATGAAAAAAAACATATGTTACGTTAGTAACATTAAGAGTTTTAAGTAATTATTAAATATATTTTCTTTAAAAATGAAAAAAAAAAAAAACTTTGTAATATTTTGATACATGCATTTTTAATGTATATTTTTCGTAAAATATATTTACATTTCTAGTTTAAAAAAAAAAGTAAAATCTGGAATTATTTGTTATAAAGATTCTTTAATTATATTAGTTTTTTTTTTTTGCATATGGCATATTAAAACGGTAACATTGTTACTCCAGCAGACGATTTCGCATAAACAAAGCTATCAATATATTAGGTTCCCCGAATAAAAAATTAAATTTCATTTGCATAATTTCAAAATTATATTTTTAAAAACCGTTACTAATGAATATCGACCTAGCGAACACACTTAAGACGAGATACGCCATATTTCGAAAATCATCAGAATTCGCAAAATAAACATAATAAATAAATCAAGCAACTCCAGCTATGCATCCGCACAGCACTGTGCTAATAACGCGCATTAATCATTGGGGCGCCGACATGCTCTGATAACGAAGCATCGCGGAGGGCAGCCGTGCCGTAAATTCCGTGGAAATTAATTTGGAGTTTCGAAATATTATTTCAAGTGTTTCTCCTCTGCGTAATTTTGTCTTGAGCCACGGCCAGATTCCAGCATCCCCCCGCTCGCCCTCCTAGCCATTCACCAATCCAGGCTACATCTAGCTCGCCCGTAATGACTTTACAATGACAAGTCGGCAGCCCGCCGCCCCCTTTAACCTACCCCTTCCCTATCCCACCCCCTGCTGTCCCACAAACCCCTCATCAGACACACACCACGGAAGAAACCGCATTGCCGTATAATTTGAGAACTTTCCCTACAGCCTGCTCCAAACCACACTAACACATTTTATTTTCATTTTTTTTTTCTATTTTTCCTTGAGGATTTTCATCGACATATCTGGGGAATCATACTGAAATAATTAATCCTTTCACTATCAGACTCAATAACGTCGAAAATTTTGCAAACTGAGAAATTTATGGAAAAACTATATTTAAAATTGTACAGCTCTTCCTTCACTCTCAAAATCAATTATTTACTTCATTGCGCAAGAACGTACATACAATACCAAGTTAAGTAGTTTATCTCTTTGACTTGTATAACGATTTTCATTTTATTACATTTTGTGTTGCGTGTATTATATAGCATTTCTGAGAAAAATCTGTTACTTTCGGAGTAAATAAGTAAATAAATTTAAAGAGCTGGAACAGGTGTTTGTTTTGGTTACCAAATGATCAGTAAGTTTTACGCATCGTCTGTATTATTCATTTTAGTTTTTTACGAGCAATAAACAGTTAACTGGTGCCATATAAAATGCACGGGTTAATGTGTTAGGTACAAGCGCAGTCTATGCTACTTCCTAAATTATAAAGTAGGCGTCTTCCGTATACAACAATAGTTTGCATTGACATATACTTTCGTTTAAAAGAATAGCTTGAGTAACACAATTCGAAGTGTTTATTAAAAAAGAAGACAATTCCCTTCAATATCCTTAAGCGACAATTCTGAAAATAGTAAGAACTGAAATACAAAATATTTTTTATCCCAGTCTACAACAAAACTGATCACATCTAAGCCACATCTAGACCAATCCGTTTCAAAAACTATTAGGAAATATTAAAATTGCTCGAATCTTACTAAAATTTTAACAACGAAATGCATTTTTGCATCCCCTGTACTATGGAAGAAAATAACAGTCCTGTAATATATTTTCGGTCTTGATCTATTCATTGAAACAGATCTTACATAATGTCTAAAAATAATTTCTCGTTCGTTAATGCACTGTTTTTAATTCCATAATATATCAAACGTTTGGAAACCTGGTTTCCTTATCATTTTGAGCCTATTTCTATTGAAATAAAATTTTTGCAAGTGCCTACGATGGTAATACTACTTTAATATTAGTCAATACTTCCCGTAATGTAGGTAATTAATATTATTCAGAATTTTCAGTTATTAAAAAAATTAATAACATTTGAACTAACTCCATAGAGGCATACTTAAAGAGTGATAAAAGGTTGGAAAACACTGCTTTAAGAAAACGTAATGCCGTGGAAAATATGCATATTTTATTGTCAGTGAACATGTATTCTATTTTCCTGACGTACGTATGTCTGCAGAACAACTAACTTTTCTCCAATTCATATCGTAAATATGTTTAAACCTGCGAGAACAAATAGATCTGATAGTTCGGCCATACAAGCAGATTTAGCGTAGAATGTAATTGGTATAAAGCCAGTTCAAGTAATAGCACAAGGCCAGGAAATTTCTGGAATCGTCTGGCTGTAGGCCTAATCACACAGCCCATTAGGCACTCGGGTGACAATTGTTTTGATTGGTTGTTGTCATTTCGAACAGTTTTCTTTCTCTGGACTTTAATTTTTACTATTCAAATATTTTCTTTGAGGCTGTAAATTTTTGCCTCGGACTCTACTGTTGTCCAATCATAGTTTTCACAATAATTAGAAGTTTACTCGAAAAAAAATATGTCCTATACTGTCTGCCTGCCAAGAAAAATATAATTATACTTGAAAATGTATTTCGGCTTATCGTTGAATTAACAGTGTTATTTTTTAATGAGTAATTTAGATTTGTATTATTTCTTGTGTGAATACGAATTTATTGCGTTGCAGTCATGCTGCCTTTAAACACATAGAAGTGAAGAATTAATAAGATTTGGGCTGCTCTTAACAGCGAGGTCTTGAGAACAGATGAGAGTGATGGAAGTGAATATGGAGTGGCGCCGGAATGATGGGGCGGGTGAAACGGGAAATCACCGAGAACGGCATCGTCCAGCATGATTTCCACTTGCGAAAACTCGATAACCCGGCCGGGGATTGAACCCGGTTCGCCTTGGTGGGAGGCGAGCGTGCTAATCGCTCAGCCACCGTGGCCCCTTTAAAAACATAGATATTGGTGAGAATATGGAAACGCTCAAAATGAAATACGAAAGGATTTTCTTGTTATGTAAATGAAGGCTACGCGAAGGAAAATCCCTAATTTTAGGTCCGGATACAAGTCAGGTTTGAAATTGCATGATCTGACATACCCCGATAAAATAACTTCATTAATGTAACCAACCGATTTTTCAACAGTCCCCAGTGATCCTGTAAATTGTCACAGATTTAGAAGATTTTCAAGACAGACACTGAAACGATATGTTAAATACTGACCATTATTTCCCGGTAAATTTGTTTAAGTTAACGGAATTTGACTATATAAAATACGCTGTAACGTATTCGTTACTCTTTAGCCGCATTCAGATCACTGCTTCTTCTACTGAAATATGAAACCAGTTTTCTTAAACAGTCGATTCTCGCGAATTTATGTTTGCTTCTGGAAGTTTGATACGTCATTAAAACACACACAGCAGTGCCAGAATCTGCGACTTCTACGTAATGAGGGTTCGCCGCAGAGAAGGCAAGTCGAGTTGGCAGGCCTGAGCGCCAAACATCCAACTAACTTTTTTCCGCTACCGCGCGTCTTCGCTGCTGATGAAGGAAAATGAAAGTGAAGGCAAGCAGAGGAAAGAGAATAAAAAAAGAGAAAAAGGGCTAAAACGGGAGGGAAATCACGGTTGTGCGCCTGTCCTTCCTTTCCATTTCGTGGCCCTTGAAACTCTTTCATCTCGAGGCACACACAGTCATTTTCTTCGCAGACCGGGGGACGTTCCTTCAGGAAACTTTCCCTTCGAGCCCCGTCCAGCCCCACCCCACTGCACCATCGACTCCAGCCGACAAGGAACCCTTATTTACTTGTAACATTCCTTCTCTGCCCCTACCCCTTACCATCCTGAGCGAAAACTTCTCCTGTCCACTGCTTCATCAATTTTGCCACCTTCAGAAGCATACTTCGGCATCGATTCCCAAGAAAGGCGCCCTACTAGGCTAGCAAACTTCTCGGTAACGTAAGGAATGCCGTGTTAGTGTGTGACCTAGTATCTGAACAGCTACAACTCGACGCACTTTAGCGAGGAAGCGACATTCGTCTCAACTCCATTTTTTTTTTTACAGAAAGTCTCTTAAAAATGGCTACTGATGAAGAAAGAGTGCAATGATACAACACATAACTTACATACTAAATAGCACTCTTCAACCTAACGTTCCAAAAACAAAATGTAATTCCTGAATTAGGATAGTAAAACATTTAATTTGTGCTTCCTTGGCGTTATTGATTTCCCAGTCCTAAGTGTGTGTTGATATGGAAGACCTCGTTTTAATCAGGCCATTTTCATCACTGCGCTAATGACCTGGATTTAAAGTTGTATTTCTGACACTGTGCGTTTAAAAAGTATTATTTCACATAATCTTGGAAAACATAAAGATTGTGTGTGTGTACACACACAATCTTTATGTTTCTTCCATGATTCTTCATAGAGTTAACGAATCTCAGTAGACTCTTCAGAAGATAAGCACACTGTTAAGCTCGAATAAAAAATTGTTTTACGTCGCCGGTTATGAACAGATAATTAATTACTAAACGAAGGGATTTCCTCACCACAGTTAGCTGAGAAATTGTTTGTCACTGACCCAACTCACTGATTGAGTGGGCTCGAACAACCTCAGGATCTGCCTAGTTGACACATGAGCATGGCGCCCTAGCGTGAAAGATCATCAAGGATCCCGCAGTTAAAATGCCTCAGTGGAAAGGCACGGTGCATATTATCTTACATCTGCTGGTCGAGGACAAACGTGTGAAATGGTTTAACTAGACCTGCGAGCAGTAAGTTTCTTCCAATGATGCAAACATTCTATTACAAAAACTTCAGGCACACGAACTATTTTCTTTTCCTTGGATAGGTTTCACGAATTCTGTCCATGAGTGCATAGATTTAATACTATCTCCACAGCATAATCTAGTCCTTCAGCCCATAAGCGATCAAACTTTGAGATATCCCAAAAAAAAAGGCCCGCGCGCTTAAATCGAAGGTAGATTTGTTGAATAAACGTTAGTTATATTATTTAGACAGCATTAAGTTTACAACCAAAAGAAAACTTATCATTGCATTAAAATATATAGGCAGAACTATGATCTGATTAATTACAAGAACTGGAGGAATTCAAATTTTTTCATTAATATATAAATGTGTCTGAAAACCAACAATTTACTATCTCGGTTTATACCATACCTGAAGAAATATACCCATTCCCATTTGAATAGACTGCGAAAGCATTCATTTCGGTGAGATATCAATATTTAAAACTTGGTTTCGAAATGCAATTACGTTTGTTACTCTAACCATTTGACAAAGAATACAATGCGGGTACCAGCCCTGTTTCGCATTATAAAACTGCAGTAAAAACAGCGATTGAAATATTTTATTTAGGCTCCAAATATTCTAATGAATATCTCACTCCTCAAAGAGTCATCGGAAACTTGTTCCGAATGTAGCAAAATTGAATAAATGGTTGTAGTAAATGATACAATACGTAGTAACTGATGATACAACACGTTGGTTTTCATGTTAAATAAGTTTCAATAGGTGAAGTTTTAAAATACATAATCATCGAAAAAAAAAAAAAAGTACAATTTCAAAAAATCACAGCTTTGAAACTGTCAGACCGGTTTGGTTAGTTCTTGCACCAAAATGTATAGGTAGAATCAAAGTTATGCTTGTTTGAAAATGTTTCTATGAGCGCTACATTCCTATCTCTGTACGTGCCCACGCGATATTCTACCTCCATCCACGTATTCCGGAGCATTGTAGGCGTAATTGTTTCAATGACAGCAGTAATTATCGGACACTAATGCTCCAAATCTCGAATCTTCACAGCGTTGACAATGGTCTCGACATATCGCCAAAATAAAACGTCTAGAGGGGTAAGATCGCGGATTCTTCCCTTGTCCATTTCGTTTAACGGGAAAGCAGCGAATGCAAAACGTTTGGGCCGATCCTCCGGCTGAATTTCTTGCCTCAATTGAATCTTGCAGGTATGTTGTCTCAAACGTTTATGAAGAACATTTTGCACGATAGTCTTAGGAATGCCAAGCTCCAAATTTCGGCGGGCAATTGACTTTTTAGGGCTGCGCACACAAGATAGCCTAAGCTGTTCCATCTTTTCTTCTAACGTTCTTGGCCGTCCTGGTGATTGTTTTTTTTCTGTACGGTAGCAGTATCACGGAAACTTTTAACCGAACGACAAATAGCCCTCCGTTCTGGTACACATCCCAAAACTACCGTCTAAAGTTACGTTGCACAGTCACAGCAGACTTGAACTCCGCGAACCACAATACACATTTAAATTAATCCAGCAGTTCTTTTGTATAATGTTATAGCCCATTTGTAGTAAAACTATGTTTCTTTTTTTTTCGATCCTATAATTTATATTTAAAAATCAAGCAATAGCAAATTAATTATTACTTTCAATATGTTTTATTAATTTAATTTACCTGTGCAAGCAAACATATTAGAACAAATTCTAAATTCTAAATTGTTTTATTTAATATTTTATATGTACTTATTTGAAGAAATATGAACAAACCGAAGGCATATAATTAACCAACAACGCTCCTTAACAATTTTTGGAGTAATGACAGTGATACATGCGAACACGCAAGGGTATGTCAACAGTATTTGACAAGTATTTTAATAGAACAAGTAATATCTGGTTAGTTTTGTGTACTGAGCTCGGCTCGGCAGCATCGGGCAGTGAAATACAATATCTAACACTTAAAGCTCCTACCAGGCAAATGAATCTGCTGAACTGAAAATCAGTGCCTTCTAGTAGCAGGATTCATCACAGTTCAGTAGAAATCACCATTATGTTGGTAAAACTCAGCAAGTGTAATAATAATTTAGCTACTACTGATCTCCAGTGGAGATATCTCAAATGGTTTCACCGAATTTGTGCCTTTTCAGCTTCTTCAGGATCAGATTGAACAGCGCGGTAAACATATATTTTCCTTTCCTTTCAGAACGTAATATGTGGAATTGGTAACTTCAGATTGTGTCCGGCTGAAGAAATAAGAAACTTTGGGAGAAATTTATCAAATATCAAATTGGACAGCTTCTGATTACCTAAATTAGACTAGTCCAATTAAAGAAACTCATTTTTCAATTAAACCAACCTAACCAGAATTTAATCCTAGAAATAGCACACACATACATAGCTCGCTCGTAGTTCGAACTTGTAACATCGTGCTCTAGGTTAAGCCTACGAGTTACACCGTTTGGTTCGAGTACTCTGCAAACAAGCACATTTCCCTTCGCATGTGGTTTTCGTGCCGGACGATGTCGCTGGTCGGAGGGTATGGCAGATTCGAAGTTGTGTTTGTGTTTTCACAAAAATATTGTGTATAGAAAGATGAAGTGACAAATAGCGGGCTACGTAGCATCCTATTGACTTCACTTTACATCGGCGTATATGAGTGACATTCCATCTGTAAAACAAGGGGAAAGTTCTGTTGTGCAGTTGCTGAAGACTTGTTAATATTCACAGCATAATTATTATTTAAATATCCCCAAAGACAAGTTTAAAAATATTCTACGAGTCCTGAACTATACATACCAACCAAGTTCCAAAATGTTCAGTGTACTTTCTGAAGAGATAATAAGCTCATGTAAACAACTTCCTGAGTTTGCTTGTGTGTCTATTTATTGCGCCTGTTCCCCCTAAAGCTTTTGAACCTGTCCACCAATATTCGCCAAACTATACACTTGCAATAATCGTAAGAACTACCTATTTCTATTTTTTGACTACGTCGCTTGTTTATTTTTTTAATGCATGCTTTTCAGAGTATTTTTTGCGGCAATGCCATGCTGGAAGATATACAAAACTGATGTAAACACACATTTGTATGTTTAGATTTCACAGTATGATAGTGCGCAATTAATAAGTTGACGTTAACTGACAAAAGAAACCTTTTGTAATACGTATAGGAAACTACTCGACCGATTTTCGCCAGAATTTGGTTAATATTCAGTAGAGACCCACAAATTTCGCGGATTCATTTGGCAGCAAGCTAGACTCCATAATCCTTTGTGTAGTCGAGCTTCTGTTAGTTGTTCATTGGCTGGTGTTCCAGTTTTACTCCAGACCAGTTGGCACGGTATTTGGTCCTTGTTTCCTTGCAGGGCGTGTCTTACAGACTGTGATACAATTGAAAAAGGAAGTCAAATGCACATGCGTTTGGAGTCCATCTTGTCCTCAAATGAATTAGCGACATTTCCGAATCTATAATAATTAGGTATAAGGTAGACAACCTTAGATATGGTTATATATATGAGACTCATATTTTCAAAATACTATCCAAATAAATAATTATATCAATATTACGTATCTACCGAACCAGTGGACCAATTTGAAACAAACTCGCATTTGAAAATCATACTTTGGAACGCTACCTAAAATATTCATTGAGTACATTTTCTTGTTTTCAAAACGGTGTTCTTATTCTTGTGTTCATTTGGTGTTTTATACTTTATTTCTGCATAATTAGCTTATTTAAACCAATCTTTCTTTGTTCACGAACCTACTGCGTGCAATAAATTCGCTAAGTTATGGCTCCAAACGTTCTCGTTTTTGGAATGGAGCAATACAAAATATATAGGTTAATAGGCCATTCCTCAGAAGCTACTCTGACGATTACCATCAAACATAGTGGAAAAGTCACTCTGCCGGATTCATCTTTGTAAAACTCAAAATCGTCAGGTTTTGAAAATTACATTATTTTTGTTTATTAGTTTCATCGATAACGACATGTTAATTAGCCGTTTTTACTGCAACATCACAGGATAAGTAACACAATACCATCATTAAAGAGATAAAAGACAATGTATTAAGTTAATAGTCCTGGCCAGGTTTAAAACCAAAAACTTCTATAAATTTGTATACGTATTTACGTTCATAAATAAATCAATTTCTGACTCCTAAAACGATAGACAGGAATTTCGGGATCAGATATTTAGGAAAATTATACACTTAGACCCTTATTTGCACACACATGCCGATATTACCGGTCTCGGACGACATGAAAATCGATCTATCGAAATGAGTATCTTGCACACAGTCCTATACGACAGTGTAGGGTCGGTAAGAATTTTCGTCTTGATATCCGGTTGTTGGAGAGCACAGTGTCCTGTATCTCAACAAATTGGGAGTCTGTCTGATATCCAGCAGTCTAGAACAACGATATTTTTGTGCATTTGCACACGTTTTCCGACATGTCACAGTAGGCCACATATTTGGTTTTGTCTTCTTTGCTAATAGCTCACAGTGTGTGTAAAGCACGGCTAGGCAAGAGTTGTAGATTGTTAAGTATATTTACACTTTTTGAATCTAATCTTTGAAATGTCACCCTACATATAACGCGATTGGTTGTTTACTAAATATGTCACATTTGACAAGCGTCTTTTTTATAATTTTGTTAACATAAAAGTACCTTATATTTCGTTAAAAGTGAACATTTTCTTATATCAAATCTATAAGCTAAAATATTTCATTTTTAATTAATATGAATAAAAACAGGGCGAAAATGTATGCGTTGGTAATGCCTAGTAAGAGATAGTTCTTATGGAAAATAATATTACACTGAGTGCGTGAAGCTGGTGTTTTGTCCCGTTGGTGTAATTTTCTAGCATTAGTTACGGTTTGTTTTCATGAGGCGGAGGAATATCCTGGAAGTAGAACTCAAGCAAGGCTTCAGTAAAGTTGAAAGTGATAGTGAACAGCACTGTACATATCCTTCAATATGACACAGAGTCACTTATAGAGTTGTTGGAGAGCAGGCCATGTTTACCGGACGACACTACAGACGCGCAGATCTTGCTGTTGACAGTATGTGAACCTGAAAAGTCGTCCTGAGACATGATAAGTAAAGAGGGTAAATTCACTTCGTTCTCCTTCCGACTCCAATAACATGCTGCAGCTGGTGCAAACGCCTTAAGGTATATTTAACTTTTATTTATTTGGTTATCTGAAAGAGCTTTCGAGAAGTGGCTTCTTAATGCAGTTATTAGTTGTCAAATCATTATAGTTTTTAAAATATAACACTCCAAAGTCTTAATTTCCCAAATTATGCAGCATACTAGGCTTTGCTTCTAGATAATTTTTTTCCCAGTCAAATTGCAGTTAATGCAGTCTGCATGGTGTACAGAACATACTGACTCAGTATGGGTGCGATTTATAAACAGGTGAGCGAGTATTGGCACTCGGAATTTCGTTGAAAATACGGGTCAGACTTGTAAATATATATTTTTTCATTCAAGCGAAACTGTTAACATTCGTTTAATAAATAGTTTCAACCATAAACTCTAAAGGGAAAGTTGTTTTTATCCCGTAGCTTGTAACACAAATGCAGTATGCCGCGCTTAGACTCTAAGTCAACTTTTTGAACCTGCCTGTAACACTCTTGTGTCCGAATTTGAGTGTTACATTTTGAAAACTATAATGATTAGACAACTAACAACTGCATTGAGGGGGCACTTTTCGAAACCTCTGTCAGATAACCAAATTCCAAAAAAAGTGAGAAATATCACGTTAACAGTGCAGCTTGGACTACTGCGTCACCGGACGGAGAATAATGTCGCAGCATCCCTACGTGATATAAAAAAAAGGAAAGGGTAGTTAAAAACCAGACGTCGCCAGAAGAAATTCCGCCAGGACGTTCTCGACGCGCAGTCTCGAGCCTGTAAATTGAGGCAGGAGCTCGGGCCATCAGTAGACGTTTCTTTTACCGGGGCAGTATTCCGCGCTCCACGTGCTGGAGCGCCGGTGCCTGTCATGCCGGCTCTACCCCGGCCGTTACGCCGACTTCAAAGATTAAACCAGCCACCCCCGACTCGCCCCTTCACCCTGGAGCCCCGCACCCCCCCCCCCCCCAGCCGAGGTGTAATCAGGGTGGCCTCGACATGCGACGCCGTCAACTTGCCTGCGCAATTCCACACCGCGCACCCCCCGCAGTTTTTAATTAAAGCGCGCGCGCTGCCTCTCGGGTACATTGACACACGCTCCGACAGGCTTCTGAGGTGGCGGGCCACGCGAGAGGAGAGAGAGAGAGAGAGAGAGAGAGAGAGAGAGAGAGAGAGAGAGAGAGAGAGAGAGAGAGAGAGAGAGAGAGAGGTATCTTCCTGCTCCCATCCCGTCATTCACCCCTCAACCCTTCACTGTCATTGCACCCCTCAGTGAAGCCCCTATTCGCGTGCCTGCTCCAGCTTTTACGATCGTCGCCCGCGAAATAATCGCGCGACTAGGCTGCTAGGACATCGCCATCCAAACCCCTACGTCCAAGCCGACGCTGCGAATTTTCTTATGGATGTTGATATCGAAATCATTTATCGATATTGTTTAAATTGGTTATTTATAAAATTATCGTTTTACAAAACAATATATCAAAAGAAATATGTATAATTTCGGTACAACGGAATCCAATGTTTTACGTATTAAAAAAGTGAGTGAGTGAGATAAGAGATTTGAACGCCTCTTAACATCGAGATCTTGAGAGCCGATTGTATTAAAGGACTGACAAATGTAAAATTACTTGCAGTGTTACATACTGAGGACACGAAGCACTGTAAAAGATGCCGAGTTTGTTTTTGTGCATGATGACGAAGTAAGCATAGTATTTTTTTAAATAAATTGTTGTACAAAAAAACGATATTATTATAAAAACGCAATTTAAAAATATTTTTTTCCGATACCTGGAGAATTATATTGACTTCTACAAAATATCGTTGAAATATTTCGAGGAGTTATATCGATATATCGTTGATATAATGCCATCATTTCGAGATATCGATATTTTTCTGACATCCCTACTTCGTCTCTATCGTCGCCATGTACTGACTATCTCACGTCATTGGCGTCGGCGTGTGCTCATGATGTAGCTGCTGCTCGTAATACCTGAATCTACTTCGCGCGTTTGAGGTACAGAAGCGCGGGGACAATGAGAGTGACAATTGTACACGTGCCATACGTCCCGACGCCTCTTAGCGCAAAAGCTGAACTGGCGTGAGGTGTGAGTTACCGTGGATAGCCTATATAAAAGTTTTGCTAACATTAATATAGTGTATTTAAGATATGCTGAATGTAAGCCATATTCAAGTTTTTTCAAAATAATGTTTGCAATACGCAGTGCAATGCCTATCGGAACAAGCGAGATTTCTCCACAGCTGTATTCTGCAGTGGCGTGGAACGTATGTCCTTAAGTAACATTGTGGTTTGCAACTACGTTCAGTCATCTATAATGAAAACGTTTGATTAGATCACGCGGCAACGCAGTTCATCCTCTTGATAGTCGTGTTGGGGCGAGCAAGAGGAGGAACTGTTCAAGAAAAATCTATAATTATAAATGTTTCACCAAGAAGGATTTTTTTTCAGGTGTATAGAAGTTATTTGGCTCTAGAGAACATGATTTACGGCACACGTACATGGCTCGCCCGTAATTCCAACCCCTAACCTTGTGCTCCAGGTTACTCCCTTATCACTAATGTGTTGAGGGGACTATGTAGCTGCGCGTCCAAGGTCGAGAAGCAAGAGAACTATACGGGCGACAGTTACACGCACGCCTAGCGCCGCATCGCTCCTACGCGCAAGGTGTTGAGTGTTTCCGTCGTAACGCGGTACTGTGCAAATTATATCTGTAATAGTAGGGTTTTATTACATGCGATGAAAGCCCACAGATTAAACTACGTCCTTATCTGTGTAGGCTAATTTCCTCTTGCCGCTTAAGGAAACTGCATAGGCAAGTTTTAAAAATGCGATATTTAACCATTTTCTGAATTTTTTTCTCCGAGGATACATTTAACATGACAAAAGTAAAAAAATGGGGTCATGGATAATTGCTTTTTATCTTTTCTGACAGTCAAAATTGCAGAACGTTTATTTACCAAGATACGCGTTTACGCGCAAACAACGATTTCACAGAAAACATTTCAGTACATAGGACTCTTTAACACTTCGGTTCGAGCACAGTTACCGTTGCCTTCTTCATGCTAATATTTCATTTGTTTCCTAATGTTAACTTACAAGAAAACAATTAGTAATAATTTTGAGCGTGCGACAATAACAACAGCAGTCAAGCGACACCGATTTCAATAAGAGTAATTACTACGTACAACTGTGCTCTCCTGGGTCGATCCATTAATACATCGTCCTCGACAGATTACGATGAAAAATACGCAAATCCAAGAAGACGAGTCACAAGTCTACGCATTAATTTCTATGCAAAGAAAGTTTTAAAACTTTTATGAGCCATGTACACAATTTTGTAAGGAAAAAAAAAAACATATTATAAATATGAAAACAAATTTTTTCCCCGTGCGGGAAACCTTTGAAACAGTCTCATTGGTCTAACCAGCTGATTTTTAATATTTAATAAAAGTAAAAGGTGAACTTACGAGGGGCTTTAACTCTTTACGCACAACTTTTTCTGTACTGCAGAACTCAGACAACGCTGCGTTCCAAGAGCTAATCCAGACTTTTTTTTTCTGCAGGAGTGGGGCGACTTACTATATGATCATCAAAGCTCCAGACATAATCCTTCGTTTACAAGGAAATATAAATGTAGTATTGATGTACAGATGTTATACTGACCAGACTCTCATACGTGTGCAAGTACGTGCAATTTTAATTATATGCGAATGCATATTATTATTCTAACATTAATATTTCAAAGTGTAAGAGAAGGAATTAATTTATTTAGCCACCAGTGCCTCCCTCCCAGCCACACACCCCACTCACACACACACAATAAATCCCTAGGATTTGATTGTACTGAGCTATGAAACTTAAGACCACTTAACTCAGTGTTTATCTAAGAAGTGCAGTTTTTTTAGAACTCCGCCATTATTTTGTGGAATCCTAGGTAACGCAAGGGTGTAACTTTACACTTATACTTTACATATATACTTTACTCATATTTGGATTGTCTAAAAAGATCGTCCGAACATGAGTGATGTTTTAAAATTGATGTTCATTACGTTGGTTTTGTATGTAAGCCACCTTTTTTTAGCCGGAAGACAATAGGCAGTGCCAAAGTCAATATTAGTAACCAATATTAATTTAATGGTTGTATAGCAGAAGCAAATGAATCATCGTGTATCACGGACAAGTTTCGAATTCCAGCAACTGTTTTGGAGATGTAGTAATTTGTATCTAGCGGCTGTTCGTGCCATAGACTAAAGATGAGGTAGACCGATTATTCGAATTTTGCGCATGTACCCAACATTGACCTACCGAAATGGAACACAACTGTCAAAAGTCACATAGTCAACAGTGATGAACGTGTTTCTGTATATCTTAATTTTCAAAAGATAAGTAACGATATTAATAAAATACTGTCACCAATTTGGATTTAATATAACTGTATTACAAATAGTGTATAGTTAGTATACAAACATCTCAAAGCACTTGTGTTCTAAACAGCGTTCTAACCTCAAATCCAATCCACTTCTTTTTTGCTAGTCGTATTGGCAGAAAAGCAGTTCAATGTTGGGACACGGAGATTGGTTGTGCGCATCCAGCGAGGTTGCTCTACCTCATATTTCGTTTATAGTTCGCTCACCTTATGCGCAGAGAAGTCCACTAACTGTATTCGTAAAGCGACGTGACAGCGATGTCAGATATGTACATGCATACCTGTAGATGCGAGTAATTTACTCCGCAGAATTATAGCCTGTGCATTTTAAATGAAATCAAAAGCAACTTGTGGCATTCACTTACTTAGAGTCGACTCGGCATTCCTCGAACACTTCAGGCCGTCGGTCGACTGCTACGTGACCGTAGATTTGCTAAAGGCTGTTCACGTTAAAGTAAGCACTTTTGAAATCAACCTTAGAAAAAAGTCACTGTCCCTATCTGCATATATTTTAACGGGCTCAATGAGTGATATTCTCCCAGTACAGTTGGTAACGATGAAGAGAAAAGTAGTTCCACATATGTCGAAAAAAATGTGTTAGGTAACGATTTGCTATAACTTAACTTATTTCTCTCGCTTTCTGTATTTTTCAATGCACCGAAGTGAAAAAATGAGCAGATTTTAACAATATTTACTTTTCTGATAATTTAACAGTTTCACTTGACTGATGCAGGAATAAAGTAATAAGGCCCATGGTAATGTTAACTTTACACAAGGACAAAGGGCGCACTATATATATATATATATAAGTAGATCTTAAGCAGGGCTTTCAAAAGTGCTTATTTTACCGTCAACAGCCTTTAACAAAACGTCCGGTGTACGCGAACATGCTACCATACATATTTTATAGGCGTAGTCAATACCAAATCAATAACTAACAGTTTTCATTCAATTACAAAAAAATATTTTGGACCTTTAATCCAATCTTTGCGTGTGTATTTTTATAAATAGTTTAATTGTGTAAACATCTGTCTATCTAAAAACGCTGAGATATTACTTATAAATTCAACGGTACTCTGTACATTTTGATTCCATTTAGCAAAGTCACACAATTTCTATATAGTTCGACTATGTCAAGAAGTGATTTTTGAAATAGCGACAGTTGAAACGTTTGGTAAATAGTTAAACGTGTTTGAATGAAAATTGCTATGCTTTCTGTGTGCGTGTGTGTCCCCTCTAAAAACTTTTGAATGCGTAAACCGAATATCACCAAACTCGGTACACATAGAGTACTCAGTAAGAACATCTGACTTATAGTTTCCAACCACGCCGGAAGCTTACTTTCAAAATTGCAGCCGTTTTAATATTTAGGGGGATATATCACATCTCGGGAGCCATTCAACCGGTTTAAACCAAAAATATGTTGTGTAATCATTGCATTATGTGTAAGCATGACAATTTCTAATGCATATTGTTATTGGTTTGCCATTTTGTAAGAAAGCACCACATGAAAAAATTATTTACGTGATATCTCGAGAACAATTCAATCAACTCTCGTCAAATTCGGCAAGTAATAAATACTAGGGTAGCCCAAGAAAAATTGCGATTTATATTGATTAGGCACATATTTTCATAATGGTGACCACACAAGTTTATTTGGTATATCTACAGTGCCATTTAACTAATTTGGTCCACATTTTGTATACTGAAAGTATCTTTTCGAAACATCATATAGGCCTAAATACTGACACAAAATGCCTTTTAATTTTGTATGATAATGTTCCGTCAAATAATAACATTGTTATGCAATATCTCCAGATACAATTAACCGATTCCTACCCGATTTCGCAAACAAGTAGCACTGCGTCAGGTGATGTAACTGGTATGTTTTAAGTAGGCACAGACACTTTTTTGCAAAATGGCTGCTGTATAGCTATTTAGGATTAGTGTGCTATATCGTCGACACCATATAACTATTTCCGACTTAACTTTGCACGCTGGCAACATATGTTACAACTATCATATGTGTCTACACGGAACCATTTTGTAAGATAGCGTCAAACGAATAAACAAAGTTTTTGTTATTATAAGCCTTCGTATATAGTAACAGGTGTAGTTCGATTACTAACTAAAATGGAACGTTTGATCGCTAAATTCACAACCCATAAGGATGCATCAAGTGTATGTAAGAAAAGGTAAAACATTCCAAACATTGAACAATATTTATAAACTGTAATATCGCCAGTAAATTGAGTAATTATAATTACATAGTCGTGATTCATTCAACTACTTCCTTTTTTTTACGTACGTATTTTTTAACAAATTTGTTGGAAACGTTCTTGAAGAAAAACAGAAAACCAATTTTGATTATATGTAATGATTTGTCTATCCTCAGTAATGAAATGTCATTTTCTAATTCCTCCTAAAGTGTATAATTATCGCTGCAGCCGATAGAAACAAATTTTGCTATTTCAAACTGACGCGAATTTTTTTTTTAGTAAGAATTAAATGTTTGCTAATAAGCGCATGCAATAAATCGTGCTTCTCCACTATCGTATCAGACCACCAAGTACTTAAGTATAACTCATTCACAGTTACTACCAACTTTTCTGAAGCACTGCTAAAGTTCTACTTTCAGAATATTTCTCCGCTTAGTGCGTACGAACCGTACCTAGTTCTAGAAAATTCCACCAAAGTGAGAACGCAACGCATTCGTGTGCATTTAGTGTAATAATATTTTGCAAAAATCTATTTCTTACTAGAGATTACCAACACACCTATTTTCTCCCTGTGTATATTCATATAAATTATGAATTCTATATAATTATTTATACACAACATATAAGTAAAAGTTCAACTGAACCAAAAAGAAGTGTTTTTATATTAACGCAAGTATAAAATGTTTGCGATACGTGATATATTTAGGGAACAACAAGTATATGCTGTTCACGGTAAAATGAACACCATTGAAAGCCCTGCTTAAGATTTACTTGTTCGCACGTTGTTTATTCCTCCTCCTTATGCAACATTAACTTTGTCTTGGGCCTCATCACTTTATACATGTGTCAGTCACGAAATGTCATGGCGGATTATATGATATGGTCGTAGCCATTCTCTAATTAGTTGCGCCAGACACTGGGGATGAACCTTATGTCTCTGGTTGGCTACTGAACGATACCAAAGCTTCCTTTATTGGCTGGGCTGCCGAGTAGGTTACCAAGCGCTGATTGGCGAACTGTGACCAAGCATTTTGTTGCCAAGTGACGCCATCTTGCAGACGTGTGCAGCTGTTTCACCACTGTGTTCGTAAGTACTCTGTGATCAGGCAGTGATGATGGAGGTCTAAGGGCGGTACTTAGCAGGAGCGGTAAGGGCGTAGCCAGTTGGGGGAGGGAGATATCGGGACATAATCCCCCTCTCCCGGAAATGAAAATTAATTATTCAAAAATAAAATTAAAAAAACTAAAGTGAATTTTTTTTATAATAATTATAAGAAATATGTGGTCCCCCTTGAACATGAATAATATTTATAGAATTTTGTGGTTCCATCTATGTATATTAGCCCATTGAGTGAAAATAAATTTTGAAACTAAACATGAGTAAACTGATATCTTTAATTTCTTCCCATATGAGACATTTCTAGTCTCCCTTGAACACGAAGGAGATTATTAGCTCATTGGTTGTAAATAATTTTTTTAATTTATAATATATAATATTAAAGATTTTTTTATTTATTTATTTATTTTTTATTTGTAGGGTCCCTCTGAGTAAATTCTTGGTAACGCCCTTGAACAGCGGTGGTGGACACTGCGGCGAGCTTTACAAGAGTAAGCTGGTTGATAATGTTGCCGTGCGCCACCGTCTTCCGCAGTCTCAGGCACATCACACAAATAAGAGTGTGGAATTAGTTCTCCAAATGAAACTGTTGTAAACTGAGGGTGTTTCTTCATTCAGGATCTAGGATGGCGGGGGTTTAGTGTAAACGTGCATTGCCGAGCAGCACAGGGATGTAATCACATCCCGGTACTCCAGTCCTTGTGCAAGGGAAAGGGGGAGTGGAAGAACATGGGGGAGGAGTTTGGCTCGAGGCCCAGTCAGGCCCGCTCCCAGCCCCACTGCTACCAACGTCGCCAAATTTAATTAAATATAACAAAAAATAAATCTCCACCGTAGCGTATCCTTAAATCACAGAAGCGCAAAGGTTAAAAATGCGCTTAATTTGCTCTTGGCTTTGGCGGACGGATATTCGCTACTAAAGGGAATGAATATGTAGGTACTAATTTGATAATTTATTTAACAGGAGTGTACCGTTCTCTTAATGTCGTGGTGAAAGGGGGAGTGGGGCAAGAAAAAAAGAGAATATTAGCCTCAGCATTGCTGTAATGTGAAAAATTCATATAGGCCTGTCGCCTTTTTCGTTTTAATTACGTCGACCCAAAAAGAGGGATTTTTTCTAACGTTTCGCTATTCATTATATCAAGATGTCATAAAAGTATATTACATCCATGGTATTGGCAGAGTGATCGGTATGAAACTACGCGTTACTGTAATTCTTCACAAGTAGTAGGGGTCTAATATTTTGTTAGTAGTGGACTAATAAATTATGAACCTCTGCATAATCTGACAGAAGCAGTTATTGAAATGGGAGATCGCTAATTAACCTGGCGTAGCTTGGGTTTAGGTTATTCATGGTAAAGTGAGCACTTTTTAAGGCCCTCACAACGGGCATTAACCACTAATAAATATATCTTATCGCAGCCTGGTGAAATGTATACACTGTTTTTATTGGTCACATTGCAATGTTTATATTAAAAAGCAGCAGGTATAAAGAAATTGGGTGAAAAAAAAATCTCCCTTTTCTGACAAACTTTCAGAGCAAAGCATTCCTTAACATGAACTTATATTTCTAGTAGACCTTTTCAGTATCATTAGGAATTTTTAAAACATTTTAAACTTTACCTTCCCCGAACTAAAAATAACTGCCGAGGAGAGGAAAGTGGGGCGATGGCTGCCAGTTTCCGCGCTCTTGGAACAGAGTGCAGCTTTAAGTAGGTATAGATAAAACGTTATTAGCAGACCAAAATGCTGTGCGTAAAAAACTACATGTAAAATATTTTTGATTACTAATAAACTTATATAAGAACCAACGACAACGCTATCGTTTTGTTTTGTGGAAATATTATTATAAATATACTTCTTTCTAAGAAAAATAGCCAAGTGCTTGCTCAAAGAAAATCTTTATGTGAACTCCCAAAAAATTTAGGCACACAATTTTACTTTTTTACCCTTGTAGATTCAAAGTTAGTTTCCGAGTCTTCAACAATAAAAAAAAGTCTCATTTACTGAAACTGGAAACGTTAGCGATTTCGAGTAAAATATTCTGCATGGTAATTCAGTGAATAATAATTTCGTAGTCATATATTTCGTATATGACCTTTCGACCTCCAGAAGGTAACAGGAAACCTCTGCTTAGCGAAATTTTTAGAGGACTCAATGGTAACCAGTTTACAAGCCTCAAAAGACTTGAAGTTTCTACGAGAATATCACGTTGTGGAAAACATGAGCCAAATAATACGCATTGACGTAATGCTGTATACCGAAGGACTCCTCTCGTGAAACATACTTAACTTAATATAAGTAGGCGAAATATGTGTTTTCCATTACATAGAAAAAAAATCAAAATAGACTAAACACACACATTTTAAAATATCAAACACCCAAATGATTTTAAAAACACAAGAAAGGAAACAGCTGTATAAAAGTTGGATAAAAATTTATTTCAAATAAAATACTCCCGGAAAAACGAATGGTTTTTCTTCTGTACGAGACGTTATCAGTCTATTCGTATTTACGAATTTCTATAATGTAAGCATTATAGTCACATATCCACGCTGTAACGATAAAAGAAAATTCGTACATTCGAGGGACTAATAACCTGCCGAAGTGTAGGGGATAGTTATAATCTAACACAATAATACGGTTCCTTATTTATATCGGAAGAAAGGGTTGTTTATTTAAAATTAACATTTGCTATGCAGGAATTGGTAAGAATTAAATAAGCTTGACTATTTTATTAGTAATGATGAATGAAAACTTGCTTTTATAAAACGTGTGCATGGTCAATAAAAATAATATTAAACTTGTTTCTTAGAAAAAAACCATAAAATATTACTATAGGCTGTTCACGGTAAAATGAGCACTTTTAAAGCCCTGCTTAAGTGCCCGATAAATAGCTACAGGAATTTCCAAATGCTTGTCGCATAGCGCGTGCGCCTGTTATTGTACGTTTGACCAATATTGCGCTGAGCCAGCTGCGGTAGCAGACCTTTTACTGTTTTGCTCGTCCACAGTTTTTAGATAAGTAGAGTGGCGTTGGAATGGAGGAGGGTGGGGTGGCACTACGAGGTAGTCGGGATTAGTTTTCTCATTGTGTTTTGCTCGGAATGTATTGATAGATAGTAATTTATAAATGGCGAAAAAAAAAACATATATTATAAAATGTAATGTTAGAGGTAGATTACATTTGTCTGTGCGAAGAAAACGGAGTGTACTAGGAACATTAAACGCAGTGTTTATGCAATAATATCAATTTGGTTAGCATAAAAATGCATTACGCAGATACAGGTATGTAATTTTACAATATTGCATAGTGTGGTCGTACATCCTTAAGAAAAAGTAGTCTATATATTACACTAATAAAACGGTAGCAAGCTGTGCGTAAATTTCAATAAATTAAATGTATATTTTTTCAAACACTAAGTATGCTCGTTTTTTTTTTTAAGTATAAAACGCTATTGATTGCAAACCTATTTTGTTATTTTTGCGTTTAATGTTTTTGTACTTCTAATAAATTTTTTTAAACAAACGATAACGTATCATGCTGTAACTTGGGCATTTAAAGGTACGTTTAATTTCATGCTAGCGAAAATGTTAATGTAAAACCAATTGTTACTTCCTTTCCAAAATAACGTACATGTCATTTGTGTTAAGTATCGTGTAGTTTAAAAAGCACACGGGAAAAAAATTCAACTGTCCCAAGTTACCTTGCAAGTAACGCTTTCTGAGGTCTTCAGAGCTGATGAATGAAATTAGAAATGAGATGGATATTGAGCAGCGCCAGGAATTCAATTTTTGTGTGTGTGTGTGTGTGGGAGGGGGGAGGGAGTTTCCCGAAGAAACCCATTGGCCAACAGAATCATCCATGCACAATTCCCACATGGAAAATCTGGCAGTGACGCCACCGAGGATCGAACCCGGAAAGATTTGGTTGGTGGCAAACGCTCCAGCAGTAGCTCGATCACTGCAGCTCTCTTGTAACGTGAATTTTTCTTGTGACATCATTTTCTATAGGACATATTCATATTCACGAACTGCAGCAACTTATAACTTATCATCAGTAAGGTGTCCTCCTATAATCCATCTCAGGATAGATACTCCACTTAGCCCGGATTTCCAGCTTGCACACTTCAGTTTGCCATACACATATAAGATTTGCTAAGGACTGCAAATGTAGTTACCGCACGTAATGAATGTTAAAATACCACACAAGAAAACAATTTGCAGTACGCAATAGTTTTATTTATATGTATCTAGTTATCACAGAGTGGTATCTATGTGTGCTGTGAAATTTCTGAAGAGAAAGTTCTATTCTTCACATTGGCGAAAAAAAATACTCAGAGGATTGATTCTCTGCATGAGTCCATTACCGGTTTTGCAAATTTTGCTAATAAAACACTTCCATTTCAAAGTCCGTGTTTGTACAATAGCAGTAAACTGGACAAGCTATTGAATTTCATGCAATGATAAAGTATACAGTTTTTAAAATAATTTTTTTGGCAACGAACATTTTAAACATTTTTTTTTTTGTAAATGTGAGTTTTTACAGCGTACAGGTAACAAGCCCTAGAAACTATTACCACCACATAAAAAAGATAATTTTTTTATTTACGAATTTATGGGAATGAGTACACTCTTGTTCCAGAACAGTCTATGAAATTTTGCTTCAGCATGCAGTTTAAATTCCCGCTCACATGAAATGCTAAATTTAAGGGAAAAAAAATTTAATACAGACATTGTCTCCAAAATTTAATTTAGTTTCTCACAATAATTATTCATATCTTGCCAAGATACGTTTTATAGCTGTCCGGATGATTTGAGCCATAAACTAGAAAGACATTACATGTATTTTTTAAATTCGTAATTCACATAATCTTTGTACATATTTTCACAAACCAAAGCAGGATATGAATGACAGAATCTAATACGCTATCCAAAGTATTCAAAATAGGTTTCTTAAAAATACTTCGGTGGTGTCACCCGGATTTGTGTATGTGGGAATCGTACCTGGACGATGCCATTATTTGGCGGCTTTACTCAGGTTGAGTTGAGAGGTTTGGGCGGTTCTCTATGGTCTTAAGAGCCGATGAGGGGTGAATGATGTGGGTATGGAGCAGCGCCAGGAATGGGGGATGGGGGAAACGGGAGATCCCCGAGAAAACTCGCCGAGATGCGGCATCGTCTTGGCACGATTCCCACATGTGAAAATCCGTGGAGCGACTCCACCAGGAATCGAACCCTGGTCATATTGGTGGGAGGCGAGCGCTCTAGCCACTCAACCACAGTGGCCCCGTTTTATTCGAGGTTCTCCCGTTTTCCCACCCTTCATTCCAGGCGTTGCTCACCTCATGCCATACTTCATTGGATCGCAAGACAATACATTTTCTATAGCCGTCCAAACATCTCAACTTAACTTAAAAAAATACTTCCAGTTGTAAATAATATTTTGACATATAAGTTTTCACAATTCAAGGGAATAAATTTCTAAATAATTTATTGCTGTTAATTTTTTGCGACGCAATACTACACAAATGTACACATTCATTCTGCCTCTGGTCATTTACATTTAACAACAGTTCGAAATATTTCAAACATGCATGTACTCAATAACTGAGCGAAGGTTTCGCTACAGTTATATCTGGCACTGTAAAGCTTCTTGCAATAGGATATGCTGCTTTTCATGTTTATGGTTTTATTACATGTCAAAACTGCAATGACATAATTTAGTGTACATGAAGCTCTAGATGATAGGATTTTCTCAGTCTATGGTACTGTCTCATTGTCACACCTCAGCATCTTTTGTTACGAAATGGCATTTGCAAGAAGCACGAATGGGCAGGGGAAGGGGATTGCATTTGTCAACTCAACTGCTCCCCTCTGGGGAACCGGACCTTCCAATCCGCCCCCCTCCCACCCACAACAACTGTCACAAATGTCTTGAATAATGGCGAAAGTACACAACAGGAAACACTACCCCTCAAACGGTCAGCATTATCTACTCCACTCGCTTCGTGCTGAAGGGATAGGATAAAAGTGCCCTGTCTCCAAGCAGTGAAGTGGGATATTTTCGGCTCAAACATGGTGTTTGCAGTGCATTACGCGTATGCGTATAAATCGTCATTGTGTAAAAATAATTCTTTCTATAAACCATCTACTATGACCGAAAGTGACATGTAACTGTTTTAGTTCTTACTGTTTCGATAATCGGATTACTTCACTTTGTGCAGCTTGTGTAATTTGCGCTAATATAGTCCTTTTTATAATTTAAAATTGTATATTAATAAGAATATTGACGAAATTTTTAAAACAGGCATGCTTAATTTTAGCTTTCCTTAATGGCATGTAAAATCCCATTCTTCTGCATAAACTTGTTTGATATCTATTTGCTGTCGCCTTGGCCTCTAAAACAGCTCTAGGTGATGCCCTTTATCAGCCTCTTAAGATCTACTTGTATACCCGTTGGGTATTCTTCCTCCTTACGTAAAATTAATATTGCCATGGGCTTCGTCCTTTTATACATGCGTTCGTCAAGTGAAACTGTGGAATTATTATAAAAGTAAATATATTCTAAATCTGCTAATTTTTACACTTAGATGCATTAAAAAACACATAAAGCGAAAGAAATAATTTAAGTTATCACAAATGGTTACCTAACAATTTTAATTAGACGTTGAAACATGGAACTATTTTCCCCCCATCGTAGCCAAGTTCTCTGGGTGCATGTCACTCAGTGCGCCCGTTAAAATATATGCAAGTAGGAGCAGTGGCATTTTTCTAAGATTGATTTCAAAAGTGCTCACTTTATCGTGAACAGCCTTTAATATTACGTATAAACTGAACAACGTGAATGATAATCTCGTTGCGGGGTTCAGGAATTAAGTTGACGTGCTTGCAAGATCCGAGATCCCTTACGAGAATGCGAACGGTAGCCAAAGATGGCGGCTATGTCTCAGTAAGGAATGTCTTAACTGACGGAGATGCTGTATGCCAACAGCTTACGAACTCGCCCCTTTCTACTATGTCTCACTATAGTGTAAGGGTGTACCCAGGAATTTAGTTGTGGGGGGAATTACAAATTTCTACTTTTTTGGAAAAAATATGGAAACCATAATATTAAAAATTATTAGTTAAAAATATTATTTACAACAAATGCGCCAATACACAAAGATGGAACTACAAAAAGGTATAACCCTCCTTTGTGTTCAAAAGGGTTTGCAAATTTCTCATATGTGGAAAAATTAACGATATCAGTTTATTTATGTTTAATTCAAACAATTATTTACAGCCACAAAATGCTATAAATATCCTTCATATCCAAGGAGGAACACACATTTCAATATTAAAATAAAATCAAAGTTGTAATTTTTTCAAGTGTTATTTATGAATATTTTATTTTCATTTGTGATGTGGGGAGGAACAATACGTCCCCGCATCCCCCTCCCCTCCCCATCCTTCCAACCCACTGCTATACCGCACGTCAGAATGAAGAGCGTAGTGTCACGTGACGGCGTCCTCTACGCCCGGGTCAGGAACGGTGGTTGTCGAGCTGTGTGGGATGTGTTGGGGGAGGGGGGTGAAAGAGTGGACGTGCCATCCGCCAAACACAGCATGCGAGACTAAGGTTGATGGAAGTGTAGGTGAGCGTTATCCGGACTGGCCTTGTCGCGCGCAGGCATGCAGGAACTCCAATCAGCAGCACGTCACATATGCATCTCTCTTTCTCCTCCCTCCTCTTCACGTGATAGTCGTCTGTCATCACGCCGTCAACTGCCTCGTCAGCGTCAATTAGCGCCACAGTTCTCGCAGTATCTGCGTGGCAAAAGCTACGTTCATTTCATTTTAACCTCAGTAGCTGAGATTTCTGACCATTGTTCCGTTACTTCCTGGTGCTCAGTGGCGTGCGGTGCGTTGCAAGGTGTGCTAGTGTTAGCTTTGTGCTGTACCCTGTTGCTCGCTAGTTTACACTTCCACCACTAAAACGTAGTTTGGCAGCTGAAGTTACAGGACGCTTGTAACGGGTCCCTTGCTGCTCGCTTGTGAGTGGTCGGAATGCATTCTGTTTCCCTAAGCAACACGGTGGTTACTGGCTCCTGTTGTATGCACCGAGAATGTACAGAAGTGAACAAGCACCGGCTTACCTTGCAACAGTTCACCACACGCCACTGATGGTGCTGCTGATGAGTTCATGACGACAGGCAGTCTCAGCAGTAGCAGACGACATAAAATGGCGTCGGTAAACGATATTTCTAAAACAGCGGAGAGTGGTGAACTGTTTCAAGGTAAGCAAGGTGCTTGTTCACTCCTCACACAATTGCCACGCCTCGATCAACGTTTTACCTTGCAAGTAGACGCCACTTTGAAGGCGTTAGGGCCAGTTTTGTGCCAAGAGGTGAATGGTGGACTGGCACCAGTTTCCTATGCGAGTCGTTTATTAAGCCCTGCGGAACAACAGTACTCCGCTTATGAAAAAGATGTCCTTTCTGCCAATTATGGCATCGAGATATTCAAGTATTATCTTAAGAGTGAGGGATTCACATTGCATTGTTATATTATATATAAAGTATATTTTTATAGTTAATGTAAATAAAAACCGGGATAAAATGAGTATGTTAGTAATTCCTAGTTATAAACAGTTCTTATGCCAAACATGATTTATCTGAGTGCGCACGAATGCAGTGAGCTGTCCCTTTGGTTTAATTGTCTAGACTCGGTTAAGCTTTGTTACGAGGCGGAGGAATATCCTGAAAGCAGAACTTTTAGCAAGGGCTTCAGAAAAGTTGGAAGTAACTGAGAGTAACTGTGAATTAACTATAGCTAAATTAATTCCTGCATATCAGTGTCCTCAGCGCTGTCATTATAAAAAGATGTGGACAAAATATTTAAATGTATTTTTAGCCTACTTTCTGATCACTTTCCTGCCTGTGTATCTGTGTAGGTGTATGTATGTAGGTGTGCGTCTGTATGTTAGTCTGTGCGTGTGTGCTTCAACCGAATATCGCCAGACTTGGTACAATTATAATTCTTAGTAAAGACAACTTACTTTTATAGTTTTAGATCACGACGGGCACTTTCAAACTACGTATGAGTAACACTTCGATTTTTGTAATTTTATCAGCAATTATTTCAATTTAAATTAAAAAATGCAATTAAAACATTAATTTCTTTAGTTGTTCTTTTTCTCTGTGATGGTGAAACTAATAGCAGCGAGACCTGACAAAATGACTTTTCAATATACTGGAGACCAACCATGTGGGCATTTCATAGAACAGGGGCAATATAGATGTTAGGATGTAACATGCAAAGTTAATGAAAGGTGATATTTCCCTTGGGAAGTGGGAATTATTAAGAAATATTTAGATCTCTCTGTGAAGTTGCACCTTTTACTGTTCATAAATTCCAGTCGCAGTGGATTCTCTTGCAATATTATGTAACTTCTAATGATTTTGTGGATCATGATCAACTGAAAGGTTGAAGGCTTATAAAACATGTATTTCATTTTAAAAATTATTATTTTCTCAATAGTTCATATCTCTGGCATCATAAAATGGCAGCAAACATCTTCTGAAACATGTTAAACATTATTTATATCATGCAAAATAGCTTACAACACTGGCAGGTACAATATTGTGATTAATGATTGACATCTGGTTAAGCTCCCAGGAAAAGTAATTAATAGATACATCTAAACTGAAGTGCTGTAACCATGAACTTAATTGGGCAGTCTGTTGCATAAAACATTCGAAAAAATGGCAACTTTGGCAGACAACCCCCCCCCCCCCCCCCCCAGGAAAGTTAAACCTGTGAAAAAGAGTAGTCTAATAAAATCACCAATTTACCATGGCAGCGTGTCTTTGAATTGATGAAACTTAATGCAGACACTTTTAAAATATAAAGTTTTAGTCGTGGCAGCACCTTAGGTAGGAAAGCTCGACTCTTGAAGGTTACTGTCCATATAGCCCCATGAGATGCCTTTCGTTATTTGGCAAAGGTAGTATAGCACCAGTGGCGTGTAGTGAGTTTTTTTTTACAGGGTTAAGCAATATAATATCCCCACATATTTGAGTGTTTTAAATAACATTTAGTTAAATGCCATTAAAATTTCTACTAACAAACGCAACTACCAACTTTTCTTTCCCTCCACATGTATTTACCGTGTTATAATACCTAACATTAGTTATAAAAAACGGAAACGAAATGAACGTAATAATAATTAAACTGAATATTATTTAGAGAGCATATCACAAATTGTAGGACAACTCCCGTTTTCCCGAACACTTTCATTCACTTTTCAAGGAAAAAATGTAGGATTCGAGGACGCAAACAGAACGATGCTTACTCTGCCGAAGGAACGCGGTTGGTCAATGAACTGGTGAGGTTCACCCAATAAATTTTAAACATGCTCTGTGTCATACAGTTATGGGTATCAGTCAAATAAAGTAAAACGCTGTTAAGAAGTTTCCACTTAATAAGTTTTCCTGCTTAATAAATTAAATAATTTTGCGCCGTGTCTATACGCATGTGTATAGCCTAATATGACCCTTTTAAGAATGTTCATGGTTAATAGGCATTTTTTATGTCCCTTCAAAAATGACTTAACAGAGTTTTACTTAAAATTCTTAATCACAACTTTGCGATCTGTACTGTTGAAAAAAATGCTTAGCGCCCATAAAAAACTAGTATTTACATATTTTAAATCTGTACGCTCCTCAGTCAGTCAGTGGATTAACACGCTTGTGGCGTTAGGATCTTGCACAAAAAAATAAGCAAACACGTAACTGGGGATTTAAAATTAAAGTCCCCTTATAATTTCCAACATAGAAGTACAGGGGTGACATAGTTCAGCCTGCAGTAATTTTTTTCCGACTAACGGATATAGTACTGCATTACCTGCTGAGGGATTTTTAACATTCTTTTGTCAAGTATATTTATATTAGAGCAATGGTGATATCAAATTATCGGGGATCTTCCCTTTGCTCTTTTCAAGCAAATTTCCATTGTGGAGCGTACCTGTTAAGGTATTTTGCTTTAACTTTTATCAAGGAAACTACCTTGCAAAGTACAGAACACTTCATTACATGTGAAGATATTTTCCCTTACTTTTACCAAGGAAACTACCTAGCAAACTCAGAACTTTTCATTACATTTGAGGATATTTTCCCATACTTTTGACGAGGAAATTTGCCTTGTAAAGTAGATAGCATTTTGTCAAATGTGATGGTATTTTTCTTTACATTTGTCAGGGGAATTTGCCTTGCAAGTACATAACATTTTGTTAAATGTGATAGTATTTTCATTACATTTGTCAGAGAAATTTGCATTGCAAATAAATAATATTTTGTTAAATGTGTTGGCATTTTCCCTTACATTTGTCAAGAAAATTTGACTTGCAAAGTACATAACACTTCGTTACATGTGATGGTTTTTCCTTGGCATATTTCAAGGAAGTATGCCTTGCAAAGTACATTGGTATTTCGTTATATGTGATTATATTTCTCAATAAAATTTGCCTTGCATTGTAGAGAATATTGCATTATTTATGTAGTAGTTTTCCCTCACTTGTGTCAGGCATTTCCCTTACAAAAAAACAGGAAAACTCAATTACCTTTGAAGGACTTTTCCCTTACTTTTGTAAAGTACTTATTTATAACGGTTACTGCAAAATCACTACACTGAATGTGTAAGATTAATGTGAAATTGTACTCCAAATTTCTTGCTGAGAGCGTAATTTGCTTCCGGTAAGTGCAAGGGAAATTTAATTTAAATTTTTTACAGTGAATTATTAGCCAAGTAGGCCTAGTTAGTAGAATGCATCGATTCCACAGCAGAGCAGTTAATATTAGCAAGTGTAATTATTGTACAGTAAGTAGCGAAAATTTTAATTTAGTCATTCAGTCGCGTTTTGTAATTGTGCTTAGTAAATTCTAACAGCATATTTTTACACTGCGGAAGTTTACTAAATGTTTCTGTCTAAGGTTTTGGACAATTATGTAGAGGTAGACTGTTTAAAAACACATGTCATAAATTTCGTATGAGAACTGCTTTGTTGTCAGAAAATATAAGTGTTACGGTAACCATTTCACTTTAGCAAGTACAGTTTTAATTTTACGTCTAAATCATAGGTAACCGAGCCCTTGGTGAGCTGAGTAAGGGTTTACTAGGGCTCAATTTGCGATGACTTTTCTAGACGGGTTTGAGGGGAGGGCAAAGAGAAGCGGTCACAAAGCTCCAGGAAACTCGACTCCTTTGTGCTTTTTTAACGGTCCTTCCTTGCTGCAGTCCAGCGAAAGTCCTTTGCCTCTCCACCTCTTCCCTGTTGGCCGGCTGAGGTCGTGGGAGGCAATGCCACCCCCATAGCCCTACCCTTCCCGTAGTCCGCTCCAATCAGCAGTTCTGTCAGCGAGCCAAGCAGGACCTTATGCACCTTGCCAACAGAGGCGGGTGTCTTCAGGAGACGGACGAAGTGGGCACATTCCCCGTCCACCGCACCCCCCCCCCCTTCCACGCACGGGGGTGAGCCAAGCATCTCACGTCGCCTTGGCTAATGATCCAACCAACCCCAGCCGCCTTTCTCTTCTCATCTCCTTCTGCGCCAATGCAGTCAGCTCGGCCGCCACTGCTGCCCACTCTAACGTGTTCCCTCTAATTTCAATCCGGATGTAAACGACGACTCTTTTTCCTGACAGTACTGACTTTAAAATTTCATTAATTGTTTGTGTAATTTTTTCCCCTTTCTTCGGTGTTTATTTGTTGTCGCTATTTGCAGATAATAAAGTTATAAATTTAATCCTAAATATAACTCTATGTCTCTTATAGGCTATTCACGGTAAAATGAGCACTTTTGAAATCCCCCTGCTCAAGATCTACTTGTATGCATGTTGTGTATTCTATCGCCTTATGTAAGATTAACATTGTCATGGGCCTCATCACTTTCTTCATGCGTCTATCTAGTGAAACTGTGAAATTACTAGAAAAGTAAATATTTTACAATTCTGCTCATTTTTCCTCTTCGGTTCATTACAATAAAAGAGAAAGCGAAAGAAATAATTTGAGTTATCACAAATGGTCACCTATCACTTTTTATTCGACGTTAAGCTACGGAACTACTTCCCATCCATTGTTACCAACTTTACTGGGTGCATGTTACCCAGGGCTCCCGTTAAAACATAAGCAGGTAGGGGTAGTAATATTTTCCTATGATTGATTTCAAAAGTGCTCACTTTATCATGAACAGCCTTTAGTTATAATCTTAAGCCAGGTGTAAAAGTGTCACTGCCGGGCAACCGGTTGTGACTAGGTACCTAACAAATACAGACGGTAAGGCAATGTCTCAAGAATATGGCGAAAACTGCCAAAATTAAAAATATGTAGCGTGGAATTTTATCGGATAAGTGGCTATGGATACTCGGTTGCACATGGAGGAGCCAACTGATCATACATGTGAATTCATTCTTTAAAAAGTTATATTAAATGTCTAGATTTGTATGCTAAATAATAAGTAACTTTGAAGTGAATGTGTAAGCTGGGAATACTGCAACGAACAACCCGTGATGGAAACGAACTCTGCCCGTGTAGGCTATATAAAATATATTTACAGCAACACTGTAAATTTCTTGTTTATCTATCCGCTATAAGCCATGGTTATGAAACCATACCAAGGCGATAAACTTAAAAAGACTTATGTCTGTGACAAGATAAAATTTTGCGAACAATGTCTCGTAAATTCGAAAACTCAAGTTCGGATAACTTGCGCTATTGATTTCAAAACACAGTAATATGTCATATAAATAGGTTTTCACAAAGCTGCAACAAAGTATCTTTTTTTCAAGTAGTACGTTTCTCGACAGGAGACCCAGCGTTTTACAGAAATTAGTAATAAATCATAGTCATCGGATGGATATTCAGTAACGTCCAAGATAACCTCTACACCAAGTAAGTGAAATTATTTGAAGAGGCATTCATTCCACTACTGGACGGAAAACATCTGGAAAGGTAATGAGCCACACTGTGTGGAGCTTTCCACAGCTCCCTGATATATTTAGGTGTAGCATTTTCTACAAGATTTAGTCTATCAAAGAATGTTCCATAAATGTTCTATCGGGTTTTATGTCGGGCGAACGTGGTGGCCGACATATTTGTTGTAATGGTCCTAAATGCTCTTCGTAGAACATACTGTACAATAATGGGCCTTCAACTCGGTGCATATTGTATTGTTAGAATACTTCCTTGTCGTAGGTATGCAGTAAGTGCATAACGGGCTACAGCTGATCACAAAGCATTGCAACGTGTTTTTCACCTGTTAATAGAGCGTGTTCAGACGAACCAGTGGACACCACACACTAAAAGCAATTCACGATAAAGTGAACACTATTAAAATTAACCTTAGAAAAAGTCACTGTCCTTGCCTGCATATATTTTAACGGGTGCACTGAGTGTCATGCGCCCTGTAAAGTTGGTAACGATGAATGGAATGTAGTTCCATATGTTAACGTCGAATAAAAAGTCTTAGGTAGCCATTTGTATTAATTTAAATTATTTCTTACGCCTTTTTTTTTAGTGTGTAAAAATTAGGAGATATGTAAAATGTTTACTTTTCTAATAATTTCACAGTTTCACTTGACCGACACATGAATAAAGTGAAGAAGTTTATTTTACAAAGTTAAAAGTTAATTTTACATAAGGTGGAAGAATACACAACGTGCATACAAGTAGGTCTTAAGCAGGGCTTTCAAAAGTGCTCATTTTATCATGAACCCTATACACATGAGCACGCCCCAAACAAGTATAAAGCTACCATCTTGACATGGCCTTGAGGCCATGTCAAGATGGTAGCCATGGCAAGATGGTAGCCTCAAGGCCTCAAAGGTCTACGCTACATCTGAACATCATAGCTCGAATCAGAAGAACCCATGACTCCCTGTACCATGCCGCACATTGGTACTTCTCCAAGTTCCATTTAGGAACTTCAGGAGGCCAGGTGAGGCACTGGCACTGTACCCGATCTGAGTGAGAGCTGTGGTCTTCATGAGGGCGGGGGAAACGGGTCCGGCACGATTCCCACATGCGAAAATCTGGGAGTGACCCGGCTGGGGATTGAACCCGTATCGCCTTGGTGGGAGGCGAGCAGGCTAACTGTACCCGATTTAGTCAACACAGGCACTCTGGTGAGTTTCTCGCTCCAGCACTCAATTTTTGTATGTTCTCAGGCAGCAGCGCGGTTTGTGCCGAACGAGGTGACACCTAAGAATGTTCTCGCAGTGGCTCACAAGTCGGTAGAACCTTCCGGCAGGCCCTTTATTCCCTTCATCAGCCACCTATGACCTCGGGAAAGGGTAGGTGCCCGTCATCCCCGGACATGAACGGGAAACGGGTGTACCCGAGAAATCCCACCGGAAAGCGGCATCGTCCAGCACGATTCCCGCATGCGAAGATCCGGGAGTGAACCCGGCTTGGGATCGAACCCGAACTGCCGTGGTGGGAGGCGAGCGCTCTAGCCACTGCGCCACCGCCGCCCCACAGCATGGTTGATATTGTAGTTTGCCATGCTCATTCATCCACAGAAAATGTTTCATTTGATTATATTTTGTTCACACATAAATCTGTAGCATTTCTAATTATAAGGTACAAATTTGATTCTTTCACCGAGCTAGCTACAGAGTTGCACTGGTTATACAAAATTATCTACCATATTTACCTATGATATTTAGTACGAGGATAGGAAACAACGCAACGTCTGTTACAGTAGCAGATAAATGTGTCACATATTCGCTAAGCCAACACACGATCTTACTGTTCACGTCCAATTTCTGAGTAAAATATTTAAAATAATATCTTACCTAATGAAGTAACCATGCTTGTAACGTTTTAATGGTTATTTACTAAGTCCCCGTTTAGTACTTGAAGAAAAAATTTAATGGCAGGTAGCACACTAAACTAAGATGATAATACTGTATTCGTAATGGCATCTGACAAAACTACTTTAATGAATATCATTAACATTTCATGAAGTTTTACCCAGAAACAATCCAGAAGACAGTTGCCTGGATTTCTCAACAAGTGTGCGTTCGACTTCCCAGTTGAATATATTCACCCTTTCGCAATTCCACGAAGACTGGCGAAGTAAACAAATGCCATGGAGGATGGTGTTCTCCAGGATGCGGTGAGACACAACTGGCTGCCGTATCCTTAGGTTGTGAAGTGGCATTAAGAGAGACATGAAACGGCGCGAAAAGCACCCATTATCACCCTTCCTTATCACCACTTATCATCCCCCTTATCACCACATGTCACCCCCTCTATATTCCCCCTTAACATCCCTCCACCACCGCTTATCGCCCTCCTATCATCCCCTATCACCTCCCTGTCACCCCCCATCATCCACAATCACCCCACCCCAACACCTGCCCCATTTCACCCCTATCACCCCCTCACCACCATCACACCCCATCACATTGCATGCCACCCGCGAAGTCCGCCACCTTTCCTTCCATACGTGATAATAAGGGAATTGTCCTTACAGGAGACAAAAGCTCAGAATCTACGTCTTCCACTAGCTTACAGAATGGCATATATAAAGTTCTAGTGTGCAATTTTCTTTTGTATTTAATTGTTAACATTGTTACTGGAACGCCTTGAGATAAAAAAATCAGAAGCCTTCTAAGTTCGTAAAGTCTGTTCACGATAAAGTGAGAACTTTTGAAATCAACCTTCGGAAAACGTCACTGACCATGGCTGCATATATTTTAACGGGCGCACCGAGTGGCATACGCCCATTAAAGTTGGTAACAAAGGATATAAAGTAGTTCTATATCTTAACGTAGAATAAAAAGTGTTAGGTAACCACTTGTGTTAACTTAAATTACTTATTTCCCTTTCTGCTTTTTAGTGCATAAAAGTGTAAAAATTAGCAGATTTTTTAAATAGTTACTTTCCTAATAATTTCCCTGTCTCACTTGACCGACGCATGAATAAAGTGCTGAGTCCCGTGGCAATGATAATTTTATACAAGGCGGAAGACGACACAACTTGCATACGAGTAGATCTTAAGCAAGGATTCCAAAAGTGCTCATTTTACCGTGAACAGCCTATATCAAAGATGCGAACACGAGGACAGAGAGGGAAAATTGTTTTAATTTATATTTTTGTTGGCACATTGTTGATGATAGCGTAGGCAGAAGGGTTAGTCTCGTGACGCAAGACGTGGTATAAACCCCACTATGTGCCAGCGGTTTTAGGGTCTGCTGATGTGAGGGGGCAAACACAAGGAGGTTAGGAAGGAGGGGAGGGGGGAGGTGCTAGTCACCCGGGTCCATATTGTGCCATCGGCATTATTAACGCGGCCAGCCCGCCGGACCTCCCCCGGACTAGAGGAGGATGAGAAAATCAATGCTTGATGAAGTTCGCTCGCAGACTCCGAGCCTGGGTAAAATGTCAGGCCAGCTTTTCACAACCTCCAGGACACTCTCTCCTCCCGCCTACTCCGCCCACGACCCCCTGACTTTATCCCGGTCCTTCGCTGGTAGGAATAACCCTCCGCCAACCCCTCGCAGGATTATTTTTTATGTCACCATCCCCCGTTCCTATGCGCTTCAGCCCCACGTAGCAAGCTGGCGCAGTGTAAAGGAATCTGTAGATGTCCAACAAAAGCGACGTGTGAAAGAAGGTAGAAAAATTATATTTTAAGGAGGACAAAAAAATTACCCACCTCGCCAAAGAAAATTAATAAAACTTGTGTCAAAATTTTTGCTCCAGAGATAAAAATGTTAATTTATTGGCTATTTATAAATAAAAACATATTTAAGTATTACAGTTTTCTTTAATTAATTTCTTTAAACAGACCGTCAACGCGTCATATATACGGCGTAGTGACACGCTATACTTGGAGTCAATAGTGTTGTAATCAATAACATTCACTTAAGTTTGTTTGTTCTTGAAGGGATTAAATATCCATTTAATTGAGGTTCCATAAGCGTTTTCTCATATTATTTTCCGCAACACAGCCTACAAAGATCATCTGTTGGTGACACGCGTATCCTTATCATTATACTTCTAACATCCAATTTGGCTCTCAAGACCTCAGTTACTCACTTTAACCTCCGATATTTCACCGATGGAATTTATATTTTATTTTCTCATATGCTGAACACTCAATGGTTGCTGACAGTGAATTTATTGAATTTTTCTGTGTATTCGAAAGCTCATTCACTTTTGACTCATAACAATCGAATCACGGAGTGGTGGATTCTTTTCGTAATGTTTAGGAAGCTGAAATTGTTGGGTATAAATGGTCGCCGGGGACTAGAATAAAAAATAATAAAAAAATTAAGTATTAAAAATTTTTTTAAATACATTTTTTGGGATTTCTAGATAAATAAGTGGTGGTGGGCCAGAATCAATAGGGGAACCACCAAATTGCTTAAAATTGCTCGAAAAATGCCGTTCTGTGGATTTCTGTTTCAATTCTGATGTATGGTTTTTTTTTTTTGGGAAAAATTGAAAATTTTTACGAAAAAGAATAGGCTTATTTTGAGCAGAAATGGCCGATTTCAAGGTGAAAATGGACTATTTTTGGGGTAAAACACCCGATTCTGAGAGAAAAACGGGAAATTTCCAAGATATTGGCCAGCGACCTTAGAGCCTCGCGCCTCCAGCCGAAGCCGTTTGTTGCAAAATACATTGTCCTAAAACCGGCATATGCCTACTACTCGTATATAACATTTAATTATATCCCCTGACCATTCATGCGCTACAGCTCTTCCCCCGAACGTCGCTTGCCACTGGCATCCCGGCTCTAAACAGCCAGCTTCGCCCTATTACTAGAGCCTTGAGTATTTCTCGAATTCATTCGGAGGCGAGGTAAACTCCAAACACTTGATATGTTCTCCTGATTTTTTGTGATTGGATGACATTTCTTTAGGCAAGCCCCGTTTTAACTGTGAGCCACTAATAAGCAGGAAGCAGTAGCGTGAGCGAGTGTTTAACAGTCCTGCACAGAGGCCCCACTTTATCATAGTAACCAATAAGAAACGATAACGTTCCCGAGTGTATAGAGGAGTGTCCAGCGTAGCTTGTTGCCAACTCAATACGCGAAACACTCGGGGCTCTAGTTATTGCAACCAGTCGCTACTCCGGTATCCCTCTCCCCGACCGCCGACGGTCGCTAGTGCATCACCTCCTGACCCCCCTCGTCTTGATCTTACCCAGATATTACACCAACTTGTAATTAGTTACGTTACTTCTCACTACGTTACTAAAAAAAATCATTCAGTGTTTAAAATTTCTCCCCAAACATCTGCGTAAGTAAATTCTCATTTTACATCACCACATCACATCTTCATTTAATTACATGTATTAATTAAAAAATAGTGTCACAGTTTAACATGCTTTTGTGTGCACTCCCTTGTTTCCCACCTGCCCCACTCGCTCTGAAATAATAATGTTTCGTCATAGCACTTTAACTCAGGGCACTACGGTTTATACACGAGCTATTATAGAGAAAATTCAATAGCTCGCGTCTCCAAGCACGAGCAACCACAACTGCGGAGACATGAGACATACATCATACTCTATTTCGTCTACGAAGGTTTGCGAGATAACAGCACCCCCCCCCCCCCAAACACTGCGGTGGAGTGAGTAACTAGAAGTATCTCCGTTGGGGCTGCACCAACCAAGGAACTCTCCTTGTCTCTCTTTCTCTCTCTCTCTCTCTCTCTCTCTCTCTCTCTCACCACTGCCACCCTCATAGGCTTCTCTGGGCTCCGTTCTCCGCAAACTTAAGTATTTGTTCATCCTTCAGTAATGTACGCCGGCTGTCAATGTCTCTAGACAACTATGTGTGATTGCCTGATATTGTTACGTACCCCATTTATTTGTTTCAAGCATACTTATACTTATATTTCAATTACATGTTTCATTCTATGACTCGTGTTCTCAAAATTTATTCCCAATTTAATAAACAGATTTCAATAAAAAAGAATGTTTATGCAGTAAAATACTATTTAGTGTTCAGAATATTCTTCTACATTGTGTATATGTTAATAAGCTTAGACAAGGTGATGAGGAGTCGTTTAATCCTTGATTCGAAACACACTGAAGGTAATTTGATTTTTAAAATCATAATTGCATAAAGAGTAATTAACAATAAATTGTGCAATAAATGCATATCTAGAGAAATTACAAAGACTAACAACAAACCCAACGAGCTAACAAACATATTGCTTTGCATTAATATATAAAGCATAATTTTATTTCAAAAAGTGCTAGTATAATTTTGGAACCAGCTTTGCTTCGTATGATGCAAACTGCATTAGTCAATGTTAATAGTTGAAAGGTTAACAGTAAGGCACAAGAGAAACACAAATTGTAGAGAGGGTATGTTTGTGAATGGCAAACAAGTTCTCTTTTTTCACGTAATGAGAAATGAATAATAATTACCAACAATATTTACATATTGTATAACTAGTGTAAGTAATTACACATCTTACCAGAGCCAATGCTCATTTCAACTGACTCAAATTTGCTTATATGTTGTAATATAAACCCACCAGACTGTAATTATCAAGCGAACTGCAGATCGGACTGCAAATGATACCATTTTCCATTACCTATTTCTGTCTGACTTCATTTCCCGCAGCGTGAACCCTCCTCTAGAGATATTTACCACTGCCTGGGACACCACGCTCGCCAGCGGATCATCGAGCGACAAGTGATAGCTATCCCCAGCCACTCATTTCACCAGTCGGGCCGACCCCAGCACACAACACGTTAACATTGCTCTTCTCGGGAGACAGGTTTGTCTGTGAGTCTACAAAAACCTCCAACTCTCATCAAAGCATTTACATTTCTCAAATAAAATTGCCTTACAGATATTTAATTGAACTACGTCTTTATATAATTTTTTTTTTTTTTCAAAATTAATCTTATTCTAATTTGTTATATAATAAAAGTAAAATAAATTAAAACCAAAAATGAAACACTCACTTCACTCTAAACATGCATTCCTATTATGCTATTAAAACCAGAATATTGTTTCCTTCTATGTAAAAAAAATTAAATATTTGGTTACCCTAACCTTTACTACATATGGCATCCAGGAATTCATTTCAGAAATCCGAGCAAGTGTAAATATATTCTTACTGTCCTAAACCTTGCTTCATTAGCGAAAAAGTTTTGCTTTAATATATCTTTAATGGATTAGTTCGCGCTTCTATCCTCTGGCAAAGTTAAAACATACCAATGGAGATATTCATTACTTCCACCCAATTGAAGGTAATTACATTTTACTACAAATTCCCTTATTTCAAACCATGGAAAGGTAAATATGCATATACCAATTAGTATTTGCATATAAAAAGAGTATTAACTTTGTTTAAAGCCCAAATATGTTGACAAATTAATCAGAGGGAAATATTTTTTTTAAGTACTCTAAATAATAATGTAATATCGTATATAGGCCTAAACAAACATGTGAATCTGTAAGAACAGTTTATAAACAAGAGATATATGCTCGTATCTCTAGCAGACTTCATTCCCAAGAGGTGAGATAAGCTTAGCATTTGCTCCAGATACTTGGGGCCACCAGCAGTGCAGCGACATACGCGACCAGGGCGCCCGCTCTGCGATAGTGAGTAAGGGTGGGCGACTGGAGGGCTGAGGGGCGAGGCTTGTATCTGGCCAACAGAGGGCGCACCCCTGGTGATTATCATTGTTCCTCCGACATCCATCCAAGGCATACCGCACCTTCTCAAACTGAGGAGAACAGATCCCCTTCCTCATATCAAACAGCAAATTTAATGCTCATTGGACTTCCATTGCGTCGCATGAGTTCACAAAGGCTACGCCAGAACCCAGTTTCTCTGCACGTATACTGACGTAATCATTAAAAATATATTACCCATATATAAATTAAGTATAAAAATAACAAAGTTTTTTCCGAGGACCTATATAGTAAAATTAAAATTGAATAAAACCCATTACACTAAAATTCATGTTACGCTGTATTTATGAAAAACCAATTGCCGAAATAATTCTAGAGTAAAAGTAAATATTCGTTGTTACCATAATATTGCCTCCATATACGGAATTCCTTAACCATCTAATTTTTTTTTTCAACTTTTTGTAGGTGCAATAAACATTTTGAATTGCGACATCTCACATCTCGTGGAAATATTCTGTGACGTACACTACTAATACGACATTGTTTAAACAGTTTTCTACCAACCTAAACATTCAGAACTCTTCTTGTGCTATCAACAAATCCCTCCTAAAAATACTTTCCCTTACAAAAAATCATACTATAAAACCCGCAGAATGGACTGTAGGTATATATGATACACTTCACCAATACTATCAAACAAACACTAAAATTTCAAACATTGATATACATATCGAATAGGGTTACTGCAACATTATCGTTCATGATAATATAACTTTCCAACATCGAAATAACACTACTCACATTAACATCACTTTTTGTTGTGAATTAATTGTTTACTACGTATGAAGTTTCTCTGGAGAAAGCATATTTACTTCTAAATTAACAAACTATGATGGGGTATCTACTACCTAAAATGCTAATGTTTCGTGTAAGAAAAAACTCCAGTCTATATGTTTTTGATGTAAAAAAAGAAGTAAATCGATATTTTGATTTTTAAAACATAATGGGAATGCGTGTTTCGAGTGAAGCAAGTGTTTCATTTAGGGATTTTATTAATTTTAATATTATTACGTAACAACTTAGAAAAAGATTATTTTTGAAAACTGATTTTTCATATAATGACATAGTTCAATTCAATTTGTGTAAGGCAATTTTATTTGTGGTAATGTATACATGAAGATGGGTGTTGGAAGTTTTTGTAGACTACCATTGTAACCTATCTCGTGAGAAGAGCAATGTTAACGTGTTGTGTGCTGGGGTCGGACTGACTGATGAAGTGAGTGGATGGGGACTTTCTTTTCGAAACTACCTTATTGTAAGTGTTATGTGAAGTTAAGGCCCGAAGGTAGGGCGGAATTTTATTGCGTCTCAGGGCTAACCCCTTACGCCTACTAGGAAGGAAAATCATGAATCGCGGCAAAGAGGGATTGGGCAGCCATGGCCTGCACTTTGGGGCCATGGCTACCTCCCTAAATGGTACTTAGAGCTAGTCTTAACTATGAAGAGAAAGGCAAAAACCGCCAAGAGAGACGTAAAAACCCTTGCGACAGAGAAGTAAAAATTTCAAAATTTATTGCATGCATTAAATTAAATTAAATTAAATGGAATGCTACAAGAGAAATTTTTTTTTGAAAACATGCTCTTAGTTAATAGAGTTGCAAAGACTAGTAGAGAGGGGAAGTGGCTGGGGATAGCTATCCCCTGTCACTCAATGATCCACCAGCGAGCACGGTGTCTCGGGCAGTGGTAAATGTCTCTAGAGGAGGAATCACTCATCGGGAAATTAAGTCAGATGAGATAGGTCATTGAAAGGTATCTCATTTTACACCCAATCTGCAGTTCGCTTGATAGTAAAAGCCTGGTTGGTTTATATTACAACATATGAGCTAATCTTGGGTTAGTGTAAATGAGCATTGACTCGGGTAGGATGTGTAATTACTCACGCTGGCTATACAATATGAGAATATTCTTGGCAATTATTATTCATTTCTTATTACATGAATAACGAGAACTTTCCAGTCATCCACAACACAGCCATCAGCGAATCTTTGTTTCCCTTGATATGAAGCACTGCACCCATGGTTCAAATTTAAAACTATTAAAAACTTAATAATATGTTACACTAACCGATATACACAGGATGCATTACTAGTTAATTTCACTGATTATCGTAGTTTGCACCGAACTGTTACACTTTCAACTATTAACATTGACTAACGCCATTTGTATTTCATGAAGCAAAACTGGTTCAAAAATTATATTAGAGCTTTTTAAAATAAAATTCCACTTTATATATTAACGTTAAGCAATATGTTTGTTAGTGCTTCGGGTTTATTTTGTTTATTTTTGTAATTTCTCTACGTATTTGTTCATTGCGCAATTGTTAATTACTCTTTATTGAATCATGCAATTAGAAAAATTAATTACCTTCGGCGAATTCCTAAACTAGGATTGAACGACTCTTCAACCCCTGGTCTAAGCCTACTAACATATTCACAATGTGGAATAATTTTTAACTCTAAATAGTAATTTACTTCATAAATCTTCTTTTTTATTGAAATCTTTTTTATGCTTGGAATAAATGTCGACAACACGAGTAGCAGTAGAAAAAATATACGTGCAATCTAAACAGAAGTATGCTTAAAACAAATATATGGGGGGTGTGTAACAATGTCAGACAATCCCCTGTACTTGTCTAGAGACATTACCAGCTGATGTGCGTTGTTGGAGGGTGAACGAATACTTCACAGTTGTGGAGAACGAAGCCCAGAGAAGCCAATGAGGGTGGCAGTGGAGAGAGAGAGAGAGAGAGAGAGAGAGAGAGAGAGAGAGAGAGAGTGTGTGAGGGGGGGGGGGAGAGACAGGGAGATTTCCTTGATTGGTGCTGCCCCAGCGGAAATATTTCGAATTACTCATTCCACCACAGCGGGGCTGTCGGCTGGTATCTCACGAACCTCCATAGACAAAAGAGGGTGACACGAGCGGCGTGCAAGGATTAAAAGAGCATAATGTCTGTCTCCACAGCTGTGGTCGCATGCGCTCGGAAATGCGAGGTGTTGAATGTTCCCTATAATAGCCCGTTCGCAAGCCCTAGCACCCCGAGTTACAGTACTATGACGAAAAATTATTAAATCAGAGCAACCGGGAAAAGTGGGAAACCATGATTATACTTAAAAGCACATTTGATTATTATTTTAAATAATATATTATTAAAGCAAGATATTACGTGGTAATGTAGAATGCGAAATAACCTGCACAGAATTTTGGGGAAAATTATCAAAACTGAATAATTTTGTCTAACATAATGAAAAGAAACACAATTAATTACAGGTTTGTATAGATAGTGTTTGAATAAGTACAACACCAAACTGGTCAGCAAGTGATGCGCTAGGGACCGTTAGCAGTCGAGTAGCGATTCACCGGACACGCGACCAGTTGAAGTGGGCTGTTCGGAGCCGGGGTGCCAGTGGCGTACAGCATAATCGGGTGTAGGGCTGTAGCGAATGGCTGGTTGGGGGATATAATTAAATGTTATATACGATCTCAGTTTAGTCGGCAGTGGACAGTGGTAGGGAGCAGACATGTAATTAATGACTCGGTACCACAAATTAGGATATGTAATTGTGCAATTGGTAATGGTAATCGTTAATTGTGCAATTACTCTCTGTACTTATAGTGCGTACTTACTGTGTAATTGCTCTCGGTATTTACTCTAATTGTAAGTACTTAATTTGTAATTACTATTAGTACTTATTCTAATTGCACATACTTATTTAATTCATAATTGCTAATAACTTATTACGAGTATTTAGTAATTACTCATTGCTCATATACTTATTACATGTAATTATTACTTATTTCATTTATTTACTCTCATTGGTTGTTGAAGCAAACACCTCACCCCCCTCCCTCACCAGGCACATCCTACCCAACCTCACCTCTTGTGATCCGACATCTCCACATCTCAGCTCTCTCCAGCAGCTCGTTTGGGTGGTTTTACAATTTCGGGTACCCAGCCTCAACCAACAGCCTATCACAACACACCTCTCAGGGGAAGGAGTGAAGGGGAAGGGTGGATGGGTAACCCCGTCCTCAGTTAACAGCCAATCATAGCACACCTCTCAGGGTAGGAGAGGGGAAGGGGGAATTCTGAGATAAACTTAGAGGGGTGCCTGCAATTAGTATCCTTACCTCCAAGAACCCTTCACATGTAAATCAAATGTCCCTTGTGCTACTCTTGAATTTATTTAAGCCAAAAGTGACATGCTCCTACTTCTAACGTAGTTTCCAGGGTTTCATTTGTGTTTGTCCAGCATTATTTATCACTAGCTAACATTCAGTAAGGTTGCGATTGTATGCTGTTGGGGAATGCATAATGCATGTTCATATTAATCCGAAGCCTCTTCCTCTGTTATTCCGAACAGTTTTCTTCCGTCAAGGAACGTCATTTAGGTTCCCGGTTTAGTGCTAGAGGTCCTGTTTGTGATACCAAACAATAATATAAGTTTTAATTGCTAAAGGGAGTACATATGTCATTTTCCTAAACAGTAAAAATATATATATAAAGTTGTTTTTATTTTCTTAATATTTTAAAAACCTGTTTAGCATCCGAGCATTCTTCTGGGAAACGTTTTAATGAACACTGAAAGAAGAGGTGGAACTAATGTGCTGAAGTAGTTCGCAGTCTTACGCGGCCGTTATCGTCAATTTCTAGGCTTCAGGGTTCGAGCCTTGACGCGGCTCACACCCACAAGCCTAGAATATCACAATCTGCTAAAGTTATAATTTTTATGTGTATTCATTTTTAAAATTAATAGTTATATATATAACGTGAAAATAAATATCTAGAAGCTCATCAGGAAAATTTCATGGTGCTTAAATTGTGATTTTATTTCCATTTGGCAAATAAAATGTTCAGTGAGAAATGTTGACAAAATATTTAATAGATTCTGCACGTAGAGGACAGTAAATTATGGCCTTGGCCAGACCACGGAACAAATATTTCAGGTCTCTGGTAATATGTTTCCAGAACTGGGGACTGTAATTACAATGGCAACGAATTTACGACTCTATGCACGTGCAGCTTGACCAACCAAGACCACAAAATGCTGCTCGGGAATGTCACAGATACGAGAGCACGTATACACACAACCGAGCAGTGGGTCTAGCTGCAAAAATCCTTTACTTGGACTTAGCAGTATCAGCCATAGAATAACGCTTGGAACACGCAAGTATAATCCTTGTCTTAGTTTCGCAAGAGTTTAAATTTTTCTCATATATTTAATGAAATTTTTTAACTTTGTTGTAATATTTTTGCAAGGAAAAACCTATTTAAATATGGACTGCGATACAGGATTAAAAGATTGTTGCTCTTTACACAGTCATAAAAGATCTTTTTTTTATCTTGAATACAGAATTAAATATTTAATTATGACTCATATGTTTCGAGCATTTGGCTATGCTGAGTGAGAAGTTACAAATTAAAATGCTTGAAGCGATTACAGTGAAGTAATTCTCACTGACTGCAAATCGTTTACATTAATCCGTAACTATTTCCGCTAACCAAAATTTGTAATGCACGGTGGCCTTATCAATTTATTTATTTCTAGGATCTACAACAATGCAGCTGGCGTAGTCCTTCGCCGATTACATTAACGTGAAATTCACTTGGCTGCAATTACTCGGGGTAATCTCTCTGCATTTTCAGTAAAGTGATTCTGAAGACCATTTGCTCAAACTGCGATGCACGAAGTGATAGTCGAGCCACCGGACACCAGAACCACAAAGTACAAAAGTACACATAGACGCTTGGCCGTTCCTTTGGAGTGGTGGGCGTACCCATTCTCTGATTGGCTGCGTGAGGCTCTGGGAACAGGCTTGGCCTCTGATTGACTACTGCATGCTGCAAAGTTCTCCCTATTTGTAGGTATTGGTTGGCGATACTCGCCTCACACCTAGGCGAACCGGGTTCGATTCCCGGCGAAGTCGCTTCCGGATTTTCGCAAGTGGGAGTCGGGCCTGACGATGCCACTGGTCGGCGGGTTTTCTCGGGGATCTCCCGTTTCCCCGCCCTTTTCATTTCGGCTCTGTTCCATACCTCGTTTCACCCTCATCGGCTCTCAAGACCTCGATGTTAAGATCCGCCCAACTATCTTCACTCACTCACTCTTCACTGATCGGCGAACGGCTTCCAGCATGCTGTAGGGCAGTGACACCATTTTGTTGCCGTGTGCGGCTGGAGCTCCTGATATAAGCTGCTGTTTCGCTTCTGTATTCCATAGGGCTCTGTGTCGCCACTCTACTGCTATGTGAATATGATGGTTATCACTTTGGATAATATATATCTATATATTTTATATTAATTTGGCCATCTATGGATCGCAGTGAACTCAAGACTTATGGTTCGTCTTCTTCTTTCTTCCTTTCCAGATTAATAAAAATTTAAATTTTACCTTGAAATGAATAAATTAAACCCAAAATGTAAAATAAACTTTAATAAACAATAATATTAATTAATATTTATTGTATAACCGCGTATGCTGGCGCGAACATTTACAATAGTAAAAATAATATTCAAATCTAAATAACCTTAATATATAAAACAAAAAAATATATATAACCTTGATTTTCCAGTTTCTGAAATTACCTAGTAAAACACATAATCTATTATACTTTACAAGAGTATACAGATAGAGAATATTAAATACGATTACAGTGGGCTCCAAACACTGTCGGTTCCGCCTCGGTGCTCATAAACATTACTTGCCAGAATGTGGGTACGAACCATCACCAATCAGGTTTCGTCGTCGTCATTCCTTGAGCGTGATATGTATCTGATTCCTTCGCTGTCAAGCAAACGTTAGGCATCTCGAGTGTGACACCTTATCTGGCCCGACCTGCGATAAAGCTCTAAAATACCTTTACCAGTTATTTAAAAACGTTTAAAATAGACGTCTACCAATTAATGTTTAAAGACGTTTTAAACCAAACCATACAAGGAGAATAAAACAGATTTCACCTGAGAGGAAATCTGATACTTTATTTCAACACCACATCGGCTGGAATAAGTGTTTTATTCAGTTGTATTTAGTTGCACGTATAACCCAAACTATATTCTTAAACATGCGTTCAGCTTTCATCAAGTTCTGCTGGGAATGTCGCCAAGTCATACTGCTACGCAATGACTTGTGGAAAAGTAAAGAGTACTTTTTCGTTCGGAAAGCGGATAATGTTTTATATTAAAACAGTAAATGTTTGAATAAAAATAATGTTTGGTAAAATTATTTGGAATGTCGTGCATTGTCAGCTCTTTCGATAATACTTAAATGTTCAGTAAGTATCAGCGATTGATATGTCGTGCATGGAAACTTGTTTCAAAATTGTTGTATAGATCATATAGGCCTACGTGTGCGTGTTTAATAAACATTTGCTTACATTACGTTTGTCGAGAAAACTTTCCCAGTAGTTATTTATACTTTTTTTGTTTTAAATGGAACAATAATAAAAATAATATATTTTAATAAAATGATACGTAACTGGATACCAAGGAACATATGATATTATGTAAGTATAATTTCTAATAAGTTAAATGTTAAAAAATATCGCATGCAGTCTAGAATGTATATTTTAATCATTTTTCACAAATAATCTAGTAGATACTTATTATATGTCAAATAGGATATTTCGATATAAAATTTTTTATTGTTATACGATAAACCATCTGCTCGGAGCACTAATGTTTTCATTAGGTTTCCAGTATCTTCACAGAATATATTTACCACATTAGAAGTTAAGTAAAATAAAATCGCGAGTCTTCTTATTCTGCTGGGTGATTATGAATTATAAACCTGTATATTTATCGGTATTATGTTTATAGGTTGATATAAATTATACTTCCTATACATATTACTTGCTACCGATAAATACTTAGTTAAAGCGCTTATTTTATATGCATGAATGTATGCATATATTTCAATGTATTAAAATAACTCACAACTACACGTGTAAGATGAACGGAAGCGTTCGTAGTGTTCTTATATAGTATTTTCACGCTTCAAAGAATCATGCCCGTTCCACTTACATATAGGCAAAATTATACACGTGATCTCCAAGGTGACTTTCTCTGCAGCTTTGAACTACTCTCAACGTAAGCATTAGTTCTGAGTGACACCAGAGCACTTGAATTTGAATTATTTAGCATTTGCTGATTGGCAAATCAGGGAGCCGGGCTATTGCACTGGAAGTTAGGAGATGTCATTGGAAAATCTGGGAATGCATTTTCCCCCACTGTTACTATATCTTATCTTATCTCGTTTAATTGCTGCTGTTTAATGATTAAAACATTAGTTTTTTTGTAGAATGTTTTCATAGGAAACAACGGTGGTTGTAGATATTTCTGGTTATAGTAGTTGTTTTGGCCACCGCTGTGTCTCGTTATCTATAAATGTTTAATTGTTATGGAATTTGACCTGTTTTTAAATTAACGTCAGCATTAAGGACAACGAATCCGGAATACAATGTCTCCAAAATATATCTCACACGAGACGCGTCGACAGACAAAAATTCACAACTGGAGAACCTTCTCCAGCTTTCTATCATAGCTGAAATCCCTAAACATCGATGCAGAAAGGAAGCGAAGATAAAGGAGACATAAAAACTTGTTGCATAAAGAAACAGGGAGGAAAGTTATATAAATTCTTTATCCATCACGTCAAGCCATGATGTATAGTGCCTATTTGTAACAAGTCTGGGTTGGAGGGGGCGGGGCTTGGCGCCAGTTGCGGAAAAAAGGGAGGGGTTAACCGAGTTTACGACGAATGACCTGGAACTTCGTTCCCCTCTTTCCGTCTTCACAGTTCGGCTAAGGAAGCTTTCCCTGAAAGTTCAACAAGATCCCTTTTTCCGATCAGCTAAGACGAAATTCTGTCTCGCTTCCAAAACATCATTAACGACCTCATTAAAGAAAGTATCGATTCTTCTTTCATTCGGAAACTTCTTTGGTGTAGCAGATTGCGTGTTCAGGGGATGCACAGTTTCAAAACGCAAAGTGAAAAGTGGAAAATTGTTTAATCTTTTACTAAAATTATTACATTTTATTACACATTCTTGCAGCACGTGTTCCGTTCTGAAATACACAAAGGCCGGTAGAATAAGTGTGTTTGGATAATACAAGAGATGCAGCACTTTAGAATGACATCAACCAGCTGCTATGTAAATAGAAAAACCGAAATATTTTTTATGTTGGATAAGAATAGTGGAGGAGGCAACTAGTAATGGGGGCGGAGGGGGGGGGCATAATTCGTTTTCTGCATTTGTCAGATACGCGTTATAGAAAACCTGTTAAATCCCACAGTAAAGTTACGAAACACTAATTTTTTGATTATATACATTTAGAAAGCATTGGTACAGGCGTGTGAAAGGCAGAAGAGAAAACCCATATTTCGCATGGAATAAAGGTGGAATAAATTAATTGTGACATTCCCTCGCACCGAATTATCTCCACACTGTTAAAAAAAAAAAGTTTCCTTCAATTTACGAAAAATTACCGGTAAAAAAATTTTCCATGGGTGTCCGTAAACTCTTCGCTAAATTACGGTCACACTGATTTTAAAAACGCACTCTCCGTGAATTTCATGGAACATCTCCGTTAATTTCCTAGTTAGCTTTCTGTACTTCCAGTTTAAAATAAAAAGAGATACTGCAAAAGGCTTTAATAACCGTCATGTGGTTGTTTTACTGTGTACAAAGAAGATATTTTTAAAAAGTCAAAAATATTTTACACTTGAGCATTCTTTGAACCCGAGTATAAAAGTTACAGATCGACGAATCTAACCAATCACCTACAAACTCTCACAGAAAATCTATTGTATAACTTTTGTATTTGAAGTTGTCAGTCTCAGTTTTTATTAAAGTTAGCGTATTGTTGCTCTATGCTACAGAAGCCTGATGCAATATTTTAATGTTTGAAATAAAAAGATCTTAGAGGCGTGGATAACCTCAAATGCCGCAGAAACAATTTTCTGGTTATATTGCTGAAGAAAGCTTCGTGTAGACTCGGCATTGTTCGTCCCCGAATCCGGAAGCAAGAGGAAATACGGAGGCTTTCCGTATTTTGTATTTACGGACTTAACTCTGTTTTTCATCATTACGGGTCGAGTTTCCGTATATTAACTGCACATTTCCGTAAATATTTCCGTAAATATACGGAAATTTTTTACAGCACACAATAACTGTACAACGCAATATACTCCCGCACTTACTTTTCAACTGTTTGCAATAATTAAACATTAAGCGTAGTATTTGACCACCAAGACGGAATTCAAAATATCTCAACCTACGTAATTAAGCTACCGAGAACACATAAACATTTCATTAGCTATCGCTTCTCTAAAAAGTCTTGAATTGAAGTTAATTTTGTTCTGGGATTTTTTTTACCACTCTAGTTTCCAGTTACAATTATTACTCAAAAAGAAATTAATATGATAGACGACGTAACAAGTATTCCTTATTTTCGCTGGTGTAACTCTGCGCTTGGTAATAATATTCGCTACTTCTTCGGAGCAGAAACAAAATTATTACCATTTCCAAAAGAATATACCAAATATCTGTCGCCACCTCTATTAGGACATTTGTTCTAATGGCTGATGTATTTCCAGTCGCAATCGTTCCATATTATAACTTCATATTTAAGAAATCGAAAATATTTTTTTCAAAGCCACGTAAACGGAATAAAAGTGAGTAAAAGTATAATGTACGTACTCAATGTGCAAGCCACGTCTATAAAAAACACGTTGTAAAAAACACCAACTGAAAAGGTTAAATATTGTGAATGCTACATGTTTTCCTTCCAAAATAGGCGGAAATCCAACATGGCTATTTATTTTTCAAAATGGCGGAAAAACCGACACGGGATTTTCGGGACATTTTTGGGACGCTCAAGAGATGTAACCTAACACATTCGTTAAGGTTTCGTCTTGATTTTTTTGAAGGTTTGGTTAAAAACCTAATTGCAATGTACTAGTATTGCAAATGCAGGAAATTTAGAAAACAATTGAATCTTAGCTGAATGATGTTCTTTACTTTATTTTGGACTGCTTCCACAGTCGCAGATAAATGTGGTTAACATGTCGCTATTCTTAACTGACAACCCCTACTTGTAAACAAGTTGTTTTCACAACAGCAACACTGTCGTGCCAATCGAGAGAATGAAATCTGTTAAGGCTATGCTGTATGGGGTTTAGTCATAGTAAAATTTAAACGCACACTTGCATACGCTAATATACAGGAAGCTTGGCTTCATAAGTTCCTGCGTTTGGAAGTTGAAAATAACACATAGTGGACGATAGATAGAAACGTATTAAACAACTAAAGGCGGTTAACGATAAAGTGAGCACTTTTGAAATCAACCTTAGAAGAAATACACTGCTTCTACCTGCAAATATTATAACGGGTGCCGTAAGTGACATGCGCCCAGTAAAGTTGGTAACGATGGATGGGAAGTAGTTCCGTATCTTAAGTGGAATAAAAAGTGTTACGAAACAACTTGTGACCACTTAAATTATTTTTTTCGCTTCCTTTTTTTTTATTAATGCTTCGAAGTGTAAAAATGATAATATTTGTTACGTGTTTACTTTCTTGGTAATTTCACAGTTTTATTTGCCCCTCGAATGAATTAAGTGATGAGGCCAATGACAATGTTAATCTTACATAAGGCGAAAGAATACATGACGTGCATAAAGTATACGCCTGTGTTAAGCAGGGTTTTTCAAAAGTGCCCCATTTTACCGTGAACAGCTTATAGTAATTTGTAAATGTTCTGTAATCAAACATTTCCAATAATACCTCTGAAACTGAAATGATGACAGGAAAATGAAGTATATGTGCATAATAGGCGGCGCCGTGCCTTAACGTTTGCGGACCAGTTCACGTTGTAATAGGAATCCACGTGTAAATACACAGGCTTGAAGGCCGAGCATATCTACATCTTGGGGCATTTGATTTGCGGCCAAGGTGAAGAAGGGGGGGGGGGGTGTAGCCGGCAGCCATGTTCTCGCATCGTTCGTCTTTCAAAGGGCAGGCGTGTTCCAGGAGTTTGGAGTTGCCGAGGATAAGGGCACCGGGAAGAGCTGATGAAGGTTTCAGAAGAGAAAAGGGGGGGGGGCAGGGGCAGCTGAATGCATTGATGGATGTCTGGAGAACTAGCAGATGTTCCCACATTCAAACGAGCAAGAGCATTTTCCCGAGAGAAAGAAAAAAGTAGGCTGGAAAAGCGGGCGAGTACGAGGGATGACAAGGAACCAACCGCCAGATTTTTGCGATGTTGCCACCTCCTTCCAGAACAAAACGTACCGATAACGCCAGAGGTGTTGGCAGAGCGGTGGCGGAAGTGCAGAAATACACAAATATAAAATGAAATGAGTTGGTATTAAATGGAATTATCGTTTAATCATACATTTTGTACAATGCTTGGTTTGTTGCAAGAGACCGAACGTTCCACACATATTTTTTAAATATCAATTAATTGCATGCATGTGTATATACGAGTATGTACATGTGTATATATTTATATGCAGAAAGTGGTAGAGAAACGGTCGTTAAAGATGCAATGAAAATAAAACTTAATGTGCTATAAATTTTATTATTTATTGCTAATATACAAATGTCCCCTGAACGTATGCAAACCTTGTGAGGTTTATTCTCATGAAAAATGAGACTGATAACGTAATATGACTCGTGGTCCAAAGTGATTACTTAAAGGGATATGCGTTCCTAAAGCAAGAGGTTTTATAATTAATTAATTAAACTATATTTAAAACGACTAATGATTAAATAACAAACCAATGGATTGTGTTTAGTTGATAAAGATAATAAAACCTCGGAAAATATGGTTTATAAAATCACACTCATTCATTAATTCATTTGATGGTGCAAGTTTATGACGTTAAATCATTTTAATCGCTAGGTTCTCTCCGGTGTTAATGCTTTAAATCGACATGTACACTATAAAAAATAGAGTAGCCTTAGGGAAACACACTCAGGCGAGCCATGCAATAATTTCGAAAGCGTCCCGCTGCTGCATTGGCAGGCAAGACCTTTGAGTTTGTGGCAGTTTATTACGATGATCGGGAACGGCGCATATCAGATGATATGACAATGACAACAAATACATATTGTAGAATTATTTGCTACAATACGTTTTAATTTCGATAGTCTACAATTTTACAATATCGAGTTATTACTAGGTTTATTATCAACCAACTTCAGCAGAGTCCTAATGTGTGTTATATATGTACGTACATGTGTATTATTGTGCTGTGCACTTGTTTGTACCAAACATGGTGATTTGTATTCCTTCATTAACCTCTTCGCAACAACTACTACAAACATAAGGATCTTATATTTGTGAAGGTGTTGCCTATCCACATTGACGTACCACTTCACACATCGAAAATCAGTGCATTCATTTGAGTACGACTGGCCGCAATGTGTTTAAATAAGGCGATCCTATTTTTTAACGCGTGAAAGTTGATTTCAGGCATCAAAACCTGAAAACAGCAAGGATTAGAATGTCTTTTTGGCTATTGTTATCTGGCAATTCCGAGACATGTATTTTCTTAATATCATCCAGATAATGTAAAAATAATCTTAGATTTAAAAATAAAATTTCTTCTTCCTCAACCTGCCTGAATATAATAACAGATAAAACATTAATTATTTCACTATTTGAGTATTATAAAAAAGTTAATCCAAAGCAATGCGAAAGTAAATGTTACAAAATATGAGGTCAGGGATGAAATATCTAAGATTTATGGTTTGCTTCCGTCGTATTTGTGACGAGGTGGTTGAAATTAATGTAACGTCCAGGATTGCATGGTTTGATTACTATCCGGTGCGATGAAGTACAGGATATTTGAAAGTTAAATGCAAATCACTTTTTTTTTTTTTTTTCGTGCACCGCTTCTTATTCCTTTACAAAGATGGCTCAGCCAGGAAAAATATCTAAATTATTATTCCGCTATACACCATCCATTATCCTGTAATCAATTCATAACATAACTAAGAATTTTATTAATGATTGAGTTTTAATAAGGGACTGTACTTAAAATACTACCGCACGTTCCCACTATCACTTTAAAATTAGGTTTCGTTGTTTGCTGTGTGGGCTGCCATATTACAGAAAAATACACAGGTAAATTCGTAATACACTCTTGCAAGGGGTTTCCTAACAGTTTAACAACTATTTTGCTTAGCATTACTCTAGTTTTATTTGGGTCGCTGTTATCGATATTTGGTGTTATTTTTTAAAACGATGCGCCAAATAAAAAATTTTTGTAGCTTCAATAATTGTGAGATCTGGTAAAGTGTTACGCATACGCCCAAGTATGGAATGCTATGTAAAAAGTACGGGCCATGTGTATCAAATAAAGTACAAATTTGTCACTGTGTCGTTTTATCCGTCATTCACACGATCGTACACGTTTAAGTAAGGAGAAGAAAATAATGGCTAATTAAATGAAAATCCTTGCTTCGGATTTACCTTTGCCTCTCATTTCTTATCCTCCTGCCATATGTAGAGTTAGCTAACTACCGAATGAACGGAGAGGTACTGTGAATTTTACGGAAAGTCCGCTTTGAAAATCAATGTGTCCGTAATTCTACGGAGAGTTTACGGACACATGTGGATAAATTTTTACCAACACTTTCCCGTTAAATGAAGGAAACTTTTTTTTTTACAGTGTGGTACTCACCATCCCCTCCTCTTTCCTCTCCTTGATCCCCTACCTATGATACCTCTCCTAGTGCGACACAGTTTTTTGATAATCTTCTGCGTTAATAAATAGGCTTGCACGCCTTCCCCTCCTCATATTCTCCCGGCTTTCTTACTGAAAGCACGCCGAAACTACGCCTCGTTACAGGTCTTGACAGCTGATCTCTGTTTGCATAAGGCACAACGCACCTGCGTATTTCTCTGTATAGTCTATTTGCAGTTTTCACCCTCCTCGAAAGAAACCTCTGAAAAATCTCCCCATGTGTGACATGTTTAGTTATTTCCAACATATGATGCCATATATAATAAGGGTTTTATACTTGTATTCACAAAAGGTACTTCTTTATCTGTTTAATTGAAATGTTATACATATTTAATTTATACATTCTAATGCTTCATTAAAAAAATAATTTGAATTAAAAAACTGTGCGGAATCATGTGTGTTAGTAACGCCTAGTGAGAAATAGTTCTTATACAAAATATTGTTACAACTATGTGCGCACTAATTCGGCACGTTGTCCTCTGGTATAATTTTCCAGAATTAGTTTAGCTTAGTTTGCACAAGGCGGAGGAATATCCTGGAAGCAGAACTTTAGCAAGGCTTCAGAAAAGGGGTAAGTAACCGTGAATGGATTATAACCGTCGTGCGACGTAAAGTTTTAATAACGTTGTAAAGTGATAGTGGCTGAGCAGTCGGTTTGAAAAGGAGTGTTAAAAACTTTGAGTCGTGGGTGTACCTTACTAGAATTTTGTGTTATTTAGTGTTTTTAATATATTGTATGTTGTAGTGTGTACTAGTGTTAGCAGGGCATGCAGTAATTAGAGTTTTTCTAAATTAGGTTTCTCTGCACTTTCCAAATTATGTTTGGCAACAGCTAAACCGGGTTGCTGTGTGTCTCGTTTGTGAATTTTTAAGGTGCAACATCTAATAAATCACTCGGAAATGTATCATACCGGTGTATACGCTTAGTGAGAATGAAGGAATGGTAATGTTTTCTCCTATACATGTACTGTAGCGTTCCTACTTTGCTCAGGAAACAGTCAAATGCATAAGGAAGTTCCCAACTTTGTATAGTAGCGTTGCTAAACATTTATACATCTGCACCATACAGTGTATAGTTTAAAAACTTCCATTACAGTTTAGGAAACCAGAAAAATGTTTACAGTGTAGTGTCGTACTTGTCTGCAGCCCCATTTGACTCGCCCAGCCATGTTATTTTTCCATTATGTCTTCGTCCACGACACGCTCATGTTCACATTTTTATTATTGTGCCGTGGACGATTTTTACAATTGAGTACTTTTGTAGAGTTCCTTCCGAACCGCCACTCTGTTCAATAATTTCTGTATCTTTTACTCGAGGAAGGCTCTAATGGGCCGCACCTGACTGCCTTTTCCCATGGTACAATTTGTAATATATTAATTGGTTCCTGCAAAAAAATGTTAATCAGTTACCATATCAGTATTACGTGTTGGCCTTATCAAAGCTGAAAATATTACCTGTATGTGCTTAATGAATTCAATATTGATTGCAGTGTTGTTTTAACCCAAGTTCTTTATATTTATTTATAGCATCCTACAGGAGGCTAATCAGTAATAAAAAAAGCTAAGGAAAGGAACAGCATATGACAGTGCTTGAGTTACTGACGAGTGGCATTTGTGAACGTCGGTAGGCTGCTCTTATTGCATTCCTTCCGTACACGACCTGTTAAGGGCCCGGCTCTCCTTCCTGACACTTGCATTGTGTTCCAGTGTTTGAAATACTCTGCGCGTTAATAAACTTGCGTCCAATGTGTTGATCTACAAAAAAAAAAACATACGTTTCTGAAGAGGCTGCTAGTTGAATGCTTTCAAGATGCCGTTAGAAACACCATTTTGGAACGCTCCAAAATAGTTAGAAACGGCTTTTTCAAAGTGCTTTAAATATCTGTGTCAGGTACACACAACAATATTCAAGGCCTCTGCACTGAACTTTTCTGCAGACATTCCTCCACCATCAAAATGGTAGCGCCACCGCTTAAAGTCCCATAGCCTATATGGTAGGAAGGTAAGTGGGCTTAAGGTTTCGTGGACAGCGAGGTCATTAGAAACGATGCAATTATCACAGGGAAGAGAGATTGGGGAAGGAATTGGCAATGACATTTGGTTGGGACTCATCCCAGCATTCGCCTGGAGTGATTTTGGCAAACCAAGGAAGGCCGAAATCAGGATGGCCGGACCGGGGATCGAACCCGGGTTCTCCGGAATGCGGATCCAGTGAGTTACCACTGCGCCACCTCGCTTGATCATATCCTATAGGTAGTACACTCAGCTCGAAGAGAACGCTGCACGCCAGTTCAGAGATTTTCGCTTAATGGCGATGGCGCACGTGATGCGCGTGGAAGTGTCACCCTTATCTCTCCCCCGCTTCTCTGCCTCATACGGAATTCCACGTAGGCGGACGCCTTAACACGCAATGCGTAATTAAGGAATAATAAATATATGCAATATACGTAACTCGCCGTGCTACTTTACCGTCGCGAGTGCTCGATACCTGGCAAGTGTGCAGCTATACAGAATGTGTCAAGAAAAAAGCTGCGGCAAGTGAGGAGTGCGACGGCATGGCTACCGCCATGCACTCTCGCCAGAGAGACCACTTACACATCGTGCTAAATTAATTCCAACCCTCCGAACCCTCTCCAACCCCTCTAACCCCCAACAAACCTAATCCCTGACGCTCTGCCACTCAGAACCAACTCCGTCACCCCCCTTCGCCAGGCCGGTAACGAACTCTTTGCTCTGCAAGACGTCATCGGGGAGAAGAAGGGCCGAGAAAGGCACATGTGATGAAATAAGGAACCGAGAAGAGAAGGGAACTTTGGAGGGGGAAAGAGTGAAGAAAGAGCACGTAGAAAGAGCCATAAAAAGAATATCGAGTCCGCAGTAAATTAATTTAGCCGCAAAAAAGTAAGTTTTTATATCCTTCCCTCTGTTTTCTTTTTTTTTTTTTTTTCCTGCCACATAGCATTGTACAAGGGCAGGAGAATAAAATGGCCTCTCCGATGAGACTCAGCAAGTTTACGTTTTGAAGTAAAGAAAAGTTTTTATTGCAACACTGTAAAATAAATAAAAAATTCTCGCGAGGTAGCCTTGGTGCCATCCAGAATAACTCTTGCAGAATGTTACCACCTATGACTTATGACGTTCGCATCTTTGAAGTTAAATGGTCTAACATCACTAGTGCAAGAAACTATCCGAATAGCGTGTTGTACGATCTGTTACTGTGTATCTGTGCCAGTTACTTATATCTGTAGAAAACGAAGGTTACCGGGAGACTAACGCGCTTGTGATTTTTACGTCCCTTCATTTGTCGCGAAATAATTTTTTTTTGCATATTTTATAGCTGTTCGGAATACGATAACGGCTTGCGCTTAGTGTGAGACAATTTGCTCCCTTAAATTTCTGGTGCTGCAACTCCGAAATTCTTTTGGTATGACAATAGTTTATAATTACCGAAGAAAAAACATATGAAATTATTTCTTATGTTTATAGCTCAAACAGCAGTCAGTAAAAACATTTCAGAGAATCGCAAGCATATAAGAGCAATGTCCAAATAAATATTTACCATGTTTAGAGTCAAACTTCGGGCTGTTATAAGCTTGGGCTGGCCACTATCTGTATGAAACCGCCTTACAGTGAATAAGGAATTGTTTTGCGTGTTTACAGTAAAATTTTATACTTCTAATGAAGTGGGTGAATACAGAGAGAAGTTGAAGTGAAGAAAATTATTGTGTTAGATGATATTTCAAACCACAGATCGAACGATTCATGTAATGCTAATTATTTGCCCAGTTTCATCGCACTACGGAAATGTTATGTCCTAACTGATTTGCAACGTTTCAGAAATATTTCTAGCCTCCAAACACTTGTAAGCAATAGTCATTAGATACGGCCACCTTTTCGTCTTTTGTATTTGATTTCAGACAAGTCGGGTGTTCAAAGTAAACTTGCGAATTCCAGGTTCCACATTTCAGTCCCTGTTGGAAGCTGGACATATCTCGCTCGTGTTCTGTTTCACTGCGAACTGGATATGTTTGGGTTCAAGTTTCAATCGGGACTCTTCAACCCACTTCGAAAGGGCACCGGTGGCGCAGTGGCTAGGGCGCTCGCCACCCACCACGGCGATCCGTGCTCGATACCCGGCGGGTTCACTCCCGGATTTTCGCATGTGGGAATCGTGCTGGACGATGCCGCTTTCCGGCGGGTTTTCCAGCACCGCTCCACCCTAGGGTCTCATGTAATGTCCAGGGATGACGGGCACCTACGGGCCCCAGCTGAAAAGCCCGTCACTCGGTGAGTGTTACCTCGACCTGGGTCCACTCCCCACTCGGGGTTCTAAATGAAACAGCAAGGAGCATAATTTATTTATTTATTCCTCAGTTTCAGTGCAAGCAAAGCGAATTAACAAGGGGTGTTTGTTTCAGATGCTTACACATCCGTCTTTATAGCTGAAATTCCTGCTTCAGAGGCAAGGCCGAGCTCCCACAACCAAGGCGAGTGTAAAAATATCCTGAATCTGAAATACATGGGGCGAAAATTCTCATTTAATTAAAATTTAAATTAAAGGGGTTTTACCAGGTAAAAATTGTCACTTTTCGGTGAAAGTTAAGTTTTCAATGAAATAATAGGCAGGTTCACCCAACGAAAGTTTGCGTTCAGTTTGAAAAATAGACACTATTACAATACGTCTAATATAAGAAAAAAATTTACACCTCCACCACCTAGGAAACAATTCAAAATGTAAAATAAACTATTTGAAATTAATTTCGTCAAGCCATACAAAAAATCAAGACAATATTAGCAAATATCTTACAATGTTTTGTGCAAAATAGCTCGTTATAATTGAATGTATTTAATTTTATACAATTTTACAATAAAGAGGTTATCACTTCACAAGATCACAGGTAAAAAATTAAATTAAATTTATACGCGGGTTCAATTTCTTACAACGCTATTCACACGAACCAAAAATAAACCTGCCATAAAAAACAAATTTTTTCAGTTTTTCCGAAATTTTTTGTGAAAATATTTCTATACAATGAACACTTTTTAAAATATATAATACTTGAAATACAAAGATATGAAACAATTTCTAAAGTGAAAACTGTGTTACGATTTGCCAACATTATTAATTAATTATAATACCTTTAATTCTGTTAAACATAAATATAGAACAGATGCGCGATTTTACCTGTGTAAACAGGCCTGTATTTGCAAATTGGCATATAATTTATATTTTTCGGTGTTGCTGTAGTACGTATACACTCCACCCCACTTATACATGAAGTCAGCCCCACGTACAGGAGCTTGGCTAGGTGCGCTGAAAATTTATCGCAATACCAAGACAACCGACTAAGAAAAGGAGTGCATAAACGTAAACCCAGCATAACATCACGCTTGAAGCATTGGTAATTAATGTCAGTGATGAGCTGTAGCTTGAAAAGTACAAATTAAAAACAAATGCACTGGTGTACGTTATGGTATTTGAGCGCAGTTGTAAGGAGCAACTCCCATCTATGAATGCAGGGTATTTGTTATTATAGGCTGTTCTCCGTAAAATGAGCACTTTTGAAAGCCTTGCTTAAGAACTACTTGTATGAGCGTTGTGCATTTTCCCGGCTTATTTAAAATTAACATTGCCATAGGCCTCGTCACTTTATTCAGGCGTCAATCATGTGAAACTGGAATTATTCGGAAAGAAAATTGTTTACAAGTCTGGTCATTTTTAATACTTAGAGCCATGAACAAAAAACCGAAAGCTAAAGGAATAATTTAGGTTATCACAGAAGGTTACCTAACACGTTTTATTTGACGTTAAGATATGGAACTACTTTCCATCCAACGTCACCAACTATACTGGGCGCATGTCACTCAGTGCGCCCGTGGAAATATATGCAGGCAGGGTCTTCTAAGGTTGATGTCAAAAGTGCTCACTTTATCGTGAACAGCCTTGAACACTTTTTTTGTACTACCGACCTCAATGCTAGCGTGAAAGTGTAAGCGACTTTAGAGGGACTGGCATTCCCAGGAAGGATTGAGCGGAAAGTATAGTCTATTTAATTTTCATAGAGACGAATGTTAGCACTTAAATGCATTTGACGTTCTTCTATAATCATTTTATTCGGTCCCTGCATGTGCATATATATTAGACAGACAAATATTTAATGAATTCCGCATCCGCTTTTGTTCGGAAAAAAGTTACCATTAAATACTGAAATGTACAAAAACTGAACTGTAATTTGAGTAAGTGAGGATTAAAATTAATCGGTTAAAATTAAGATACTTAAGACATGTCTACCTACAAATTTATTCAGTGATCCTCAAACGGTAATGTTATTTCACTGATTTGTCAAACTGGAGGTGAACAACTGAATTTAGGATGAATGAGATCACCTACTCAAACCGCGATTCAGGTCTGTAATGGTCATTACCTGAAGAGTTTTTAATGACATATTTTCTAGTCCAGTGTCTCATCGCTAAATCTCTGTATATTCCTCAAATTCATTTGACATCCATCTAAATTTTGAATTCTCTGCATAATAGGCCCTCAGTTATTAATATATTTACTGTCCACTACCTTTGTAGGGGTTCTTTCCTTTCTTTGAACTAAATTTCACTTCATTCGACCATGGCATAATTAATTTTATGCAGTGCTGGCCAATTGTCATCCAGGCAGTGTCAAAATAACTGCCTGGACTCAACTTATTCAGTAGCAATAAAGAGCACTACTTAAGTGCTTGCAGCCTAACATCACACTGGACGTGTTTAGAAAATTGACGTTTTTCTGCTCATTACTCATCCGGACGAGCCACACATCTTTCTTCCCCTTTAAGACTCGATTTAATTAACGGTATCAGGTGTGGCAAATAGGAAATAGTTTGAATCGTGCTGTACTTTCAGGTGGCATAACACTTGCTTCTTTATCACAGCAATGCGCTGTGGGTTTAGTGATAGGCTTTAGAAATGTGAACCAGTCATAAACTTTAGAAGTAGTACGACTTAAACGCTGTTCACGATAAAGCGAACACTTTTGAAATCAATCTAAGACAACAGTCACGAATATTAACGTCATATATTAAACGGGCGCACAGCGACAGGCTCCCAGTAAAGTTGGTAATGATGGAGGAAAAGTGGTTCCATATCTTAACGTCGAATAAAAAGTTTTAGATAACCGTTTTCGACAACGTAAATCATTTCGTTCGATTTCTGTTTTTTTTTTTTTTTAATACATCGAAGTGTAAAAATGAGCAGATTTGTAAAATATTTACTTTCTAATAATTTCACAGTTTCACCTGACCGACGCACGAATAGAGTGATGAAGCCCATGACAATGTTAATTTTACATAAGGCGGAAAAATACACAACGGGCATACAAGTAAATCTTTAGCGGGGCTTTAAAAAGTGTTCATTTTACCGTGAACAACCTATGCGAATCAGTTACCCACAGATAACTGCTGCACTCTGAGCCTCGCACTGTACCGTGCTGGCCAACAGTAACTTCCTAGATCGTTATGCACACCACTGAGTACGCTTGTCTGAATGGGATCATTTATCTCATTCATCACTTTTTTAAGGTATCAGTGAGGTGAAATGGTTGTATATGGTAGTATTTACAACAGCCCGTCGCGTCCGTCCGTCATCCGTCCGTCCGTCATACGTTCGTCCGTCTCCCAGCAGAGCAATTTACAACCAAACTTCGCCTGTCCGTCATACGTTCATTGCTGCAAACTAATAAAAACAAAAATGTTTACAAATAGGAAAACATTCTCTATAAAAAGTAAACAATTTTGCCGGTATTGTATTTCGTAGTACCCAAAACAACCATACACGTACGTAACGGAAATTAATCTCTGTAAAAGAATTTTTTTTATAGCATATAAGGCATAATATTATTATTTAAAAAAGGAGCTTGTGTTTCCAAACGTAATTTTCAATTAAACTTTAGGAAATCTGTAACTAAATTTCATTTTACAGTTACGTAAACAAACATATGAAAACAAAAGACAGCCAAAACAAAACACTACACATACACAGCCTTGTAAAGAACTCTGGTTGAACGAGTAACATAACGTGCAAGTTTAGAAGGCTGTAATTTCATTCGTTCGTCCATTAAAAGTCAAAGCTTCCCAAGGTTTTGACGTACGGAGGGATAGATTTAATGGGCACCTCTGATTGACGGACGGATAACGGACGGACGTGCCGGGTCGTTGTAAATCCTGCCTATGGAGTGCAGAATGATTGATTATAAAGTAAACGTACACACGAGGGTTCAGTAAATTTCGACTTCATTTTGATAAGCGCATTCCTCTCTCTATGGCTACCGTACGTCGTTGCATTGACAAAATATCTTCACATTTGTATCGTTCTGGTAAGGTCATATTCTATACCGCTTATATTTGCTCAGCAGTAAAAAGCCAGAACTTTTGAAAGCAAATCACAAAACTTTATTTGTACTAATGTTAAAATTCAATGCATTCCTCACATCTGTTTTGGGTAACAATTTCTTGGCAGGTAAACTGCTTGAAGTCATCATCATCAGCCAGTTCTATCATGAAATGATGTGGCCTCTTATAGTTAAGAATTCAGGTAGAATTTCAATAGTCTTCTCCAGGTAGAAGGCTCCTGGACCATTCTCTGCCAGTTAACTCCAGCAACCCTGCTGTATGTCTTTGTCCCAGCGGTATCGTGGTCTTCCTCTTGGTCTCCGATGATTTCTTGGACTCCATTCCAACACCGTTTTTGTCCATCTTTCATCTTTCGTCCGAGCAATATGGCCAGCCCATTGTCACTTCAAGGTGGCTGTCTTCTCCAAGATGTCTTTGACTTTAATAACTGATCTGATGTCTGTTGCTTTCTTCTTGTATTTTCTAGTAAAACCCAGCATTGACATTTCCATATCTCTTTGGGCTCTTCTAAGTTTTCCTTTTGTAAATTGATTGAGTGTCCAAGTCTCACAGCCGTAAGTCAGCACTGGAAGAATGCACTTGTCGTAAACTGTTTTCTTTAGATTTATGGGCATATTTGATTTGAGAACAATAGAATGCTTTCTAAATGCTTGCCATCACAGCTTGATGCGACGGACAATTTCTGGTTTTACGTCTCCTTCCATATTTACAAGATGGCCTAGATAAATGTACTGACTGACGTTTTCTAAAGATATGTTATTGAAGTACTATAAGTTAATATAAAGTAATTTTACCATTATAAGTGAATATCACTTTCTATCAGGTCAGTGGCTGTGTTACACAACCGGTAACTTAGCTACATAGTTCTACTTACAAAAAAATCACGACTACAAATAACTTAAGTGACAAAAGATCGTGTCTAAGTTCATTCGACAGATTGTATCTACGAAGGCTTCAAGCGAGCATGATAAGGTGGTCGTACAGACGAATGTGCCATTCGAACTGCCGACGTAACCAGGAAATAGCATTGTTTTGATCCTCTATGCTCAACTGTGTGTTGTAAAATCCTAACTTTCACGTTATTTTACTATTGCGTCCCATCACGTTAAACAATCCGACTCATTCAGACAAACGAAACAGAAACCCGGGATCCATTTCTGATCTGGTTGAGGATTTTTCAGATTCACGAAATTACCTTTCACGCCTATCTATGTGCTCTACGGAAGGAAATGATAGGCTAACCAACATTATTCATCCTGCCTGACACACCATGGAAGTTTATTGTTTCGTTGGTTGTTAAAACGGAAATTCTCATCGGGTGGGCGAAGGTGTTAAAGTAACGATATACAATAACCCTAACAGCAGAAACAGCACAATCATCTATGCTTCACCTGGATTTCAACCCAGAACCCCACGCAAAGAAGACTTGCGCTCTAAACAGCTGTGCTGTGGACATCTCCCGCTTGTCGTCGAAACCGGCTTCACCGGGAAATGCCATTGGCAATACGAAATAGTTTATTATTCCATCGCAAACTATAAACCTGATTGTCTCAAGAGAAGTGGGTTTGGGTGCTATCAATGCATGGGGATAACGAACTCTGCACAACAACTAACCAGTTATCTATATTCTGTTCACGGTAAAACGAGCACTTTTGAGATTTGAAATCCCTGCTTAGGATCTACTTTTATACACGTCGTGTAATATTCCGCCTTATGTAAAATTAACATTGCCATGGCCTCATCACTTTATCCATGCGCCGGTCAAGGTAAACTGTGAAATTATTAGACTTTTTTTTCTTTTGAAATTTGCTCATTTTTATACTTCGAAGCATTAAAAAAAAGACATAAAACGAAAGAAATAATATAAGTTAACACAAATGGTTACCTAGTAATTTTTATTCGACGCTAAGACGTGAAACTACTTCCCATCCATCGTTACCAACTTAAATGGGCGCATGTCACTCAGTGTGCCAGTTAAAATATATGCAGGTAGGGGCAGTGATTCTTTTCAAAGGTTGATTCCAATACTGCTCATCTTATCGTGAACAGCCACTAGGAGTGGCGTCCGCGCGGATATCCTTTTTATAGGACTGGGTGGGAACATAGGTGTGGTGTAATGTGTGGAGGGGCAGGGGAGGCAAGAGAGGTAATACAGTGGGTCACGTGACGCAAGTGACGTCACGGGATGAGCGAACAGTTGCGCAACGTTTTAATTCCGTTAAGTGGTGGGCAGCGTTTCGTTGTTGCGCCGCTCCGCCCCCCCCCCCCTTTTTTTTCGAGGGGAGAGAAAAAAACCAAACACACACACACACAATCATTTCGCCATAATTTATGGCAGCTCCCCTTACCACTCCCCCGGCGGCTAGCAGTCCCTTGTTCTCTGGGGATGACGGGCTTGGCCCGGCTGCTTTGTGAGTGGTTGGTGGGGTGGAGGGGTTGTGTGGGACCATTACGGCGGGCTTATAAAACCTGCCTGGAACACGCTTCGCTGTGAACAGCCATTTAGCGACAGTGAAGCTAGCCTCCCCGCCAGCCGCGCGCTCAGAAGAGTTAATTACGTTAGAAAAGTATCGCGTTACTAATGAACAGTGCAGGCCGCACGCGCGACAACATTATAAATACTGCACTTCTCTCCCTCCGTCGTTAATTGCCAGCCGAGTACTGCGGACTTTTATATTTATGTTTTTCTTTGTGTGTTTGCCCGCTACTTTCACGATTATAGTATTTTGATGTCCGGATCGCATGTGCTTCCGTGGAGTTGTGGGACTCGACTGCAGAAACTTCAGGCGCGGATGCCGTTTGCAGTGAACAAAAATTCAGGAAAGGCGCGAAGAACCTCATAAATTTGAGCATTTTCGATAAGAATCCAAGCAACTGGAGGAAAGGACGCGACATACTTGCAAACACAACATCAAGTACGGCAATATTCTAGCCGTAATTTTGCATTATTGAACGCTTCCCAGACGTATGAAAAATAGTTAGGCCTTCTAAAGAAGGTGAGATAAGGACATTTTTGAGCTAGGGACCGAACCTGCTTGGTGAGATTAGCCTGTATGACTCGTATTTGAGAAGTCACTTTCTAATTTTCGATTGATTTAACTACGATTGCTTAGAGAAATGTTCACTGAAGTTAGGGGAATTAATTGTGCGAATGCAAAACTCACAAAAATATAGGTGAAACTGAATCGTCGAGCAGTGAGTATGTCTTTACTAATTATTGACTTATTTAAACTGATTATATCTACTGAAATTGTTGGGTAACACTGTTTAAATCAGACTTTTTTTGTGGCTTGAAAAAAAATAATTTAAAAAAATTAGTTTTGAAAAACTGTCTCGTGGACGCTTCAATATTGTGTAGCTTCTGTTGGAAAATATTTTAAGCACTTCTCTTTGTGAAATAGCAGACATCCTTATTTTCATCCATTATATTATTTTGCTGCTCATTCAGTAATTTACATTTCATTGTGGTCATTTGTATACTCTTCCTATATCTACTTTATTTGTGATATTTTCCATAGACGTGTATAGTTTTCTCCTCCTCTTCATCTTTGTGCATATTTTTTAGTTTAATTTTCTCGTCATAGCTTAAATCACCATTTTGCCAATCGCTTTTGTGTTTTAAATAATTTTCCGTAATAATTTGTCAAATAACACAATCTTTTTACTATATCAACTGTTATGTCACTGTTTTTCAGACTTTCCTTCACCATGGACCACTCCGTGCAGACTGTCAAATCAAAACGGATTACTTTGTCGGCACCTCTTTCATTCAAGTAGCAAAACGTAGGAATAATGATCTAACTACTCCCTGAAACAAATTATCATCATAAAAATATGATTGTTAGTAATTAAGTTGTAGAAAAGTTTAAATCAATAAATAAAATAAATCATAAAATGTATATCGCGGATCACATTTGACCTATTCAAGGACATCCAATGGCCCACGGACATCAGTTTGAAGACCACTTGTCTATACCGTCAGGATACAGGATACTAGACAAAAATTTCATATGTAACTTTATTCAAGTCAGGTCACTACTCATTAATTATCAAACAAGGGAATTTCAAACAATTGCTTCAGTTTCCTTATTTGTGACAAACTCTTCACATATCGGCTCTCAAGACCTCGCTTTTAAGAGCCGCCCAGATCTCTTCATTCTTTCTTCACATCATCAGATAAGCTTGCGGGAATCCCAAAATAAAACAATATTAATAGTGTCAAGGCCACGTCAGGTAAAGACTGTTCACGATAAAGAGAGCACTTTTGAGATCAACCTTAGAAAAAAGTCACTGCTCCTTTCTGCATACATTCTAACAGGCGCACTGAGTTACAAACATATGCTCAGTAAAGTTGGCAACGATGGATCGAAAGTAGATCCATATCTTAAAGTCGAATAAAAAAAGTAAGTTGACCATTTGTAATAATCGAAGTCTAAAAATGAGCATGTTTGCAAAATATTTACTTTTCTTATAATTTTACAGCTTCACTGGACCGACGCATGGATAAAGTGATGAGGCCCTTGTAAGTGTTAATTTTACATAAGGCGGAGGAATACGTAAAGCACATTCAAGTAGATCTTAAGCAAGGTTTCAAAAGTGCTCAGTTTGCCGTGAACAGCCTAAGCATCGCGATATAGTATAAACAAGCTTGGCGTGTGTTATGTTTCCTCAGAAATTGTATACGGTGACTATTTGATTTTAATACAGCAATGTGTTCAGAAAAGATACATCATTTACACTATAGTTTAAAACACTGTGTTACAAAAGAATAAATCCCGTAAAACAAAGGGACGACTGGCTACTTCAGCAATATTTGCCGTCTTCGACACTACCCAACGACCACACTGAAGTTTCAATAACGAAATTTATATTCTGGAAACATTATCTTGACTTTCATTTGTCATTAAAAAAGATTTTAATTGAAATATAGTGTTCCTGGTTTTTGAATGTTGTAATCAGCGCAAATGCTGACAATGAGACCCATTTGACTATAGGATGTTCACGGTAAACTGAGCACTCCTGAAAGCCCTGCCAAAGATCTACTTTTATACACACTACGGATTCATCTGCCATAAGTAAATTCAACATTGCCATGGCCCTGATAACTTTATCCATATGTTGATAAAGTAAAACTCTCGAATTATCAGTAAAAGTAAGTTATATAAATATGTGCTAATTATTACACTTACGTACATTTAAATTTAAAAAAAAAAAGCAAAAATAATACTTCAGTATTTACAAATTTTCAACTAGCACTTAGTTCAACGATGAGACATGGAACTACTTTCCCTCCGTCGTTACCAACTTAACTGTGTGGCGTGCCAGCCATTGTGACAGTTAAAATATGAGCAGTTGGGGACAGTGACATTTCTCAAAGGTCGATTTCAAAAGTGCTCATTTAAACTTGAATAGCCAAGTTTTCTGAAATACTTCTTTTGATTCAGCTGTCTTCACTTACTCTTCTTCAAAGGAATTTTGGTTTTCCTCCATGAATGTTTTCTCACTTAAAATCATAGATTTTTAATTAACACATTTCAAAATTTACGTAGCCTACATTTTTGTACATATCACGTATTTCTTAATTTCTGTAGCCACTACAGTAAATGCTGTTCATAGTAAAGTAAGCAATTTTAAAATCCACTTTTGAGAAAATTTACTGCTTATAACAACATGTTTGCTACAGTACACCATGGCACGCATGGTCCCACTTAAATTTGCAGTGTATTAATAAAAATAGTTAAATGACTTTACATTGTTCTAAGAGTATTATATCTATACTTAGGGCTACTAAAGCCAGTATTTCTGGTTTATACTCAACGAGAGCATGAATTTGCAATTTTAGTAACACATTTAATTCTCTAAATATTCCACCATTTACACTTGGATGACGCATGAATAATGTGAGACGCTCCATGACAATGTTAATCTTACACATAGTGGAATGATACAACATGAAAGAATATTAGACCAAAAATATGGCTTTTAAATGTGCTCAACTAACCGTCAACAGCCTATACTTGGTTATTTTGCTCTTTCAACGCTTCGTAAGCCTGTCCGTCTGATGAAATCTAACGACATCGTAATACGTATGATTGCCTCATACATTCACCTCTTCCGTACTTTAATATTTCGTGTTATCAACTTAATCTTATTTGACTCCATACCTATATTCTGTTTATATCCCTTCATCATTTACTAGTCTTCTGTCATTAGATTTCTCTCGTTAGAGCTATATATTTAGCTCTATGTTTTAAAGAGCACTTGCCATTGTACCATGACATACGAATAGTTTCTTCTATCATGATATTAGACCCATATTCGTTCCTTGAAAACTAAAATGTTTTTGAACTGGCACAGGGACATTTCAAGACCAGAAATGTCAATACGATCGTGTTAGTAGAGCTTTCAGCATACTTCATTCTCCTACTACCTGTGATTTTGATTGTTCCTTGAGAGTGTATGGTACATACGCACATTGAGACTAAATAGTTGTATTTAATTTTAAATGATTAGGAATATCAATGGTTATAAGAAAAAATGAATTATATAAAATAACAATTTGAATAAGCACTGGTATAATATGAATGACGACCTACTACGCAGATATTTTTTAAGCGGGAGAGTAAAATTCTATGCGCATGTGAATAAAATATTAAAAATTAATTGGTCATCGCTAAGAGATCCAAAACAATATACGGTTTTTCAAAATCTTCATAATTTATTTCACTTGAAAAAAACTCACATGTTGAGTGTTTTTGTATGTGTGTGTGTGTATTTTTATCATGGCTTCTTTTGTATATTCCAATTTCCAACGAGGAAGGGGTGACTTTTTCACACTTATAAATATTTGCAATTCACTTAGAGCAAGGGTTCCGAAATTTTGTGATTTCGAGGACCCCTCGGATATGATGCACTCTTTGCCGGAACCCCAAACGTTTCTTTAATATAAGCTAAGGCAGTATTTTCGGTGTATACAACCAATTTATTTTTCACTATACAAATTGTAACAACCTGAAGTAGAGTTAACAACAAATTGAGGAAAATCAGTTTTATCAGTAACAAAATAAGTTATATAGTTACAGCATAATTTCAGAACTTTTCTTATGTTTTTCATAACGAGGGAAAATAAATAATTTCAAGTTTTAGTTGCGGACCGTTGAGAATAAACGCAATGACCCCCAGGAATACACGAACCGCTGTTTGAGATTTGCTGGCTTATAGAGTTGTATAATCAATGTTTGCGCGTACCTCAGAAAATAAAAGAACTAAGGGTATTATGGATTACCATTTACTCTTTCCGAAATGCCAGTTGAATTTATTTTCGTAATGTTTGATTCGTTGCAGAGAAGCAATAAAAAAAGAATGTGTGATGCTGTTAATGGCCATGATATATGCCAAATCTATGCTTTCTTTGTGGAAAAGGGTGATTTGAGTGTCAAACATAATATTGGGGGTAATAAGGAAAACTAAAATTTCTTTTCGCGTAACACGCGTTTATTAATAAAATTATACACGAAACTGCAGGTTTTGAAGACCAGTTTTCAATTATTTATAATTATATTTGCCATCGCAAAAATCGCAGAGGACAGTTTGTTGCTTTCCTCTTCAGATATACAGTACAGTCACAGCACAGAACTCACTGGTACCATATTTTACCCTCTTGTTTCCTCTGAAAAAATGTCCAAAACAAAACATACATTGCACATCCTCTTCCTTCTTGATTCTTATGGGGATTGTGACAGTCAGAAACTTCTGTGGCATCGGAATGGAAGCATTCGTAACCACTCCGGCTCTCTTCGTTTCATCATATTTCTTCAAGTTTCTGTTAAGTTCTATTTTCTATTTACTATTCTAAAGAGAATGAGATGTAATGGTGATTGCTGATGTTCCTGGCCTTGTCCCTCTGTCTGATTCCTTCTTTATCTTCGATGATGGCGATATTTTATGCTGAAGGACAAGACTAGCATTCTTTGGAGGTTTTAACATTTGTTTAAAGAAACACGTGGATGGTGTTAAAGATCCTAAGGTCTTACTACTTGAATGATTGCCTGAAGGAAATAGAACCTTATATTTTGTGGTAGATTCGCCTTCATTATGTCCTCGAAGTGACTATAATGTATTTGGTCTAAAATGTAGACGGACCCTAGTGGAGTTCCTTCATAAGCTGTTGGTTAATTTCTTCAGAAACATGAAGAAGAGAGATCTCGGGTAGTATGGAATACATATGAAAACCAACGGGTATTATGTGTAAGTATTCCATATTGCCCTCCTGGCCATTTTGACATTTTCAGTATTATCTACACGTTAGAATAAATTACTACACATTAGTTATAATATCCTATTGTGAAAAAATCATTAAACTATTTAATCGTATATAGTAGCATAATGAAATACATATACGAGGCATATTAAACCTACTCCAAATGTGTAATTACTAAAGTTTTCAAAACATGAAAAACCAACTGCTACAGGACGGCTATACAGTACCGCTGATTGTTTGGGCTACTGCATAAAAAAGTCTAATGATGTGGCAACAGTATAAGTGTTACTACAATGTTAATTTTTTGTTATCTACGACCCGTCGGTTACTAATGTTACTGTTAGTGTACATATCATGTTAAACTATTAATGTTACTGTAACATTAAGTACTTTTGTAACAACATTACCTCCTTAATGTATTTGTGACATTAATGTGGTGTTTATGTTGCGGCAAAGCAAATGTTATGTTGCGGCAAGACAAATCTGTGTTACAGCAAAACAAATTTTGTGTCGCATTGATGTTAACGTAGACCTTAAGTGTTAAAATTTTTCTTGTATTGTCTTTTGCTTTAAATAATCATTGCGGTGTAAAATATAAGTATACTTATTTTGTCACAAAAAAATTATTACAAACAAAAAAAATAAAATTATGGATGTGATGAGAGAGGAACCCGCGCCGTGAGTGCTTAACATTATCGACTTCGTGGAATCCGACGTGTTACCAACTGCTTTACATCGACATCTAATGACAGGCGTCATATTATACGTATTACGTAAAATATAACGACAAACTACAGTTCTTTTTCGTAACATGGAAATACTTTATGCTTTATGAATATATGCATAGTTGACATACCTATACTGCTTTGCAAGGCTTGAGAGCTGGTCTTAATTACATTAATTTTTCAAACTATTCTTAAAATTTAACTGAAATGGTTTCATTGTACGAGGATATCGCTATTCACTACCATCTGCCATTTAACAACGTCTAGTCAGTGTAATCTTGTGTAGATTGGACATTTTTTTAAAGTCTTAGTAAACCGAAATATTTTGTTGTTTCTGTTAATTTTAGCGTAATACAACTTTTGGTTGCGGCAACATTACTTAACATTGTCAAAACATTATCTATGTTACTGCAATATAAGCGATAAAAGAAATGCCTCAATAGTATTATTTTTTGCAGCAACGTTACGACTATTTTTGTGTACCGACGCTTTCTGAAGCAATGTGTAAGTAGTTTGTTCAGTCTGTTACCGCTAGATCAGGACGCTTGCACTAGAAAACAAGGCGTGTTCCATATTCTCGGCATATTCCATAATACCTGAACTTTCTCCAAATGTCATGGGAATACGATTTTTTTTTCAGGAAAGTTAAAATAGAGCTATATAGAACTACACTTCTTATTTTATTAATTATACTTTAAAATGGGTTTTAAAAAGTAATTTTTAGGGCTTTCTTGCACATTTTCCTTAAACGTATTAAAATCCCAATCAACTGACACACAAGAGAAATTAGTAAAGTTAAGTATTAGTTACATTTCGGAAATATTGGCAAATGTGGCAAATGCATTGCAGAATATGGAAAATAGAACACACAAACATTTATAACGTTTAAAAAGTGTAATCAATGAAATGGCAAGCGCTAGTATTGCAAGACAATTTGAAACAAGGATGGAAGAGATGTCTCAGTCCATAAGTGTTGAATTGATTAATAAAACATCTTGTTTAGTTACGCAAACACAGATCTGAGAAAGCAAAATGATGATGTGCAAACACAAACAAATGTTGTTATTAATGACTTGAGAGCTAAAACTGCAAAGAAAGGAGATGCAGTTTGAAATAAAGTCGGTAAGATTGAAAAGGCACAGAATACTCGACCTAATGTTTCAGCTAGAAAACCATCGCATTTGTGTGTGTGTGTGCGCGTGTGTGTGTATATATATATATATATATATATATATATATATATATATATATATATATACACACACTGGAACGTTGATGTAAGCTAAACAAAAAAAAATATCTAACTCCGGTTCGGAATAACATCATGTTATTTCTGCTGTAAAGGAGAAATTCTTGCAAGCTAAACGTTATCATGCAGTTCAAACTATTGGCTTATATCATGTGTAATAATACCCTACCATTACAGAGCTAATTTGCGATAAATTTAGCTTCTCGGGCATGCATACAGTATAACACTCTCGGTAGTGCGAGTCATAATGCTTCCTTATAACCAGACATGACTTTGAGGAGCTAAACAGTTTTTTATTAGTGACTAGCTTTTACCTGCGGCTTCGCGCGCATGTTTATATGGATAAATAATTAAGTTTTGTAACACTTAGCCTTGTCGCGTTACATAATCGCGAAGCATCTAAATTTCGCATAAGCATGATCGGAACGCCTAATTTTAATTTGAACTATATTAGTGCACTTCTGACAACTGCGTAGAATTCAGGAACACTACAGGATATGTTTTGCTCTGTTCTGTGTCCATGACTCTGTCTATTCACAAATACTCCGTTATTTCTCCTTGTAGATCTTTCAAAATGTCAGAATTAACTTCGTTAACGATGTAATGCAGCCCATGTCATTTCCTAGCCCACCAACTAACTCTGTGCAAAAAATTCGACGATTTGTTCCTCTGTTGTGACGTTGTAATATAATTCCGTCTGTGTACTTTTTCAAATCACAATAGAAATTTTCCTGAAAGTAGCATATGTCACTCTCCGGCCCTCCAACTATGTCTGTGCAAAAAAATAACGTCGATCCGTTGCTCCGTTTTGACGTGAAAGGACAAACAAACACACTTCCCCATTTATAATATTAGTAAGACTAGTAAGGATTCTCCTTAAGCACAGAGTCGCGGAGATTCGCTCGTCCGTGCTGCTGGCGGCGAGAAAGAGTTTGAGAAGGAGTGAGAAGGTTTGGGGGAGGGGGGCGAGGATGTTGCGGATACAAAGTCGCGGTGCCCAAGCCGCCTCCGCGGGCCAGGTCACAAGGCGTAATGAAGACTGATGACCGGCACGTTGTCCTGAGCTGTTGAGGCTCATTGTGTGGCTGTCTTCGGCACGGCCCGTCTTGGTGATGAGGTACGGGACGGGCGAGAGGATGAGGGGAGGGTCGGCAGGTTTTTAATTAGCCTCTCCGGAGAGACGTCCTTAATGGGGCCGCTGTCTCAGACACCGCCCTAGAGATGATAACATTATTAATGTCCCGCCTTGTGGCGGCATCGTCCGTGGATTCTTCTCGTTGTTACAATGGAAAGCGTAACTCCCAGTCTTGCACGGTCTACCAGCCAAGCACGAGCCAAGTTACCACATACGATGACATGTGTGGCATTGGTGTTTGTGGCCCTGGGGTGATATCCCCGGAACTCCAGGGGCTCTTGAAGTGAAGATTTTAAAAATGTATTCTCTTTAACGTGCCTGCTTCTTCCGGGAAGTTAACGTAAACATACTTGTGGAAAAGCCACAGAAACTCTCCATCCAAAATGCGTGTTACCGACCAGTCCTAGAGGATGCGCCTATGCCTGATAATCCTACGGTAGTTCACTGCCGTCTTCCAGAGTGTGACGACGAAGAAATCACAACATAACATCCAGTCCTGGAACCGAAAATGAAATGGTCCAGACTTGAAGAGGAACCTATAACTGGCAGGGAACGTAACTCAAGTGCCTTCGTATCAACACCACTGAAAAACTGAATATCACGTATTCCGTACTAGACATTTCTAAATTCCTCCCAACGCGAGGTGGCTCCGTTCTCTTTTCCGTATGTTCGCGATAAAGAGCTGGGGTCATGGCTAGAGTCCCGAGAAATTCTCGAGTTCAATGACCTGTGGGCTAGACTTAACAGTCTTATATATTCTCATACAGACATCAACTGTTTATTGGTTGATTATTGTGGTAGTATAAGGTGGTGGTTGGACGCACAATTTCTTGCATGTTTCTTATTGGCTTATTTATCTCCAGGATGTGTCAAAAAATACGTCGACCAATAACAAACTAAAAACGAACGTACATGTGTGTGAATTAAAACTTGTTTATAAATGAACCTGCTAAATTCTTGGGTCTCTAGACATGGCGCAACCGCGCCACAACAACATGTAAAGAACTACTGAGCTACCTTTGGTCGAGCGAGGATTTTTCGCAAATCCTGCCCGTCTTCTATAGTGTTCTTTATATCTAGTGAGTCAACACAATGACAGCAATTAAAGTGTTTAAGATTTCCATTTATAAACGGAAGATTTTATCTAAACTTTTACGTGATTATAGGCTGTTCACGGTAAAGTGAGCACTTTTGAAATCAACCTTTAAAAATCGTTACTCCCTCTACCGCCATATATATTAAGGGGCACAGTGACTGGCATACGCCCTGTAAAGTTGGTAAGGGCGGCGGCAAAGTGCTTCCACGCCTTAGCATTTAATTAAAAGCGTTAAGTAAACTTTTTTTAGTTTTGAAATAATCACGCGCTACTATTAATGCTGAAGTAAAGCAACTGCCTATGGAGCACTGCACCCAACTGCACAACGCGACGAACTCATAAAAAAAGTAGTACAGACATCATAAAAATTGCCAGAAAAGTGCGATTTATACTGTATATGAAAAAGATAATGTATATTTTTTACAACATTATAAAATATTTTACTAAAATATACTTTTTAGAAGTAAAAATAATCAATCAAAATAGTCTATATTTTTAACTAAATTTAAGCACATTTCCACTCTCGATGCTTCAGAAAGAAGAATTTACTAGAAAATCTTCGTCATGGAATATCCCAATAATGTTTACTATGATTGTGTGTAAGAAAATTGTAATTATAATGTAGGAAATAATTTGTATGATAATTTTTATATGCGTAAATTTGTCACAAACATTTATTTCTGAAACTGACGCAAACAAAGTTAATAATAAAACTGAAATGATACATTATTACTATGATTTTATTACACATGATCACGGTAAATATTATGATAATCTTTGAAGAAGATTTTCTTGCAAATTCTGCTTTCCGAAGCATCCAGAATGGAAATGCGCTTAAATTTTGTTAAAAATACAGACTATTTTAATTGATTTTTTAATATTTAAATATATATTTTAGTAAAATACTTTCTATTGTCACGGAATATATACTTCTTTCATATTCAGCATAAATCGCATTTTTCTGGCAATATTTAAGGTGCCTGTAATAATTCCTTTATGAGTTCTTCACATTGTATAGTTGGGTGCAATGCCCCATAGGCAGTTGCTTTACGTAAACCTTAAGTGACGCTGATGGCGTCTGTACAGATATAAATATAGTTACGCGCGGCTTATTCGCCAACACGCTCTCCCCCCTTTTTTCTAACAGGTTGCTGGATGACGTAATCGGTACCCGAAAGACAGGGCGAGGGGAGCCACCACGCAGGCCATGAGAACGCTGATGCTATACTGACGTTACTTCGGCCTCCTGAAAGAATCGACGACTTGGGAGACACAGAGAGGTATTTTCTGGTCATCTTCTCCATCAAGGCGACTCGTGGTCTCGGCCAGGTCATTACAGCTACAAAAGTCGTGGCATGTCTGTCTGTGTGTCGGCTGCATACTGTAAAAAAAATTGAGGTAAAATTCACTTACATGTAAGGTAAAATTACCTCTTAAATGTAAAGTAAATTTACATAGCAAGTAATTAACTATTCCCTAATCGTACGGGGAAAGTACCTGACAAAAGCGGGGGGAAATCCCATACAAGTAAGGGAAAATTAACGATATTGTTTAATAAAAATATATTTTTAAAAAATCCCGAGCAAGAGTTAAATATTTTGTTAACTGATCTGCTAACAAATAGTAATCGAAACCTCAACAATAAAATCCTCGGCATTCGCTGGAGGGTGGCCGCGAACCATCGCCCTGTAACACGACAGGCAGATGCGCTATCCATTACACCAAGAAACTGGCGAGATAAGTTCAGTGAATACAAGTGTGTTACATGCATGTTTCTTCCGCCCGTCCCCCCTACTTAGCAGTTGGGTTAATTCTGAAGAAATGCACGCGTCGTAAGGTAATTTCCCCATCCATGTATAGGATTTTCCACTACCCTGTACGTGAATTTTACTCCAGAGTGCGGTAATTTTACCTTACCTGTAAGAAACACTATATTTCCCCCACAAGTTTACGAATATTACCTCACACTTGTCAGGTAATTTTCCCATTACTTGGAAAACGACGGGCGACTATCAGGCGATGAAGCAGTAGGCGTGCGTGTTAGTGTTGCCCGTATCTCTCCCACACTTCTTGACCTTGAACGCGGGGTTCCCAGGGGGGGTCCATCCCACTCTTAATAGTAGGGATAGAGAGAGGTATGTTGAAAATAACAGCTGTATATATTTTGTTACATTCTATATAGATTAGTGAATTAAATTTCTTTATATATCTTTTTTATTAAGACCTTCTTGCCTCATGAACTTGGATACGTCCTAGGTAATTTCTTTACAAAATATTTTAAATTACACTAAATACTACTGTACATTCTGTCAAACAAAACAATTTTGAACTGTATACTTTTTACGAGACTTAACTACAGAAGTAATGGAATATGATTCACTTCCATATCTACTACCGACGTGTCATTCAGTGTTTACGTTAATTCACAGGCAGTTTTGAAAGGTTTATTTCGAAAGTCTTCATTTAAGAGCGTAGTGCTATAGTATCCATCATATTGCATTATCGACATGACAACCTTCGCTTTTCAAAAAACTCTTATTTGCCTTGACCTAACATTAGGGAAGGGATTGGGAGGTTATTAATGTATCTCCGGTGTCTAAATATAAAGTTAATTAAAATCTAAAATAAAAAATCTGATGCTAATAAACCAATTACAACTCATTTCGAGTAAATTAAAACGCGGAAAGCGCAGGCAGTCGTCTGTCGGTAATGCGGCACGAGCCCATGGTTTATTAACCCCTAGTGTCTGTGACGCTCTCATGCAGACACCACCCACCACCCTTCCTCTTCCCCTCCCCCCCCCCCCGTAATCCCAGGTCGCAAACAATACATGCTGAGCAAACTCATTTAGCTGGGAGCTCAAACAAGACGGTGCGCCTGAGCTGTCTGGGGACACGGGCCTGGTATGCTGAGGGGAGGATTCTGTTCGCTATGCGTCACGCGGCGTGCACCCCCCGTAACCACGCCACTCTCCTCGTCAAGTACCCTTCTCCTAGGGGTGTCGCCTGGTGGTCCGATCGCTACGACACTGATCCCAGCTGCGTGTGTGACGGGGGTTTACAAACTTCCTTGCCAGGTATGTACTCTAGTTCTTGTGCCAGATGCCAAAATAAGACATTTTGGTCATACATCAAGATGAATGGTGCACCAAAACCGTATATTTACATACATTTACGTCACAACTTGTTTCGAAAAGGATTTTTCGAATTCTTTTGCTCCACAAGGCGTAAATAACAGTTTTGAACACCTTCTTACATTGTTACGAATTCGCTGCGTTCGCTATTCTTGGAGCACTGATTGAGGGTGAGAAAAAATTGATTTATTTTCTTCCATCAGTGCTCCAAGAATAATGAAGGCAGTGAACATATGACAACGTAAAAAGGCGTTGAAAATTATTATTTACGTTTTGACGAGCCAAAAATTTCGATAAACCCTTTGGAAAACGACATATCGAAAATCGGGTAAATATACTGCTTTCATGAACCAGTCCAGTTAAAGGGACCAGAAGAAATTTATAACACTTAATATTTGGGTCATAAGGACACGCAGAAACAAGTGATGGATATCCCAATATGATAGCTTTTAAAAACGTCAGGTATTCAAAATGGCATGTACTGCACGTGCGACCAAGGTGAAGTACACACTTCCTATGTGCATACAGTAATGTTTTACTTGAAAAGTTTTAACAGCAATGAGGAATTTTTAGCAACTCACAATTTATTAAAAGTCGAAGTTTCGACCATCTTTTCAGTCACATTCTTTAGTCCACACCGAAGAAACAGCGATATAACTCGCTAACCATCAAAATGTACATGTTACATCTTCGTTAGGCCTCGGCTAGCTGGTTATCAACATAGTATGGGGGGATTAAATAAAGATACGCCTGTTTTACCAGGTTCCGTACCATCATGTATTGGCGAACCCACGGCAACATGATTGGATACGCCTGTTTTTACGTGTTTGTTCACAGCCTAGATCCGCTTTAAGTCATTCGCTCTTCGAAGGTTTAGGCGCCGCGGTCCACCGTATCATAGTGACCAATGTAAAGTATTTGTCGCATCAGAGCAGGTGTTTGCAGAACCTACCTCGCTCCTCGGAAAGGGCTACACCAGCTGCTCGCCGAGTCTCTCACGCAAGTGTTTGTCTCCCACCGAAAAACACCGCCAACGCCTAGTTATACGGCGAGAAAGTCGCCCCTCCCCGTACCTAAACTGTAAGAAAAAGTTTTTACTAGAATTTCTCAAACTGGATTTAATGTATATTGGGTGGGTACGAACTTTACCGACAAACTTCGGCAGGTTATTCTTCGTCGAAAAATTGGTTTAAAATGTATACACAACATATAGCCTAAGTCTATTCCGAAGGGGTAAAAACCACCCTTGAAAATGTAGTTGAAGCAGAGGTTGTTTGACGGTAACACAGCCAGAATGAACGATGAATGTTTGAGTTAATGGATACTACATTATTAACTGACGAACTACAAAGTACAAAAATATGGGCTCCAACATCAACCCCCATCAATGAAAAGTGAGGGGTTGGCGGTACATTTTTGCAAATAAAATTGTTACTGTTTCACGTTGTTTGTTGTTTTCGTACCGTACATGTGTCTTGTGTTTTTAAGCTAAATGCTGCCGTTTTCGAGAAATTATTTGATAATATCCCAACAATGAATTTCATGGTCTGGCACATAGCAACGCATTTGCTGTCTGTGCATAATATTACGGTTTTAAATGACGCCATGTTATATTGGAATAAGTCGTGTTTCACGTGTTATCCATACCTACCCCAACAAACTATCGCTGATATACAAGTAGGGCCCGTGATGGCACAGTGGGCAGACTGTTCGCCTCCCACCACCGCGAATCAGACTCGATTCCCGGCTGGGTCGACACGAACATTCGTATCTGAGAAACATGGCGGACGTTACCACTGGTCAGATTTGTTTTCGGAGCAAACCCGTTTCACCACCATGTAATATCGCCATTGCTCCTTATCCGCTCCATGTGTCCTTCAGCTGTAGGAATTAATTTCTCAGAAAAAAAAAAGCTAAATGCCACATTTAGCTTAAAAACACAAGACGGAAGTTTTGTTCTCCATGTATGGTACATTAAAAATCCACAGGAAACAACAAACAACGTGAAACAGTAACAATTTTATTTGCAAAAATGTACTGCCAACCCCTCACTTTTCATTGATGGGGGTTGATGTTGGAGCCCATATTTGTTTTATGTTTCTATTTCGTCGTGTAATAATGCAGTATCTAGAAACTCAAACATTCATCGTTCATTCTGGATGTGCTACTAGCAACAAACTTCTGCTTCAACTATACTTTCAAGGGCGCATTTAACACCCCTTTGAAATAGACTTAAGACTATACGTTATATATTTTTTTTCGACATCTTATTTTATAAGGAATCTCCTTCCGAAGTTTGTCGGTAGAGATCAGTTCCATCCTGTACATTATATCGAAATAATGCCACATATTTGACTGTAAAATTAGAAACGTTAGACGTTGTTACTATACCAGTTGGAGAATTCCCGGCCTACTCATTTGATTCTTTCCTCGGCGTATTTAAGAACGAGACGATATATATATATATATATTTATATTTATATAAGTAAATGACCCTACCCCTGCTGTTTTACATTATACTTCTTTATTGATGTGGTAAGCTTGCAAATAATTTCTTAGATTGTAAGGACGTTCTATTTTGACCTATTATTGACTTATTCATCCTGGAACTTTTGCGTTCGTCCCTTAATACTAAATACGCATTTACTGCAATAGAATTACATTTACACGTGTTATAAATTTCGCATAATAATAATTATTATACTCCTTTATATAAATAACTTTTATTCTTAAATGTTTTGAGATGTATTTGAACACTCCTTTCCTCCGCGGCAGATAGCTGAAAGTAAACAAAGGAGAGGATTGAAAGCCATTCCTGTCAGCTTGTACCACTTGTGATGAAAGTTGCTTGTCCTTTCCATTCTTTGTACCTACTGCTCGATAGTTAACACAAACCTTATAACTAATACATTTAATAATGTGTTGTAAACGGTGTTATATATTATAAAAGCTGACGAGACAGCGGCGAAAATTATAACAAGTAAGAAACCTTCGGCTATCGGCCAGATCCACCCGTGTAATTTGTGCAACATTTTAGAGGCGGAATCGGCTCTCAAGACCTCAATGTAAAGAGCCGCCGAAATCTCTTCATTCACTTACTCCGAAAGCGGATTGGTGTTGATCGTGCAGCTAGCGTGACCCCTGTAATGTCACTGATGCTGGATGTGAGGGCCTGAATGAGTGCAACTAAATCATGTCTGACGCTTGTCGTGTTGCCTATTGGCAGGGGTTCACACATAACGTCCCACCCTTGACATATTCCCAACACAATTTTATAGTTCTCTTTTAATATAAACTACAGTGTGCAATATCAATAGTCACGCAACGTTAACATTTTCCCGTTACCAACTAACTAAGTTTCTTTTAACAATAGATTGAATTAATTTTTTTTATGTGTAATATAGTTTCTGCAGAGAAATTTTCGACTAACGTACTATGTTAGACTATTAATTTATTATTTTTAAATATCTATTTAAAATGGGCTTTACACATTCCTGTGCTAATAACAAAAAAATATATATAATTTTTGTTTTAAGTTTTGTTCTTCGAACTGCAGGAATAAATCATAGAACATTGCGGATTCAGTGGATACTAGAGAAAACCTTGAAAATGTGAATGAATGATGGTGTACGCGTGATCTACTGGGAAGGAACGTAGCCATGGAAACCCTATTAGCCAATAGCCAACTGTTAAACAGAAAAGCAATTCTTCTCGTCCGTGATGTGCTTTATTACGTCTTAATCCCAGCTGCCTTAAAAATAAACCTTAGCACTTCACCTATGGCAAGATAGGTTCTGACCAAACGCGGTGTCCCGTTATCAGAAGCGCGCATTTCTACTATGGTGCACCGTTCTCAGCAGCTATTGGCTGTTCACAGTAAAGTGAGCACTTTTAAGGCCCTGCTGATATTTTCCTTTTGACAGATTTCTATGTTCCTATCACTTTCTAATATAAGCATTGCCTTGTGAAAAACAAACACAGTGTACACTTTTCTCCACTCCCAAAAGATATTGTCTGAAACTGTAATAAATTATATTTTTTAGTAGTTAATGTCGGTTAGAAGGGCCTTAAAAAGTGCTCACTTTAGCGTGAATAGCCTGTATGATCATTTCATGGCGGGAAGCAAGGAAAATTAAGGGAGATGGAGGGGGTGGGTGAAGGGTTGGGGGTTGCCCATTATTCCCGACGCAAGGCGGGTAGAGAAGAGGAGGAAGGGGGGATGGGGCAAGGGAGAGCAGTCGCTGAAGGCACCCGAGGGGATACGAGGATTGAGAACGCACTCGCCTCCTGACCCGAGCGGTTAAGGGCGGCAGATGGCCCGACCTCGCCGGTAGTTAACATGGAAGCTGCCACAGCGATGGCGAGGGTAGCCAGTGACGTCGTGACCGGGGGGAGGGGGGGTGTCCACGAGGTAGGCTGCTGCTTCATGGTCCCGTGGGGGATTGAGACGGCATCGCTGAGTGCGCACCTGGCTACTGTTTGCACTAGCTACTTTGTCGCCTCGGAAACTGCCCTGCGGTACAACATGTGCGCACACCCAACACTATCCAATATAGAAATATTGTTGCGACGGAGCGAAACCATCGCAATAATTCTACACTTGTAGATGGGGCTTAACGTCTCGTCGACAGCAAGGTCATCAGAGACAGAGTAACTAATGCCCGGTTGCACAATCGTGGTTCGAAACTCAGTCCGAGATCGGATCTAAGATCGACACAGAAAACTGTGCACCATTCGAGTTCCGACCTGAACTGGAGATAGAGATAAAGTTCATTTCGAACCGCTGAAATTGGCGGTACGAAATCTCGATCCGAGAACAGCAGCCACCATCGACAAATTTATTTTGAAAATACGCCAACAGATAGAACTACGTTCGATTGTTTTCTTGGGAATTTAAAACAACATTATACGCACTTGAATATTATTCAGGAAATTTCGTACAACAATAATTCTCCTAAAATAGATCAAACATCGCACATCTTGTTCTGTCTATAGAGAAAAAAACGCCTACTTCCATGAAGTCATATATTAGGGACCAATATCAAAAATTGTCTCATACTTAAACTAGATCTCTCACTTTGGAACCAAGATCGACGAATCGAAGATTCAGAATCATGAAATTTCGTTGGTGCAACACTTTTACATTGGAACCAAGACATAACTGGATTCTGGTTCTGAACTATGATCATTTGATCTCAGATCGGGGAAGATGTTGGTGCAACCGGGTATTACACCGACAAGCGGGAATGGGGAAGGAACCAACCATGGCCTGTAGTATAGAACCATTTCAGCATTCGTCTGGAAAGATTACGGAAACCATGGAAAACTGAAATCAGTACGGCCGGGTTGGGAGTCGAACCCGTGTAGTACCGAATGCGAGTCCATGGGTTTACCACATCGCCATCACGCTGTGGTCCTCCACCTGTAGTTCGCTTACTAGCCAAAACTGAACACAATGCAGTTACAGTACATCAACTTGTGCAATACAAGATGAGTTGCATGTTACAATATCAACAAAAGACCAAGCGAATATTTGAGTTTGCTTACGATTTAAGAATCTAGCCATCAGAAAGGAAACTGGGAACAACACTTATAAATTACTATTTATTTCTCTGTGCGCACAACTGAGAAAATGTTAACGGATTATCAGCATTGTCCTCACATAGAAGACGAAACGAAAGGTGTAACTGCGTAAAATAATTAATTGTGCTGTGAGTATATGCCGATGTTGGTCACTTTGAAAAACAATACGTTATGCAACTTCCGCTTTTCATAGAGGTCTCGAATACAAATTTTCTTTTTACACGGAGATTTCTCGACGTAGTTGAACTGATCACGCGCCACGATGGCTGGCATTCATCAAACTAGTTAAGGCAGAATAGAAGTGCTCCTAATTTGTCAGGTAATGATGTGAATGGCTCTAGTTTTGTTTCCGTAGTGAAACAATGTAATTAAGATTTGTTACCTGCACAGACATTTTTAAAAATCGTTAATTCTTTTTCGATATATTTCACTTTACTTCGAGACTAGCTAATAACGATAACAAATGTTTCTCGAGTACGCAAGTAGAATTCGATTGTCTATAACATTCCACAATTCCTGGGATGTACTATAAACATTTCACGCACATCGCCTAGTTAACTACATCGTTTCGAGGTGCCATATAAAAACTCCCAAACAGAAATCTTATTTTAAATTTTATTTATATTAGCAATTTCGTATTAAAAACAATTGTCCTGACTTCCTAACTGCACTACGTTAGAACACCGTACAGCACAGGAATATGAATGGGAAGTACAGTTAATTAACATTGCCATTTGTCAGGATGGTAACGGCAAGCGTGAGAAACAGGATCATGGAATGTTTTACGTATAGTTCAAACTAAATTATCTTGGTGTCTTGTAGACGTGTTGTCAATGTATCATAACTCCACAAAAACTATTTTTTCTTCGCACTTACATTTACTCTGAAAACAAACATATGTTGAGATAAAACTCGGTTTTATGGAAATAATAACCCATTAAAACTACGGTATTCTTGGCAATGTAAATGGCAACAGTCAATTATTAGCCTGGAAAAGTCGCTGTCTCGCTACGAAGTAAATGCAAGTCACAATTCGTTTCCTTTTAATATATATATATTATATATATATATATATATATATAATATATAATATATATATATATATATATATATATATATATATATATATAATTTTGGCAGCAGTTTTTAATGTTTATGTTTGACATTTTTTTTTTACATATGTAAATATATCAAGTAAATCACATAGTTAGGAGGAAGGAAAACTCAGGCCCGTCGATAACCGAAGCAGGAACGATTTAATATACATTTGAATCTAATTATTGGAAATGTTACAATCGTGGCCAAGTTACTGGACTCCAGAGACTCGATACTAGCAAGCGCTCGTACAGCTATACGTAGTTATTTAATGGGATTTTTTTCGTATAATTACACACACGAAGCCTGCAGTAAACCAGCCTTCACCATAGAATTTGGACTCTGAGTTTAACTCAAAAAAATTTGCCGAGGGTGAAATATCTTGTAAATTATATAGCACAATTGTGATTTTGTTTTAGGTTTGAGTTGTGGCGTAGATATTGGACACTCCTGCAGTTTTAATTTGAAGTAGTTTTTGTCAGATAGTCATGAGACGACTCACGTGGACCTGCTAACAAACGTAACTTGGGAACTCGCGCACTCCGATTGTCTGTGGTGCATATGCAGTAACTCACTACGCATGCCATTACATTACATAGAGGCAGTTATTTCAGCTTAAGCTTACACATTATGTTGTAATGTGGTGGCCATATATGGGGTATGCTGCAGAATAAGCTTGAATATGCTCGGTAATGTAGCCTTTTTGGGTCATCAGTGCGCTTGTAGCCTTTATGCAGATAATGCTATTAACATATAATGTATTTTAGGCTATTCACGGTAAAGTGAACACTTTGAAAGCCGTCGCATTTGGAATAATATTCAATTAATATATTTTATGTCAGTATTAGACCTTTACTTACGATTGCGGTGGAATCTACACACTGTATTTATTACTTACATGAAAATATTTATTTTAAAAGGTGGTTAAAGGATAAAAAATGACTGAAAGAAAAAAGTAACTAGGGCTTCAAAAGTGCTTACTTTACTGTGAACAGCCTATACGATAAATAGCAGAAGTCATGTATTATTTATATCACAAATTTATTCTGCTACATCTGAAATTAAAAATTAAAGTGTCTGTGAAACATGCGCTGAGTGTGTAAGAATACTGTTTCTCGTTAGGTGATTTGTAATTAATTGTCAGATACAGACTATTCTAGAGGTTTTCAATTACATTTTAACATTTACAAAATACACGTGAAGCAATTTAAATACTAACAGGCCGGATCATTACACACTTTAATCTACGTTGACACTCATGAAAATGAGTACGAAATTGGGTGAGAAATCATGTATTTTTTTATTTTGTGGATCCTTCTGTACTACTGTCTGTAGCAGTCATAAAAAGACGGTTAATTTGACGCTAGTGTCAAGGGTCAACCTCATCCCTCCACATTCCCCCTTCTCTCTCTCTCTCTCTCTCTCGCTCTCTCTCTCTCTCTCTCTCTTACACTCACATTCCAGTGGGGACCAGAGACCCGTCCATATAGTGGTTTACCGTATGTGTGAACGATGGCGCTGGTCAAGGTCGAACTTCGCCCTTTAATGGAATGCAGCTTCGCCTTTATGACCCCGCGCAGAATTCTACGGCCATCCTGAAGGAGAAATTGAGATGCCTCGGGACGCAGTGTCCTCATAAATTTGACGTATATTAATAAAAGTGTACACGTGACGGTTACTTCAGTCTAGCTATAAGGTTTTACCATTTCCATTATCTGGGTGAAATTATGCTGAAACTATTAATTTTGGACATGAACTGTTCCCACCAGAGTAAAAAAAAAATTACGTAGGACAAGTAATTAAAAATATTCACATACTCTTGAATATCCATCGCAGTAGTCACATTTTTGTTTTTTTTTTCAGGAAAATTCTACGTTTCAGTGAAAAATTATAAACAGACAATATTTAGGAATACATGTTGGCCCTTTAATGCACACACAGAGATTATGTGCTTTCGTTCCCCTTAACTTTAATTCACTCACGCAAACGCAGCAGTTACGAACGTGACGTGATCATTCAGGTATCAACTTTAACGAGTGCTGCGGAAATCCACGCAGAAATTATTTCGAAGTCCGCGGAGGCTACACACTTTGATATACGGCGCGATAACGAAACAAACTTACACTCAGCAGCACACGAACGTCTTTAGCACCGTTCATTAAACCACAGCCATCGATATACAGTTACACGACCGGGGCATCGCGCCATTGCTAGAGACCTGCAAAATTCGCGTTATTATTTGAGGACACGTTAAACTTAAAACACTTCCCTTTGCAGTACGTTTGTAATTGGACCAGTCTTTATTTGACACGCCCCTGGTAACTCTGCACCAATAAATGAACGCTCCACAACTTTGTGCTCCAATCATGTGCAGTTCACTCTGAAAGGGAGTGACTTAACGTCGAGGCAGCAGCCAATGGAGAAACGACGTCGGCTCTAGTGCATACAGTACTGTGAAGTTCTGCCTGATGCCAAATAATAACGCGAATTTTGCATGTCCCTAGTAATAACCAAAACTCGCCCTGTTACCAACTTTTGACAATTGCCACCAAAAAAACCACAATCGTCACAATGTAAAGTTATTGTGATTCATACTTTCTTTAGCTCTTACAAACGGTAAACGTGTTTTACTGCCCAGTGAGACCAGTGGAAGGACGCGCATACTTCTCCACCTCAACTCCTTTGTAATTTCCGAAATCATGCATTTCACACTAAGAAATAAAACACTTCTGTAATAACTTTAGACTATTTTACGTTATAACATATTTATGTGCATTTTGAAAAGTATATTACAAGTTTATGTAGTGGTCATTGTTTTAAAATAAAAGAAAAACACTCTGAGGTTTTCTTGGAAAAGAGCAAGTGATTTAGGCATGTCTTTCAGAAAAGCGATATCTTAAGGATATTGCTTTTCTTGTCTTGAAGATGGAGAAGGGAAGTCTTCCTAGGCTCTGAAGAAAACTAATTATAAATTTGATTAACTATGTTGGACTTTCCTTGTTAGTGCTTGTTTGGTTTAAATTTATATGAAAACTATTTGTTCCCACGACTTCACTCGCGTGAACTTTAGGATTAGTTTACATATTTTTAAAATAGAAATATCAAATTGAAATAAGGCGTGAATAATGTCAATCGAAATTTATACGTAATAATCTCTATAATCAAAATAAAAAAATAAAGTTTTTAACATTTATCAATAGAATTTACAAATTATTTTTTATGTTTAGATGGAAATTAATGCAGTGCCTGCGACTTCGTTCGTGTGAACTTTGGTATTGGTTTACATATGTTTAAATTATGGTCGCCTGCCAGACGCCGATCGCACTACACGTCTCTTAGACGCCTGTCAGACGAAATACTCTAAAAAATTAATATATTTCACTATATATATATAGACACACACACACACCCCTTCCCCAACACACGCCCACCTCAGTACATCAGCAGAGCTCCGAGGGTCAACACCTACCATGCCGCTCTCCAAAAATTTATATTACACAATACATATATACCCCATCCCAACACAAGCCCACCTCATACAACGCCAGAGCTCCCAGGGTAAGGACTTACCATGCCGCTCCCCAACTCCCCTCTCTCCTCAGAAAAAAAAATAATTTAAGTGCCTTAACACCAAATTATACACAAAAAAATTTCATCACAGATGTAACGATTGCAGGGTGGTACATTTCGACAGTATGACGTCGTCACTAATAACACTACTGAAATAAATATTATTTCGTTCATTCAGGTAAACGACTACGAGTCAAGCATGACCTTTAGTTGACGCCGGGCACGCGCGAAGAGCGGGTGGAGCCGGCGGCGACTTGCGAAAATTTCGGGCTTGGAAGATAGTTACCGAACAGTACATCTTGAGACTCCGAACTGCTAACACGCTAATTTTGGTGCCCGGCTATTTATTCTGGGCACCCGAGGAGAAGAGAGCTTGCCGCTTTCTGTTGTTAATACGATTGAGGAGAAGAGAGTTTCTCGCATTCTGTCGTTAATAAGATTGAAAGTTTGGGGTTATCGTTGCAAAATTGTTCAGGACATCGTTCCTCACATAGTGGGCTGGAACCAGTGCGTCAACACTACTGGCGTACTCAAGTCAAAAACGGCTCAGTATTTTTTAGTTATGTCTGTAAACCAATATAACTTGAAAAATATTTTGCGTACAATGTTCACACTTTTTTATAGTTTTCCTTATATGGTGTGCATTTTATAAAATACAAATCGCTTAAACGAGCTTATTCACGCTCATGTTTAGACAACGTATAAAAATTCCGACACAGGGTCTAATATTGCACTTTTCCTTTATTATTACGCCATAAGAATACAGTTACCCGGGTGAAATTCTCATGGAGGCGCGTAGAACCTTTACGTACACAGACGCGGAGTGAAAAGGGAATTTACCCTCCTTAGGCCGTAGTCACTAAATTGGGTTGTTACCTGCAGGGATGTGTTTTGAGTGAAACCATATTTATAAATAATATTAAAAATTAATTTTATTACAAGCACAGAAGAGAATTGGTAGGATTTACACTAGTAAAACTGTTGATGTTTTTCTGTACACATATTTAGTAAAAGAATGCCAAAGAAGAGAGATAAATATTAATATAAACCAAAACTTTCAAATGAAAACCAACACACTCAAATTAAAGACTTAGGCTTGAGTCAAACCCTACCATATTCATTATAGGCTATTCACTTTAAAATGAGCATTTTAGAAAGCCCTGCGTAAGTTATACTTGTATGCACGTTGTATATTCTTCCGCCTTATGTAAAATTCATATATTGTTATGACCCCGACATTTTGTTCATGCGTCGGTCTTTTGAAACATTGAACTTATTCGAAAAGTAAATAATTTATAATATGCTAATTTTTACTCTTCGATGTATTAAAAAAAAAAAAAAAACAAGAAAGTGAAGGAACTAATTTAGTAGTTACTTAAAACTTTTTATTCGACATAATGATATGGAGCTGTTTTCTCTCCGTCGTTACCAACTTTACTGGGCGCATGTCGCCCAGTGCGCCCGATCAAATATATGCAGGTAGGAGCGGTGACTTTTTCCTAAGGTTGATTTCAAAATGCTCATTTTATCGCGAACAGCCTTTTAAAGGCGCCGCCTAACTGTCATCTGAATTGCATTGCAACGTGTCTGAAATCTCCGTTATTCTTTTTACGAAACCACTGAACGTGTTCCCATTATACCGATGTACGAAAAAAAAAAAAAAAACGCATTTCAGACGAGGTACAAATAATACTCTCAATACATCATTCACATTATAAATGCTCTTCCGAGCACACAAACATAGCTAATAACGGCTTTTTCACACCTCTGTATCTCATAATATACTAGTCAGAAATATGCGAAACTATTATATGGACCTGCACACTGAACTTTGCTTCAAATTTTCCAGCAATAAAATGATAGGGTCACCGCTTAAAGTCCCATAGGCACACGTAGCATGACGGAAACACTGCACGCCAGAGCAGCGCCTTGCGCGTAGGAGTGACGGAGCACTGGGTACTCGTGTCCGTGTCGCCCTTATCGCACTTGCTTCTGAGCCTCAAGTAGGCGGCACCCTTAATAGTATAGCGCCCACATTTTCGCAAGGAAAATAACAAACATGTGCTCACAACATTACGAAAAAAAAAAGTTGCCATTGGTAATGTACGTGTTTCAGTTAAGACTGCTAATACAGGCTCTTACACGGGTGACTGTTTTTGTAAGTATGTACATACTTCGTACAGCAAAGTCCTCTGTTCTTAATGCAGAAAATAGCTCCTTCAACAGAATATATTTAGCAATATTTGAACTTATCTGCATTGGCCAAATTTGAAAGAAACTTGTATGAACTACTTATTTTGTATGTGTTGTATTTCCATTTCTCTGGCGAGTTTTCTCAGCTTGCTAGCCGCCGCTGCAAGGGATGGAAGCCAGAGCACATGCGGGGCGGAAAAGAAAGAGACGCCAAGTTGCTGAAGCTCTTGCCGAGTCTCGGCACAAATGCTCCGAACGAGGGCGGAGGTTCATTTGCATGTGCAGGGGGAGCCCTTGCAGCCCCTGATGTCGCCAGCTGCCCCCCACCCCCCCAATCCTACGGGCGGTGGGCGAAGGACGAGCCCAGCTCGCGGTGTGTCCTCGTGGGGCGACAGCTGCTCATTTGCACACTGCGCGTGCGCACTCCGAGACTTGGCTGTCAGCGCCTGACGCACCTGGGACCCTCTCCTGCAACTTCAGCACGCTTAATGATACTCACTGCGAGCAGCTTTATGATAACGACAGCTAGAACGACAGTTACTCCTCATTGTCTTTATGTGGTATTTGTTATGTGCAAATTGCATTCTTTGTGGTGCCTCGTAGGTAGAGCTGATGGTTTATCGCGGGAAAAGTTGACTGTTTGCTAGGATTCAACGTACTGTACACATGTTCGACAATTTTCTTTCCTTATTACTGTATAATACTATAAGACAAAAGTTCAGGATTGGTCTGCAATTAACTTAGCCTAGCAAATACCTTGTTCATCCAATCATCAAAGACTAAACTGGTTTATAGTGTTATGGACGATATGTTGCCTCAAAAAAATTTCGCGATTTTTCATCATCTCTACTCATAGGTACAGCCCCGAGTATTTCGCGGATTGAGTTGGCAGCAAGCTAGGCTGAAGAGCCCTCTATACACTCGAGACATTTAGCTTGCTTATTGGTTGCTATAATCAAATGAGGTCTCTCTACAAGGCTGTTAAACACTCACTCAAACTACTGCTTCCCGCTTGTTAATGGGTCACAGTTAAACGGGGCGTGTCCAATCACAACAGTAGGAGAAAAGAACAAGTGTTTGGAATCTACCTCGCCTCCGAATGAATACGTTAAATACTCGTGGCTCTACGTATAGGTTTGGCAAAGCTGCAGGCTATGTTCTGAAATCAACAATCAAACACACAGGTGCACAGACAGCAAAGTGATCTCATAAGTCCTTCTTTCCTGGAAAACGTTTTCCAAAAATACCGGTTTACCAGCGCCTATGCACCGTAATTTGCGCTGGTATTTTTACAGTAACCATGAAAAAGTTTTTGTCAGTGCTACCTTAAAATTAAAATATTTCAATAGAAAAAGGTTAATTTACAAATAGCAAACCAAATTTCGATATTACTAATGGTTTCTGAAATCAACAACCTGCGTGGTGTGTACATAGGCTCTATATATATATATATATATATATATATATATATATATATATATATATATATATATATATATCATTGTAACTTATGTGTTTCGTTGTTATAATTAAATTCCGGTTATTAATATTATCGGTTCGTTAATATATTTCCAAACAAAGCTAGTAAAATAGATTTTCTTCTTTATGTGACGCGTGTTCTCAGATAGCCCCAATATTTTTTTTTTTTTTTTTGGTTCATCATCACGAGATAGCAGCTCTAACCAATGGCAGTATGTGTGTGGTCTGTATCATGGTTACGTTACAGTGAGATATTTTCTTATCAGTAGTGTGTAGTGAGTTTTTTTTACATGGTAAGAAATTTCTTCTAACAAACGCAACTTTCAACTTTGCTTACCCTCCACATGAAATTTGCCATTTTATAATAACTTGCATTAGTCATAAGACGGAAAAGAAATGAATGTAATAATAATTAAACTGCATATTATTTGGAGATCATATTACAAATTATAAGAAAACTCCCGTTTTCCCCAACACATTCATCCACCTTCCAAGGGAAGATGTAGGATTGTAGGAAGCAAACAGAACGGATGCTTACCTTGCTGAAGAAACGCAGACGAGCGTATGTGGCGTGTTGTTGCTTGCGAGTTCGATACATCGCTAGTCGCTCCCGTTTGTGGAAATAAATACTAGATAGCAGCACTATGCCTGTACAGTACGGGGATTTACGAAAACTCTGTTTCTCGAATCGGAAAAGGAAAACTCATAACTAAATGTGTTTAAAGTTAAGGCGAAAACTATAATGAGTCAAACATTTCCATTTTCCAATATGTATAGGTAAGCATTGCTTACCTTGTGTCTATGGAATAAACGCCACTGGCTCTAATCACGTTAGGAACAGAACGATATTTATTAAGGGTGAGTTAGGCATAGGGTAAATTTACGGCACGGGGTGCTCTGGTCTTCCAAAGAGGTCACTTTTAAGATGGCAGCAGTTAGAGAAAATCTATATATTATGTGTAGATATTCATGTTTGGCTTTACTTATGATATATACTTACCCCAACCAAATTTTAGGTATAGGCTGTTCACGGTACAATGAGCACTTTTGAAAGCCCTGCTTAAGATCTACTTGTATACACTTTATGTATTCCTTCGCCTTATGTAAAATTAACATTGCCACTGGTCTCATCACTTTATTCATGCGTCGGTCAAATGAACTTGCGAAATGATTAAGAAATTAAATACTTTACAAATCTTCTCATTTTTACACTTCTAAGCATAAAAAAAAGCAGAAAGCGAAAGAAATAATTTTAAGTTATCACAAATGGTTATCTAACAATTTTCTATTCAACGTGATGATATAGAATTACTTCCCATCCACCGTTACCATGTTTACCGAGCGAATGTCACTCAGTGCGTCTAATAAAATATATGCATGCAGGGGCAGTGACTTTTTTTTAAGGTCCATTTCTCAAGTGCTCACTTTATCGTGAACAGCCTAAAGAAATTATTATTCACTCTCTACAGTGGTGTTTACAAGAGTAAAAATTAAAAATACCACTGTGTTTGCCACTGAGCGTTCAGTAGCAAGCTTATTTCAATGTAAAAACGTTAGGAATTTGGGTGCGAATTAAATAAAACCGTTATGAAAAGTAACTATGTGCTTTTATCTTTCCCGATACGTAAACTACACAGAGAAGCCCTACAATTGATATTTTAAGTATTTCGTTTTTTTTTGTTACATTCAGTATTTATATTTAAAAAAGCAACTGTGTAAGCCAGCATTTTGCTAATCCAGTATACGACAGAATATTTTAACAACACAAGAAAATATTTCATTATATATCCAATCTAGTTCCAAGAACAAACTTTATTCTTAACGTAAGTTCTAACACAATACAAATTTGAAGATTTTAAACAATTATATTTTTAAAATGAAAATTGGAAGTATCCCATTTAAGTACTTACAAAATGGAGAAATCCTATACACATGCTACGCCAGTGCACCCTTGCGGTGGAAATATTAAATAGCCAAAATAAAAGTGCTGAGCTTCCGAAACTGAGTAGAATATACCTTAGGGCGAAGCATTAGAGAATGTCAGTAGCAAATACTAAAATATGCTTTTTGATATATTCTGGACACGATGTATTTGTACGTAAATGTTATAGGATTTAGTATTTTTTATCTTCGGGGAATTTTAATGTGTATTTTCTCTCGGGAGTGTGGTTGATAGCATTATCCTCAAAACTTTGGCCATTTTCTTTCCCCTCTAGTTCATAATGACGCCTTGTTAATGAGTCTTTAAACAAAGACATTCACGACGCATTCTAAAGCGCGTCATAGCAACAGTTCGAGTTAAAGAATATTATTTAACGTGCTTAAGATGGTTGCACATTATCTATCTTTAGTTCCTTTTTTGAAGCCAGTAATAATTTATAGAATAGGGCCCGTGGCCTGCTCTCCTGCCACATACTTCCCTTAATTTTCATCGTCGCTGGTGCACCCAAACATGCCTATGCTCATGGATATGATTGCGTCACTTCTACACACCAGGACATCGTCACCAGTAGCTTAAGCAATTTTGTCATGTCATCAATACCATTTATTTTGAGCAATTTATTCATGTGATCAACACCATTTACTGGCAATGGATGCCATCCTAACGCTATCATATTTATCGCTGTGTACCGAGAATAACTGGTAGCGTCAAGGGAGTTATTTATTGCTTCTGAGAATGTAGGCAGAGTTTCACAATTCAAATATAAACCCCAGCATTCATTTAGTACATTTCTTATATTGTGAGACAAAACATTATGCTGGTAGAACAAAAAGTTAAACAGTATATACGAAAAAAATATATTTTTATACTCGTCTCAATTCGTTACCTTAAAATAAGATATTAATATTCAACCAGAAAATATCAACAAATGTTTTTGAAAGTTTCCGTTGCTTCACTAGAGTGTACAAATATCGTGAAATTCACACAAATAAAATCTGAATTGTTTTACAATGAAGCGCTAATGAACGTGACGAATTGCAAATATCCTTATACGCATGTTGCCGTCCGAAATGATCCCACGATTAGGTTTCAGGCCCAACACTCTACACAGTAAAAGTGTCTGTACCTTTAACTTTTTTACGTGTTCTTTTTTAATGCACACACCTGCTGATTCACAAATTTACAGATGATCAGTGTTTGGTTCACTTACAAAAGCAGCATTTGCTTGGATAATGATAGACTGATTGTGTTGTTACAAAGGTCCAGTAATCAGCTGTCTTCATCGTGTCAATCGCCATTTATGGAATTCCAACATTTCTTAAGAATACTCAACGATTAATTGAAGAGTTTATATATATACCTTGACTGAAATGATTTTATTCATTTTTAGGATGTAAGTTTTTTAATATTGTGAGCATGTGCTGCTAACACAGAATAAAACAGTGAAGACATGATATCAATTTTGCTATTGATTATTTTTTAATATTCAGTTCATGATCTTTAATTTCTTACTTTCTTAGCGATATTAAAAATAAAATTCTACAAGTTTGTTGACAATGTTCTGTACAGAGTGAAAGTTTTCTGCAAGTAGTTTCCAATGTTTCGTGTGTTAAAGCACTAAAATAACTGTGGAAACCAAAATATGCAATTATACTATCCCATCACTGGTTTACGCAGATAAAAATTAAATATAAAATTTAACGCAGTAAAAAAGACCAGAGTACAACTGTTATTACTATCCATTCACGATTTCTTTACACTTTTTGAATGAAACCTTCAAATATCACCCTAAAAGTAACAGGCTGACCTGGTTTTTAAATAATTTTTGTGCCACAAATATTTATCACTGTGATTAACTGTTAAGTATTATATTTTTAACCAAATAAATCTTTACTTCGTATCATTTATAACTTGTAATTATTTAGTACTGAAAATGAATTTAAAAAAGCAAGAGTAGTGATTTGTTGGCCATAGCTAGTAAGAAATAGTACACAGTTAAAATGTTAATACAACCTGGTATTTAGTATGCTATTTGTAAATTAAACGTTTCATATTTAAATATTTACATTTTTAGGAGGCAGTGATGGAAACATAATTCGTTCCTAATGTTAAAAATATCAGTGCAAAATACCATTCGTAGGCTCTGGTGTTCTGAACTTGTAGCGTCCTAAACCAAAGGTGTGGCAAGGCAGGATTTGCATAAGACCTAGCAAAACCATCAGAACACTAAAATGGCAGAAGCCATGAAAAAAAACAAAACATTTTTCTTACAGTGTACGGATAAGTTAAAAGTTGTAAACGTTTTTTTTTTTTAACAGAAACAAAGAAGTGTGGTAATATTCTTTACTTTGAGTATGTTATTTCAATTTTTTTTCCCATATTTCATAAATGTTACAAGTGGAAAAATTCAATTTATTATCATTCTTACATTTCATGTTGAAAAGTTAACATTATTATTTTCCTTTTCAGTATATAACAGATTTATTAAAAACATTTACATAAAAAGCCAGGGTGCAAAAAAAGATTAGAGTAAAATACAACCAGATTCTTCAGGCACCGATACATTCGCTGGTATTCAGTTGAAACTTCCAAATTTTTACTACAGGTTATATTTATGCCCCTTACTGGCCATTTTAATAAGTAAATACAAAATGCAAAAGGCCAACACAAAATAAATTGAGCAAGTAACCCCAAATTACCATCTTTACAAAATGGTGGCTTTATTTCGGTCGCACCTACATTTACTCTTGATATTACGACGTAATTTTTAGTTCCTTCACCAGGAAAGACCCATTTTGGTAACACCTTACTGGTCATTGATCAAAAACATTATAACCTCAATGGTTATTTACTAATTTACTCGCGATCCCAAGTGGATGGGAGCAACCGCGAAGCAATGCCAGCTTTAACTCCCGCGAGTATATGTGATTTTTTCAAAAAGCCATAAACTTCGTAAAGTTTTCTATTAAAACGTCATAAAAACAAGCAGTTTCGCATATGTCCTACTTGCATCAAACGGCTAAGACCATAATTCATGCCTTGGTTACAATTGCTTGCAAATGGTTACAAATGTTTGCGAGTGGTTACAATTGTTTGCAAATAGTTACAAGTGGTTACCATTATATTCGAGAGGTTAAAAGTGTTTACAAATGGTTCCTAGTGGTTAAAACCACTTTACTTTTCGGTGACATGCTCATTATTTTCTTTATACGGTTACAATAACCTAGTTACAGAAGGTAACATTATCGAGTTTTGGCTAAAAGCCCAACATTTGGCAACAATTTAAAACTTTAAAAATGTCCGGCCAGCATGGCCCTCGCCTAACGTCAAAGTGACGTAAGTGACCTGTTTGCTTTATAAGCTTATGAGCATACATTTGTGTATCAATAAGATTGCTACTTATCTCTGTTAGAAGCTAGCCCGTTCGAGGTCGCTGACTGACGCCGATGGCAGCGTGTACCGTCATTAAATACACAGGTCCGCCCTCTTGAGCTACCAAATTAATTTCCCCTAAAAAAACCGCATTTCTAAGAAATCGTTGGGATTTTCAAATACTCCTGGGAAGGTTCAACCTAATAACAACCAATAGCGGTTTACGTTACCATATATGGTGACCGACGCAGTGGACACCGATTTCCCTTAGGGGGTTTGACACAATGAAAATTTAAACCTCCAATAATATTGCAGTATGCCCTCAACTTCCGTCCTCTTGACCAAGTTGCCGGAAACAACGTAACGAAACGTCACGTTTTTGGGCGACGCACGCACCATCCCAAGCTTTTCACCAAGTTTGCCGCCGACTGTGCTGCGCTCCGGTGACGAATCACTTAAGCATCAGTCCACTGCACATTTCTCTGCCATGTCTAGTTGCTGCTGCACGTGAAAATAAGCACAGACATTAACAGTTATTTTCCCGGTACCTCAGATGTTTCAAAGTCTTTTTGTAGTGACGTGAAGTCAGCAAGAACATTAAAGGTGAGTTTTGTTAGAGTTCCAAGTCACATCGGGGTTTATAGACCTCAGAACCAACGTGCAAAAGTGTTCGTGCGTATCGGACAGTACGCCGCTCAATTTAACAGGTAACCAAGCAAGCTCAGTAAGTATTCGAAGCTGTGTGCGACGTGATCCACCCCATTAATTTTAAGTGTTTATATTCGCTGCAGTTGCTAATTACTCATAAACGTGCAGTGACTTGGCGCTGCCCGTCGAAGTGCCATAGTGTTTTTTTTCGTCCGAGGCAGAAACTTGAAAAAGCGGAGAGGAGCTTGTCACCCCCCCCCCCCTTTTTTTTCCACTGTCACACATACACACACACACTCTCTCTCTCTCTTTCTCTCTCTCTATCTCTCTAAAAGTTTCACAGTGCCTAGAAATAGCTGGAAAATGATATGTGTTATAAATTTTAGCACATTTCATAATTATTACAGCAGTAATACTGATGTTTAAATTCGTTAATTAAAACTATGTTGGCAGGACGGTTACAAATTGGAGCTTCGCTCTCTCTCTATCTCTCTCTCTCTCTCTATCTATCTATCTATCTATCTCTCTCTGCTCTCTCTAAAAGTTTCACAGATGTATACGATACATGTTTTCCATTATTTTAGCACAGTTAATACTTATTACAGCAAAAATAATGATGTTTAAATTCGTTATTTAAAACTGAAGCGAGATTAAAGTGTCTGAATACTTATTATAATATTTATATGTGATGGCGGGACGGTTACAAATTGGAAGTTGGCAGGAATAAATGTGCTCTGAAGTGTGTCGTGTCAGTTGCGATTGATGTTTATGAAAAGGAAATTTCCATTGTTGCGTATGCATCGTCGTCGTTACGCTACGCCAGTGTGTATGATAACAAATATTGAACGTGTGACATTTATACATTTTAACCATAAATGGTTTTAATATCTAAATTAATTATTTGAAAGTCACATCTGCTTATTTATCACAATTTTATAACTTTACCCTAGGTGTTTAAAACATAAGTGTGTAACGTGCTTATGTTTCTGTGATGCGAGTTTTTGTCACAGTGCCAAGAAATTACTAAATCCCAGCCAGAATTGTTTAGACAAATAATTAAATACACTTAGTGAAACTAATTATGCAAAGAAATATGAGCGGAAATCAAGTTACGGTAGTCCTATTTGTGTCAAAGTTCGCCCTTATATTTTATTTGTCCCTGCTACGTACAAAAAATAAGCGACACGAGTTGTGTGCTTGACTATACTGTCATCTCTTTGGACTAGTTGCTCCTTCGTTTCAATATTTATTCGAATTCAGGCCATCCTTTTAATGAAAGATCTGTCAAATACTACAGTTATTTACATGACAGTTGTAACGGGGTTTAACATAGTCACGGTAAAATGTAAAAGTGTATTACGTGTACAGTGCTATAACGTAAATATCACAAACAAGTTCACAATATATAAAATAATAACCATAAGAACTTTATCTATACAAACATTATTTAAAAGTTAAAAAAAGTTACCTAAATACCACTATAGGCCTAAATTGTTAACATCCCTTACGTACACTACTGTTTGTGAAAATTGCAATACCCAGAAAGAATGGTCGGAATGAATCCAAACTCGAAGGGTATGTAGAACAGTGTACCAGATATAGGTGATAACGATTGCCGAGAGATGGCGTACACGTAGGCTCAGAAGGGCATTTTATTGTGTGACCGGAAAGGTCAGTGTTAGACCAAGCTCAGTCAGTGAAGAGCCGTCCTTAGAAGTGAACGCAAGTGCCGGTATGCCTCGTCGACATTAAAGGGCACCATATCAGAATTTGAGTGAGTTCGAATGGGGCATAATGGTCGGTCTTCGGGAAACATGTTTGTCATACCGTGACATTTTGGCTCGTACAGGACAAGCTGCTACGACAGTGATGCGTGTATGCAACCTGTGGATAGAAGAGGGTCGTACGCAGCGACGGGCGGGTACTGGACCACGCAATGTAATCACAGTACGGGATGACGGCCATCTTGTCCACATGGCCGTAACGGACCGTACAGCTTCGTCCACAGTGTTGGCTTGACACTGGAGCACTACAACGGCGTGGACCTGTCTGCGTCAAAATTTCGATGCTGTCTGCTGCGGGCTGCACTGGTGGCATGCATTCCATTGCGTCGGCTTCCATTGTCTAGAAACTTCAAACTCCTCAGACTGCAATGGGCATGTGAACGCCGTCGCTGGCGTCCTTAGTGGCAACGTATAGTGTTTTCGGACGAGTCCCGCTTGAACTTGTCCTACAAGGATGGTCGCATACATGTTAGACGCTACCATTGTGGCCACAATCTGACAGCTTGCATTGCGGAGTGGCATAGCGAACAAACGTCAAGTGCGATGGCGTGGGGCGCCAGCGGATATAACTTGCGATCTCGACTCCTATGTATTGAGAGCAATCTTAACAGCAACCACTATATAAGGGAGGTTTTAGAGCCCGAGATACTGCCCCTCCTTCAGGACACTCCACATGCCATATTTCAGCAAGACAGTGCCCGGCCACATGTGGCGAGGAAATGAACGACGGGTACCACTGCTTTCCTGGCCTGCACGTTCGCCTGACATGTCACCCATCGAACACATCTGAAATATGATTTGTCGGCTACTTATTGGTCACGGTCCCCCAGCAATAAATTTTGATGCTTTGTGGACTCACATACAAACTGCGTGGAGATAGATTTCCCAGTAACATATTCAGGCCCTTTTTGATTCCATGCCATGACGTTTAGGGGTTCGGGTTGCAGCACGTGGGGACTTCACACAATACTCAGTTCTCAAGGCCAGACATCATGTACAGTTCTGTAATCCTAATGATTTTCGTATTGCCATGTACCTCATCTGTGGTATTGAATTCATTTCGAACACATGTATCCTTCTTGGTGTTGCATTTTTCACAAACGTTAGTTTATAATGGTTTTTTAAATATTCCATAATTCTTTGAACAGCTTAAAACTGTAAACAAAGCATTTGACAGTAGAAGCATAGAAGTCATATGGCAGTTTTTATGCTTTCATGTAGCGGAAATATCAGTGATCGGTAGCCAAAAGTAGAACTTTAGCAGGGATTCAGGAAATTGTGAAGTAACAGTAGTTGATCGCAGACACTTGTTTCACAGATTTTGTGGGAAACGCAGAAAATGTCGGTTATTTGGTCTATAGCATGTCCAAAGAGAACAGCATAACATGAGGTATGTTCATTACATAATACGATGGTTGCTCTCTTCTTTTCCCACTTTTTCACAAGAATCAAATCCTTCAGTCTGCGTATACTATGCTTAGAACTCAGCTGTAGTATCTGCCGACAATATGTTTTTCACTGTTTTTAACAAATTGAAGCCCTTAAGCATTTTTACTACTGCTTTATTTTATGTGAGCTGTAGTGGGACACACGCCACAACATATTAAATTTTACAACAACGAATTAAAATCGAAAATTTTGCTAGTTCAGCACTAGCCGTTTTACTGTAAAATCAACTCTTTATATGAAACAGTATACTAAAGGAATATAAATCATTTAATTGCCATGAAAAGCAGTTAATCTATAAATAATGCCTTCAAACCCGAGTGTAGAGAAAATATTTAGTTTTATGCATACAAACATAGTAACATTGGCATTTTAAGCGTAAAGTCAGCTAGCATTGGAAGGTAGTCTCGCCAAACAACTATAGTTCAGATAGCAAAATAACCGCGGCGTAATTCGCAAAACCGTACCAACACGACTCTACAATCGGCACAAAACCAGGTCACGACATTTACCACCTAATCAATACACCAATTACTCCACTGTCCCTAAAGGGAACTTCAATGTGAAATAGTTTGAAAAAACCTGAAAAAGTTAATTACATTTCTTCAATTTGGAACCCTGCACTACACAATAATTTAAATCAATAGCAGGGAAAAATTTCCAGCTATATAACTATACTTATTACTTCTCTCCATCTGCATTGAACATGCCAATTTTATAGCTTATTAACATTTTTAACTTTTCATTAAATTTTATATTACGCAATTTTATTACAATCCCATTAATGCTTTAAGGGGGAAATATTAGCAATTACCTGGAAAAGTCAACTCACGACACTAATTGTTATGATAATTAGCTCCATAGAGTACACTGGAAGTAATCATTCACTATTTGCTTAATTTATTCCAGTAGCCGTCTCCTAACCCAGTTGCCTCCATCACTACAACAACACTTAATCTATCTCCCTTACCTAAAAGCTTAAAATTGTTAAAAAGTTATTTCTTTATAATTACACAGATCACAGAAAATAAATCTCGGCGCGTGTAAAAATAGCCGAGAAAAGATACAAGGAAAAGGGAAGAAGTGCAGATGAAGTGAAGTGAAGTAAAGAGATTTGGACGGCTCTTAACATCGAGGTCTTGAGAGCCAATCAGAGTGAAGCAAGGTGAGTACGGAGCAGCGCCGAAAGGAAAGAGCAAGGGAAACGGGATATTCCCGAGACAATTCGCTGACGAGCGACATCATCGGGCACGATTAGCACATGCCAAAATCCGGGAGTGGCTACGCCTGGAATTGAACCCGGTTCGCCTAGGTGGGAGGCGAGTAGTCTAACCACTATACCACCGTGGTACCCGAGAAGTTATCAATCTGATGTCAGCGCCGAGGGGTTTTGACCGCAAAGCAGTAACTTAGAGGACTCTCACTCTCTCACTCTATAGATCGTGCATTCGATTTGACCATCTACATTGACGGAGGAGACGGGTTTCTCACAATTGGTTTCACAATTCTATTTTAGGCAAAATCCGAGGCAGTTCTGTAAGACGCGCCTTTTCTAACCTGCTCACGATGCATTAAGTCCTTAATTAGCGTCAGTGTATAAAGTAATTAAGTATGACGCCGGTGGTAGTCCGCCGCTTGCTCGTAGTCCAAAAATATAATTCAGTGTTAATGAGCACTTGTGAAAGCCCTGCATAGTTTATTTTCTATGTTCATAGAGCATCTTTCTCACACCTGTGTAAATATTACTGTTGTCCTAATCCAATATATGTTGGTTTTATGAAGCGACACTGTCAAGTTCTTCGAAATATTGGTAAGCTGTAACTATGACAGTTGATTACTCTTGTGCGTACTAATTTCAATTTAACCCTAATTGAATGAAAATGCCGATCATGTTACATATAGCATGGAGGTAGGGCTATAGAGCAAGTTAGTGACCTCGGGTAGCAGTCAATTTATATGAGGGTGAACTTGACCTCGGGGACTTTGACGCAGGATCACTTAAGGATGACGTAAGGTTTAAAGTCTCAAGAAATCTTGTAAAAAAAAAAGAAACAGTTCAAATCTTTTTAAGTTTCTGGAAATAATTTCAAATACTTTTTTAAAACTCATTAAATTAACCAACACGCGATTAAATAAAATGTTTGAACAATTAAAACATTTAAAACCAATTTGGAAAAACTTAAAAATGTATTATATAAAGATTTGCATGTAAGATGTCTGGGATTCGAGTATGATAAATATGGCAGAACACACACCCTCTTAGATGGCTACCAGCTGATGACTGGCAAACCCCCTCCCCAAACAACTTCCAACTACATTCGCCAATTTTTATTGTAATATTAGTCGGCAAGCCTTCGCCGCTTCAATTTTTTTAGAGTTATTTATTCGACCACCCATCCAACAACCCTCCTCCTTCCGCACCCAAAATACCATCTCAGCGTTCGTCCACTGAAGTGCACTGATAACTCACGTTTTCAGTATTGTCTACTAGAGTGTACTGTTGGTTCAAAGTCAATATGGCGTCATAAGGATTGCGTACTCGTTTATTACAGGCAGTAGGAAGGTCAGGTGAGAGGTTTAGTTTGACAACGGCTGCCGTGAAAGATACACCGTCTCGGCTAGCTTCTACGCCAGGTAATTCATGACTAGTTACGTTAAAGTGGAATGGATATTGCCCGCCAATGATTTCCCACCATCGATTTTTTCAGTTGTGATGGCTACATCAATAGCAGCATCTGCTTCCAGTATCTACATCTCCAACAGATCCGTCCAAGTCTTTGCCTGAACCACTACGTAGTCATTAGTGTCACTTTTTGTGATAAGACGTTTACTTTCGACCATAATGTACGACGACTCGAGTGCTTTAAATGTGTCAAGACTCCCTGTTGTATGTCATATTTGTGTGACATGTGCGGTAAGCATTTGAGCTGTAGCGACAGTTTACTTAGACATGCAAAGACCTGTAAAGGTAAAGTACCTACATTTCTCATCAGGAGGCTTACCTTGGTACTAAGTTTACTGCAAGCAGGTCTCTTGTGACTTCAGTACATGTTCTCAAAGTGTAATTACCTACATAACATGCCCTTCAGTGTGTCCAGGTCACCTGCACCCAAGATGGTGGTAGTAGTCAGTAACATAAGATGCTTGCTGACTTGTATGTATTTTTTCTCAAGTTTTAGTTTTCAAAGTCATCCAAAATCATAGTGTCAAGGTCGAGTTTACCTCATCCAATATGGTGGTAGTAGTCTGTAATGTAATATGCCTGCTAACATTTATAGATTTTTCTTGAGTTTAGTTTTCAAGGTCATTCAAAAGTCGTGGGGTCAAGGTCAAGGACCGCCTGAATTTAATGTGGCGGTAGTAGTATGTAATGTAATATGCTTGCCGACTTTAATGAATTTTTCTCCGGTGTTTGTTTTCAAATTCACGTGAATTCAATATGGTGGTAGTAGTCTTTAATGTAATATGCTTGTTAACTTTTATGTATTTTTCTCGAGTTTTTGTTATTGAGGTCATCAAATGTCATGGAGTAAAGGTCAAGCTCATCTACAACAAATATGGCTGCTACGATGGCTAACAGCACCAAAATTGCTGACTGAGTATGAATGAGGGGTTGGAGACCCTCTGACTAATTTGTTCTATGAGCGGGTTGAGGGGAATCCCAAGAAATTAAAAATTTTGAAATACTTTTTTAATATTTGTAATGATACATTTTTTGGTATTTTTTTAATTTTTTGGCGATTTTCCTAACTTTTTTGTATTTTTTGTGGGATTTTTTTGGATTTCCAAGGTCAAAGGTTAAAGTCAAAGGTAATGGGTCCTACTGTCTTGACCCTGGGTCACTGATCCTGGTCACCTCAGTCGTTAATCCGTCTCACCTGCTCCGGGAAAAACGGGAATTTTCTGGAGATCCCTTTAAAAAAAATTTAAATAATAGTTTTTTGAAATTTTTTCTATTTTTTGGAGATTTTTTGGGATTTTTTCAGATTTTTTAGGGGTTTTGGGGTTAAAGATCGAGGTAAAAATTATGGATCAAAAGTCAAGGCCACATGGATCCAAGTTGGCGGACGGGGTACCGGAATAACAGAGCATGATGTCGGGTGGTCGGCTCATGTGGACTGAGCACCCAGCTCCGAGATTCGTGCCCTGGTGTCCTCCGCTCTTAACCGGTCATATCCTACTACTAAGGTGGAATTTCGGAATATTCTATCATTATCAGCCTTCTGTTACTTCCAACATATGTTTAGAAAAGGAAGCAAAACTCCCCGTCCACCACTGCAAAGAGATCACTTTATGTTTTTCATCTAATGCACCGCAGTAGTTGGGTAAATTATATTTTACCTCAAATGCTGTCCCCCCCCCCCCCCCTTCCCAGTTGCTCTTCGCTGTTGCGTACCTATAAAATAAATATAATTTACTGAACTGCTAGTAGTTATGACTTCACTAACAACATAATTGGTGTGTTCCAGGATTTCCCTCAGCAGTCAACAAAACCTATCGATGTAAACTATGGGAATGCTGTTGGGAAGACGAAACTAAAAACTCTCTTCAAACGATGTGGAAAAACATACCCAACCCTCACTACAAACTCGCCCACATAAACCGTTTCTGCCGACTGTATCACAAAAACAATCAGCTTAAAAACATTTCTTCTCCACCTCGTCCTGTTTATTGTCCCAAATTAGAATGTTGCAATACATTTGAGGCTGCGATGAATGGATTGCTTGATATCGGCGAGATGATAGAAATTGATCGTGAGGACCAGTGCGACTAATTCGGGAAACATATTGCTTGTCAGTTAGGTGAGCTAACAGTCAGGAACTGCATTGTGTTGCAACGTAAAATACGTCTGATAACTGCGGAAAGGCTGGCATACGTGGACACGCCAAGATCTGCACACACAGTTCCATCTTTGCTGAGCTGTAGCACTAGCTCCAGCTCTCTAGACCAAGATCATTATGAATTTGACATCCTTCAACAGGAACTTATCAACATTTTCCCAAAACTAGAACCTCCCGCTAGTTAATAATTACAACTCTTGGTAGTCTGCTGTTTTCATGACCTTCTTTAAACAAGTTTGAAGATGTTACATTTCCTTACTTACTTAGTTGATATGCGATATACCGATCAAAATTTTCATTTAACCTGAATCAATATTTCAATGTGTATCTGAGCATTGTGTTATTTAAATAGTATATCCTAGTTTTAAGTGTGTGCTACAAAATTACGAAGACTACGTCACGAAATTTTAAGCAAATGTACTTAATGTGTTGACTTATATAAACATTGTTATAAGGCTATTCACGGTAAAGTGAGCACTTTTGAAAGCTCTTTCATTTGGAATAATAATCACTAAATATATTTTATTTTAGCCTTAGACGCTAACTTTCTAGTGTGGTGGAATGTATACACTGTGTTCATTACTTACATGTCAATATTTATTCAAAAAGGTGGTTAAAGAATAAAATATGGCTGAAAGGAAAAAGTAACAAGGGCCTCAAAAGTGCTCACTTTACCGTGAACAGCATCTGTAAAGTATAATTATATTCCTAAATAACTGTGTAGATAGTTGACGCAACGTCTTATAAAAATACCGGAAATTGTATTGCGCGGTGTTTTAAAAATATGTATAAGAAATTTCAGGCTGTCCCCAGTTGCACGATAGATTAGTGTAATTGCATTTTTTTTTTTTTTTTAAGAATAGCTTTCCTTATACTAGAGTATTGTTTTTTTTATCAGTAGTGAAACACGTTTGAGTAACCCATCAAACTATGAAAACGACAATCATAAAATGTTCAGGTACGATACAGCTTCCTGTACTGCAAGCAGTCTTGAAGAAGCACCCAGTTGTTTACATCGACCTATTAAGTCCCTAACCCACCAACGTTTCTTCTTGCATTTCCCCCTCAAGCAACACTTGCACACACAATTATTTCACACCTGTCTTTGTTGATGTTTATATCAAGCGTCGTAACTCTGTAAAATACACCAATTTAACAAGATGTTAGTTGAGAGTATCGCTACCAGATGATGTCCATATTCGGGGGTGCGTTTCTGGTGCTAACCCAGATCAGCCCTGCTTGCTGTTGTCACGATTAATCACAACCAACCCGATTCTGGTAAAACAGCTACGTCTGGCCCAGGCTTAACCACCATTCTGGGTTATATAGGGTTTTATTATATTCCGTTAAGTACATTTAGGTTCTCATGTTTCACGCACATTCTGTGAGGGGCTTCAACCAGTTCGACTATCATATGGCCAGTCCCGCAGCACAAGTAAGCACTGGGGGAACCTCTAGAAAAAAGTTTGCAGGGAATTTTTGTGTTCGAGTGTGAGAGTGGCAGCACTGAAATTTCGTACTAGCGCTACAAAGTTACGAACTTCATTAAGTCATAGTTTCTTTACAAACAATCTCAATAATGAAGGAATTCGTTCAGTGGAATAAAATATTGAATTTTCGCGGTAAAATAAGCACTCTTAAAATATACCTTTGAGAAAACTAGTTCCCGTCAATTCTGTATATGCTACCTTACAGAAGGGCATAAATGCAGTCAGTTAAATTGGTACCAAATAAATTAAAATAATTGCAGTTAAGTTGGTAGCGTATGAAGTAAAGTTGGTAGCGAATCGAGTAAAATACTTCCAAGTTTTCACGTTTTGTTTTATACGCAATAGAGTACGAACTGGCATATTAATGGCATATTAAGGTTTGTAACATTTCACGTTTCCACTTGACTGGTGCATGGATAATGCGACCAAACCGATGACAAATCAAATTTTCACATATGACGAAAGTACACAAAATGAGGAGAAAAACAGATGTCAAACAGAACGTTCAAAAGCCTACATCTCCTTTGAGGGAGGAATAGAACGAATTTCCATAGGAACTACATGTGCAGTTGCAAATACGATCAGACGCATGACCATGGCAGATGGTTCTGTTGTGATTACTCTCTGCATTTGAAAACTTTTAAATGTTACCAGTAACATAACTAACTACTGCCCCTACATCAACAGTTATAAGAATATTTTGTTAGCGCACTGCGCACTGAAATTTCGGGGCTCCAACACACCTGCCTTAACCGGTTCCGAGCCTTCGACGAGCTGCTTGAACTCGCATTCAGTCTCCACGAGATGTCGCCAAAACGGCAACGGGAAAAACAAAAGCATTACAACGACCTGAAATAATTATCATGACAAGTGCGCATTCGCGGCGGGGAGGGGCAATCGAATTACTCAGGATTGTTCGCGACTGACGGCTTATCGCCTTGATTAATGTCCTTGGAAAGGGATATAAATCTTTAGGCAGCGCCAAGATCTACGCGCTGGGCGGGGCTTTTGGGTTTTGGCATTGTGAAAAAGGGGGGGGGGGGGGCAGGGCAGTGGAGAGAGGAAGGAAAGCCCTGTGTGCTCCGGCCAACCCGACCAAATAAATTAATTAATTATATCTGTAATCTAGCAGGCGGGCCCGTCATTAATCATGCCGATACGTCGCGAGTCTGGCAACGGCTGGCTGATTCAGCTTCGCCGGAGGCCCCTCCCCAACCATGGCATATCACAATGCCCTTTCTACATTCGGGTAGCTACTCAAAATGCTCCTGAAGCATGATATCTTCTCATTACTTCTCGAACCCACTCGTGTTGCGCACTTCCAGTATCCGAACCCAGCAAGAACGACTGCCTACTGTGACATTCAAGCACCCAATTTTAAGACTGCATTTGTTGCGGCTGGAATTATTTTTCTAACACATGCCTTACAGTTAAACTGGAAAGATACTGGAAAGATAGGCGAAACGTTGTTTACTACTGAAAACTTCACTGCTAATACGTAGTGCCGTGAAAATAGGAATAGTTCAGCATGAACAATTTCCTTCAGAACACAGATGTAGATAAGAATGTACAGAGTAGATACAGGGCTTCTAAAACCGATTTATGGATCCAATTCACAAAGTAGTACGCAAACATAAATAGCAAACAATGTTTCTAATTATTTAATTCGGTATATGCTCGTAATTTTCAGGCTGCAACCTCGTATAATTCTGTGTGCCTACAGTATCAAGCATTGATTATTCAGTATCAACGAAATTGATAGGAAATGGGAGTCTGGATAACACTATAAACAATTCACTCGGGTGAAAAATACTAGCATAAAATTGTTTTGACTCTTTACTACTTAATCCAAAAAAAACTAAAGAATGGATATCTTTATGAATACACTACACCAAGATACATGGAAGACAATATAAAATAAAATGTGAGAAAAGAAGATTCATTTACGTGAAGAAAAGTAAAAAACATTTTGGAGAATTCCCTCTTTATATTTTCAATTGCCAGTTTGACTGCGCGACCCACACTTTAAGAGATATACTAGTATATTGTTCCTTGTCACTTTGTACACCAGTCATTTTGATCTATTTATAACATTTACAAATTGTAAACATTTGTACAATATTTATTTATAAAGTTTAAATTATGTATACGCGAAACAGGTTAAAGAAGGTGTGTTACTGCAGAAATGTTTTTAAAACAAAAATGTTGATTTAGAACATCCAAGAAACATAAAATTAATTGAAAATATATTGGTTTATTCTTTGAATGGGAAATTTATTTTTAATAATTTTCTTAATATGTATGTCCTTAGTTTTTAAATTAAATAAATAAATAAATATGTAGGTATTATCAATGATCTTCAAATTCCTTATACGTTGCTTTTTCTTCTTCTTTTTTTTTAGTTTTAAATGTGATTTATTGAGTCAACTGTTGTAAGTTTACCACTAGCTCGGAATTTCCCGGCGGTACACGCAAGTGGTAACCCCGATAGCCAAATACTGTACAGATTTATCTGACTGCAAAAGCCACCCCCAAAATTTTCTGTTCTTCGCCAAATGCAGAAAGTGTAGAGTTTGCTCATGGTTTGATCCTGCTGCGGAACGAATAACATTTACTGGAAAAATAATACCAGGATACTACAGAGAGTAGAAAACAATTTTCTTGGCCGAAGGACATTTTCGTTCCGAGTTAACACGATCGATATTTCATTTAAAAATTTTAAATATTCATAAGACGTAGTTGACTTTCGCTCCCCTGTGGCTCAACGATAGCTGAGTATGCATGCACGTGTGTGTGGGAGTGCAGGGGAGGGAGATGAGGCATATGGAAATAGGTAGCGTGGAAGGGAGTGCAGAGGGAGGGGCAGGCCTTGCACAATGCGGGTCTGCCCTCGCGTGACGACAACGTAGGAAGGCCCACCCCCGCCCACCCACCACGTGCCCTAGGCACTCCAGGAAGTTTGCCTACATGCAGGGGGCCATAAATCAGGGGCTGTCCGGCCCGGCTACGTGGCCGGGTAACGAGCAGATCGGGGCAGCTATCACCCCGACCCCCCCCCCCTCCCACACCTGGTATGCAAAGCGGGGTTGGGATGGCGCGCCGCTTTGTGGGCGGCGACGATGGCACGCCGCGCCAATCAGGTGTCGACTGGGGGTGTGGCGGCTCGCCTGGCCTCGTCCAGGACTGGGTCAACACCACCTCACGCTCAACCTTCTGGTTCGCCGCAGCCAGACATTAGAGGAACATCACGTACCAGATGGGCGTGATTTGGCTGGAGCTTAACGGAGTCACGAGGGATGGATAAACGTGATGGAGTTCCCACCGTGGACTCGTGGTTGGTTACGGCTGAGGAATACAGGATGTTGCGGTCCATAATCGCCTGCATCTGAGTTCGCCATGTCGCTTGACTGGTCACCTATGGTGACAAATAATTTCCAATAAGACTCATCATTACACTGAAACCAAAATAATCACACGAATATGACAAAAGGAAATAGAAGTGTGATTTGGATGATGGATGTGACAATAGCCAATGTGTGGCGTTATTGGGCGTCGTTGGAATGATTAGAGAACGGACTTCCATCAAGGAATGATGATGTCTGAGATGATCTGTAACGGGATGGCTCGATTCTGGATTAGAGTTTACCAGGGGAGGCCAAGTGGCCTAACATATACGCGAGATCCATAAATGAATGGCAAAATGAAGTCAAGTAGTGCTCCCAGTGTACTCCATCGGGGATTGGTTCTGGGAGGTGGTGGCGGAGAGTCCTGTTTCGGCACAAGGAAACATAGTAGAAGATGGACTTCTCTTGCTATTTCCCTGTTCGCCGCCAAAGCAAAAAAATTGATCCTGAGATTTATCGTTAGTATAGAACCGGAAATTTCGCGAGATCACGTGCTGCTGAGATACAATTTAAATATTTGTATAGGCTATTAATGGTAAAATGAACACTTTTGAAAGCCCTGCTTAAGATCTATTTGTATGCACGTTGTGTGTTCTTCCGCCTTATGTAAAATTATCATTATCATGGGCCTCATCGCTTTCTTCATGCGTCGGTCAAGCGAAACCGTAAAATTATAAGAAATGCAAGTATTTAAAAAATTTGGCAAATTTTTACACTACGGCTCATTGAATAACAGAAAGCTATTCAAATAATTTAAGTTATTACAAATGGTTACCTAACACTTTTTATTTGACGTTAAGATATGGATCTGCTTTCCCCTCCATCGTTACCAACTTTAATAAGCAATTGTCACTCAGTGCGCCCGATAAAATATATACAGATAGGACCAGTGACTTTTTTCTAAGGTTTATTTCAAAAGAGCTCATTTTATCGTTAGCAGCCTTTACACAGGATAGCGTTGCATAACGCTTATCAATAACGTGCAATACCCCTATAGCTCCACTTAAACTATAGCCCATGTAAGCAATAACACACTGCCTACCCCTAAGTTATGAATCTTCATGTGAAGAGTTAGAATCTATTAAAACATAACAGGAATATTATGATATAGTTGAAAATATGTAAATGCAGTTACATACATAAGTTCGAGACCTGAAAAAATTTCCGTAATTAATATATTTCTGCATATTTCATATACTTTACAAAGTGTATGATAAACTTGGTTAATATCGATAAAAGCCTTTCAGTACATTATAACATTCTGCGTCGAAAGTTATACTTTAATCAAACATTACTAAAACACAAATGAAATTTAGAAACTTCCAATTTTGTTGTAGGGAGGGGGAAGATTGGCAATAAAACAGTGATTTGAATTGTGATTTCGAGATGTATTTCCTTTGTTAGGAAAACGATGCATAAAATTGGAAGCCGTGGAACAAAATTCTTCACATTTCTTTGTTTAATATAATACACAATCGGAAGTTTTGTGGCCTAATTTCATGCCTTTTTTAAAGTGGGATAGAAGGATTGATTACTTTAACGGAGATTTTTCGAATTTTCTCATTTACTTACACTGTTCATTTTTTCCACAATGCTGATCTAAATTATCACTACGTCAGTCATCCTTAGGTTCTATGTTGAAACGACTTCCAAAAAAAAATATTTTTTGTAGTTGACAAAATCTAACATTTGCGCAGTTAACACACACACACACACACACAAGGTATTTTTAAAAAGCGTCACTACTTTTATTTTATAATGTGAATTTTGCACTGGACCACCCTGCTAAAAACACAAATTCTTTTTCAACAGGGTGGTAGTCTTTATGACAGTGTATTGCGGAGTCATTCTGGCGTTGATGAACGGCAACTTTTACTCACAGTAGAAAGCAGGATGAGGTAAGGGATGAGAACGCCGCGCTCAGATAGCTCTATCTATAACTCAGAGCGCGAATTCGGGCGGCGCAAACGAGCCTTATTGAAGGGACGGTGCTGCGACCTGGCGCCGCACAATGGAACCTCGTGGAGGAGTAATTACTCCGTGTCCGGACAACGGACAAAAGGGCGTGCATTTTGGAGGCGGAGTGCAGCTGCTCGCTCATCGCTATCCAGCGGATTAATTTCAATATAACGAGGGGGAGGCGAGCCTTGACTATACCTGCCGTCTGCCACTGGCTGGCGATTTTGAATCACAATGGCTGTTTGTCTTGGCGGCTAGGTTCGCGGAAGAACTCCGCGCCAGATAGCGGTCATTCTTCAGTACAAACAAAGTGGTCGTAACAAAGCACTTTGTTCTAAACATGTAAATACATACCACATTTTTCAATCAACTATACTTCTCCAATATAAGGAGTTTGAGTTTAGGAAAAGTAACCTGGTAAAATTAACTGTATTAACTAGGTCACGTGACCAGATTTACCCGATCACTTTCGGTTAACCAGGCTGCTTCAAACGCTTAGAGTAACTGTGGTGTTTTGAGATGGCGGGAACTCAAATTAAAATCAAGCCTGAATATTTAGTGCAGCAATTAAATACTGTGCTAGATGATGATGTTGAAGTGTTCTTGTTAAATTATGTTATGAACAAACAACGCAAAAAAAATACATTGCATTAAGCAGTACTGCGATAGTACAATACCTTTGTATTCAATGTCAGGTTAGTATCAAATTTAATTTCCGGGCTACAATGACTGGCCACGCAGCTAAATATTTATAATTTTACATATTTTGATCGATTACATATTTCAGAATTCATTTTCGTTTACTTGTTTGTTTTTGTTGCTGAAGTGTTTATATATTTACGCGCCATTTCACGTGTGTCGTCTGCTAGAGCCAAGTTACCCTGCTGTCGAGCAGGGTTAGCCCAGAGTTGATCGAGTTGAGGAACGCGAGTTAACTTTAACCCGATCACTTTTCGAACGCACCGAGAAAAAGTTTTAACCTGATCGAATTAACCAGGTGGCTTTTCGTAAGCTCCTATAGTTCAAAAATATTATAACACAGGCAAAATAAATTAAGAACTAAATATACATATTATAATCTTTCGGCTTTATTTTATTTTATGCACCGGAATCAACGAATATCTTAATCTAGTAGGCGAGTGATTGGTATAGGCTATTCACGTTAAAATAAGCACTTTTTAAGGCCCTGATTAATTTTTCCATTTTTTTAAATCAATTTCTACCTTGTCACCACTTTTTGTATTTAAACATTGCTTAATAAGCACATTGTAGGCTATATTAATTTCTCTACTCTCAAGAGTTAACGTCTAAGGCTGCAATGGAATTATTTATTTGCAGTTAATGCCTATTGGGAGGGCCATGAGTGCTCCTCAGTTCGCCGTGAAAAGGTCTATAGGGTACATGAAATTAAAATGCTTCAGGTTTAGGGTGAAATTATGACAGAAAAATACTTAAAGCAGAACCATTTCCTGTGCAGCTGGCTGGGATTGAACCTAGGAACTTCAGGATGCGATAAAGTGTGCACTATTGAAATCAACCTTGGAAAAAAAAAACTACTGTTCCTACCTGCATATATTTAACGGGCACACTGAGTAACATGCGCCCAATAAAGTTGGTAACGATGAAGGGAAAGTAGTTCCATTCATATTAAGCAGGGCTTTCAAAAATTCTCAGTTTGCCGTAAAGAGCTTTTACATACTTCTGGGGACATGTTAGTAGCATGCTAATGGGCCACTTATGACATACCAGTTGTTGCCTATTGCTGGGGGCACGATAGCAACCAGCTTAGTGGTCATTTATGTCATGCTAGCTTTTGCTTACTACTGGGGAAACATTATCAGCTAGCTAAGGGGCCATTTACGGCATGCCAACTGTTACGGATAGGGAAATACTAGCGACAATTTCATGGGAAATTTATGGCATGTCAAATGTGCCATTGTGAAATATGTTATAGCATATGTGAATTCACTTCTTTGTTTATTTTATGTATATATGTGAAGTAACTATATCATGTGACGTTACTAGTAACAGTAAAAATAAATTTTTGACTGAAAACCTGCAAAGCATAAAATAAAGCAAGAAAGAAGCCCAAAACAGAAATACTAGTCTTCTAAAATATACAAATAGGTCCAGTTTTGACGTGTGATAGTAATATAAATTGTGTCTGTTGCCAATTTAATAATGCAACTTTTATGTGAGATAGGTATTCCGAGTAATTTAATAACGTTCTAAATGAATAAGCCTAAGTATTTGGTAGCAATCTAGACTATGATCTCAAGGGTTGCAATTTCGATTCCATGTGTTTTCTGATAAATTTACCAACTGTGAAACAATACTGAAAATCACTTACATGTAGATGGAGAAAAATGTATTATTATTTGGGTGGAACAAAATTATTTCGAGGTTTTGCAACTGCATGAAAGCTGTTTTAAGTGGGTCAAAAAGGGCAAATAGCTAGGTTGTAGTGGCAAATAGCTCGGCTGAAAGTGGTTAATAGCTGTGCCACAAGGCTCTTGCAAACATTTGGCTGACGACAGTTGGTTGACTTATGGCAGGCCAGAAACTGTCAGCCAGTGGACCACTGCTGCCACTCATGGCTCACTCATGGGTCCGGTATGCTTGGGGTACAGTTGGCTACGCTAAATCGGGCCGCTTATGGGTAGATTGAATTTGATACATGTAAGTTGTTTGAAAAGTGGCCCAGATGTGGCCAAACGTACACAACAGTCAAGAGTTATCATGTGGGCCACGTGCATCTGCGGGCGCATTACAGAGTTTGACTGATTATGGTAACTTTTTATGGGCTGCTCGTGTACAAGCATATTTGCTCAAGTGAGCCAACTTACTTTTGCTACTTGCGTGATTACTGATATGCAATTCCTTAGATACTACGTGCATTTACAAAAATTTTAAACTATGCATGCAACAAATATTTATTCATTCGGTATCTTTGAATTTTGGTTGTTTGTCCTCGCTGTGAAAACTTTGAAAAATATCCTATCCCACGAATACCTACAAGGGTGATGTTACCGCAACTTCTGTTGTCAGCAAACTGCAAAAGGATAGGCATGTGTTTAAACTTTCCTTTAAAACAGCAGAGTTCAAAATTACAACATTTCACATCTATTGTTTTTTTTATGGCCATTAGCATGACAATATAAGTCTAACTTACTTAAGTTCCAAGAATTTAAAAGTATCGTTTGATGAACCCTAGTGGCAATGGTCACTAGAGCCAAGAAATGTCAGCTTGAATGGGCGGCGGAAGAAAGAACAAAACTATGTTTTCAAAAGTGTTACAATGACAGTTAATAATACATTTTCTTCATACTAACAGGGCACTATTTTTGTTACAGTAACGACTAACTATAGTTATAATTATTTATTTATAAATTTTTGCAACACAGTGACCTAATTATAATTATTCGCTAGTGGCGCAAGGAATTTGTTACTATGCATTATAATTCTTACGTGGTAAATCTACACCATCCATTTGTATTTCACGATAACTACCGTAAACCTATAAGGTGATTACCAGTCTAAATTTTCGCAGCTTCCAAACCTAATCTATTTATAAACTTGCCTTACAATTTGAAGCATTAACAGTAACAGCCTCACTGATACCGGAGAAGTAAAAATTAGGCTTCGCGCACCCAAGGGAACTTCTTGGTCCACCAATCAATCTTCTTAGTTAAACTAATGTCGACTTGGAGTACGGCATTTGTAAGAATCTAACGTGTGCTATTTACACTTGCCAACCTCAGGGTTCTAAAATTTGAGACGTACAAAAGACAAGCAAGTTATGAAAGCATCATAGAACACTTAGTTCACTTAAGAGTTGGAATAATTAAAAAAGGGTGACATTACCATCAAGAGATCAATATTAGAGCAAAAATAAAATTCAAAGTTGAGAATAAAATGTACCAGAGGAGAATTTATAAATTTTGTCTCTTGAAGAAAGAAAATTATTTCTACCGACCCATTTCTTTCACGCATAGCAAAATTGAAACTTTACTACTTGTACTACTAATAATAATAATAATAAAAATAATTTATGTGCAATATCTGGTAATTGATTTCATATAACAGAATTCAGGTGACGAATGATTTTAAATGAGTTTTACTAGTGGCAAATAAAAGAATATGTTGTTACCGAGGCAGTAGAAAGAAGTATCTCGTTTCCTGCTCTTATCTGATAGGAGTGAATATCGATTGTAATAAGAAAACATAGTCAGTGCTAGAAAGTTAGCCTAAAATATTTATTATGGTTATTTTGGATACAATAAAACCGCATTTTATTGCAAATGTACAAATTTATTTATTTTTGTCATGTTTTCTTGTTGTCGAGTCTTGAGAGATTACCTTTCACCAACAGATTTTATATAAGGTCAGTTTAAAGTCATACTTTTCGTGTCTGGTTGTTAGTGAAAATAATAAAATCGCGAGTTCGTTCGCGATTTAATGCCGCGCTATGAAGTAAACGATAAGCAAAATACAGAAAAAAACTTTGCAAAATAACGCGATGCATAGTATATATTACTAACAGAACATTTCCATGGTAAAACACACTTCTATTTCAGTTTTACCGACTCGTGTATTTCTGCATTGCCATTACGGTGATAAAACTTTTTAGTTAAAAATAAATTTTATAATTCACATTGTAAAATTTATTTCGACTTAACATGACTGTCGAATTATATAAATGTTGACATTTCATGTGACTCTCGCTCAAAGCAGCAGGGTCTCTATGGGAACTATCAGAACAGTCCACTCGCCCTACCATCTCGTGTCAGATCAGCTCTACGACTTTGCGGGTAGGGCTGTACGTTATGTCGCACAGTAGATAAAAGCACAGAGCTGAAATAGCATCGTAGTTCTTTTTATGAGGGCGCAGCCATTTTCTAAGTAGCTGCTGAGAGAGTCTGGGCTTTGTGTCTTATTGAGAACTTCATGCTGCTGGGGGCTGCTGGTTCGCGGGTATAAGCTATTCAAGGTAAAGTGAGCACTTTTGAAAGCCCTATCGTTTGGAATAATAGTCAATAAATAGATTCTATTGTAGCCTTAGGCGTTAACTTGAGTGTGATGGAATATACACACTGTGTTTATTATTTAAATGATAATATTTATATTTAAAGGGCGGTTAAAGAATAAAAGATAGCTGACAAGAAAAATTAACTAGGGCCTCAAAAGTTCTCACTTTACCGTGAACAACCTATAGCTTACCTGCTGCAGATTGGCGAACCGTGTTCCAACATGTTGCTGTTCTGTAACGTCATTCTGTGTCGTGTGCGGGTCGGGGTCGTTACATACTCGGATATTTCACCTCTGTATTTTTAAACTCCATTCCCGTTACCTACAACTTTCCTACTTTCAAGCGATTGTTCCACCTCATATAAACAAGGCGTAACCGAGTCTAGAGTGTGACAACGCACCGTATTCGTGCGCAGTCTGTTTAATAATGTTTTGTATAAGATATATTTCTTACTGGGCATTACCAACACACCTGTTTTAGCTCTGTGTTTAATCATAAAAATATTATATCATATTATATTATAATATCATAATAATTATAAATTCTATATTAAAATATATATGTAAAATGTAAGTAATTGGGTAATTTAACCAAAAATGAAGTACATTTACATTAACCCAAATAAACCCTGTATGATATATATGTCGTATTAAATGAGACCTTAAAAATTCGCGAATTCAGGCTAGACTCTATATGCTATTCATGGTAAAGTGAGCACTTTTGAAAGCCCTCTAATTTTGAAGAATGGTCAATAAATACATTATATTTTAGCCTTAGATATTAACGTATGAGTGCAATGTAATCTACACTATGTGTTTATTACTTACACGACAATATTTATTTAAAAAGGTGTTCAAAGGATAAAAAATGGCTGAAAGAAAAAAGTAACTAAGGCCTCAAAAGTGCTCACTTTATTGTGAACAGCCTATACAATTTTATGTACAAATATGGCTATGTCAACCGTGCATTGGTTGTCGCTGTCACGGTGGAAGGCGACGATTGGGCCATCGTTCTCCAGGAGGTGTCAAACACCGTATGTACTAATGGCAAAAGTTATATAAAAACACGTGTTTTGAATTCTATCTTGTCGCAAAATGAATCCGCGAATTCTTCAGGTCTCTGCGTATTAAGGAAACAACCAAACGCGTCGTACATGAGGTGATTTTTTTTTTTTAATTTATTCAAAAAGTGCGAAGTAAGGGCGAATAAACAATATCTGTACATCAGCTTTCGTTTTCTAAAATTACTGGCTATTGTGTTCTATGTGTAACGGAAGGTGGCGCCTATTGCATTTCTCCAAAGAAGATGAGCTGAGTTGAGAGAATTACGACGTTTTTAGTGGTCATGAGAAATGGCGATGAGTCGAAGGTGGAGCAGCAGCGGTATGAAGGTAGGCGAGAAAAAACAAGGGGGGGGGGGGGGAACTGGAATGCCCCGAGCAAAACCCGCCGTCTAACGACAACGTCCTTCACATTTCCAACTTGCGAAAGTCTGGGCGAGCTCGTCGGGAATGGAGCCCGGTTAGGGGTTGTGTGGCAGAAGGCGAGCAATAGACTGCTACACCACAGCGGCCCCAGCGTGTATATAAGGGTGTTGTGCAGGGGAGTGTGTGGGAGGGAAGTTACTGATGGAGGAAAAGTAGGCGCCTGTCTGGCGGGCGAAACATGACGTGCAATGCCAGCTTCACACAGCCGTCGAGACGTCGTCCCTACACCTTCGCTCCAGATATTGACCTACATATTTCGCGTGAGGCTCGCTCCACGTCTCTGCATCACGCATAGTCGCCCTTCCCCCATTACTACCCCCTAACCAACGCCCTCAGCGGCACATGCACGACCACCCTCCGCGGGGCACACTAGCCTACAGACACGTACTCCCACTCAACCCCTCCCCCCTTTCCCGTCTCATTCCACAGGAGGCCGGGCTAGTAATTGATGAGATGCTTCTCCCCACAGAACCCTCTCACAGCACCGAGAAGGAACACCATTTAGCCCCACCCCCTGAGGCACTCCAAGTTATCGCTTCCTCCCCCGTTATCCAACTGCAACCCTCCATTACCTCTTCAATCACCCCGATTTTTTTTTAAATCCACTTCCCCGGCACTCCCTCTTCCCCCGACCTTACACACTTGCACCCTTCCCTCGTACTATCGCGAAAAAGTTTCCTGTATGCTATATGCAAATTCGCGCCTGTTTTGCAACTCACGTTCTCAGCCGCGTGTGTTAGTTGGCGGGGCCTTCCTTGCCTGGCAGATAAACGCTTGCAGAATTTCCCAGCGGAGACTTTAAATCACGGAACGATATAGACTTGATAAAAAAAATACCAAGTAAATAAAGTTTAGTCCCACAAACGGTTTCTTTGAGACATATCAGTCACATGCATGATTCAAGCTGTTAAAATATAATAACAAGTAACTTTTTTTTCAGCAGCAGCAGGTTAAATCAAGATCCTACCCAAATGAACAAGAACTAGCAATGCCATTGTCAGCTTACTTTCCGAAGGAAAGAGAGGCTTATTCAATAACCCGAATGTCTGTCTGGAATGTATGTCCCTCTCTAATAAGTTTTAAAACCACCAACCGAATTTCCCCACACGAGGTACACATATAGTAATTAGTAAGTGCACCTGACATTATATTTTTCGGTAACGCCGAAAATACAAAGATATAAGTTAACGCAAAATATTTTCCCGAAGCTTTATTTCCATTAGCACTGCGATGTTTAAAAAATTTTAATTTATTAAATTTCCTCTTAAACTATATGCTGGTTAACGTTGCCAGCACATACTTTGCAAATACTTGTAGTCAGTGGAAATAGTGAACAAGAACATTTTTGAAACAGTGCTACTAATGAGGTAACAGAATTGTGTAGAGTAACGGGTAATTAAAGCCGTCCCTACACGACACCCAATTTCTGCTACCTTCTGTTATACCCATGGGCACAACAGACAGCATAAAAGTTTCTGTAACAGAAGAGAAGAAAGAATCCATAATTTCATACCCACACGTTACCTAAATTGCTAACATATAAGTGTAAATGACCGTCAAAAACAACTCGCAAATTGCAGACATTCCGCAGTTGGCAGGGGTACAGATGCAATCAAATATTATATAGGTGCTATGTGGTACATCCAAAACGTACCAAGATTATTTTTTTCTAAAGATTGCATTTATTTAAGTTTCTGAATACAAGTACTTAATTATAAATGTATTTCAAAATAATATTAGTAACGGCACTTCTTATGTATAAAAAAAACAAGGTACTGTATTCACATTAATGTACAACAGACGTTTACGCTACTAATTGAAACATAAGTTCATTATTTAAATATTTATCTTTAACAGGCATAATAACAAATCTTGTGCTTTCCGTAACTAAACACGCTTATACGGTTAGGAAACTAAAAGAAGGCAAAAATATCACAATACTAATAATAAAGCATTATTGTGTGGGGGTCATCATCACTCATTCCGCACGGATGAAATTATCATTTTACACTGCTCGTTTTTAAGTTGTGTGTGTAGATTAGTGGGCTGGTGCACGGGTTTGCGTCCGCATAATTTTTAGGTTTATAGTTGAATTTTCCTCATGTAATAAGATTTTTTATTTATTTTATGTGATACATTATTGTTATTTATAGTCGATGTTTTTGTTATAAAACGTTTATTTCTAGAATTTATTTGCATGAACGCCAGGGGCGTATCCAAGGAGGGGGTGGGTGGTGGCTGAGGGGGCTACAGTTAACCACCCCCCCCCCCCTTCCCCCTTCCGCGATTGACACGGATTTTTAAGAACCCTATTATCAAAATGTCAATCATTATATTTATATATTTGTTATTATAGGCTGTTCACGATAAAGTGAGCCCTTTTTAAGGCCTTCTCAACAGGCATTAACCGCTATCTTATTAGAGCCTCAGGAATTAAATGTTGATGGTGGTGAAATGTATACACTGTGGTTATTGGTCACATTGCAATGTTTATATTAAAAAGCAGCAGGAAGATGGAAATTGGACGAAAGTAAAAATTTATATGGCCCTTGAAAAGTGCTCACTTTACCGTGAAGAGTCGATACTCATATGACATATATTTTTTACATCCTATATTAAAATGGCTATCAATATATTTATTTGTTATTAACAACACATGTGATTACATCTTATAGATCAGAACGTCGTTTTCTGAATAAATGGGGAGGGGGGATAGTAAATTACACAGTTCCTAAAAATGTGAGCGAGTTTGCATAAATAGTTTCTATCCTTCTTTCCTTTTCTATCCTTCCACTGTGACTTGTGAACTATGTACTACTAGTGACAATACTAATACTCATCAGCCTCCCCCGTCCTCAACCGAAAAAAAAATTCCGGATACGCCCCTCAAGTAATAGAACGCAAATAACTGCACAGTGCAATTAGCTGCCTATGCTATATATATATATATATATATATATATATATATATATATATATATATATATATTTGTTCGCTTAATGGCTTTTAGACAAAGACATTCTGGGAATAACCATTTTCTGGCCATAAATTAAATTATAAACCGCAATAATGTATCACATAAAGTAACTAAATAATGTCATACGATGGTGATTTGAACTCTAAAACCTAAAATTGTACGATGCAAACCTGCGAACCAACGCACTTCTTTTTATAAATACATTTATTATCACACACAATATACATAGGCGTTTACCCTTAACCTATTAAATAAAGTACACATTCAACCCACAATATAAACAAAAACAAAATACTCAATAAAATATCTACACAATTCTTACATAGGGGCACAAAACGATGTGAACATTTGGTGAATTGGTTTTACTGACAAAGTCGTTGAACACATTAAAAATTATTTAACGTGAGGGGCAGCGCACGACGTACACCCTGACACTTGACACTGACTTATAACACTACCACCTATCGACGATTACTACTGGAACATTAAATTGTACACTTGTAAGGACCGAGGGGTGGGCAGCGCACGGCGTACACCCAACCTCGGTAATATACACGCACTTCCTGTAGGCGTGAACGTCAGAATGAAAATAAAAAATTGCCGTACCACTGACGCAATGTGCCACGCCGCGCCATGTCCCACCTATCTTGACGAAGAAGCTGGACAAAGTCTTGAACTGTCACCGGTTTCGAATGGTCCACCAAACAACCGATCGCATGAAGTGTATACCAAGCCGCAGCTCTTCGTTGAACTGAGGGGGAAGGTGAAGAAATCGCAATGAAGCATGTGCGTGTCGTTGACATCTCCACGTTCATCGCGAATTATTTTTCGTACTCGTACACGACACAACTGCCAGATGCGAGCTGCATAAACACAGGAAATTACCCTATGAAGGGCCGTGTCGGTGTTACCACACAACGGGCATGTAGGGTCAGCTGCCAGGTGAATGCTGTATTTACGCTGCTGAGTTGTCACGATATTATTGTACAAGCCGAATGCCGCAGCTCGAAGACCCGAGGAAAGGTTAGGATCGGCAAGTATTTTCCATGGGCGCCTCCAGCGGATGGTTGGTGCGATTCACAACAGATAGTATGAAAGCCGACATTTTGGAAGCCCGACTGTACAAATATCTCGCCTATGCGACGGTCCCTTCCGGTAAGTGTTCTACTAGAGTTGCGAGTGCTTCCTATGCCTGACGGTATTGAAGTGGTATGCGTCTAACTTCAGACCACATCATTTTCTGTAATGCTGCGTAAATGTCCTCTGGGCGCAAAATTGTTGCAATTGCTGAAGACTGATATAATGCTTCGCACTTCAAAACGTGATTAATTAAGCTCAGGCCTCCGTCTTGCAAGGAAAGATAAAGTTGAGGCCTAGATAATTTAAATATATAAGATTTCCACAATATGCGGCCAACAATCTGTAGTATTTGTGCACTTTGTTGACGTGGTAGTGGGAATATATGTGACACATACCACAGCTTCGCAAGTAAGAATACATTTATTAAAGTAACCCTCTGCATAATATTTGTACGACGATAATTCATTTCTATTTGACGAGCACGGAGTTTATTTACTGCCATGTTCCAATTATAAAGCAACATAAAGGTGGCGTCTGCGTGGAAGTATATGCCCAATATTTTCACAGTTTCGGCTCACCGAAAGGGAAAAACGTCGTCAAATGGCTCGCTGGTACGGCAGTTTAGCTCCAGTACGGCAGTTTTGTTAGCATTCGCTCGCAGATTAGAGACACTGCGAAAAAGGTCCAGACATTCTGCCGTCTCTGTAATTTCCCGCTCTGAACGAACGACACATCATCAGCATAGGCATTTAATTTAAAGGACAGGTTCGCTACAGGGAATCCTTGCAAGCGGGCACTGAGCATTCTGCACAGAGGTTCAATGGCGATAGTAAATAAAATCATGGATAGCAGGCATCCTTGTCGAACTGAACTCTCGATCTTAATTGGTGGGGTAAGGAATCCGTTAACCAACAGCCGTGACCAAATTCCGGTACACACCATCCGCACCCACTGTACTGCATTGGCTTGAAAATCGAAATGATGCATAACATGAAGTAAAAATTTATGATCGACTCTATCGAATGCCTTATCCATATCAATACTCAAGATGGCCATTTTACTATGTTGCATTGACGAAAGTAATTGAATATCCCTTAGAGCAAGCACGCCTTGTAAGATGGAACGTTCTGGAACAGTACATGTCTGGCCGGGACCAATAATATCTTACAATCCCTTGGTTAATCTGATTGCACAAAACCGAGAAATTATATTATAATCGGCACATAAAAGTGTAATTGGCCTATAATCCGCGGGTTTAAGTGGACGGGATATTTTGGGTATAAGAACTATTATCCCTTCTTTATGAAACTTGCATAACTCCCCTCTTTCAAGCACATCGCGAACAACATCGCAAAAGTAGGTACCAATAATATCCCGATAAGTTTTGTAAAATTCGTATGAAATACCGTCAATACGAGATTTCTTTGATGGCAATTGCTATATTATTGTATTAACTTCCGCATCTAAACATGGCGCCTCTATCCCCGTCTTGCTGTCACAGATAACTCGGTATTCGCAACCCTGCAAAACTGATGGAAGCAGAGCATCTTCCGTGTCTTGTTTCGAGTATAAATTTGCAAAGTAACTGCAAAACGTTGGCACTATTTCCGGCCGGTCCCGAACAATAGCGCCATCACTGTAGCGCCATGTAAGCTGGTTGATAACCTTGTGTCCTATTTGCTGTTGTTCCTTAATGGTACTAAACATGCTAAATTTCTCTTCTGCGAATAGACTTTTATCATTTATCATAATATGACGATTTTTAAACTGTTCACTCAATAAATACATAAGCTTCTGTTTCGTGTCTCTAATACGTGGAGTTACGTGTGCACCATTGTTTGCCTACAGGAGAAGTTCGTGTAGCATACGTTCGTAGAATGCACGTGTTCCCCTACGTTCTTCTTCCAGTCGGTACGCATGCCTTTTAAAAAGCCTCATGACGTTTGGTTTTACACACACATCCCACCACATCGCCACAGAGGCGAACTGGTATTTTTTGCTATGCCAGCTTACCCAATTAATTAGGAAGTCCTCTTTTACATCTGAACTGTCTAATAAAGACGTATTTAGACGTCATGTCCCTCTGCCAAACCGAGTTACATTTGCAAACTTTTCATACTTAAATATTACTGAAGAGTGATCCCTGAAAGCTACCGGAAGAACGTCATATCGATGCACCTTATGTATATGCTGTTTTTTTCACGTAGAATCGGTCAATCCTAAACCGACTCTGTGAAGTCACATAGGTGTCATGAATTCCTTGGAAGTTAGATGCAACATTACACAAGTCTAAGCGAGTTATTAAAGTAGATAGGGGAGCATTAATAGGATAAATGCCACCCTGATGATCATGGGGGTGAACTATGCAGTTGAAATCTCCACCGAGTATGAACTGATTACAGGGTGGATGGAAAAACGGAATCGAATCCACGGAGAAAAACTGATTTCTTTCATATCTCGCTTGGGAGCCGGAGGGAGCTTAAACATTGACTAGCGACACATCGTATATTCGTCCTGACATCCCTCGGCATGACGGGTGGTAGCGCAAGTCTTCAAGTTCCAGCCCCGCACGTATAATAATCGCTGTCCCCCGTCCCCAGTCACCAACGTTTGTATACACATTGAAGGTATGAAACCCTATAAAATCTTGAATCGCTACTTTTTGCAAGAATGCAATGTCAACTGCCTGTGTTCGAATCAATGTCTCTAGCGCCGCCAATCGCGCACTGGCCGAGACTGCACAAATATTTAAAGTTAAAATTATCAATAACTCTATCATGTGTACCTCAGAAATGTAGTGATAGTATCAAAGAGAAGGAAATGGAAAGGTGGACAAAAAGGAAAAGTGGACAAAGAAAAATGGGGGACGGTAATAGGGCATACAGGTGGGGATGCACACATGTGCCGGTCGCATTGTTAGTTAGATGGGTTATCAGGAAGTCCTTGGCTAGAGGCACACATTTTATTTATAACGGCCTTTGCTAGTTCCAAAGATTCCTTCTTGTCCTGTAGCTGCGATTGTTCACTCTGCGATAACACCTTCGGTTTGCGAACAGGACTGACTCTTGTGGCCCGGGCGTCACCTTCGTAAGGTCGCTTTTCTCTTACGGACATATTTTCATCTGCAGTTGTTACATGCACCCGTCGTGTGGTTGCATTGTTTACGTTCTCCACGTCCATGCTGTCCACCCATGAAGCAGAGGACAATGGAATGTGTAGCGGCGAGACATCCTGTGTGTGTTTTGGTAGCCCTGGGCGAGCATTAACAGTATTTTGAACCGTCTCCTTGTGTATCTGGGTTGGCGCGGTCACTAAGGTGTTGAGGTTGACCGCATGCTCAGCAGATGAGTCACCGACTGGTGTTTGTACTGGACCTTGCTTCTCGCGTCTGCGAAGTGGAGGGTAATCCGCTCGGGGAGAGTGCTGGGCAGTGGTGGACAGTATATGCGTGTCAGCTGCGAGATTTTCCGTTGCCCTATTCATCCCCTAGCGGCGTATTGCACGTGCGTCCTTTTCTTGCAAACTAGGACACGCAATTCGTTCATGAGTAGGAGACTGGCAGTAACTGCACGTTCGTGGTTGTCCGGGATATATCATTACAGCCCGAAAGCCGTCAACTGAAATGTAAGATGGAGTGTCTTTTTTTATTTCCATTTTTGCCATGCGTACTCCCGTTTTTACTTGGAATTTGTATTTATGATTCCATACTTCATCTTGTAATGTAACAAGTCGACCATACTTCACTAACTCCGCCTGAATTTTTCTGTTGTCTATTTCTACAGGTAAATTTGGAATTCTTACCAGTTTTAAGTTATCTAAAACTTGTTCGATGGTGACGTTGATCCTTTCCTGGTCTGCGGTGACTGAAGTTGACTGGCTGTTGGTGCGACGCAGTATCGCTTCACAAGGTCCAGAGGAAACAAGTTTTAAAAACAAACAGTTCTGGTGCCCATCCAGTTGAATAGCTTCAATTTGATCTTCTGTTACAGTTAAAACCGTATCAATCCATTCATGTATTTCCATGGCCGAAGGTCGTTTGGCAAACACGATACGCAAGGTATTCACGCGCACATTAGACATGTTGGACAAACCTAGACGTGACTGACACTAATATAGAACTATTACTACTCGCGTCGGAACAGAACTCCTTACACCGGACGCAATGTTTACTCCGCCGCTGCTCGGCCACGACTACACACTGAGCTACACGCACAGCTCTCAAACAACCCATGTGAAAACGTATATACAGATAATAAATCCACAGTTATCGCATATTTAATAATGTCATGTTTATTGTTTTATTACGACTGTGGGGTTTAATTGAAACGTTTCCCGTTGCTTACGCGTACATTAAGTTTCATTTTTTTTTACGTAAATACGTTTTATAGAACCCTTAATTTTTTCGTAAACGGATATATACGACTCGAAATTGTTACTTGGGTGTCCGCCATCTTGTCTGTCGCAGCTCCGTGAGTATAGCAGGAATTTAGAACACGTTCTATTACTGTTTCGGGCATGCCCATGGGTACGAAAACTGTTATACCGGAGCCAGACCTCCCCGGAGGGGGCTGGATTGTAACCTACACGGGAGCAGAAACGCTAGCAGGGAATGTGCATGAAAACTGCTACAGAAATGGGCATCGTGTAAGGCCGGCTTTAGCAGCGGTTGCGAAATAGAACCCCGGGATAGCACAGAGGAGAATAAGTCATGCATGCTTAAGAATTATTACGTTAACTACAATGGAAGTAACAGTGATAAAAAAAATTATAATCTTTGTCATTCGAAAAAAAATTAGAAAACCACAGTCCTTTTAAAATACTCCAAGTCACAAATAGTTCAATATGTTCGAAATGCGACTGCTGACGAGGAATATTATTATCCCTGTATCATACTGATTTCAACTGTTAATGAATTCATTATACTCCACTGTAAGTTACAACGGGTCGAAGTTAATTAAATTTATTAAATTAATATTCAGCGAGTTTAATTTTACTCATTTAGACTTTGACATATAACGTCTAGTCAATTGTGATATGTTTTGTTTAGTGTATTTAATTTAAGCCACTGAATGTAGTACAGATTCATCAAAAAATTTTAAAAATCTGAATGAAATTCAAATTTTGTACAAGAGAGTGAAAGCAAAATGAACATTGTCGACGCCATTTGGCGAAACGATCAGAGTACCTTTAATATTTCCTGAATTGTCATTGCGTGCCCCTAGAGCAATGAATGTAGCGAAAAAGGCTGGGGGTTTAGGCAATGCAACTTGCTTCTCTCAATAACGGGTTCCGTACCTCACGCGGCCACTAGGGGCTGAGACAGGCAGCGAGAATGACGTGCATACGACGGAGAGAAGGATAACAGCTGTGGTAGGTTCTATGTGACCTGACCATATGACCGCTACCTATCTTCTCACCTCCTGCAAATTTAACTCTGTTGTGTCCATAACTAACTAGTATTCGCACATTGATCAAACAAAATGATAATATTTCGTACAAAGCATATTATTAGTCATACCGTCTTAAACTCTTTTCAGGGGTCACCAGATTTGAACAACGCCCTTTCAAAAAGACCTTAAAACAATTATGTAAGTTCCCGTTCACTGATGCAGATATAACTACACATTTGGCAGTGAGTCATTTATACGGTTAGGGATAGCAAAAGTTTTCAAATGTTTATTTCTAATGTGCTTACTTACAGGGCGTTCAAAAGGTTGCAATTATAATTTTTTATTTTTAACAGTTGAGTTTCTCGTTGTGATATGAAATATTCGTCTGGAATTTTCTTCAAATCATGAATGAAAAGAAATAGAGAAACTTTAAACGTAGGCCTGTCATTTTTTTTGGTACCAATCTCAATACAATACCTTAAGCTACATCTTAAAATAATAGCCCATGTTACCAGAACGACAGGAAGAACGTTTCTTGGAAATTTGTTTTTGCAGTTCGCCCGATTTTAAGTTTGAACTTACAAAGTAATATTTCAAATCCAAATTGCCGGAAGTCAAGCCCTCATCAAAGGTAAACCAACTGTCAGATTTCAAATAATGTGCAACATATCACTCCTGTGACGTCAATTAAATTTTTGTCTGAATCAGATGTTTCTGTGAGAATAACTTTTTTCAAATTTGTAAGAAATTACTTCGTAAGTTGAAATTCTCATAAGGTAAAAAAAATTGTGAAAGTTAGCTTTCAAAAGATTTGGGAACGTAGGGAAATAAGGCTCAAGCTATAAAGAACATTGACAGCGAAACAACTATATTGCCGATGTAAACTCAAAATATAGTAATTTTTATGCCTTTTGAACGCCGAGAAAAGGGTTATGTTGAACCAAATAAAGTTTGTCTGGCGCAACCAAATTAATTGTTTGTATAGAGGCTGTAAATTATTTTGTTATTGGAAACAAATTATTTTGTTGTTCTTATTTGGTCGCCCCAAACAAAGATTTCGTTTGAGCAACTAATGAATTGTTTGACTCTACGTGCACTGAATAGTTTCGTATAATACAAAAAGAAATGGAAACCCAAACGAAATTCGAATTTAATGCGCTTTCGCCTAAGCGCTATTCTCTATCTACCTCGGCTAAAGTGTCTTCTGACTAAGTAGGAATGTTTTAAAGTAAATGCATTTCGAATACTGGACAACGTGTGGCAAATATATATCTCGAGTTTAACAGCTCTACTTTTTGCTTCCTGTTGAAATTGTTTAATTAAAATGTTTATAGCATTATCAAGTATCAATAAATGTACTAAGAATCACTATTACCACCGACATTTTTACAAAAAAAAAAAACCAGTGGCCAAACAATTATATAAAGTTGATTCAACCAAATATATTTTGTACACATTCTAATTCATTTTGGCTCTACATAGAGATTGTGTTAATTCAAGCGTGTATTTTGTTAGATGAACGAAATTTCTCTGGATACTTTTCAAGTATTGTTTACTCGACAAAATATTTTGTTGTGGCAACTAAATGTACTATTGTTGACCCTATACAAAAAAAAATATTCTGTTGGCTGGAAAAAAGCTTCGTCTCAGTGAAAGTAATCGTCCAACGGCCTGCTGACGAAAATAGTCAGTGGGCCGCGCTGTCTGCAAGAAGGCCTGCCACCACACAGACCCGGATTTCAGGGCGTGGTAAACATGGCGGATGTTGCCGACTGCCGACGGGTTTCTACTCTAGATGCTCCCATCACTCCACAAGTGTATAACATGTTCAATGGTAACGTACATTCACGCCTTTCTACTACTGAGACTATTAATTACATCCTCTTACTTATTCCTATTCTAAAATACGCCCTTTCTCAACGAAGACATATAATTTCAAAATAACTAACCACGACCCCCACAACTCATTTTCTAGACCAAATTTGACTCTACAAATGGAAGATATTTTCACAGTTTCTCTCTCAAAATTGAATGGGCTAAAAATGAAAGAGTTAATTAGAATGTTCTAATTTTATTTACAATAACTACAAACATAGTTATATCAACTTAACATCTCACAATAAATTTATATCACTTACTGTTTGCAATTAATGACTTCAGTTAATTCAACTTTTAACTACCGGGAAGAAATCGATGATATTAAACAATAAAAAATCAGTCCCAATAGACAGTGTATCCATATATTTAATTATTTTATCAATTAAGTTTCCATAATTGACAGTTCCAATATTTACAATAAAATCCGTATTATATGTCCACTCAGCCCCACTTCAGTTTAGTCCATGTCCCGCCAGTTCGCAATGTTCTAGAGTTCTCAGAGCGCCCTCACACACAGTAGGCATCACTTGCCGGGTTTCACGCCATCTCATCCATTCACATCAAGAACATCTCGCCCGCAGTCATACCGCACTACACCTTCGCGCCCGCACTCAGCTAGATGGCTTTCGCCAAAACTGCTGGCCGCTGGGCCGCGGCAGATTTTATAGTGACATTGGCCGTCATCCAGAAATTTCTATAATTTCCGAGTTGCGTCCAGTGTCCTAATTCCCAGAATATTCTTGCGCCTTCGCTACATTTGTCGTCATTTCCGTTGTCAGTTATCGACGGGCTTCCCAAAAGAAGGCGAACATCATGGCAGCAGTCGTGTTGGCCCGGGGTGAGGGGATGATCGAGGAGGGTCACCCCCACAGAGCCAGACCGCGCGTAACAGAAGTTCGCAGCTCCTGCGAGCTGCAGCTCGTAATAATGTAATTAATTCATTTAAAGGCTGTTCACGGTAAACTAAGAAATTTATAAAGCCCTTCTTAAGACCTACTTGCATGCAAGTTATATATTGTTCCGCCTTATGTAAAATTAGCATTGCCATGGGTCTCGCCACTTTATTCATGCGTCCGTCAAGTGAAACTGTGAAATTATTAGACAAGTAAATATTTTACAAATCTGCTCATTTGTACACTTCGATGTATTAAAGATAACAGGAAGCGAAATAAATAATTTAAGTTATCACAAATGGTGACCTAATACTTTCTATTTGACGTTAAGATATGGAACTACTTTCCATCCATCGTTACCAACTTTACTGGGTGCATGTCTCTAAGTGCGCCCGGGAAATATATGCAAGTAGGAGCAGTGAAATTTTTCTAAGGTTGATTTCAAAGGTGCTCACTCTATCGTGAACAGCCTTTACAAGGGCGATTTACGTCCCGATTTACAGCAAAACATATCCGATGAATTACAGAAATTTGACTTTGAATTTAAATTAAGGTTTGGATGAAATTCTACTCGGCAACAAACAATACATCTTAATATTTATTCTAGTGTTTTCCATTTACTTAATACTTTTATATAAAGATTCGGAGAATAATTCGATGCCAGTAAATGTAATTGTGCATTATTTAATGAAAAAAAAACTATCTTAAGTACCTACAGTAATGATGGCAGTCTATTATAGGCTGTTCAAGGTACAATGAGCACTTTTTAAGGCCCTACCAATAGGCTTTAATCTTTAATAAATATAAAATATAATTAATTACATCCTCAGACGTTAACTCTTGAGAAAAGTAAAATGTATAGATTGTGTTAATTAGTTACATGACAGTGTTTGAATGAAAAAGTGGGAGAAAGATGAAAATTGACTAAATAGAAAATTTTTGCAAGGCCTTAAAAAGTGCTTACTTTACCGTGAACAGCATATATATATATATATATATATATATATATATATATAATGCGTTAGCGTACCAACGAAAGTGTCTGTAATAATATAAATCGGTTGCTTGGTTTGGCACGCATTAGAGCAACAACAAAAGGCTTTATATTAATATATTTACGATTTACTGTTTTTCTGGCAACACTAGAAGGGCACATGATAAGTAGCCACTAGGCACTAGGTTCGAGCAGCGGTAGGTCTTAGGTGTGATGGAAACACACATCAAATGAATTGAAAGAAGGAAACAAGCTGGAATTTCAAAAGTGCATAGGTAACTGTATACACATTATTGGTTCAGGAAGAACTGTAGAGGAAAAGTGGCAGTCGTCTATTTAAAATATCCACGTACTGTAGGTTCCAAATTTAAAGGAATGTTCATGAACGAGATACAATATTTGGAAACATAATCGGTGTGAGAAATTGTTATACGTCTGTTCCCATGCACTGAGAGATATAATTGCATATGTCAAATACATTTATTTAAAAGCATTTGTTTAAACTGCATAATGTTCATTCAGATAATCTGCGCTTTATCCAAACATCTGTCTACGTTCCCTTATAAACAAATAAATAATTTAGAAATAATTCTAAAGCTTAACACTTATTTGGTGTTCCATTTGTATATGTTCACACACATATTTTACATCTAAAGACTTTCATCTGATCGGTTTGGTAAAACGTTGTAAATAACAAGGTAGAGTCAAATTATTACTTTATTTGGAGTAAAATAGTACTTAGATGCAACTGTATGACGTATCTATTATTAGAAAAATTGTAGCGGCAACGAAATCAGCTCTCCCCAGTTCTGGGTGTAGGGTAATAGCGTCATACGATAGTCTTCGTTCAAATTTACAACTAGACAGTTTGTTCATAATTTTTGTGACAAATAGGCGTGTTTGTTAGCGTATTTATTTTTGCGTAACAACGGTATAAACAATCCTAGTGAAACAAGTTCCACGGGAAACAATAAAATTAAAACTTCAATACTTAAATATACTTATCTATATACGTGTCGCCATATGTTATAAACATATTTATAACGGGGAATTTTACGTAGCAAGCAGTTTGTTTATTCGGGGTCTCAAGGTCTAGCAGCCGGACGCTGAGTTAATGGATTGGAATCATGGTGCTGGCACATGTAATGTATGCAGAGCCATACAAAGCTATAGTTGAACCAACGAAACCTTACACGTTCGGAGTAACCAAACAACAACACCAAAATAATTTGGTTTCCAAATCGAAATATTAAACTGACCCTTTACAAACAAATAATTTGGTTGCCCGAAACATACTCTGTTCTTTTCAATATAACACTTTTCTCAGTGATGTCCCGAGAAACTCTGAAACACGCAAGGGTGAGAAAGGGAGCGGAGAAATAATGTCAGGACTTGTAGGGAGTCTCCCAGGTGAAATTTTTCGAGGGCAGGTTAGAAGTGTATGGGCCTCAAGTGTTCCCACTAGGGCGAGTTCCCGCGCCAATGCAAGCCCTTATTTATCGTCCAGGTAGTCGAGGGATGGTTGAGGGGGAGGGGCAGGAGCAGGACAATATTGGAGGGACGGTGTCCCGCGGCTGTCCTGGATGACGGTCGCTTTCGGCCGGGGGGCTTCGTGCATAGTTAATGGTGCGCCGCAAGGAACGAGTCGAAACATCGAGACACTTAGGGGAGCTACTTAGTATCGACCTGCCACCGCGACGTGGCTACACGGAAACGCACGACCAGCGGCGTAGCTAAATTCCTCCTGGACAAGCTGGGGCAGGGGGGCGACACTCCACGCGCCCTTTCGAGCCACTCATTTCTCCGGTCATAGTCGTGCAGCCAACGCCGAAAGTGCAATGTAAATATATTCATGTTTGAAAATTTGAGGCGCAACCGAGATACCCTTGCTCTGTTTGTTACTGTGAGGTGCCTAGAAAAAAAATCTATTTTTAATATACAGGATAGAAATTAAACGCCCGAACTGCGGGAGTCGATTCCTGTTGAAAAGTAAGGTCGAAAATATACGGGACACCATATAACTAAACAGAATATTATAGGATATATGAGTCTGCAAAATTGGATTTTGAAAACGTATTGTCTCTGAATGCCTTCTACCCACATGACGTCCCATAAGGACGAATTAGACACGCCCATTTGACGCTCTATGGAGCATGTAGTAGTGGTGGGCTTGCCGTTGATGTGCTGACGTATCACTTCCTCAAACCTAACAGTGCGCACAGACCGAGGACCGCCATCTTTACGTATGTTTCTCTGCACCGTGGGAAGCATAAGTCTCATTTTTGCTGCGGACTTTGTAGTCGTTGTATAATGTATCCGCCAAAAATACGTATTAAAAACCCAATTTCATAGGATCATATCTCCTTGAATATGTCATTTAGGTATATGGTGTTGAATATTTTTGACGTTATTTTTCATAAGGTATCACCTCCCGCAGTTTGGGCGTTTAGTTTCCTAACAACCTGAATAACAGATTTCACAACGACAATTTTGTGACTTCACTCGATCGTTGCACAGTCACTGCTCTGTTCCACTTGATACCTTGTGCCTTGCCTGCTGTTACGTTAACCTAGACAAAATCGTTGATTTTATATTTGGTTTATTAGAAGGACGTTGAAAATACAAATAGGTTTGAGAAAATGCAGAGCTACCAGTCTACAATAGCTAATTGTAGAAAGTATTGGAAGTCAACCCCCAAAATAATGTATACCAGTTTCCAACTGGAAGAACAACAGAAAAAAATTAAAACAAAAGTCGTTACCATGACAACGTTTACGTTGACAAAGATGGTTTACCTTAGACTTTGTCATCAGTTTAGTCAATACCTTATTTCAAAGCGTTTCATCGTACTGATGTCTATTGACGAATATTGTTATGTTGTTCATTTTAATGTAACGTGTTTACATTTTATAGCAAAAAATAAGAGATTGACGCATATGCCTAAAAATGCTCTAATTAAATTCACGTTATTTAACAAGTAATTATTTCATACTTTTAATGATTACTTTAAACACGTTCGTTAAACATAATAATATTTCCTATTTGACAGCATTTCCCATCTTAACAGTTTACAATTTGTAGGCATCGCCTCTCACGGATAAACAAAATTGCCTGTAAGTTTTCATGCCAGCGTTTATTTAGGCAGTCGCAGCAAATACTGAGTTTTAGCATGCGGTTATAATGAGTAGCGACAGAGCATCTGAAGTTGAGAGGAGACACTGATAATGTATTGCGTATATGTGAGCGAGTGTTCAGACGTAAATAACCGTTACTTGAACTAGACCACGGTAAAATATTGCTTGCTTTAAATTGTTGTCAACTTGTAATAGAAAAGTTGCAACAAGTAAGGGGATCAGCCCAACGAAAATCATAACTTTAACATGCCCAATGACTTTAGAAGTACCTCAGTCACAGCCTCACTTTCAAACAAAACTTTGTGTCCTTTGAAAAGATGAACCGTGCTACGAGAAGAAGTGCCTTGATTTTGTGTTTTCCTTGAGCACACAAAACTTACTTTAGCCGCAATTTTCACATGGTAGAAAAATTCTACAAACGTATGTTCGTAGAAATGTGGCCCGGCCAAAAATGGACTAAGAATTTCTAATTTGAAAGCGATATCATTAAATGTAGCCGATACACGCCTTATATTACTTAACACGTGAAAGGCTGCCTATCATTTTACTCTGATGGTCCTTTACTAGGCAGTCGTCTTAACTAACAGCATTTTCAATGCTTTGAAATATTTTAGTGTCCTCAAAACTTTTCATGAAAAAATACTAAAAAACACTTTTTGTATTCACAAAATAACAGTTTAGAGAACACTTCAAAAGAACTTTGTATTCACAACAAATATATTAGGTAGCCTGAACTTCCATAAATTATTTTAACGATCACATTTTATTTTTTGTGTAGGGATGTTGATGATCTCAATCTGGCAAATGCTTATTCACTTGTTCACTTGTACACTTTGTACCTTATGAGGAATAAGTCATAACGAAGACTATGTGGATTTGAACTTACTGCCAAATCAATTTGTGAAATACAAATTGGTGTTTACTTAAATATGAGATGAACTATTTTTATGGCATTTAAGTAGAATAATTTTAGAAAGGGGAGAGGGGGCATTAACTTAAAAAATAGCGCTTAAATTAACGAGCTGGAACTTGCACACGAACACACGGCTTACTCTTAGGTTTCGAGGCCAGAACTTCTAAGTTGTAAGGTAAGGACGTGAGCGAATCCGACTACGGACATAGCCTCGGAATCAATAAGGTGTATCACGGAAATAGCAGGGCTGGGGGAAGTATTTATATCCAATCCGTTATAAGTGGCCGGTGTGCAGAGGGGCAGGTAAGTTAGGGCGAGGCCCGGCAAGTGGCTGCTTAGCAGACCCTGCAATATCTCCGTGAGATACCGTCGCGCGATGGCAGACGGATGTGTTGGCGCGGTCACGACCGCGTGATTTAAGACGTAGGCCCGCGGGCAGCGCGAGCCGAGCCGGGGAATATGCCGGCAGGGAAGGGTGCCCATAAACACGTCATAGCGCCGAGGAGCTTGTAAATCAGGCGTCCTCCCCACCCCGAGTAACAGGTTCGTGTAAGGCGGGACGCCTCACTTGGCCGTAAATCAAGCTCGCCGCGGAATTGGGGGGGGGGGGGGGGGTGGCGGGCCACGCGCGTCTCGCGCTCGGAATACTCACTATGTTCGCGGCAAAACTGACTGCGCACCACATGTTTCATTTTACAAGCAGTGTTTCAAGCGTGGTGACTACGCAACCGCGCCGGAATGCAAGGGAAGGGGAAACGGGAGATCCTCGAGAAAACCCGCCGACCAGCGGCATCATATGGCAGGAGTCGCACACGAAAATCGGAGGGCGACATTTTTGGGAATTGAACCCGTTTCGCCTTGGTGGGAGGCGAGTAGTTTAACCAATGGACCACCGCGGCCTCGCTAAACCTCCGTATTTAGCAAAAATAAATTACGCTCTTGATTCGTTCCTTATCAAGGCCAACAATGACGAGCATGTTACAGAATGATAAAATATATTTAACAGTATTACCAACCCTTCATTTACCCGCACAGCCGATGGCTATTTTCCATGGTCAGTGGCCGTGAACGAAGATAACTGTTCCAAGATGTATGAGTAATGCCACTATAGACTACAAAAGTATCCGTTTATCTATCTGCCACCAACAGCGGACACCTTTAATTTGATCAAACTGTAACATGTGAAAAATAACGTCGCGCTATGAAATATAAAGGCTGGAGATTTGTGGGCGGTAGTAATACCGATTGCAACTCTACACTACGATCGTGTTCAGCAAGTCACATGTCGTACCACAGGCGAATAAACAGCAGGCAAGGTAGAACTGGAGAAATGTTTGTTTTCCAATGCTCTCTGCATGTTCACTGAACCAGACGTCCCCTAAATACAAAGAAAGTATGCTCACACATGCAAAAAAAATCGTTCTGTGTAATTGTGCTCAGTTGTCCAGAGACTCCGTAATACTAAAGAAGCAGATCTGCAAGACAGTGACAACTGTAGAATTTAATTACATTTTCTATTTTTCAACCAGAGCGCGCAAAAGTAATAAGTAATTAGTAAATAAATTACTGACAAGTGCATATAATAACTTCGGAAATACAATGTTTTAATTAGAGTTTCAATTTTTCATGTGGAACAAGTACAGAGGTTCAATTGTTAGTCTAGAAGAATCTGTCTGTCGTTCTTCAAGTGACTACCTCTTCGGCTGCGACTGACTTGGATCGAGCGAGTTGTATCATGCAGTATAGGCCATTCACTGTAAAGTGAGCACTTTTTAAGGCCCTCCCATCATGAATAAACCACTAATAAATATGTTTTATTGCAGTCTCAGATATTAAATTTTAAGAGTGGTGAGATGTATATACTGTGTGTATTAGTCACACTGCATTGTTTATATTCAAAAGTGGCAGAAAGACAAAAATAGGCTGGTTGGAAAATTTTAGCAGGGCCTTAAAAGTGCTCACTTTACCGTGAATAGCCTATAGTTGATTTGACTTGCGATCCTGCTTGCGTACAGGGGTGGCTTTATTGTTGCCAATTTCGGTTCATATAAATCCATGCCAAACTTCCCACATCCTTGTACACTCAATTAAAATAGTTGTTGTCCTCATAGCACAAAAATGTTGATAAAACCAGTAAAAATTTAACACTTCTCTTCATCGCACAGAATTACACCCCCCCCCCCCCTTTTTTTTCATACTCACGAGGTATTTCAAATTTTTTTGGTTCTCCATATCGTTAACGCATATAATGATGCAACCATATTTTCCAGCAAATATTGTTATTAGTATCTTTGCTGAATCCTTTTTTAAAGCATTTAGACCGTTTTTGTTTTCCATTTTTAATTCTTTTAGTTTTTTTCACTGACCGCAATTTTCTTGCCGATGTTCAGATATGTACTGTCGGCTTTCTATCCCAGGATGTTTGACCCGTGAAACATACACATTAGCGATACGAATGAGTACTATTTAGCTTACGTAATAACGTACTTCATGAATGTCATGTTTTTTTTTTAATAGCATGTTATTTGGTATTTACTGAGATTTAGTCATCAGAAAAAAGTAAGGTATGCAATTCCTACGTTTTCAACGTGTAGCAATTTCGCGCAGGACATTGTGCTGTATTTATTGTATCATTTTGCGGATTCATGTGAAAATAATGGAATTATTTAGTTCCACTTTATCTTCCCAGAATCTATTTTCGTACTTACTTGTGTCGTATGCTGAAGTGTACATTCCCACTAAGAATTTAAATAATTAAAAATAATTTCCTAAAAATTATGACTAATAGTATAACTGCTTGGTCTTTAATCGTTTTGTATAACCAGTGTGTTATACAAAGAATAAGTATGACTTATCCACAAAGAAAAGTATACACACATCCATATCTCATGCAGAATGTAAACCCAGAATAATTGGCACAGTAAGTTAATGTTCTAATAACCTGTAGAAGGATGTACGAAATTCAGTTTCAAAGCGCAAGGCATAAAACATTTCACACCGCCATTTCAAGAGATGTCGGAGGGCTGTTCTAAATGAGCGCTAAAACTGCATGGTGCGCAGTTGTTTTTATTTCACCAATAGTGGAACGGAGCGGCTAGGGAATATCGTGATTACGTGGTGAATAATTCGCGAGTGAATTCGTCAGGGGAGATCACGATGGACGTTCCATGGTGTGCTGCAAAGCTTGTCACGTGTCGGGAAGTGTGTAGCCATGGGTGGGGGAAGAATTGATGGAGGAGGTATAAAGGGAGGGGTGGGGAAGGACCAGGGGGGTTTCACTACGCGCATGTAGGGGGTCGAAGCTCTACAGGGATTTCGTGGGCCACTAAGTTATTAGGTAGAATGACTTCCCCAAATGTTGAAATAATGAAAATAATGTTCATTAATAAAGAAAGCTGTACATTTTATAAACAGTATAATTTTGTTTCTAAATATACTTAACTCACGAGTAAGTTAAGTGCAATTATTATCATTATCATTCATAAAACATATAATTTTTATGTAAGCATGCACTGTCAGCGCCTGAGTGTTGAGATGGTCACTTGTTTTGTTTCTGTTGTCATGTTCGTTGCTAGAGACGGTGGAGTTTATGTTTGCAACCAATTGCAGGAATTGGAATAATTGAACTTGATTGAATTTTCATATACTGAATACCAAAGAAAAAATGGTACAAGAGTTATTGATATCAGCGAAAATGACTTTTTTAAAAGAAATACATATGTGCAATTAGCATCTAAATAAACGATTATGCAGTTAACAGAGTAGCTAACTTATGTATTCTCTACCATTAATTATTAAACACACGCTTAGTTCCATCTTACCTTTGTAAACATAGCATTTAATTATAACATTTTTACCAAATTGATATTAACAGTAACTAAAACATCTGTCTTGAAAATTGAAATAATTATATTTAAGAGTCGGACCGTTGGCAGCAAATTCCACATAATATCCCAAACACAGAGAAAAATAACGATCCACCAAAATAGCATTGGCCTTAGCCTCTTTATCTCACTTGCCTTGTGCGCGCATGCACGTGTATCGACAACGTGGCGCTTGGAGGACGCGCAGACAAGACACACGTACTTACATACACACACACGCGCGCGCAGAGTTGGCATCTGCGGGGGTGAAAAAAGGGGGGGGGGGGAAACGAGCCAGAAAGAAGGAGGAGAGCCATCGATAACATTTTCAGGTTCGTTTCACCCGGCCTGCGTCAGTGGAACTGGCCCAGGGAGGGGTTGGCAGGGGTTAGTAGTCAACCGAGTTAACGGATACGGGACCCCAGCAAGCGAAGCTTGTAGAGAAATTGGCGGGAGGATCGCTCCTTGCTATAGGCTGTTCACAGTTAAATGAGCAATTTAGAAAGCCCTGCTTAACATCTACTTGTATACACGTTGCGTATTCCTCCGCCATATGTAAAATTAACATTTCCGTGGGCCTCATCACTATATTCGTACGTCGGTCAAGCGAAACTGTGAAATTATTAAGAAAATAAATACTTCACAAATCTGCTCAATTTTACACTTCTCCGTGCTGAACAAACAGAAAGCGAAATAAATAATGTTAAGTCACCACAAAGGGTTATCTAACACTTTTTATTCGATGTTAAGATATGGAACTAGTTGCCATCCATCGTTACCAACTTTACTGCTCACATGTCCGTTAAAATACATGCAGGTAGGAGTAGTGATTTTTTTCTGAGGTTCATTTCTAAAGTGCTCACTTTATCGTGAACAGCCTTTACCACTCACCACTTTATTTCCCTGGACCATCCTATAACGCACTCTTACTGAATATATAAAACTACAGTAGAGGGAACTATAATCCATTCACGGTAACTTCAGCCTTTTCTGAAGCCGTGCTAAAGTTCTACTTCCAGAATATTCCTCCGCCTCGTGCAAACTAAGCTTAACTAAGTCTGGAGAATTACACCAGAGGACAAGGCACCGCATTCGTGCGCGCTCAGTGCAACAGTATTTTGTAAAAGGACTATGCCTATTTTCTCCCTGATTTTAATTCAAATTATTTATAAATGAAGCATTATAATTTATAAATAAAATATGAATAACATTTCAATTTAACAGAAAAAGAGTATCTTTTCTGAACACAAGTATAAATCGCCTGTGATATATGTCATATGTTGGAAATAACAAAATACGTCGTACAAGGGGAGATTTTTCAAAGGTTTGATTCAAAAAGGCCGAAGAAACCGTGAACGGTATATATAGCCTTTTCGCGTTTTATTCACACTTTTTGAATCAAAAGTAAAAAAAAAGAAACACGTGTATGACGTATTTTGTTGTTTCCTTAGAATGCTATGCATTAAAGGCTGTTCACTATCAAGTGTGCAGTTTTTAAATCAATCTAGAAAAAAGTCAATGCCCATACCTGCATATAATTCAACGGGCGCACTCAGTGACATGCGCCCAATAAAGTTGGTAACGATAGTTGGAAAGTAGTTCCATATCTTAACGTCGAATAAAAAGTGTTAGGTAATCATTTATGATAATTTAAATTATTTATTTCGCTTTCCGTTGCTTTAATGCATCAGTGTGTAAAAATTAGCAGATGTATAAAATATTTACTTTGCTAATAATTCCACAGTGTTACTTGACCGACCCATGAATAAAGTTATGAGGCGTATGGCAATGTTGATTTTATATAATTTGGAAGAATACACAATGTGCATACAAGTAGATCTTAAGCAGGCCTTTCAAAAGTGCTCATTTTACCGTGAACAGCCTATACAAACGTTTTATACTTGTGTTAACAAGGGTGTTGGTAATGCACAGTAATAAATAGTTCTTATGCTAAATATCATGTAAATGAGTGCGCACGAATATATTGCGTTCTTTTCGTGTAATTTTCTAGTTTCGATTAAGCTTTGTTTGCATGGGCGTAGGAATATCCTGAAAGTAGAACTTTAGCAGGGTTTCAGAAAAGTTGTAAGTAACTGTGAATAGCCTAGGCTATAGTGCATCTGTGCCGAATCCTAGCCGTAGACGCTACTGAAACGGACTAGCAGTACTTTCGTAAGTCACTCTCAAGTAGCAACAAAACAGTAAAATATATTCTTCTACGGACTTGTTGCGAACTACAAGTTAAAACTCTGTGAGATTATTCGTTATGAAATATGATATAGAAAACCGTCTAATGTGATCATTAAGGAAGTGAGAGACGCCCGAAAATAGGGAAGAATTAATTATTTGGGAAATATCAGAAATCAGTACGTTTCGTACAGAATCATTTGCCGGACTGTGCAACACCAAAAGGCAACGTTTCGTGTTTTTTTTTAATGTGCACGTGATCTATACGTCATAAAAACCGACAAACACTCACCGGTTGCAAGCACATTCTTGTTGATTAGTAACACGACGTCCCTTAATTTCCTAACGATGTGCACGTTATCTCCCGCCAAACGTTCACGAATCCAATATATCTCATCAGGCCAACATTACTTGCAAATTTGCTCTTTTGTCTCATGTGTGTTTCTGACATTTCGCAAATAATTAATTTTAATTCCCAAATTGTTGTTTTCCATTACGAATTATGTACGTGAAGTTCGGGGTCATTCGGCATGGCGAGGGAAGGTTACACAGGTACGTGGCCCATTCCCGCATCACTGCACGTCCCAGTAAACTACTGGAGCACTCTTATGGTTTCCAAGCCATTTACGTTCTGGCACTCACCTGTTCAGTATAACGGTTCACGTACCGCTTTCAAGGATGCAGGTAAACAAGCTTTGTTATACTCACTCATGTTGGCGAATTGTAAAAACAAAACTGTAAACGCCTATGAATTCTCAAAATATCCCTCTCGTTTACGAAACCCCGCACGAAAAAATTAAATATCATGAAACTACATTTTAAGGAAGCGATCTGGGACTAAGCAGGTACACCAGTAACGGATATTTATTGATTTCAAGGTATATGTACTCAGGAATAATTAGAACTGATTACTTTGCAGAGCAGTTATCGCAACACTTACATAATAAACTTAATAAATGCAAGAAATGAGACTTGAAGATATGAAAACGGAAGAAAAATAATTCTCAATAATTAATCAAGCTTTTCTCAGACACAGAATAACAGAGTTTTAAACGTAGAATATTGAGAGAGCTAAGATTTAATAACGAAGAAACCACGATGAATCAACTTCGAGATTCCGTAAAAATGAACCTCGTAACAAAAAAGTTAAGTTATTCAAAACCAAACTATTAATGAATGACTATGGTTGGAACTGACTTGAAGTTTCGTTTGCAGCGAGATAATTAGAAACGGAATCAGAAGCTGACAACTGTCAGGAATGGAGATGGAAGCGGTCATCCTCGAATTGGCCTGGAGCTTCTTTACTTGCCAACGGATGTCGGAAACATGGATGGACGGGACATGCATTGAAACTGAGTTCTTCTGTATGTGAGTCTAGTGTTTTATCACTGCAACTTCTCGCTCCAAACAATAATGATGGAACAGCAAAACTGAACAGATCTTAAGAATTGTGAAGATTATAAATCTTGAAGAAATTAAACTATCAAAACAGAAAATAAAAATACTACTAGGCACACGATATTTCGGTATGGACTAGACTTACTTGCACCTATTGCTAGTTGTAAGCGAGAATAAACTTCATTAACAACTGACGTATCAGTGGACACGTACACTATAAATTCGAATCAGTGGAAAACCACTGATTCGAAGTGAAAATGGCGTCACTGAGAATCAATGAAAAAAAAAAAAAAAACGGACTGTTTCAGTGGAAAAAATACGCTGATTGGATAAGTGACGTGAAAAATGTCACTGATTCTAAGCGGAGCCATTTTCACTGCGACAGTGGTTTTACACTGATTCGAATTTAAAGCGTATAATACAATTGGGATGATTGACGAAAAGGTGCAAGCCTGCATTAATAGTTCAATGAGACTTTCTTCGATACAAATCGCGGCAAGGTGGGCAATGCTCAATAATGCAATCATATAAGTATAATGTTTTCTTCGAACAATATAAATGCATTTTTACAAGGCATTGAAATCACTAACGAGCCCTAAATCTTTATAAATAGAACACGCGTACAAGAACGAATGATTATGAAGTGAATACATATTTACATTTATCCAATTAACAGAGAAAAGGTGTTTTTAAATTACCAACATACTACGTTTATAGACTAAATTGACAAAAAGTCAGCTGACGATGTCAAAAATTGTTGCTGTGTTATATTACTTACAAAAATAGTTTCACAGCAATTACATCCGTACGAAGTTTCCGTAGAGATGAAACCTACGAACATCAATCAAAAGCGCTGCGTAAGAATGCTCTTCCATCACAGACATATTTTAAAATATACGTAACCGAAGTAAGAACTGAATGGCGGACAACACCGGAGAGAATGTTTATAGTAAAAAATACAACTTTATATTGTTATTTGTGGACGAACAGCTAATAATTAATTAATTGTTAATTGTTATACTGTAATCTGAAAAAACACACATTTTTACGTTGACGAAAAAGAATACAATAATATTTACAGATGAAACAAGAGTAATAGTTTTCTTGGATATTTAACTGAAAATGTCAAAAATAGTAATTTACGACCAAATAATATTGCAAATCAGAGACATTTAATAATGCGCAGTAGGTACATGTACAGATGCACTGCGTATGTTTGGAACGCCATATGGCATGCATTAAAATTATACACAAATAACACAGCTCGAAAGCAACAGAACATCGGTAAGGCCAACGACCGGATAACAAGATCACTGAAGGGTGCCAGGATAAGCTACAGAGGCATAACCTTAAAACCAACGATGATAACATCGATGACAAACATGGTAATAGTGGCTATAACGATTATGACAGCTGAAAAGGTTTCATTTGATTTAAAAGTTTATTGTATTACAAAATATATATGCAAATACGCTAGGATACACCGAACAGATACATACTGTTTTAAAAGAAGGCAGAGTGAACTGTAAAAAATAAATGTAAAATAACACATACATATTTTTGTTAATGTTACATTTTGTATATATGATTTGTAAAACAACTACAATAGTGTAATCTTACACAAATGCTATTAGGAATTCATAATGTACTACAAGTCTTTGGTGAAAATACATTAATGTATTGCTTAGTAAATATGACGTTGGTGTTAATTTATACATTTTCAAACATGCTTAAAAACACACCTACTCCATGTATTAAAACCTCAAAATATATATATATTTTTTTACTGCTACATGGTCGTTGTATAAACTCACAATGTCAGTGTAGTTGTGCATCATCCAGCGTGTAATTTTAATGACCGTGTATGTGTGAACTTGCATTACATTCTGGAGTATCTGTGAGCGTATATTTACACACAAAATTCTCGGCAATTTTTCAATTTTTATGTGTAAATTGCTAAAACGACTACTCTATTTGCAATTTTACACTAATAATCCTAGGAATTCAAATATATCTACAGGCGGTTTTTTTTTAAAGATGTGAACTAGCGGTATGGAGTATAACTGCTGCAAACTCCATCTGTGTGTTCAAAAGGAAAACTTAAATCCCACAGATTGGATATGTTGGCAGTTGCATAAAACTACGTATTCTATATCTGAAGTCAGTTTTTATCCACATTTTGTAGATAATTTTTTTACAGCTCTGTTAGACTACCAAGTTACAAAACGGAATAAAATAACGCGAAAATGGTAAAACTACACATGTATAATATGTGAATTTACATGACACAGTTGTAGAAGAACAGATACTGACGGTAAAATTGCTTAGTAAAACAGGGAAATATGTACAGAATGTTGTATTTAGAGTTACAGTAAACCCGTAATTGTACTTATTTGTAAGTAGAAGAAGACATACACTGTGGTAAAATTACAATTGCAATGTCTGCGTAAATTTACTTGCCGTAGAGAAGAAATATATGAATGTTGTAGTTTATTTTCTTCTTCATAGTAATTGTAATTTTACACCATTCTATTTAAATAATTGTACAATGTGCATGTTATTTTACTAATTTGTAGGATAAATTTACTTGGACATAGATTAAAAAAACATTGACATATGTAGATGTAAAATTAAACCGACGTCAGTGGAACCAAAAACATTATGTGTAAATTTACACAATACTTTTAACAGTGTGAATTCCGCAATTCCAAACTTGCCTCTAATTGTAGAATAAAGTGGACACAACAGAATGGAAAAATGAAATGAAAGAAAATGGAATTCAACTAAAAACAATAAAACTTTAAAGACGAATAATAGGATTTCCAACTAATCAAGTGCACAATCAGTTTTATAATTGCTCCGGAACACAAAATACAATGTAATGGGAAAAAATCACATATGAGTAAATGCGTGACTCGAAGCCTTACGGCATCGCAAAAATTTCACAGTTTGTAACTGAAAATATACGCAAATGTGAACATTATCAAAACTAAGTGTCATGGAAAAACTAAATTAACGAAAAATAAACAAACAATATTTGAATCTTTCTCGCAGCCGATGACTAAGCAAATGTGAAATGGTTGTGTCGTTTGTGACTGATTGCATAATTTTCCACATCGAGGCCACAAAGCGGCATTGTTTAGTTGCTCAGGCATTATTTAATATTAAAAACCTTACCGCTAAAATAGGCAAGACATGGAAAAATAAGTGGAAAACTAGTCTTTCTTTATAATTAGCTTTTCAACCAGCTCATTTAGTTAGCAGTTTTCTTCGCGTTTGCCCTTTTAAAAGAGGTCACTTGCCAGGTACTTGTTATCTCTAAATTCATCTTCGTTCCAAAATACCACCTCATCGCATACGTTGCTTTATTATTCACCTTAATAATACGTTAAAATTTCTTCGGCCTCAGCAGATTTTGCGTAAAAGCTACGTTCTAATATGTGGTTACAGTTCTTCGAGAAGGAAACAGTATTGCCGTGTCATGGGGCAGCAACACTCTAACACTATCTGATCTAACAGTTAACGTGGTTGGCGGTTATCTCGTGTAAGTTCGGGAAAACATACTATTACGTTAACGCGACCGTAGCACGCCGAGCAATTGTAGCTCGTTATATAATAGCACCTTGAAGCAGCGCAGACCATCGCGTAGAACATATCTACGCTTCATCGCACGAGGGAATTTAATTGCAAGTTGGAGCGCGCACTACCTATGTTGAGCAATAAGATAGCGAAGTTCGTTTTTATCACTCGCAGGGCTAGCCGCTTGTTTCACGCAACTTAAGTTCACGACCTTGGAGTGGGGCGTTTCCTTCCGCTGCTCTGGTTGGCCTTTGGCTTCTGCACTGCAAGGCAAGGGAGAAGGTTAAGGGACCCGCCTGCCTACATCGTTTTTCTTCTTTTTTTTTTTGACCGAGAAGCACGGAAGATATAAGGGCTACACTGGCACATACTACAAGAGCGCCATCGTCGCAATGCGCAGCGCTCTGAACTGACGTGCAGTGTTAACAGTGCTGCGTTTACCTATGGGACTTTCAGCGGTGACCCTATCATTTTATTGCAGAAAATGTGTAGCAAAGTTCAATACAGACTCCTATTGTAATTTTACTCGTGTCCGGCTAGTATGTTTTAATATACGGTAAGAAGTAGGGGCGTTCCGGTCCTGGACCACTTTTTATTAATTGGATTATCAGTTTCATTTGCCCAGTTAATTAATTTGTTTAGTAAACCTGAGCCTGATAAGTGCATTAAATGTTAACACTAATCCGCTACTACAAGGTAGTCATATTTGCACGTCCGATCTGTCCATTATTTGAGTTTTAGCTGTAAGTTTCTGTGCGATATGTAAAGGAAGAATAGGAAGAATATCTCAACATAATTCATGACTGTGTAAACATGATTCCCATTAACTTCAAGTATGTCAGACTATCTTGATCCAGGACTGGTACTACCATGATATTCTGAAAAAAAAAAGCCTTTTTTAACTATGATGCAGGGGCTCCAAAATATTATTAGCAACAAGCTTAGTAACTTTAAAGTATTGTTCCGTCCTCGCCTGGGTTATGGTGTCTTATCGTGGTTAAACATATCGGGGGCGTGTTCAATAGTTTCGTCAAAAAACCAGGATTTCCAACACTCTGCGACGCAGTTCAAACGCCAGGCAGGCTGAATCCTTAATTGATCGCACTGAAAGCCCTCCTTAGAACCTATGTTTCTTCTCAAATTTGTATACTTATGCCACATGAAAAGTTTACATTGGCATTGGCCTTGTGTCGAATAGAGCAATTTCTCTTTTTACATGCTTGCATATCAGACACTATTTTTAGACTTAAGTTAATGCGTACGGCAGTTTTGTAAATAATTTTTAATTTATACAGCTGAGCCTTATGCATGTATTAAATGTTAACACTAATTCACTAATACAAAGTATTCACATTTGCACGACCTTTTGTCCATTATTTGAGTTTTAAATCTTAGTTTCTGTGCGATACGCAAAGGAAGAATAGGAATAATATCTTAACACAATTCACGACTGTAAATACGTGATTCACAATAACTTCAAGTATGTCTGACTATCTTGTTTCAATTATTCGCTCAGTCAGAATACATGAATCAATAGCGTTTACAGTAACTTCATCGTCAATTATTCGTGGGCGCAAAGCACCTCAAGTACGTGACAAAATTTGTAATTATCGTGCACACTTCAATCTACTTTCCAACATTTTCCGGCTCGGTAAGGGAATGTTTGCAATTTTTGGCTATTTCTCACAGTGATTTTCCATACATAGGCTACTTCTGACTGATTGAATATTATGTCCCTTTCAAGCACTTGCTACAAATCACATTTAAATTTGGAAAAATAATCACATCTCTGCGAAGATAACAATATAACCTAGGAGTGGATAATTCTTCCCAAGAAGTCGTATACAGAATGTATCTAAATTCGGCCGACAAACTTCGGCTGTAGGTTAATCACAAAAAAATAAGTTGAAAACATACATGTAACCTATGGTCTAAAGTGAACAGTGAGGGTGGTACACATCGTTGAAGCTGGGCCTTGAACACTAGTTTATTTCAAATATTGAAGATAATATTTAAGATGGAGCACCGATTGTCTGGATAAGGTTAACTGAACAAAGATCTTTAAACGCCACCACACTTGTCGCTGTCAGCAAATTATTTCATGTAAATGATCACTGTTACTACCCCTATTTTGAGCTAACATCCACGTCATGGTGGCATAATAGGGATTTGACCTTTGACCCCAAAAAATCCCCCCAAAAATTTCCAGATTCCAAATAAAAATATATTGGAAAATTATTAAAATTAAAAATATATATATTTAAAAATTCTGGTCCACCAGCAGCCATTTTTCTAAAAGTTTCCCTATTTTACTTAGAAAATCACGTTTTTCCTTTTAAAAAAAGCACGAAGCTTCCTACCTGCAAAAAGTAGCTCTTTTATGCAAAAAGAAGCCACTGAGAGTTTTCGAAAGGCTTCTCAAGACTCAGGACTCAGACCCTACATCCGTAACCTTGAATGACCTTGATCCCAAGAAATTACTATATATATATACATACATATCAGAAATATTTATAAAAGTCAGCAAGCATATTATATCCGAAAATGTATGTGTCAGCGAGCATATTATGTTACTGACTACTACTGCCATACTGGATGCAGGTGACCTTAACCCCGTGATCTTAGATGTCCTTGAAAACAAGAACTCGATAAAAATGGAATAAACTCATAAAAGTCAGAGTTCATATTTACATATTTATATAATTATACATAATTACGTATTGTATAAATTAAATATAATTATATGTCTACATATTTATATACTTATACATTAATATGTATAAAACTAATTAAAAATAATCTCACATTTACGTATTTATATTAACACATTTATATACCAATACATAACTATGTATATAACTTTATTAATCTATATTTTTGCATACATAATTATCTGCGCGTTTTCTTCTGTGGAGAACGAGTATGTGGGTTTTCCAGAGTGCTCCAATTTTTTACATATAAACGTTATGGGAGTAGGCCTTTTGTGGGCACAAGCTAGACTTCTTACTGCTATAAGAACCACATTTATATAGAAGTATGACAGTGTACTTTCTGACACCGCGAGGTGAACATCAATTTGGAAGTGCTCTCTCGTCATACAGCGAAGATGAATTGTGAAAATGAAAATCTGCCTTTAATTTCAACTAAGATGGAGCCACGACTTGCATCATCGCTACCTGTTTGTCGTCAGTATCGATTCTGCGATCGAGTTTACACCTATTGTTGGTCAAAATTCTCGTAGGTATGAGAGAACGGCCTGTACGAAGAGTCCTTTACACACGATGTAGCAATACGACACTGGACCCATGCAGTTTGTACAAGATGATACATTGAAAGAACATACCAAGATCGGCAAGGATTTGTCTACCAGGAGTCACAAGTGTTGCCGCTAGTACCTCTTGCTGCATCGATGTGTACCGATTCGATACTTGATTATGATGAGAAAGTTATTGCTAAAGACGGAATGGGTGTCGTAGAGTCGGTTTGGAAGAATGTACACTTGTAGAACGTTCGGAGGAAGTCGACGAACTTCAAAATAAACTGTCGTCGACCCTAAATACTAATGAGCATACAACTTCTGCTACAAAAAAAAGAAGTAAATTTAATATTAGAATTAAACAGGAAGTGAAGACGATCATGAAAATGGACATGAAGATAGTGATAATGTTGAAGACGATGATGGTGATTTTCTCGATGCATTGACATACATCTCCAACAAATTTGCTGCAATGAGCGATACGAAGAAGGCAGAAGACGTCAAGAATACTGACTACCTATTTCCTGAATACCCGAATGAACTTGTTGATAGACTAAGCTACTTGACTGAGCTTCAAAAACGCGGGGATTTCTCGTGCACTGTTGAGATATATCCAATCATTAGTAAACTGAAGAAAGGAGGCTACATCGAATTATGTGGTGACCAGCTTTCGTCTGAAACCGTAATTACAAAATAATAATGAATTATTATAATTATAAAATAATAGTTTTTTTTCTTTTTTTGTGTGTGTTGTATCCTTTTATCCCTTACGATTTTGAAGTGTTGGTGTGATTCCTCGCGTACAACCATAAATATCCGCATATAGAATGATAGTAAAGACTTTAGTATAAAAATGTATGGATAGTTGATTGCATACCAAACATTAATAAAAAATTGCGGAGCTAATTTCGAAATATTGTGTAACTCATTGTGGAGCTAATTGCGATTGTAGAACTAATTGCGATTGTGAAGCTCATTGTGGTGCTGATTGTGGTGCTGATTGCGGTGCTGATTGGTGAAAATATTGCGATATTTATCGAAAAATTGGTTTATTAAAAAGTATGTAATTTATTATTTTATTTTTTAGAATATTTTTGGAAATTTTCAGGATTTTTTTGTGGGTTTAAGATCACAGTTTAAGGTCAAAGGTTACCATCATCCAAGACGGTGGTGGTAATAATCAGTAACGTAACATCCGTGCTGACTTTAATTAATCTATTAAATTTTTCCATTTTTTTTCTCACGAATTTTAGTTTTCAATGTCATCTAACATCATGTTTATAGGGTCATAGTTATAAGTTCCCGCAAGGTCCTGGGTTACCTGGATCCAAGATGGTGGTAGTAGTCAGTAATGTAATATGCTCGTTGATTTTTATGAATCTTTTCAATTTTTTCGAATTTTGGTTTTCAAGGTCATCTAAGGTCACGGGTCAAGTTCAAGGTCAAATGCATCCAAGATGGTGGTAGTACTCAGTAACGTAATATTCTCGCTGACTTTTTACAAATTTATTTAATATTTTCCCAAGTCCATCTAAGGTCACTAGGAGTTCACCTGCATCCAATATGGTGGCAGTAGTGACATAATACGCTCGTTGACTTTTACGCATTTTTGGTATATACTGGAATTTTCGGGTTCAAGATCATTCAAACTTACGGGGTTAAGGTCACCCACATCTAATATGGCGGTAGTAGTCAATAACATAATACGCTTGCTAACTTTTATAAATTTTTTTGAATATTTTTGGAATTTTTTGGGTTCAAGATTAATCAGGGTCACGGATGTAGGGTCCAAGTCCTGAGACATGAGAAGCCTCTTGAAATCTCCCAATAGCTTCCTTTTCCAAAAAAAAAAAAAAAAAAAAAAAAAAAAAAAGCTTCTTTTTGCAGCTCGGAGACTTCGTGCTTTTTAGGTAAACACATGTTTTTTTTTAAGAAATTGACTTTTTTAGGGAAAAATGTCTGCCGGGTAACCAGAATTTTCAAAATATTTTTTTAAATATAATTTTTAATAATTATCAATAATAATTATATAATTTTTAATAATTCTTATCGATAAATTATTTAGCTTTTCTAATTTTTTTATTTTTTGATATTTATATTTTTCTAATTGTATGTATTTTTGTGTCAAAGGTCAAAGATCAAAGATTAAAGGCTACTTGCTTCCAATATGGTTGAAGGATGATCGGAATGACAGAGCAGGATCAGCTCCGAGCTAAGATCCCCCATCCGCTTGTGCCAAAAGGAACATAATCTTTCTACTCTTGACATTTCGGCGGACACTGTTGTTGTCAAAGGCTCGTGAAGCAAATTAATTGCGTAGGTTTTGCGACATTTTCAATTTAACCAATCGTTGGGTATCTGGTGAAACAATTAACTGGTATTCTGGAGGACCGAGGTTCGATTCCCAGTCCGGCGAACATGATTTCGATTTTTGCAGGTTTTCACGAAATCACTCCAAGCGAATGTTGGGATGTTTCCTTAAGGGGTCTTCCTAGTAAAAAATTGTATACGACTCTAGGTCACATCTGACCGTGAGCAAGTATCGCGACGGCGATGGAAAATAGCATAAGTAAACTGCACGAGTGGTTTATCTCAGAATAGTAAGTGCTGATTACGCGATTTCTATACAGCAGTCTGTTCAGAAAAGATAAGTAATTGTTAGTATATTTAAAACACTCTATAAGGGAAAAAAAGAGAGCTACTTATAGCGATTTTTTTGCTGACTTTGAAACTATTCAACGACATTTGTGTTTTAATAACAAAATTTGTGAACTGACCACAAAATACTGATTTTCATTTATGTCCTTAAAAACAATTACATTTAAATATGCCATAGCTTTTTAATAATTAGAGCCAACCTCCCGTGGCGCAGTTGGTTGGTGCGCCACCGATCTGGGGTGTGCGGGAAGCTCTGGGTTCGAATCCTGGGTAAGGCATGGGTGTTTATTGAAGTTACATTATAAATTAGTCTATAAGCCGTCCTCTGCTAAGCTACCGACCATAAAACCGGCGGAAGTTAAAAAGCTCTTTACAACACAATGCTATAAGAATAAACAAAATTTCTTACAATGAGACCTATATTACATCTAGGGAGACCCCTTAATATATTAATATAGGACGGTGCCGGTTCCTTCCTCGTTGCTGAATGCCTAGTGTTCCCCTTATAATGCATTGTTGTCTTTCAGGGCACTCAAAACTCGTAACTAATAAAATTATTTGTATTCCTGCAAAGTTCTGGACGGGCTGTGGTCGTTATGCTCATGTAGCGAGGAAGCCAGCTCATAGCCTGAACGATGAGGATGTAATCGAGTATATTTCGAAAGCCCTACTTGAGATCTAATCGTAGACATGTTGCGCAGTCTTCCGCCTAATGCATAAATAACATTGACATGGGCTTCATCACTTTATTAATGCATCGATCAAACGAAACTGTGGAATTATGAAGAAGGTAAATATATTAAAGTCTGCTCATATTTACACTTCGATGATTAAAAAAAAAAAACAGACAGCGAAAGAAATAATTTTAAAATATCACAAAAACACTTTTTATTCGACGTTAATATATGGAACTACTTTTCATCCATCGTTACCAACTTTACTGGGCGAATGTCACTCAGTGCGCCCATTAAAATATATGCGTGCAGGGCAGTAATATTTTATAAGGTTAATTTCTAATGTGCTCACTTTATCGTGAACAGCCTTTAACACGGAGCTCGCTGTAATGAAGAGTCAACTACACGAAATACATAATACTGGAAAATATCAAAATCTTCAGCCAGGAATGCAAGATGTCTAGAGGGATGGAATTGACTTAGCGAATGAGTGGAAAGTAATTCGGCAAGTGAACAAGATTTGTTTCGGAGCGATTCTCGCGGTCTTTGGCTAGGTCACAGTTCCGTCCTTCTTCCGCAACTCCTAGTTTCACCCCGCCAGATAAACCCCTCGCCAACCCTCTTCAACCCCCGTAGCAGCTTCTTGCCTTGCTTTCCCTCGGCCAGTTCGATCGCGAGGTCTATTTCCTGTTCCGGTCGAACCGCACCCAAATTCTTCCTTCCGACCGCCTATTCCTGCCACACCCGCTGTTAGCTGGTGGAGAAGGGGAACGGGGGGGGGGGGTAGGGTGGTGCTGATCAGCGCTCTGCCACTCCTCGCGGATTTGTTTAATTAAGTGCCTCGCCCCCGAAAAGTGTGAGTTCTCGGCTCCAAGTGCCACCACGCCACCCCCTCCCCCTCCCGTCAACCAACCATTCTGATCGAGGACGCCGCATGAATAATGAATGACTGTACGCTGCTCGACGGGTGGCAGTGGCTGCCGCTAGAGGAGAAGTTCGCGGGTTCGTGGCACAGCAAGTCCACTCACGTCCGACTGTCGAGCTACCATCACGCTCTCTACTTAACGCTACTCAACTGCCATTTTGACGTGAATATGTCTTTAAATATGCAACCATAGAGGGAGGCAATCCGGAAAATCGGATGATAACAAAATCGGGGGACAGAGTTTGGCATTGCAGCTCCGAATCTATTGTATACATTTAATATTCAATTACGCCACTCGATTGATAAACGATCAAAAAATATGTTACGTTGAGTGAGGACTGCGAAGCATAGTGCGTGGCACAGTGGGGGGGGGGGGGGGGGGAGTGGCACAGTAATTTTGAATTCTTTTCGTCGCGTCTCATAACTTTCGCGTAGTATCTTTTGACTAGGAGAAGCTACGACGCTCGATTGAGTTTAAATTGACACATCTCGTCAAGATCAATCGATTGCGTGTATAAAAACATTTGTGTGGCGTGGTTATGGTGAAATTGTATGCGTTTAATGTAAAAAAAAATTAAGAAAACCTAACACAATTTGGGTCTATACTCGTCAAAAAGCCAAGTCGAAATACAGAAATCATATACGGTTGGAAAGAGCATCTGAAAAACAATCCAGTGATACCCATAAAACCCTATATTATCGAGTGAAGCGGTGCCGTGAACTTAAAATAAACATCAAAGCGTCCGAGCACATCAACGTAAACTTATTCACGCAATACAAACGGCCGTGTCCTCAACACAGCCAAACCTAATTTTTCTCTAGATTTTGAGTGTTTTTATATGATTTTCGACAAGCCCCAATTCAGTGACGTATGTTCAAAATAATGATATGTTCAATATGTTAGTCCTATTTCAAGAATCCTTTAAATAACGTAATATTATTGGTACCTTATTAAAAAATACTTTAATGTGAGAAAAATATCATTATTTGCTGGCGTAAATATTACAATTTAAACTTAAAATCTTTATTTGTAGAGATTTCAGAAAATAAGTTTTCAAACAAAGATTGGTTTAAATTAAAGTGTTTATCGATGTCATTATGTGACACGTTGCAATTTCTTTAAAATATGATGGTTGGTTCACCTGCTTTGATGGTTTAATTTAGAGCTATTGTGACTAAATTTTATTTGAATAGTTAAAATTGAAATACCTACAGGCGAACTGCATAACGCATTTTCAAGAAATATTCCTCATGACGTTATAAATACATAAACGGTTGTTTTGAGATGTAGCATAACGTATTAATTTGGTTTTATCTCGATATTTGTACGAAAAAATTTATATACTTAGAATTTATATAACCCCTTTCCTTTTTTTATATTATTATTTTCTTCCATTGTCATACTTTTTGAGACAATTTTTTTCATCCCCAAACAAAAACAAATAAAGTGTGATATATCTGTATAAAATAATTTTCAGCTTTGTGAACAGCTGCACACGAGATGAACTGTAATGTACTTGCTCAAGAAACCACTTTTTTTTTCAATCGCTTACAGTGAACAGCTGGAAGTAAAAAACTTTAAAAATATCAGCAAGTTCATTACACTTTGTATGACAGATTTTCTGTAACTGTTATGTTTAAATGAAAATTATAAATAAGTACGATTTGGCTCACAGTGTTGAACAATTTTGATAGTATCACCGAATATGGCTCTCTAGAGTAAATACGGCCAGTTTGAGTACCTCGAAACAAACAATACCTTCAACGAAACCTTCATTTGTATTCGAAAGAGCTGTGAACCGTAATTTTTAAATTTCAAACGAAAATGACGGATCATGAACTGTTTTACTTTGAAATTTCACCTGCGCAGTGGCATGATGCGTTGATATTTATTGAATTTTGTGCACACGGCCACAAGCGAAGTTTACTCAACAGTAAGAATTAAAAGGCGCCCATTGAAGTAGGTAAGCGCGTGATATGTGTGACAAGATTTTCTTTACAAATCAAAAGAAATATAAAGGCCGTGAATGATTAATTGACAACACAGAATAGGTGATATTATTAGAATTTAGTAACGCAAAATTTCTTTATTGTGCGTAAAGAAAGAAATTTTTGACGCAGGCGAAAGGAAGAAAATAGGCGTCTGAACTACTTAGATTATTATAATTGGTATCTTATATCAACAGTTATAAGTAGTTGTTTATTATAAGCGGTGAATTGAGTATAACTACACTCTAAATCTAAATCAGTGAGAATTTTCACTGTTTCAATCTGTTAACAGTATCTGACTGATTCAACAGTCACTTCAGTGAGTTTAACTGATGAATCAGTGAAAGACATCAGTTTTCTATCACTTATTTATTCAGTGACATTTTCCACTGATTCATTAGCAATTTATTTCACAGTTTTTCAGTGATTTGTTTTTTGACTGATGGAACATTTAAACAGCGTGTAATAAGTCCTTTAAACAGCGTGTAAGAATGGTCGTCAAACAACGTGTATCAAGGGAAAATAACATTGCACGAACTAATAAAACCAATACAAAAATCTCCGTGAAATGTGTTTTGTATTTCAAAACACCATTTTATGAGGTAACATGAATATTCAGTCTTTCATTACATTTTTACGTATTTCACTTCGTTGATGTCATGTAAACATTACAGCGCTCTGTTTAAAGGTTCAAACTGCATATAATGTGGTGAATAAAGTACACTTACATGCATTATTCGTTTTAACAATCCTAACGGTACCAATAAAAAAAACGAAAAGAGCATTTAGGTTAAAACTGCATGCTTTCGACGAGTTAGACAATATGCCTCCATATCTAAGGGGTAGGCCGGCCGGCTTGTAGTCGGAAGGTCGTGGGTTCGCGCCGCGGTGCCTTTGACGCATCAGTTTTACATTTAGTTTGTCGCATTCGGAATCTATCAGCAGGCCAGTCTCATTTGAGTTATATAACGTCACTTCAATACGACTACTACATCAACAACAACAAAAACGGCAAAAAAAGAAAACGAGATGGTAAGATCTAACAGACTAAAAATGAATTGAAAGAGAGTGGCATTTCAATATCGGCCATTCGGCGGGAAGTTTTTTTTTACTTTTAAATTACTGTAAATAGCGCAATATAAATAGTAAAGTATCGTAAATATATCTATTTCCCGTAATTATTTGGCGAAATTCAACAAAATCAGTATTTAATTAGCCGCTGCTGTTGGCCGCCACCTATTCAGTCATTGAAATTGTTTCACGTGACTAATTCAATCAGTAACATTTTTTCACTAAAACTATTAGTGGTTTTCCACTGATCCTAAATGGAGGCATTTTCACTGATTCGAGTAGTTGAGTTTCACTGCGAATTAGTGTTTTTCCACTCATTCAGATTTAGAGCCTAAGGAAACGCAGAAAGAAACATTTTATTTCAATCTTGCCAATTTGATGTGATGAAGACTGCGCGCGCTTTTTATTTTTATTTTTTTGGCCCAGGAGCTTAGGATACATCAAGGAATGGACAGATTTGTTCTTGTGAACGCGCCAGGACAGAATTCTTTCTGAAGAAAATCCAACTGACAAGAAGCGGCACGACAATCAAAGGAGATTTCTCAAGAAAATAGGTTTCGCGCAGGGGAGGTATCAGGCGAACGACATTTTCTGTTCTCAAACCCATCAGCTGTCTGGCTCGAGTGAGCAATCAACGAAAAGGGAATGGGGACAGTTTGCATTTTCGGAGCCTGTATGGGCACCAGAGCGCTACTTCAAATGTGGTCGCATGAAAAATGTTAGTAGGAAGATAAATTGAAAAAGAGCTCATGATGAGTGGAGATAAAATAAGAGAACTTTTTTCTGCCCTGCTGAAATGGATTTGCGAAGAATAAAGTCTGATCACAAAAGAGTCCCCAAACTTTAACAATATATCTTTAAATTTTCATGCCTCTCTCAGACGTTTGTAAATGAAAGCAATGAAAAATGTCCCAGTATTACTACCGTTATTAAACGTAAAAATAATATTTTTCAGCACAGGAATTCAACATGCGACATTCAGAACCGTTGACCAGTAAATTAGTGCTGTACTATACATTTCCATAAATTATGCATTTTTATGTAAACTAGTGCCTATAAAGTGGCCACAAAATTACTGACGCAAATACAACGTACAAAACACGCTACTAACCAAAAGTGGTCAGGGAATGACCTGCATAGTTATTATCGTCAGCCTTCTAATTTAAAAGGAAATCCGAGCACTACAAATATTACTATAATTATTGTAACGTAAAACAAGTTGCCACCCTTCAAAATATTTTAAGGCTTAATGACAAAGTAAGTATGGGGCGAAATTGAATGCATGCAGTTACATAAAATACTACCAAGAAAGTAAAGTTCAAAGCAGATGTAAATAAGCTTGTGTTCAAATACGTGCTTAGAATTTATTTAAATTTTTGAATTAGGCAGTCCTACGCAACACGTAAAATACATAGAACATTATATTAAAATATTAATAAACATATTTCTAAAATATTTGGGTGTAATTCAGTTAATGCCTATTCACTAGTTGAACAAAGGAAAATCGTAAATTATCAAAATGTCAAAATAATTCAAACTTTAGTACTTACGGAGTTTTCTGCAACCCCATTTAACACAATGGACAAAAGTAAGAACCTTCATTTAAAACAACAACGTGAGAACCTTTAATATCCCATTTCAGATAAGAAGGCAAGATTTTAACAGGTCGAGTAAGTAGTGCCAATGTTAACGTTTACCTTATGTATCCTTCTCTGATCAGCTGGTAGGTCAAGAGAACGCTGTATGTATTTTAACAGGTCGAGTAAGTAGTGCCAATGTTAACGTTTACCTTATGTATCCTTCTCTGATCAGCTGGTAGGTCAAGAGAACGCTGTATGTATTTTTTACACGATATCAGGTTATCTACAAGTCACTGTACTGTTAAATACATTTCTCGGCACGGTATTTACAGATTACCTTTTGTCTCAAAAATTGCTAGATGATAAAGCTAAACACATATGTAAGCACTGTTTAATTTATTACCGACGGGGAATTGATTGAATTATTTTAGAAGTGATTGCAGTTCTTGTAACGCAGTAGCACTTTGAAAGTTACGGAAAATACGTCAAACGTAGAAATAGAAGAAGTTCGGGGAAATTTACATACAGCGAACTTTCATTTGCAAACAAGCTACTCGCCGAAGACTTTTGTAAAGCAGCTATTCAGCTTTTTCTAGTTAAAAAGTGATCACAGATAACATTTTTTGAATCAGCTGTAATGTTTCTTCGCTGAAGAAGACCAGTATGTATTCGTCTGTTTTGCCTCCATTATATCGTCCACTATTTTGCGCATGTATGTCTGCGTTCACCTTCTTCTCCTTCGTTGTGTCATCCAAAGTTATCTACATGTACGTACATAGTAACTTTCATTATCATTGTTATTTCGTCCATTGTTATTATATATTTCTGTGCGTACTGCCCGCATTGTTCATTGGTTTAGTTATCGCTTTTCTAGTATCCCTTGTGATAAATAACATTTTTATTTGTACATGTAATATTATGTTGATAGCTGATCTCTTGGCTTTTTCTGTGTGTTTTGTAATTTCCTTTTTTTTTTTTTTTACCATATTTCGACTTGATTGCGACATAAAGCTACACAATGCAGCGTGTTGAAAATAACTGATTTGTTACTGTAACCACTCTTGTAAACATACATGAGTGTCAGTTCGCCAAAGAAATGACAAATCTTAAAAAAATGCAACTTAATTTAGAGACCTGTTTCCTTAGTGTGTAAAAATACTCACATAGGCTCAAAAATGTAAAGCCATTATTAGATTTAGTATAATCAAACACCCATTCAGCTTACTTCTTTCACTGATTATACATTAGTCACGCACGGAAATTATTCCAGGCAAATTGTTCTTGTTTTGTTGTCACTGAACAACGATACGTCAGCAGATACGTCACGACAGCTCGACTGGATCAGGTCCTGGATCTGCGATCGATATACGACATGATAATGGTGGCGGCAAGCTCCAACCAATCCCGTGAACGATCTGTGTGCGAACGCTATCTACATGGGTATGGCAGCTACAGTTGCTCCGGAGAACACTGAGACTTACCTGGAATTTGTCTTAGATATCAACTGCCTACTTTTCGCCATACAAGTAACTTTATTTCTGCCCGTAACTCCATGTGTTTTACCGTAAACAGTAATTTGAGTGCTTGTAGGTAACAACTGAGGGAAGCAATTTCGTGTGCATGGTGGATCTAAGTAGACCTGCCATTTCGAAATGTTTATAATTATGCCAGATTTCTTTGTGAAAGTTACATTCTAACTGTTTTGTTACAAGTAGTGTCACAATTTTACTAAAAAAAACCTTCATTTATCAACAGTGACGTATGAATAGAAATCGACATGTGCGTGTTGCAATTATATACGCACAGAAATAACTAACGCAAGCGCTGAGAGATTGTTTTAAATAAGCTGTCCATAACGTCTGTACAGGCCTGTATACAATACAGTTCTGACGTGCTCAGATTTCTTGGGAAACTGGCGAGGTAATAACGCATTGCTGACCTCAGCAGTGAAACGAACAGCACTGGACGGCAGTCGACATGTTGTTAAGCAACATGCCGAACAACTGAAAAGGTCTTAACACACCTCTCTTCTAAACAAAATAAAATAATCAAAAATTCAGTAAAAATTATTACGTTATATGGGTGTTTATTACAGCCTACATATATGGTGAGGAGAGCTAAGCCGGCGATAATAGTCGACGGAATAAACGGTTCAATGCCTCAGAAGCTCCCGTCGTCCTCAAATTTTTTTTGCGTGACCGTACGATATAAATCCCAAAGTTTACGATACTTTCACCTAAAAATAACGGTAGCGCTTGAAGAGAATTCCGTAATAAACTGTATATGCCACTTGCAGGCTGCCACAGAAAACCAAGCAGTTTGGAAAGTACTGCTTAATGTATACCTTCTTGCCTGCTGTGGATTCTTTTACCAAGTTCAAAGCTAAAATGCTGACGTTGGCCGATGACTTAAGCCGGGCACACACGGTACGATTTTTCATACGAGTCTCGCCAATATATCATTTGAGAGCTAGGTTGTTGGTTAACAGCGGGGTCCGTCGCTGGTTTTGCCGCGCATGGGATGGGTTTCATAGCGAGCTACACTGTCAACTAATACTACCGCAGCCTTAACAAATTTTGACATCTCGCGAAAATAATACTCACTCAACTTTGTACTGCGAAGAAACATTGCTGTAATTACACTTATTTCAGTTTTGGACCATGAAAAAAAAAAATGTAGACGAAACAAACGACTGCGGACAAGAGAATGGTTAGCCCCAGGGAACGAAAAGCAGTAGTTTACTGCCATTGCTTTTTGAAGAATTAGTGAGTACACAGATAACCACAGACTAAAGACGAGGTAGACTGATCTCACTGACTGCGAAAAACCAGTCTCCGTGTCCCGACATTGAACTGCTTTTCTGCCTATACAGCTAGCAAAAATGGCGCGGATCGTATTTGAGTTTAGAACACTTTTAGTAAACAAGTGCTTTGAGATGTTTCTAAACTTCCTCTAATCAATTTTTAACGCAGTTTGGTTAAATTTAAACTGACAAAAGTGTTTCATTCATATAAATGTGCTTGTCATTTATAAAATAAGATATGAACAAACACGTTCATCACTGTTGACCATGTGACTTTGACAGTTGTGTTCCTTTGGAGTAGGTCAATGTGGGCCGTCAGATCCGGATTCGGGGGAGCCACCACCGTGTTACGTCACCCGACTGCCATATTGGATATCATTGAAATTCCACCCCGACCCTTGTGAACTTTGACCCTGATCCCGAACACCTTTGACCTCAAAACACTTTAAAACATTACAAATTTAAAAAAAAAACTGAAAAAAAAAACTAAAAATTTCTTTAAAAATTTCCGAAAACATTTATTATTAAAATTATTCAAAAATTGTTTTAAAAATTATTAAAAGGATCCACAAAAATGACCCATTTATTCCAGAAATGCCGACAAGGATCAGAGACTCCGGTACTGGGATCAGTGACTCCGAGCCAGGTGACCGGTATCAGGACCTATGACATTTGACCTTGACCTTTGACCTTTGAAATTGAAAATGCAAAAATACAAAAAAAATCTTTAAAAATAACAAAAAAAAACGAACAAATCGATTAAAAAAATGTATAAAGAATTTATTAATGAAAAAATCGATTAAAACATTTATAAAGAATTTATTATTTAAAAATTAATTTAAAAATTGTGTAAAAATAAAAAATCGTAAAAAATATTTTAAAAATTTTATTTTAAACATTTTTTAATTAAAAATTCTTTAACCCCGACATCCATTTTCCCTCGAAATTTCACCTTTTCCCTGAAAAATTTCTCTTAAAAATGTATAAAAAATTTAATTAAAAAACTTACATTTCCCAGCACTGCCATTAATCACATTCGTTTCATCCCCAGCAGACGAGTGACTCCCTCGCACCCACTCACCTCACCTATACTCATTCCTCAATCTTGATTTTTTCGTTCATTTGTTTATATATTACTGGAGACCATCTTTGTATATATGTTACTGGAGGCTGCCATATTTGATTTTTTCTCGTTCGTCATTTATTTATACATTATTGGAGGCCACCATCCTGGTAGGTGACCGCCATCTTGGTAGGTGACCACCATCTTGGTATACATCACCCATCCACCATCTTGGAAGACAATGTCCAATAGCAACTGACCTTTGACCTGTGACCTCGAAAACCAAAATTCTATAAAAATGCATGAAAGTCAGTAAGCATAACACATTACACACTACTACTACCATGTTAGATGCAGATTACCTCAACCTTGACCCCATGACCTTGAATGAAATTGAAAATAATAAACTTAGAAAAATACATAAAAGTCAACAAGTATAATACATTACTACAACCACCATATTAGATGCAGACTGCCTTCACCTTAACACCATGACCTTGAATGACCTAAAAACAAAAACTCGAGAAGAAATATATGTGATGAGACAAAAGCTAGTCGAGACGATCCACCCTCCACTCAGCTGCTGTCAAACTAAACCTCTCGGCCTACCTTCCTACCTCTTATAATATATAAGTGTGCAAGCCTTATGGCGTCATATTGACTTTGAACCAATCGTACTGCACAATTAATACATTGTGTAGACACGAACCAGCCAATCACCAAGTTACTGAATTACTGCAGCTAACCAATCGCATGCGAGCATTGAGACATTACACACAGGTAGATATGCAGGCTTTAGATGCTAGTTCCTTGATCACATTAGCATGCCGTTGTATCTTCAACAGTTTCTTCCAGACAAGTTCTTCGCTCACCTATAAATCATGGTTACACTTAAAATAAACAGCTGACTCCTGTCCTCGGACTGACCCCTCACAATATTGACCCATTGACTCCATAGACCCCATCGACCCCGACCCATTGACCCCGACCCCATCGACCCCATTGACCCCATTGACCCCATTGACCCATAATGACCCATGACTCATGAGGACGCCTGATTGTGGTGCTGACCCTTAATGACCCCAAAACGACCCCTAAATGACCCATAATTACCCATTTGTGGAGAAAAATGGCCCAGGCCCATTGGTCGATGCGCAACATGGACTTTGTATTGAACAATGCAGCACAACGACAGCCCACGACCTAGCTTCTCGATTGGTCGACGCATGAAAAGGACTCTTCGTATGGACCACCCATTCATACCGACATGTATTTTTTTCAACATAGGTAAAAACTCGATCGCAGAATCAACACTGGCGACAACCATTTAGCGATGATGCAGGTCACAGTCCTATATTCGTCGGGGTCAAAAGGCAACCCTTCATATTCGCAATTCATCTTCGCGGTATGGGAGCACTCTGAGAAAACGGAATCCGGATCCGACACCCCACGTCCTTGCGCTCAACTTCCCATAATCCTACTACTCATAGTTTACGTAAATACCATTAAAATGTTACCATGTCAATAAAGCTCAAGAAAAATTGCAGGTATAATTATCTAACATAGATAGTTATACCTGCAATTTTTCTTGAGCCAATTTAAGCCGTTCCGTCACACATTAATTTGTGAGCTCTAGTGTTGTAATAGCGTAATATTTTGGTATGCGGTATGTTTGTGTTAAGCACTTGTCTTGGACGTGAACGCCGTGCTGAGTTCTCAATGATATTGGCATTAAAAATTTACATCAAAGATGCGTAGAAAATTCCACAAATCAGATCAACCACAATGAAGACTCAGCACTGATGCATTGCTGTGTACAGCCCCGGCTATAAATATCTATCAATTCACGTGCAATATGTAGAATCAGAAGTATTTCGCGAATTCATTCGGAGGCGAGGTAGACTTCAAATACTTGTTCTTTTCTCTTGCTACTGCGATTGGACGACGGTTCTTTAGACACGCCCCGTTTAACAGTGAGCCAGTAATAAGCAGGGATTAGTGTTGTGAGAGTTTAACAGTCCTGTACAGAGGCCTCGTTTGATCACAGCAACCAATAAGCAAACAATAATGTCTCTAGTGTATAGAGGAGGGCTGTCCAACCTAGCTTGCTGCCAACTCAATAAGCGAAATATAACACTGCCTCATCATGGACGTAGGAACACGGCGCCTGTATTGCAGGCTGCTGCTGCACTACGTTTTTAGGCGATTTGCATGGAAAACCGTCAACTAAAGACAGGTCTCAACGCGAAAGTATGCTCACTCTCACTCGCCACTCTCACTCTGGCACACTCTGGCTCACTTTACCGAATTCAGGCTTGTGCCTTCTGTAAGCCTTCGGCATTATTTCTCTGACATAAAAGGTAAGAGATAAAGAGAAATGAAATATTGCTGGCCTTTCACTTTCCTCGAATAAATGTACAGTATTTTATAAATTGTATCATATTTTAATTCGTTACATTTTTGCATTAGTAAAAACATAATTGTTATGTGCAAATCACAATATTTAATAATATGCACGCTATTAACATAAATGAAACGTAAACATAATATAATCATAATTTGTTATGTTCCAAATAAAACGGAATATGTTGTTATCGCACATTTCCCAGACGCAATAATTATGTTAAGTCGATAAAATATCTATAATAATGCTTTATAAACAACAAAATATTTGTCTGGATATTGAGATTAGTCTTGAAAACAACATGGCTGCTAGAGAGTGTGCTAGAGTGAGCGAGAGTGAGCACCGAGTGTACATCGTCGTACTCTCCCTCTTGCGCTGTCTCCTCGGAGTTAGGCCAGTAGAGAGGACTCTCTGTGACGTCAAGAGTGAGCGAGAGAGAACTATCTCAGCGAATTGGGACACGGCCTTAATGCTTCGGGCAATTCAAAACTTATCCATAAAAGTGAAACGAAATAACGAATATAAAATGTCTAGCAAAGCAGACTGCTGTATTATTGAGCGATTAGAATGAGCAAGTATCAGGCATTCACTGACTGCAACCGAATTTGCGTTTTGCCAAATTTACTTCTGCCTGTGTTTCATGTTTCGACCTCTTCTGAGGTATAGACCTTAAGTTATAGTGGTTCGTGTAATATTTTCTTAGCTTCTATCACAATACTCAATATATCATACAGACTGATTAAATTCAGCATCCCAGTAAATTCCTAAATAATTTTTATGGGTCTACAAACATAGTGTAACCTCGCTTTTATGTTCACAAATTTTCCTGTATAATTTCAATACATTGAGTCGAATTAAAGAAAACATCGATGCCTTAATTTCCAGTCATATTATTCCAGACCTAGTAAAATGAAAACAGGCATTCTTGCGTACTGAAGCTACCCGCATACACTTAAGTGCATTTCGTAGGTACGTGAACAGGCTGAAAATGGTCGAAAATGAATGTGAAATTTTTCGCACATAGAATGTTACCCCTGAAATACCAGGCGCTAATTTTTTTTATTCGGTATTTGGTAACATAAGTAGCCCAAAACTTAACTAACTGAACTGAAATTATTTTTGCAGTAAATATTACATATTTTTGAACACGTGAAGTAATGCATTTATAAGAGCATCAACTGCCTCACTGCAGATAAACAGTGGTCTTAAAGTACTGGATTTCAAGAGAACTGCCAATAGTATCCCAGAAATGAAACCGCTAAGAACTCTATGCATCTGGGCCCGCGGCGGCTGCTAGTAATTTTGGGCGATGGCTAAAATTTCCGAGCAGTTCATCTTCCGATTCCGATGTGCCAGCGTGCTGATTTGGCTGGCCAACGAAAGATCTCGTATAGATTTATCGATTCAAGTCACAAAAACCAAATATGCGTTTCGTAACATCCATTTCATTATCATATCCCAAGGAAAATATTACCAATTATCACAGACGTAAAACCCATAACCGTGTCAATGACACGGCCACACATCGATTTTTTATATCATCTTATTTTCAAGAAGGAACGTACTATTGGTCGTTGAGAAATATGGCTTTACTCTTAATTGGCAGAAAAAAAAAACATGATATAATTTCAGGAACGATGTAGCACTACTTTGTTCTCGAAGACTTTAGCATAGTCTGATCGCACGGAATTCTCATGAAGATAGTGTAGCAGGCACTAAAATTAGGGTCGACTTCCTCGGAACACTTCGCTCTCTTTTCACATGGAGTTTCCTCTATGCCTGCTGTACCCTCGTCTGTAACACTACTTGTATTATTCAAATAGGTGAGGAACAACAGTCCGTAATCCGAGTACGGTAGCCATCAGAAAAACATTATCTCTTATCCTGACGTTACCTCAGACAGTAATCGTATGGTATCTCGTTTATAAGACATAATTATACCAGCATTGACATTTTTGTGTGCGGCGAAGTTGTTTAATTGTAGTTTTACTCCAGCCTAGAGTGGTTAGACTACTCGTCTCCCGATTGCCCGATGGGTTCGATTCCCGGTGGAGACGTTTATGGATTTTCGAATGTGGGAGTCGTGCCGGAAGATGCCGCTGGTCGGCGGGTTTTCTCGAGGATCTCCCGTTTACCCCGCCCTTTCATTCCAGCGCTGCTCCATACTTACCTCGCTTCACCCTCCATCGGCTCTGAATATCCCGAGCTGCCCAAATTTCTTCACTTACTACAGATTACGGAGATAAAACCTGCACGTGTCCTCTCAATCATGTCTTGAATCTAACGAAGGAAGTACTCTTTCTTCTGCGTCAGATGAAAACGCAGCTTCCAGACACTCGCTGTGACATCTGCTGCTGGTGAAAGCTTTTTGCGAGTGGTGTGTCAGAGGGGAAAGGAGTTTGCCTGGTTCACACCTTATTTGCAGTAGACAATGCGCAGTGAAGGGGCCTGAATGACATCACCGCGGCACACGTGCGAACAATGGCTGCCAGCTTTTCTCTTTTTATCTTCTTTTCGCCCACGTTGCCTTCTATTGGCGTCGCTGCTCACGCCCGAAACTGCGGCCAACCAGAATTACTGATGGACCGTGGTCGTTCTATCGACCACTCTATTTCAACACCTTCATTCTCCAATGCTCGTCCTTTACACCTCAGTGTAAAGGCTGTTCACGGTAAAATGAGCCCTTTTGAAATCAACCTTGGAAAAATGTCACTGTCCTTGCCTACATATATTACAACGTGCGCACTGGATCACATAGCCCAGTAAAGTTGGTAAAGATGGATGGAAAATAGTTCCATATCTTAACATCGAATTAAAAGTGCTAGGTAACCATTTGTGATATCTTAAATTACTTATTTCGGTCTGTGTGTGTATTGTTTTTAATTTATTGAAGCGTAAAAAAGATCAGATACATTAAAATATTTACTTTTCTAATAATTTTACAGTTTCACTTGAACGACGCACGAACAAAGTGATGAGAGTCCTAGCAATGTTAATTTTACGTCTTATGCAGTGTTATCAAAAGTGCTCATTTTACCGTGAACAACCTATAGTGAATATGATGCGGAATATCCGCTTTCCCAAAGTTCCTGTTTCGGCATGTACTTATACTATAAGAAAGAATATTTACTTATAAATGTCATAGATGAAGTATGTACAGTAAAACATACTCAATATACAGACGCACGCGCATGGACACACACAAAACACACACACACACACACACACAAAGTCCACAATATTACACCAAAGGGACAAATCACCGCATTTGGGCGTACTCACTATAATAATATTTTACATAAGAACTATTTCCTACAGGGCGTCCCCAACACACTTGTCTTCTTACTGTTTTCATTCATATTAATAATAAATGCAATTTTTTATTTATTGATTAAATGTAAATAAAAATTTAGTTGATCCAAAAAAATAAAGTACTCTCAAGTTAATTTATCTTAACACAGGTATAAAACGCTTTTGATACAAGGCATATTTAAGAAAGTACCAAACAAGTCAAATATGTGGTTATTTTTTCAAAAGTTTGATTTAAAAAGCGCGGTGAAACCGCAAATAGGCTTAACTTCCAAATAAAATAGTATTAGTTATTTATAATGAGTATAAACTTTATTTTCTTACTTATAACTTTTTCGACAAATTATATTTACCTATTTAAAAACAATATTTTTCTTTATAAAATACTTACATAAAAAGGTATTTATAGTATTTTATATATAAACACACATATTTATATCGGATAGACCCTGTTAATGCTTTTGGCGTGGTATTTATATCAGATCCGTTTTATTTAACTCCATCTACCATTCATATGAAATTATAATAATTTTCTTCAGACGTGTGTCTACATTAAAGAGTTCGAATTCAATTTCAACAAGAGGGCAGAACAATTTTATACTGAACACTGTGGGTAAACTAAAAAAATGGTATTAATTTTTTTGACGCTAAACCAGCCAAGGAACGGAGGGACCACGTCGGCTTGATTAAACTTGTATAACATTTCCGCAATCCTACTCCATTCATTTGAATCCTCCGAAATTCCAATAATTTTGATGAGAAATATGATTTAGATGTAATAATTTTGCGCATTTAATGACCTCAATCTAGTGCTTTAAAAGATGATAGTTTTGACAAACGAATGTTTTTGCAAAAGACTTTAAAAGCATAATAGAGTACGTTTAAAACTGCAGTTCAAATTAAGGTAGTAATTTGTGTTGACAAATAAAAGGGTTAAAGCGGAGACAAAATAATGGAAAACTCCAATGCTTAACTTTTTTCATCAACAAATTCGAAACATAATATGGTATCAAGCATTTGACAGTTGTTCGCGCCGCTTTGTAAATTTAGAGAAAAATAGAACCAAAGCAATAATTCATGAGTAGAGCAACAAAATATAACACATCAATGGCAAAATGTAAATTTTGCATGTGTCGAATCTACAAGTAATCGCGTCATTAAAAATGTGATTGTAATTTTGTTGAATGCATGGTATTCACTGCGCCTCTACATATCTGAATTTATATTTAATTAGTTAAAATATATTAAAAACAAAAAGAATACAACCAACTCCTAAACAAACCGTCGCGACTGTAAGCAAACTATAACATTAACTGGAAGGGGGGTGGGGAGAGTTTATGTCTGAATGTGAATAGCCTCGCGTAGCTTTGGTTAATCTGCACGATGACTATTTCTCGCTTGACGGGACTTCATTTTACGCTGACGCAGTTGAGTCTTGAGAAGGGCGGGGGATTTGGAGGGTATAAAACCGGTTGCGAAATACGGGAGGGGCGAGCAATTTACAGTGGTGGAACAAAAGCCCACCAAATGTTCCATCTCCAATTTTACATCTTCTTTGTACTAGTTTTATGGCAGGTCGTTAAGATTCGCGGCGTTGCCAGTTCTCATTGTTTGTGATGTCAGCGGAGGTTCGCATGCAGTTAAAGTTGAATGCACGGACTCCCCTCCCTTCATCCCACCCCTTTTTTCACCGCTCTAGAAACGCTTCTCTCTTTTTCAAGTTCCATAGAAAAGCTTGTAATTTTTATCACTTGCACCATTCAAGCTAGCGTGGCCACAAAGTGATTTTTTCCACCGGAATTACTGAAGAGAATGCCTGCGCGGTTCTGGAAGGGAAGGAAGGCGGGAAGAAAAGAGGGCGAGGAGGGGAAAAAAAAAAAAAAAAGGAGTGGACAGAAACGTGTACAATGTCCTTCCCCATTTTCCATCTTCCTTCCACTCGTCCATTCCCCTCCTGCCCTCTTCTTTTCCGTCGTGCCTCAGCAAAATGTTTTAAGAGCTTCCACCATAGCGCGAACGCGTTTTTAAAAGCTATCTTATCACTTTGTGTCTTGCGTTCCTTCCTCCCTTTATAGCTGCACGTCAAAACCCTGTAACTTTGATGTCTGGTCGCATATTTATCTCTGTGCGCAACACTTTTCCATGCAGCCAGTGCTGCGTGCTTACACCTCCTGCCATACCTCCTCCCCCCCCCCCTCCCAAAACCTTTCATTTCCTTTTGGTACGCTTTCCGGCACAACCACCCCTTTCCCCACCATCTCCCCACCCACACCCGCTTCATCCCGTGCGCAAGCGCTCTCGCACCGCCTTTACATGTACTGATGACGTCAGGAACAGCGTGCGCAAGGAACTCAAGTAGAAAGATAAACCACTCGCACGGCTTTAGCATCCTTCTCTCCCCTTTTCCATCCTACATCAAACACCAATCCTGCTTCCTCTACTCCCGCAAACCACACACCAACACTTCCGTCAGTGCCAGGGGGGGAAAGATTTGTGCGGGTGAAGTGGAAAAGCTAGGTGGGGGCTGGGGTGACGTCAGCTGCTTGCGCTGCTGATAAATCTCCTTATAATCGCGTTTATTTAGTCGCCGAAGAATTGCGTGACGCGAATACGTAAAAAGGGGGCGTGGAGGTGTGCGAAGGCACGCACTTCCCTGACTTGCTTCAGGAATCGCTGATTATTCATTTGAAATTCTGCGCCGAGTGTGAATTAAATTACCTCGGCAAATACGGCCCGCTTAACTGTGTCTGCGTGAAAATATAGAACAGGAAGTTATTTTGGATATTAGATACGAATTCACTACTTACAAATCTACTTTTAACTCTTCAAAAGTTCTCAGAAAATTCCAGTAGTCTACCATTATGATTTTTTGTTTATTTGCTGGGATTCATGGGTTTACTTCCCATTACAGCTTGTGGAGTTCGTGTTTCCAGATAATAGAAGGTGCCTCCTATACATGTCTGAATAATTATTCTTATTTATTTACTATATATGAGTTCGGGCCAGAAATAAATACCTAAGAACAGAGTGAAATTCTAAGCCTTTAGCAAAAACTTAAATTCTGCATTTTAATTTGCATGGCCAATTCATATGGCAACTAAGCAATTTATAAAGAAATAAATATTAGAATACGGCATTGTCTCTAGAAAGTTATAGCGTGTATTAATTAAGTTTATTATTTGATATAGAAAAGTTGAATAGTTTCATGAGATTCTTCGTGGCTTAAAATTTGTAAGCATATTATTAACGAGCCTGCTACTGTTATACATACATATATATTTACATGGTACGCCTGAGGGGCGTATCTGAGTTTGAGAGGGATGGAGGTCTTAATAAAAAAACAATATCATATTCTATTTCTAATCATTGCACAGAGCTATTATTTACGGCATTAAATTATCTGGCTCCACTATTACTCTTTTTATTAAACAGTGAGCGCAATATTTAATGTATATTTCAACTCTAATTAACGTCCTTATTAATGTCTGTGTTTAGTTACAGTCCGTTAACTCATAATCATTAACACTTGTTCAGTCTATCTGTTGCCATCATTTGCAACGTCTTTCACTCACGCATCTAGTCCAATAGCACAGCCTGCCAGCCACACCTTCACTCCTTTATACTCACAGTCGCAGATTTCGCTTCCGCTAGTTCCTTCTCTCTCTGCTCGTCTTCTATAGCTTGGCTATAGCATTCAGCAAAAATTCGTCCCGAATCACTCTGAGAGAACGCGGTCAGTAATCCAGAGTAGATCGTACAGTAAGGCGCATTGCAAAAAGAATTATCGTGTCGGCTCACTCTCTGTAACAGATACGTAGCCACCGGCCTATCGCTCCTTTGGCTTGCTGCCGCCACTATCATATACCTGCTGTCCTTCACTTCCACTCGCTCGTGCGGAATGCGAAGCAACGAGAGCACAATATATAGGCTATCACGGTTAAGTGAGCACTTTTGAAAGCCCTCTAATTTAAGTAATAAAGACAGTGGTTATATTCCCCGCACACGGAAGTCAGTAATTAAGGTTAAAATACATTTCTTTATTGATTATTATTCATTAAAAAGTAGTAGAAACACTTACTACTACTTACTACTATATAAATGCGAAAGTGTGTTTGTGTGTTTGTTTGATTGTCCTTATTTCACTTCAAAACAGAGCAACGGATCGACGTGATGTTTCGCACGATATATGTGGAGGGTCTGAAAGTGACATAAACTACTTTTTATCCCAGGAAAATATCTCAAACGGTTCCAAAAAAAAGATGATCAGGGATGTACATATGTACTGGATTAACCTTTTCTTAGAATTACTGCATAAAAAAAGCATTCATAAAAATAAGGTTTCGTCATTTCTCCTTTCTCTTTTGTCTATGGGCTGTCTTCAATTCCTTCCCAAGAGCCGTAGTAGCTCAATGGCTAGAGCACCCGATAGAGGGGCCGGAGAGGCTCAGTGGGTAGAAAACCCGATAGTGGTGCCGCAGTATCCCAGTGGGTAGAGAATCAAATAGTGGGGCCATAGTAGCCCAGTGGGCAGAGAACATGATAGTGGGGCCGCAGTAGCTGAATGGGTAGAAGACAGTGGGGTCACAGTAGCCCAGTGGGTAGGCTACCCAATAGTGGCGCCACAATAGCACAGTGGCTAAAGAACCCGATAGTTATTTTAAAAATAAGAAACCAAGTCCTAGATTTTAATGCGAGATAAGCCGCACGGGTAAGCTAGTGTGTGTGTGTGTGTGGTGTGTGTGTGTGTGTGTGTGTGTGTGTGTGTGTGTTATATATATATATATATATATATATATACACACACACACACACACACACACACTAATGTGCCACATAAACTAATGTGCCATATTTGAAATTTATCATAATAAGTTCTATGCTGTAAAATTAACAACGTTATTGCCTATAAAAAATTATTTTAGAGCGAATTTCCAAAAGAAATTCCATGATTGTAGATACAAAAATTTCTTTTTAAGACTCTTATATAAGCATTTATGTAAAAGATTTCCAAACGTATTTATCATTAGAATTTATTAAACTAAAATTGGGCGTTAGGTAACATGGTTAATGCTTTCAGGTAAACTCAGAGTCTTGTTTAGTGGTTATGAAATTTGGAAAATGTCAACTTATTTCTAATGAAAATGGACATCACCCAAAACAATACAAATATATTGTGGCTAACCCTTTTTATGATGATTTCAACTGAAGTTAATAACATAAAACTCTCTTGAATTTTCACGTCCCTTATTTGTGTCTGCACCAACGCTTTCGTATCTGACTTCCAAAATAATAGTTTTTCAATTTTGTCACCGAAAAAATTCGAGTCCAACTTGCTTTTCGCTTAGCTTGTAAATTCACAATTGGCGTCACATCACAAGAATCGTTCATAATTTGTTTTATACTTTCCGCTAGCGTTCTTTAACAAATATGAAAGTGCTAAAAGAGAAGTCATAGAAATGGAGATTGAAATGAATATTTGTCTCTGCAAACAAAAAAAAAATGTTTTATATGGCCAATCATCTATTTACGGTTGTTTCACCAAAATACAGACTTATCTGACAATTCATCTAAGAGGTTTATTGAACACGAGTGTACATTCTGCTAGACTATAAAGCACGAGCGCGATGTACACTCAGCATTGCAGTGGAGGCGAGGCTATTGCACAATGCACATCTAGTTGAAAGACGTTGATTTGATATAAATGCCTGATATGGCCAACAGACAGTCTCGGAGACAACATATGAACGCCCACCAAGGCGATTCGGCCGGGTCGCTCCGGATTTTCGCATGCGGGAATCGTGCCGGACGATGCCGTTGGTCGGCGGGTTTTCCCGGGGATCTGCCGTTACTTCCGCCCATTCATTCCGACGCTGCTCCGTTCTCGCCTCAATCACCCTCATCGGCTCTCAAGACCTCGCTGTTAAGAGCCGCCCAAATCTCTTCACTCACTCACTCAACATCTGAACTATTTTACCCGAGGTAGAATCATTGGGAAATTTGAAGAACGTCAAAGTGTAGCTAGTGTGGCTGAGACGTACGGGATCGCACATAGCATCGTTTCGAACGAAAGGAACAGTTATTCGAAGGTATAGTAGTGGTTGTTCATGAGCAACCATGATAATGGAAGAGTGGTACATCGTTCTCCAGACGAGGAGTTAAATGGAGAGATTTGGACGGCTCTGAACAACTTTGAGAGCCGATGAGTGTGAAGTCAGGTGGAGTATGAAGCAGTGCCGGAATTCAAGGGCGGGGAGATTGGAGATCCCCTGGAAAACTCGCACAACAGAACAGCGGCATGGTCCGGCACGGTTTCATGTGCGAAAATCCGGGAGCGGTTCCATCGGAAATTGGAGCCGGTTCGCCTCTGTGCAGAACAGGCGAGGAGATATCTATGGAAGAGAGCGGGTGAAATCGTAAGACGCGTGCAAAGCATTTCTGGATTCCCGAGACTGCACATATGTGGTTAATTCACTTGGCGGACAGTTTGGTTTGACGCTTATCCACTGGAACCAACGTTTGTTGTGGTGTCGGGAACACACGGATTGAAGAGCTCAGCAATGGGGTCGAGTGATCTTATATATTAGAGCAGACTTATTCTCTATACTTCTGGAGAGAGCAATGACCCTCGAACATCGTCGAAAGGCTTCGGTTTGTAGGTGGAGGTGTCCACATCTTCCAAGGAGGTTCACTACAGGCTACCGCTATTGTACCATAGTTATCCTTCCTCACGTACATCTTTCCTAGGGAGCTGTAAAGGCAATATTACACGATACCAGATTCCGTAAAAGCTTGTGCAAGGTCCGCCAACAGGTGCCGGTATACGGGCTAGTATGGCACCCGTCATGGCATTTCCCGCCTTGTACGGCCAGATTTCGTACCAGGTTGGGTAATTGGACACGTCCTTTTTCGTGGCAGGTTCCACACAGGCTTTCGTATCTGGCCAATCACGTCGCAGTTTCAGAACGTAGGGCGCTTCCCGTGGCTACTACTTGAAACGAGTCGATGAAGAAACCGCAAAGGACGCCTTCATCTTGATTATACATTCGTGAGGTTGAAACTCTTTAAAATAGATTTAAAGTACGACAACGACGAATAATACTTCCTATGACAACATTCAACTACTGTTTAAGACCATTCTAGATACTAATAACAATACCTACTCTATGAAAATATTAATTTGAACTATTTATCGTATATAGGCTACTATATATAAACCCAAAATTGTACGTGTGAAATAGTAGTATAGTGGTAAAGTCGCGGGTACCACACTTAATTTCCTCGGCGTGTGTTCGAAACTCCATCGGACCGAAGTTTTTTATCATTAAATTTTAAATATGAATAATATCCCAGTACGTAACGAAAAAAGTATACTTTGTAACCGGTCAGTAATTTTCGTCAAAAATAAAAATAACACACTCGTACTCTAGTGATTGCCATTTTCAAGAAAATGAGTGAAACTATACTAGTAAGCAATCTATTTATGTACAAGGCGAACAGTAATATAGCAATTCTAAGATGTGCTATCTATTTTATTTTTTATAGGCCTACGCGAGTTAATGACTGTTAGTGGGGTTCGTATTTACTACAAACCACACACTGCGCACCCACTGAGGGTGCCAAATGCTTGTATAAGAACCAAGTACGGCTGTAGGTATCGTGTAATATCGGCTTAAGCTTGAGTTCCTCTTCATGAACGAAAATGTTACACCCCATCGTACAGCGACTCTCACTGAGCTGTTGGAGAATGAAGATATTCATCGCTTGGATTGGCCCGCACGGTACCTGGCCTTCAATACTATCGAAAACGCGTGGACCTTGTCGAGAGACGCCTGTAAACGCATCAACCACACGCCAGCGACTCCACAACTGCGATCGGCGCTGCAAAGGAAATGAGGCAGTTCCTCATGAGCTCGTCAACAACCTCATACTGAGCACGAACTGATGGTGCACATCCTGCATCGAAGTTAGGGGGGGGGGGTTTATCATATCTCCTACTTAGGAATGCGTTTTTCTCGACTGCCGCCAGCACATGGACATGTCTGTATTGTGCACTTCTGTGCTTGGAATCCACGTTTAAATAAACGTTCTTTGCATTCGTTTGATTCCTTTCTTAGTTAGTATTGTTAACCGTCCCGTATTGTTATAGACTTGGGATCTTATGGGATGTTGTGGTTATGTCTTGTACCTATTTGAAACACTGCTGAGTGACTTTATATGTAACGCGTTCTCAGAAAATGTACCTTAGGGTGAAACACACAATTTTGCGTTTTGGGCTGTTTTTGTAGACAATTCTACGAGGAATTCAATGAAACATGCCACCCTTGTAGTGCTTATACACTCAGCATGTTCCGATCATATCTCTAAAACGATAATTTTCGAATTTTCAACATTTGTTTGGGCCTCCTGAAAAACATACGTTTTCACCCTAAGGCTCATTTTTTGAGGACTCGTCACATATGTGAAAACCTGTCCCATCCTTAACTTTTGCACACAATTGTAGAAAATGGATTGTTACTCTTAGGTAGTAAAAAACTTGTTGGATTCTCTTATAAAGAGAATATCGCTCTATAATACTGAACAGGTTTTTAAACAAACATTTTCCTGAAGCGTTGATCATATTTTAGTGGCCGAGGTACGCGGCAGTCTCAAACGTGAATTTTTTTTAACACAATTTGACCTTTGGGGCTTGTGGACACCAATTATATGTAACTAATGGCATGACGTTATTGTACATTTGCTCACAGGAATACGTGTTGACAAGTACAGTGAAATATCCGTTGGTAAAAGATATTTCGAAATAAAATGTATTGAAGGGCTACGTTTGTTTAAAAAAGATAGATTTTAACTGTGATGACCAATTCCCTAACTTTTTGTTACGTAGGAATGTCACTGAAGGAAATTCCAGAAACTGTAAAGTGCAAAGAAGTATCATAGCGAGGCACTTACTTTGCAACCGTAATATTATCAACTGGCGTAATTAAGACAACTACATTCTGCCAACTGCCTTCAAAGTAAACTTATAAAATTAAGTCGTATATATTCTGACTTTAAACCTCTATTTCATCAATACCTACAACAGATATTTCTGTCTTGCTTTTATCAAAAGGCCTATTTTAACGTCTTGGATAAATTCATTATATCTTAAAAGTAGTTAAATAATTTAGGTAATAATTATTTTATTCTGAAGTTGTTTTTCAGGTTGTTTCCAGCTGTACTTGTTACACAAGTCTGCCAGCGTTTGTGTTAATAACAAAATTATTAATGGTTTGCACTCAGTGTATTCGAAAATAAACTAAAACTAATATTGCGTTCTTCGTTCATTTCTTGTTCACTACTTTGCATCTTTCCTGTTAACTCCACGGTCACAGCACAGACACACAAACACACACACACACGCACGCACACACACACACACATATATATATATATAATATATATATATATATATATATATATATATATATATATATATATATATATATAACTTATAAAATACCTACCAGTATACGCATTCGCTTTAGCAAATTTTTTCTACGGATACTAACTCAATTTTTGACAGTTCAGTCACCTGATTTGCAAACATGGCCATCCGTTAAAAATATAAGCTATCCAGATTTACAAAATGATAGTTGACTCAAACAAAATTGCCGCATATGTTGTAAGAAGAGGGAAACAGCCCCAACACCTCATCACCTTTGATGGCTTATTTGTGAATAAAACAGTCTCCTTCTGATATTCAAACAGTTAAATAACGCTTGCAGTAGGATATAGACGAGTATCTCATCTTTAATGATCATGCACGCAAGACCATGAATCCGCGAATATATGGTGTGAGCAATGCATACCACTTATATGTATGTATATATATGTATATATATATATATATATTATATATATATATATATATATATATATATATATATATATATATATATATATATATAACACTGAACTAAAACGCGCGCACAAACAATCATGGAGACAAACAGAAAAAGAGGCGTCTCGTTAGCGTGCCCTTGTTGTTGGTTAACCCTAAGAAGTTTCCAATTTCAATTAACACAAAAATAACGGCTTTTTTTTTTTTTAAATAAAAGCAATAACTGAGCGCGTAATCAAACTCTTTTATTGAAAAGGCATTAGCTAATCTTGTTACTCAACTATTTTTGTTTGCGAATGTGAATAATGAATAAGTTAAAACCAAAATAATATTTCTTGTTTTTCTAAACCATAGACTAATAAACGCTTTGATGTTGCAATATTTTGTTTTGGTTTACAACAAATTGTTTCTTATGGTTAATTTCCGACTTATAAAGCATGTCTACATGAAAAGTCTCTGACGAAAAATTTAAATGACGAGAAAACCTCGTGAGATAAAACGACGAGGTTGCGACATTTTAAAGAGAAACTCGAAAGAATTTTGTGAGCTATAATATTTTCATTGCTATGTGAGCTCCTGTTGTATTCTCCGGATATTTATGAATTACTTTATTTCACTCCATGTGTTGTGTGATATCTCTGGCGTTTTGGATGTCATGACAATCACAGCTATCCTTCGCAGATCATCTGGTACACGTACATGTGAAAACTGAGACAGTTGGGGCCGTCCTAGTTGGTCCGTCGCCGTCAAAGTAGGTTTGCAGAGAATCACGCCAACTAAACATTCCACGTTCAACTGTAGGTACGAGATGTGTGAATTAGATCATTTTAACTCATACACAGTTTAACTTACGCGGGCACTAAAGCCACAAGGCAAACCACAGCGAGAACATTTCGCTACAGAGGTGCTGGAGTGGATTGATTAAAATCCTACTACCAAGCAAGCGTGATCTTCACAGGTGAAGCTATCTTCAACACGCCAGGGAAAGTTAATAAGCAGAACGTACGAGTATGGGGATTTAGAAATCTTCGCAGTGTTCGGGAACACGTTATTGACAGCAAGTGGACTGTAAAAATTAATGGGAAAATTACCTGACAACTCAACTGTAAGGTAATACTCGCAAACATGCTAGTGGAAATTCCCATACATGCATGGGAAAATTAGCTTACGACGCGTGGATCTCTTTCAACATTCTCAACAGCTAAGTGGGGGCACGGGAGGAAGAAAAATCATTTAACACGCTAATATCCAGTTACGTTGTTACATTGTCGTTGTGATGTAATGGATAGCGCATCGGCCTGTCGTGATAGAGGACCATGATTCGCGCCCATCCACCAGCAAGTGTTGAGGATTTCGCTGTTTATGTTTCAGTCACTATTCGTCAGAAGATGTGGATGGTAAAAATTAACAGTACTAATACGCCAGGATATTTTTAATATAATTCTATATTAGATTATCGTTAATTTTCCTTACTTGTATTGAATTTTTCCTCCACATTTGTCAGGTACTTTTCCCGTACGATTACGGAATAGTACTTTACTTGTTATGGAAATTTACTCTACATAAAGAGGTAATTTTACCTTACATGTAAAAGTAATTAGCTTCCCTTACATGTAAGTGAATTTAACCCCATTTTTTACAGTGTAGGAGAATGGGTGGCGTCGTTTGATTAAAGACAAAATAATCGGAGCATTCGTATTCGCTGAGGAAAATGTAACTGGGAACATTAATCCGGTTATGATCGAACAGTTTGCTGTCTCTCAGTTTCTCCCTGAAAGCATGTGTGATTCTCGAATAGGACAGATCGCTCGCCACCACACTGGCGTTACAAGATCCCGAGTTTCTCGACAGAACATTCTTACAGCAAAGAATACACTGTAAAAAAATTGAGGTATAATTCCCTTACTTGTAAGGGAAGCAAATTACCTCTACATGTAAGGTAAAATTACCTCTTGAATGAAGAGTAAAATTACATAACTATTCCCTAATGGTACGGAAATGGTACCTGACAAAAGTGGGAGAATAATCCCATAGAAGTAAGAGAATATTAACTGTAATGTATAATAGGACTATATTAAAAAATGCCCGGGGGTATTAGCACCGTTAATTTTATTATTACCTCTATTCTCTGATTATTAGTAACCGAAACCTAATTAATAAAACCCTCGGCACTTGCTGGCGGGTGGGCGCGAACCATGGTCCTTTATCAAGATAAGCCGATGCGCTATTCATTATACCACGAGGACAGCGTCGCAGTTTTGGTGAACATTAGCGTGTTAAAAGATTGCTTCTTCCTCCCGTCTTCCCACTTAACTGTGAAGTCAATGCTAAGAGATGCATGCGTCTTAAGGTAATTTTCACACCCATTTATGGGATTTTCCACGACTATGTACGTGAATTTTACCCTATAGTGCGGTAATTATACCTTATATATAAAGAGCCATACTGGACAGCTTGTATAACTAAACATATAAGTTAATTTTAAGGTAAAAAAGTATGCAATACAATTATGAAATAGTTATAAATGGATCAAGAGAACCACACGTCGTAAGGTAGTTTTCCCATCCATGTATGGGATTTCCCACTACCATGTATGGGAATTTTTCTCCACAGTGCGGCAAGAAAAACTGTTTTTCCCACACAAGTTTGCGAATTCTAACTTACACTTGTCAGGTAATTTTCCCATTATTTTTTACAGTGCAGGGCACGGCGGGCCAGCCACACTCTATATCTGAATCGGTGATTTCCATCAGTATAGTTATTTTTACTGTAGCTTTAGTTATAGGCTGTTCACGGTAAAGTGAGCACTTTTTAAAGCCCTCCCACCAAGCATTAACCACTAATAAATATATCTTATTGCAGTCTCAAACATTACATTTTGAGGGTGGTGAAATGTATACAATGTGTTTATTGAACACATTCAATGATTATCTTGACAAACATCAAGAAGATGGAAATTGGATGAAAGGAAAAATTTAGAAGGGCCTTTAAAAGTGCTCACTTTACCGTGAACAGCGTATAATAAGCTGTTACCTACTGGCGAATAAGTGGAATGCTCTGAGGTTTTACTGCCACACTAGTGAAATTTACTACACCGTAAAAAATATTTGATTTTTTCTGACAAATTCTTTTTAGGTAATTTTACAAATGCTTGTAACAGTACAAATGACATCTCTTGTAAAACTATTGTCTATAAAACTACAAGGGTCGTATTTGTATTATCCCTCAAGAAATGTTTGTACAACACTGAGCCGTTTCCACGAGCTTTAGCAAAATGGTGGACACTCAACAACGTCGAACCGTGTATAGCTGTTTGCGCAAAAATTGTGGCTCTCAATAGCTCGTTGTTAAGAGCCGTCCAAATCTCTTAACTCAACAACAGAACTATTAAAATGAAATAAATCTACCTATTCTTCTTAATAAAATAATATTAATATAATTTTGTAGGTACTTGTCCGTATATTTAGTGTTAAAATATACTTAAAGTTCGTAGGTCATGTTGGTCTTGTCGATAAAGATGCCGGCTAATAGAACAAACAGCGTGGGTTCTAATCCCCGTGCTGGCGAAAGTACTTTTTTTTTCGTAAATAAAATCCGGATTTCTTTATTTGTTGTTATTCTCTGTTATTATTTTATGACAATTTATTCCAAGAAGAAAAAAAAATTTACACTTCTCAATAATGTTTATTGTAAAACAAGGTTATCGGTTGTAATATTAAAAATAAATGTTTTGCAGATTTTACAAGAAAACTCTTTGTAGCTTTACAAAGGATCTTCTGAGCAACTAGCTTTCCAAAGATTGTTCTTGTACGAGTACGAAAAAAAATTGCAGTTTTGGAATCAGTAGAAATCACGGCTTAATTTGTGGATACCAACAACAGGAAAAATCCTTAAAATTTCGCCGAAGTAACATTCGCTGATATGGAACAGTTTTACCTGTTTCGACTTTAGAGTGCAGGTAGACACCGCCGTATCCCCACCTACACCTTCTTGACTTTTCCTTCTGGAGGTTTGTGAAATACAGGATTAATTATTCCTCTCAGTACCTGATCTTGGTGTTCTGTGCAGCAGAACCACGGATGTCATTAACTTTATTGACTTCTGACACCGTACACAACACGCGAGGCTGAGACACGAGAACTTATCGCTTACATGTCTTCGGGGATTTAAAAAAAAAAACTCACGTAGAAGTTTCTCTACACGCTGACACAAAACAGGTGGTAGGGCCTTCTACCTTCGATAGTTTTCTCATCATTTTATCTGCAGCCAGTGAGGTTTCATGTAGCCATACTGCACACACAACCGACCTTTCTCGTTGACGCTCACTGCATAGCTAAGTAAACTGTTTCTAAGTAAACTGTGTATAACATATTTTTAAAGTGATATGAATGTGAAATATGCTCATATCAAAATAGTAATGATAAGACTGGCTTTTTAAACAGCGAAGTGAGTTCGTAACGCACAGCTAGTCTCTGAGGTAAAATAAGAAGTTTGTACTCTACGTGTAAGATATTCAGCTCTAGTTCTCCTTCCTTTCCACGCGCCTCACAAACAACATACGAAGAAGAGGACAGAAAATAATGGTATTGGAAGGAAATTTCCCCCGAGTTTGACTCGCAGACGACACAGGAGTTCCGAAATTAAATTCGAAATTCCCCGTACGTCCTACTTGAAACTTGGTCTGCATTTTGAATGAGGTGTTCTGTCCAATCAATGAGACGAAGGGAAAAAAATGGAGTCACCGAAGCAAGGGAGGGGAACAAAAGTTATTTCCCCTCGCGAAATGGATAGAGTAATTTGAATATTCGGTGGTTTTGTCAGAATGGACGAAAGAAAAAAGAAAAAAAAAAAACCAGCCCACATGATGAATTTTTGAACTATGATATCCCATACAGCTGCCATACAGTAAGACAAAACAAGCATGTTTGTGTGTCTACGCTGTGCAAATTACGCCCACAAAAAAAAACTACAATGCTTACTCAGAAAATATTTTACCAACTTCATAAATTAATGCAAACCTAGTTTATGTTGATGCGAATAAATATTATCAGATACTAAGAGAAACCTAATAACAAAGCTTGCAAGATTAGAGATGTTTCTAGAGAAATTACGAGTAGTTAAGCACAAGATTGATGATAAAATTAATGCAAAAATACAACACACTGATAGTTTTGTAATATACTTTTTTGTAGCCAGTAAAAAAGTAATCAGCAATAAAAATTAAATTACACATAAACAGAACAATAATTATCCTACCCATATTATTAAATTGCCCGACGCTGATGTAAAACAAAATGTAGGCTAATATAAATCTATAGTAAAGACTTTTTCAGAATAACCAATCCCAATCATAAAAATTCCGAGAAAAAATTAATGTTTTATTAGGATAGACAGTTAGAAATTACTGCCAGAATTAAACAAGGGTGACAACGCTCTACTGCCGTATTTAGTAAGTAATCAGTTTTTCGAAACAGAAATTTCAACAGTGGTCTGAAGAAATTCCGAAACAAGCAAAAACAGCAGAGGGAGTTAAGGATGAGGTTTCACGATGACTCGTAAAAATTATTCTTTACTTATTTATTTTGATTATAGAATATCTGTACTGCTAACATCAGACGGCATCGCACTGTTTTTTATTCGACTATAAAAATAATGAATGTGTATACATCCTATATGCAATAGCTTGCACACATACACACACATATTTATGTAACTGTATATGCATACATATAATCTTACGCAAACATATGTATATATATATATATACACACACATTAATAATAAGTTCACAAACTTCCACAAACTGAAGGTACTGATGGAGTTTGATACGAAAGGCAAGTTATAATAACCTCGAATAGCCAAGGTAACAATATAAATAATGTTGTATGGACAAAAACACTTTAAATATAATTAAATATGTTTTGTTATGTTATAAATACTGTTCATTATTGTTTTATCACAACAATAGGCTCCACAACAAAGCCGAAACTTAGGTTGGATATAGTTTTGCAAAGTAGTTAAATTCATAGTTTCAGTCAAGTTTCTTGTAGAAATTACAAGAAGCTATTGATGCGGTTGAATGTGACTGACAATGGCAATTTAAAACTAGTAATAAAACCTTTTTTTTTATTTACTTTTTGGCTTGTTTATAAGCCGATGCAAGACCGAAAAAAACGAAACGACACGTCACGATATCTGCAGAAAGGAAACACGATTAGCGAACAGCAAAGTTTTTCGTTTGTCATTTCATTTTATTGATCATTTTACATTTCGTGTATTTCTCCTTGTTTCATGTTGTTGACATCAGAGAACAGTTAGTCTTAAAGCACCAAACATTTTGAAAATATATGCAATGAATAATAATTTTACGAACTGCTATATGTTTTTCAGACGGTTTGTCGTGAAATTCCCGGTAAGTGATGATAATTTTTAATGGGAATACTTAGCAATTGTGAAACACGCGCTATGAACAACTCCTGCTAGGTTTGATACTTGAAGATTTAAATAATCATTTAAAAATAGACTACGTGATTTGGGTACATGTGACTCAACATATGTTATATTTTCTTTGTAAAAATAACTGTTGCGCATTTTACGACACATGTTTTTTAATTTTGCACATGACTACATTAGTATTATATTTTCACAATTCAACACTTAAAAGTAAGCATTTTATTTTGTAAAATAACACCTATTACTATATATATATATATATATATATATATATATATATATATATATATATATATATATATATATACACACCGGAAACGCCCAGCTGACTTCAACCGGGAAATAAATATCACATATCCAACATACGGAAACCATTTCTTAAATAATCAGTTTTATTAAACAGAAAATTTGTGATTCGTGTAGACTTTTCACTGTTCACACACGTAGAGACTCGCAATTCTAGTGACAACAATTTCAAAGCTATTTTAAACGTTAACAGAAAACCGTTGTACGCTTATGGTAAGTACTTTTTAGTATGATTGCGTGGTATTCAATCTTACTTCAGCAACTCTCAAAATATCTCATGAGAATCAGAACGTTAATAAGACGTGGTAGCGTTTGTACAACCACGGCTGTTTCCAGAACAAAATTTAATTGTTACTGTACGAAAAACATTTCGTTAAGAAGGTTAGGTGATTATTAGAAAAAAATTGTTGAAAACATATTGTAATAAACAATTGGTGCAGAGATACGCCGAATAATATATTCTGTTTCGATATGAGCATTCATTATAGGTACTAGATTATTGTTTTATTTAAACGTTTATAAATACAGTTATTTTTTTTAATAATTAAGTTTCACCTAACATCATGGGTAAGAAATACGTTATGAAACGGAATACATTTTCAAATTTGCAGGTTTGAAAAGAAGCAGTTATGTAGAATTGCACTTAAGTTATAGGTAAACATATTTTTGCTGTAAGCTATCATAAATGCTTACAAATATTCACTAGACCTAATATTAAACATTTCAATGTCGTATGTCATACATTCTCAAGCGATATAAATAAGATATTATATTTATTTTAAAATTAAAATACCTGTTTTTTCTAAGACTTCATTCAAATTATTTAGAAACTAATACAATATTCTAGAAAACAGTAAAAAAAATGTTATTGGCTGTATTAATTTTCTTTCATTACTCCAGTGCACAGTTTTCTTATGAATTCTGAACCAGATTACAAAGAAAAATTAGCACTTTTAAGATATTGAATGAACAGTGAATAAATTAAAAATAAATAATCGAATTTTCTGCTAAAGAAAATTGCTCGTAGTACGAATATTTGAATGAAACGAAATTTCGTACGTTGTAGTTATGGGACAAAAATATTTTCAGTTTTAATATGCCTTAAGAGACATTCTCCGAACCAAAAGTGTGAGTGTACATGTCTATACCATACTTTCCGTAATAAAAATTCCCGAAAGAGAAAACAATAAATGTAAAACTTTAAAAAACTTACATGTGAACCATCCACTTAGAATTCAAACTTAATGCTTCCTTCAGCTACTCACCTGAAACAAGATAAAAAATGACTTAGTAACGTAATTAATTATCTCTAACAGGTACACAGACACACACACTGTTAATTAGTCTATTTTTTATGCATATATTTATTATAAAAACTTTTTTTAGAAGTTCAAGTTCTTTTTACAATAGGGCTATTTTGAACTTTACGGCAGCAAGCCATAAAAGTTTAGGGATTGAAAATTCGTGTGTTTCGGCATTTAAGTTGTACACTTTCAAAATTATCGGCGAGAAATAATAAAAAATAAAAAAATCAACATGGGCAGAGCGAAGTAATGGAGCCAGGCAGCGTGCGAGAGCCGTGGAGGATTATGGGAAGCAATTAGAAATAATCACCACACAATTACCGAGCAGGCATAGCCGTGGTAGAAAGAGGGTGGGGAGGGGGGAATGCCAAAAGGGTTTGGGTTAGGAAAGAGGGGAGGGGGGAATGGGGGAAAATAGCCACCGAGCATATAAGAGTTTTCGGTGGTGGGGTGAGGGTAAGCTGGGGTCGGTCGGAAACAAAACGAGTGGAGAAGAAGGAACGTGGGAAAAAGGCAAAGGGGATATTTCGAAGGGAATAGAGAGAGAGATAGAGAGAGAGAGAGAGAGAGAGAGAAAGAGCGGGGGTTGAGGTGTATAAAGGGGATGTAATGCAAATTTCCTGATACATTTTGCGAGCGGTAATTTTTATTCGGCAGCCCCCTTCCTTGCGTGAGCCATTCGGCATACGCACAGCTACAGCCTGCTCGCACGCACGTGTTCCGAACACGCACAATATCTCGTGTCTCTACAGTCCAGCGGGAGCGACGACTGGTGCACAATAACTATTTCTCTCGTCTACGTCCCTTCGAATAGCAAGAACTAGCAGCAGTATGTACCATAGACTAAAGGCGAGGTAGATCGATCTCGCTGGCTGCGCACAACCTATCTCCGTGTCCCAACATTGAACTGCTTTTCTGTCTACACGTCTAGCGAAAACGGGGTGGTTTGGTTTTGAGGTTAGAAAACTGTTTAGTAAACAATTTGTAATGCTATTTGATTACATTTAAACTGGTGACAGTATATTATTAATATAATAGTGCTTGTCATTTAAAAATTAATATGTAAACAAACACGTTCATTACTGTTGGCCATGTGACTTTGACAGTTGTGTAGGATTGTGGAAGGTCATTGTTGGGTACATGCGCAGAAGACGAATAAGCGGTCTACCTCATCTTTAGTCTATGGTATGTACCCCGACAAATAACCGTGCAGATAACTTTGTACTTCATTCCGTTCTTCTCAAATACCGAAGTTCTAACACTGGCTAAATCCGAAAGCAACTCAGTTAATGATTTCGTATCACATTTATCTTTAACTTTTCTATCTAGTGTGCTTAAAATTCCCTAGAGAACTTAAAATTAATTTGAACAATGCATTACGTATTTCAAAATGAGAAAACATTTTCTAACACAAGCCACTACAACCCCGATGTAACACTGTAGACATTATTCTGATACGAAACGCCTTAAATAGGATTAGAAAGGAACTCCGTTTTTGAATTAGAAAGGAAAGCAATAAAGAAACAGGAAATTCCATACAAAATGGGGGCCTACTTTCCTCCATAACTTATGTAAGTTAATTCCCGGAAAACCATATCATTAGACATGTACTACTCCAACTGCGTATTTACTCCACTGTACTACCTGAATACTTTACTTGTTGTTGGAAGTTTGTATTCGTGGACAGCGTTTCTTGATGAACTATTTATATTTCGTAAGGAACCTTACGTTCTAAAATTCTTTTAATTTAATAGTACAAAAAAATATTATACATATGTGGATTGGTATTATTAGATTATTTATTTCCTATTGATTGGTTGTTGTCATCGTTATGATGCAACTAACCTATTTAATAATGTATAAAATCTCTACCATAATTTTCCAAGCCCGGAAAGTAGTCGAATAAGTTTTAACATACAGCAGACTTTACTTAACATACTTGCAAGTCGTAAAAAATTAATACAAAGAACAGTTAACAATTTGTATCATAACAAAAGAAGTAAATACTGTCAAGGCAACACGATCCACATCATGAATGAGTTACGACAAAGTGCAAAATATTTTAGCAGTTGTGCTTGGACATACAAAAATTAAGTTATTTTAAAATATCGTGTATGACTGATTTGTGTCAAACTGCATAAATTATTACAATGAAGTAAGTGCCTCATCACAGGCAAAGACGCTGAGTATTAATGAGTTATCTTTTAAAATTTAAACTTCGTCTTGTGTAATCATAGAACGTGCTCTCATGTGTTATACTGTTGGAAGGCGATTCTATATGACAACTGAGGTTAAAAAGATAGGTACGACTTTCGTTCAAAAGTGTTAATTAAGGGATATTATTCGCCCTCGAAAATATGAAAATAACAAGCACACCATTACAAACATCAGAAACTATTACAGATGAAACAAAGAAATACGCAAAATATAGGACCAAACTGTTTTAATAGCTACTTTCCGTTAGCAAAATTAAATATTCTTTGAAGCACTGTACTAACAATCAACGTAAGAATGCGAACATTAACTTAGCAGTAAGAGTGCCGATAAAATCAATATTTGGCAAATTCTTATTTAAGTTATCTACAATTATCTTTTGGTAGTCAGACTATTTGCTGTTTCTCATAGACTTGGGAGCTGAAGTTTTATTAGCCTTGGAAGCTGAGGTTTTGATTTCGTCATCATATCCACCGTTAGAGGTTGCCAAAGGGAAAAAATAATTTTAGGTGTCGGAAGCCATGATTTCGGTATAGTAACTACCAGAAGAAGTTAATTTATAACTACTAGTAGGGACAGGACCTGTCCTTCGGGGACAGGATTCATGATTCAGGAGCCAGCACACCCAAGCCACCTCGGTTGTCGAGGAGGCCACAGCTTGCAGCCATCGGCCTAGGACGGCCATGTTGTCGACAAAATTGCCTTTTTCACCCTGAAGATTACTTCCGAAATAAATTATTATACCCTTTTATCACAATTTTTTTTTAAAATGAAGAAATGAGGAAAGCTGAGTTGAAGCTCCTATAAGGAAGAGCTGAAAATCCTCAGTAGAGCAAGAAGATTAGAGGCTCTTAGCGGAATGAGTCACGTAATCCCCAGAGCAGTAGAGGAGGATTCGAGACTCCGAGCCAAGTCCAGTGGACCTACGGCCAACATCCTGCACCTACCACATCCACACCCCGTTACCTACACCCCTCTTCCTCACCAAGCACCCCTCTTCAACCTCACTGCCCTCCCTTCACACCCAAACCCTGGTAAGTATAAAAAATCGCAAAATATTTTTAAAAACCTATAAAAATCGAGAAACATATCATGTTAACCTCGCACTCATATCACCATACTCACTTGTCTCCCTCCCTCTCTTCACACACACAATCATAAGAAATCGAGACAAAGTGAATAAAAAAACCCAAAAAATTGATTCTAAAAATCCACGAAAATATAACGTTTACGTCAAACTTCCACGCCACCCTAACTAAATCTCCCTCCCCCCCCCCAAAAACCACCCCCACCCCCAAAAAAACGCAGTCGTAAAAATTCGAGCATAGTCGCAAAAAAACGAAACATTAATTCTAAAAATCGTGAAACATATAATGTTACCTCACACTCGTTTCACTCTCACTTCACCACCTTAACCAACACACTCGCCCTTCACCAACCACCCACCCAAAAATAAAAATGTTGACAAAAATTGCAAAAAATCAAAGGAACTAACAAAAAATTTAGGAACATATTATATCACAGATTTCGACATCCATGTTGGAGGCCGGTGGCCTTGACCCTGACCCCAAGGACCTTGAAAACAAATAATTTTAAAAAATATATATAAAAATTCGAAAAAAATTCATAAAAATCGACGAACATATTACGTTACTGACTCCGATCCACATGTTGAATGTTGGCGACCTTAACCAGAACCCCATTGCCATTAAACTCAATAATTAGGAACAAAAATGTAAAAAAAAAAAAAAAACATTAGAAAGAATTGACGAACATAACACATAACTGACTCCGACCATCATGTTGAATGTTGGCGACCATAAACTTAGCCCAAATGACCTTGAACATTGAAAATCAATGCAAAATCATGAAAAATTACAAAAACGTAATAGAACATCCAGGGAAAAATTACATACTAAATGCGACGAACCTTGTACGATGTGTGTGACCCTATATTTCAGAATTGCAAAACAGAACCAAAAAATTAAACAAGATTATTCGAGGTTCAAAATTTTCACCGACGTAAATTACATTAAGTAGCACATTTTTCAGGTCAACATATAATGTGCAATTTCAAGAATTTCCTAGACAAGAAACTACGTGGGTGTACATCAGAAATCAATGACAAACAATGCCACTTCACTCAGAGCATGTATGAAGGTTTTTGTTTATTGCTTTTAATAAATACTTTATTTCAAGAACTAGAAACTTACACTTAAAATCGCTTTGGTTGTGAACTTCTATTTCGTTGACACACTGACAAATACAGGGAATGTTGCACGAGGCAAGTAATGATGTGAAATAGAAACATAAATGTGTTACGATCACGTCAAATTTTATTCTAATTAGCATACAACCAAAAGAAACTAAACTCTAGGTGACGAAAAATTTTTAATTCACGACTAGTAAGACGTTACAACAAGGAACTTCTTCTCGTAGTTTGCTGCTAACTTAACTGCATGTATTGTGGTCATTGCTTACGTTAACATATATGCAGTTACGTGAAGTAATTACTTTCATAGTTCGATTTCAGAAGTTATCACATTATTGTGAAACACATAAAATTCTATGTATCGTAACTTAAACTGTATTTAATATGAACTTCGTATTCTTATTCAAGGTTAACTTCGCATATCTCTGGATATGCCACAAAAGAGAATTTAAATTTTAAGAAAGCAACGTATTCTAAAAACTTCCAATTATGCAGGCTTATATTGAAAACATGATTCGGGCGACTTTGTAAAATATTATGCTTCTTGCATCAAAGGCGTGCCATTTTCATCAACATTAGTATATATATATATAAAATTAAGGAAATAAGAGTAAATAGTGAGTGTACAAAGAGCGTACTTTTACCCGCAGGCGACTGCATGCTTTCATGTACGGAAGGGAGAAAAAAATCATTGCAAATGTTTGCCAACAATATAACTTGAAACAGTAATTGCATAACTTTTTGCTCTTCCTCCTCACTCAACCTTCCGAACATAAAAAAAACTAAACGTGGAGCAGGAAATTAAATTAAAGCCGCGAAGTGCGCACGCGGGCGGGAGAGTGCGTGCGTGCGTGTGCCGCGGTATTAATTACAACATCCCCGCGCCCCTTTACCACAACCGAAACCTCCCTCACAATTAGTTTTGGTCACCGCCCGCACCCCAGCAGCAGACGGAGAAGTAATAGGGGGAGGGGAGTACACACGCGTGCGTGTTCGCGTGCGCGCATAATTATGTGTAATGCGGGTTCTCAGGGCGCCATGGCTTGCGGAGAGATTGCGCGGTATGTCGGACCGCTGCGGTGAAAATAGAGGGTAGCAAGGGGCAAATGAGGGACAAGGGTGTGGGTACAAAACCCGCCCACGAAAATTTTACTTCAGCGACGCAACGCAGGCTTCACGGACGCCAGCAGTCGCCAAGGGTAGGCAACCCCGTGACACACTTTTGTGATGGCAGCGCGGTTCATTTGACATGGCTTGGACGACACAGAAAGAGAAATATTATGTTAATTCTAGTTCAAAAGGCTATCAAGGCTTCTTTTCATAACACATCGTCTGAGTAGGTAAAGATCTAAGAAAACTCTGGTGGGGCCAAATTAATTCCCAACTTTCACAGACCTATACGGTATAAAAAACCGACACTTTAATAACTGCTTTTACTATGGAAAAAGAAAATTATTCGAAAGTAGTGGGTCTAATGAGAAGAGTTATTCCAAAATAAATACTCCCAGTAGTGTTTTCCAGAATTTCTGTTGAGTCGCTATGAATCTCAAATATATTCTTTCAGCATTTTACATAACACGCGAATTACAAAGGTTGTCCAAACAATCGAACAATTGTTTGGCAGATTGATACTTCGTGATCAAAATGTAAAACCGTGAGAATCTCGAAGAAATTAGATGAACTGTTCACCTGTTTACCCGACTATGGCGAAGCAAAGGAAGGGTTATGATTTTAACGGCTTATAATGGAGCGCGTACGTACGAATTAATTTCCCCTCAACTAAACTAGATGGCGCCACAGGTAAAGTTAGCTAGCGCAAGCATTTAATTCGCAATTTATTTTGGAAGTATGGGTCATTAACGTTTTACGATAATTGAACTTTAAGGTTAATAATATGTAGGCAAAGCCTAATAATTGTCAACCTATATTTTAAAATAGAGGGTAGCAAGGGACGAATGAGGGACAAGGGTGTGGGTACAAAACCCGCCCACGAGGTAGAATTTCAAAGGTATTCAGAAATATATTTGTACTAAATGCCTCTAGGACGTAAAACCGAAAATATGTTTTGTTTTACCTATTTCGAAAAAAATCTATAAATAAAAATACAGTTATAATAACCTAAAACCCGAATACTCATAAGTCAAAAATAAGTCTTCAGTTAAGTGTACGAGTATAATAATAAGGCCGTAGCCATACGTTGTGCTGTTTAAGAAACTTTTCATATAGGGATGGCACAGGGGAAAAAATTAATTTGCAATTTTATTTCACTTTTAAATTATAAGTCTGGCTCGAGACCATGATAAACGGAAGGCATGAAAAGTATGTATAACGCTTGATTGATTGAGCACATCACTACATTAAACTACATACATCACTTTACAGAGCTGCACTTTTTTATGGTTCCGTAGTCGACAAATAGCCTTTATAAGATCATTAGGTCCATACGTTTGTCCATCTTGGGGTGTCACAGCGATATAGATTCTACAGCACTGAACTGAAATGCATAAAATTTAGTACTCAGATACCTACTTTAGTTAAAAAAATTTCCAATGTACCTCCCATATATGTAAAGTGTCTTGATTGGCACGACATGTCACTACGGCTTTATTACTATACTCGTGCACTTAACTGAAGACTTCTTTTTAACTTTTCAGTAGCCGGGTTTCGGAAGCAATTGGTGATTTTCTGGGCGTCTTGGCGAGCGTTTGTGAAAGCAGGCGGCGGCAAGTTTGTAGTACGTCTGTGTGATATAACAATACATCGATTATGAAACAACACTTTTGAAAAATTACGACTATGATTTGCTCCCACAATGTAGATCAATATATCGCATACCGTGCACTCTAAATCTGAATCAGTGAGCATTTCACTGTTTCAATTAGTTAAGTGTCTAACTGATTTAACAGTCACTTCAGTGAATTTAACTGATGAATCAGTGAAAAATGCCAGTTTTCCTTCAATTATTGATTCAGTAACATTTCTCACTGATTCATCAGTAATTTTTTTCACGGTTTTTCACTGATTTATTTTTTTTACTGAGGGATCGGTTAAACAGCATGTAAAATGGTATCAAGTACAATAACAAAGCATAAACTAACAAAACCAATGCAAAATACATCCTAAAATGTGTTTCGTATTTTAAAACACCATTTTATGAGGTAGCATGAACATGAAGTCTTTCATTCCGTTTTTACGTCTTTCATTTCGTTGATGACACACATATATATATATATATATAATATATATAATATATATATATATATATATATAGTGTGTGTGGGGTATATATATATAATTTACTCGTTTATTGAAACTTGACACTGTAGATCAGATGATAAGGCAATGGTCTTAAAGTGAATTCAAAAGGATGTGCGAGTCCAATACTGGCCATCCACGGATAATTTTTTACTTTTTAAATCACGGTAAATTGCGCAATATAAATAGTAAACTGTCGTAAATATGATCGTTCCTCGTAATTATTTGGATAAATTCAATAAAACAATATTTAATTTGTGGTTGCAGTTAACCGTCAATTATTCAGTTTACATAACAAGTAAAGTAATTTCCCGTAATAGTACGGGAAAAGTACCTGACAAAAGTGGGGAGGGGGACGGGGGACATCCCATACAAGTAAGGTAAAATTAACTATATTGTATTATAAAATTAATTTTAAAAACATTCACCGGAGTACACATACTGTTAATTTTCATATTACCTGTATCCTCTGACGAATAGCAACCGAAACCTCAACACCTAATTCCTCGACACTTACCTGTGTGTGGGCGCGAACCACCGCCCTCCATTACAACAGGCCGAAGCGTTATCCAATACGCCACGACAGCGTAGTACATTAGTGAATATTAGCCTGTTAGAGAATTGTTTATTCAGCCCGTCCCCTCAGCTGTTGAGAATACTGAAGAGATGCACGCGTCGTAAGGTAATTTTCCCATTCATGTATGGAATTTTCCACTACCGTGTAAGTGAATTTTACTCCGGAGTGCGGTAATTTTACCTTACACGAAAGGAAAAAAAAGTTTTCGCCTACACGTTTGCGAATATTTCCTTACACTTGTCAGGTATTTTTTTAATAATCTACCTTATTCTAAGTGTTAATGTGAAGTTAAGGCCCGAAGGTAGGGCGGGATTTTATTGTGTATCAGTGATAACCCCTTACGTCTACTAGGAAAATCATGCAAGGAGATATGCATCGCGTCAAAGAGGGATTGGGCAGCCATGGCCTGCACTTTGGAGCCATGACTACCTCCCTAAGTGTACTTAGAGCTAGCCTTAACTATGAAGAGCAAGGTAAAAACTGTCAAGAGAGGTGTAAAAACCCTTGCGACAGAGAAGTAAAATGGCAAAAATTATTGCATGCATTAAATTTAATTAAATAGAATGTTACAGGAGACAGAGTGTTTGGAAAACATGCTCTTAGTTAATAGGGTTGGAAATACTAGTAGAGAAGGGGCGGGAGCTTTACACTTGTCAAGTAATTTTCCCGTTATTTTTTACAGTGCGTAGGTCCGGCAGACAACCGCACGATGAAAAATGTACGTATTCGATTTATAGCTGCGCGATTGCTGCAATATTTGCGGTCTCGGAGGGACCCTGCCAACATCACGACCTAACAGTGAGCACAAGGAGACCATGTTCATTTGAAAGGAATCACTGAGCTCTCGGCGGAAGAACATATCTGCCACGGCTTGCCAAATTCAATTCGAAACTATGTTTAGACGCAGGCATTTTGTTCTATTCTAAAGAAAACCAGGCAGATTTAAATATGGGTGTTAATTGTTTACACGAGTAGAGACTGCTCGCGGTAAAATGAGCACTTTTTAGAGTCCTGCTTAAGATCTACTTATAAGCACGTTGTGTATTCTCCAGCCTTATGTAAAATTTGCACTGCCATGGGTCTCATCACTTTATTCATGCGTCGATCAAGTGAAACTATTCATTTATTAAAAAAGTAAGTATTTCACAAATCTGCTCTTTTTTACACTTCGCTGCATAAAAATGTACAAAACGAAAGAAATAATTTAAGTTGTTACAAATGGTTACCTAACACTTTTAATTTGATGTTAAGATATGGAACTATTTTCCATCCATCGTTACCAGCTTTACTGGGCGTATGTCACTAAGTGTGCCCGTTATAATATAATGCAGGTAGGGGCAGTGAATTTTTTTCTAAGGTTGATTTCAAAAGTTCTCACTTTATCGTGAAAAGTCTTTATCTATGCTCCGTTACGGGTATGTCAATACTAAATATGCTAAGTAAGAGACGTATTAATTTGAAACTACTCTAGGGTGATCATTTAGTATTGACAAGTATTTAGACTCATGGTTATCACAATTGAAAACAATGTTAACGTATGAAATTTGAAAAGTAAAAATGAAGTCAGAAATAAAAGAAAACAATAAATAACCAGTTTTACTCCACGCCAGTCAGCAAGGATATCTGTCCTAGATTCCTTTTAGGTTAATTACTTGCAGAGTCCTTCGAGGGATATCTCATGCACAGTAATCAAATTATAAAAGTTAACAGAAACTTAATATTTTAAATTATTTTGAATTCTTTTTTTTTTTTTTTTTTTTTCCATACACTGAATTCGTGAAATATACCTGTTCATAGTTATGAGACATTTCCTAGTAAAAACTTTTTAAATCGGTCCATTTTGACGGTTTTTTTTCCGACCCAGTAAGTGGGCATGTATTGCAACGTCCACAACGCGAAGATTTCAGCTGTGGAAAGAATTCTGATGGAAAAATTTTGGTAAAGAGGCGTTTGCAATCATAGAATACGCACAGTTTGAAGACAGCTACTCACATTTGATAAAAGCTGACAATAACACCACGCGGTAACTGATAAAACGAAGTCATATAGGGTTTAATTTAATCATGGTATTTAATTTAACTTCATCACAGTGCAATGTGACAGATTTGTAACTGAGAAATGAATACTTTTATGTAAAATAACGTCAGTAATAATACTAGTAATAAAAATACATTATATAATTTAACTGGTTGTGGGTATTGAAATTTTCTTTAAACTTACGCTTTTGTGTTATAAAGGTTCAAATTATTATGGCAAACATTTTATATAACAGAAATATAATCGATATGAAGATAAACTAAAGAAAAGTTTCAAGCAATGCAAGAATTGAATTCCATCGATTTTTTCCTTATTGCATTAACTTAAAAAGAACTCTTAAACAAGTGTACCAAAATTCGAGCAAGTTTCCTTGTATAGGCTGTTCACTGTAAAATTAGCATTTTTGAAAGCCCTGTTTAAGATATACTATGTATACACGTTGTGTATTATTCCGCCTTATGTAAAATTAACATTGCCATGGGCCTCATCACTTTGTTCGTGCGTCGGTCAAGTTAAAATGTGAAATTATTGGTAAAATTAAATATTTTACAAATCTACTTGTTTATAAACGTCGATGCATTAAAAAAAATGAAGCCAAAGAAATAAATTAGATTATCACAAATAGTTACCTTACACATTTTATTCGACGGTAAGATGTAAAACTACTTCCCATCCATCGTTACCAACTTTACTGGGCAAATGTCACTCAGTGCATCCGTTAAAATACATGCAGATAGGAGCGGTGAATTTTTTTAATGGTTGATTTCAAAAGTGCTCACTTTATCGTGAACAGCCTTTATCAGAAAGTGTTAGGCATAGTTTATAGCCATTTAAGGGTTTTTAAAAAATTTTAAGTTTGTGTTTTATGTCACTCGTATTCCAGATAGAACCTCTTAATTAGGTGGTCTATGAATCGCACCGGCGCTCTGAAGTTTTCAAGTCATGGATACAGTTTGGCTCCTTCCTCCGAATTAAAAGTATATCTAGTGTAATGATTTCAATGCGGTTATGACGCACGGATGTATACACAGGTTAGAAAAGTTCACTAACATCGAATGCCTACGACATTTTAGCCTGAATCAGAAAGCATACAGACTATCAATTATAGAAATTCGTCAAACATTTGGCCAACACAATGCCAATCAATGACATAATATTTGAATTAAAGCTGACCGTGTGAAAAAGAAACAAACAAATTACTATGCTTTAGACATAAATCACAGTCACTGGAAACAACTAAGACGTATTCTTCGAGACAGGACAGTGGAAAACAATCAAATATAAAATTTATTCGTGGTTTCTTTACACTTTTTGAATCAGACCTTTGAAAAATCGCCCAACGCAAGAAGTGTTTAACTATTTCCTAAATACTTCAGCATGGATCACAAGCCGTTATATACCTCTGTTTATCTAAAACGTCTTGTTTTTCATTTATTTAACGTTTAACCTATATTCAATTTATAAATTAAAATAAGTAGTTTTTAATAAATATGAATAAAAACACGAAGAATATGTGTGTGTTGGTAGTGCCTAGTAAGAAATAGTTATTGCAACTAGGTGCGTACGAATTCGGTGCGATGCCCTTTGGTGTAATTTCCTTGACTTAGTTGAGCTTAGTTTGCACGAGGCGGGGGTAGAATTTTAAGAGGGATTGAGAAAAGTGTGATGTGATTAGGAGTGCATTGAAGCGGATAGTCGCCCTATAGCTGCCTCAGATAACAATCTTGATGACCGCCTTCCGCCCTTTATTTTCATGACCTCTTATCATTACAACAACCGAACGGGAACTGAAAACTGAGAGCATTCACGATGTAGTGACTTCTTCAAAACCGCTCGTGGTACCTGCAAGGTTTTGAAAAGACGACTGAGCTGCCGAAAATAAAGACACAGAACACAGCAGTGCTCGGAGTGCGACTTATGGTCTTGTTAATGTGTGTTTGAGTTTAGAGAACGCCAACAAACTCCTGCCATGTTTAATGCCTCCTCCATACTGTTAAGGCAGAGGACGATAGGCTCCCGTACGACCACTGCGCCCGACTTTATAACATGCACAACTTAACAGTAGTACCTAGGCTACATGAACCACCAAAAATGTCAAAAAAAAAAACAACTTTAGTTGTTGCAAATGAAAGACAAATCCATATATTGTGTTATCCTAAAGTATTTTGCTTGAATATGCATATTTCAAGGTTTAAAAAACTAAATTAATAAGACTATATAGTTAAAAAATTTAAGCGTAACTACGTACCAGACACCTTGGAAAGTCTATTTTACAAAACTTTTCAAAAAACAAGACGATCATAATATTTACTCTGCTTGTATGTAATACCAAATTACAAATAATGTTTACCAATATTTTAAATGATTTCTTTATTTCAGCCAAGGAAGTTATCATTTTTGTTACTGAAATGAATGCATACAAACACAATTACTCTAAATATATTTAGCGTTTGTATTCATATTTTATGACGTACAACCAGAATAATTACTTACATATTAAATTTATAAATATAATTATAAAAATGACTCTACTTGATAAGCATTTTCTTATAATATTATATGCGTTTTGCTTAAGTTTTTAAATAAAAAAAAAACTCTTTTAAAAAATTGTTTAATATTCAAATAAGCGAATTCTAGGGAGATAATGTACAGCGTTTTAAAACACGTAAGCCTACATCCTTCTTTAATATGCTAACTAAATTATACTTTTCTGAAAACTATTTTAGTGTTTGTACTACTTTAGAATACGTTTTGTATTTAGTACAGTCGGCCGCAGTGTTCCATGGGAATTCAGTCTCCTTTATTAAGCATGGAGGAGCTCTGCGATGGCAAGGCGTGCAATATTTCGGTGTGGTCTGGGACAACTTCTAGTCCTGCATTGAAAGATCACAGTTCGACTGTATCTCTGCATTATGGACCTCTATCTTCACCATGTTCTGTGAAGTGGATTCCCTGTTAAACGACCTAATGTTCCAAGACGACAACCTCCCATTCACACTGTCCGTTGTGTCCAAGCATGGTTCGATGAGCAAAAGGATGTTAACATGTGTAACTTCCTAAGTCATTTTATAATTACATGTTCGTATTTTTGTAGCCTATTTTGCAGGCAAGAATGTTATGTTTCCACTTCTAGTTATATATTCTAAACTTGATACCGCAATAGATCTATATTTATTTTGCATGTCATTCATGATCTGAATTTGTCAGTTCCGTATAAGATAAAGTGTGTAATTCAGGCCAAAGAGGCCAGCCCTCTAATAATAGATGCTGTGTCGTGCCACATGTTATTATTCGTTCAACACTTATATAGGCGATTCACGGTAAAGTGAGCACTTTTTAAGTCCCTGCTGAAGTTTTCTTTTCATCAGATCTCTATCTTCCTGTCACTTTTTAATATAAACATTGCCATCAGACTAATAAACACAGTGCATACATGTATACACTCCCAAAAGTTAAAATCTCCAGCGGCAATAAAATATATTTATTAGTGGTTAACGGTTGTTGAAAGGGCCTTAGAAAGTGCTCCCTTTATCGTGAACAGCCTATAGTTGAATATACTCTGACGGAAAACAATTGTAACACCGGTGCTCCATATGCAACTTTATTTACGATTAAACCCAGAAACAATATAGCTTGATGAATTTACATGATAAACAATACAGACCAAACCAAGCATTAGTAGTCATGTACCACATCAAAATGCAATATATCTCCCTCGGCAAGGCGTATATTCTGGCATGTAGACGATCTTACATATGATGAATATCGATCGTCCTACCACCTGTTGTCATAATGATTTAAAGCTAGTAGTTGGCCAAGCAACCCGAGTCATATGTCGTCCCATCGTGTCCCAAACGTATTCAATGGGAGAGAGATCTAGGGATCATGCTGGCCAGAGCAGTTGTCGAATACGACGAAGGGAACGTCGAGTAGTAGCCTGTAGCAGCAGTAGCCTGTATACGAACGATATCCTGCTGAAACCGTACATCTCCTTTTTGTTGAAATAATGGCAACAGAGTAGGTCAACAATATGCTGGATATAGTGGACACCGTGTAACATACCCTTCACAAACAGGAATGATGAACGAGAAATGTAGCTTATTCTTCCCCACGAAGCTAGGAGTTTGGCCCGTGTTTGGAAACCAATACACTCTGAAAGATGACGCTCACCATGATGACGTCGCATATGTAAAAGGCCACCACTTGAATGAAGGCAGAAATTTTTCTCACCGCTCAACACAGCAGAGAACCATTCCATTCTTCAGTTGATCCTCTCACGATACAATGGGTGTGCACGATGGTGTTGTGGCAGAAGAGGAAGCCTGGCCAAAGCACGCGTGCTCGTAGTCCTGCTGTAATTAGACGGTTCCCAGAGATACATGTGGACACCCCTGTTGCTCTGATCTCCGCTGTGTATACACTACGGTATGGCAGAGGCACCCTAACATTGCACCGATATTGACGTGTATCTGTGAGCAATGCACGGCATTCCTGAACCTGGTCTACAGGGTTTAGGCCTGCTAAACTGACCAACATTAATAACGTCACCACACAGCGGATGTGTCATGACCAACATGTGCAGCAATCTGTCGATATGTTCATCCTTCCTAGCGAATTCCTACTATGCGGCCTCTCTCAAACGGCTGGTAAGTGCATAACAAAGACGCGTAACCTTCTTCCAGGCATGGCGATAGTTTGACTGCTGCTTACGTTCTCAACATTCTTCCTTCCAGGCTAGTGCGATACATTCTGGTGCGTTGCTGTACAAGGCGAAGCGGAAAGTACAACACCATCTGTGGACCTATATCCTTGAAACGTTCTTCAGTAGAACTGCACTTCTCCAACGTGCAACTATTATACCCACGTTCACTTGGACAGCACTCCTTAGGATGTTGCAGTTTCTTCCATCAGTATATAAGTTGTTTGGTACTGTTACTGAAAAGTGCAAACGCTCTCAGTGTTTAATAGGCGACATAACTATCTGTCTCATACAACACAGAGAATACACACTCTGTTTTATCATTGCTTTCGACAATGTGGATAGTAGTAAAAGGGCTCGGCATAATAGCTTTCGTAGTAATAAATTCCTAGTATTTTGAAATTAAACGTTATGTTGAATCAGAACACAACCCTGTGTTTTCTTAGATGTCTATCTCGTATTACATCATGTAGTGTGGTAGCTGAAATGAGAAATGTGAAATTAACTTTTGTTCTTTTAATGTGAGTATATTCATTGTACAGAAATGAGAAATGGAACAGTATCGTCTCCTGTTCTTTTGATGAAGGAATGTGCATCGTACACTACCGAAAATATGACACTCTAGTATTACTCAGATATTTTGTACTTTATTACGTGTCTCTTGTACTGCTTCCTACACAAAAAGAACGAAACACGATCTATGTTGAAATAATTACGATGCCGAGGTGTTGAATCATTTAAAAAATAACTGGCGTACATGTTCTCTAGCAGGCGTACTCTGGATGACCATGCCGTTTTATTTATATTTCATCCGTGTTCATATTCTCCATTGATGGAAACTGTACTAGGTTAACTGATGTACATGTTACTGGAATCCCAATGTGCTTTTGAGACCTTCGTCCATTTTGAACGTTAACTGTATAGTTCTAAAAAATTTCCTCCCATCCCTTTTCTATACGGAAGGTTGTATGGAAATTAATGAAAGAAAAACAGTTTTTTTTTCCCCAGACTGTCAATCATTTTATGAATGATTTTACATTTTAAATGCAGAAAAGAAAGTGTAGAAGCATAATTATTCGGATACTACTCATTAACAAAGCATCTGTGAAATACATTTTGACTAATCAGGCAGTCTTGTCATGATTCTAGTTCGCTTTTTCCTGTTATGCGTGCATATTACTGTTAGGCCTATATCTACAGAGCTGCGGAGATACCAACAGTAATTAAAAACAGAAGCTTAAATATAAGTCATGGAATTGCAGCCCATGTTTGTAGATATAAAAATTAATTCGCAAAAATTTTTTAAGTTTTTTGTGACTTCAAATTAATTAAAAATAAAAAGTATCGTTATTTTTATATCAACGGTCGCTAGGCACTGGTAACTAGTATTCTATCACAGATTATCACCATAGCAAAGAAAATAATCAAAATAAATATTTCTTAACTATAATTTTTCAAATTCAGTAGGCGAGAATGAATAAATGTTTGAAGCTGCTGATGAAAATGTTTAGCAAACCGAGCGTATACGGTAGCGAGAGCAGCACATATAACAGGCATTTAGCTGGCCGTGTGTTCAATGCCGACCAACTGCACTTTGTCCTCCATGGTCCTCCACGCCCAATTTAGGAAAACGCTTGCAAAGCTCAAACTTACTGAACCCTCCCAATTTGTCACATATTGCATAAAGAAACCTAACTAGTCTTTCTGTATGAAAAGATACAGATATTGGGTAAATCGAATACAACTAACAAGAGTTAAAGTTAACACATTGTTACGCATTTACTATATTTTGGCTAAACAAAAAATACCAAGTTCTAATTACGGTTAGTTGTTGCTGAGTTTTTTCAGATGTATAGTTCTTGCTTAAACCATTTGTTGAATAAAAACTAGAACACAGATGTACAACCATGCATTTACTAGTACTTGTTTAGGATTCGTAGGAGGCTCGCAGGCTTTCTAGTTAGTAGTAGCTATGGCGATATACGTGCCTGTTCGTGAGCGTAAATGTTATCCTGAACGAACAGGATTTGAGCCACGATTACGATTCGAAAGTGAGTGTGTAGACATCTAAGCCACGGATTTCTTAGAAGAAAATGACGAAACGCGAGGTGGTGTAATAAGCTCAAGGCAAAATATGGAAATATTCCCTCGTTTCGTGGGTGATGCTGCATAGGTACAAGTCAGGATTAGCGGAGGCGCATGTGTGCGAGTTATTTATGTGCATAAGCAAATACGAGATTAAGAATGTGTTATGATACGCAGTTTAATATAAACCTACATTAATTATTTTATTCTTTTCTGTTTTATATACACGTCTGAAACAAATAAACCAAAACTGTATAAGCTATTAAGTGCGTAACATAACTAATTCTTATTCACACATTAATTTTCCCTAGCACATTCACACCACAAAAGCACATGCACCTCCAGATATTCAAGTTCATGCGAGCACTTGATGCCATTTGTTATCTTTCCATTAATTATTTATATTTTCCATATTTTTTAACAAGAAGGAGAGAAGACTACGGTAGGGTAAATAACAATATTTTTCTTTTAAAAATGACAATTACGACTTTCAAAAAACTAATATATCCACTAAGTCAGGAAAAGTTGTTTGAGTGTACGTTTCCCGGGATCGTTTTGGTAATTTTTCAATCTGCAATTTCTCACGTTTTATTTGAAGTTAGTTCAGTCCACATTGCCGTAGAAAATTTTTTTTGCCACTTTTCTCTCCTATTTCTCTTTGTTCATCGCCTTCTATGAACGCTTCCTTATCTTCAGAAACTGTTGAATTGAGCCAAATTCAATTTCGATATCATCTTTTGGTTCTACGTTAGTAGTGCTCGTACCAGTTGATGAACATTCAATCTTTATTGTTGATTTATGGATTTCCTTTTTTACTTAAGAAATCCAGATTTGACCTTTCCGAATTTTTTAGTTTCACTGATTTATTATCAGTTGCCTTCATGTTATTGGACACTGGACAGCATCTTTAGTGTGCAGTCATCACTTTTATACCTACAGCTACTGAATACGCTACTGTGAATTTCTCCCAAGCTTCTTTCTTCACCTTCATAGCTGTGGTTGCCTTGGAATTTTCTAAAATAATTTGTCCAATAATTTAACTAGACGAGACCTACATACATGACCTTTTCTCTTAGTTTCACAATAACTTGATATTTATCCGTGAATAATAGTAGCTGTGCGAAATTATGATACCGACGGTAGAGATCTCAAAGCAGTAACGAATAGAACTCAGACAGATCCCATTTGATTAGAAAGACGTATAAGCCACAGTACGTTGATCGCACCAGGTTTGTTCATATCCAGTAACTGCTTGAGAATATTTCAGTTGAAAATATGCTGCTAGCATCTCCTACAATTTCATAATATAGTTCTAAAATCTAATTAGAATTTTATACCGATTTTTATTCAACATATATCAAGCTAACGTTAAAACTACTTAGTAGGCACTATCCTAGTAGATTATTATTTTTATTCGCATCAGAAATGTTAAAATGTGTTTCCTACTTAAAAAAGTAATACGTTTCAAATACAAAATTTTTAAAATTTTTAAAATAATTGTGTGAAGACAATAAAAGTAAAACGACACGCCGTATATACCACGACCTAAGCAATATTTCACTGTCTCACACTAGAATATCATTCATCGATCGTCATTTCGGTATAATGTCCTGCAATATCCCGGACGTCTATTCACCGCCTATTTTTATGGGTAAGTTTTCGTGGCAAAAGGGAGTGAATGAAGATCAATGGGACTGATGGTAATTGCCGGGGCTCCGTTCGCACGGCGCTCACATGCGTCACGGAATTATCGAATTCCGGGCTTGCCACCGGCGCCCTAATAGCGTTAACGAGCCCCAACGCGCATTCGTCACGAAACGTTTCGTCAGAGGGTTATGCCGCTGTTGATGATGGGTGCCTCGCGGCGGATTAAAAAATACCGCCACGCCCCCCTCCTAGCGGGAAGATAGCTGGTTCGTAGGGGACGGATAGTGAGGGTGAATGGGATCGGGAGCTCTGTGCCATATGAAAATCAGTGGCGCGCACGGGGTTTAAAGACGGAGGGTCCGAGGGGACGGGAATGTTAGCAGGGGGAGCGTGGCGGTTCTGGGCCAGGCGCGAGCCTGTGTGTTCATACTGCTGTCGGCGCCGAGATGCACTCTGGGAGAGCTCTCTCCCTCCTCCTCCCCCCTTCCAGCAAGCCAACACCCTCCACCCCCTTGTCGGCTGCTCTCATGCATCCACTAGGCCGGATGTGTCGGATCCCTGAACGTGGGGTTGGCTGTGCCCCACCCAACCCCTTCACCAGTTCTCTAACACCACGGTTGCGCAGATTTGCATTTGCATGCGACTGTATGCGCGACAGGCGGGGGAAAGGGCGTGTCGAGTGTTATAGCATTGGGACCAGGGCTACCAGGGCTAAGTATGTGGCTGGTTCACAAGACACACCACTATATCTATGTCTTTTTTTCGTCTTTTCTGAAGCAAGAATGAAGTTATACTTTCAGCCTACTGATTATGTATCATTCCGCCAAGGATAAACTATTGCAATGTATTTGTGCACTGCACTAACAAAAATAATTTTTTGTTTGTAACAATATAACATGTTTCCTACAAAGCATTCCTAAAAACCTAAATTTCATAGAAATAAACATATACGACACAAATAATGTTAGACATAAAAATTCTTTCTTATTAGCCATTACCAACACTAAACAGGGTGAGTGGTCAGCACTGCGACAAACGGCGAGAGGACGTTCTTTGCAAAATTTCAGTTAGAAAATGTCTGACAACGAACGCCAGGAAACCACTCCTAAGGGCAGGAAACCCTTGTAAAGATGGTGCTGCAAATATGAACTTTATTTAATCACACCAAAACCATGTGATATTAATGGATGAATTTCTGTAGGCATGCCGAACAATTCAGTCGCTTTAACATGCAAGTACCCATGTTGACCTACCACATACCATACATAGAAAATGGAGGTTGCCAACTCAGTGGAAAAAAGGTCGTCGTACATTGTTATGTAAATTTCGATCATGGGCTATGAATTACCATTGCAAGACTTGAAAATAAGTCGTCTTGATAAGAAAACCTCCGACGATTGGTTTGCGAGAAGACATCTCCAAGAAAGCAAATACCACATAATGCTGCTTGAAGTCGAATAGACTTTCCTTGTAAACACTGCAACTCTGGACCCACTATTTCTAGGCATTTACGTGTAACTGGTTCCTGTATAGCAACATTCTTACTAAAATTTTCAAAAACTGATACTTTGAAAAAAATGGAAAACCTTTTTGACCATACCATCATTTTTTAATGTAAGGAAAATTTGTCATCTAATAATAGAAAAAATTAAAGGAAATAATAGCTATAGGGTTAGTGGTAGGCCTATATTATTGTTCTCTAGCTGCAGAGCCAAAGGTCTGTTTTAACAGTGATCATTACCGGATTAGTATTACAGATTTTCGTGTGAAATATTAATCATTATATGTGTTTTCTTGTAATATTAGTGCACACACAAGTGAGTGACTAGAGAGGTAATGAAACATATGTTTTGTATTACGTTAATATGTTTTCAAACTATGTATTTAATATGAGTTGGAAATCAATATGTGTAAAACTACTAAAGGAGTGTTATTTTATGCATTAGTGGTTAATATTATAACTTACCAAAATGTGTCATTCATCCATTTTGCTTATAAAACCTATCATTGTACTATAACATATTTAATATAGTAAGACATAACAAATTTTTACTTTGGTTTGATACATTTGTGGGATAGATAATATTCCCCATAAATTGCTGTATGGCTGATTCATATTAAAGGCAATTCACGATAAAGTGAGCACTTTTGAAATCAACCTTAGAAAATGTTACTGCTCCTACCTGTGTATATATTTACAGGCACTCAAAGTGAAATGTGCCCAGTAAGTTGGTAACAATGGATAGGAAGTAGTTACATATCTTAACGTAGAATAAAAAGTGTTAGGTAACAGTTTGTGATAACTTAAATTATTTCTTTGGCTTTATGTTTTTATTGCGTAAGTGTAAAAATGACCAGATTTGTAACATATTTACTTTTACAATAATTCAACAGTTTCACTTTGTCGACACATTAATAAAGTAATGAGACCCAAGGCAATGCTAATGTTTACATAAGACAGAAGAATACACACCTGCATACAAGTAGATCTTAAGCAGGGCTTTCAAAAGTGCTCATTTTACCGTGAATAGCCTAAACCTGATTATGTAAACGTAACAGTATTTTCATTTATTGCAGATTTTTTACATTTTACATAGTTTTTTTTCTGATCAAAAAATCTGATTGTATTTTAGTTAGTCTTTTTTATATCTTACATAAAAAAAGAAACAAGAATTTATAAAAATTATTATCTTAAACTATCTCACCAATAATCATGCGATATTCCATGTATGCCATTGTCATCAAATGCATTTTCTTTGACTGCCCATTTGCCAATTTACACTTGTCAACATTTGTCAGTACTTTATATTCTATGGATTTAAGAAAATTCATCATTCTGGACAAAGTTTTATATCAAATCAATCATTAAAATACTTTTCCTCTCCAGGCTATAAGCCAACAGCGAACAAAGACAAGATAGTAACGATAATGCAGATGATGACTTTCTAATAACTTTCTCACATGACTATAACTGCACTACTTCTAAAAATAATGAACTATTTTCATAAATCACTCCCGGCTTATCTGTTCCGGAGTGTAATTTGGATTCTGACAATTCACATGTTGCTCCTTCATATGGGCCTGGCAGAAACAATAAATTCACCTCAATCTCATCACTACTAATCTGTTAGTCAAAGAAGTATGCCTAACTAATATTATTTAAAAAATTACGAAAGAAATTCATTGAAGATCTACATTTTCGAAATGTTTCTGCTAAAACAGGAACCCTTGTAAATGTCGACACATGTAGTCAATGGGGAATAATATTATTATTTTGCCAATTTCCATTCTGTCACACAGCGTGTACTAAGCAATCCTTGATGCCCGGCCAATTGGTTGTCATCCTCTTTTAGCCAAAGACGATATGAGCCAATTTTTTTAATACAGATAATAATAAAATTTCACAAGTTACAAAGTTCGAGTCTGCATTACTCTATGAAAACTTTTGAAATAATATAATCACATTTCACATCAACGAAAATATTTTTGATGACTGCTATTTTAGAATCAAAAGAATAATTTCCTAAAGCCCCCTAAATACTTGCATGAATTTAACCATCTTTACAAGGTTTACTCTCTATTGAATCGTCTCTTCGATGTATTCAAAGCTGTTTATTTCTATACTATAATGAAATAAATTCATTGATGACAGTTCAATTTTACTATACCCACAAATTGTGTAAAACAATACATGTTTTTAAAACTAAAGAGGTTGGAAATTTTGAGTATTTAATTGTTTTTTATTTCAGTTGCATTTATGTCCAACTTGCCGAACATTGTAATTTTTGTTTGTAGGACTTCGAAGACTGACAGAAATTTTTATTACAAAATGTCTGAAAAGTGACTCAATAATGAAATTATGTTACATGGAATGCATTCCGAGTGGAGACATAAATACTTGCAGTTAGAAACATACCAGGAAAAAGTTAGTATGAGTTATAAGCAACATGCACAGAAATGCAGAAAAAAATCACGTTGCGAACAAGAATGACAGGTGACAAATTACAGGTAGAATGCTCAACATCATTAGCAAACAGATAATTTACATTGGACAAAAGGATTTTTGTTAGCTACTTTCTATACTTTCTTACCATGGAGTTGTCTGAAAGTTTAGAAGCTAGTGGCTTAGAATATTTTGCTACATTTTGCCAATTTATGGAAAATACAAAACACTTAAAACAGTTTATGTGCCTGTCAAAATTCGGTAATGTAAGTATAATTATATTTGCTGGCTGCAAAAAGGGTGAACACAAACAGGGCAACTCAGAAACCAGGAAAAATATGGTTCAGGATCTACATCAGCTACACACGATGATGTCAGACTATTCAACATTGTAGATCACCTACCTGCTATTGGATCCCAAGGACATTGTGCATTTTATAGAACAAAGTAAAATGCAACAGCATAATCTGCACAGAGCATAATGTTGAAACTTGTAGAGGATGCTTTGCACCATTTCATTAACCAAAGTGATTAAGGAACTTAGAAGATAGGTAAATATTTCACTATATTATTTTCCGTAAGAGTTACATTATTCATTTCTTGTACATTTAATTCTATGAAAACGACACTGAAAAACATGTTTTGCACGATTGCACAAATCATTATTGAAAAGCAGAAGAACATTGTTTGGTAGTCAGTAAAGTAATCTGAAAACTGTAGCAGTGCTGTGTTCTTTAAGGTTTTTTATTGTTCATAATTTATAAGTAGTATTCAGTAAATTGGATTTCGTAAGGAATGCTCGACACCATTTCACAAACAAATGGAATTTAATAGGGCAGAAACTTCGTTACTTTGTCGATGTCATATTTTCTATGAGAATGTGATTGTTCATTAAGTGCAAGTAGAAATAAACCGAACATTGAAAAGTATGATTGACACTATTCCATAAAGCAACTTGAATTGATCGCATTAGAATAGTTAAATGCGAGTATATTTTGTTGCTAGAAATAGGCTTATAGCACTGACGATTCGTAAATGGTCACTGGCATATGCTAAGTACATGGTTAAATATAAATCCAAATCATAAATGGTTTCTTACAATTTTATTTTTACCAGTAATGCATTTATTCATATTTATAGAATCAGAGCTAGGGAAAATTATGAAATATTCAACAAATTAGCACAAAAACATAAAAAACTGATTATATTTTATCTTTTACATTTTAGCGAGTGAAAATTTGCATTACATTTGAGAAACATGTTTGCTGTATACGTATATATGTTTATACAGGTTGACCATCAGCTCCATCGGGAAACTTATACAGGTGATTCGTCATCAAAAAGTAGGTAGAAAATACAGGATGAATCATCTAAATCTTGCATCTCAAATATTTCAGAAATGGAAAGGACTATTGATGTGTTGGTTTCACAGAATTGAAGTTTAGATAACAGGTCATAATTGCAGCCTAGACAGAGATATTTAAACTGATTAGAATGTGCATTTCTTGAACAAAGTTACATTTTTCTCAAAGGAACAATACCTATTCATATCAAGAAAATAAAACGGGAGAAAATTAGAATTTTAATGATGTTTTTGTAGGATGCTAGTGTAAATAGTGTACGAGGTATCTTAATATAACAGTATCGAAAGCTTACAGTTGCCTGATCCATTCAACTGCTTAGATACTGGGCTACGATGTTGGTATGTGGTTTAGATTCTGTTTCTTTTACACTCATTGCATTGCGACCTCATTGTCAGCACTTTATGATAGTCCATACTACGTAAACATAGGGAATTCTGGATGATAGTACTTACTAATGCTGAAAAAGCCGACTTGATTATTGTGTATGTCTAATGTAGAAATAATGCAGTATGTTTTTGTAATATGTACATTGAATGATTTTCCAATAGTCGTCAACAATACCGACAATTATTTATGAACCTCTTAAGCCAATTACGGGAAACTGGATATGTAATGCCTCGAAAATGTAACAGTATCAATCTAGTAAACAGAGGAGGGTTAAATTAATGAACTGGTTGCTGTTTCTGTGTTGCTGTAAATCCGCAAGTTATCTATCTCCCATGTAATCGCAAGATGGAGTGCGACAAGTCAGGCAAGTGTACGACGTATTCTGTGCCATCAGAAGTTCCATCCAGATCAAGACTCTCTTCATCAAGAACTACATGGAAATGATTTTTAGAATCGTGTTAACTTGTGCACATGGGCATTAATACATGATATAACAGTACTGCCATGTATCTTGTTTAGTGATGAAGCAAAATTTACAAATCTTCGCCAAGTCGATCTCAGAACAGGCACTATTTGTCTGTAAACAATCCCTATTCGTCAAATGGAACATCAGTATCCATGGAGTCTAAATGTGTGGTGTGGAATAGTGAACTGTGTTCTCAAGGCCTTTTTTATAGAAGGAACACTGAATTACCAAAAGCATGTCAACATATTAAAAGACCAACTTCCACATATGTTAAAAAGACCCCCTACTGCAAACGAGGAAGATCATGCAGTGGCATCAGCACGATGGTTGCCCAGCACATAGTGCAAGATGTACTGCAGCTTGTATTCACTGATTGTTTCAAAATTGTTGTATTGGACGAATGGCACCTGTATGTTGCCCTGCCCATTCACCAAACCTGAACCCTTTAGATTTTTTTTCGGTGGGTAATGATAAAACACACTGTCTACAAGGGCATACCGACTACACCAGAAGATATGAAGCAATGTATTACAGTTGCCTGTTATGAATTTTATGCTGAAATCTTACAAAATGTGCAACAATATTTACATGACATACTGGAAGTTTGTATTATTCATCTCTTTCTTCTGCAGAATTCACATAATTTGTTTAATCACTTTTGTATTTCTTAAGAGAGTGCTGATACACAGTACAATTAAATGTAGCAGCCAACTGTAGGTATTTAAAATTATGATATGATAGCATGTAAACTACTTGCACTACAATCTTGCAAAGACTCCATTAATATTACAATTGGCTGTAGTTTTATTTTCCCGATGTGAATAGGCATTGTTCAATCAGATAAGAAATACACTTTCTAATTAGTTTGAATATCTGTGTCTAGGCTGCAATTACGAGCCCTTGTCTAAACTTAAATTCTGTGAAACCAGCACATCAGTAGCACCTTCCATTTCGGAAATATTTATGGGGCAAATTTTTGGTGATTCATATAGTATAACGCTCTATAGCATAAATATTTTCCCAAAGGGTGTAATCACTCTCGAATGTACATAGCTGAAGCAGGCATTTATTGCTCATAACAAAACAGCCAGAATGGGAGACAAATATCTGAGTTTCTGGATGATTCATTACTGAACGACATGAAAACCACAACAAATTGGTTTGCAGTTATCAACCCCTTCATAAAAATGGATACACTGGAACCTCACGTGTGCATTTACAAATGTTACTATGCGGCATTTTTGGGTAGTTCCCTGCTAATAAATAATCGACCATACATGTAAAAAAAATTCACTTTCAACTTCACCCTACATGCCATTGTTTTTGATCAATTGATACACAACAAATCGCAACCTTTCCAGCATTATATCATAATGCATTACTTTCTCTAAAACCATGGTATTTACCATAAAACACAACACTGCAGTTTTGTTTATCATGTACGGTAAATTAGTAAGCCATGGGACGAATCAAAAAATATAGCAGAGTTACATTTTCTAATGCACAAATGGAATTCCAATACATCAATTTTTATGGAAGGGGGTGAAGGGGGTTGATAACTGCACCCAATTTTTTATGTTTTACAAATCATCGTACAGTAATGCATTATACACAAACTTGGAGATTTGCCTTTCATTTTGGCTGTGTTACAAGCAATAAAAATCAGCTAGATACAGTAAGACCTCTTGGTCATAGTACTTTTATATTATGTCATAGCGCTCTTAGTTGTTAGGCCTTACCATGCTTCGGCCTCCCAATAGACAAGGAAGAGAAATCACGTCTCTCACCGCAAACAGACCACAGATTAATGCTATAGTTGGCCAGATCCAAAGCCCAAACCTGGAACGTCCGCACATCCGAGCCTCTTCCAACACACAGAACAGACTTATTTTATATTTTTATTTTTATTTTATATTTATTTATATTATATTTTTCAACCTATTTTCTGATGAGAAATCACCTGCCGAAGTTTAGTTTTTGGTAAAGTTCATATTCAACCGATATACATATATACAGGTATATTACTGTAAATAAGTTAATGAACTGGCATTCCGAGTGTCGGTAGTCATACACCACAGCAACCACTTACATAGATGCACATAGTCACCATTGACCACCCGTCAACATTGGTATAACTATTGGAAGTAATTTTGAAATTTAGCAGGATGACCCTGTGTGGCCTCTCTTGTGGTAGTGATCATCTTCTCGGCCTAGTGAAATATACGCCCATATAGCTTGTGCTTTCAAGTGGGGAAAGTGAACGAAATAGCATGGTGCGATATCAGGTCCCTTAAGGCCTTCTCGTTTAACTGCGTAACGTTTACTGTTTCAGGAGGTACTGGGGTCAAAAATGCACGATTGCTGGTTACTTGCAAACTGTAACTATTTTTGTGTAGTTTTGTTTGTCCCTTTAGGTGACCTTTTTTCCAGGCATCTCTTCGATAAGCTGTTTGTATGTGTTACAAACATTACGTATTTTCGTTTGCCCCTCTAGGAGATTTCTTCTTCTAACATCATTTTGCTCAGCTGGATAAGAGGCGTAAAAATCTTTTCGCATTCAAGGTATTTTATTCTCCTTCTTTCTTGTTTCGACACTCGCCTCTTCCAGTGGTCTCTCTTCCTTCCATTCTTCATTCTCATATTTTCGTATGGTCTTTTCTTCTGCCTTTCAAGGTGGTCTGCTTTATTTTCATATTTTATTCTCTTTCTGTTTTGCTTTTTTCTCCCACTACCCTAAACGATATCCTTTACTGTCATCCTCTTTCCTCTTCATCTTTTGCTTTTTCTTCTGTTCCACCAGGCAGAAGAAAGCTTTTTTTCTTTTGACTGGTCAGTGATTGGAATTTTTCACTTTGGAGCTTATGTCTTTTTGCCTCCGGAATTGGTAGTGTTCACATGAAAGACCCTTTTATTTTCAGGCTCGCGCTGTGGTGTATGCACGTTCGTATCTGCGGGTAAATATTCATTTACAATAGTTATTACTACATACTCCGGTCATGTTTCATGGGGAAAATTTTCACTTTGCGTCATGCAAACGGGTTCTGACATTGTAACATGGGCAGGTACAGGTGAGGGATTTTCGCCTTGAAACATACAATTGGACTCGGGAATAATGCTTGGCATTGGCGGTGCTGCGAGGTAATCTTTCTCTTTGGCGATTACTACTTCTGGGTCCTGCACTGGAACATGTGCATATTCAGGTCCAGGATGTTCTTTTTCCTATTTCACCAGAACATTTTCTTCCGCCACTTGTTTTGCAAGAAATTGCAGTTCTTTACTGGCTTTTGCTATGTGGGAAAGTGTATGAATTAGAACTTGTACTGGTTGAACAAGGATAGAGGTCTCTGGCATTTTTTCCATATCTCTAGGAACTCAGTGTTTTCAATAACCTGAACCTTAGTATCGTTGCTAGGGGTTACAGAATTTGGCATCCACAACTTCTTCCAATTTGACCCTTTATTGCACGATCTCACTGAAGTTGCTTCATTTCCTCCTCGCATTCTCTCACAAGCTTTAGTATTTACCTCTCACTATCTCATTTAATCTGTCTTATTTTCTCCTTTGTTTTCTCGCAAGCTCGTGCAGTGTTATCTCAAGCTCTTGTTGTCTCTGCCTCTCTCTCTCCTCTTCTATTCTCTCCTAATCTTGGCAACTCTGTTTCCTTTCCTCCTCATGTTTTCTATACCTGTCTTGCCATATCCTCTCAATCACTTTCATTTTTCTGTTATACTCATCCTCCAATGCAATTAAGGAATTCACTGCTTTTATCCCCTGTTCCATTGTGTTCATCGACTAGAATTGCTGCCTTGAAAAATATCTAACCAGACTTTCCTAATCGATACCCCCCCCCCCCCCCATGATGGTGCGACTTAAATAAATTGCAGGAAAAATATGTGGAAATCTGCCCCATGTTTGGCGCCACTGAAAAGTGTGTTGGAATATCTCCGACAAGCATGTAGGGATGACTAGTTTGTGCGAATAGTTAATACCATTGTGCTTTTCTGCATTAAGAACAATATGAGTGTGTGAGACAGAGAAAGGAATCACCTTTATACTGTAAGGAGCCTTACCTTTGTAAACTTGAAGTTTTGGGTGCTGAATAAAGGGTTACTTCCCTTGACACACATAAAATGGACACATACACTGGAGCCAATAGGCTCTTTCCACTACCAACAGTGCTACAATGAAACCTTTTCCATGGGTGAAGCATATATTTAATGAGAAATGCTTTTCTTTATGAGTGGATTCACATCAAAATTAATTCACATTAGTTGAAATGCAGCATATATAGTTCACCCTAACTTGTAACAAAATACCAGTCCTACTAAGTAATCAAGCAGCTGGCACTTAAAATGTCGTAATCAGTGCCAAATTAAAGTGTTCTTAAGCAAGTTCAATGCTAGTTCAAAATTGTCACACAGCAGTGAGATATTATATTTGCCTGGCTTAACTCTGAATTAAATTGGTAAAACAAAAGGAAACTTTATCTTAGGGTTCTCATGATACTTTAGACAGGAAGATCTGATTAAGTTGTTCACAATGTGTATCTCCACTTCACCTCTGGAGCAAATGGCTAATATGTATCTAAATAGTTAAAAACATGTACCACATATCTTGCAGTTTTCGCACTATAAATACTCAACAGCCCTCTTTTTTTGTGCTCCAGCACACTGTCGTGGCTCTAAACCTTTGGTTAAGTAACATATCACACGTCTATACCATCACTATATCATAAATTTGATGGATTAAACTCTCCGGATCAGCATCCCTGGCTGCCCTGTACGACGGCTTAAATTTATCCAGCATCTGTTCGTTTTAGCTGGAGAATTAGTCGTTAAATAGCTTGTCAACCAGCATAGGCCATGTGCCATATAAAAATGGCTGATACTTAACACTGCATGCAATGAACATGATAAATTATCTGCATGAACAGGGTGAGTCTTTTAAAAGAGGCCCCATGCCTGCATTTCCTCATTCCCTTGCTCCATTCCACACATGTCCTACGGGGCCTCTTTTAAACGACTCATCCTGTATAAACTAATATATGCATGCCTCATACAGTTGGTGAACGAATGTAATTTATATACATATGTATGGGGGCACAAACCGAAAGATTATTAAATATTGATGGAATGATTGTGAAAATAATGTGAAAGAGTGAGTGGATTGATGTCAAATATTGTAAAAGATTGGGTGGATTGGTGTAAAGAATGTGAAAGATTGGACAATTGATCACCAAGAAGCACAAGAAAGATAAGACTTTTTATCACCCTCTTACATTCCAAGTCTCAACGGCCTATTGGTTCGTAAACCATAGATAAATATGCTTTTAAAAGTGGTGGTAGATACTGATCCATGCCATGATTACATCCTACTTGTGCAGAGCGCTGTTACTCTTATGATGGGCTGGTTTGAAATCTATAGTAGTTTGGTATGCTTGAGGTATGATGACTGATATGATTTGCCTGTTGGGTGGTGTAGTTGATTAGTAATGGCTGAGTTTCTCTTGGATTACAAGAGATGGTATGGAAGGTACATTATGTAGTCTGGTATCAGTCGTTTTTGTACAGTTGATGGATGGTAGGAATTATGTGTGTTATGGGTTGACCTGAAATATGCAATTGCTTGGGTACTTGTTATGGTATATAAGTATGGCAGAGTGATTTTTTGGGTTATAGAGAACGGTCATCATAATGAACTTCTGTTCAAGAGGTCGTGGGTCCGAATCCCCATCTCTCCATGAGAATTTATTTTTTTTTATGTTAGCCACTGCCATCGAAAAGTGTGAAATTTAAATAATTTAATTTTTTAAACTGATATTGCATTAAAAATTCATTTTCGATCAATTTCACTGTTTTTTTAAATTTTTTTTAAAGATTTTGGCAATTTTCAAATGATAAAAAAATATATTGATACAAAATAATTATAATTATTTATAAATGCATCGTTTCCTAGATGTCTGAGCATTTTACGATTGATTTGACAAGGCTGCACAGCAGCTGATGTGTGATCATGGTCATTGGCACCCCCTTCTCTGCAGTGCCCTACGAACATCTCCAGCACTCAACACCTACCATACCAGGTGCGTTTGCCTCGCGCACCTGTTATGACGTGTGTGTCTGTCTCGCATGCCTGTCGGTGCAGGCGTGCATGGTAGCAAGGCTAGGAGGATTAGTTTTAAATTACCTTTTTTTGTACAGCTGTAAAAAATTTGAATAAAGTAAATATGAAAAGATATCGCGTTAATATATTTAAAAAAAATAAAGTATTTAAACTGGAATATTGTTTAAAAGGTCCTGACTGGAATGTACTTAACAATCATTTTTATATACCTTCTAATATATGGAAAAGTACATCTTTAAATTCGTAAATAAATATAAACACTAAGCATTTGCATACTATATGCAGGTGATGATGGAACTACGCAGACGGTGGGGTATAACGAATGTAAGTAATAGGGTGGCTATGACGCCTACCAAGAAGGCGACAAGAGAGAAAAGAAAGAGAGAAAGGAATGGAACGAGAGATAGACAATATGGAATTACAGAACATGAAAATATAAGGTGGAATTGATAGCCTGCAAGTATTAAGGAAGCCCTCAAATCACCTGAATTAGCTGAAAATTGGCTTTCCAAGGCTTGTTTTTGCACATGAGGGGCTTCAACCATTTTTAGGGAAAAAGAGAAATTTTTAAGGAAACCCTGTAAAATTTTTCACACATTTTTGGAAAAATTAGAAATTTTTAAGGAAATCTAGTCGATTTTGGGTAAAATAATCTATTTCTGAAGCAATTTATGGGTAAAACAAGCGATTTTGAGAAACAAAAGGGAAATTCCAAGATGGCGGTTATTGGCTCCGGGATCACTATCATGAATCCGATGCCAGAATAAAGGGGATGATTTCGAGGGAAAATTATGCTTTTTGAGGGTAAAAAGGAAGCCCCCACAAATATTTAAAATGGCTGGGTTTTGCAAAAATTGGGGCTTGCTACTGCATGTTCTAGGGCATGGATTTTTGAGAAAAAAACTGGAGATTTTTAGGGACAAATGAGAAATCTTTAGGGAGAAAAGATACATTTTGGTTAAAATAGTTGGGTTATGAAGGGGGGTTTTTTTATTACTAAAAACAAGCTATTTTGAGAGAAAAATGGGAGAATTCAAATATGGCAGTCATGGCTCCTAGCTCCCTTACATATATCCTACGCCAGAACTCTCCCTTCCCTACTACTGTTATTATTAATATAAACCTTTTGTTTTTTGCTCTCTCGTTTCATGTGTTAAAAACAAGCCTTCCTCACTAATGCATAACACTTTCTAACTAAATTGTTGCATTCAAACATGGACAAAATAACGTATGTCATTTCAATTAGTTAATGTTTCTAAGCCACTGGCAAACTCAGATGTGAGCTCTTGAAACTGTTGGGTTTATAAAGTGACCAGAATTAATTTGCAGAGTGATTGTCGCTGCAGCTACTGGCAGTAGTTACAACTAGCAGTGACAGTAGAGTTCGCCTAAATAAGTTGATCAAGGAGACTGCCGTTTTATAAGTTTCCAGTTATAAGTTCCAGGGAAAGTGTTGAACAGAGCTGTACCTGGATCTTACAGTCTCTCACGGCGATACGCGCCGCAGTAAGAGTCGAGCACTGGAATTGTGTAACTGTCTTTCACCTCGTTTCGATCGAGATCGTCTTTAATTTCGATCGAAATAAAAACAATTCTGTTACTTGTTTTTCTTTCATTTAGATTTATTTCCGGTATTTCGATAGAGTTCTTATTTCGATCGAAAATGTTAGTCGTTTTCAACATTTCAGAGGGTTATAAGACCCGTATTTGATTAATATTTAAAGATTTCAATTTGTATGGGGCTGCATATCCCCACATTTCTGTTAAGAGAATGTATTTATGGATCTGGAACACTATATATACGATTATATTGTAATTTTGCATACAGATTCGTTTCCCAAATTAGCCTGTGATTCATAGACATCAGTAATAGTTACAATGCTGTTCATAGTTAGCGCTAAATATAATAAATTCTATTATTTACTCTAAATTTTTCTATGTAATCGTATATGAGTGTAAATTATTAAAATGGGTAAGTATTAATTCATAAATGATAGGAAGGTTTAAAGAATGTCTCCTTTTTAGAAATAAGTCATTTTTTTTTAACATTACGTGTATTACACTAGTATATTTACAATATTTCAAGATATCTGTACTAAATCGTACAATTGTTCATATTTTGTATTTTGTCGATTAGTTCAAATAATACTAAATTAACTACTTTGCTAGGTGCTGGAGATGTATTGCTAATCATTTATATGCCCCTACCGATTGCGCTGTCAGATTACTATCTAAATAAAGGGGTAGTTTCATTTTACGAATCAAAATAAATACACACATTTAAAGCAATTTCCTTTGCTAGTAAATATATTTATTAAATGTTAAGCATAAAATACGAGCTTACTCTCTGTTCTAAATAGGTACTACTAACCTCAACACTTAAAATTTAATAAAGATTAGTGTTCATACAAATAAGTGGTAAAGAATCTAAATCCTGATTAGCAACTGGTGTCCAAGATAATGCACTTTCATTTTCTCCAATGGCCATCGAATGTTGCCACGCAGTAAAAAAAAAAAGCGATCGTAATTTCTTGTACCATTTCGATAGACTTTTAAAAAGTTACAAAATCGCTATCTCACAAACAGATCGAATTGGAACTCGATCGAAATCGAGACGAGAAGTAGTTGGGTTAAAGAATCCAAGCAGAGGTCTCTGCGTGTATAGGTAATCGCTGCAGGTAGCCAGCGACGTCGCAGAACGTCCCCGCCAACAACTGTTTCCACTTGACGAGGTGTCTCTCCCGGTCGTTGCTCCCAGCCGTCCCATTTCTAAGGGATTTGTTCTGCTGCGGCGCATTCAACCCTCTCGCTCCCCCCCTCCGAAACCCCTCTTCTTTATACGTCTTCGTCTCTTCCGCCATCTTATTTTCGCCGAGTCGTGGAGTGCGTACACCCCCTCTTCCTCAAATCCTCTAGCCGGCTCAACCCCTGCGTCGCACCCTCCTCGCCTACCCAGCGTGACGCCAGGAGAAAATACCTCCTCTCCCTTCACCGACGCAAGTTCACGCAGTCACTGTGTTGGAACTAATAAGGGAGTTTTGCTCAGGCGACACGTTCCGATCTCAGGCCTGCAAGCGCCTTTTATTGATGACACTTGGCCTTTTTTTCTTTCAGTCCGCCGAGAGATACGTTAAAAATAATGATACACCTGCAAGTAGTTCCAAACTTTCGCTGCCTATAATAAGAGCCACGAGTATTTCGCGAACTCATTCGGAGGCGAGGTAGACTTCAAACACTCGTTCTTTCCTCCTGCTGTTGCGATTGGACGACAGTTGTTTAGACACGCCCCGTTTAACTGTGAGCCAGTAATAAGGCAGGAAGCAGTAGTGTGATTGAATGTTTAACAGTCCTGTACATAAGCCTCGCTTTATCACAGCAACCAATAATGTCTGGAATGTATAGAGAGCTGTCCAGCCTAGCTTGCTGCCAACTTTATCCGCGAAATACTCGGGACTCCACCTATAATTAAATACGTCGGGCCTGTTACAAGTCGATCATAGTACCATCTGTTTAGTACTTGGAACTGTGCAACCCTCCTTTCACTCTCGGGACAAGTAAGTTCTGCGGCGGTAGAAAGTATTTTTGACAAAGTGTAACGAAGCTGATACATTGGGTGTGAATGAAATCGACTCTCGAGAAATATAACTGGGTCCACGACAGACCTCTAGTGTAATTGTAGGTGATCTCCTGCATGTATGCTACAGCTGACACCGTATGTTCGATGAAGTAAGGACGTGTGTACATGTCAGCACTCAAGCATATAAAGGATCAGCGAGGGAACGAAGTCCACCTCATCGCAAACGCCGAATTTACTGTCCACGTAGAAATAGTCATATTTCATAAAGTATAAGAATGATTGCTTGAAGAGCTATAAAACTGGTTCGTGCGGACTCCCACATTGGGCACGGGCGCCTTGCTATAGGCTGTTCACGGTAAAATTATCACTTTTGAAAGCCCTGCTTAAGATCTACTTGTATACATATGTAAAATGTACTTGTACACATATGTACTTGTATACATATGCCGCCATATGTAAAATCAACATTGCCACGGGCCTCATAACTTTATTCATGAGTCGGCCAAATGAAACTGTGAAATTATCAAGGTACTAAATACTTTACAAATGTGCTCTTTTTTACGCTTCTTGGCATTATAACAGCAGAAAACGGAGAAAATAATGTAAGATATCACAAATCGTTATCTAACACTTTTTATTTGACGTTAAGATTTGGAACTACTTTCCATCCATCGTTACCAACTTTACAGGGGGCGAATGTCACTCAGTGCGCCCATTAAAATATATGCATGCTGGAGCAGTGACTTTTTCCTTAGGTTCATTTCTAAAGTGCTCACTTTATCGTGAGCAGCCTTTACCTGTTTATGCGCTGTTCTGGCTCTGTGTAGGTTGAAGAGGAGGGGGTGACCAGCCTCGACCCTCCTCTCTCCATAGACAGACCCACTCTCTGCTCCGTCACCCGGCGGCCACCACGGGAATGATTGACAGCTGGCCAGGCTGGCGTCACAGTCCCTCCTCCTCCCCCACTGCTTAAAGAGCTGATGACTTGGGAGGATGAGCAAGAATGTTGTGGTAATTATGATCCAAGGTGCAACGTGGTATTTGGAGGAATTGTTGGACAATAGCCTACGACACTAGAAATGCCGCCATGGCCTGAGATTGGGAGTTATTTGTGGCAGCCATTATTCTGTAGTGCGGCGAATAGGTGAAGTCTGGTGGAACATCAGTGGAGAGGACTGATGACGAATGTTGCGAGACGGCGGCCAGTTGTCAGTGCGGTGCTGACGGACGAGAGGGCGTGGTCATCGATGAGTAGAGGGCTACTGTGCATGAGGGCACTCGGAGCACTCTAAAACATTCCGGACTAAAGACTGTTCACGCTAAAGTGAGCACTTTTGAAATTAACCTTAGAAAAAAGTCACTGCTCCTGCCTTCATATATTGTAACAAGCGCACTGAGTGGCATGCGAACAGTAAAGTTGGTAACGATGGATGGAAAGTAGTTCCATATCTTAACGTCGAATAAAAAGTGTTAGGTTATAATTTGTGATAACTAAAATTATTTATTTCGCTTTCTGTTTATTTTTAATACATCAAAGTGTTAAATTAACATGTTTGTAAAATGTTTACTTTTCTTATAATTTCACAGTTTCACTCGACCGACGCATAGATAAAATTACGAGGCTCATGACAATGTTAATTTTACATAAGGCGAAAGAATATACGATGTTCGTGCAAGTAGGTCTTAAGCAGCTCTTTTTCAAAAGTGCTCATTTTTCCGTGAACAGCCTATAATGGAGTGTGGACTGAATTGAGTGGGGGCAGTGTGAATGTGTGATGCGGACTTCATTATAAATATCGGATCTTTTAAACATGGACATATAATTTGTAAAATAATTCATCAGTTTTTTTATGCACTGTATATTAGGACTGATTTTAGTCATCTGATTGCATTACCTTTTTAAGGTAATTGTAAATTGCAATGATTAATTTGATTAACTGTAAATAGCAAGTGATTGCCGTTTATTTTTAGATGGTAAGTGGAGAGTACGTTTTTTTTATAGAATTCGTAAATAAATTAGGACAATATTATTAACACTTTAATTAATTAAGACCTCCATATCTTAAAGAACCTGGCTAAGCCCACTGAATTTGATCAATTGTAACAAAACGTTATGTTTCTTATAAACGGTAGGTGAAGTATATAGCCTACAAGCACTGATACCGAAGTTGTAACGTGTAAGGATACATATTAGTTTAGGGTGTTACAAGATCACACGTTGTAAGAGCAGTAATAATTTTTTTGTAAGTGTTTTTTGAAATTTAATAATAAGTCACGACCATGGAATGATTTGCTCAATGTGATTAGTGGTGCGTGTGGATACCGAATAGCTGGCTTACTTAGCTGTACATGAAAATACGAAATTGGGTTAATACTGGACTCTAATGGGTTTCATTTAGACAACTCGTAGCAATGACGAACATTTCTTTGACGCTGTTTTGTTAACACTAACAAAATATTTCTTTAATTCAAGGGGAAGGTTGAAGAAACTAAGGTTCGTGAATTTCCTTGAGCTTGATTTGTTTAAAGAAATGTTGCTCTGCACCAAAGGAAAATACTATGTGATATTAAAACCTTTATTTCATTCATTTTAGTACTTACTACAAAACGAAACTTTCTAAATGCTACGTAACCAAATAAAAGATTCCTTAGATTATTGACATAATCGTTAAACCTTCAAAACAGAATAACTGAATTTATCATGTGGTTACTTCTGTACTATCGTGACCACAATACAGGATTATCTTTGCCATAAATATGCAGATCAAAAAAACTTTGCTTGTGGTAAATATACCCTCGCAGTGGTTACTTAATTGTTTTTTGTGGCAAGAAAACACATATATTTCGGTAAACTAAGCGTTTTTTTTTTTTTTTACTGTGCAGACATTCAGGTAGCTATAGAAATGCATTTAGTGAAAAGGCTGCCGTATCGAGGTTTTTTTCCCCTGCAAAATATAGTCTATAAAATGTGGGTGAAGAAGAAAAATATTTTTATGGAATATTCTTACAAAGAAAATTTTTCTCGAAAGCGTTTACAATTTTATTTGTTGTTATCTTTCGCTTATTTTAACCAATTAGGTCTATAAGAAGCTACCTGTCGCCATCTCGTGAAGTTTATGAATAACTACGTCCCACTCAAAACGCGTAACATTCCTAAACTGCTAAAGCTACTCATGCTTGATATATACACTGTTAAAAAAGTCCTTCATTTTACGGAAAAGTGCTAGTAAAAATTTATCCAGAAGTGTCCGAAACACTCCGCAAAATTACAGATACATTGATTTTCAGAAACGGACTTTCCGTAAATTTCACGGAATTTCCTTGTTAATTTTCAAGTTAGTTTTCTGTACTTTCCGTTTAAAATAAAAATAGATAGTGAAACTGTCTTTAATTTTCTTCATTTGGGTGTTCTACCGTGTTTAAAAAATGATATTAAAAAAGTTAAAATATTTTGTGTTTAAGCGAGGTTTGAACCCGAGTAAAAAGAAATACCAGTCCACGACTCTAACCATTTTTTTTAACCTTCATTTGAGATAGTTGTGATATTTTTGACGTTGGCGAAGCTCTAGTGAGACCGACTTATTGACGAATTCCCACTGCGACGATCGAACTGAGCATCCACCACGTGGGAAGCACCGGGGCGTGAGCCCGCGACCCTCCGATCACAAGTCGGCCACCCTACCCCGGAGCTATGAGGGCAGGGCAGTCCATTCACCTACAACTTACGCTTTTGAATTTATATAAACAGTCAAAAGCAATAATTCAATTTCTATTAAAAGCAAAAATTCAATTTCTGTTAAAAGCGAAAATTCAATTTCTATTAAACTTAGTGTATTTTTAGTGTTGCCAAATGTTACAGACGCCTGTTGCTACTTTTTAATGTTTGAAAGAATATTTCGAGGTCGCGTGGATAATCTTAATTGCCGCAGAAACGATAATTTCCTTGTTATAGTGGCGAAGAAAGCTTCGTGTATAATCGGCGTTGTTCGTCCCCGTAACTCGAAGCCAAAAGGAATACGGAGACTCTCCGTATTTTGCATTTACGGAATTAACTCCGTTTTTCGTCATTATGGATTGCCTTTCCGTATATACACTGTACATTTCCGTAAACATTCCGTAAATATACGGAAATTTTTAACAGTGTACCTGCATGACAGACTTTCCTTTCCATTCGATTCTGCTTCTCTCTTCCAAGCCTCCTTTACATTCTCCTCTCCATTTCTGAATAGTTTACTTAACGTTTTATTGAAGAAAGTACTGCCTGCACTTCCACCACTCCATGCATTTTTTTCTAAAATGTTTAACCTGCTAACTCCACACTTGAAATGTGCCTCAGCCTATTTGACCGCTTCCATTTTCAAGAATACCCGCTAATTTACATGCTATTTTGATGACTACAACAATTTATTTTTAAATCTATTTCACTTTTTAAGGAAGCAAAATTTTTAAGTTAATGTGTTTCCGAAAGATATGTGGGATGATTTTAAAAAATCTGTCTGGCCAAGAAAGTTGCTCTTATGTTTATCGCTAGCAATACTATTGTCGTTCGAAACCATATATCAAAAATGATAAAATGATTTTCGGCCTCTACATGCACGTGAAATTTTGACTCAGGATCTTGCAGGAAAAAGCCAAATTCACGTAGTTGCAGTATGAACGTTTGCTAATCTCTAGATTTCCGACACACTAGGATTATCATGAACTCCAGGTACACACTTTTTGAGATAATTGGCGACGGGAAATGTGGGGGGAAAGAATACGACTTATGAGTGGAGAAGTTTAGGAGGTACCTTAACATCGGGGACTTGAGAGCCGATACGACTTATGAGCTAACATATTGGTTAAGAGTGAGATATACACTTGAAAATTTGGAATTCAACTAGTTATTTGCAGAATGGCAAACTACGTGAGACAAAACAACACGTTAGTGAATAGTGTGCTAACCTGATTTGATATCTGCCATCTGTGAACATTCGGTGGACTATAGCGTCGCTCCCGTCATTAAGAAATTACGAGCTGCCATATTAGGTATTATCAAACAACAACGTGTGATCCATGGGTGATTATCGATTTTTATGACTTAATGTACCGTACATGTGTACTTTAAAGGAACACAAAACGTTGCCATGGGGTAACACATTCAGGCGAACGGTTTTAGAGAAAACTTGTGAAGTTTATAGGATGTCATAGGTTGCCAGCCAGGTATGCAATTTCGTAATGACGGGCGATGTTTACACACACCATCGTCTTCTTCAGGTATGGCACCGACAGCGCCATCGACTTCTTCAGATGGGACATCTAAATCAATGCAGCCATCGATGACTTCGTCGAGGATTCGTTGCTGTTGCTGCGAGAAGATATGCAACAAAAGCCACAATGCTTGGAGACATGAGGTCAACTGTATTCAGAATGGGGAGCGTACTATTTTTACACATGGAAAATGCAAAACGCAGTTTGGTCAGCGAAGTGACAACCTAAGAAGTCATCGCGAAACCTTTACCAGTGTACCTTCACTTCCTGCTAAGTGTTATACGTCAACATTGCATCGGAGCTGTACTGAGATGGTAACTGACGCGACAAGAACTGGAAAATCATCAAAGCAGAAAACTTGAGCTGTGAATACCATCGGCAGTTCATTGCTTTCATCGAGACTTCCATGCAGCTACTTCGACAAGACTTTCTCAGACGCTTATGAAGCACGAAGGCATGAAAATATTGCATGTGTAAGGAGTACCGTTCGCATGGGATATCGGTGTGAGAAGTGCTCTAAACTGTTTGCACGCGCCGACAGTTTAAATATACACTTTAAACAATGGAAAAGTGATGTATCATCCACAGATGTTGAACGAGCAGATCATCCTTCCTCTGTGCAGTTTACAGCGAAAACTGGCTCTAATGCAGCGTCGACTGCTGAATCAAGTTCTACACCTATCAACTCGTAATCGCAACATAAGAAAATAATCCGTTAGCTGAAGCCGAATGTAAATGGATTTTTCCTGAAGCAATCTACATTCAGGGGTTTTCTAAAACATCGTGTTGCTCTGAATCTGACAGCTTCGACGAACAATGTTTGTTCATTTCTGGCATATATGAAACAAAATTTAATAAACCAATTTACAGAGGCGGTGTAAAATATTGTGGTGTGAAATATATGGAGGGAATGCAGTTATAGAAAATCAGAGCCATACAATGATGAGCACGCAAGGAAGGTACTCAAGACCTCGAATGTACCTATCTATGATGTACACAACTTCGAAGAGAGTTTTGAAAACAGCGTAAATAAGGCTTGGCGCGAGGAAGAAGAAATGGTAATGAAGAGCTCTGGCAGGACGCTTGATTCAGTACATCATCTGCAGCTGAGAACGAGCGGAATCTGCCCACTCAACACATAGGCAATATATTAGTATCTTCACCTTTGGTTTGGATTAAGAACACATGAAAATATCCACATTTAATGATATCACAAAAAGTATATATATATATGCAAGGATCCTAGGTAAGTGAGAAGCCCATGGATCGATGATGGTTAAGTCTCTAAGGGTCCTACAGTGCTGAGAGGTTTATATCTGGGTTACTGCCTCTTTCATAATCGGGGTGATTGATAACATTAACACCGTTTCATTCCTGTAACTCCTGCGCTTCAATGCCTACAACGAGTACGAAAGTATCACTCTACAACTCATCAGCAGGTGCAACATCTCTCTATATGAAGACAACTGCATTCCTGATTCCTTCTCCGTTCCGATAAGACTACGGCCGGACCATCTGGGTCCAGTAGTGTATCATCTACAGAACTTTCAGTGGCGAATCGGTTTCACTTTTGCTGCAAGGACATTGCCGTCAAGCTTTCTGCACAACGACACGAAGTTTATTAGTGCCAGAATAGTTGGTTTCATGTTTAACGAAGTACTGAGATTTGTATAAGTAAGCACACTATACATGGATGAAGGTCAATATTTTTTGAGTGTTTTGTAGTAATATATTTAAAAACAAAAATGTAAGATTTTATTCTTATTAACCCTATATCGTAAAAAGTCTCTTATAAACGGTTTGCGTTAAAAATATCACTATGAAGTAAATGTTGGCTACTCACTATGGTTATAAAGGGCTTAAACATACATTCCTAGAGCATGAAATGATACTTGCAATCTGAATTTAACGAGCCTGCCTCCTAAGAGTTCACAAATTAGATTCGCCTACCATAATGCCTATATATATATATATATATATATATATATATATATATATATATCTATTCGCTTGCCTGCGAGAGCCCACTTGCAAAGAAATGTGGTCTGCTACATAATTATTTAAAAACAATATATAGATACAATTAATGTGAGCGAGCAAAGACACACATGATTCAAACCCATGCTGAAAATACCGACATGTTTTTAATACAACATTTGCCTTTAAAAAGTTTTTAAAATCGTAAATACAACGAATTTAATATAGAAAAGCTCTCCAATAAATATGGTCATAAGCCATATATGCATCCATTGAAAATATATATATAACAAAATGTTTATTACACTATATTGCAATTGTACGAGGGGACGCAGTATCTTTGTTTGGAGATGATTTTATAAGTATTAAGAAAACCTTCTAATTGTTGCGTAAGTGGCTAAATGTTATGTCACCCGTTTTCTGTTCGCGAGGTTAGTGGTTCAAATTCTCTTACTTCCATGAAAATATTTTATTTTTTTAATGTCACCAGCTGTCATTATAAAGTCTGAAATTTACATAATTTAAATTTTATAAACCGATTTTGTATTAAAAACCATTTCTGATACATTTTACTATATATATTTCTTAATATTTGGGCATTTTTGGAACGAATAATAAAGTAAATTGAACTAAAATAATTATAATAATTTATAAATGCATCGATTCCTAGATGTCTCATCGTTGAACGATAGTTTTGACAAGGTCAGCCAGCTGCCTGATCCGCTAGAGTAGTTTGGGTAAGGTTGCAGGGCAGCAGGAGGGGGGAGGGTAAAGGTCGACGTTTTTAGAGGTAGGTTGGTGTTGGATTTTTTTTTTGAGGGGGGGGGGGGTCAAAGTAGTGTGTTTAGAGTTTAGAATATGACACGTTTTTTTTTTTCGGGGTGGTGGTGGTGGGGGGATTCATGGTCTTGGGATGTGAAGTATGCGGGTTGGTTTGAGTGTCTGGTGAAAGGCGAGGGGGGTGGGGTTGTTGTATTGACAGTTTCAAAATAATTTCCGATGATGTTTAGGACAGTGATATAAATCGCTTTAATAGTTAGATACTTTTATAGAAAATAAAATCTTTTTGAAGGAGTGTAGGGGTGGGTGGTAATGGGAAAGGGGGTAATGGTTGAGGTGCGGCTGAGGGGTGTTGGTAATGTGGGTTGATGGTAACGAGTTTTGAATATTAGGAGGGGGAGGGTGGTCCTGATAGTGGGCTACATAACCTATGTGTCATTACGATCGTATGCGCCTTGAAAAAACGAGTCCGGTGATATATAAAACTCAAAACATACGCCTTTAAATGGTTTAATTATATATATTAAAATTAAAAAAATTATTTTATTGTATTCGCATATTTCTCATTATGGCTGATTTCTGGGATACCTCAGCCACATTGAGAAATCAGTCAGCCACATTGTGGAGCAAGCACTTTTTTTCAGAAATTTTTGTACATTTGGTAGTGATTGGGAGGGGGACGGAAGAAAAATGTTGAGGGGAAAAGTAATTATTATGTAAAATATTTGAACTTGGAGTGATTTTTGGGTCAAAAGTAGTGATTTTGTCGATAAAATGGTCACCAACCAACTGGAATGACAGAACAAGAGTTGACGTTATCCAAGATGGCGGACGGTTCTTGGCTCCTATTCATGAATCAGTTGTCCCTGAATCTTCGTAAGCCCTATACTAGCATCTACCACTTCCTTGTAACCAGGATTTGCAACGTAGTTTGAGAAGAAACCTTTATTGCAAAGCAAAATTCTCGTATGAAGGGGGAAAACTTGACATATCTGAGAGGGGGCGAAACTTTCACAAGAGTGATACAATTTTCTGAACTTCAACTTTATACTTTAACCACTGGAAACAAGTAGCACGAATTTCATCACAAAATATCTTCTGGAGATACGGCAATAGTTCATGAAATTGTAGTTAACTGAAGATTTTTTTACAGTTTATGTATCTTAGAAATTATTATCAGTGTTATGTTACTTGCAAGTGTTAATAGCTCATGTACAAATTGTTTTGAATTGCTGTCTGTAAACAACATCCATCTCTCGCGTCACTTAAACAACCGTAATTCCAGGCCCGAATCAAAAAGAATTAATAATAATATAAAATAAGAACAAGGAGAACCGTTAGTTCGACATCAACAACGCACAAAAAATAACTGCATCTATGGAGCAACAAATTTTAATAAAGCCGTGGAGACAACTACAGTTTTAAAAAATATGAAAACTGTAGAAGTAAAGTTGAAAAAAAACGCCAGTAGATAACATACCAGACAGAACAAGAGCCATGGTATCGAGGATGAAGAAGTTGACGCAAATGTTCAATGCATTTATTGAGATAAGTGGTAGTCGAAATCACAAAACAAAGCTCTGTAAAGAGCGAAAATCGCAACAAACTGGCATACAATTCTTTCATTGAAGTTTCTTTCGATGGAAACAGGATTCGTGTCGGTGACTAAACGCAAATGGGTCGCGGTGAAATGAATGAGGAAATGTAATACGTATATAAAACTATTAAACTTACATTTTTTATTTGATCTTACGATGTAGTAGTACTGTCCCTTGTTTATCGGGGTGAATTGATTACTCTTGATTGTTATTAGTTCGTGTAAAATATGATAAATTAATGCGATGTTGAAACACTAAATTAATTTTGTTGCAACACTCATAATTTTACTACAGTTGAAGTAACTATGTTTACTCATCTGCAAGTAAAATGTATGTGAACTATATACTCCCATCCTGTTTTCTCACCACTACCCCCACCAAAGACTAAAGATGAGGTAGACCGCTTATTCTTCTTCTGTGCGCGCATGTACCCAACATTGACCTACCCCAAAGGAACACAACTGTCAAAGTCACATGGTCAATAGTGATGAACGTATTTATTTATATCTTAACTCCCAAACGACAAACACAATTATGCGAATAAAATACTTTTACCGTTTTGAATTTAACCAAACTGCATTACGAATTGGTTAAAGGAAGTATGCATACATCGCAAAGCATTTGTTTATAAATCAGTTTTCTAACCTCAAATACAAGCCATACCGTTTTTCGCTAGACTTGTTGGTAGAAAAGCAGTACAATGTTTGGACACGGAGATTGGTTGTGTGCAACCAGCGAGATCGGTCTACCTCATCTTTAATCTATGAACCCCACCACTGCTCCATGCTATACTCTCGTTCCATCATTGTCAGGGTTGGCGGGCTTCTATAGGCCAAGACTTGAAAACCCGCTGCCCGGAGGTGTTAGCCCGCCCCAAAGTGCATCCACTATCCACATTTTTTAAAACTCGTTCATAATACCAGAGTAAAAAATTGCACCCTTTCAGATTAATTTTAAAAAAATGCTAGAAGAAACAATTTACTAAAAAATGTCATTCAAACTCAAGTTATTTGCGACGACTAGCATGCAAACAAGACGAAAATAATTATGAGTGACATTCTCGCAGTTCTCTCGTGCCAGCATCGCAGTGAGAGTACATTAACTGTAAACTGCAACTCTCAGTGTGTAGGGGAGGGAGGTAAAGGGGTGAATTTGTGAACCGTGCGCCACAAAAACACGGGGGCATTGCTTAATAAAAGTGCATTTGCAGCGAATGAAAACATTTCGTGGTTTTTACCACACCTCGTCGTTATCAACTCAGAGGTCTCTAGTATAAGCAGACTTCACATAACCAGCTACGGTTACAAACACTACGTAGTTCTCTTCCGGTCCAACATTTCGTGGTTTTTACCACACCTCGTCGTTATCAACTCAGAGGTCTCCAGTATAAGCAGACTTCACATAACCAGCTACGGTTACAAACACTACGTAGTTCTCTTCCGGTCCAACATTTCGTGTGTTTGAACTTGTAGTAGAATAGTTTAACGTTGTAACTTTCCGAACCTGCATTCTTACATGATTATCTATCTATGTCTACGAATTTATCTGTTTAATAGTGAAGCAGAGCATTTAGTTCTACGAAAACTTCGGCCTGGCTTCAAGAATTAAATTTAAAATTATCATAAATTTTCTTCTCAAAACTTGTAAAATCAATTAACCTATGACTGTAAAAATGGAGATCAAAAGGCAGAAAATTTATTCGATGGCACTGATTTTAAGGAAAGAAATTTTATTTTGTTATAAGAGTTGAATTAACATTTATAATATTGTCATTATTTATTCCTTCTGGGAATTCGGTATATATATATATATATATATATATAATATATATATATATATATATATATATTATATATACACACACTTAGGTTACATTTCCTCTAATCAATTAGAGCAGTTATAAATATTATGTGCATCAATCCAAAGTTGAACAAATATTGTCGGCTGCTAATATCTAACAATATTATTTGTTTCAATAAAATAATTATGATTACAGTAATGTCAAATCGTAGAACAACACTTGAACTTACCTACTGCCCAAACAAGCGTAATTGTAGTCAGTGGCACACTGATGTACAAGAAATGCCAATCACGAAGATTGTCTGGTGGAGTCCACTCCGCTCTTGAGATTCTCCTAATGCAACATTTTTGCCTCCGAAAAATTCTACCTTTTACTATGTGTTCGGTTCCTTTTTTTGTTACACAGCCATTTAACTCACGCAAGTCTTGTCAAAATTGTTCATCTTCTTCACCGTGAAAGGCGAGTATATTTTTCATTGTGCACTGCATAGTACCGTTTTATCAAAATCTTATAAGCTGACGTATTCTTGTTTAAATTATTATTTTTTAGCCAGATGTAGTAACCATTCTCAAATTTACAGTAAACTATGAAAAAAAACTTAAAATATCTATAAAGATACCGGTGAGATTTGTGAAATATTGTCATAAAAATATCTGACGCAATCATTTCATAATCATATTGATTAATACTTTTTTAGTTACGTCCAAGTTTATAAATTTAAACATTATTGTTTGTGTTGTAAGCAAAATGAAGTTAAATAATAAAAATAAATCGCTATTTAAAAAGACTCTTAATCTTTCAATCAGTTAAAATAAAAATCCGGAAAATGCGACAGTAGTATGCATCAAACCATCGCGCGTCCTTTGTCGTGCTACACATGCATAGAAGGCGCACACAAGCCCCCTCGGCAATGCATCAGCGAGAAAGCAGCTCCGCTAATGTGACAGAGATATCAAGATGGCTGTTTATGGTTGGCATGTGGTAAGGGGAGGGCTGGCACAAGCCATGCGGGATCTGTCTCTGTAACAAGATGTTACGTCACCTGCTGCCATCTAGCTTCATCCCCCTTCCCCACGCACACACACACTCCCTCGGTTCTTCCACACTTCTCGGCCATCTTCAACCACCCCCTTCCCCCATGCCGTCCTTGCAGCTCCGACATCGACCACTCTCCTTCACCCCCTCCCCTCCCACCTACGGGGCAGAGGCGGGGGACGGAGTGATGCCGAACTTGGCTAGCGAGCATTACCGAGGTCGTGGAATGCCCAAGTTCACACCCCACTGCCACCGGCGGTTACAGACGTCTTCATCTGCAAATCTGCCCCAGTTCCTTAAAACCCTCTCCACTCTCCCACAAATCCATCCCCGAACCCCCTTTACACTTCAACCCCCTTCCCATTCCCCGGCTACTAACCACTTCTGATGATCCAAGAGGAGCGCCAGTACGGCTCCTCCGAGAAGCACTCTCGATCGACCACCTGATTTGTTAATAACACACACAACTGCAATGTTCCACGTGACAAGTAGTATGGACTCTAAAGGTCGCGGATTCAACAAGACGTTCGCAAGAGAACCAGCACAGGATCCTGAGCTACAAGACCTGGGTTCAATCTTTCTTCTCAGCTGCAACACATTCGCAGGAAAAGTAGATGCGTCTCGAGTCGACTGAGGACTGACTGTGTAGAGAGTGTGTAAGTGATCGATCTATATTGATTACGTATCCTCAACAATGACTCACTAATTTTCCAAAAGTTGCCGATAGTAGAGTTAATATCGACTTATCAAAGAGCTGTTGTCATTTAGTTTTATAACAAACAGAAAGAAGTCTAATGTTACTGCCACAAAATAATTACTTTTGAAGCATTTCTTCAATCGTGTATGATGTAGTAACATTAATAATATTATGACAAAATTTCTTAATGATAACCATTTTCAAATGCTTATATTCCTGTAAAGGAAACATACTCTAAGTAATGTTGTCGCAATTAAAATTTATATAACAATACAATTAACAGAAAGAACAACATATTTTGTATTACTGCGACATTTAAAAAATGCCCAACCAACACAAGTTTACACTGATTTGGCTGACTTAGCGTAGCTAAAAAGGCGGATACTAGTGAACCGTGATAACCTCGTAAAATGAAACCACTATATTTAAATTTTAAAGCAGATTGTAAGAACTAAATGCAGCATAGATCAGCTCTCAGTCTTGCAAAGTAATGTACGTGTGACAATTATGCATATATTTAGAGAACATAAAGTATTTCAATGTAACTAAAGAACACTGCCGATTGTAGTTACGTTATATTGTATACTTTCAATAAGTAACTTCTATGTGTCATGACAGCTCAGTTGGTAGAACGTTAAGCACTCCCAGCACAGGTTCGAGCCCTATTCCTTTTGCAATATTTTTGTAGCTGATATTTCTTCCTGTGGCAAGGTAACTGTCTTGTAACTATTTTACACTACAATGTTATTTTAAAGCAAAAAAAAAAAAAAAACAGAAAATTTTTAACATGAATGTTAATATCACTGCAACACAAAATATGATTTTCCGAAACACGAAATTTATTATTCCGTAACAAAAAAGTGGTTTTGCCTTTAACACAAAAGTTGTCTTGCCACAACACAAAATTTATTTTACCGGAACATAAATACCACCACAATTTTGCAAATACAGTAAGGAGGAAATGCCACAAAAGTACTTAATGTTACAGTAACATTAAAAGCTTAACATTATATTAATATTACATTTGTATCAACATTAGTTACTGACGGCTCATAGATAACAAAAAATTAATGTTTTAGTATCATTAATTCTTTTTTCTGTTCAGATTTATGATTCGATAAAACTGATGCTACTTTTTGTATCTTGATCACATAATTGTTATTTTAAAACTTGGTCAGAAAAATTATCTAACATCTCTAAATTTGTACAAATGTGAACAGGGAGTAAGTTTAAGCCGAGCCACGTGTATTTGACAGTTTGAGCAGAAAAACAGCTGTTTAACCTTGGGGCATACTAACTTGCTACTGTGCAACTGGCATTTACTCATTACCATATACACACCGTTCAGAATCCATGCGTATATAAAAAGCAGTAATTATTTCTTACTGCTACTGTCCGCGCCAGACGTCGTAGCATTTGATCTCCCTAGTGCTTCAGTATTAGGTATGGACACGACCAGGAGCTGTAAAGGACGGAACGGTGCCATTATAATTATACTCTCAACTAAAACATTTTCCATGGTTTCCGTTGGATGATATCACACTAAAGCCTGGTTCCGTTCACATTCATATCGATCACGCCGAACAAAGCTGTCCACATGTTAGTAGATATTCTGCATTACTGTTTTTGTGCATTGTTGAAATCTCCATTTACAAACACGCTGGTTTGTTGTAATTTTAAAAGAAGGTTCCGATGTAAATGCTCGGAAAATAGCTATATTCTACAAATATGCAAAATACGTCCTGCTAGACGGAATGCTTGATTTTCACTTCACAGATTTCACAAGCGTTATATATATAAATATATATATATATATATATATATATATATATACACACATACATACATACATACACAAATATTACACAACGTCGTTGTAACCGCAAATATGTACTTACCCAATGAAAACTAACAATCTTACGTATATTAATATTAACGCTATAATTGACATGTTTCCTCCCCTCCCCCCCTCAACAAACAAAACAGGAGCAGTTTACGGCTCGTTTGGGCGCTGTTAGCACTGTTTCCTTATCCTTAGGAGAAGCCGTTGACCAATGCCAGAGTATATGACTACTTTTATCAGTTGCTTTGTTGATCAGGATGTCTCAACACTTGTTTAAGTCTCACGGTCACAAAACCAACTCATACATTTTCTAGTCGGGTGCTACAAAGCCGGGTCTGCACGCGCAGTTGTTTCCCAGTCCCTCTCTCCCCCCCCCCCCCCCATCACCAACTTACATCTCTGCTAAAGCAAGTGCCACGACGTTTTGCGCAGACGTTTACAGTTTTTACAGTGGGTGCCAGGAGACTAAAGTGTGGGTGCGCATTTTGGCCGAAATGTCAATCCGCCGAACTGGTTTTTGACCGAAAATGTTTCTCTTAAATCACAGATAGGCGTTTGGCAGAACAGGCGTTTGGTAAAAAAAATTCTGCCCAACGCATTTTCGGAGGAATGACGGTATACAAATGTTTTGTCCTTTCGAGGACTGAACTCGAGACGCCCCTGGTCCCGTCTCCTAACCGTAACGTCTTGGCGATCACGAGCTAAAAGGCCATTGTGAATGCGATGTCTTCGACAAGTCATCTTGTGCAAATCACCGCAACAAAGTGCAATGAGTCGACTTGTCACATAAACTAAAGAAATTACCACTTCACGAAGTACAAAAAAAAATCTCATTCTATTTATCATCGTTAAAATTGAATTAAGTTACAATCACTCATCGTGCGGGTTTCCACGCATTTTAAGTAAAACCTCTTAAATAAGGGCATTTATTTTAACTGTAGGTATGCCTTTCTCACATCCTTTGGTATTTCTATAGCTGTAGGCAAAGCGTCCTATCCATTAATGTTCTTCTAGGCTATTCAAAGCACGAGATCTTGAATATCGTGAAACACAACCGCATTTACTCCGCTTATCACAAAATGAGTGTAATCTGAATAGTATCAGTTAGTTTCGAGTACCAAATGGGACAGTGTTGTTTAGGACAGAATATTTCTCATATAAGCTGAAAAGAATTCAAGGGGATGGGGGAAATTTATATGCCATATTAGTACAACAGACATCCGTGATATTTTGTGTCAAAGCGTGTTCTTAATGATATTTTGAAAGTAATACATTAATTGAACACTCTTAACACTGTCATTTCGGGAATATGAAATAGAAGGCATCCCTGCGTAGCCTAACTAATACTTTTTCTAAGCCTTTCACATCCTAAACACAGTTCGAAATGTTGGGTTGAGCGAGGGGGGATATTGTTTTAGCCAAGTGCCCTTTATTTATTCGAAGCAATTGCGACTACCTCGACGGATATTTATTTTCTCTTGGCGTGAGTGATCCGAATCGCCACTGTTTACAATTTTTATAACGGTCTGACAAGGTGGAACACGGCTAGTTAAGTTGGCTGGCACGCGAACGGACCTGATCGATGGCCAGGGGACTTCAGCTGTCGGTAGTTATTAGGTTCTATTCCCCCCCCCCACCCCCCCTCCAAAAACACTCGTAGTCCCCGCCTCCCTCAGCGAGGTCTTGCCAGATTAAAAGGGCGCTTGTTCCCGCGGAGCCTATACATTGCCGAAGGGGGGGGGGGGGTGCCGGAACGAATATTTGCGATGTCGCCGCGACCATTACTCTTCCATCTTCCACCGCGGGTGGGAGATTCTCCCTCGGCGAAGGAAGGAAGAAGGTCGCATCATCTCCCCGCTAACACGCCAGCGTTTTCGTTTCCTGGCCACCGCGAGGAAAATATCTCGCCTTGAACGTGTGCTGTCAGCTTGAGCCCGTGTGAAGGAGCGTTTACACCGGTTATCACGGTGTAGGCCATACCCCTTGGCAAGGAAGTGTGATCGTCTGAGCTATTTGCTACCGTAATAAAGCACCCCAGAACGTCATCTTTAAGTGCATAGTAGCTACACTGAGAAAAAGGTTTTGTTGAATCAAACAATATTGGTTTGGTGCAACCAAATGATTTGTTTTTATAGGGCCAATGAAATTTTTTGTTGCTGAAACCAAATTATTATGTTGTTCTCATTTGGTTGCCCAAACTGTAAGATTTGGTTGGTGCAACTAAAGATTTGTTTAATTACACGTACATTAAACACTTTGGGCTGATATAAAAAAACTTTATGTAGTCGAACGAGTTCTGAACCTAGATCAACTGCGCCCGAGCGCTACGCATTAGTAATTTCAGATAATGTAACAATTGATGACACCGTAAAGTTTTTATATAGGTATACTCCAAAAATTGGGCAACGTGTGCGAACAAATATTTCAAGTTTTACAGCTTTACTTGTCAGTTTCTTGTTGAATTGTTTTATTAATGTGTTTATACGATTGTTCAGAATCAATAGATGCACTAACAAACACAGTTACTATCCTAATTATAACAAAAAATTGAAACAAACTCTCGAGATGTATTTTCGAACGAAGGTAGTCAAACGAGTGACCAAACCAATATATACAGTTGATTCAACAACATATTTAGTTGACAGTCTAATATGTTTTTTTGCCCAACACAGATATTTGCTTTATTCAAACATATATTTGGTTAGAAGACAAAAGTAATGTTGTTGCTTTCAAATTTTGTTTGCTGAACAATATATTTTGTTAGGGCAACTAAATATATATTTGGCCCTATACAAACAAATATTTTGTTAGATTTTCTCTCAGTGTACAACTGTCACTGTGGAAATACGACGCAAGCTTAGGGATGTTGAAATGGACAAAAATAGATACTCAGAGTAACAACGAATCAATTAAATCTTGAAATGAATGGCAGGCACAGCAAGCCAGCCCTGAGCTTAAGTCGAAAACATTGACAGGGATGGGCCCTAGAAGCCTCGTGCGTTAGGCAAAGTCGAACTGCAAGATATGTTTTGTCTTCCTGAGTTCCAGAACATGACTCATTAGAAGCCAAGCTCATTAAACCCCTTGCAGTTTTTTCTGGAGTACCTGGTTGAAGGGACCTCTACCTCCTGTTCATGGGCCTATCAAACTTGTTTATCTAATATCCTGATTATTTTATTTATGTATGGTATGGACCCCTCCCTAGTTGAACATGGTTAGCACTTCTAAAATTAAAGAACTAAATCTAAAGAAACTATAGGGAATATTTATATATACTTACTACTGAAACAAATTTGATTTACTTTTTATATTGATTTTTTTATATTTTTTGGTTTTTAATTTTTATTGGTTTTACCATTTTAAATTTTTATTAGTTTTTGTTTTTAATTTTAATTTGATTTTTTTTTTTTTTTTTGTTTGTGTTGGGTGTATCCCCTGTCCTACGACTATTTGAGTAGTTATATTTATCTCAAAACCTACCCCCTCCTGGGTAATACGTGCGCCCAGAAGAGGCTTCCCTGCTTGCTTCTAACGGCAGGAAATTGCCTTACCTGCAGAGTGCGTCTGCCTTAAATTGTATAACTAATTACAGAATGATAATAGAAATTCAATAATGCTAATATAAATTATATTAATGCAATAATGAACAATACGATACAATGCTGGTTATGGTAAAATCAATGCTTGTTTGGGTATAATCAATAGTGGTAATAACAGTAGTGATTTATGGTGTGGTGTGAATTGCAATTTTTGTGTGAATATTTGAGTGCCTACTATTGTGAATGTGGATTGGTTTGCTGGTGCCCTGGTTGGACCATGAGCTCTCTCCAGTCTTCAGTGTTCCTGGCAGGCCCATCCAGCTAGCGTGGTGCTCTAGGGTGATAATCACCACCAGCACTGGCCCTACCAGGCAGTCCCCTACTTTGGTTCCTTCCCACAGGCCGTCCCTGTGAATGTATATTCTTCTGTGTTAGATGGTCAAAGTTCTTGCGTCCTGTCGTCCATATTTCTCCAGCACCCGGACAAGTGGGTTTTTTTTTTGTGATACTTGGTCGATTCGTAGAAATATTTGTTTGCTTTCTTGATTTCTTCATGTATGTATGTTGTGGCTGTTCTTTGTTGACGGGTTCCGTGGATGTGTACATTATTACATGAAGTATGTTTCTTAGTATTTTGTTCTCCGTTGTTCGCTGTTTCCTTATATGTGTATTTGCTGCTCCCCTCCCCCTCCCCTTCTCAGGCTTCACCTCCGTAGAGCATGGCTGCCCTTATCGTTGCTATATACAGCATTCCTTTTGTCTTTTTAGCCAGTTAACTTGATTTGAAAAGTGGATATACCTGTAAGAATTTTCCCATGGCTGCGTTTGCGGCATTGGTGTTGTGTTACTACTGGTAAGTTTTTCATCAAGGTGTACACCCAGGTATTTGATTGTCTCTTCATTGTTGAGGTGTAACTTCGTGTCGTTATCTTTTCTCTTGTGGAAGATTATGAGTGCACTCTTTGTGCAGTTGACCTTGATTGCCCATTTCTTCCAATAATCTTCCAATTCGTTCATGGTAATATTATAGTTTGGCTTCGGCACACCCTAGATTTTTGTCTTTGGCGTATATGGTAGTGCCGTCGGCGTACAAGATGACGTTTGCTATGTTTGATTTTAGGATGTCCCCGGTGTACAGAGTGTACAGTAGTGAGGAGAGCACTGGCCCTTATGAGACTCCTGCCTCAATCATCCTTTAAGTAGATTTCGTCCGTCGATTTGTAGAAACTTCTGTATTCGAGAATGTCTTGAAGTATCTTCCAGTAGATGTCTGGGATGCCTGCTTCTGTGAGTTTGTACACGAGATATTGATGATGGGCTTTATCAAAAGCTTTCTCATGTCCATGAAAACTGCTACTGTGTTCTCCTTCCTATTCATTCTATGAATTGCGAATTTCATAACTACTGTAAGTGCATGAATAGTCGAGTGGTTTTCCCTGAACCCCATTTGCTGATTTGGGAGCAGTTTTTTCCTTTCTGATTATTTTCTGAATTATTGTGTTTATAATTTCCTCGTAAACTGTTTAAATTGTGTTGTTGTGACTCATGGGCCTTCTGTCTTGGGGGAAAATTGAGTTTCTCCCTGGTTTCGGCAGAGTGATAATTTTTGCCATTTTCCAGCTGGTTTGCAAGTTTTCTGTGATTAGCATTTTGTTGCATGAATCCGTTATGTGCTCAATTGTTTGTGGTGTAAGTCTTTACAGGGCTTCGTTAGGAATGCTGTATGGTCCAGGAGTTTGTTATTCAGAAGCTTCTTTTAATATTTTTGTTACATCTGTTGATATTGTTCTGGGTTTAAGTTTGTTTTTCTTTTGCAGGTTGGTTTGGATTATACATCTAGTTTCCCTTAGCAATTCCTTCTTGACGAGTTGATGATGAGGTTTGAACTTTATTTTGAGTGAATCTGCTATGGTTTCTGCCGTTTATTGAGCTTCGCAGTTCAGACTGTTTCCCTTATGTATGACTGGTGTGTAGATTTTCAGCTTTTTCCTTGTTAGTCTACAGTTGAGTTTCTAGATTATATTTTGGCCCTTTTGCGCTTCGTCTACAGCTGCTTCCCAGGTTACTAATTTGTGGGCTTCTGCTTTTCTTCAGATTTGCCTATCGCAATCCTCTAGTTCGTTCTTAAGCTGTTGGGTTCTTGTTTGTTAATATCTTCTTGTCCGGTTTCTTTCCTTGATGAGGTTTTCAATGCCTTGGTTTTGGTTTAAGCTGAGATTCTTCTTTGGTTTGGCACTGTTGTAGTTTTATTGATGTGATGCTTGATTGTGTCTGTTATTACTTTGATTTCTGTATTTATGTCTGGTATCTCATCTTCCTTGAATTCTGGACAGTCTTCTTTAATTGGATTTTCAAATTTCTCCCAGTCTGTTTGGAGGAGTTTATAAGGTTGACGACTGTTTGGCAGTGTAAGTATAACTATTACGTTTGCATGGCCAGATCTCATCTCCTGTTTGACTTCCATGTCTGTGATGACTTGGATGTTAGTTGCGAACACATCTAGGATAGCTGGTTCATGATTGATGTTGTGCGGATAATATGTGGGTTCATTCAGGGCTGCGACTGTGAAATGATAATGTGCTTGCATGTTCTATAATAATTTGCCACTCTTGTTGTATTGTTTGTAGCCCCAGGCTGAGCTTTTGCTGTTCAGGTCTCCCCCTATTACGAAGTTTGGGGTTTTTGAATAATGGCTTGAAGATATTACTGTAGTTCGTTGCTTCCTGGTGGGCTGTATAGCACTGCGATTGTCAATTCTCCTAATGATAATGGTATAATTACTACTGTGGAGTATTGTTCAGATCCAATTGGTGTGTGCATTATGTCCTTTTTAATGGCAGTTGATGTACCACACCTATGTCTTCCTTGCCAGTCTGTTTTGTAGATTAGGTGTCTTGGTAGGCTATACTTTACTTTGCTGGAAAGTTTGGTTTCTGTGATTAAGTTATGTCTATGGATTCATCTTCCCTGAATCTTTTGAATTTGCAGTTTCGATTTTTTAATCTATTCACATTTCACAGCAGGATTTTTAATTTTTTATCTTGTGTTTGCATATTTTGATTATTCAGGCTACCCATGTTGGTTTCTGATTTTGGGTGGTTGCCTGTGATTTGAGCTCCTGCGATGTAACCAATTTTTTTGCTTGTCTTGTTTACATTGTCTGAAGTGTTGTCTTGCTGTTTTTTTTTTTCTTCTACTGTAACAACTTCAATTTCTTCTTCTGTTTCAGCTTCCATGGTGAGTTTGTTCTGTTTGCTTTTCTTTTCATCTTTCTTAGTATGTTTTCTGTAAAGAGCTGTTTGGCTTCTTTTCTCTTTGCTTTGTCTTGAGTGTTGGTCTTCTTTGTCGAATATAGGGTCTCCATCAGCCCCAGTAGAATGGCACTTTCTTTGTCCTTTGAGGTGGATTGGGAATCTGCTTATTGTCTTTATATAGAGTATTTTGTACATAACTCTTTGAAATTCTCTGGTTTTCGTAAAATTGAGCACTTTTGCATGTTGATCAGGAGTGTTTCCTCTTGGTTGGCCTCTTTGGTTATAGCCTAGGTGATTAATGGTGGAAATTCCTCCTTTTCTCCTTCTTCGTAGAAGTTTTGCTGTTGTTCTTGCTGCTGTGCCCATTTCAGTTAGAGTTTTGGTAAGTTCTTGATTGTCTCTTCTTCTTGTTTGTTTCTTGTGTCTTTGCCCCTTCCGGGGATCCAACTGAGCGTCACTGTTAAGAGCTGCCCAAACATCTCCAATCTATATTTGCTGCTTCCCAGTGTTTGCAGTGAAGTTACTGAGCATAGAGAAAAGGTATATTAAAATTTATATTACTACATGTCACGAGCAACAAAAATCTTGTTTGTTGAGAGGTCCACAGTCATGTCATTTCAGAAGTAAATTACATACACAGCGCAAGGGATGTGTATTCATAATTGACTGTTAGGATTGAATTACGTAACATTTCACCGATGTGTATATACATAAATTTAGATATATTTAAATTATATCCAAAAATGATTATGTGAGGAGCTACATTTCCATTTTTACGAAGTTTATCAGTGTAACCTGAAATCATCACTAAGAGAAATACCAATTACCTGGGCAAACGTTCTCGGTTGATTATGATATAGCCCTAAAGCTTGCGGCATATATTGATATTGGCTTAATTTAGTGCAGAGTATTAGGTCAGTTAGTTCTACAATAGCAAATGAATCAATGTGGAATTTTTGGCAGTAATTTTCTGGCTTGCGAGTGGCGTTGAGCTACGTAGTTAACCAAGACTCCAATTTATTTAAAATTTTAACTCTTAAAGAATAACCACATAATTAGGACGTACTTATAATCAGTGTACTATACTTATTATTATATAATTACTCGTTAAAATCTTGGTTCTTCGTGCCTTCCAAGTATAACGCCATTCTATTTCTTCCCGCCCTCACTTTGTAACACCTACAGGTTGGTTCATCATCGGTAACCAACAATTGGACACTAAAGATGCTGCTAAACGTTGACTTGAAGTTGTAAAACAAAATGTAGTGATATCCTGTAGCTTTTTTTTGACAGGAAGAGTAACAGGAGATGGTAAAACCAGCCGTAAACACTGTTGTTACAGGTCACAAGCAACTCTGCGGTTAAGATCACTACTCAGTAGATACCCTTACCTTCCACTTATGTAAACCTTGCCTAGACGTCTGAGATGCTACTAGCTGTAAGCTAAATATTAGCATTAATGCCAATATTTTTATGTAACAATACAAATGCCTGTACTAAAAATGCAGAATTGTGAAAGGTTTACAAACGTCGATTTGCAAACTATATTTTACGATTACATTTTTCATTTCCATTAGAGTGTTAAATAAGCATAAAGAAATTAACCATTTATAAAAATAGTCTTATTAATATTCCAAAAGTTACACATTGTAAGCTACTAATTCTACCTGCAGTAAAGCAATGCAGTTTCGCAGTTCCAATTTTTAGGAATAATATTCCTCTTAAAAATATTATTATTTCCTGATAACATAACTTGGAATTTAAAATTTTATTTATGAACTATGCTTATCTTTATAAGAGCACATGTTCATTGTTTATAGCTTATGTTGCAAGCAAATACATTTAAAACTAAATTGACATTGATATATCCAAAGTAAATTTCTACTAATCCCAGCACATGATTTCACCAAAACAGCACAACACGGTTACACACATGTATACGAACACACACACGATGCACTAACAAACACAATTTGGTGCGACAAAGAGGTACAGTAGTGTCATCATATAAAGCAACAAAAGCGAGACAGACCACATCTGCTTCACACACACAGACATAAAGTATCTGTTGACTGATTCAATGCACGAGCTGTTCGCGTTATTTATCGACATGCAAAACACATTTTGCTGTCAAATAAAGTCTCAATAATTACTGCTGCACTCTCAAAAGTCATCAAATAAAGTCGTATCGAATGCGGCGGTGATGATATATTGATTATACCTTCGCGACAAGAATTTACATTTTTACCTTTGTGTGAAAATGTTACAAAGTCCCATTTAATATAATTTTTAAAAGATTTTCAGACAATGACCAAGATACCCAGAATGAACTCTACAAGTATCAAACACCGGTTTATCGTAATACAAAATAATACATATTCACGGAATGTGTTAATTATATAAGTATATTATATTTAAAATGCTATTAAGACGGTGCCCACAAAATTACTTGCTGATGACTACGTTTGGATATATACGGCTTCGTTTATTGAGTGTCGTATAGTTATTATCTTAATTCGATATTCTAAACTTATCTCATTTATTGAATATATGAAACATCTTTCAATTTTCATCAAAATTCTAGGCGTAACCACAAAATATAAATATTCTGCGAGAGGTCTTAACGAAAATTAAAAGCTCAAGCAAGATTAACGTTACAAAAATCTTCAACCATTTCACCAAATTATATGAAAATTGTTTATAAATCACACGGGAAAAATATTGTTTTTTAAACGTTTATAGCTATCAATACACAAACAAAGTTTATTTCTAATAGTTTTTGGAGAAAAAAAAATTATAAATGTTACTCGGAAGAATGCGCAGTTTTTCAGCAATCCGTAACTGTCCCTGAAAATATCTAATACATTTCTAAGAAAATCCTTTCTACTGGTATAAATTCTTTTTTTTATATATACAACAGTTGGTAGTACAGCATTTGCATTGAATCATTTGAAAGACACGAACACAAAACCCACATATTACACAACTCAGATTGATGTGACGAACAGCAAGACAGCAGTGTGAAACAACATGTATTGACAACACCGACACGACACAATACCCACTACGACACAGTTTGTAAATTTGAAAAGAGTGAAACTTAAAAGCGGCAGTCAGAGATGCGAGTGTTAGCCAGAAAATGTATGTGACTGGTACTCGCAGAAATAGGTGGAATAGGTACTTGCCTATTAGTAATTTATTCTAGTTTCAATTCTTACGAAGGATTAAGGTTACTTCTACTCAAGTTGGGAAGATCAATGTTAAAAGTTTGGCTACCAAAAAATTTTTGCCGCTAGGTAAGCGCTAGTACCAGATTTTTCTCTATTTTCTACGTTAAATAACAGGATAATTGCAATAAGCATAAACCAAATACAAAATAACTCCGCAACTAGGTAAAATCTCTCTCTTTTATTATTCATGTAGATTACAATTGTATTTCAAAGTGACCCCTTTGGATCACTGCGCACCTAGCAGCGGATATTTTCCTTATGACAAACTCTCCAATAAGAAAACTCGTTTTGTTCCTAACTTGAGTATAACTAACCTTAGAAGGAGTAAGAATAGAATTCCACTACAGTCAATTTACTTTCTTAAAAAACTCTCAAAACTAGTATTAGTGAATTTTGTTTCAGAGAAATATCCAGTGGGAAAGAGTTTGAAAATATTCACTCAATTCAAATCCAAGATACACAAATAGTTTAAAATTCCAACATCAACAACAGATTCACGCATCTAACATCGATATTAGGTAATTTCTAAAAATCACAAACAAAATAAAAAATGGTTGCACAAAACAGTGACTGGTATACGGAACAACTGTGGGGCCCCATCTAGCACAAGAAACGCAAAAGAAAAAAAGAAAAAAAGTAGGAAATAATATAATGCTGGTCACGAAGAAAATAAAACTGAGACCAACGAACGAACGCACGTCCAACAGAACACTTGTAAACCATTTAACCTACCACAAAACCATTTGTGAAGTTTGTGTGAGATTTTGGATTTTGATAGGTATAGAAGGCCCAGCCCCGCAGACGGCAGAACTGAGTGAGGGGTCTTTGAATCACATCCCCTGCAACATAGACAGAACAACACACTCATTTCGTCTATCACATGGCTGCTGTAGTAGACACCTATAGAGACTCCACTCACATGGGATAATACATAGAAGATCTGGCTACAACATTTAATCTCTATTTCTCTCTCGCTCCATTAGAAAACCATACAGTGAGTACATAAAATATTTCTAATAAGACACAAGAAAAACTTTTGTACTTTTTGAGAACGTCCAAAATACATACCTGATAAATATAAATTCAGGCATATATTATTTATTTAAATTATATTAAAGCTTAAGTGCTAATACGAGTAGAAATTATGTACATTTTTCTTTTACACCGAACATGAAAATTTCGAGAAATTTGGCTGTTTAAGAGTAATACTAACAAAACCTTTACTAAAACTTAAAACCTAAATTCATTAAAAATAATTCACGTTTGTTTGTGTTCCATGACGCAAGGTGTTTCGGTTTCCCAAGTGAAATATACACATCACCAATTGACTTTAACGAAAATTATCTGTTGTTAAAATACTGGCCTCAATTATTGCTAATAAAATATTTACAGCGTGTATACGGGCAACATGTATGAAATAATAGTTTGCATGTCGTCTGCTGGCCTTGGGTTCGAATCCCGACTGTGGCTGTAATACACGTACTAATAAATAAATGTTTGTTTACTTTGAAGTTATTTGAATTTCTCTCAGCCCTTACGGGCCCTGTTCAAATTGATAAAACCAGGAACGTGTTCTTTGAATGAACCTTGCTGTGGGCGGAATTAACAGGACGAACTAACATTTTCGACATACTCCAATGGAAATCTTTGTCGTATATCCCAAGAACTCTGGGTATAACACAGGAAAACCAAAACGATTCGAAGAAAAAATGTTTACTGTTTTGAAATAATATGCCGATGAATACATAATTCCCTACGAGTAATTATATAACTAAAAAGCAAAGTAACCCAGATACTGTAGATGAATTCCAAGACTAGTAATTGAACAAATAATGGGGGTAGTGATGGTAGGTGTATGCAAATAGCATTGTACGATACAGAGAATTCGATGCAGATAAACACAAGTTTTCTACGAAAAATAATTGCGAAGTTTCGAAAAATAAAATGTCGCACCGTCTTCAGGAAACTAAACATTCCCACGCTTGCAGGTTTCTGTTTGGCGCATTTCTCTTCTTCTCATTTTCTGTAGTATCGCCTCAAATTAATTGTACATGACCTTGTTTACTCTCCTCCTTGTCCGTTCTAATAATTGTTTTAGTATCTTTGTTATTGTTTCCTTATTTTATTAATGATTTAGTTCCGTCTGCGTTATTCTGTCTGTAAACAATGTCTAATCATTTGTGTCAGTGTGGTTTTTATATTCTATTATGGGATTCCCGCCATATAGGCCTACACCGCACCAAAGTCCTGCAAGTATCGTATGTCCGAAAATTAATAACATCGATGATCACAAATGAATATTGAAACACTCCAACAAAGTATAGGCTGTTCATGGTAAACTGAGCAATTTTGAAATCACTTCTTAAGATCTACTTGGATACACATTGTGTACATAATTCCACCGTAGGTAAAATTAACATTGTTACGGACATGATCAATTTATTCTAGCATTGGTCAAGCGAAACTGTAAAATAGTTGGGATGATAATTATTTTTAATTTGCTTATTCTTACAATCGTATGCATAAAATAACAGAAAATAAAATACATAATTTCAGTATTCATAGATGTTTGCCAAAATTATTTAATTAAACGTTAATACATGGAACTGCGTTACTTCCGTCCCTACCAACTTTACTGGGCGCATGCCGGTAAATTTTATCATTAAAATATATGCAGTGTGGGGTAATGACATTTTTCAAAAGTCGATTTCAAAAGTGCTCAATTAACCGTGAACAACCTATACATGTATAAATTATAATTAGTTCAAGACGTTATAGTTTTCCACAAATTCCTCACAAAATTTCCACATATGTAGAATAGCCCAAATAAGTTTTCTCATACAGTTTATTAATATACTATAAAGTGATGACACATTTATTACGTATCTCTAGAAGCACGCAAGAAAGGTCTGCTGTTACAGTAAGAAATTAGAAAATGGTTAAATTAGTACAAGTTATTGCCAAGTAAGCATCACATTAATCTGACACGGGCAAAGATAAATCTTTTCTACGTTTCAAACTACTTAAAAGACTGTACTCAATAATAAACATTCTTACAAAACATTACAGAAATACTATATAAAAATTTACTATATATAATAACACACAAATTTATATTACTTGATAATCACATTACAGGCAATGCTGTGGCCCATTTCCTTTCAATTGAAAGCAGCTTAATAATAAGTCACTATGGTACTTGCCAGTGGTGAGAAAAAGTAATACACTTAAACATCTGTACAGTAAAAATATAATGCATAATTAAATAAAAGGAAATTTTAACGTCATTCAGAAAACAAATTATTTCGTTCCTTTACGTTTGAGAGTGCTTTTACGTGCTTCTACACAGTAACTGACAGTTTCTGAAAAAAAGTTCCGAAGAGAAAGGTACTTTAGCTATTTATGAATAGACAATCGTGCTAAGTTCGATTTTTCAATCAGTAATGACAATAAATAATCCAAGCAAATTATAAACCAGCAGCTTACTTGGCCCACAGTGGTTACATTCTATTTTGCGGTTTTGCAATATGATGTATTGGAATAATAAATATATATTGTTTGAAGTAGGAAATCTCTTTAAATACTTGTCTGTTTCTGGCGAAATAGGTTACATAAAGAGAGAAAAAAGAAGTTATTATGGCATTATTGAGAAAACAATTTGAACTCTCAAAGGTAATAATGTTGAAGAGTTTCAATTTGGAAAAAGGGCGGAGTAGACTGCAGCCACAAATTGGAAAGAAGGTGACTAATTGCTTTTTATTGCTATTTGCTGGAAATATAGAAAATTAAAATAATAATGAAAAGTTGCATGAATTAGTGATATTTACATATCGTTAGTTAACTTATCCCAAAACTGTTATATAACAATGAGATCTCCCTGCTAACCAATGTTGTTTAATATTTACATTCTTCCTGTTAACAGGGAAATACTAAAATTGCTCTATAAATTAAATGACTACTGTTGACTAAAAAATGAATATATTCTGTTGTTAGCATTAAAGATTGGCACTTTTGCAGAGTAGTTGGGTATCTGATCAGGAGGAAGAGCAATATTCCTGGAAATGGTGTTTCTTGGCTAAAGCCTGAAATATGTAATGGGTACAAATATAAATTCTTATGTTTGTTCCATGAATAAGACAAACCCTTGGTCAGAGTTCATCGACTAAGTTAGCGGTTTTTACAAAATTCATTATAGTGTTAGGAAAATAATATTTAGCGAAAAAATTGATTATTTTGAAAGATTGGTGTTGGTAACATTTTTCATGCGAAATGGTTTTGGTCCACAGTGGTTGCATTCTCTTTTGCAGTTTTGCAATAAGGTAAATATGAATAATAAATTTAAATGGTTTGAAGTAAAAAACCTTGTGCAGCTGGAGGGGAAAGCAGGTAGCACACAGTAGAGATGTGAGAGCAGATATGTGGGGGGGGGGGGGGGATCATACAAAGGGAAGACGTGCACTATATAAACTGAAAACATCGACTGCATAATAGCATGTATAATATGCAAAAAAAAAACGCACAAGGAAAGATACCTCAACAGTAATAACATACAAAAACAGAAATTTTTCAATTAATTATTATATTTACGCATACATAAATAAACTCACAATCACAGTGCTCTAAGCTTTCAGTGTTAAATACACTACTAATAGGTTTTCTATATGATCCTTAAAATAACTACTATGTATTAGTGCACGCAATAATTCAAATGAACATTAGTTATAAAATTTTACAATAAGTAAAGTAACCAATTCAACAATAACAAAGTAACCAATTTTCATCTACCTTATATGCTAGTCCCAGTTTCCTATTGTAAGAATTTAACATACTTTAAGTAATTTCAAAAGTTTCACTATGAAGAAAATTGCCCTTTTACAAACATGCTTAAAAAAATAATCTGCAATTTTATACATTACTGAACAGTTAAACGACAGTCAATTTTCAGATAACAGTGCAAATGTTGCACGGTAAAATCTCCTTACTTGGTATCGCGCCCATGTTATCCGAATGGGAGAAAATGGCTCCAATTTCATACGCTAACAATAAGTATTGCTGTTCATGGCCTGCGAAAGCGAATTGGTTCAGAAAGTTGGCTGAGGCAAACTCCCTCGGTCCTCAGGCCGAAAGCTAAGCGAATGTTTTAACAACTCGACTGTCTTGAACAAGTGTAATTGTCAGTACGATTCCGCTCTATTAAGCGATTGATTCTCCTTCGGAAACTTGTCGTAGCAGTTATAATGATAATGATAAAACAAACTGTTGTAAAAATCTAACCCTGCAACACACTGCTATAGGCAGTTCACGGTAAAGTGAGCACTTTTGAGGCCCTAGTTTCCTTTTCCCTATCAACCATTTGCTATCCTTCCAGCACTTTTTAAAATAAATATTGGCAAGTAAGTAAAAAACATACTGAATATCTTTATACGTATAGGCTACCTAGAGGGGAGGTTTGGAGAGACCAGCGTCAGTTCCACCTGGAACTTTGTATATCTACCACCGGACTCGAGAATTAGTGTCTAAGGCTACAATAAAATATATTTATTGACAATTATTTCAAATGAGAAGGCTTCCAAAAGGGCTCACTTTATCGTGAATAGCGTATAATAAATGTTGGTTAAGGTGGCCAATCACCAGAAAATTAATTATTTTACGTTAGTACAAAACATAGTTCAACGTGTCGGAATTACGTACAAGTACTATCCCTTCGCATGTAAAAACAATGTTGCATACATTTTGCTAAGTAGCATTTCTAAATAGAACTTTTAGTGTTTTTGGGACGTACAAATAATAACTAAATCACTTAATGAACTGATATAATACACGCTGAAGTAATATAACATCAATTACTTCAAGAAAAGTTTGAATTCACACTATTGGGTGTTTTTATTAGTATTTCTAGCAGTCTATAATTTTCGTGATATAAATTTTACTAAACATGCCTTAAAATGAATTAAGACGAGACCTTTCAATCACACTGGTTACATTTATATGGTTTCTTTTATTTCATTAGCTATTTTTAAAATACACTAAAATTGCGATATTTACGTGCCGTAATGCAAAAAAAAAAACACGTCATCTTATTTTTCTTTCAGAGAAATGAGTACCAACTTACAATTAACGTGTCCAAGTTGAACAAGATTACTTACAAATATAAACTGCCACAACTGTAAGGGCTGTTAATTAAAGTTGTTCAGTACGTAATCATTCATTAAAAGTTATTGTACGCTACCAGAAATATGGGAATATCAAGACCTGCGAGTAGAGTACCTAGGCTGCAGCTGAGACTATCTATTCGAAATCAGAGCGTGTGGCTGCGGCTAGTGCCCGGTTGCACCATCGTGGTTCGAAATTTGATCCAAGATCGGATCTAAGATCGTCACAGAAAACTGTTGCACCTGGACTGGAGATCGAGATGAAGTTCATTTCGAACCGCTTAAATTGGCGGTTAGAAATCTTGATCCGTGATCAGCAGCCATCGTCGACAAATGTAGTTTGAAAATACGCCAACAGATAGAACTACGTTTGATTATTTTGTTGGGAAATTAAAACAACATTATACGCACTTGAATATAATTGAGTAAAATTCCTACAACATCATTCACTCAAAACAGATAAAATATCGCACATCTAGTTCTATATATAGTGAAAAATACACCTTAATTCATGACGTCATACATTACGAACCAACAGCAAAATCTGTCTCATACTTGATCTTGATCCCTCACTTTGGAAGCAAGTTCGACGGATCGGAGTTTCAGAATCATGAAATTTCGTTGGTGCAACACTTTTACATTGGAACCAAGATCTAACTGGATGCTGGTTCGGAACAAAGATCATTCGATCTCGGATCGGGGAAGATGTTGGTGCACCCGGGCATAAGAGCCACCTACTGAGGTTCCACTTATGCCCGGTTGCACCAACATTTACCCCGATCCGAGATCGAATGAACCTGTTACCAGGATTAAGTTTGGTCTTGGTTCCATTATTAAAGCGTTGCACCAACGAAATTACACGATGCTGTATCTCCGATTTGTCGATCTTGGTTCCAAAGTGAGAGATCGTTATTAAGTATCAGACAAATTTTGCTATTGGTTCGTAATATACGACCTCATGATGAATGTAGGAGTAGTATGAACACACTTTTTTGTTATTTTTAATACCAATGTTACTGAAGAAGGTAGCGCACATATAATTAGGTGTGCGATGTTTTATCTATTTTAAATTAATTATTGTCGGACAAATTTCACTGAATAATATTCGAAGTGCGTATAATGTTGTTTTAATTTGCCAAGAAAATAGTTGTAATTGGTCATATCTGTTGGCGTATTTTTAAACTAAATTTGTCACTTTTCTTGCGTGATCAAAGCATTTGATATGATAGTTAGCTTGTGCGGAAAATGAGTAAACTTTATGATATTCTGGATGACTTTTTCAGTTTTACGTTGTGTTTATTCGGAGGGTTAAGCATGAATTTCGTTCTCTATTTAGAAAACATTTATACATTTCAATTAAATAAATGCATTTGAAATTAAACCTTTGTAAAATACTTCAATTTACGTTTTACAACAGCAACCAACAACCGAATCGATTTTTAAACGATTTAAATATTACTAAGTTTATTTCTAGTAAATAAATATATTTAACAGTGCTTTTAAATTCACATAACCTAAATTCAACGGACTTATATTCTTCTCTGATCTCGGGTCGAGATTTCGAACCACGAAATTCGGTGGATTGAAATGAAGTCCATCTCGATCTTCAGTCAAATTCTGAACTCGGATGGTGCAACAGTTTTCTGTGTCGATCTTAGATCCAATCTCTGATCGAGTTTTGAACCACGATGGTGCAACTGGCCGTAAGACGATGTCGATAGTGTTCGGCTCGACTCGGGATTGCTGGCCTATCCTAAGAGCTTAGCGGTTACGTCGAATAACCCTTCAAGTGTGTATATATATAACATACATATGTTTCTGGTACCCATATTACTTTTATAGGCCTAGGGTATGCTAACTCGAATATCTGTATTTATAATCCAATGTTTAAAAAAATTTCTTCAGGCAGAGAACCTACGCATAAATCGTACAGTCTTAATTTTTTGCAAAGTATAGTTACCGGATTTATTAAACCAACTTTTTCTTTAAAAACTTAATGTAACTGACAAGTCATTTTTTTAACAAATTAAAAATAAAGAGATTTTTAAAATTGGTATATGCATCGACTTTTGTGAAAAAATGCAGGACTATTTCTCCCCCCTCTCTCTTTCTTTCAGCTTGTCAATTCAAATCATTTTACCATCAAATATATATATATTTTGCTTTAACAATTTTTAATCTTCGAGTTGCCTTTTTTAATTAATGACGATAAGTCGTGTGTTTTTTATAAATAATTATTGTCTTAATAACTTAAAACCGACTACCACTCTGCCTCGAGTCTCACTGTAAGCATAGTATGGATCCCAAAGGCATATCTGCCAAGACATACATGCCAAATAATAAATACATAAAACCATAGCACAAGTAAATTTAAAAAAAAATGTAATAAACTCAATCGAGAACTTTTTTTCAAGTTTCAGATCTGCACCTATTAGCACATGAAAAATAATTTCCCTGAATTTACAACATAGGCAGCGAAATGCCACTAGCAACCATTGCCACATAAAAGTAACACCGTCGATTAGAATTTTTAATCCAGAGGGGTGATAAGGGGTCATATGCAAATGCTTTGAGGTTGGCACTTCTGTAAGCATACTGAAAACGTACACGAATTATTCAGTTTATTTCTCTTACCCAATTATTCCATGCTAGCTTTCCATATGTTTGTTTATGTACAAGCGAGATCCGGGGTACTTTTTCTTCCCCCAATGCAACTAAAGGTTAAAAATATACGCATTTATTTTAGAGTTTGTCATGTTTTATGAAGGGGAAAATATGCTATTTATTTTAAGGACATCATAGTGTAACCAAGTGTAACCATTGTAACTGAAGTCTTTTCCAAAAGTTATTATTTCAACTGGGAGTCTTTCTCTCTCTTCCTGTGGGCACAAACAGCAGAAGGGAGCTGGCATCCAAGGCATTGAAGGCCAGATTCTCGGCTACGTGTTGTCTGTCCAGCATAACATTTAAATGCGAACATGCATATATGCACACTCACACCTTTCAGATATATTATTAGCCCGACTGTGGTAGTTTCCAACATTTCTAGCTTGAGCGCACAGATGGGAAAAAAAGTATGATGATGTCACATTACTTGCTCGTGACATCTCAGGTTCTACGACAATGTAAAGCAATTAGAGTTGCCCAGCTTCATAGCTCATCTGATGCGAGATTGTCTTCCCTTTCCTGGCTCCATGACATATATCAGGGAATATATGATATAATGGTTAGCGCTAGGTGGCTATAACTTCAGTGGATGGGAAATTGCTGTCAACAATGCTTATAAGAAGAGAATGGTGTAATTATGCGGCAACCCTGTTCGATGTTGGGAGCGATGCATATTATTGAAATTTGATGACTATGTCTTCAGTGGATGGGAAATGGTTCTCAACTATACTTACAAGACGACTTAAGATGTACTTGATCCTACCACCCTGATTGACATCGGGGGCTGCGTCTATATTTTGAATTTGGCGACTATACCTTTGATGGATGGGAAATGGCAGCCGACTATGCTTATAAGAGGGATTAAGGCATAATTGAAGCTGTGGTTCTTTTCGTCGCCGGAAGTGATGTCTATGATATAAATTTGGGTGACTATCTTAAACAGTTCGGAAATATTGCCAACTATGCTTATAAGAGGGCTTACAGCATACTTGACCCTATGGCCCTATTCGTTGTTGGGGGTGATGCCTATGTTATGATTTTAGTGGCTGTATATTAAACAGTTCGTAAATGGCAGTCAACTATGCTTATAGGAAAGCTTAAGTTATAATTGACCCTGTGGTCCTTTTCATCATTGGGGTGATGCCTATGATATGAAATTTGTGACTATAGCTTTCACAGTTTTAAAATAGTTGTCAAGTATGCTTATAAGAGTGCTTAATGCATAATGAGCCATATCACATTGATTGGTACTATGAGCAGAACCTACAGTCCGAATTTGGTGACTATAATTTAAATGGTTTGGAAATGATGGCTAACTATGCTTATAAGTTCGTGAGGGTAAAATATAAGCATACTGCACTTAAAACATGGCCTGTAGTAAGGCAACCACTCCTTTGTACTTGAGGCTCGGACTGGTTACATAATAAGTGTAAAAATTAAAAATATCTCACCTATTACTACAAAATTCATTATGGCATCGAAAAATTGCGAATAATCAAAGTTCATAAAGTAACTGAAGCATTCGACTTGAAAACAAAGTCCGAAAATATATAACACTAGATATATTTTATAATACATTTATATGTTTATCAAATCTAATATGGTGCTAGTCATTGCCAAATAATCTTATTTTCTAACGACATATTTTTAGGTGTCTAAAAATACGAATCTGTAGACTTTTCGCTCGATACACATATATCTGTAAACTATAGAATTTAAATAATAAATATTAATTAAAAACATAAGCTTTATTTATAAAATTATGCTTTACAGAAATCGATGACTGTGACATTATCATCTAGTTATCCTTGAAAATAAGAGTTCATATAAACGTCACTTGATACATTTACATCAGTAAATTTTATAGGTAAAATTAGATTGATGAAAAATTAATTAAAATACCAAATCCATAATTATGATGTCTTTTTTGTATTATTAATGAATATATATTATACTTAAATATATTTTTCTTATTTTTATGAGTACATATATCTAATCATTTTACTTCATGCTTTGGGGGATGTAGGGTTTCTTTTAAAAATATATATCATTTAAATATATAGAATATTTTAATATGAAACCTTTTTTTACAATTTTGTAATCCCCTTCCCCCTTTTTTCCATAAACACATAATCACATAGACTTCATTTAAACGCTTGATCCAACACATGTCCTGATAGCTCATTTGGCTAGGGTGTCAACCATGCTGGCGACCCCAAGGTATGGCAATTCGATCATGCAATCAATCCTCCACTAAATGTTTTGAACTCTGCGAAAAATTAAATAATAGCACTCCTGGTTGTTGTTCGACTACTTAAATGACAGTAAACAAGATGACAGACGACAGTGGTACACATCAGTACCTCCTAGAGGGCGATGAAGGAACCACTGCAGACGACCCCAAGATGGCGAACGACTGTGATACACACCAGCGACCCTAGCAGGTGGTAAGGGAGCTACTTCCATAGCGGGCAAAGAAGGCGACAAGAGAGAGAACAGGGTAGAAGAAAGGAAATAAGGAATGATAGACTAGATGGAATGAGAGAGACAAGATGAAATGGTGGAGGCAAGATGGAATGATAGAGCATGAAAATACAAGATGGAATAACAGAGCATGAAAATACAAAACAGAATGATAAATCATGAAGTTGTAAAACAAAATGGCGGATGGAGACAAGATGGTGGTCGGAAATAAGATGGCCGACGGAACAAGATGGCAGAACCCAGATAACGGCGAATACTCCGCTCTAACTCTGATTATAACAAGTAAAAAATGACAAATAAATTGGAAATTTTAGTAAAAATTAATTTACTTGTGATGTCTACAAGTTGGACTGTTCTGACACAATATTAAAAAATAAACGCATTTTTAAGAATATTATTGACCTTTCAGTGCTCGTTCCCTTTTTCACCCGACTACAAAGGTCGGTACTCCTGTGTCTTCCAGTTTGCTGCTTGCAATTACGAACCGTCAATGGTGATTCTTACATTGTCAAAAAAGTTGTGTAGCGAAGCTCAGTGCAGTCACTCAAAGACATCTACTACGAGTTGTGCGCATATTGAAGTTTATGCCTATATTTACATGCAAATGGCGGGTTTGACCAAACGAAAAGCTTCAAAACAATGCTTTAAATATTATCTACATTGTTACGTAACAAAATATAAAAAACATTTTATTTACTGATATAATTTTTAATTTTGTATTCTAAAGCATGTAAGCACCATATGACTTTATTACTTGGAGTTAATATATTTGTATACTACATGATGTACGAAATATGTTACAGAATAATCTGTCCTCTTTGAAATTCTAGACCTGGTCTGGGTGTGAGACTAGAGTTTTAAATGTGAACATAAAAATTATTCGACACATTTTTTTTTTAATTATTCTGTATTTATCCGAATAAACGTTTTGTTTGCCATTATAATTTCTATTTACAATTTAGCTAGAGTTTAAATATAGTACTAAGCTTCCAACAAATACTGTAACACTCAATAAACTCTCCAAAATTACGTACATAAAACATGTCGGTTTACCAAGCGATAGAAGTTAAATTATACATCCATAGAATTTACCAAATACAGAATTGTATTTACGTTTCCAAATTTCAATTCGTAACGATTAATTAATAGGTGCCTAGCTATTACCAACATTATGCGGTGGGTTAATGCGGGGCGACTGTATAATAGACTACACAGGTTTAAAAGTTATTCCTTGCCTCTAGAAAACGCCACGTGGAAATATGCGAGCTGCGCAATTATTCGCTGTAAAAAATTTAAATAGCTTATTGTAAAATTGTCGTTTTTTTTTTGTAATCAGAACTTAATTGGACCGAAGCTTTACATTCTAATGATTCCAAGAGCAGAAAAAGTAAAAAAATTACACAGATATAATTAAACCCTGGAGATCGGGCCTCTAATGACACTGGGCTAACAATTTCGTTAAATTCGGGGGGAGGGGGATGTAGCTTTGCCGATTTAGTTTTTTTTTCTGCGTGCATTTAAAGTAAAGATTCGTTCATCTTGTAACTCGGTAGAAAAACCGAAAGTAACGGGAAAGGGGGAATTAGTGTGTGTGGAAGGCTCCGAAATTTTTTTGCGTATACGAAGTCACGCAATTGCGTTCGGTAGCTCCCGCGCGGGTTTTAAGGAGTGGTGAGGGGTGGCAGTTACCCCATTCAAGCACGGACGGACGGACTTCGCATCCGACGGACAAGTGAACATGTGTGCAAACCCTCCACTCGAATGCGCTGCCAACACACACGCCCCTCCCCCCTCCCAACAAATGGACAACCCTCTGTGCGCCCGAACATGGCCCCGACCAACCCCTCCTCAAACTCCTATTCGTCCACCGGGGGCCCGCTGATTTATACTCTTCACATCCAGTTAATTGATTTAATACCTGCGTTCGTCCACGGCGTAGGACCTACTACCACCCCCCTCAGCCAACCATCACTTCGTAGGACCACACTTCATTTCTGTCATTCTCCTACTCTCTTTTTTAACCACCCCTCGCTCCAACCAGGTTTCTCTCCCTTGTTACGGGCAAGGTCAAACCCCCCGCCATGAAAGCCACCACTCCAACCCCTTTTGTAAAATGTATATGCGTTTTCATTAGGCTGTGTTCAATTAGTAGAGACGTACGAGGGTAGGACGGTTTTCTGAAGGGGTTGCAGCTCTGCTGTGGGGCGGAGGGCGAGGAAACAAAGAGAATATCCCAGCAGCAGCAACTAACACTTGTGAGCGGCCCTTCGCGAACAGAGCTTGCCGCGCGCGCCGCATGGAACGGCAAACGGCGCACGCCATTAAGTGCGGAAAGGGGGATGTGGTTTGGTTATTAGCGAAAAAAGTTAAGTAGGAAATCAGCGCAGAATTTTAGAGGAGCCCCCAAAAATATATTTCAAAAGCGAGAAAATTCAATTTACAGAACTACTTAACAAAAAAATAATAATAATTTCATTAAGTGGTTGTACGGGTACAAAATATTCCAGTAGGATTGCACCAAATAAAACTGGCATTGAGCGTGTTTTAACTCGTCGTCGCAAAGCAAAACAGGAAAACTAGCTACTCAGATCTTTAATTCCAAGGTTCGCGAAATACAAAACAGTTAGACACTTCAGTCAGATACTTCGCTGTAGTATTTTAAGTTCTACAAGGTAAACAGTTATATAAAAAAGCAAAGCGAAATTTGAAAAAAAAAAAAAAAAAAAAAAAAAAAAAAAAAAAAAAAAATTATAACGTATGAAGTCAAGGTACTGTACATTTAAATAAATCATTTTACTAGATATCATAGGCATAACTCATTTTACTAGATATCCTAGGCATAACTCAATACAGTTCTTTGACATGTGGTAGGAAACGTTTGTTAAAAAATATTTTGAACTACTTTATCCTTCGTACACATTGAAAATGCCGTATTCTGAAGTGACAAAACTTAACGTACAGTATATTTGGAGGACATTCCCCCCCCCCCCCCCCCGAATTGCACTGCGCAGCCGAGACCGGTACGTTCACCCCGCGTGATTGACGATCGACTGACGCGTTCTCACGGACCCTCGGAAACACCGAAAATAATTACCGCCATGTTCGGGATGTTAACGATTATTTTGCCGGCCGCGCCATGTGGAAGCAATTGCGTTATGTAGCGTCCTCGCATCATCCAGCACACACACGCGCTCATAGATACCCTTGGTGAAGCAGGGCCGGGGGAGAAAGAGAGAAATAATAACAGCATGTTGGGGGGGGGGGGGTGGAGGTAAATGAGGGCAGAACAGTGTATGTGTGAGGGGTTGGGTGGGAAGCAATGCGCAGTTCCCCCCACAAACCGAATTAGCTTCATGGCTGGCCGGTCGCATTCGATGTCCGCTGGCGGCCGACGAGCGGTTCGCTTCCCGCCAAAAATACTCCACGTCAGGGTGGGAGGTCGGTTAAGGGTGGGTTGGGGGTTGGACAGGGCGGGCGGGAGCCGGCACATGCTGTATCGCGCGTGGCCATTACATACATTATATACATTACCGCGAAACACATGCCATTTCCTCTCGCTCCCCCTCCCCCAACCGCCTACCAGCTGACGGCACCAATTATTCCATGAACATTTACTCCCCCTCCAGCTCCACTACCCTCCTCGCCCGACCCCCAGCAACAGAATTAAATCAAAATCGCCCGAAATGAACGTCCGACTGCATGCGGCTTTTCACCAAATATTTTTGCTAATGCTGCATCTGGAGGGAGTTTAATACACTGATCTCCCATCGATAACAGGCTACCTTTTTTCTGTGTGGCATAGAGTAAGCTATTTCTCTACTGAATTGGCCGTGATTCCTTGCTGTCTTCATCAAATACTGGGTTGACTATTGGCCGAACACTTTTTCTTTTTGGACTTTATTACGAAGTGAATTATGTCTTTGGAATTCAATATCTTGTTTACGTTATGCACTACGAAAGCCAGCCAATTAGGACTTAGAAATTTTGTGTGTATAACCAAAAAGCCGTATTATCTGATGTGTAAAAATATTACGCAAAAAGGAATATATTTTTGTACGTTTTATTAGTGCATTGTATGAATACGTTTTTATTAAATTCCAGAGAAAAATACAGAACCCAAGGTTGAATTATAAAATTACGTTACTTTTTATGTGCCTAAAAATAAAGGCCTTGTTGGATCACAAATCAATAACAATAAAAGTGGTCTAAATCAAGGAATTATTGATGTATTCACATTTCAGCGGTTTTTGGAGAAAGTACAGAAAAATTATACACAAAATTATGTTTAATCTAATTGGTAACTAAATTATTAGACATGAACCTCGATATTCAGGAGCATTCTATAGGGACTACACTAGAGATCATATGACAAAAAAAAAGGGGGGGGGGGAAACGAACAACTTGGAACACACTCGTAACAATAAATAAAAAACATAAATAATTACCTTAATTTCGTTTTAGCCAAGGAACTTCACGAAGTTTTAGTTAATTATTAAAAATAATAAATGTTTAATTTTTAAATTTCGTGTCAATTATTTATATAATGATCCTCTAGACACAACGAGCTCTAGTAATAAACATATTACAATCCCCGATATCGGCATATCTATATAAATAAGTGTTCGCAAATTTACGAAAAATAAATAAATAAGTTTCATTCAGCAGACCAATCATACTTAACATTATATTCCATTCGTAAGCCTGGAATAATAAGTTAAACTGTTTACAAGAAAATATTTACCGCAATTGGCATACATTTATGTTATTACTAGCTATCTGTCCACGGTTTCCCCGTGTTTACTGCTGTAACTCAGGGCTTAATGGGAGCTCTGCCAACGTCAGGGGGCCACGGTGGCTAAGCCATTATCGCTCTCGCCTCCCACCAAGGCGAACAGGGTTCGATCTCCGGCTGGGCCACCGGATTTTTGCAAGTGGGAATCGTGCCGGACGATGCCGTTGGTCGGCGGGTCTCCTCGGGGATCTCCCGTTTCCCCCTGCCCCTTCATTCCGGCGCCTCTCCATATTCACTTCAATCAGTCTCATCGGCTCGCAAGACCTCGCTGTTAAGAGCCACCCAAATCCATTCACTCACCCACTCTGCCAACGCCTGGCCACTTCTCGCCAGGAAAGGGAACAACAGGGCGACGGCAGAACGGCACGTGGTAGGCGGGGAAAAGCTTGTTCTTAGGCCGGCCGACTATAGTTTCCTTTACCGAAGTACATCTGCTCTCAGGTGCTAGGATTACCAGTTTTTAGGTAGGCTTACTCTGCAGCAGTCCACGCGCAGCTTCCCAAGTGAGAAGCAGTCATCTTTCAAATTTCTGCCTGCCACATCTAGTGACTGTCCCTCGAACTCATTTATAGTCGTAGCGAAACAGAACTCGAGGGGGTTTTGCAATCTTTTCATTTCGAAAGGGTACTGGTATTTGTCTTATGAAACCTTATTAACCCGGGCACTTCCAGTGAAGACTGTGGCCTAGATTACATAATTTCGCCACACCTTCACTTGGAGACAGGCACTATTGCGGATATTTGGCGGGAAAATTTATGGAGCCTCAAACCTGAGTAGCTTATGTTGTGCTAGGTAAGGAGGGTAATGGACTGCATCGTCCATTTTTACGATTCTGTCCACGGATCGGTATTTCATTTCTACCCCTCCGAACAACGTAATAAAAATATATTAATAATTTGTTCTATTGTTAACGTGCCCAATCCTTGCAACATTTTTCCTACTGCCATTTAACAATATAGCTGATCTAGTATTTTATTTTTGAGACGACTCTAAAAAAAAATATAAAAAAAAGTTTCGTGTCAAGTTTTTTACTGAAATTTCGTCCAACTCGTCATTTTGTAAACACAACTTCTGCTACTATAACATTCTGCAGTTGCACAGAAATGCCATTATTTTTTTTACCAAATATAGAAATATGTGATAGCGTAATTCCATTTTGAAGAGAAAAGAACAAGAAAAATTTCACGTAAATACGTAAGGAGTAAGTAGAAGGGAAATGGCGAGTTGGGTGCAACGGCATCTGGTACACGAGCCAGGTGCCGCCCGGCCGCCATGTTGTGACATTACCGTCTGCCATCTTGGAGGCAATATTTGCCTTCCACACATGGCCTTTAATCTTTGACTCTTGACCCCTGACCTACGACCCATGACCCCAAAAATACCAAAAATTCGAAAAAATTTATAAAGAAAGTTATTTGTAAATGTATTATTAAAAAATATTAAAACCTTGTTTTAATATTTACTATCAAGATGATTAAAAAATAATATAAAAAAATATTTCAAAATATCTTTTAATAAACTTTCCACAATGGCCATCATGTTTGTTATTTTGATCATTTGTTTATGTGTTACTAGAGGACGTCATATTCGTTTTTTCGTTCGTCAATTGTTAATATGTTATTGTCAACCGCCATATTAATTTTTTTGTTCATCATTTATACGTTACTGGAGGTTACCATTTTTGTTTTACGTTCTTCATTTGTTTATAAGTTACTGGAGTCCGCCATATTAGTTTTTTCATTCGAAATTTGATTCGAAGTTTGTCTGTCGCCTTTGTTTGACTCCCATGTTGGTAAGTGTCATTTTTTAACACCTAGATGACACTAGTGTATTAATTCAATCCACGTGATGGAGGTGTGTTTTTTAAGTATAGGCGGCGCTAATTAGTAGCATCTGCTCCACCCCCTCCAATTGCACACCATCGTTCGATCCAATGTTTTTATTGACTAATCACTAGCATACGTTTGACCCCCTCCATCACTCCACCTACTCCAAACCCAATTAGTTGCCTCTGTTCCATCCCCACCACTTGCTAATTACACACACACCCAATGCTTCCCATTGGCTAATTTTCTCGGGTGTCTTCGAAAGCATTCGTTCGTCTCTGCGATTGGCTAATATTACCCAAGCCAATTATTCTCATTGGCTAATTAGTCACATTCGTTCCACCCTTCCAATGTTCCTCATTGGCTAACTAGTCACATTCGACCCATGTGATAATCTACGCGACCAATAAGTCACATTCGTTCCATCCCTCCCCTCCCTGATTCTCATTGGCTGTTTAATCGGCAAGCCTCTATATACTATAATCGCGAAAACTATGTCATCCCCCTTACATTCTTTATAAGATGCACCTAGAGGCCCTGTCGGGAAAGTATTCTTTTTTTTTTTTTTACTATTGAAAGAGGAGAGCCCGGTGGTCATTTCGAAACTTGTAACGTTTAAAACTCCCGTTGAATTTACGGAGACCATATCGTCAAGTGCAGAAGAAACTATCAGCGATGCAGAAGACAATGGAGAAAATATTTTAACTCATCCTCACGATATTGGCACGAGGCGCAATGCCGGCAGACATCATGTCTTCAATTTGGATGTATGCGTATTTTTTCTCATACATAAATTTATTTTCTATCAGTTTTACTTTGGTGATAGGCGTAGGAGCCATCAAAGTTTTTTCTTGGGTGTTACGCGTATTTATATAAATCGTAGTTACATGTATTGTGTCGGTTGTCGGGACAAAACATTTTTATTCATGAATATCTTTGGTTTTTAGCAAGTGTTGGAAAGTATTCCTTATCCGTAACACCGAATAAAATTACTTTTTTCCCCGTACTGTTGTACTACTTTTTGAGATATAATAAAAGTTTTTTAATTTGGTGAACGTACTTTTGCCATGTACGTATGTAAATAGAGAGTGCTTTGGTGGTCCAGGAATTTCTATATGTTTTATGATGTGTGCTGGTTTTCTCATATGCATGTCCTTGCCAGTATTGTACCGTAGGTATCGGGTGTCGTATCCGGACCCTCCTGTATGTTATGTCTCATTATGTAGGGTGATATGTATATTTTGCATTACTGAGTATGTCTCTATGTGTATAATTATCCCCGTCAGTCCGTCCCTGTTAGTTTAGTAGCGTGTATTTTGTTGTGCCTGTATAGTAAAGATATTTTTTTCATAAGTATTGCACCATGTGTAATTTTTTTCTGTTATTACTGTACAATGTATGTGATGGCCGTTTGTCCTCCCAGTATTGTACCACGTAAAATTTCGTCATAAAAATGTATAGTAACGGAGATATTATTTTTGGGCGTACTATATAATTTTTCTCGTCCGTTTGTTATGTCTCTTCAGTATTGTAACGTATAAGTTTCTCTCGTTACTGTACTGGGTTTTTCATAAGTGTTGTACCACATATATTTCCCGTATGTGTATTTTTTTGGTTAGTGTGTTCTGTCCTCGCAGAGTGTTTTGTGTCTTGAGGTGCTCCAGGGGTCGAATTTGGACCTTACTTACTCTCGACTGGGCTAGGGTTCCCTAGCACATTACAGTTTTTTTTTACGGAACTCTCTGTTGGGCCACTGCATATGTATTCTAGACTTTATAATCCTTTATAGCTGGTGTGAAGTTGTCTCTATATCACAGCTCTCTCTGCAGCAGCCGGATGCTTACTTCCGTCCAACTCCAGCGTGTGCAGATTGCTTACGTTGCGAATACCTTCCGGCCGGCACACTTCTCTGCTACATGTCAAGTCTAGCGACGACAATTGTAGCAGCTTATCTCGAGATGAACGCGCTTCCTTCATTTTAAATTACTTACGTTCGTACATGTAATATATATTCTTTTTCTCTCTCTTTTACTTAAAAATGTAATACACCCGAGTATGCTTTTACAATGTAACAACATGTTTTTTAAAATATATATGTACACTTTTTTATATATAAAAAATATAGTATACTAAATATTTTTTTCTTTGCCAATAGGAGGACGTGACTCGAAATAAAAAATTTGTTTGAACCCATTTATTTATTTACACACAATCATATTACAAAACGTCTTCTCCGAGTCTTTATGGTTTATTAAATGCACTCTTTTATCCTTGTAGTATTTTGTTTAAATGTATCATAGATTATCATAAGTCTAGAGCCTTCACGAAGTGCGGATATATCTTCTATTTTAGCACTCGTGTAGCCTTTACATATACATCTCGACCAGCTGCTTGAACGGCGGGCATCGGCGATACCTATGTAGGTCCACGATATTCGTTCCGAATCATTGCGCAACGCCGATTCTTGGCGATTAACGTACAAAGTGTATCGGGGAATTATGACTTACTCCAACACCGTATAAAATATTTTCATCGTCCCACAAGTCCGTGCATCTGTAGGCGGTATGCATGTTGCGTGGTGCGCTCGGGGTGCTTCCATGGACACGGTGGCGAAAACGTTTGGTTTACTCGTCGTCGCTGTACGAGATGGCAATCTGCTTGATGGTGTAAGAGTCCAATGAACGAAAACATTGGATGTTGGAAAACATTTTATAAATAATTTCAAGTCCTCGCATAGAGAACTGATTTTTTTACCAAGTCATTTCACACTGCACCGATCGTGCACTCGTGTTCTGGGTTGGTTTCCTCGTCGCTGGGTAGTACTTGCCAGTATAATACTTGCACGCCGTCTTCCACGGGGGCGGGCGTCGCTAGGTAATCTTCTGCAGGCCCAACTTATGCGTCGAAAGCTTGCATGAAGACAGGTATTGCGAGGGCTGTCCAGCGGGCCTTGCACAAGCCCCTGTGGTGCAGCGTGTCGGGAACCGAGGAACTCCCCTCGAAACACTTATTTCACAGGAGGCATTAGCGTACCTCTTCGTCCAGCTGTAGGTAGGTCGGAAAATACTCGAATACGACCAAAATTTCGTACGGCGCGAAGACCAGGAGAAATTGTTTCGGCAGGTACAGCTTGTCCTATTTGTCCAAGGCACTAAGCAAACGCACCCTTCTGAATGCCTAAATGACAGAAAGGATTTTATGACCACTCACTGTCGTACATTTCTAACAATTTACCCAACAGGACCTCGGGGTGCGTCTTATAAAGGCAGAATGTTAGGAGATGACGTAGTCTCCGCGACTATTTTCGATGGAGGCTTGGTCGAACGAATGTGGTGGAGGCTTGCCGACTAAACATCTAATGAGAATCAGAGGTGAGGATGGAACGAATATGAGTAATTGGTCGGGTAAATTGGTCAGGTAATTGTCACGTGGGTCGAACGTGACTAATTAGCCAATGAGAACCGTTGGCGGGGATAGTTAGCCAATCGGAGAGATTGGTGGGTGTCGAACGGAGGTAAGTAATTGGTGGAACGAATGCACCTGATTGGTGGTGGTGGAGTTTGAACGGAGGCATCTGATTGGTCGAAAGAAGGTTTCCGAAGACACCCGAGAAAATTTTCCAATGGGAAGCATAGGAGTGTGTGTAATTAGCAAGTGATGGGATGGAATGGATGTGACTAATTGGGAATGGAAGGGGAGGAGGGGAGGGAGCGAAAGCGACTGATTAGCCTATCAGAATGATTGGAGGGAGTCTAACAGAGGTGAGTAATTAGCCAATGAAAAACAATGGATCAAACTAAGGTGAGTAATTGGAAGGGATGGAGCTACGACTAATTACCACCACTTTTACTTAAAAAAAAAACATGTTCGTCGCCTGGTGATTCAATTAATACACTAGCGCCATCTAGGTGTTGAAAACCAATTATTCTTAGCAACATGGCAGTCGAACTAAGCTGAGAGAGGTAGTACCATATAAACAATTGACTAACAAAAAAAATTATGACGGTCATAACAGAAAGTTTTCAAAACAATTTTTTTCTAATAGTTTTCAAATAATTTTTATAATAATTTTTAAAATAACTTTTTAATATTTTTGAAAATAAAACTTTTATTAAATTTTGTTATTATTTTTCAGATTTTTCGGAGTTTTGGGGTCAAAGGGTCAAAAGTCAAGGGTCTAAGTCCCTTCTACTGGAGTAACTTTATTTTACTGTCAGCGCTAAACATTTTTATAGCGGCACTTAAAGCGTTCTTGGGACAGCACACCATCTTGATATAAACTCAGATTTCACTTTCGTCATTGCTAGATTTTTGTTATCATTATCCATGGCACTTATAATATGAATAATGACAGATTTCCGCTAAGGAATCGATTCAGACATAAATAAAGACGGACAGTTTTACTGCGCCTTGTCACGAAAAGTTGTTTGTTCACATGAAAACAAACTCTCATAGTTACTATGAATATTGCTAAGTTCTAACAGACAGATGTATCAAATCTCACAAAGGAAAATTATTTTGAGTGTTTTTTGTACGTAAATATTTTTTTGTACGTACATATTTTTTTGCACGTTCGAATTTTTTCCATTATGTTTTCATAAGAATTATGTATGACCTCTCAGTGTATTACTCCTATTCTTTGACTTGCAGATATTAGATTTATTTGTTGAAAATACGCTTTTTTACATTTATTTACCAACAGTTAACTTTTTGTAGAATGTTTCTGGTTTAACAATATTTCTTTAAAATAAGTCATTAAAACTTTATGTCATTCCTTTTTTTAAATCTGATATATTCTTAGAAACCAAAACATACATTTATTTACTCCATGAAATACTATTTTTATGTTTCTAGAATACATATTTAATCTTCACTTAAAATTTCCAATAAGTTTCCATTTTGACCAGCAGTTTCTTGGTTGCAGTAATCAGGTAATAACATGCAGATGGAGATGAAGATGTTTCCCATTTTGACTTAAGAAGAAATTATAACCTGGTTAGCACTTTCATTTCAATGGCGTGTTTTCGTAACTCAGTAGTGTTGCCACACCAGCATAAGCATTTTAACACAAATTTTAGTTTGCACAATAAATGAATATGCTCTATCAACACACTGTTATGGAAATTAATCAGCGTTACACAAAGAAACTACGCAAACATCCTGCCTAAAACCTAACCTAATTTTTACCCGTTTTCCACCATCAAATATAAAATTTTAGAAGTAAAACAGGATATTCAACGAAACTATACATTTTGCATATTTCACCCTGCCTGCTACTTACTTTTTCCTTCTTTATTGCACCAAGTTAAACAACTAAAGGCCTATTATAATTAAAAGATCGCCCGTTTTTATTATTGCAATCATTATTGTGTTTCTGTATTTTGTCACAGCAACTTTTGAAATATATCTTTTAAATCATTCATGTTATTAAACAGCCTATTCTTTCAAGTACGGTGTTAACGTTTAGACCTAAAGCTTTCCCCATTTTTCCTATGGATAACTGATTCAAACCGCCGTAATTCATTTTAACCTTTCTGTCATTGTCTCTGTTATCATGTGTTGCACTGAACTGTTATTGGTGGCCATGAAGTTGCCTAAATAAGAAGCTATCTGCAGCCAATGTAGACAGCTCCTTCCTCATAGCAAGCAAAATTACTTGTTGAAGTTTTCTCACTTACGATATGCGAATGTTTTATGCCAAGACGTCCAAACACCCTAGCGTGTTGTTCACTGTTTACGAAATGCAAACCAGGCGCTACTATTCTGAAAACCAACGCTTCAATCTGTAAGAACATTTAAAATCATAAATTACTGTGGTTCATAGATTAAGTTATTTGGATGAAGACTATTTATTTGGATAGTTATTAATGCGCAACTATGGGGTAACCGCTGAGAACTTAAATTATACTATATATACTTACACTTATGTTACTATTTGTAATACAAAGTAATTCGTAAATTAGTTTTTGTGTAACTAAATACTATACTAAACAACTATTAAAATTCATTTAAAACCTTTTGTATCATTAAGAAAATTAGCTGATATCTTAAATAATCTATTAAGCTAATATTGTGTATCGCCTTCTTCATTACGATGCTTATAACAGTATTTCATCAAAAATTCATTTATTCAAAACTATTTCCTTAATAGGAGTTATTTATACAATTTGTTGTCAACTACTTTTATAATGCATAGGCCCACGGGTTTTCAACATGGCACGTTTTCCTTAACCATTATATACGCATTGTCTCGTACCCACCGCACCGAGGCGAGGTGGTGCAGTGGTAGCTCACTGGACTCGCCTTCGGGAGGACCCGATTTCCATTCCCGGGCCGGCCATCCTGATTACGGTTTTCCAGTTTTCCATACTTTTCCGAAATCACTCCAGGCAAATGCTGGGATGGTTCCCTAACAAAGGCCATTGCCCAATCCCGCTTCCCTGTGCAATTTGCACCATCTCTAATGACCACGATATCGACAAGACGTTAAGCACAACTACCTATGGGCTGTTCATAGTAAAGTGAGCACTTTTGAGAGCCTTTCATCTTGAATAATAGTCAATAAATGTATTTTACTGTAACCTTAAACATTAAATTCCGAGTTCACTAAAATATATACACTGCGTTTATTACTTGCATGACAATATTTATTCAAATGAGTGGCGGAACGAAAAAAAAACGGCTGACAGAAAAAAAGCAACTAAGGCCTCAAAAGTGCTCACTTTACCGTGAACAGCTTATACCTACCGTAGCAAGCGTTTATGCTGTTTGACTCATTTTGAGAAAGTAGTATTTTTAAATTTTTCTTCAAAGGGACACCAATGAATACCAGAGATACTATCTAACATTTAGACCATAAGCATTTACCTGCACGCAACTTTATTTTGGAAATTCAGTTTGTCTGGTAGAATTGACCGAGTCGTGGGATGTTTGTATTTTACTTGAGCAACGGGCGGAAATGGTCTAAACTGGCAGTCATGTGTTCCAATGCGCTTGAGTAGGAGCGGCGTTTTTAATTGCAATTGTGAGAAATGTTGCCACTATTACAACCAGCGTGCGTTTTTTGTCGATATAAATCTCCCCACGAAACTCTTGAACGTGCACACACAGACACAAATATATCGCGACAATAAAAATGGAACATTTGCACAAAAAACACTCCCCACATGTTTATAGTTGCAGTTCGAGTTATAATGATTTTGTGTGTGGATGTGATGTAAACAAGTGGCAGTTTTTAATGTTTATGAATGTGATGTACCTACTGAGTGGAATTAACGAAACTGAGTTGAGGCACGTCTGTACTAGCTGCATTACAAACATGCAAGAAAACTCACGCAACAACAGAAGAAAAAAAAAGAACGGCCTGCTATTACTATGAACTTCTGTGATGGTTGAACTATAAAGAGTCAAAACATTCCCAACATGTATAGGGTAAGCACTGCTTACTTTGCGTCTATGGAATACACGCCACTGCACTCTGTGCTTGTGACAAGCAGTCCTGTTGCAACCAGTGGTTAACGTGCTGCTTGCTTGGGGTTAACAGCAATAGGGGACGTTTACACGATGTAAGAAATTGTGAAAGTGAGGGAGCATGCATAGCTGAGCAAACTCACTTAGGGCCGTTTGCACCATTTTGGTTCGGAACTCGATCCGAGATTGGATCTAAGATCGACACTGAAAACTGTTGCACTATTCGAGTTCAGATTTGGACTGGAGATCGAGATTAAGTTCATTTCGAACTGCTTAAATTGGCGGTTCGAAATCTCGATCTGAGATCAGAAGCCATCGTCGACAAATATAGTTAGAAAATACGCCAACAGATAGAACTACGTTCGATTGTTTTCTTGGGAAATTAAAACAACATTATACGCACTTGAATATTATTCAGTAAAATTCGTACACCAATAATTCACTTAAAAGAGGTAAAACCTCTCACATCTAGATCTATCCATAGTGAAAAATGCGCTTACTTCCATGACGTCATATATTACGAACCAATAGCAAAATTTGTCTCATACTTAATCTCAATCTCTCACTTTGGAACCAAGACCGACGAATCATGAAATTTCGTTGGTGGAACACTTTTATATTGGAACAAAGATCAAACTGAATACTGGTTCGGAACTAGGATAATTCGATCTCGGGTCGGAGGCGATGTTGGTTCAACTGGCCCTTAGAGCGCTACTTATGCGCGTTGCTTGCCGCAGATTGGGTGTCTTGCGTAGGAGTCCGCCGTCTGACACTGTTCCACATTTCGCGTTTGGAACACGTTGTAGTGGCGTGGGCAAGCCTGGGGTCATACTTGCCTGGACGCGCCATCCCACGCGAATAGTCAGCGAGGACATCGCGGCGAGGTCGCGGACCGCGGGGACGTTTTGACGACAGCTAAGTGTTGACAAAATAAGCGCCGTATATAAACGAGCGGGGCGTCGGTCACGGGGCTTGTCTTACCACAGCCAGCCGACGACAGCGGAAGATTAAGAGCCTACGCCAGGCGTTCCGTCCACCAGACCAGGTACGACGATCAGAGTTCGGTATCATTAAGGTGAAAACGCTGCACTTAGCTAACCAAAGACTAGAGTAACTCGTATATGGCTATATTGAATATATAGGATTATTCTCAAATAGACCTACAAATTTTGGCAGGTATTTCTTCATGAAAAAGTAAAAAGAAAACATATGTGACACTTTATACCTAAACCGAATATTAAGGGAGGTATGATCCTTTAAAAATACGAGGTTTTAAGCCGTATTGGTGTAAAATATCGGCTCTTACGTTGAAGGTTCCGGTAACATACAATAATGTTTTTTAGAGTTGTCATTGTATTTTACTTCGTTACCGATGTTTTGCACAAATAAGGTTTATAACCTCGTTTTTTAAGGTCTCATACCTCCCTTAATATTCGTTTTAGGTATAAAGTGTCACATATGTTTTCCTTTTACTTTTTCATGAAGAATCACCTCCCGAAGTTTGTCGGTCTAACTGAGAATTATCCTGTATAAATAGTTAACTGTTGCAACTAAATAGTAAATCATGTATCTGAAGTCGAGCTCTCCCCAAGTAAAGTATAGTAAATTAATTGGTGAAGTGTGTTTTAATCATATTGTTATTTAAATTTAAAAAAGATATAGGACGTCTAACTAGTATGACGTGTTATATCCTTCTGAGCACGATCCCCACTTATATTTTGTATTTTGTATGCCTTCCCCCCCCCCCCCAAAGTTACCATAACAACGTGGTCACATTGCGAGTTTTGTCTCGTGGTATTTCGTTGATAACAATTTACAAATTACTAGAAGTTTGTGAGCCAATTCGCTCGGTCAAAGAAGGATCTCCCTTTTCCAGTTCCGTCCCCCCCCCCCCCCCAATTCTCTCACACACACACACACTCTCACTCTCTCTCTCTCTCTCTCCTCTCTCTCTCTCTCTCTCTTTCTCTCTCACACACAGTGAATCGTGATCCGATTTTTTTTACCCACAATCATTTTCACCCCACAAATGAGCGAATACAAATATATACTCATTTACTAACATTATGAAAAGAAAGAAAGAGTGACACGAGAAATAACCGCAACTAACTGAGGCATTAGAACAGGAGCCGAGCATACAATTGTATAAAGGCTGTTCACGATGAAGTGAGCAGTTTTGAAATCAACCTTAAAAAAAGTCACCGCTCCTGCCTGCACATATTTTGACGGGCGCATTGAGTGACGTGCGCCCACTGAAGTTGGTAACGATAAAGGGAAAGTAGTTCCAAATCTTAACGTCGAATAAAAAGTGTTAGGTAACCATTTGTCATAACTTAAATTGATTATTTAGCTTTCTGCTCTTCTTAATGCACAGAAGTGCAAAAATGAGCAAATTTGTAGGCTATTTATTTTGCTACTAGTTTGACAATTTCACTTATCCGACGCATGAATAAAGTGACGAGGACCATGGCAATATTAATTCTACATAATGCGGAAGAATATACAACGTCCATACAAATAGATGTTAAGAAGGAGTTTCAATTGTGCTCATTTTACGGTGAACACCTTTTAATCCCTTGTAGACACTTCCGAAACAGTATCGAGCTTGGAAGTTACGAGGGCTTAGCGTGGCGACCTCTAGCGCTGTGTGAACGTCGCCCGCCCGCTAATAAAAGCCAGCTGCTGAAAGTTTCGCAGTTAAGATTTCTCACAGGGAAGACGCACTAAACTACGGGCACATATTCCTTAACTCTGCAACGGCCATGGGTGTTCATCACGTGTAACGTATCGCTGATCACGGACAAGGCCTGAAAGCTTTCAATCACTCTTTTATATAAACGTTATGTTAACCTTCGTCAAAACCCCGTGGTTTTGACAGCGCTAACGGAAAATCAGCCGTTCAGTGCGTAGATTAATGAAGTAGACCGATTTTCCTCGCCTGCTCTTGTAGCCAACATTCACATAAAGAAAATCAAGTGCTGTGCCAACAGTTTTCATTTACCTACAATAGGAATTTATTTGTTATATGTGAGCAGTCAGTAACTAATTTTGCTGTTAGTGTAATTTTCTGCTAAGCTATTAATGTTAATGTAACATAAGTACTTTTGCAACAAAGTTATCCCCTTAGTGTGCTGTAAACATTAAGGTGCAGTTTATGTAGCGGCAAAACAAATGTTTTTTTTAAATTGATGTTAAAATTTGTGTTTAAAATTTTCTTTTATTTCCCTTGCTTGGAAAAAATCCTATCTTAAACTGATTAAATTCAATTATTTTGTCACAAAAATGAATATTACCAACGAATAAAATTACGGCCGGGAGGGGAATCGAAATGCGCGCTGTGAATACTTGACGTTCTACCAACTGCTCTATCTTAACATTTCTGTGTTTCATACCGTAAGTCAATATTTTCGGTACAAAATAATGAGAAACTGCAGTTCTCTTTAGTTACGGGGAAATACTTCATGCATATTTGGCGGACGTAAACTGTTTTGAAAGGTTTGAGAGCTGGTTGAAAGCACATTTAGTTTGCATACGATGTTTTGAAATTTAAATACAGTGGTTTCATTTTACGACGTTGCCGCTATTCACAACTATTTATTAGCCATTTTACAACGCCAAGTCTGTGTAAAGTTGTGTCGGTTGTACATTACTTTAATGTCGCAGTAACACAAAATATTTTGTTCTTCCTTTTATTTTTTGCGTAATACATTTGGTTGCGGCAACATTACTTAGAGACTTTATTAACATAAACACTTCAACAGTAGACATATTTATTTTAGTAACGTAAGATTTTTTAAATTGTTAACATTGTTAACTTTGTCACAACGTTATTAATTTCAGTATTACGTAAACGTTTGAAGAAATGCCTTTCCCCAACAATATATCACTTGTTCTATCCATTCTACAGTCTCTATAGATGTCAGAGTCTAAACTATTAAACTCGTTTGTTCTTACTGCTACACGATTAGTTTATTTTATTATATATGTGAATATTGCATTATATTGTAATAATATTATATCAGTATTAGTATAATATAAAGTATATTTTAGTACATAACTGTATATTATTTTATTATTTTGTATATGTACATATGTATATATTATTATCTATATTTTTATAATGTTTGTTTATTATAAATTCATTTAACTATGTATATTATCAAGAAGATTTGTAAATTATCCGATTAAATTGTACATAAGCTTTTTGTTCTTTAAGAGGACTATGTAGCAGCGCGTCCAAGGTCAAGAAGCGAGGGAGCGATACGGGCAACACTATCACGTACGCCTAGCGCCTCATCGCTCTTACGCGCATGGCGTGCAGTGTTTCCGCCCTAACGCTTTACTGTCTAAACTATATATGTAACTGTGGGATTTTATTACACGCGATGAAAGTACACAGATCAAATTTCCTGCGTATAGTCATACTTTTCTCTTACCGCTTAAAGAAACTTATAGGCAAGGTTTAAAATTGCGATATTTGACCACTTTCACGATTTTTTTCTCCATTAATACACTTAATATGATAAAAGTAAAAAAATTGCGATATATAGTCGCCCATTGGAAGCTACTTTCTCGGAGCCCTGCTAAATATCTACTTGCAGGCCCGTTTCGTATCCTTCCGCTAAATATAAACAAACATTGCCATGTGACTGTCATGTAGCATCTGTCAAAATCAATGTTTAAATGCCATTGTATGTGTTCGTATACTTTCGCTACACCTAAACATAATCATTGAAATGTGACTTCTACTTTTATACCTGTCAGGTGTGTTGTTTACTGTTTACAACTTTTCAAAGAATTCTGTGTTTTCAAAAACCGTTTCGTACTAATATTCACAATTTAGGCCTATAACATTATTTAGGTCAGCTTAATGACGTTTCAAAAATGCCTGAATTAGCGATAGTTCTTTCGGTTACGTTACATTAACACATTTGCTTTCCACAGCATAGCACATTACACGTAATGCACGTTAATATTTTACCGCGACTGTATTAAAAACTGTTACAACTGCGGGGTAATGAACTGTAGTATTTAACTTTTTGTTAATGATATGTGTTGGATTATTTCTTTAAAAGGACGGCCTCAGTTCGAATAACGAAGGAATAGACAGTCCAACGACAAAGCGACATTAAAATAAAGCACGCAACTCGTGTCGCTCATTTTTTGCTATATAAACTTAAAATATAGCGGTGAACATGCACTCAAATAAGCCTACCGTAACTTTTATTCCACTCATATTTATATGTATTGCTACTTGCTGTGTATTAGGTTTATTGAAATTTATTGGGGTTGGGCTTGGTTATTTTGTTGCGATTGGTGATAAATCATGTTACATGACTGTGTTTCAAACACCCAGGGCAAAGGTACAACCTTGTGATAAATAATCAGACGTGGATGTAAATAAATAACCTCGTCATAAAAATAGTTCACATTAAAAATGTATAAATACTTCAAATCATATATTTGAAATCATGCACACACACACAGATCCAGCATAACGATCACCATGCAGCCACGCCACGTGATTTCATACACAGAGGTTAACGACACACACCGTAACAGTATATTTATTACTGCAGCGGAAACACAGATTTATCACAACCTCGTAACTTGCTTAGGTAGGTTTAAAAAACACAACGTCTACAAACGTGATGTGGTAATTTGAAGTATTTTTCGGAATAAGTATAATTTACGCTTCGTTCGGTAAAACAGCAACACGCCATGTCATGGCTCGCCACGTCTGCCAACGTCACTTGTTTCTGCCCCGCCATCGTATCTAAATATATTACAATAAGCATTCGAACATTAAAATCTCTTTTCAGTTGTAAATTATAAATTTAAAAAATCATTATTTTGCTATAATAATTATGAAATATGCTACAATTGAAAACAGGTACACTTTGCGCGTACTAGCGAAGTGAAACTTCCCGAGTGTTAAAGAGACAAAGACAGAGAGAGAGCGACAAAGCTCGCTCAGCAGACAGTTGGTTCAAAATTGCTCTTGCACGATAAAACAACATCTTACCGTTACGGCCTACTCACGATATTTTCCGCTGTAATTTAAACTGTGAAAATGAGATATGTTGCCTTCGGGACCACCCAAATATTTAAATACTTCAATAGGCACCGTTCAATTTACAAATACTATACTAAAAAAACTAGTTTGAAATAATATTTTAACTGAACTATTTCTTACCGGCCGTTGCCAACACGTCGCTGCTCCTGATGTTGTTAGTTTCTATTTAAAAATAAATAAATATTACATGTTATAGAATATATTAAGGCAACGTTTCATTTATTCAATAATACAGTTCTCTAAAGTTAACCATAGTGTTATATATATGTGGAATACACGTTATTGAAGAAAAAAACAGGTTGACATGTTTTGTATAGAGTTTTTTTTCAAAGGTTGATTTTCATAAGTCGCTTCCAATCGGGAATGGACTATAGACAATAGTTTTTTTAAATCCTTTCTGGCAAAACTTCTTATTTCCTGAACATTTATTTACCGAGACACGTGTTTACGCGCAAACAATGATTTCATAGAAAATTTTTCATTACATATACCCTTAAGGACATTTATTATCTCCACAGTATGTAAAGCTCTTAAGAAACTCTATATGAACAAGGTTCTAAAATGTATGCCAGTTGGTATAGGCTGTTCACGGTAAAATTAGCACTTCTGAAAGACCTGCTTAAGGTCTACTTATATGCGCGTTGTGTATTCTTCCGCCTTATGTAAAATTAACATTGCCATGGGACTCATCACTTTATTTATGCGTCGTTCAAGTGAAATTAGGAAATTATTTAAAAAGTAAACATTTTATAAACTGCAAATTTTTACACACTGATTCAAAAAAAAGAAACAGAAAGCCAAATAAATAGTTTAAATTATCACAAATGGTTACCTAACATTTTTTAGTCAACGTTAACATATGGAACTACTTTCCATCTATCGTTGCCACCTTTACCGGGAGCATGTCACTTGGTGCGCCCGTTGAAATATATACAGGAATGGCCAGTGACTTTCTTTCTAACGTTGATTTCAAAACTGCTCACTTTATCGTGAACAGCCTTTAACGATCCAGCCAGATAAAAAGCAAGGTGAAGTTTGCAATTGCCAGGAACCAGGTGTTATCGGACGCGGAGCTTCATAAGAAAGACTTCCGTGTGGTTGCCGCAAGCCGGACTGCAAGCTGAGAACCCGCACAGCACTCTTATCGGCAGAAGTGAGAGCTGCTACTGGCACATAGAGATAGCGGAGCTCGAGGCTTGTGTCTCGACACGCGGTCGCGCAGTTACGTCTCGGCTGCGGGTCATCGCACCCTAGCCGCGCCGCATGCACAGTTTACCTTCACTCGAGCCACGCCACGTGGTTTGTCTGCGCAGCCGCTCTGCTCACACACACACGCTCTCTCTCTCTCTCTTTCTGGCGCACGCACGCACGCACGTGCCGGCGACACAGGCGTGACTTTAGTCCATTCATGACTGGAAGAGACTTTTGAAAATCAACCTTTGAAATAACACCCCAGGCGTAATATGTCAACCAGTGTTTTAAATTACTTGTATTCCACAAATATATAGGATGATTCGCAATTAGACCGACAAACTTCGGGAGGTGATTCTTCATGAAAAAGTAAAGGGAAACATGTGACACTTTTTACGTAAACCGAATATTAAGGGAGGTATGAGCACTTAAAAAACCAGTTTTTAACCGTATTTGTGCAGAATATCGGTAACGAAGTAAAATACAATGGCAACTCACGGAACATTGCGTGCCGCTTTTTCTCTTTGTCCCTCTCCCTCGGGAATTTTCGCATCACTATCAGCAGCAGAAAAATTGTACATGTAGTCAATTCTAGGTTATCTGATACTTATTACAGCAAAATAATGATTTTAGAATTTGTAATTTACAACTGCAAAGAGGTTTTAATGTTTGAATACTTACTTAGATGTGAGGGTGGGATAGGTGCAAGTCTAAGGATGGAAGACGTGGCGAGTGGCTACATTGAATGGCGTTTTGTTGCTGTGTACGCAACGAAGCGTTAATTTCGCTTGCTCCAAAATTACTTCAAATTAACACAAGTGTGTGCGTGTTGTGTTTTTTAGATCTACCTAGGCAAGTTACGATGTGATAAATCTGTTTTTCCACGGCAGGAATACATTTATTGTTACGCTACGTGTTAAAAAAAAAAGTGTATTGACGCACTCGGAGGGTTTGGCGCCATTTCCAAAGTATATGCACCTTCCAAAAAATTACAAAATGATAGGGGACAGTTTTGGTTCTGGCAGCGACTGCAGTATGATAAAAGCAGGTCCTCTCAGTACAGTCACCAGGTAGTACGCCCGCTGCCCTTCCGTCCAGCTATTCCGGGCGGCAACAATCTCGAACTGGTGCCGGTATTCGCGCCAAGGTGTCTGTCCTTCGTGGTAGGAGGGCTTTATTGTGACGCCACCTTTACCCGCCCTTGACTGAGGCGTACCCACACTGCAAAACTGCTGGGCTTCTCCTAGGACGGCTGTATTGGAAGCGACCCACTATCTCCTCGCTGTCTACATTCGCTGGCTCGGCGGAGGTTCGATCTCAGCTCCTCCTCAGGCGCAGCTTGTCTTCCTCCTTGCTGTTGCAGGAATACCTGCCATTACCTTTTGAGGGTGCTCACTTCCTGCTCCGCCTTACCCTCGACACTATCTAACCTATCGGTAACACTGTCCATAATTTCATTTATTCTGTCCATCCTCTCATTCAAACTGTTCCTCACACTGTCTATTTTCTTGCCCACACAGTCTATTTTACTCTTCACTAATTCGCTTACACCTTCTATCTTTCGTTCTACATTTTTGTTCACATTGTCTGTTTTTCTATCCACATTTTTCGTTCACACTGTCTATATTTCTATTTACTAGTTCACTAATGCAAATAATTTGGATATTTACAGATTCACTAACACTATCTATTTTACTATTTACATTTTCATTAATAATACTAGTTTTATTATTTAAATTCTTATTAACGCTACTAACAAATTCCCTAACACTACTGATCTGACTGTTTACATTACTTATTTGACCACTTATTCCTTCTATCAAGGCATGAAGTATTTCCATGTCTGTCGACATTTGCCTATATAGCATTCACAGATATCTTAATAATTGCCGGGACAATTAATATAACTATTATATTTACAAATTTATCCTGTTAGTTAATAGCCTACGGTAATAGTGATTTAAATTATTTTATTATTTTTTTTAATAAAATTCTTCAATCACACTTCTGACACCAGTGTTACAATTTGTCTCTCTCGAAATTCAGTGGGCTTAATCCAGTTTAAGGAATGGAGGTCTTAATTAAATAAAAGAGTTAGTTATCATTTCCTAGTTTTATTTACAATAATTACAACAATGTTCTCTCTAGTCAACATCACACAATAAATTTATATCACTCGCTGTTTACAATTAATGACTTCAAATAATACACTTTATAATTACCTCAAAGAAATAAATGAAATTAATTAATTTAAAAAATCAGTATCAAATACATTATATCAAAACCTATTTAATTATTTTATAAATAATGTGTTCAGAATTTGATAGTTCCAATATTTACAATAAAATCCGTATTACGTGTCCTTTCAGTCCCACCTCAGTTTAAACCATGTCCCGCCAGTCCGCAATGTCCCAGAGTTCTCCGAGCACCCTCACGTACAGTAGGCTTCACTCGTCGGGTTTCACGCCCTCTCGTTCATTCACACCACGGACCCTCGCACACAGTCGTACTGCAACTAACTTCGCGCCCACATTCAGCTAGATTTCCTTCGCCGAAAACTGCTGGCTGTTGGACAGCTGCTGTATTTATAGGGTCGTATGCCATCGCCCAGAAATTTCTCTAAATAGTACTATGCACAGAGTATTCTAATCCCCAGAATATTCTTGAGCCTTCTATATTTTTGCCGGTTCCTCAGCAGGGGGAGGAGGAGAGGTTGTGACGTCAGCCAGGTCTCGCCGCTGTAAATCATTCTCTGACTTCCCCAGGAGGGGAAGGGGATGCAGCGAGGCGGCGAGTGCGTCTGCTGGGGAGGGGAGTGACAAGATTGGTCACCCCAGGGCCGCGCATAACGATATCTGACTTCCGGTGCCAGCTGCAGCCCGTAACAATATTTTTTTTGCCCTTCGCTGCATATATTTCACAGAGCATGCTCCCAAAACTTTTATCACTGACGTGGAAGTACTAGTTCCATGGTTCAATGACGCAAATAAAAGTGTTGGGCATACATTTGTGGATGAGTTTATCAAATGTAATTACTGTTTTGAAATGCACATAAACATTAATAAACCTCTCAATTATAGTACAAGTAACCTCTGTAATTTGCTCAATATCCAATTTTCAACTTATAAATGCGTAAATAAAGTGAGCGAGCCCATGGAAAATGTTAGTACCACGTATGGTGGAGGTTGTTACAGAATGTGAAGGAAAGTGTATGTACCACGTATGGTGGAGGTTGTTACAGAATGTGAAGGAAAGTGTATGTACCACGTATGGTGGAGGTTGTTACAGAATGTGAAGGAAAGTGTATGTACCACGTATGGTGGAGGTTGTTACAGAATGTGAAGGAAAGTGTATGTACCACGTATGGTGGAGGTTGTTACAGAATGTGAAGGAAAGTGTATGTACCACGTATGGTGGAGGTTGTTACAGAATGTGAAGGAAAGTGTATGTACCACGTATGGTGGAGGTTGTTACAGAATGTGAAGGAAAGTGTATGTACCACGTATGGTGGAGGTTGTTACAGAATGTGAAGGAAAGTGTATGTACCACGTATGGTGGAGGTTGTTACAGAATGTGAAGGAAAGTGTATGTACCACGTATGGTGGAGGTTGTTACAGAATGTGAAGGAAAGTGTATGTACCACGTATGGTGGAGGTTGTTACAGAATGTGAAGGAAAGTGTATGTACCACGTATGGTGGAGGTTGTTACAGAATGTGAAGGAAAGTGTATGTACCACGTATGGTGGAGGTTGTTACAGAATGTGAAGGAAAGTGTATGTACCACGTATGGTGGAGGTTGTTACAGAATGTGAAGGAAAGTGTATGTACCACGTATGGTGGAGGTTGTTACAGAATGTGAAGGAAAGTGTATGCTAATTACAACTTTCAGGTGCGCTTGGTGGCGAACAGCATACAGGAAAGGAATAAATCATAAGCAAAATTAATCGAGCACTACGGTCACATTTTAATAAGATTCTCTTGTGCTGGGATTTTAGGTGATCAATCAAACTCTGTGTTTTTACAATCAGTTTATATTTTTCTTCTTTTATTCAACCCAGGCGTAAACACGGGCATCTTTACTTCTTTGACCCAGATATAAAAGAACGCGACACAATTAATTTTGCCAATAGTGGGATTAGAACAAAAGTACTCCTTACTAGCAGGAAAACCTACTTCTTGTATTTATGGGAAATGTCGAAATATTAATATAAGAGATAAACTAAAAATATCACGTCTTAATAATGAGTATTTAAATTTACTCATTTCATTTAAAAATAAAAGCAAAAATTACTTGTCATAATTAAAGAACTATTCAGTAGCGTTCACGGTCTGATTCCAGTGATACCTAAATTTTACAGACGCTCGTGTGCAAATGACTTTTAATTAGTGAGTAATAACTACACTATATTAATTTGAGAGATTTCGCTATAGCATATTTCGCACTGAATTTAACTGAAATTAAATGTAACTGCCCTAACAAATGTCGGATATTATCTGTTATGCCTCACACACTACATCAGAGCGAGTTTGTATCGAACTGTTTCCAACAGAGATGCTACTGGCTGGAGAGTTAGGCGGAATCGTTGTGTACCATCGCTTCGGAGCAAACAGAGCTCACCTCATTTCAGGTGAAACCTTAACTGTATTATATATATATATAAAATGAATTTTCATTAAATAATGTAGACTTAATTTTTTTTAATGTCATTCTTAATTATTTAATGCAGAGATGAGAAACGTCAGTCATACCACCACGCCATCAACAGAGTACGATACTTTCAACTTCTGTGTCCCAAAAGCGATGGTGGAGGGTCAAGTAGTTATATAACAAGAAAAAAAATATGACAAACATGAAATGCATAGATTATATGATATAATATGAAATGATCTGTGACCAAATATAGTTATTTGAAGTCCCGCCATTCCTTTTCATAATAGTACGTGCTTAAGTTTCCGCAAATAAAATTAAAATTATTGGTATAATTAAGACAAAATTAAAAACAAATTATACGAATGTTATATGGTTAGCGTGTTACAACTTTATATTCTAATTTAAAGGTTTTGAGCTTCGAAGGTAAAAAATAGTTTCTTGATATTCATTTTATGTCACTTGCAACGTTTGAATATTAGGCAATGGGAAAATAATAAATAATGTTTTACCCTAAAAGTTAATTAGCAGACGAGAAGATGAATATGAAGATAAATGAGTGAATATAAATAAAAAAAGTACTTAAGATTCAACCAGTGCTAGAGTTAGTATTTTGTCTTTATTGGAAATAGATCTGTTTACGCATAATCAATTGAATGTAAAATATTCAAGACTCACTTCAATCATTCTGCACGTGCGTCGTGACAGTTTCGGGTGAGAATCTGCTGCAATAATTCTTTGTCATCCAGTTCCCAGCCAGTTGCTAGCAAGCTTGGCCCTACACTGCAACTGATTCCAAGGCCGTCTTTGCCGAGAGGTTGAGGTTTGCAGCGTCGTGTGGTTCGATGCTTCAATTGGTGAGACACTTCCCCGTAATTATAAGTCAACTCTCCCCTCCCCCCATTTCCCAACTGCGAAGCTCCGTGCACTTACAGCATACGGCCGTAGATATGCTTTATCACAGCCCATGGCTACAGAGACTGGCCGCTGTGACGTAGTACAGCATTATTCTAGATGCATATGTCCCCGAGGACATATGCTACTGTAGGCTATATTTAGGATAATATTATAGGTCAATTAGGCTGGCTTAATATGTCTTTTCATCTACAAGTGCTTACCATCTTTTAATGTTCTAGTATAAACCAGTAATAGCCAGCCCTGCTGACACTTACTGGCAGCTTAATTTTTTTTCTCCTTTAATTTTCAGGTTCATAGAAGAGATCGGGGGAGGGGGAGAGGGCCAATTGCGTCACTTCTACCACCAGAGAGGCGCCCAAACACTTGTCTGGTTACTGCCGGCATCAAGTTAAGAATAATCAAAGCTCCAGCCCCCTCTCTACTAGTCTTTCCAACTCTGTTAACAAAGGGCATGTTTTCCTAACACTCTATCTCCTGTAGCATTCTATTAAATTTAATTTAATTTAATGCATGCAATAATTATGAATTTTCTTCTCTGTCGCAAGGGTTTTTACGTCTCTCTTGACGGTTTTTCCCTTGCTCTTCATAGTTAAGACTAGCTCTAAGTACACTTAGGGAGGTATGGCCCCAAAGTGCAGGCCATGGCTGCCCAATCCCTCTTTGCCGCGATGAATGTCTCCTTGCATGATTTTCCGTCCTAGTAGGCGTAAGGGGTTAGCCCTGAGACGCAATAAAATCCCTCCCCACCTTCGGGCCTTAACTTCACATAACACTTAGAATAAGGTAGTTTCGAAAAAAAAAGTCATCCAGCTTTTCTGTTTCGAATTGGAAATTGTACATGGACAGTTGGTATTTCCCCATCCGTGTGATGAGACCATTCGAACAAATAAAATTGTAAAATAAGGGCAATTAACTTAACAGTGCCTAATATGTGAAAACACATTTTATTTGGGACTTCTCCAGAATCTGGCTTTATGAAAGACGTAATTTTTCAATTATTTATTCTTGTCCCATTAAAAAGAAAAAGTCAATGCTTTCGTACACAAAAGTGCTACCAGGAAGATTCCAAGATCAAGATAATTATATTTTTCCGTTCTATCGTATATAGGCTGTTCACGGTAAAATGAGCACTTTTAAAAGCCCTTCTAAAGATCCACTTGTATACAAGTTGTGTATTCTTCTACCATATGTCAAATTACCATTGCTATGGACCTCACCAGTTTATTCTTGCATCGGTCCAGCCAAATTGTGAAATTATTAGAAAAGTGAATATTTTTCAAATCTGGTCACTTTTACACTTCGATGCATAAAAAAAACAGAAAGCGAAAGAAATTAATTTCAAGTTATCAAAAATGTTTACGTAACACGTTTTATTCGACTTTAAGATATGGAACTACTTTCTATCCATCGTTACCAACTTTACTGGGCGAATGTCACTCAGTGCGCCCATTAAAATATATGCATGCTAGGGCGGTGACATTTTTTTCTAAGGTTCATTTCTAAAGTGCTCATTTTGTCGTGGACAGCCTTTAAGCAAAAAGTTAAAAAAATTTTGGGAGGGTAGTAGAAAACACATTTAAGGTTTCTTTAATCCAAAAGAAGAAATGTTTGCTCCACTCGTGGTTTCAACTTTTCATTCATAAAGGTTCTGAATATTGTGATGAGACTTGGAAATTGCGAAGAGCGTAATTGTCACACGCTCTCAACCTGGTATTCTCTTTTGTTAACAGCCAAAGACAGGCGCGCGCGGCGCGAAATACTCGATATTGCGAGCGTAACAGGTGCGACGGCGCGTCTGTTGCCAACGTAACAGGTACGACGGCATGGCTGTTGCCAACTTAACATGTGCGACGGTACGGCTGGCGACTACAGCAAAGCGCATTTACACATACGACTCTTGGTGTTCATTGGAGGAGGCGTGGGTCTTGTGAATGCTGTATTCTTCCGCGAAATGTGTACGAGGGAGAAAAAGTGAAGGGGGTAAGTAGCTGTAGGGGTAGAGAAAGTCGTTAAAGAGCACGCGCTGCAATCCTCCAATTCCGGTCCTCACACCTGTCTCACTTCCTCTCGAGCGAACCACCCCATGCGCCTCGCCGGAAGCAAATGAACTCCGATGGACGCATTAACTTCGCCTTACCTTATCTGCCGCTCCACCCTGGAAATGGCTCCGTTGCGCTGCAGGTCTGCCAGCTTTATTAAATAATCACTGCCTCTTGGGGAGAGAGCGACAATGATCACTTCGCTCGGAAACAGTTGGCTGAACCTGGCAGCCCACATACAGTACATACCAGCAGTTCGTCCGATGCTCTCTCAGTTGCGTGGCTGTTGCAACACGAGTGCATTTCACTATTGACTGTTCACGGAAAAAATGAACACTTTTGACAGCCCTGCTTAAGATCTACTTGTATGCTCGTTGTTCTTCCACCTTATGTAAAATTAACATTTGCATGTTCCTCATCACTTTATTCATGCGTCTGTCAAGTAAAACGGTGTAATAATTAGAAAAAATTATGTATCACAAATCTGCTCATTTATACAATTCGGTGAATTAAAAAAAAAACAGAAAGCGAAATAAATAACTTTAAGTTGTCACAACTGGTTACCTAACACTTAATTAGACGTTGATATATGGAACTACTTTCCCTCTATCGTTACCAACATTTCTAGGCACATATCACTCAGTGAGTCCGTTAAAATATATGCAGGTAAGAGCAGTGACTTTTTATGCGTGTTTTGTCTTGCATTGTTCGCTAACTAACGTCCCATGTTTTGCAGTACGACGACATCGTGATCGTACACCTCAAAACAATTGAGTTTTGCAAAGATGCAAGGACTTCTGTATCCTATTATATGGTGGCGTGGCAACATTTTGAAAATCTCTATAAAAACATTCATTTCTGGCCTAACCTTATTTATTTTGAGTTACTAAAGTGCCAACGTGCTTATTTTAGAAAATTATATACCATAAATCAGTTTTTAATGACTGGGAGTTGGTATCGATGATATAAGTGAACCACAGCTTTAGTATGGCATCACGATGATGCATTTATTTGGGAGAAATCGTCTTGGAGCAGTCGGCCGAAATAAAATACACAATTTTTGTTAGTGTAAGTCAGGTATCCTATTATGTTCTCACACGCTTGTTATGCTTCTATCAATCGCATTTGTTGCTGATGCGACAGGCCGGCAAATTTTTTTTTTTTTTTTTTTTTTTAGCCTTACGCCCGCTACCTATATTCTTAGTGTGTAATTCTTGTAAGTCTAAGGTTTTCATGTGTGCGTCGAGTTTGGATCTTCGTGTCCTGGCCTCTTGTGCACCAGGATAATACGTTGAACCACTGTCCTTTAAAAATGTGGAGGGTTGCTGTGGTACGCTTTTATTTCAGGGCGAATGGGGTTCTATTTCCAGGTGAGATTACTCGGATTTTCTCATGTGGGTAACATGGTAGACGTTGACGGTGGTCGGTGGTAATATCACCCTGCATTCCCACACTGCTGCGTCCTCGCTTGATCACACCTTCACCGGCTCTCTATAAAAATGTCTCAAATAAATTAAAAATTTTCTTGAGATTTTCTGGAAATTATTGTAGCCGCGGTAGGGTGACTAAGGACCTTGCCGCAGTTTGCTATTAACCTTGGGTATTTGAATGAGAGTAAATATTACAAGGGTCATTTTTTTTGTTGTTCATGAAGACAGTCGTCGTGTTAGGAACTCCCGAGCTGGCAAATTTCGTGGCGAAGACTAGAGCCGTGTCCGAAACGGCTATGATACCATTATTTAGGTTACCCAAATCGATCACGTGACCAAGTTTAGCCCCTAAAGATTTTGGGACTTAGGATTGAAATTTACTGAGGTGAAGTAGCACACTAAATCTCCAAATATGTACGTGGAATCGTCTGCTCTAATTTATATAAGTTTTATTTCTCGCATTATGGTAGAAACGTCGGTATTTACAGTTCTTGAAACGCTGCTCGATACATGCACGTGAAAAATGGGAAATCAGGGCTTTATATGGTATTTCGTAAGTAAGTATTGAGTTATTATTAAATAAAGTTAGTACGTTGTTTCATTAAATTTGCCAAAAAAAAAAAAATGTGATCGCCTGTTATTTGAAACGGAATGTTAATTTCAGGGAGCGAAGAAACAACGAGAGGATTGATGTTGGACAACGGGGTTACGTGAAAAACCCTTGGGAATAAGTTATTTATTTAAAGGGTGATTTAATTATAATTTCTTTACTTTACTAGAAGTATTCGTCTATATGTGAAAGTAACAACTGGCACAACCTTGCATGTATTTCCAGGTGAGTACTTAAGTAAAACGTAGGTAATGACGTGATATTAAAAAATTTGCAAACAAAAGTGCACACATTGTTTTATCGAATGACAAAACAGAATAACGTCAAAATTCCGCAAGCCTGTAGTTTCCAGTTTTGTCGCATGCAGCTTTGTTACAAGTCGTTCGAAACCATCCGCCCAAATTCCTAAACCCAAATTCCCCAAATTATCCGTTTCGGACACGGCCGTGGACGGGTACACGAAAGGCGTTACGGAAATATATGTCAAGACATGAGCAACAAAGTTTAAAAATTTTCTTACGTATTGCATTTTTACACATTATTATTTTATTTAAATTTTAAATCTCAAAGTAAATGAAAAACGAACAGACGCACTTTGTATTATCAATATTTCCCCTCCTCCTTACTCATGTGCTATCGAAACAGAAGGTACAATTAGGTTTCTTTGATTTTGTTTGCGTTTATAATTCCATGAACAGCCTTGTCGAGCGAATTCGTTGTCAGCAGGGCAAGGTCATAACCGTCGTCTGGAGTTGTTCGTACATACAGATCGGCACTTCTTACAATAACACAAATATTAATTTTAATATACGCTTACCCGTACACAAAAGTTAATATTATAATTTTTCGTATCGCAGAGCGATGTTAACTATTACAACTTTGCGTGACTGTTTCTCATTGACAATGTTACTTAAGAAAAATTATACTGAATTTACGAGTCGCTAAAAGAGTAAATTTTTCACTAACATAATCAAGGCTAACTTTTGGTCATATTAAGTCACAAAACATATATGTGCATATTTTACACTATACACATATAATGAGAATGTCAATAAATTACTCACTTGTGATTCACAAACCCCAAAAAAGCCAATGTTTTATTGCAGCACGAAAGTAATCAGTTAAAAACGCAAATACTATTTTTGAAATCATATTCATATCGTAGTTATGTAATTTAACTATATTAATTACTAATTAAACTTTGGAAAACTTTGAAACATGAAACTTTCTTCCAATTAAACTCCAGCAGAAATGATTGCTTCGAAATGAGTTTGGACGATTATGGAGGTAATGGGAGAAACTCACGGAACTCGGAAGTGCAGTGTGGGCTAGTTAACGAGCGGAACATTGATAAATGTCGTGCATATAGAAAGATAAAACGATACCACGCGCGCGTGAGGTACTTTCGAACATAGTGTTATCGATGTGGCAGAGCTGGAACAACAGCTACCGCACCTAATCACATCAAATTGATTTGATCAAGTTGTTTATACAAAACCTTATGTAGTAACTTAAGACATCTCAGTGTGTAGCAGGCCTAACAAAACTGTTATTTTTAACAAATGGTATACCTTACAATGTACAAAAATTTCTGGCAAACTTCCTATGCTGTAATGGAAGTTTTTTACCTATACAATCTATGGTTGAAAATAATGGAATCTTTAGCATCGCTACTATTGTAAGTTGGGAACTTCCCTACGCATTTGGCTGTTCCCCGAGTAACTGTAGGAACGTTACAATGCACACATGGCAAATATTTTACCATTCGCGCTTTCTCACCATACGGATACAGCGAAATTGTAAATTTACCAATAATTTCTTAGAGTGCGCGTAGGAATGCACATTGAAGTTATGTGTATTGAGCATGATTACGAATATTGCAAATATTGATTAGTGTAATTTTGTAATTGTATCATTTCCTGTGTTTGGGTGTGACATTTGGGATACAAGGGTACTTAAAATGTTTATTTATTTGCTATTCTGTTCTTTTGACGCAAGCGATTATAGGTATCATAAGCTACTATAAATTCAGTGCTAATAAAATACTCTAATTAATTAAGAACCCCGCATTCCAATAATGTTTTCGTAAGGATCAATGCTACCAACCACATGCATTGTTTTAAATGAGAATAACGAAAGTAAGATAATATATAAATCGTAGAAAATTACAGGCTCCAATAGTGTTATTTTTTTTAGTGCTACAATAAAATAGTCATAAGTGTATATATATATATATATATATATAACAAAAGACTGCCGCGTATCTTGCTCGTGAACTGCATCGCAGTAGTTACTCGTGTCTGAAAAAAAAATTGTTTTTTAAGTACTAAAAACATATTACAAATACGTTTTGATACAAGAAATAATTCAGCCTAGTCTGAAATAAAACTACGTAACGTATTGCGAACAGTATTTAAGATCTTGAGCATTATAAAAAAAAAACTACATTTTGAGACACATGTAAATATTTGCCAAGTTATTTACTAGGTATACCCCATACGGGAAGGGGCCGCGGTGGCTGAGCGGTTAGCCTGCTCGCCTCCCACAAAGGCGATCCGGGTTCAAACCCCGTCCGGGTTACCGGATTCTCGTATGTGGGAATCGTGCCGGAAGATGCCGTTGGACGGCGGGTTTTCTCGGGTATCGCCCGCCTCCCCCGCCCCTTCAATCACCCTCATCGGCTCTCAAGACAGCGCTATTACGAGCTGCCCAAATCTCTTCACTCTTCCATACGGGATATTGCTGAAACGTATTATCGGATCATTAATCGGGGTTGTAAGGAATTCCCTCACAGCTGTTCCTCACTTATCAGCTCACTCATTATTAATTTATCTTACTTGTTTCATCATAAATTAACGTATCCTTAAAACGTCCATCCACGTATGTTTTCTATTTAAAATATGATTTTATTGAGGCTATGTCACGAATGGAACTTCGTTGTAAGATGTTTGTGTGAAACTGCAAAGTTTATCCAAACTCTAACGTGTGTTTTAAACTAAATGTTTGATTTGTTTTCAACGCACATGCGAGCTGATGAATTCCTATTAAATTTCTCATACATAGATTATATTTATATTATATTTTATGACCATATAAAATGCCTATCTCACGAATGGTTACTAAGTGGAGATTTTGTCATTGAGTTGGTTTGGAACATTTTGAGTAGAACGTTTTGGCTGGAGAAGTAAAAAGTTATTACGTTCTGGAGATGATGACTGCACGACTGGACGAGGTAGTTTCCACGACGGAGAATTAGAGCGAGAAACTGATTAAAAGGATGATGTTGCGTCGGCCTGGAGTTCCGTTCAACTGCTGAGAACGGCTTCTACTTAGATGGCGACGAGATGGACCGGGGAGTCCGCCTGAATCCTATTACGAACTGCTCTGTATCCCTGGGCTTCGAAGGTATCGAGAACTTCTAGTCTACTAGTCATCGCAAATTAACGTAAGATTGCAATATCCTATTGTGCATGTTATATCAGCTTAAAGCCAAGAATGTGTTCCAAAGTACAGTACCAAGCTAATCAGATACCCCGAGGCTAGAGACTTGGGACAATATATCGTGATTCTAAAAAGGATGAGCTATGACTGGTCGGACACTTGCATATTTAATTTATTTGCAATTTCCAAGAAATAGTGCAAAATGATTAAAATGACGATAGCACATGATTTCGCAATCATGTATACCGATGAAAATGTTTGGGGAAAATAGTAAATGTTTTTCAAGCCATTAATACTAAACTGATTTAATTTATTTTACACAACCGGGAGCAGTTATAATCGTCACTTTGCTCGTTTAATCATTGAATATTGTTTTAATGTAGAACATGTCATTTTTCCATATTTTCCATTTTTCCTTATTAAGAATGGTAGAATATTTGAATTGTCTGATGTTCTTTGTATGTAGAGTGCTTAGTTGAGATGCACTAGTTCTTCAGAATAATATAATTGAATGACCGCTAAAGAGGTTGTTTAACACGAGTCCTTATCATTACTTATTTTTGCTTGAAATCGTTACTGGTTTTAATATTCTCCATCGATTCATCTGTAAAGGCGCCTATAGCATATTTAAATTGCTATAATTTAATTTAGTTGTATATTCACCTTTGTGTTATGTTTTCACACAATCATCATTTTACATCACAATAATTTTTTATTTCATCAACACTTACTCTCCACTACAGGGTCATAGATGAACCTACTAAAGCTTTGTATATACAATTGCATACAATAATCACACGAAGGTTATTTTTCACGAGGCTCAGTGCCCAATGATACTCTCTGGTATAGGCTGTTCACGATAAAGTGAGCACTTTTTAAGGCCCTCCCAACAAGCATTAACCCCTAATAAATGTATTCTATTGCAGCCTCGGGCGTTAACATTTGAGAGAGGTGAAATGTATAAGTACTGTTTATTGGTCACATGACAATGTTTATATTAAAAAGTGGCGGAAAGATGGAAATTGATTGAGAGGAAAAATTTAGCAGGGCCTTAAAAAGTGCTCACTTTACCGTGAATAGCCTATATCAACTGTGTCGTAAACCGTGTTACTGTTCTAGGTTATTAACGGTCTATTTCACTGTGGCAGAATACAAAACGTACAGTTAATTGATAGTGGCGAGGAAACAAGTGCTCTGTCAACTAAAGTACAGATCGCATCAAACTATTTCTGATTTGCAACATTTGAAACCTGAAACCATAAATTAATGTGGGCCTGAAAGTTGTATACTTCCACTTAATACAACGAAAAAAAACTGCACGCGAAGCGTTATTCGTATAAGCTGTTCACGGTAAACTGAGTACTTTTCCACCATATGTAAACATTAAATTGCCATGGGACTGATCATTTTATTCACACGTCCTACACGTAAAATTGTAAAAAAATATTAGAAAAATAAATATTTTACAAATTTGCTAGATCTTACACTTATAAGCATTAAAAAGAACTGAAAGCGAAAGATAACATTTCAGTATTCTCAAATGAATACCTAACGTTTTTTTCAACGTTAGAACATGGAACTATTTCCCCTCCGTCGTTACCAACTTTGCTGGGCCAAAGTTAGTTATTGTGCCCATTATAAAAGTATGCAGGATGTTTATAAAAATACTCAATTATCTACGAACAGCATGAAGAAGCGCTCCCATTCTTGCGGGCGCTAGGCGTGCGAAACCTCTACAACGGAAGCGGTCGCCTTAAAAGATGTGTGCGGTGTTCCGTGGCGATGTTTGTACACGCAACAAGTGTTCGCCTGTAGGTATGTCTTCTCAGAGATGACGGCCACAGAGCGAGGACCCCGTCGTCGCCGGCGGATACGTACCACGTCATGGACGAGTATGTAGGGCTGCCTGCCAATACGTAAAGGCTGTTTACGGTAAAGTCAGCACTTTTGAAATCAACCTACGTAAAATGTCACTGGCCCTACCTGCGTGTATTTAAACGGGCACGCTGACTAACGTGTGACCTGTAAAGTTGGTAACAACTGAGAAAAAAAATAGTTCTGTGTTTTACGTTTGATTTAAAGTGTTTGGAAAGCATTTCAGAACATTCAAATTATTTGTTTAACTTACTATATATTTAATGCATATAAAACTAAGAATTAACAAAATTCTATAATATTAAATTTTTTAATCGTTTCCCAATTTTACTTGGCCGACGCATGAATAAAGTCATTGAGCGCATGCAAACGTGAAATTTACATATGGCAGAAGTGTACGTAATGTACATAAAAAGTAGATCTTAAGAAGGTTTTTCAAAAGTGCTCAATTTACCGTGAACAGCCTTTACTCGCTTGCATTTCACACGAAAGAAGCGAACAGGAAGACAACGCGTATTATACAGCTTACTTCCAGCACTGCTACAAAAATATTTCCGTAATTTTACAGAAAAGTACTGGTGTGCCATTTTACACAACTCTTCGAGAAATTACGGACACGCTGCTTTGTCAGTAACGGGCTTTACACTTTCCGTCAATTCACGGGGCCTCATCGTAAAATTACTAGTAGATTTTTTCTGTTCTTCTGGTTAGTCATCTTGTTTGCCCAGTTAGCAAAAAACTGGAAATGAAAATATATTCCATAAAAAATACACATAAATAACAAAGTTTTAATATTATTTTCTGGGCCGAAGTTTAAACACTAATTACAAGTTTTCGAGCCTTTGAGACTTATCTCCTACCTATGACATTCTTGCGTCAGTGTGTATTATAAATGCTGTACAACATACGTAAATGTGCCTGTTTCTAGAAATGTTTGAGGGTGTCAGGCTACTGCTTGTTATTGATGTGTGAAGTAAAAGTTCTTCGCGACGTGGATAACTGAACTGCCGTAGTACAATACTTTTCTGGTTACAGTGGCGAAGAATGCTAAGCGTAAGTTTGATATTATTTTTCCGTAAGAATTACCGTGAATGAATGAACGTTTTCAACATTGAGGCAAACATACCTCGGCGGATAGAGTCGATCTGTGGTAACTGCTTCGTGTAGGCAACAGCCGTACCATGTGGCTTTGCGGTAGCGCCTACCAGTACACTCTGGTTACCTTCTGTCCCGCTAAACACTTGCGATTATGCAACAAACACAAACGCACCTACATGACGGTAGGTAGGTAATTGGTCTTAGCGTCTCATCGAAAGCGAGGTCGTTAGAGACGGTGCAAGTTGCACAGGGAAGAGGGATTGGGTAAGGATTTGGAAGGAATCGGCCATGGCCTTTGTTTAGGACCCGTCCCAGCATTCGCCTGGAGTAATTTCGGGAAACCATGGAAAACCGAAATCAGGATGGCCGGACAGGTAATCGAACTCGGGTCCTCCCGAATGCGAGTCCACTGGGTTACCACTGCGCCACTGAGCTCGGTCGCACCAATATGAGATGGTTGCCTCGTTCAAGCGTGTGCATAACGAAAGATCATCGCCAGTGCACACACACAACCACACGCGCACACACACACAGACGCTAACATCAGAGAAGTGGAAGTTTGTCTTTCCTGCCTGACGATCACAGAGTATGTGAGTACACAGAGGTGAAGCGACGGGGCTGTCTCTTTCTCTGAATGGCTCGGAGAAGCTCTGAGAACGGGCTGCATGTCTGACGAGCCACTGCAATACCGCGAAATGTTAGCTATTTAGCCGGGCTGCCGACGTCATTATCACAGCAGATTCTCCGCTGATCGGCTTTCTGCTAACTGACGTTCTCGTTCGTCCCGCGGTCACGAAAAGTCAGGGGACCGGAGGAGGAAAATATATAGAAGTGAAAAATAGCATAACTCAATTGCGTAGAGAGTTTCCGATTAAAACATATGAACGTTAAGGACACTTGTACTCAGAATCACTATTTCAGACATTTCATTTACGCACTGAAAGGAACAATAGACGAAAATAACTGCAGATTTACAGGTATATTAAGAGTTATATGGAGTTGCACGTTTTTTGTGAAATAGTTGTTCGCGCGAATAAGCGTAACTCAGTATATAAATGTTCTGCAAATACGACTTTTTGTCAGAAAAGAAAGAAAAAACAGTTATCTATGTCTCTACTTTTTTGTCATATTTAGTATATTCTTGAAGAAAAAAATTCGTGAAGATGTCAAATCGCATTTTGAAAGTTTGCCTGTGCAGTTTCCTTAAACGGCAAGAGAAAAGTACAAAGATACGGTCGTAGTTTAATCTGCGGGCTTTCATCGCGTGTAATAAAACCCCACTGTAGGAGCGATGAGACACTAGACGAGCGTGTTAATGTCGCCCGTATTGCTCCCTCGTTTCTTGACCATGGACGCGCAGCGCAGAAAAACGAATTACTTTTTACTAAGCAACGTTTTTCTGTATCCAACTGCCACTCATTGCTGACGTCGACGGTTGAGAGAACCAACAGCATTGTTACTTGCGGCAATTTCGCATCCATACCCTTTCCCCACCCAACCAAACCAAGGCGTGCGTAGTGCATACCTCCCAGGATGACATCACCAGTACCCGGTGGCAGGGCGCAGGAGCCACCGCGCGACTGACTTCGTTCCCGCCCCTGTAAGAGTGAATGATTCAGGAGCCTCTGCACATAACTTTCTGGTCACCACCTCCCTCGGCACGACTAGAAGTGGGGAGAACTTTCTGGGACAGATCAGCTCGGCTATATAAGCCGCGGCGTTCGTGGCTCTGTGTCGGCAGTCTTGAATAGCTACCAGTGAGGGGTGGGTGCAGTCACCGGAGCGAAGAGCGACAGTGCAGTGACCAGCGAGTTGTTACGGTGCGTGCAATCCCTTACTGTGGCGCTTGCCAGTACACATCCAACGAGAGCGAGGTCACGGAAGCGAAGCGCCCCCCTCGACGGAATAATTTTTAAACGGCCTGTATATTTAAGGCCGGGGAAGAGTTCAAGTCGGTCCTTAACACATCAAGTAGACGACGTGATAAGGTGGACCAGCAGATGGGGTTTCGGACGCCATAATCAAGATTTCATTCAGCCTTTGGCAACGCTAAGGTAATGCCGTTCCAGCAGACGACAAAGTTCCCGGTGGAACCGGCGCTGGCCTCTCCAAACCTCCCCTCCAGGTGACCGATACTTATTAAAAGGTCTTACCTGGAGCGCTACTTTCTAGACAAGTTTCTTTAACCCCCACAAACAAAAAGCTAAATCGGCTCTTTTGATCTTCAGGATCCACCGGGAACTTTGCAATTTTGACACCGCCATGCTGTCCGAAAGTGAAAAATAAAACTACACTAACTACTCACACATACTCGAACTACTCGCGACTGCGTTTGTCCTTCCCGTCGAAATTTAAGTATTGCGGTATATCCCTTATCTACCTTCTCGGCCCAGTGCACTCGGGCTGTGTTGGGCTTAGTTTTGGGGGATGCCCGGTAGCCAGAAACATCCCCCGCCACCTCGCCAACGAGCGCAAAGGGCTTTTGTCGAACCAACTGCTTACTCCGTTTCGGTACTCACGCACACACACACACTCATACAGCAGACGACAGCAGGACAATTAGCTACATGTGTGGCAAAAGTTTAATTAGATAAAATATATAAATAAATGCAGGAATAGAGTAACTTAACGTAGAGCTCCTCCGGCGCAGTTTAAGGTATTGAGTATAATTATAAATTGTTTAAATAATTAAATACATATATTATATATATAGTAACAAGACAATGCTCAAATGTTTTAATTAAATGATGGAGTGAATGAATATTGTGTTCTCCACCAGAGTTACGCATCCCCCACATACTTTGGATGACCCCAATAAGGTTACAGAGTGCAGTGTGCAGGGGACTGGAACTGTAAGAAAATGCGTCTCGGGAGGTGAGTGGTGGATATTTATAATATTAATAATATATAGTAGTGTATATTTTGATCGTGTATGCGGAACCAGTACGTGAATATCTTTATATATATATATATATATATATATATATATATATATATATATATATATATAGAGAGAGAGAGAGAGAGAGAGCGAGAGAGAGAGAGAGAGAGAGAGAGAGAGAGTAGTATAAACACAATTATAAAGACGTCATATATAATTGCACTCCTGATAGGAATTGTATCTACTTTTTACAATAGTAAATCGATAATCATTTATTAGTGATTGTTAATATTGTTAAAAGTTGAGATAGGCAGTTTATTGTTGTACCTAAATAATATCTGCGTGTATCTTAGTAAAATTGTTAGCAATTAAGTTATTTTATTTTGATCAAGATATCCATCCTTCACGAACTCGTATACTCGCAATGGAGACATGTAACAGTTTTGAAGGATATAGGAGCTCGGTAGCAGGAAGCAGAGTGGAATTGCCCTGGAAGGGGGGGGGGGGAGCGTGTTTGCGGTAACTGCTGCACTACTGTCGATGCAGCGAGCTCGTGCGAGATCCGCAGTCCGTGATACCACGGCACGCTGTGCAGGCCCGGGAATAGAGTCCGCTGGCACGGCTGGCTTTCGTGTATGTGTGTTGTGTATTTGTTTTTTCTTTCTTTGCTCTCCTCTTGCTCTCTCGTCGACGCGATCTCCCGTAACCACGTGGGGTGTATGGCGGAGGGTGGAGGTGGGGGTGAGTGCGCCTGCTGTACCAGTCGGCGCTAACACCCGCGCCGTCGTCGACGGAGGGGGGACAGCACTATTGCCCCTGGAGAGGGCGGGCCATAAACAACGCTGGGTCGCGCCGAACAGCGGACGTCCGTGCTACAAGGTCCTATACGGTGTCGCCTGCTCTTGCCACGTCATCCGTCATAGCGCCGCTGCCTGGCCGGGGTCACGCGTCGTCGAGCTCCTCCTCTTGTACCTCCTCCTCCCCCCTACTTCACCCCTCATAAGTACTGGAGGGCTGCCTCTCTTGTGAGCTGCAGAGTAGTTGAGAATACAGAGGTGAAACAGGGCGCGCCATCAAACCGGCCTCACTGCCCAGCAACACGTTGGAACGCCCCTTCGCCAATTAGCGCCTGGTAACCTACTCGTCATGCCTAAATCACATAGCCCCGACCAACACAGCACGACACGACCAAAAACGCAACCACGACACATTTCAATGTGACTACTTGAATTTTCAGCACGACCGACACCACGCTTTCGGAATTTAACCTAACTATTTAGAAGGCGCTGATAGGATACGCTAGTTTAAAAGGCTGCCAACAAGAGGGAAATTTGTAATACATAATGGTGACAGATTGGTATCGCTAATGCATGCCAAGGTAAAATTATAATTTTTAAGAGTTAGATACAGTAATTTTCAATTTATATATTTTTTTCATTTTAAGCTGCGTATTTACCATTGTAGGGAAAGCTTCCAATACAATTTAATTTAGCAATGTTGTACATTCTGTGCGTAGTGCTGCACGACACGAAGAAGAATAGAAATCATTTCTAATCCAAAATTGCTGGTCGGGCTTACGACGATCTCTCTTGTATTCCATTGGCTGCCGTGTCGTGCGCGTCGGGGACGTGTGATTCCGGCATCAGCCGACAACCCGGCCAATAGGGAATATTTCGCTACGTGCAGTAGCCAATCAGACACAAGACTCGTTCCCAGATACTCGCGTACCAAATCAGTAAATCTTGACGCCCACATCTAGGGAACCACCATGATATTTCTGTGTCTGTGTACTTATGTACTGTGTGTATGCACCCAAGGTTCATCCTTACAGTAGTTAATGTACTCCTGTTTAACGGCCAGGATTTTTTTCGCCAATAAAACAATTTCGCAACTCGTGTACGCAAGTAACCATCAACATTCTTCTCGACATTGTCGAGTCTTTCATCGGCGAGAAGACACTGGGAACAAAAATTGCCTATTCATTGTTCTTGAGGTTGGAATTCACGGTACTGTGCACACCGTATCTGCTACCATTTCTTTGGTTGATGTCATAGTCAGGACGTAAGCAGGATGATTCGCAATTAGACTGACAAACTTCGGGAGGCGATTCTTCATGAAAAAGAAAAAGGAAAACATATGTGACACTTTATGCCTAAATCGAATATTTACGGAGGTGCGAGCCATTATAAAACGAGGTTTTAAACCGTATTTGTGCAAAATATCGGTAACGAAGTAAAATACAATGACAACTCTCGGAAAATTATTGTATGTTATTGGGACTTTCAACGTAAGAGCCGATATTTTGCATAAATATCCGGTTTAAAATATAGTTTTTTTTAAGGGCTCATACCTCTCTTAATATTCGATTTAGGTATAAAGTGCCACATAGGTTATCTTTTACTTTACCTCCCGAAGTATGTCGGTCTGATTGCGAATTATCCTGTATATCCGTGATTGGGTTGCACAGAGATTAGTATGTCGTTAGCGCCTAGTGTAGTTCATAGTCCTCCAGTGCGTGACAACTATTCCATATTCAAGTTGCAACATTTACGCGAAAATGTGAGTGTCTGAAGTTTACTCTGCCAAGGAAAGAATTAGCGAAAACGTCAGGCCTTTGTTGAAGAGTAATTAACGTCCTTATTTTTGTTACCCGACTCTTAAGAAACATCTTCCTTCGCTATTCACTTGTATATCTTTGCTTCATCGACCGCCAGTATGAGTTGTCGTAAATACTCTACGCATGGTCTGGCGTGTATCACGGGTGTATCTACATTCTACATGTGTTTTTAGTAATTAGCTCGCCAGTGTTTTCTCATCGCGGTCGTCGATTTCCGGAGATATTAAAGCATTTTTGAGGCGTTAACGAGAATTTTTGGCATTAGGAGGTGGATTCTTTGGACCCGGACTGCCGCACAGTGGATGATTCACCCGCAACTGTTTTACATCATGATTCCAGAGGGCAGTTGTTTAATATATACATTAACAGTTTCCCTTCAACTACATTGATATCCTGAAAAACTTTTGTCATTTAAAGGAAATTAGTATTTTTTCTAATTATTGTTGTTATTATATATTTAACGAAAAGATTTCTATGTTTGAAACCTCTGTGGTTGTGTTGAAACATCGTGATTAGATGACGCGATCTCGGACGTTCGATACTAATGAGAATAACTGCTAAGCAGTAGGCTATGGAGAGTGTCAGGTAACTGATGTAAGCATGTGCGTGGGAACAGCTGTGTTAGCAGGTTTTCACCTGCACAGTGTCGGATAGCCTAAGTCGAAAACGTCTCCCATGATGGGCCCTACTCTGCAGGTACTATTTCCCTTGTATCACTCTGTGCCTCCCCACCACTCGGCTAGCATATATTAAGGTCAAAGCATCAAAAAATCTCTCACTCTGATATCAGCGCTTGTCATTTGCGTTTTCGAGTACCCGTCTGGTTTTTGCTATTATGTGCTTGAAGCGTTATAGTTGGCGTGAGTTAAGTTTTTTAGATCATCAAGATTTTAGGCTTGTTAGTACATTAAGATTTTTAGGTTGGGTTTTTAGATCATCAATATTTTAGGCTAGTTAGTACATCGAGATTTTAAGGATAGGTTTTTAGAAAAACAAGAATTTAGGTCAAAACATCAAAAGTTTAGGTAAGGGTTTTAGATCATCAAGGCTAGTTGGTACATAAATATTTTTATGTTAGGATGCAGCAGGCGATCTACTGAACGGCGTAGTGCACATAGACATGAAACAGGTTATGACTTCAATACTAAACATGGTCTATTGAAGTGCAACAACTGCAGTGTCCAGTTTACAACTATACTGCACGAGAACATCAGCCCAACCAAAAATCGTCGCTGGAACTGGTGCAGTAAGTAGCCATGGAATGCCAGAGCCACATGAAGACCAGACAGATGCAAGGGCTTTTAAGACGAAAAATGTTCCAGTCTACAATACTGATGATATTGTACATGCTGTATCATAAAGTATTATGAAGCTCTGAACTGAAGAAAGAGAGTATGTCGAGAAAGGATCTGGATGGATTCTCTTCTCTGTCAACTGGCTCCAACTCCAGATCAACAAACTAGATCCTCTAAGACCCTCGTCCTGGATAGGTGTGCCAGCTCCCATCAAGGCTAAGAAAGCAGTAATCAATCCAAAATATGAAGACCACGTGTGTTTAAAATTGGTAGTACTGGTCAGGTTCGTGGAAGGTACACATCTGCAACACGTTGAAAATAGATTCAGTGATGTTGAAAACATGTACAACTTCTCAGATATCACTTTTACAACACCAGTGAGTCAGATAAAATTGTTCGAGAAGAAGACCCAAAGAACATCAGTGAATATTTATTCAATTGATGAAAACGAATGTATTTTTCTTCTCCGAGTGATCAGTGAAGAAAAGAACAATCATAGACTTGCTGCTTTTGTCAGATGAAGAGACATCCCACTACTGTCACATTTCAAATTTATCCAGACTGGTACGATACCAGAAGACAGCTCATTATGGCACAGTGCATATATGCAAGAGATTCCTGATGCATTTCTACAATCGGCCACTAGTGTCTGGGCTCAAAGGTGAACAGTTTCTGTCTAAACACAAAAAATTTTGCTCTGGAAATGCAGCACTTCAAGCTGACATGCCACAGTCTGGAAAGACTGGGAGGCATCCAGTACTCTGCTTCAGAAGTATTCATCGCCTGTTTAACTACCCATTGTGATCTACTCAGATTTCGAAGCCATTTTGGTACCGATTCATACCTGCCAACCTGATCCTGAGAAGGCTTTCACAATGACATACCAGAAGCACGAAACTTACAGCTTCTGTATTTTTGTACATGTAGACAATAACATAATTCCTGCAGCATTGAAATCGTAACTGCCAATATAACCTATACTCTACGCAGGGATGGCTGCACCAAAGATTTTTATTTACAAAAACGTTGAGATGAGCGAGAAAGTGAAGACAATCTATTAGACTTCTCTGAAGATGCTACCACTAACTCCAGCACAAAATTCATCATACTTCCTTCCAGGCATCAAGACGATGTCACTGTGAAGGAATCCTCGGTAAAGATAATGTGAATGTATAGGACCACTGCCACTTTAGCGGCAAGTATATTGGAGCAGCCTGTAATAACTGCAATTTGCTCAGAAGACGACCGAAGAGGCTTCCGGTATTTTTTCATAGCCTGACATGCGATGAAGATATCATCTTCAGAGAACTGGCACATGATAACAAGGATATCACAATTATACCACATAATGAAAAGAGGAAATCTTCGAAAATCGCTTGGCGAGAAGTTCAACATTCAATTTATCGACAGTTTCCATGTCATGGCCAGCAGCTTGTCAACCCTAGCAGGGAACCTGCCAGCAAACATGTTCAACAGTACATCTAAATTCTGCAGTTCCGATGAGCTGGTCCTAGTGACAAGGAAGGGAGTCTTCCTGTATGATTATATCCAAAGCATCCGAAAATTTAAATCTTTTTAAATAAATTTTTTTATAAATTTTGTGGGGATTTTTAGAACATTGTAAGGGAGAAAAGTGAATTTTTAAGGAAAATCTTGATGGAAAAATGGGAAATTTTTAGAGAAAAGGGAAATTTTGAGGGGTTTTAGGGGTAAACAAGGAATTTTGAAGAAAAAACGGGAAATTCAATATGGCTGCTACAGACCACTGAAAGGAAATTTTCAGGGGGTTTGTTTTAGGAGCTGGCAAAACGTAAATTTTTGGTAAAATAATTTACTTCCGAAGTGGTTTTTAGGTAAAATAATTGATTTCCGAAATAATTTTTGGGTATAAACACAAGCGATTTTGAGAGAAAAATTCCAAAAATGGCGGAATCCAAGATGACTGACAGAGCTTGAGCCCACTCCTTGTTCCTATTCCAGAACTCTCTATGGCCTTCTACTCTGCCATAATCGCTTTTCATCCTGACAAGAAGATAAAAGCAAGGAAAAACTTAAGTCGCTATTGAAACCTATAGGTTATACAATCTGATTGTTTCGCCAAAATTCACTGGAGCGACTTGTGTATTTGTTTGGAATTGTTCAACTAGTAGCCTTTCCAAAGAATATTATTGAGCTACGGTATTCTAACAGCTAACTCTTTGGCAATACGTCGTCGACAGATAGGTAGTAAATATATGTTATGGAAACATAACAGCGCCGCCCTGGAGTTCCCATGCACTGAGCAATAGTTGACGGAGATCCGTTGATATTATTTTACGTTAATTGTTGCATACTTGTCTGTAATAGTGTAAATATAACGTCCCCAATGCAAAAGTAAATTCAGCAAGATATTAAGTAACCCGAAAGGTGGGTAAAGAAATTTCTGTAGTGATCTCTACCAGCGCAAGCGTCCTCATTCAACAGCTTGCTTGGATTACTTCACGACCGACCGACCGTTAAACACAACGTGCCCTCGGGCCTGAGCTAGGTTCAACTTCTCATTAACTCGATCACTGCTCCACATATGGTTCAGCTGCGGAGAATCAGGTTTGCGAGCGACGAGAGCGAACCTCCGCTCTCCCGGGGGTTGAAACTGGACGTGGTGACGGAAGTTCTAGCAATCTGCGTCAGCAGTGTGACCCGCGTAGCCACCTCACGCTTTGAATACTCTAAAGTTGACAATCGCACCTCCGATACCTGTGCTGTGCAAAACGCCGTTTCAGCTTAACCCCGTAACACAGACATTAGTTTTTTATTTCAGGTGTCACAAAAGAAGATATGTTTGGTGTGAAAAGTACTTACGAATTTCTCAATTGACTCTTTGGATCCTATGGAAAGGGTTTCAGTTGCTCCATCACATCAGAAGCAACCAACTATGAAATAGATAATGTGTCAGTAGGAACCAGTATCTTTGCCAAGGAAAAAGTGATGTCAGTATTGATGCTGCACTGAGAAAAAGGTTTTGTTGAATCAAACAATATTTGCTTCGTGCAACCAAATTGCTTGTTTGTATAGGGGCAATAGAAATATTTTGTTACTGAAACCAAATTATTTTGTTGTTCTCATTTGGTTACCCCAAACTATAAGATTTAATTGGTGCAAGTAAAGATTTGTTTAATTACACGTACGTTGAATGGTTTGGGCGATATAAAATATCTTTACACGTTCGACCGAGTGTCGAACCTAAATCACCTGCGTCCGAGCGCTACGCCTTAGTATTCTCAGCTAATGTAATAACTTATATTGCCGGGAAGCTTCTAAATAGATATAATGCAAATATTGGACAACGTGTGAAAACAAATATTTCGAGTTTTACAGCTTTACTTGTCAGTTTACTGTTGCATTTTTTTATTAATGTGTTTATAGGATTGTTAGGCATCAATAGATGCACTAACAAACACGGTTACTATCCTAATTGTCACAAAAAATACAAACAAACTCTCGAGCTGTATTTTCGAACGAAGGCAGTCAAATTAGTGGCCAAACAAGTATATACAGTTAATTCAACAAACTATTTAATCGACAGTCTAATTTTTCTGACCCAACATAGAGATTTTGTTTATTCAAACATATACCTATATTTTGGTAGACGAACAAAATTAATTATTTTGTTGCTTTTAAATGTATTTTTATCAACAATATATATATATATATATATATATATATATATATATATATACCCTATACAAACAAATATTTTGTTCGATTTTCTCTCAGTGTAGGTTCTGGACTCGCACAGACCAACAGTAATTTCACCCATCCTGCAACTTGCCAGACGTGATCTTGTATACTCGGGATAATATTTCAAGCAATTAAGCCAGTGAAGACCTTTAATATGCTGTGAATCATTATATTACGAAGGGTGTCATGCCTTGTGAGTTGTACGCTATTTTCTTCTCGGTGGTTTGATATTCAAGACATCTGACTTCCATTTAATAACGTGCTTCGATCCTCATTGTACTGCGCCATAAATACTAGAATAGTCTATAAGCCGGTTTAAACGAAATGATTATATCTATGCCTAATATGAACTGGTCGGTTCTGTGTAAACTGAGTTCGCGAAAATTCTTCTAACAGTACCGGATTGCCTGACATATCAAATTGAATAAAAAATATATTTATTGAAATAAAACATTGATTACTGGAGTGAGAAACAATGCTGATTTGTTTGTTGTTTTCGTGACGCCTGATGTTAACTTGATATTGATGCTTATTAAAGTAATTTAAGGTAAGTTAAAAAAATCGGAAGTGTTCTGAGTGAATATGGTGCACTATAAATGTTAATTCAATTTACAAATATTATTTTAACATTTAAAACAGATCTACAAGATGGATGCTTCAGCAGTAATATAAATGTGCTATTATATTTTACAATTCAAAATGATATCGTATGCTGTACAATCAGTACTAAGCGAGAGTGAATAATACATTACCTCACTGGTTTACTCTACAGTTGAATGGCAAATTTTCCTTCATATCAAAAGTGTGCTAAATAACTGGCTGTGCGGAAGACAGCGATACTTATTATCGTCAAACATTTATGCATTTGTGGAAGGTCGTTTACAGATATTTCTTTAAAAAATTGTCTGGTGTCCCACGTTCTCCAGTTCGTTACGATTTCCCCATGCCATTGATTTTATTCCAAGAAAGTACTGTACCTGATCTCACCGCACATCCAAATTCCCATACGTATTTATAATATCCCAGCCATTTTCCAGTTCCTTTAAGTCGAGTGTCTGTGTAAGTAACGCTTTATTCAGACATAGTCTTCACATGTTGAGAACATTTGGATACACACTACACGTCTTATTCTGAAATATTTTAAACAATTTTCACTCTAAGGACATCTACTAGGCATATCTTACTACTCGTGGCGGCTGGTGAACCTTTGAAGTGGACGTTAGATGATTGCACTTTACTCTAATTGTTTGTTTCCTATTCAAACATAAGACACTAATACTTATTTCTGTAGTCCATGCCGTGTCACTTATATAACTATTGCTAACAATTCGTTTCCTTCTGAGTAGTCGCAATAAGCTCAGCTTTCCCCGACTGCGTGGTAGTTATGGCTTCCTCATACACGCACTGAGAGTGTACAGTACACTAGTAGGCAAGCATCGGTGTACACTGCCAAATTACACCATCCTCCACTGATATTACGCCATTTTACCTTCTTCTCTAGCCTTGGCAGGCATCTATGCCGATTTAGTTCACACGCTGTCTTACGGTAATCCTGAGTTCGAATCGCTATTAATCAAGTGGCGTGTGTGTCGCTTTCAAAATACATAATTAGTTTTAAAGTTTACACTGAGAGAAAATCGAATAAAATATTCGTATGTACAGGGCCAAATATATATTTAGTTGCCCTAACAAAACATATTGTTGAGTAAACAAAATTTGTAAAGCAACCAAATTACTTTTGTTCGTTTAACAAAGCATATGTTTTAATAAACAAAATCTCTGTGTTGGGGAAAAAAAAATTAGACTCTCAACTAAATATTTTGTTGAATCAACTGTATATATTTGTTTGGCCACTCATTCGACTACCTTTGTCTGAAAATACAGCTCGAGAGTTTGTTTGTATTTTTTCGTGACAATTAGTATAGCAACCGTGTTTGTTAGTGAATATATTGATGTTAAACGATAGTATAAACACATTAATAAAACAATGCAACAAAAAACTGACAAGTGCAGCTGTAAAACGTGAAATATTTGCCCAATATGTGTAGTATATCTGATTAGAAACTTTCCAGCGTTATCAGTTGTCACATTAGCTGAGATTGCCTTACCTCCATAGCTCACAGGCCGACCTATAGTCGGAGGGTTGCAGGTTCGCGCCCCAGTGCCTCCAACGCGGTAGATTTTCAGTTCGCTTGTCGCACTGGGGGTTTGTCAACAAGTTGGTCTCAATTGAGCTCAACAACTACAACGTCAAACAAAATTACTGAGGCGCAGCGCTCGGACGCAGGTGCTCTATGTTAGAAACTCGGTTGAACTTGTAAAATCTTTTTACATCTGTCCAAACTGTTTAATTAACGTTTAGCCAAACAAATCTTTAGTTGTACCAACGAAATCTTACAGTTTGAGGCAACCAAATGAGAACAACAAAATAATTGGTTTTCAGCAACAAAATATTTCATTGCCCTTTTACAAACAAATAATTTGGTTGCACCAAACAAATCTTGTTTGATTAAAGAAAACATTTTTCTAGATGTAGTACGTATATGAGTCGCACGAAATAAATGTGTCGTCCTCGGTTAGCCAAAAGGGATAAAAGAAGAGGAATTATATATCAAAATCTACTTAACATTGAATTACATTCCCATCCTTTTTTTTATATTTTTTTTGCGAAACTTGGCATGGGAAGGAGTGACCGAGAGATTAATTACTAAATCCAAAGAATAACTAGAAAATCCAAGCTCGGGTGTCAATAGCGCTACGTGAATGTGTGGTATGCCAAGATCCCGACGGTATTTTTTACTGAATTGCTTTCAGGGCTATAGAAAAATAAGTAGACTTCGCTGTATTAACTTTTCGCAGAAATTCCACCATGTACCTTCAAGGGCAATCGACCTGAACAATCCATATGATTTAATTTGGGACTGAAGCTGCAGGCAGCGGGGGGTTGAGCTAATGCCGGGATACACGGCAAACTTGACGAGCGGGATCCGGACCGTCCAGTTTTGAATATACATGGAGAGGCATTGGGCAGCACACACGGGCACGGGCCGGGTCGTAGCCACCGTTAGAAGGAAGCACTTGACTTCCGAGCTCAGGTAGCAGCTCTGAGCTGTCCGCTAGGAAAACCACAGCGCGTCTGGCACTGTTATTGAAATGCGTTCTTGCTTAAACGCAGACAGAATAGAACATTGAAAAATTAATTCCTAGAGACGTGGTGGCTCTCCATATACGGAGCGCGTGATACTAAAAGCACGAAAACAACAAAAACACGCACGCTCTAAAATTATTAAAACCATACGAAATGTCAATTTAACAAAACATTTTATGTAAAACTATTTACACAACTTGATCCCAGAAAACTCTTACACACTTCAGTATTAATACAATAATAGGCATTGTTTGACACCTTAATTACAACATATCATACACAGGCTTGGTTCTTAAAAGGTACTATCATACAAAAAGCAAATATTAATACAAAGTGCGAAAACCGAATTCTCACTAATGATATGTGTACTCATTACGGTGGCTACAGCCCGGCACGGTGCAAAGTTAAAACTGGCCCGACCGGGCGTTTTCAGATGGTGCGTGTTCCCGGCCTAACAGCACACTCTGCCACTGGAGCCAACCGACATTCGCCCAACTGGCAACACGCCGTGCTACGGGGAACGTAGCCAAACACATGACGCGATGAGGGGAGCGTTCTGCTTATTGGTCACGTCATTGCATACTTACGTTGACCGCCTCAACTCCACACCGAAGTAAGCTCTTAGAAGCGAAATCGGGTAGTGTTTCCTTCCATGTAACAGTTCTATATCACAGGAAATGGCCCTCACATCTGATTTAAGGCTGTTCACGATAAAGTGAGCACTTTCGAAATCACCCGTATAAAAAGTCACTGCTCCCACCTGCGGGCGCCCTGAGTGACATGCGCCCAGTAAATTTGATAACGATGGATGGGAAAGTAGTTCCCTATCTTAACGTCGAATAAAAAGTGTTAGGTAATCATTTATTATGACGTAAATGATCTCTTTCGCTTTCTGCTTTTTTTAGTACATCGAAATGTAAAAATGAGCAGATTTGTAAGATATTTACTTTTCTAACAATTTCACAGATTTACTTGACCGACGCATGAATAAAGTGACGAGGCCCGTGACAATATTAATTTTACATAAGGCTGAAGATTACACAACGTGCAAACAAGTTGGGCTTTCAAAAGTGACAATTTTACTGTCACTATAGTTCAATTTCTGTGGAAAATGTCTTATTCGCAAGGACAGAAGAATTTCGGGAATACATTTGATGGAAAGAACCGATTTAAACACGTGTAAATTTAAGCTAATTTTGAAGTTATATATCCTGGAGAACTCGTAGCCTTCAAAGCGAAACGGCTGATATTCCCGACGGGGAACATGGCGGACGTTGACCACCGAGTTATTTGGGGGCTCTCCCATTACCCCTGCTCCTTCATTCTGCCGATGCTCCAACTTCATGTCACTCCACTCTCGACGACGCGGCGTTCAAGATAACGTCGACCAAGAACTCTCGAACCAGATCCCGGACATCTCAGTGGCGGTACTAAACCTGCGAGAAACAAGTACCAAGTACCAATTCCTGTGCTGCGTGGTCAGGGGTAAAAACAGCAATTCACTGACGTAGCCAGCAGCTAGTGAACAGATTACTGAGGATAGAGGATGCTATAAGACGCCTCGGTGGTCTAGGCAAAGCACCAGTGAACGTGCGGAATTGTCCAACGATAATCTTTTGTAGCTACGGCCGTTCGGTAAATTCCGTACCAAGCGTCGAGTGACGAATTATGTTCCGCCATGTTGTTGGCGGGTTCGGCCAGCTGGATTTCAGGACACACGCAGCAGGTATTTTTCTGTATACTTGGCTCTTCTGTGATGATTTGCAGACCTAACAGAGCATAAGTGGTGCTTCGTTCCATACTGTTGTGATGACACGAGAAGACCTTAGTTTTACAGCCTTCCTTAACATGCCCTTGCACGTGATATTGTAACGTTGCCAGTATGAATAAAATTGCAGAAATTGGGGCGTTTTGCTGCGTAAAACAGTAGGAATACCCTCCCCCGACCGGAAACAGGACACGAACTGTGCAATGCACTGTTGATACAGGGCTTTGTAACACCCTGGACGGCGTCAATTTGTTGCTGTGACATCTACCTAATAATATACACTAGATGGGACTAAGGCAGTGACGTGAAAACCACGGTAACAACCTTTTAACTTAGCCCTTCGCAACAAATAAAGGTGGGGATTACTTGGCTAACAATATAATAGCAAGCGTAGATTTTTGTTACAAATAACATAACTATTATATACCATAAGGCTCTCCCAAGTCCAAACGAGATAGTAAGTTCTTTTGTACTGTAAATAGACCTTGTACTTGTATGTGATATATGGTTTCATTATTTTCTTATATTCAACAAATCATCTGACTTAGTTTTTTCTAATTAATTAACTGCCCACGCCAATTTGAGTCAAGCGTTGTTTAACGTTAAAACGAACGCACATAAAAATGTAATATGAAATTATTTAGTTTTGTCAAAACCAATATTTCCTATAATTCTCAGGTGTAGCGGGGTTTATTTCATCTCCTAATAAGTTCGGAACAGATGAAGAATGTGAAGGTGAGGTAAAAAGACTACGCATGTACAAGAGGTGAAGATTTGTGATGGGGTAGTACCGTAACTACCCATGTTAATGATGTGAAGAATATCAATGTTTAGTAGGTACTACGAGTACTCACATGCAAAATATGATACATGTGAAGATGTGGTACTGCGGGTACTCACTCAGTGTTAAGAGGCGAAGAATGTGAATTCGTGGTACTGTGACTACTAATATGCAAGAGGTGAAGAACATGAAGTTTTAATACTGTCACTAACCACGTGCAAAATGCGAAAAATATAAATAAATAGCGCACTGCAGCGGCGGGAAAGCGACTCTCTAATTGATGCCCTCAAGAGGAGAAAAAAACGATACATACGAGATCAACCACCAATACGCACTGTAAACTATTTTCAGTTTCGCAACCAAGTACCAGCTACTGATGAATAGTTGCAAGTAAAGTTGGCGATGTCTAGTGCCTTTTCCGTGATGTTTTCCAATAACACACCGGTGTCCAAAACGTGGGACTGCAGCTCAATCTGCAATTCGTACGAAATGAACCCATACAGGCTGGTTTGTAACTGTTCACAAAATGTTCTCTATCGATGATACTGTATAATGCTAATTGTTGGTTTTTGCTGCACTGTATGGCTGAATCAATAATCTCAATCGGTTCATCTGCTGACAATTACTGAAACAATTATGGAAATAAAAATGGACACTGTGTCCGAGGCAGTGAAACCACTTTAAATCAAGAGAAAAACAGCATTGCTGCAAAGCAACTGTGTTACTATAACCATTAGTATAATACCTATAATTTCCCTAAAGTAAGTTTCACTTCTATACAGACAAATTCCACTTACTTGAAGCAACTTGTTACTACATGATCTTGTGAGTACTCGTGTACCCAGAAGGAATGGAAACCGGCATACTCTCAACAGTTCACGAGGCACCACTAAAAGTCATCCTTTCCTGCAGCTCATATAACCAAGTTTTCGCAGAAGTTACACAATAATTTCATCTCCTGTACTCTGTTCCTAGTTAATGAACATTCATATTGGTTAGCTTCTTGTGTTTGTCCATTGTATTTCTTTCCTCTAATATACTATGTGGAATTTTTGGGAGATGTAAATGTAGTGAAAATATATACATACTTAGAGAAATGTATAGCCTTAATTCAATATGTAAATCCTACTAATTTGTTGTCAACTTTATTCACTTCAAGTATTTCGGTTCGTGTTAATATATAGCTGGGCATTTTTCAGAGGTTGATTTCGAAAGTGCTTTTCTAAGGCTCTACTTCAGCTCTTATATAGGAATTAGTTGTTTTCGTGTGATGATTTCCGTTTCAAGGTAATTATTGTGTATTTCTGACGTCAGAAATTTTAAATTTAAATAGTTACTTAACTTTCTGTAGGCCTTACTTAATTTTACTTTGTGTTATTTGGTAGTTTTAAAAACGCAGGAACTTATTAATTTTCCAGAGTTTAAATTAAGTTTTCCTTTAACATTTCGCATTTGATGTCCGTACTGCAGAGTAAGACAACTAGCTAAATTTCTGCAATGGCCCTTTTTCTTTTAAGTATACTCCACAAAATTTTAAATCAGCAGAAAATTGAACTATCCTATTTGGTGTGTGACGCTGAGCTTTAACTGCGAACCAGTTTCCCCGTTTTTTTCTTGAGTGCGAACATAAGGGGCCAAACGAATAGTTTTCGTTGTAGTGTGAGTGAGTCCGCTCCATGGTGGCCTCCAAAAAGGGGGGGGGGGCGGTACCCCTTGGAGCAGCGCGCCCAGCTGTTGCGGCAAGATGACGGCCGGGCGCGTAATTTGAGAAGTTTAGGGCGATGCGACGCGACGCCAGCGATGCAACGAGCGTCATTATGACGGCTGCGCCATAGGGCCTCGTCGAAGGTGAACTTAGGATTCGGTGTCAGAGGGGCGGGGGATGGTGCAGGGGTGAAGGGCTAGAGGGTTATTACCCCCTCAAGTCTCACCCATTCCGCTAACCCCCCCCCCCCCCCCCCCTTCACCATTTAACAGCAGCACGACTACCTCGAAGGAGTCAAGAGACTCCCCTACCTTCTCTGGCGACTTCGACGGCCTTGAACACTCAAGATTTCTTCTGCCGAAGATACTCTGGTACAATTTGCTTTTTGAAACCTGAGGCACAGTCGCTATACGAGTAGTCGTGGAAGAGTTGTTACTGTATTACCAATGAGCTACTTTTCTGCCAATAACGCTATAAAAATAACGTGGGTATAATTTGGCGTTGAAGGTTGTTCACGATAAAGTTAGCACTTTCGAAATGAACCCTAGAAAAAAGTCACTGCCCCTAAAAGCATTTGTTTTAATGGGCGCACTGGGTGACATTTGCCCAGTAAAGTTGGTAACGATGAATGGAAAACAGTTCCATATCTTAACGTCGAATAAAAATTGTTAGGTAACTATTTGCGATAACTTAAATTATTTCTTTAAATTTCTGTTTTTTAATGCATTAAAGTGTGAAAATGAGCAGATTTGTAAAATATTTGTTTTCCAAAAAATTTCACAGTTTTACTTGACCGACGCACGAATAAAGTGATGCGGCGCATGGCAATGTTAATTTTACATAAGGCGGAAAAATACATAACGTGCTTACAAGTATATCTTAAGCAAGACTTTCAAAAGTGTTCATTTTACCATGAATAGCCTATAGAACACTGTGATTTTTGTAGATCTGCTCTAATATAGTTTTTTAAATGTAAATAGAATATATTCAAGTTAGTCGAAATATTTTATTTACATAGAAGGTTATGCAGGTCTGTTGAAAATCTAATTTTAATCAAATCACTCGTCATTATTGACCATGAGGTTTTAATAGTTGTATTTTTCATGAGCGAGTCAATGTTATGGGCATACTCAGAAGACGAAAATCTACCTACTGCGTCTTTAGTTCGCAGATTTACAGTTGTTAAGTCAGTCAACTCTATCCGCCACTGCAGAAAATCAGTATTTCTGTTGTACTCCCACTTACCTTCCAACTATTAGTTTACACTAGACCGAACACACTTACTGTGCTGTGAAACGTTAACTAACGGCTGACTCTCGACCAATAGAGTGGTAATTCTCCTATGACCGAAAAAAGTGCGCTTACTTACGCAAATTAATTAAAATAATTTCGTGTGTTTTGTGCCATCAAGAAGAATTACCTTTGTAAAATGACGACAAAACTCGAACTATATTGCAGAGTTATGAAAGTGATAACTTCATTTCGGGATGTCAGTCACACCTTGATTAACCTTCCGGTATAAAACTTGGTGTTTGTACGTAACACAGGAAAAAACAAATCGCCTTCTACTGCAACCGATGATAAATGAGATGCGGTCGGCAGGCCTTGTTAGAATCTTTGATGTTTAGTCGTATTTTGAATCATTCAAGCTGCGATACACATTTTCGCGGCAGGATGATTTTTTAAAATGTTACTTATCTTAGTTGCGTATAAGTGACAGACTTCCACGATTGAAAGAAACCTAATTTTTAATTGGCCCTGTCAACGTATGGAATACCAGATTTCCAACAAATACACGCAGTCAACAGTCAAAGGAAAGCTGTAGAATTTAGATCTGTCTGATCATTTTAATAATTTTGCGGCAATCACGAGCTACTACTTACTCGTATTCGCGAAGTCACAGATCCTAATATCATCGGTCACATAACGGATTGTTCTCGCTCACACATTTCCCTGTTTCGTAGAGCTCCGCGGTTAGACAGCTTTGCCTCCTACCACGGCGAACTGGGTTCGCGTGAGTGAATGAAGAGATTTGGACGGCTCTTAACAGCGAGGTCTTGAGAGCCGATGAGGGTGATTGAAGTGAGTATGGAGCAGCGCCGGTATGAAGGGGTGGGGGGAAACGGGAGATCACTGAGAAAACCCGCCGACCAACGACATCGTCCGGCACGATTGCCACGTGCGAAAATCCGGTGACCCGGCCGGGGATCGAGCCCTGTTCGCCTTGATGGGAAGCGAGTGTGCTAATCGCTCAGCCACCGCGGCCCCAACTGGGTTCGACACTCGGATAAGCCGTCCCAGGATTTCCTGAGTGGGCAACAGGGTAGATATTGGCGTAGTCAGGTGAATTTCCTCTGAACACACCACTTTTCACCCACAACTACACCTTACGATGTAACTGGAGAATGAAATATTTCCCATTTTAATTGCCAATATTCCGTTTGAAAAGCACGCAGGTCAATTTTTCACTGATACCTCTTGAAAATTTACAACTTAATAAGTACTTAAACAGAAAGAATGTGGCAACAAAGCGATATTAATTTCAACGGGCTGGGGCACCCGTTTTTAGTGAAAATATTCCATGAATATTTGTTCTCCAAAACACTTTAGTTCTGAACCACATCTGTAATGGGATGATTTTTAACTACCCCGCGTCGTAGGTGTCTGCCAACCAATCACAGACGTTCAATGTGGGAATAAATGAATCCTGATTGGCCCATTCAGGTAATAAACAAGCTTGTCACGTAACACGCCGCCAATGACTAAAGGAAAGATGTAGTTGTGTAACTAGGATATTGAAGCTCTAGCTTGTGTGTAAATCTTTTCACGAGAAACAAGCTGCCCGAACTTATTACTTGTAATAACTGATAGCCTGTATAGTTGTCAATGTATTCACGTTTGCTTTAATGAACATTACATTTTATTATCTTTTGTTACACATACTTACATATTTACTGAAACCTGATGCTTCTTACAAAATGGGAACGTAGTGGGAGTTGCTTTACACACACACAAAGAAAAGGAGAGGGGGAAGGTTTAAAGCAAAATTCAGTGATAATTAGCATAAGAGAATGACAATTAATGAATCTCTTGTCCGTTCAGCATATTGGCGAATAGCAGATTTTTAAAACTTCTCAGAAGAAATTTTTACGTGTGAAACTATCTTAGTGTTCAATTATGGAATTTTTTAAACATAGAAAAGATTAAAAGTATGAAACATTCAGTTTTGTGTGTGAACTACTAATTGCATGATTGTAGTTTTCCCTAATCAGTTATGGTTCACTACGGGAGTTAGTATTAAACTTTCAGTGGTTCGATTGGCGCAGTCGGTTGGTTCGTTGCCGGTCTGTGGTGTGGAAGGTTCTGGGTTCGAACCCCAGGTAAGGCGTGGGTATAAGTTTACATTAATTCATAAGCCAGTTGGTAAGCCGTCCCCTGATAAGCCTTCTGACATAACAACGGTGGATGTTATTAAGCCCTTTCCGATTCAGTGGCTCTACCTCGTCAATGTACATGAAACCTTAGCTATGACGGTACCAATTAGTGAAAATAGGTGCTATTTTTATTGCTTCCATGTTTAACATCGCTCTATATAGCATTAAATTATACTCTATGATATTAAATTTACAAAAGAAAAAATAAAGGAAAATAAATTAAAATCACACAATAGCATTTTTACTTGGGATTCATTTGAATTATTTATAATGTTTCGCTACACACAAGGGTGCACGAAATATTTTTTAATGCCGGTATAGAGCAGTATAATTAATTTTTATTAACAGTGAATTTATATCAAGTGCGCGATTAAGGAACGTTTAACCACATGCCTCGCTAGGTATGCATATCTGGTATATCTAGTCAAATTATATTTAAAGTATAAATTGAAATGTAATGCCAACTGATTTAACCGAAACCGTCAGTATGCATTCCCAACCTGAATGCCTTTTGACACAAACATTATGGGCTAACAACTAGCGAGTCTGATGACGGAAATTAGTATGTTTCACTCTTTGGTCTTTGGTTGTGAGTGTAGTCTTGAGTTCGAAGCATATACTGATATTAGGTATACCGATCCATAGACTAAAGATTAGGTAGACAGCTTATTCGTCTTTTGCGCACGTACCCAACATTGTCCTACCCCAAAGGAACATAACTCTCAATGTCACATGGTCAACAGTAATGAACATGTTGGTTTATATATTTATTTTAAAATGGCAATCACTATTGTATTAATAAAATACTTTTACCACGTTCAATTTAAAGAAAAATCATTTCAAATTGGTTAGAACTAGTATAAAACCATCCCAAAAGTACTTGTTTAATAAACAGAATTCTAACCTCAAACCTAATCCATGCCATTTTTGCAAGCTGTATTGGCAGAAATGGAGTTCAATGTTGGGACATGGTCTACCGCATCTTTGGTCTATGGACAGATCTGGCTGGCCGCGCACAACCAATCTCCTAGTCCCAATATTGAACTGCTTTTCTACCAACACGTCGAGCGAAAACGGCATGGTTTGGATTTTATACATATATCTATATGTATACGTATTTCCTCTAACCAATTTGTAATGCAGTTTGACTAAATCCAAATTGGAAAAAGTATTTTATTCATATAATATGCCTAGCGCTTGTCATTAAAAATTTAAGATATAAACAAACACTTTCATTACTGTTGACCATATGACTTTGGCAGTTTTGTATGATTGGGGTAGGTCAATACTGGGTACATCTGCAGAAGACGAAGATGCGGCCTATTCATCTTTAGTCTATGGTTCGAAGGCGATTAGCCACATAATATAGTTATTACCTGCCGTGAGTTCTTCTACCCTAACATCAGCAATTGCTAGTAAATTTCATTACTTCGAACATTCACCTTCCCCCCTTCAAATGAGACCTCGGTAGACGTGGGGTTACGCTCTCCCCCTGGCCACACCGGAATGATCCGGGATGGATCTCCGGAGACTTCCAACCCAGACTTCAGCATGTGAGGAATATGGTGGAAGTGGCCAATGTGTAGTGTGTTTTCTCGGTGTACTCCACCTCCAGCAATGTAGTCCACTCCTACCTCCTCCTTTGTGCTGACCCGTTCAACACCACGTTCAGGACGACGGCGAACTTAGGGGGCTCCAACACAAACAGGTATCAATGCGCTGCGAACTTACCACCCCCCCCCCTCCGACGGTAGTGATCATCTCTTACCTGACATTCAGAACAAGTTTCTTATTCGATATCGAGTACAGGCAGAATAAGAGAAGTACAGTCCCCACGAGCACGTGTCAGCTGGCTGCGACACCGGCCAGTTTCCAGCGACCGCGAATTCCACAGAGTGGACGCCGCTGCCTGTTCCAAATGGGACGAGCAGACGATGAAAAAAAAAAAAAAAAAAAAAAAAAGAAGCCAGACAAAAAATGGGGGATAGGCCAGGAATCCAATCCCTCCAGGAGAGATTTACAGCCCTCGCGACTGTAGCCAGGAGATTTTTTTTAACGACCAATAAGCCTCTCCCCCGGATTGGTCCTCTCCGCTCACCTCCTCCGTTTCTTCCCTCCCTCCCTCCTCCCACACACATACGCGCGCGCGCACACACACCTCCGGGCTCCGAACATGGTTCCACCGCCAAAATAAATGCGGGGAGCGAGTGGCGCAAACAATTACCAGTTCCTTTTATCCCGGCGCTTCCTCCACTCGCCTCCACCAACTATCTCAACTCCGGCACAATGTTTAAATTGCGGTCGGAGCAGGAATTTACCTCTCCTTCACCTCCCCTCCCCCCTTTTTCTCCGGGTGGTACCACCACCGCACCCTCCCTTAACGGCGCGGGCATAAAAATTCTTGCTCGCGGTGGACGAGTGCGGCACTACACCGACTCTTTTATCCGGGCACAATGCCGCAGAGGGTTGCAGGGCGACTGGCTAGGTGAGGGGGCGGTAGGGGTGGGTTGGACGCCATGAATCACGCCGTCGCCATGTGTAAAGGGCCGTGTTAGGGCTGTGACTATCATCCCGCAGCGCGTACAATAGTCGAGTCTTACATCAGCTGGGCGTGAGGATGGGATGGCTACCTACCTCTCCACACACACAAACACACACACACTCACATCTCATTGGACAAGGACGCAAAGGGGGTTTGGGCCAGCAAGCAGGCGTGTTTGAATGAGTCTACAGCAGGCAGCCGGTGGTAGAGAGACTTGGCAGGTAGTTGGGCTTAACGTCTCGTCGACAGCGAGGTCATTAGAGACGGTGCAAGTTGTACAGGGAAGAGTTATTGGGATAGTAATCGGCCATGGCCTTTGTTAGGGACCCATCTCAGCATCTGCCTAGAGTGATTTCGGAAAACCATGGAAAATCGAAATCAGGATGGCTGGACCGGGAATCGAACCCGAATGCGAGTCCAGTGAGTTACCACTGCGCCACCTCGCTTGGCGGAAAGACTTGGGCGACTCTCAACACTTTCAGTCAAAAATAAATTTTACATTTTAAGCGTTGCAACAAAGAAATCTTTTGGTGAGAACTGTACTGATGTTCAGACGACGATTGGTCTTATATCAGGACCAGTAGGAATCTATCTGTGCTTTATGTTACTGGCAGCACCGGTTTATGAGGCTACGGAACATTGCCTCAGCAATGAATTATGTCTTCCACACGTAGGAAACCAAGTGCTGGCCATTCAAGACACTTTCATATGCGACGTCTCATATAGAGGACACATTAACTGACACTCATTGTACTAAATCTGTTCCTAGATATGGAATTTCTGATAATATGTTAGTAAGATATCTGTCCTAATGGTAACACAAATTTGAGCCAATAAAGGTGAAACGAGGTGCGCAAAGAGCTGTGCTGGAATGCAAGGGCGGGGAAATAATGGGTGATCTCCGGGAAAACCCACCAACCAGCGGCATCATTCACCTGTACGATTCCCGCATGTAAAAATCCGGGAGCGAGTCGACCGGGGATCGAACCCGGTTTGCCTAGGTCGGATGCGAGTATTCTAACAACTGCACCACCGTGGCCCTGGTCAGGCATCCGATTGAAGAATTAGAGGAAGAGGTGTTCTCCTACCAGATGGCGCCACAGGTTTTGGCAGCCAACGTCACACTAAGGGCGAGTTCTCAGTTGAAAAATAATTAGTTTACTTGACAATAATACGGTGCGTAGTTGAGAAAAGAAGCTGTTAAAACTTAATGCGCTAGTTTACAGCAGACAATAGCATGCTGCGCGTTGGTTAAGAGTATGCTTAGATTGAATATTGCATGCTGAGTAAAAGTTTATTATAAATGGTCAATCGGAGCATTGCGGAAAGTTGGCAATGACAGGTCATATAGCAACCAAAAAAATTGAAAATTCGTATTTTCAGTATAGTCAATTTAATTATTGTTATAATTGGTTGCAAATGGAAGTAATATTAAAAATATATATCTTTTAACAAGTATATCTTATTTAGATATTTGCCGACTCGAAATGCACCCTAAAAAGAAAAGAACATTTTTATATTTCTTGTTTAGCACGAAAAGAACCAGAATTTAATTTTCTTTCTGACATTGTTTTTATTTTCAGACATATTTGCAAATAAATTAAATAAATTAACATATTAATCAATTTCACAAATACTTTTTTTCAGAGTAGAGCTTCTCACCATGCTACTTTATGTACATTTGAAATATGTAAAACTCAATTTTAGAGAAACCGTAATTTAAGAGAAACGTAAACTTTTCGCATTTACGCCAGTTTGTACAATAACATGTATAAAAATGATATACAAATATATCTCAGAAGCCGCAATTTTTATCATTAAACTTTGAATAATATACGAAGCCACAAAACTTCTCTCTCTTACACACGTTTAGCATTACTATGGGGATACTCAGCGTCAATAAAAGTAGCTAAGAAATGGTGGTTCTGGGGCACTGGCGTCCTACCGCGGATCGGCGGTCATCTCGGATGACGTCACACCGAAACATCCCGCTCTGTCATTCATTGTCAGCAGCGGCCATCTTAGATTTCTCTTTTTTCTTCGAAAATTTCCCGTTTTTCCCTGTCCCGACTTCCTGCTCTATAATTCCACCTCGTTCGTTCATGCTCTTGCATTCAGATTATTTTACTTCTCGCTCTAGCATCCTGGTTTCCTTTTCTCATGTTCTCTCATTCCTTCCTTTCTCGCTCTTGCATTCTATCGCTTCATTTTCTCGTATTACTTCTGGTCTCTTTTATTTTCTCTCTTGACTCCCGGGGGCATCCTGGAAGAGATCCGAGTTACAGAATTGTTCACGCTCGACAGTTCATAAATTAAAACCAACAATGATTATATGTGAGCCGTAAGGCATACTTGTTGCATGCGCGGTGCGATGTATGGCATATTTTGGTATGCCTGGCATCCTGGCGGAGATCGGAGATTTACACAGAAATACACATGCTCGAATGCACAGAAAAGTTGGATATACAGATTAACGTGACGAGCACGATCATCGTGCATGTATACTCCGCAATTGTCTCTGTGTGTATGCATGGATGCATGCATTTTACATGCGAATAGAGCTTTTAATTATTTTCCAGTGCTGAAAGGACAAAAATATGCATAGCACAATTACTATTAATTTATATACAAAACTTTAACACATATTAAAAGTGTGTGCATGTGCATGTGCATAGTGCCTGCAGTTTTTTTTCGCGATAAGTTTATTATCTGGGGAGTGCGAGTATTTACTTTATTTCATCTCCCATCAGTCCCCATGCAATGGTGGTCGTGTGGTTTAGATGTCGGACTGGCAACGCAAGGGGTGTCAAAATAATCCCGCATGCCTCTGGCATTTTTTGAGTTCCGAAATGACACCCAATTAAAATAATAATTCCCTGAACTCCTGGCAGTCACCGTTAGAACTACACTCCCCGATGCTAGCGCACCTCTGCAAGCGACAAGTGAACCAACATACACAAAATGGCAGCATTGATACGAGCGCACCTAGCTTCGAACTGTAGAACTTCATACACTCTGGTGATGGGCACGAGAATTTAATATGACCACCTACAGCAGCCAACTGGCGGAATGCGAGGTAATTAAAGAAAGAGGAATAAAAGAAGGTAAGTGGTATAAAGAAAGGAAACTAGAAGGAATATGAGAAAACAAAGGGATAGAATGCAAGAGGGAGAACAGGGGTGGGAGACCAGAGAGAAAATAAAGGGGACTAGAAGGAATATGAGAAAACCAAGAGATAGAATGCAAGGGAGAAAGGAAGGAATGAAAAAGCATAAGAAAATCAGAATACCAGAGCATGAAGTAAAAGAATCGGAATGCAAGAGGATGAACAAACGGGGTGGAATGATAGAGCAGGATTTTGGGAATATGAAAAAAGGGAAATTGTCGAAGGAAATAAGGGACCTTCCAAAATGGCCGTTGCTTACGAGGAATGAGAGAGCAGGAGGTTTCGGAATGACATAATCCAAGATGGTGGCTGTGAATCCCCGATCCCGGCAAGGATGCCAGTGCCCCAGAACCACCCTTTCCTAGCTACTAATAATGAATGTTATTTCAGGTGTTTTTTAATATGGATTTCAAACGTGGGCAATCAACCGTAAATTGCATATAGTCTTAAACTTTATTCATACACACGTGGGAATGATGTCAACAGGCGAAGCCGTATTACGCGTTGCCGTAAAATACATCATCATCCTGTGTATAGGAGTGTGTTCATTAAAAGGTTTCGTTTGGCACCGAAGTTACCATCCTATTACTGTAACACTGTTACGTACCAGACACGAAACACACCTGTGGACAGTATGTAAAATAGGCATTCTGATAAACATATACCTGTATTAACACGTGAAACAATAAGATATGTATTACTAAAGTGTTGAAACCATGAAGAGTACAAAAATATATTAATTGAAAACCAACGTAAAAGTTTGTAAAAATAAGCAAGCAAAATGCATAAGAACTATTTTAAACTCCGGCGCAATTTGCTTTCATTTAGCAATTTATATGTCTTTAAAGATTAAGTAGAGAATTAATTGAGTACGAGTTTCAGTTTGCTGTAAATTGCAGTGGTATGAGTTTTTGTCTAGGTTTTCTTTACCTCTTAAATCGAAGAAATTGCTTAAATGATCAAACTAACTTTGGTATAACTGCTATTTAGTAATATACCAGCTTATATTCTGCTATTATGTATATTTACTTAAATATTCGCTCGCATTAGTTTTTTTCCAACATAGAAGTAGTATTGTTTTGCAGAACGCTACCGCTGCAGCACAGCGTTTTTAAAACAAAGAAAGGAAGTAATTGAAAACACTGCTAAGTGAAAAAGCGAAGAATGATTGGGGGGGGGGGAGGTGCTAACGCATTCCCTTTCTGAATTGTTCCGCTTCTAAAATATTATTCCTGGGGCGAAACCGAAAGCAAACACAGGCGGGCAGCAGGTCTCGTGGCTTTCCAAATAACACATTTCATGCGGAGAGACAAGTTTAAACCCGGCGAACAAAGAGACAGGGGGCACGTTTTAGCCGCACGCCGGATGAAATTTTAATCTGGGCCCTGCTAAAGCCAGCGCGGCGGGGCGCGCCCTATGTGCGGTCGAGTCAAGAGACTGCAGTAAGGATGTAATTATTGCACGTAACAGCTTCGCGCCGTAATCTACCGCTGAGTCGGCGCCGCGGCCCCACAATGCACACTCCAATAATTACGCCGTGCATTTTTTAACACTCCCCAAATACTTTCATTACACCGCGCTTACGATTTAGATAACACTACGGCGAGCAAAGAATCTGAACGGTTGGAATTATTTAAACAAGAAAACACCTGCAAGGCATAAAACCCCAATTTCAATTAGTTAATTCTAATAATGCTAATATTACAAATTTAAAATTAAATAAGTGCTGCTGGTTTTCACCACGGAATCGTAATTAGAGTTTGTTTTATGAAAGTGAAGTAATTTAGCCGGCTCTTAACATCGAGATCTTGAGAGCCGATCAGGGCGAAGATAGGTGAGTGGAGCGGCGCCGGAATGCCAGAGCGGTGGAAACGGGAGATTGCCGAGAAAACCCGCCGATCAGTAGCATCGTCCGGCACGATTCCCACATGCAAACGTCCGGTGTTGACTCCGCCGGGAATCGAACCCGGTTCTCTTTAGGTGGGAGGCAGGCAGTCAAACCTCTACACCACAGCGGTCGATGTTTTATGAAAAAAAAAATGCATATTCATGACAAACAAAAATTACTGAGAGGTATGGTTTGATGTTGCACGGTGCAGAAAGGTTTAAAGTCCACAAAAAAAATTTTTTTTTTAGCATTTCGATGTACAAATATTCCAAGTCATATTGGAATTGGGTCTGTACCCTAACAGTTACGTTCTCCCTGTCACATTCGATGATTGCCACCTAGGTCTCTAAATAAGATAAATATTTAACTTCCATAACAAAATATGTCGCTACGTTAAACACTTTTCCTACTGTAGGTTCGCAATTCGACAAACAAAATTGCTGTAATCCATATCCGCAAGCTGGCGTATACTGTTCATTAGAACTGCTTGTAATATCAATTACATTTTTTGGAGCCAAGGACCGATTTTTTATTTGCAATCTTACACAGAAAACATTTATTCTGAGATCTATTTTTCTACGTATTCATATAGCTTCTAAACCTAAACCGCGTATATATTTTTAGAAACGGTGTTTAAAAAAAGCCGTTTGTAACTATGCTGGAGTGCTCTAAAATTGTGTTTCTAATATGCATGGCGTATTGAAAGCACTCAACAGCCTTCGTGTCTAATTTGTGTTCTTTTCATAGATCAGAATATTGAAAGCAAGTTTAATAGTTCTGTTTAAGAACCTGTATTTCAAACACTCTGTATAACAGTTCCAGCGCCAGTTAGACGGGAGCATTAAGATCTACACAACAGTATCCCATATCTTTTTACATGATTAAATATTGACTGCATTTATTATTACTCTCCGTCTACTGCTGGGATAGGAAAACGATTCACAGTTTACACTTTAAAACTGGCTGTTGCTGGAGTGGCATGCGCACTTTACCCTATATTTCCTCTACGCCATCAATTTCACAGCTGCGGGAGAACGATTCCTTGCACTGAATAATTTTTTCACCAATTTCTTACCAGGATCGTGTTCCAAAATGGTACTCTGAGAGTAGAGTGTGGAATCATAGATTAAGAGCTGAACAAAGTTAGAATAAACGTGTTTTTGGAACGAGCCAGTAAATATAATTACAGAAAGTTTCTTCTGTTTCGAATGCAATGAGTAACTGTTGTTACGTGAAATTTATCTATCTATGACAACGCCGCTTAAAATATCCAAGCTTCACTTAATATTGAAAGTTGAAAGATTATTATAAACAAAAGGTTACACTTGCGGTAACCTTATCCTTAATGTTGTATCCAAAATGCAACAGTATATAGTAGGTATCTTTTAAAAGAGTAACAAGTAGTCAATCACCGGTCATCTGCACTTTTCTATCTGTGCCTGTAACCAGAGCCAGAGCGCGCACACAGTCTTTCATTTCTCTTACTTAAATTAAAACTTGCACCATATCCGGTTCTACTTTTCATTACTCGCCGAAATAAAGTGTGGCGAGGTACTCAGTGTAATTAATCTGCAGTTTCGGGACACTACAAAGACAAAGTAAAGTATTCACTCATATTCTTTTTCGGACAGCCAAAGAGTAGGTATAATTTTCGCGGAGGCAACGTTTCGCACCGCCATGCAGCGAATGAGCCTAATATTTCACAATTTCGAAATCACTTTAAGTGCTCCGCTTTGCTGCCGCAAGAAGTGCTTTGCAGATGTTCGGTTGAAGAGACGAGATTCCAAAACGTTTGGACGTTTTGCAACGGTACCTAAACACGAAAATCATTCTAGAAACGTCTCGTGCTCAAAACCCTGTCTAAAATTCTCTTTTCAAACCCCGAGTAATTTGTCGGCTGTGAAAATATCCTAAAAAGGCGTTTCCAGAATCGGTTTTAGCTGCTGAGTTATATGTACAGTTCACGGTTGTCTTCAGAGACACATAAAACTGTTACCTTTAATAAGAGTGCCTTAAGAACATAGGATGACCGCATAAAGTCACGTTGAGGCGGGTCGGCGATGGGCGGACTGCACGGCCTTGCGCTTAGAAGCTCAGATTCGTCCCTACAGTTCGCAGGTTCCGAGGCCTGGGAATCGTAATGTAGCTGCAGGATGGCGGAATATTAAGGGGACTTCTTAGTAAAATACCGTCTATAAAATCAGTGTTTGCGTCTATACATATACCTAAGGAAATACATATGCTGAGAATACGAAGTTTTTCGAGGAAACGTAAAAACTAATTTATCCACAGCTGCCACTTTTTGCTTTTTTCCTATGAAATATTTCCAAAGTTAAAAAAATAGTGAAAATATTTTTAAAAGTATGTTTAGGGACTTCATGTATAGTTTCCTCAAAATAAATTAAGGGATCGCGGTGTAATGTTCAGACAACTCGTCTTGCCCCTAGCGAACCGGGTTCGATTCCGTGCGCCCCAAATCTCTCCACTTAAAAGAAAGAAGAAAATTACAAAGTGCCGCCTGTAGTTTAATGCAATTCCGTAAACTTGCATCGCGTTTGATAATATCCTACTGTTACAAATCAAAATTGCGAGAAACACAGCTTCTCGGAAACACACATCCCAATGCTTCCTTACGGCAAGACGTCACTTCGAGTGGAGAGATTTGGGCGGCTCTTAACATTGTGGTCGAGAGTCGATGAGTGAGGTGAGCGAGGTGAGTCCGGAACAGCGCCGGAATGCAAAGGCAGCGGAAATGGAAGATCCCCGAGAAAACCCACCGACCAGCGGCATCGTCCGACACGATTCCTACATGCGAAAATCCGGGGGGGGGGGATAGTTTTACTGTGCATTCTCATTAAGGTTGAACTATAGAAACTGCCTATGGATCACTGCACCAGACTATACAATGTACAAATTTAATAAAAATGAAGTAATACAGACACCATCAAAACTATCAGAAAAGTGCGATTTATGCTGTATATGAAAGACGAATGTGTGTGTGTGTGTGTATATATATATAGCAACATTATAACATAAAAATAATCGATTTAAATTGTCAGTATTATTAACTAAATTTAAGCGCATTTCCATTCTGGATGCTTCACAAAGAAGAATTTGCAAGATAATCTTCGGCATGGGCTATCGTTATAATGTTTGCTATGACTGTGTGTAAGAAAACTGTAATAATAATGTCAGAAATAATTTTTATAATTATTTTATGTGCGTCCATTTGTCACAAACATTCATGCCTGAAACTGACGTAAATAAAGTTAATTATAAAATTAATATGATGCATATTACTACGATTTTATTACATATGATTATAGTAAATATGATGATCTTTCTTGAAGAAGATTTCCTTGTAAATTCTTCTTTCTGAAGCATCCAGAATAGAAATGTGCTTAAATTTGATTACAATTTTAATAATTTTTTTTTTAGATTTTAAAAGTGTATTTTAGTAAAATATTTTATAAAGTTAAAAATATATACATTCTTATTTCATATACAGCATAAATGGCACTTTTCTGACAATTGTGACGTAGTGCTACTTTTTTTACGAGTTCTTCACGTTGTACTGTCGGGTGCAGTGCTCTATAGGCGTTTGATTTACTTCAACCTTTAACGGGAGCGTATGGCAAGGTTCCGACCCACGTGTAAAGGCTGGTCACAATAAAGTGAGCACTCTTGAAATCAACCTTAGAACAAATGTCACTGCTCCTACCTGCATATATTTTAACTGGCGCATTGAGTGACATGCGTCCAGTAAAGTTGGTAATGATGGATGGGAAGTAGTTCCGTATCTTAAACGTCGAATAAAGAATGTTAGGTAACCATTTCTGATAACATAAATTATTTTGAATCTTTCGCTTTTTTAAAATGATTCTAAGAGTAAAATTTTGCAGATTTGTAAAATATTTACTTTTCTAATAATTTCACGGTTTTACTTGACCGACGCATGAATAAAGTTATGAGGCTCACGACAGTGTTAATCTTACATAAGGCAGAAGAATACACAACGTGCATACAAGTAGATCTTAAGCACCGCTCTCAAAAGTGCTCATTTTACCGTGAATAGCCAATAACTGAAGTAGTAGCGTCACGTCGGCGAGATGGTGGGGCGCGTGTGGCAGGTCGCGTGCCAGACTGCCGTCAGACGCAAGGTGACGCGCACCAGGTGTCGCCCTCGCCGGCTATCTGGCCGCGGTGATCATACTGCGTCGTCGTCAGCCACCCCTGTACCCTTCACATCGCCATGACTCAATCCATCTACTGTACCTCACCTTCCATGCTGCGCGTACGGAGGTACCCCACCCAGCGACGGCTTGCCTCGCGCTACAACTGCGCTGCAGAGTGTTTGAAATTTTGGTGTCGAATGTTAAGGGAGTAATATCCACTCCATCTTCGAATTTCTTTCAAATCTTCGTAATGAAAATGTGTGACCAGGTATAAAAAATCAAAGCTATACATGACATAGACAACTACTTAACGATTTTTTTTTAATTTGTAGGGTTTCAAATAGACCTGTGTTTTTCCACGTGGGACTGAAATTATTAAATAATTAGGTAATGTTTGATTACGGTTACAGATACAAAACTAATCATGTAAGAAATATAAATGGAATTTCGAAATAACAGTTACAATTTTTCCTGTGTCTTGACTAGCTTGGTTTTTAAATATTCACTCCGAAAATTAAGTTAATGAGGAAAATACGTAAATCCAAGATTGCAAGGATACTTCCTCCTTAAGGGGTCTTGTTTGTAAAATACTGTCTGTAAAACTAGTGTTTGCGTGTATACATATATCCCAGGAAATAGATATTCTGAGAATACGAAGTTTTTCGAGGAAAGGTAAAAAATAATTTATCTACGACTACCATTTTTTTGTTTTTATGCTATTAAATATTAAAGTTACCACGCATACTGCGTGGTAACTTTAATATAGGAAAAACAGCTTTTTCAGACTGCCGTATTTTAAAACACACTACCAGGACACGAGCCAAACTACGATATCAGGTTATATTGAACATTTCTACAGACTTTTCATCAATTACATTATATGATCACCACTGATAGTGCCATAGGTACACCAGCACTACGATAACACTGCACACAATTTCAGAGCCCTGCGCGTAGCGGCGATAGTACTATTGTAGCACGTGCCAGTGTAACCCTTGTAGCTTCAGCGCTTCTTGGCCATAAAGAAAAAACGATGTAGAAAGGTTGGCTCCTTAACACGTCAGTAAACAAATTAATTTTTCGTCTCAGGTTTTGTAAAAGAAAACGTATAAGGTTAAAAGTACTTAGGAATTTCCCAAAACAAGTGACACTTTAAACTTTCGCAGAGGATTTATGTAGTTCAATGGCACAAGAAGGAACCAATTATAAAATAGTTAATGTGCCAGCAAGGATTAGCTATAAGTTAAGGGATTAAGGGGAATCAGTTTACCGCCATTTCAGTGTCATCAATTTTTTTCCATAACTATCATTTAATTACGTTTAACGAAATTGTTCCCGTGACAGCACAAATATTAGCTACCCAAACTTTACCAAACAAATATAGCTGCAATTGCTTTATTACATTTTGATTAGTGGCTGCTGGCAAGAAATATATACGTAATTTATTTTGCGGTTAAGTACGGTAATGATACTAGCTACAGTAGTCAATCAAAACATTATGCAGAACATGTATAGTACATTCTCGGTTACTCACACTTTTCGTTAAGTCCTTCTTCCAGGATATTCCTCCGCCTCGTGCAAACAAAGCTGAACTGACTCTATAAAATTACACCAGAGGGACAACGCACCGCATTCGTGTGCCTTCAGTGTAATGCTGTATTGCATAAGCATTATTTTTTACACTGAGAAAAAAGTTTTATTGAATCAGATACGATTTTTTTTAGTGTAACTAAATAATTAGTCTGTAAAGGGGCAATGAAATATTTCGTTGCTGAAACCAAATTATTTTGTTATCCTAGTTTGGTTGCACCAAACTTTAAGATTTGGTTGGTGCAACTAAATATTTGTTTGGCTACACGTTCATTAAACAGTTTGGGTCGATATATAAAAACTATCAAGTTCGACCTATGACAACTGATAAAGTCATAATGCTTTAATATATATATATATGACTAATACTGTCCAACGTGTGCAAATAAATATTTCAAGTTTTACAGCTGTACTTGTCAGTTTTTTATTGGATTGTTTTATTAATGTGTTTATGCGATAATTAAGTATCAGTAGATGCACTAACAAGGACGGTTACTATCCCAACTGTCACAAAAAATACAAACAACTGCTCGAGCTGTATTTTCGAACGAAGGCAGTCAATTAAGTAGCCAAACACACACACACACACACACACACACACATATATATATATTATATATATACAGTTGATTCAACAAAATACTTGGTTGACAATCTAATTTTGGCTGGCCCAACACAGAGATTATGTTTATTCAAACATATATTTTGTCAGACGAACAAAAGTAATTTTGTTGCTTTTCACATTTTGTTTGCTCAACAATATATTCTGTTAGGGCAACTAAATATATATTTGGCCCTATAGAAACAAACATTTTGTTCGATTTTCTCTCAGTCTACCTGGCATTACCAACACGCCTATTTTCTCACTGTTTTATTCATATTAATTATGAATAAAATATTATCATTCATAAATAAAATATTAGTTAAAGTTCAGTTTAACCAAAAATAAGAAGCTTAATGATAACAAAAGTATAAAACGCTTATAATATGTGGCATATTTTGGAAAGTATCAATCAGGTCATACATAGGGTGATTTTTTAAAGGTTTGATTCAATAAGTGCGAAGAACAGCGAATAGAATAAACAAAACAATGTCCTATGTAAAATCAACCTCTATGATCCAGTATTGTAGCGAAAATTCCGTAAACACAAGATGGCGGCGATCTTAAGGCGATCACATACTTGGAGATATTTTCTATTTGAGGCTCACAGATGTGGGAGCGATAAAGACTACACTGCTATGCGCATCAAGTACACCGTCGCCTCTACGCCCTATACTTTTATTGACGAAAAGTCTGAAGCAAAGGCTTTTATCGTAGTTTCACTCATGCCCGGGTAGTATATTTTAAGATAAGGCAGTCCGGTAAAGCCGTTTTTATCTGTGTTCGATGACACCAAAATAAAATTTACAGATTGCGTTGTAAATTAAAGTACCATTCCGTCCTCTTGTGGTTATCTTTTCGTAGGTAACACGTTGGGGAAACTTTAAAAAGTTTCGTCAAAACCCCGTCGTTTGATCATACTGCAGCGTATTTCAAGCGGGCCAAGTAAATCTAACCCGCGGTATACTGGTCACACATGCTCTTAAAGCCTTGAACACTCTATCGCCGCAGACGAGGATCTATTGCTGGAAACTAACAACCATACATTTCTATATATTTCACATTGTCGTTCAACCCTTCCACAGGTCAGTGTTGGGGTTTTATACCGCCCGGCTGTGTACACACGCTAGCAACCCGCGTCCTACTCGTGAAGAATTACAAACCACTTGGTGACAGAACATGGTGTCCACAAACTTTTGAGTCACGCTGGTAGTAGTAAATTGAAGTGGAGAGGGTCGCTTCAGCGACAAACGCTACCGAGGACTCGATTAAAGAAAGAAGAAGCATGCAAATTTACAACTACAGTATAGCCAACTTTCTTCACTTTTTGAACCTTAACGTGTTAGTAAAAAAATAAATATATTTCTTTGGTATATGAACGCAGAAGCTATATAACCACTTTTTTTTTTAAAACATTCTTACACTGTGAAGAAACTTGCTTAAAATTATATCTGACATTTCGATTTGGTTTCAGACTTTCAAACGTTATTTTGTTTTCCGCATATCAGTACACCTACAACTTCATCAGTAGTATAATTGAATGCGTTCTGAGGCAACGGCGTCTGTCGCGTAGCATCGGCGCTATTTATGCTCGGTCATTACGGTAGCCCGGCGGCCATCTTGTCCAACATAATTAATTTCGGTGATTTTGACCTTGGATCTTAATCTGGTGACCTTTAACCTTGACCCCCAAACAACCACAAATGTATAAAAAAATCAATTAAAATTTTTTATAAAAATTTACAAAACTTATTAAAATTTATAATTTTTTAAGAAATTTATTTAAAAAATTAAAATTTACAATGTTTGAGCATAGAGGGGCCTTGGGAAAGGAGCCACGGCGCCACCAACCGGGTCCATGGTTATTACATCACCAACCGCCATGTTGGATTTAGGTAACCTTGAATCCTGTGAAACTTTGATCTGACCCTTAACCTTGAATTACTTTGACCGTAAACTAAAATATCACCAACTCCCTAAAAATTATAAAAATTATAATTAAAATTATAAATACAAAATATTAAAACGTTATTACACATTTTGTATTATCTTTGAAAACTTACATTTTTGGAGGTCCACAACAGCCCCACGTCCAGCAGACGACTGACCCCCCTCCAATCAAACATATTGTATTAACATTCCCCATCCCTACCCCCTCACAATAGCTCATTCTGTCAAATGCACTCCACGAACTGTATTGTTTTGTTTGTTTGTCATTTGTTTATATTGTTAACATCTAGGTGGCACTGATGACTCCGACCAAGATGTTAGATCTTGGTGACCTTCATCTTGACCTAACATCTGTGACAACCCAGTGACCTTAACGTTGGATAACCTTGCACCCAAAAAGGAATACTAAATTTTTATAAAATCAAAAAAATTCCAAAATCATTAAAAAATATAATGAAATTTTTTTTATCAATCTTTCAATCAATCTCGCAATGTTTCCATAAATCAGCACTGCAATCAACAATCCATACCAATCTACACCAATCCACGCCAATTTACACACTAATACACTCGCCAATCCACACACTGATCCACAACAATCCACTCCAATTCACATACCAATTCACACTAATCCACATACCAATCCACATAACAATCCACACACCAATTCACTCCTATCCACACATGAATCCACACACAAATCCACTCCAATCCACATGTGAATCCACACACCAATTGACACACCAATCCACACACCAATCCGCTACAATCCACACGTCAATCCTCACCCTAATCCATACCAATACTTCGCTAACGTCGTCTCCAATCTACAGCAATCGTTCGCCCCAGAAAAAAACATGCAGATTACTATGTATACATAATTATAGAAATATAATATTATTTTTAGTTTATTTCATTCTTAATTATATGTAGTTATATAAGTATGTAAATGAAATATTATTTTTAATTAATTTTCTACAGAATTATGTATAAACAAATACGGGAAGATAAAATTATTTAAAAATTCTATATTTACATTTACATATGCCTACAAGCATATTTAAATAACATATTGTTTTTTAAGTATCTGCATATTTTTTCTTAGATGAACGAGTATGTTGGTTTTCACAAAGTGCTCTTATAATTTTTTACATATAAAGTTCATGGTGGAAGGCCTTTTGTACGCACAAGATAGGTTCTTTACTGTAAGAAGAACTGTATTTATAGAGAAAAAATTATAGTTGACTTTCTGACACCGTAAGGTGAACATCGATTTGGAAGTGCTCTCTCGTCATATCGTGAGTATAAATAGCGAATACAAAGGCCTGTCTTTTACCTCAGCGATCATGGAGCCGCGATCTGCATCATCGCTAACTGGTTGTTGCCAGTGCCGATTCTGCGACAGAGTTTTCACCTCCGATTCAACATGCTAAACCACATGAGAGAACCATCCGTACGGAGAGTCCATCGCACACACCACAATAAGAACCACATGCTCCGCAATGAGGGGTCAGCTTTGAGGAGTCAGCACCGCTTAGAAGTAGCGCAAGTGTTTCAAGTCTCATATGCTTAACGACGGTGCAAACTACTGACAATTTTCAGTCCTGTATGTCGTATACGACTACATGCAAACGTCCATCGATGGCTCGACAATTACATAGTAAACAATGTTGTTACTGTGTCAAGCTCTTCAGTAAAAGCTGTAATGTACGACGCAATGAAGAGAGCGAATGTTTAAAGAAACCGACGTCTAGCATGTGATATGTGCGGTGCAACTTTTGGTAGAAGCAATGATTCAAAGAGGCACACTGGTACATGTAAAGGTAACGCACCTTTGTTTGACTTGAGGCAACATGCAATGACTTCATTACCTCTTGTCAATACACTACATAAAATGTTCGCCAACGACGACGGAACTCATGATGAAGTGTTACGATAATGGGCACATGCAGTTTATGCAAGGTGATACACAGAATAACCGCATCGAGATCTGCAAGCATTCGTCTTTTGAGAACCAGCAAGTAATCTCGTCAATACCCCCTGCTGCATCGATGAGTACTGATTCGTAGACGATTGTGATGAGACAGTTAAGGCTAAAGATGGAATTAGGGTCATACGAGACGTGGTAAAGTCGGTATGTGTGGAATGTATACTTGCAAGACGTTTGCCTGAAGTCGACGAACATCAAAATAATCTGCCGTCGGCTCTAAATACTGATGAGCATACAACTCCTGCTACAAAGAAAAGCAACTTTAATATCGAATACAAAACAGGAGTGGAAGATCACCATGAAGAGAGAATTGATGAAAATGAACATGAAGACAGTGATAATGCTGAAGACGATGATGGCGATTTCTCGATGGACTGACGCACGTCTCCCAACACATTTGCTGCAACAATCAGCATGAAGAAGGCAGAAGATGCCGAGAATACTGGCTACCAATTTTCCGAAGACTCGAATGTATTTGTTGATAAGCTCAGATATTTGTTTGACTTTAAAAAACGTAGGGATCTCATGCACATTAACGAGATATCTTCAATAATTAGTAAACTGAAGGACTGGAGGTCAATCGCATGATGTGATGAACTGTTTTCTTCTGAAATTGTAATTTAAAAATAATAATAAATTATTATCATAAAATAATTGGTTCTATTTATTTTTGTATCGTATCCTTTTTTTCCTTCACAACTTTATAGTGGTGCTGTGTGCACTTAAATATTAATGGAAAGATTTGCATGAAGAAAGATAATAAATACTTCAGTATAAAAATGCATTGATAGTTGACTACATTAAAAAACACTAATTTTGTCGATATGTACAAATTTGGAGAGAATTGGCGAACGAATATAAATTCTCTGCATATGAGTGGGGGACAAACCGAAGGATTGATCGAAGGACCGATCGAAACATTGAGGTTAATCGAAGGATAGGGGTTGATTGAAGGATTGACGTGGGTTACTGTGAATTGTGGAGGAGGACTGCAAAGGATTGTCGTGAATGGCTGTGTATTGTGGAGGAGAATTGCGAAGGATTGGTTTGGATTGGTGTGGATTGGTGTGGATTGGCGTGTGAATTGGTGTGGTTTGGTGTCTGGATTGGAGTGGATTGGTGTGGACTGATGTGTAAATTGGTGTGTGGAGTGATATGTGGATTGGTATGGATTGCTGATTGCGGTACTGATTGGTGGAAAGATTACGAGGTTGATGAGATTGATGAAAAAAAAGTCTTTAATTAATTTTTTTTATTTTTAAAAATATTTTTAAGGGGTTTTTTGGTTGTTATAAAAATTTGTAGACTATATTTTTTGGTTCAAGGTTAGCCAAGGTCAATGGCACGGAGTCAATGTCACAGATGAGAGGTCAATGTGAAGGTCACCCAAATGTAACATGTTGGTCGGAGTCATCAATGCTTCCTAGGTTTTGAAAATGTAAAGAAATGTCAAATGAAGAAACCAATATGGCGGATGGAGTACATTGGACAGAATGAGCATAATTGAGGGGGTAGGGGAGCAGAATGTTAATACAATGTGATTGATTGGAGAGGGGTCAGTCGTCTGTTGCACATGGTGCTGTGGGGGACCTCTGGATATGCAAATTCTTAAAAATAATTTCTAATAATACTTTTATCAATGTTTTATTAATTGTTATAATATTTTGGTCATTCGATGTCAACGGGTCAAGGTCAAAGGTCACTGGGTCAAGGTAATTGCAATCCAACATGGCCTTTGGTTGATGTAATAACATGGCGACCGGTTGACACCTCGGCTCCTTTCCTGGTCCCCTCTATCGCCAAACAATCGAAATATAAATTTTTAAATAATTTTTTAATAATTTTTAAGATATTTTTATACATTTTAATAAGTTTTTATACATCACTGAAATAAGAAAAACAACCTCTGATACTTAAAAAATCCCTCATCAGGAATAAAACAGGCAGGCGTCACAAATTACTCATCACATTAAATTTTGTACCCCTGAGCATGTACCTAGCGAATTTTCAAGACAATTTATCAATCACCGTGTCTAAATCTACAAGTTCGCCTTTTCGTAACACTTTAAACCTCGCTGTTTCCTAGAAAACAACCCTTATACGTTTTTTAGGAAACGGAGCTGTTGTATAGGAAGGTCCAATTGTCAAAAAATTGTGTACTCAGTAGGTAACAAAGACGTTATTTGACTACGAAGCTTTTGCGAAAAGTTCTTCAGCGTGACTTAAATGTGTTCGTTAGAAACTTTATGTTAAAATTTCGAAACATTTATTCTTGTTAAAGGCTGTGCACGATAAAGTGAGCACTTTTGAAATCAACCTTAGAAAAAAGTCACTGCTCCTACCTGCATTTATTTTAACGGGCGCACTAAGCGTCATGCGCCCAGTAAAGTTGGTAACGATGAAGGGCAAAGTAGTTTCATACCTTAACGTCGAATAAAAAGTGTTAGGTAACCATTTGTCATAAATTATAATATTTCTATCACTTTCTGCTTTTTTTAATGCGTCGAAGTGTACAAATAAGTAGATTTTAAAATACTTACTTTTCTAATGATTTCACAGTTTCTCTTGGCTGACGCATGAAGAAAGTGACGTGGCCCATAGTATTGATAATCTTACATTAGGCGGAAGAAGAAATAAAGTGCACACAAATATATCTTAAGCAGGGCTTTCAAAAGTGCTCATTTCACCGTAAATAGCCTATAATAAGACGCTAACCTCGGTGTAATCCACGAGATTTCGACAGTTGTTGGAAAGTTAGTTAGTGTGCAACTGGCACGCGCACTCGACCCAGTATTCCCTCTCGTGTTCAAATTTGCGTGAAGGTTGGACTGCGCAGCTCGCCGTGGAGTGCGGAGGAGGCAAGTTGGGCGAACTGAGGCTGGGTGGCCGGTGCTCGTATGTGGAGCACGCAGCCACTCCTGAGGGCGGCGAAGTTACTAGCTCTCTACTTTCCCCCCCCCCCTCCACCCAACGCCTTCGGGCCGCGTTAAGCCCACCCTTGCAGCCCCCAGGCCTCTAAACACCTTAGCATCGTCCCCTTGAGGGGAGCGCAGCGGGGGAAATATTTCACCCCCGCTCCGCTACAAGGTAACGCTTTTAACGGGAGGCGCCGAGCGTCGGGACGCCATTAGGCCCCACATCTTCGCCGCGCGTCTGTCACTGTGTCCGTGCACGCGCGCGCCACGCCCTGCCTGCCCCTCTCCCACCACACATCTCCCTAACACTCCACCAGAAACAACCTGATTACGAAGGTTGGCCTAGAATAGCTACACCTAAGTACCAGTTAACAGACAGCCTTAAATTATCTGTGCTGACCTCCCGTCGCGCAGTCGGTTGGTGCGCCATCGATCTGGGGCGCGGGAGGCTCTGGGTTCGAATCCCGGGTAAGGCATGGGTGTTAATTTAAGATAGGTCCTCTGCTAAGCTTTCATGCATAAAACCCGTGGACGTTAAAAAGCCCTATACAATACAATTAAATTATCTGAAGTCAGAGTCATTTCTCGGACATTCGTTTGGCCGACTGTCATTTTATCCAAAACACACACTTACCACTCATTGAAAACGTTTAAGGTTCCCATCTAGCTGATGCTTGAACTGCGTTGCGGCAGAGAGTTGGAGATACACGTTTTTCCACGAAACTATTATTAAACGTGCGTCCACTGTGTTAATCTACGAAAAGAACACAGACGATTGCTGTTGAGTGCTATAAAAACGTCACTCACGTTATAAACACCATTTCAGAGTGCTCCAAAACTCCTAAAAACGGCTTTTTCGAAGCGCTGTACCTCAAAATATAAGCATCAGATACACTAAAACTACTCAAGGGCCCTGTACTAAATCTTCATACAAACTTTCACCGATTTTTACTAAAGATTTTAATATGTATATTTTATTAAAGGAGCTATAATGGGCTTTTTAGGCTGTACTCATTTTTTTCTAACAGCTCATAATCAGAACTGTAGACAACATATTTGTATTTACTAATTTTTACTTACATTTGCAATCATTGTATTCAATTGGTAATTTTGCATTTCACTATTTAGTTAACATCAATTTGTATGGGCAACTCATTGAATATTCTTACATTTTGTAATATCTTTTGTTAGCAACTTTTGTAGGCAATTTTTTTTTTTTTTTTGGAATCCAGAAATGTTTGTGATGATCAATTATATCAATTGTAAGAAGTTTGAAAGCCCCTCTTTATGGCGCTAGTAATTATTGTAAACTCATTTTGATAAAATACAAGCTTTCTCTTGCGTTCGATTATTTGTGTTTCGGCACACTAGGCGTGAATTTGATCCTAACTATTATATACGGATATCTCCTTGCGTAGACATTCCAAGCTCTATATGAACAGAAATCTACTGGAGTACTGGAGGGCAGTAAGTTAAGATTACTAACATTTCTGTTCTAACACGAATGCCAATGATTGGGTCTCGAAAACATTATTGTATATATAGAAATATTTTGATATAGTAGAGAAGGTAGGATAGAAGAATCCAATACACTGATGTCTGCCATGACAAGAGACTCCACTGTTGTGACCAAAGCTAATAAACATTTCGCTCAACTCCATAAACACATTCACTATATATTGTCGATCATAACTGTATTCAACAAAGACAGTAACGCGATACTTTAATAAGTACAAGTTAGATTAAATCCAGCTGTGTTTTTTTTATAATCTTGACATAACTTACATCTTTCCTACTAATTTTATTTCAAACTGACTAATTTCTGATTTTGCTTGATCTTGAGATATCGAAAATATGATAACGTGATCTTGTTTTACCCTGGGGCTTATTTTAGAAATATGCAACAGGCAGTGTTGTGGAACGTTTAAACTTAAAAGCATTGAATCTGTTGTAATTTAAATCGTTTGTAAAATGATACTCTTCCATGAGATGAAAAAGCCTCAAAAATCCAAATCATACAAACATTATGCTATTTTAACAAATTAAAAGGCGTCTCTCTTATACAAAGTTAAAAGGATACAATATTGTTTATATATGCATTTCTGTTTTAATACAGTTAATAGGCAACAAGTCATGTCTTGTTTTAATGTAGTTAACAGGCAGCAAGTCTGTTTTGTGTGCTGAAATAATTCTCCAAAGTTAACTTGATTCAAATTATAAATATTGAATCACTGATGCATACATTCAATTAAAAATTACAAATACAATTTTTGGGCCGAAAAGTTGCCTAATTGACAACAAAACTGTAGCAATCCTAAACACCAACACTTGGATGGCAACTTAAGTTGTCTGCGTTCATAACGAAACTCTGTAACATCACCATTAAGAATTAATATTGGTATTTAAACAATCTCAAAATAAGTTCCTACATGCCTTCTAATATAACCCATACTATGCTTTGTAGACCATTAGTTGCACTACTTATAGAGCATGACAGCAGCTGTATCCACTTTTAAATCTCTTTACACAGTCAGGTAATTCTTGAGTGTCAAGATTTAATGAGAATTGGTTCCACGAGAGTATAAATCTCCTTCTGTAAAATTTTTCTGAAGTAAAGTTAAACAGGATAACCATGTCTCAGAGTTAAATATCTGAAGGTATGCTTTAAAAAGATGTCCTTAACAATTGTGTTTTGATGAAACAGATGTTACACTGCCACAAATGTCGATAACGGATTTTTAAGCAGGTCGTCAGCGTAGTGTATCAATGGTGTAATTTCTTGTCCTACGAATATTGTCACTCCACTGCCAAACAAAAATTGTAAAATATTTTTATGAGGTATTTATGGAGGTTGTTTAAGCCTTATGTTCATAAGCAATTGTATTAAATTTCCATGTTTTTGAGCCTTCGCAAAAACTGGCTACTTTTGGCATTTCTTCATAAAACGCTACAACGAATTGTGATCTGGTACTTGAATACTGACTTCCCCAGTCATATTATTGTTGTGAGATTTACTGTATCGTTTCTTCGTGCACGCACTTCTAAAGTGGGTGTGGAGTGCATTAGAGAGATTTGAGCGGCTCCTCATCGAGGTCTTGAGAGCCGGTGATGGTGAAGTGAGGCGAGTATGGAGCAGCGCCGGAATGAAAGGGCGGCAGAAACGGGGGATCCTGGAGAAAAACCACCGACCAGCAGCATCGTCTGGCACGATTCCCACATGCGAAAATCCAGGAGCCACCCACCGGAAATCAAGCCGGTTCGCCTAGGATGGAGACAAGTCTCTTACCACACATCCTATAAAGTGGGGAAAATAAAGAGTTCCTGAGGCGATTTCAGTCTTTTCTTGTCTTTTCAGTTTTACAATCCTTATCTTCTATCAGCTGGAAAACATTTATGCGAAAATTATGTCCACGAAAAGTACTAGTTTTCAAAATATGTATATAGCCTATAGCAGCACGATTTCAAAGTCTTCTCGTAGCCACCAGACAATTCTTTTGATGTACGCACTAAATATACGGGGGCTGGGGCATAAGTCATTGCAACTATAAAATGTTGTGACGAACTGTTCATTATCTGTGCACGTAATGGCACGTGTCGCCGGGAAGAGAGGCGGTCCTAGTGCGCGGTGACAATGTCATATGGCGCAGGGTTGTCCTGTACGAGCGCAGAGAGCAATGTGAAATGAGTTGTCCGGTGACCACCGTGTCAGATGGATGTAACCCGTGTTGAGCAGATGGTATTCGTTGGCAGCGTGTTGTGAACGTTGCAGGGGACTACTTGGAGGGCCTTTAGAACGGGTATGTGTGCTGCAATGAGTGTGAAACATGGAACCTGTACTGTCATGTAATCTACCTTAGCAAATATGTGAAAAAATATTGTTGCTGTGTTCATTATTGTCTATACTCGTGGCGCGTACTTTGTCCTGTCATGTTTCTATTTCACATTATCCACAAGCAACGGTATTATCACACTACAACATAGTTTCCATGACTTATGCCCCAACCTTTGTATTGCCTTTTGTATAGTGAAGGAACGCCTTCGCAGCTACACATATATTTTTTCGGGAAGAATTTTGACAATTTGAGGGTTGATTTATGTAGGAATTCGGTTCCACCACTCACGTGGTAATGATAAAATGTACTGTGTTGAGTTGTGGGAAGTTTGGCCTGGCTTTCAATTGGTGCGTCAACTCATCCGAAAGCCTTCTTGCTGGCCAATCTAGTTCGTGCACTCTCATGTCCTCAAACCATTCGGTTTCAGCATATGCCTTAGTTATGCGAGTATTGTCATGTTGAAAATAAAATAGATGAATTACAAACTGCTGTCAAAGTGGATAGCTATAAAACTACTTCAGAAGCCTTGCAATTAACAGATCAAGGCCACAATACTTAGTGTAATTCATCACTCCACAGGATGCTCTTCTGCTGTTATAGAATTTGATAAGATTTTTCACCACTGTAGAAGATGAGTGACATTATTTTCATTGAATTTATATTTATTTAGCTAGTGGAGGTCACCCATGGAATCCAAAGATGGAATTGCACAAGCACACTTTAAAAAAAGATTTGAGGTAAAATTCCCTTACATGTAAGGGAAGTTGATTACCTATACATGAAAGGTAAAAGTATCTCTTAAATGTAGAGTAAATTTACATAACAAGTACTATTTCCTAATTGTACGGGCAAATACCTGACAAAAGTGTGTGTGGGGGGGATCCCATAAAAGTAAGGTAAAATTAACTATAATGTATAACATTATATTTAAAACTACCGTTGGAGTGCTAGTTATTTTAATTATTTTTACCTTCTGATGATTAGTAACCGAAACCTCAACACTAAAATCCTCGACACTTGCCGGTGGTTGGACGCGAACCACGGTTCTATGTCACGATAGGCCGATGAGGTATCCACTACATCACAGCCTCAGCGTGACAGCAGTTTTGGATATAAGCGTGTTAAAGGATTGTTTCTTCCTCCCGTCCCCCATTTAGCTGTTGAGAAAATGCTGAAGAGATGCGTGAATCCCATCCATGTATGGGATTTTTCACTACCACGTACGTGAATTTTACTCCACAGTGCGGTAATTTTACCTTACCTGTGAGGAAAACTATGTTTTCCCCACAAGTTGTCGAATATTACCTTACACGTGTCATGTAATTTTCCCATTATTTTTTACAGTCATAGAACTTCTCAATGCTGATAGAAAAACTTTGGCTAAAACATGTAGCGAAACCGTACTCAAGACGTTTTGACGGTCCTTATTTGTTAATTTGTTAACAGTTTCGTATTACTAGTTCCGGTTTGGCACGCCTTATCATTTCACATTACATCACCAGCTGTTGTACGGGGCGTATAGGGTTTACCTCAAGTCTCATGCAGGAACCAATCATCATGCCCCGTTCAACATCACGAAGATCGTTCATATTAAAGGCTGTACCTTTACGTTCATCACAGATGTTCTTAGTTTCCTTTCAGATGGTGTGTGCTGATGGATGATCGTATAATGTAAAAGCAACACAGATGTTGGTGCAGTTAACGGTACTTTTCTAAAAATCATCTGGACCAGAATTTTTGCACGTGTTTTCGTTTGGGAGAGAAATATGAAGTTTCCATTAAGCTGGTTGGAAGATCATTTAGTGTAGAAGTAGACTTTGTGGAACTTATCTCAGTATTGGCACATACAAATTGTACAGAACTCTGCGCACAACGCAGAGTAAGGTGACGTTTGTAAGGCACTGTACACCTTGGCGGTGAGTATTCAATGATATTTCATGTAGGTAACCAATTCGGACTCTTTGCTACTGTTGTAGGTTATGGACGACTTATATTCCTATAGCCAAACAGAGAGGGCAAAAGAGATGTTTATTAACATCTAAAATCATTAATAAAATAAGATCTAAAAGAGTTAAAAGAAACGTTCGCATTTATTTCAGATTCCCCGTAAAACTTGTAATGATAACTAAGTAGGCATAAGCTACAAATTTTCGCTCCAGGTCTTCTGGCAGTGAAACGCACAGAGAAGCTTTGTGTTAAAAGTCTGGCAGCTGTTTGTACTATGGTAATCATAATGCAGAACAATGTGTGAAATACTGATGGCGCATCAAGTAACCATCCATTGCTACCTAGAATTTAATTTTAAAATAGCTAGTAAAATTCCCATAAAGCCACTGTAATAACCAATTAATGTAGTCCTATAAAAAATATCCACAAGATAATTTCAGTTACCGATGGTTTAAGTTACATCAGGGGACATTAAGTATTAACAACACAAGTCATATTACATTCACATTCCTAAACATTTTATTGTTCAACAATCTACGCCGTGCTCTATTTAAATTGTTAGAATTTTGTTTTTTAATTTTTACTCTAAAAACATTCAAGCATGGGAGCCTTACAGAAAGAAGTATTTTCTTGACAGCGTGACAACACTGCGAGAAGTGTAGGCTACAGTCTGCTTTAATATGGATTTAGACTTACGAGGTTGTGCACTCTAAAAAATGTCTCGTACTTTTACAAGAAATATCGTTGGAAACCCAGTTGCCAGGAAAATCCTTTGTAAAACTTCAAAGAGTTTTCTTGTAAAATCTGCCAAACATTTGTTTGTAATACTACAAGTGATATAATTCTATTTCAACTGACATTATTGAGAAGTACACACAAAATTTTTTTCTTCTAGAAAACAAACGTGATATATTAATAACAGTGAATGGTTAATAAAATTATTTCTAAATATAATTTACGAAAAAAAAAATTAACACACTTTTCCAGAATGGAGACTAGAACCCGTACCCTTGTATTTTTAGCAGGCACCCTTAACCACAAGTACAATTTGACTTACGGACTTCAAACATAAATTCTTTCAGTAAATATAGCTGCAAGTACCTACAAAATATTAAAGAAATTATTTGCTTAAGAATAATAGTTACATCTATTTCATTTTAAGAGTTATGTTGTTGAGTTAGAATATTTGGACAGCTCTTAACAACGAGGTATTGAGAACGGATTGAAGGGTTCTGTGTAGCTAGGAAATATTAACAGTTTTATTGAAATCGTCGTATTATTATAATTGTTTGAGTTGTTTTAAGTTTTTCACGTTATTAAAACTTGCAATAAATTTAATTTCACACACAGTTTTACTTAACATCACCCATAGTTTTTGCACAGACAGCTACGTATACACGGTTCTGATTTCTTGAGTATCCACCATTTTGCTGAAGTTCGTGGAAACGGATAAGTATAATACAAACATTTCTGGATTGTATTACAAACACGGCCCTTATAGTTTTAAAAACGAGAAGTTTTACAAGAGAAATATTTGTACTGTTACAAACATTTGTAAAATTACAAAGAATCTCTCGGTAAAAATTACAATTTTTTTTTTTTTACGCTATTGGATATTCTACGCTTTAGTTAGCGCACACATTCTTGCGTTGTCAACTTGTATTATTGAACGATATATTAGCAACAGGAATAATGTCATTAAAAGTAAATTTAAAGCAGGTTTTCCTACAGTATTTTCCTTCAGTACTGATTTTTGTACTGCCGTTATTTATACATCATACTTCGTAAGAGACAGCTAATAAGAAATGCATAATTTTTGCACAATAACTTGAGAAAAATCGTTATCTAACATTTCTCGTTCTTTAATTTCCGAAAAAATGTAGTTTTCAACTGAAGTTTTAGCGCTAGTTAAGTCTTTTGTGAATGTTGAATTATTGTTGAAATGATGAAGCAATCACGCTGTAAATTATTCACTGCAAAAGTTCATTGCTTCTCAGAATTATAGTTCTTTATTTAGTTTTAGACCCTTCTTTACATTAGTTCAGTACTTTTTAAAATTATTGTATTTTATTTAAACCTCGTGTGTTTTTTCTCTCCATCTAAAACTAACGTGCTCGTAAAATTATTTACGCAGAGTCGTTAAATTTACCTTCAACATTAAATAAATTATGAAATGCGTAGTTTCCTCACTAAAAAAATTATGGCAAGACAGAAAAAATACAGATATCTTTTCTGTTTCACGGGGGATAAGTAACGAGTTTCTGCTTTATTAATTATTTATAGCAACATTCATCGCAGATTCGGTCATAACATTTCCGAAGAATGAGAAGAAAATTATATTTCTTTTTACCTTTTTGAACCCCCCCCCCCCCTTTTTTTAACAACCACACACTCCAATGAAATAATATGTAAGGCGAAAAAAAAAATTGGGCGTAATTTCAGCACTATAGATAAATGGTACGCTACGAAATTTCTTCTGCTCTTAAGATCCTGCCTGCTGAAATTTTACGTAATCCGGAAGAGTTAGTGAAGCGTTTATTTTGTATCGCCAGCATAGTGTATAATGCAATCCACGCTCACATCCCCGATCGGCGTATTCCACGAAGCTATCCTTGGATCGCCTTTCAAATATAAGACGGCGGAGCAAAACGGAATATGAGTAACAGACACGACACAAGAGATGCATAATGCACGAGGGCTATGTCCACCCACGCGGGGAAGCTCCAGTGTTTTCGGCAAGTGGGCTAAGAATAGGGGGGCGATGAGTGCCTCCTCCCCTCCCCCTCCCGCGGGCCGCCTTAAAATAGCAGCTTTCTCTTTCTGCGTGCAGCGGAGACACGACCAGCCACTTATCGATCACTTACTGCTGCGCCCTCATACAACATGCAGTTCCAGGGGAAGGCCCCTAGTTGTTGTTCGCTATCGATCATCGATATTTCAACGTCGAGAGTGTGTCCACGGCGGTCGACTCGGCCTTCCATCCAGCCCACCAGGCTGCCCCCTCCCCCCGACTGTATAGGTTGCTTGACCAGGGGGGAAACTCCCTTCATCCCATCCTCGTGCTGTCACTGTCATGGCTCTCGACGCGCCCACACTCGGAGCTAGCTCGACCCTTCTGGAGAAACTGCCTGTTTCGATATCTCCTGAGTTTCCCTTTCGTGCTGTTTATATTCGTGCAATTTTGGTAGTGAGTAGGGTACAGAGTGGCACTCATGCAGAATCTCTTCATAATTCGCTTAAGGGCATAACAAGTTTTGAACATTCTCCGACAACCGTAGTTTACACGTTAGACTTTTTATGATAATCCAAGAAATAATGAATGAAAGAATGAAGAGATTTGGGCGGCTCTTAAAAGCGATGTCTTGAGAGCCGATGAGGGTGACTGAAGTGAGTATGGAGTGGCGCCGGAACGAAGGGGCGGGGGAAACGGGAGTTCCCCGAGAAAACCCGCCAACCAACGGCGTCGTCCGGCACGATTCTCACTTGCGAAAATCCGGTGACTCGGTCGGGGATTGAATCCGGTTCACCTTGGTGGTCAATGAAATAGAAAACATTCCTACTTTTAGTTTGCAAACAGCAGAACCAAGCCCTCAGGGACTATATTGTTATCAATTTTATTTTCAAATTATTATGCACAAATGTTTTTTTTTTTTTTTTTCAATTGAAGAGGTTCATTTTATAAATTACAACACGCACGTCTGAAATTCCCAAAAGTATCCCCGAAAAAAAAAAGTATTTATGTGAAACATATGGTATTTTCGTATCAGCCTACCAAGTGGTTTTGCAACCTAAAAATAACATTAAGAGAGGCTCATTGACACAACGCATGAAGCAAGTTTGTAACGAGAGAACAAGAAATCAGTTAAAATTACAGTGCGTCTTAATGCTTTCAACAGAATATCGCGTCATAGTAAATTTTAGGCTATCTCCGAAAATCGATTCTTAGTGTCGTTATCTGTGGAAGTACGCAGAAGTGTGTGCTTTATGCTGAGATATGTCTCAGCTTAAATAATGGTGTAGCGTATGTGTAAATACAATGCGTAAGAATCACTTTATTATCTTTCCTAAACTCTAGTCAAAATTTTTACAAAGTAGTCACTAGGCTTAGAATATTCCAAAGTAAAACATAAGCGCCAGTAAACAATAAAAAATAAAATATTAATGAAAATATGTTTTACTATATCCAGATGACAATTGAACATAATTCTTACTTTTGTTTTTAATGTATCCGCACAGAAGAGTATGTTCATGCGAATTAAAATCACTCTGAAAATAATAGCGAAATCGCTCACATTTATGTTAAACTACTATATACACGTTTTACCTAGATTAAGGTCGTAAATAAATGAGTTTTATTTTCGCTAGTAAATTCAAAATGTGAAAGTATTTTTGCACCAAAATTGATATGTTTTGATTTGAAAATTGAGTGATTAATTATTATGAAAACTTAGATTAAACTAGCATTGTTCCTTCATATGCTCAAACAAAATCTTGATCATAAATTGCCTTTACCATAATTTTCCAGGCACGAAAAATTATTATCGTGCAAAGCTTCCAAAATGTTTGAAATTAAGCTATCGTTTCACTAATTACGATATACAGAGTTACTATATACAGTACTGATAAAGCTAAAATCGTGAGTTCGGATCAAGAATTTATCACGCTACCAATTTTCAATATAGACGTGAGAATGTTTGAATACGTTAAATATATTACTCTAATAGATCAAAGATTAACTACATCACTAAACATTATTGATAAAGGACTCCAAATCAATAAACAATATTGTTAAAACATGTTAGGCTGATTAACTGCCTCTGACAATTTAGTTATATTTTAAAAATTCACTATTTGCACAAGTCTGAGTTCACTAAATGAAGCGTAATCGCTTTTGTTATAAAGAATTGAATAAAAAAATATAATCCACTGCTATAAATAAAAAAATATGTGTGGCTGTCTATTACTTTACAATATTATAACGCCTAGTCTGAAAGAAACTCTATTCCTACAGCGTTATCAAAAGTACACATGAGTGAAACTGTGAAATTATTGGAAAGGTAAATATTTTACAAATTTACACATTTTTACACTTCGATGCATTAAAAAACAGAAAGAGTAATAAATAATTTAAGTTGTCACAAATGGTCACCTAACACTTTTTATTCGACGTTAATATATGGAACTACTTTCCCCTCCATCGTTACCAACTTTACTGGACACATGTCACTAAGTGCGCCCGTTCAAATATATGTAGGTAGCGGAGTGACATTTCTCTAAGGTTGATAAAAAAAAGTGCTCATTTGATCGTGAATAGCCTTTACACATCTTCAGGTCAGTATCAGAAATTGTTTGATTTTCAGCAATTCCAGATTTTCGCGGAGGCAAATAAATATTTCTCTTTGATGTTCATGTTTGGGATGTAATCTGGGCGTCTCGTTTAGAACCAGAACGAAGACTACGAAAGTGGTTGTCTGTATTTGTAATAGACACTATTCAGCGAATAACCACAAATATTGAAACTAGTTAGCGGGAAACATACTGCTAAATTTAATTAATATACTTAACTCGACAGGACAAAGCAGCGTCAATAAAACATTCAATTATTTTACCTATCTCGCCACTGCTTGACTTAGAGCGATATAAATTTCACAGTCAAAAATATAAAACTCACCATACACAGCCAAACGAGATCTATTTGTCAATGTGGCGTTGGTGAAAGGCCTATGACTATAATCACAAAGATTAAAAATTTGTGAAATAACGACCAAGAGAAATAGGAACAATTTATTTAATATATAATAAATATGATAAATAAGCTCCTAGTTTGTTTAAGGTCGTCCCAAAACTAAAAACCAGAACATCAAATGTACATGATATATGTTATAACACAAAGATTATATATATATATATACATACACACATATATATAACGCAAATTACAACATTGAATACAAAGTTTTAAAATTGCAAGAAACATATATCCCTATAACTTTCTTTCGCCAATTGTAAACCAACAAATAAAGAAATTGATTATTCTGAAAATTGTAAAATAGGCTATTCCTATCAAAGGACCACACATTTGCATTGAGGTCATTTGGAAACACACACACACACACACACACTCTCTCTCTCTCTCTCTCTCTCTCTCTGTCTGTCTCTCTCACACACACACACACACACACACACACACACACACACACACACACACACACACATATATATATATATATATATAATATATATAATATATATTTGTGAAATACTTTCGAACATCTTGGTGAGAGAATTCTTGTGTTAGGTAGTTTCTTTGTAGTTACGCATCCTTTCGTAACACGATAAAACCATCTATTTAAACGATTTGTGGAAACAAATTTTTTTATGAATACCCTTTTTCGCCACCCTACTGTTATCAATAATTAAATGTTGATAGCCATACATACTGCAAAATTTTTAAGGCATGAATTATCTCTATATATCTTTCTTTAAAGGCAATTCATTTTATAAATATCCCTTTCCTGTGTTAAACATGACAAAGAAAGAAAAATTCCTGATCGACGTCACTGCTAGTTTTACAGCTATTCGTGGCTTCGCGATGGAAGTAAGGGCCATTGATGTGTATCCGGTAATAAACTTGAGGGATAATAGATAAAAAAAATCGTACGCTTTTTGTACTCCTGTTATTGTAGGCAGAGATAAAGGTGCTATTTAACCAACGGAAACAATGCAATCTGCGACAACGCCTGCCAGATTTTTTAACCGGCAGCCCGCAATACGGTACTGCACCAGTGGTAGTACTTAAAAAAAACCGCAGGCTTTTCCGCTATTCTAGCACTGGAAGGTAGTTGACGAGAGTACTTGGAATTATTTGCTGGTGTATCAGAACTGCATTTTCTGCGAGTAAAATCATTACCTGTTTCCCGGAAATAGTTTACTTTCAAACAAACGGAGTGCTGATAGTGGGGAATGCTTTTTAACTACGGTAATCAAAGAAGGACAGTTTTCGTTACCTGAGAGAAAGAGAAAACACGCTAAATGAATTATAGGGTGATGGTCGTTGTAGATTAAATTAATTCATTCATATTATTGTGTTCTTGTCTAGCTTTATAAATGACAGAAGCATTAAAATGGAGGAGGTATTCAAATCACACAAATAGGCATAATTCTTTTCTTAAATACGTATGCAGCTCGTGGTTTGTTTGCTGATAGTTTATCTGAACTCAAGACACAGGTACACGTTATACATCAAAACACTTACAATTCGTAAGTACCACGAGTTCTTAAAAAGGGGAAAACTTTCAGAGCACGCGAATTGTTGAAAGATGATCCCTGAAGTTCCACCTTTTAGACAGTGTGACTAAGACAGTTGGGTTTTACTCCGCAGGTAAGAGAGGCAGGACCTGGGAAGAAAGGAAGAGAAAATGCTACGTACAGCATTCTGACATGGCCGCAAATTATGAGTCTAGCTGTCTAGCGATATCCAGCCTACAAATTACTAACGAGAAGCCCTAGCCCTAAAATCCTAGTAAATTGTTCAAAAGCGATATTATTAGTTGGGCTTTCTACTGAACGAACAGTTACATTCTGAATGTAGGGGACATTAATGTACTATTTCTCAAATAATGCGCACTCTGAGTGTAGGAAACCGAGGGTGGGATATAATTATACATTTTGTACAATAAGTTCTGTAAACGTATGATTGAAGTCAGTTAAATGTAAGCTATAATTTATTTACTTTATACACTAGCAGAAATACTCGTGTGTATAAGGTTGTTCACAGAAAAATGAGCACTTTTGAAAAACAATTCGAAATCCCACGTGAACATCGCAAGATTTGAGAAGGGGTAGGAAGAGATGCGTGCTCAGTGTTGATCACTCTATCAGGTGTCTCACAAACATGAGCTGGTACGTCCGTGCCGCTGTAAACGAAGACTGAAGACTGGATGTTTTTGGTACTGCGCTTACTCTACTGTGCGCTGCTCTGTCGTCGCTCTGCTACACACAGTGGTCAGTGTCGCGCTACATACTAGTGAGTATGAGGGAACTCGCACAAACTGCCTCGGGCGTTATAACACAGAATATCAAACTGTATAAAAGCGCAACTGCCACGAATTCATGAAACTGTATTCACGGGTGTTAGCAATACGCATTGACGTGCAGGCAATAGAACGCGAGTCTTTGGCCTATCGTTCTCCAGAGGTGAACTGACCAGATGGTGCTCCAATTCTGCAGTGTACTTTTTAATTGTCCTCTATAGAAGGTTATTTACATATATAATTGACTCTGTTAGGAGCCAGGCGCCGTCCGCCATGTTGTGAAGTCACAGTCCGCCACCTTTTTTCCGTCAAAATTTCCCTTTTCCCCTCAAAATCGACTAAATTTCCCTCAAATTTCCCTTTTGCCTTAAAAAATTTCCCTAAAAAATTCTTGTTTTCTCAGAGCAGGTAACTAGGATCAGTGACACGAGCCAGTCAGGAGAGGCGGATCTGTGACCCAGGTGACCTTGGGTCAGGGCAAGCAGACCGATCAGGACCTTTGACCTTTAACTTTGACCTTTGACCCAAAAAAATTTTAAAAATAAAAAAAAAGCCAAAAAAATGTATTGTTAAAAATTATTAAAACATCTCTAAAAAAAAAAAAAACTATTCCTCGGATTCCCCTCTCACCTACTCACCTAATAAATTAGTCGGCAGGCCTCCACCCACTCGCCCATACCGAGACAGCCATTTTAATGCTGTCAGCTATCGTAGAAACAATATTAGATGTGACCTTGAATGATCTTGAAAACAAAACTTTAGAAAAAATACGTAAAAGTCAGCAAGCATATTACATTATTGACTACTACCACCATATTAGATTCAGATGACCTTGATCTTGACCCATAACCTTGAATGACCTTGAAAATCAAAACTCGAGAAAAAATGCAAATCAACAAGCGTATTACATCACAGACTACTGCCACTATATTATATTCAGACGACGTTAGCCTTGACCCCATGATATTGAACAACCTTGAAAACAAAAATTCGAGATAAATTCCTAAATAGTCAGAAATTATATGATGCTACGAACTACCACCACTATATTGGAAGCCAGTGACCTTGACCATAAACACCCATGCCATTGAATTACCTTGATAAGTAAAATTATAGAAAAAATTCATAAAAGTCAGCAAGCATATGACATCACAGAATACTACCACCATACTGGATGCAGTTGACCTTGATCTTGATCCCATGCCCGTGAATAAACTTGAAAACAAAAAATTCGAGAAAAATACATAAAAGTCGACAGGCATGTGACGTTACAGACAACTACAGCCATATTGGAAGCCACTGATCTTGACTTTGCCCCATGACTTTGAATGAACTTGAAAACTTAAACTCGAGAAAAATCCATAAAAAGACAACATGCATATTACATTATTGACTACTACCACCATATAGGATGCAGTAACCTTGACCATGATTCCATGGCCTTGAATGACTTTGAACCCAAAAAATTGCCCGAAAAATCATACATTGTTTTTATAAAAATTCTAACCTAACACCTACTCATACAAACACACCTACACACAGACCAAAACACACACAGAGCCCGAAATATTCCAATTTGCAGACAAGACTGATAACACATTTTAAAAAACTGGTAGTGTGGCCAGGAACACCTTTCACATAAATGTTTCCGAGGCGAAATGCGTACATATGTACATATGACCCAGCGATGGAGCAGGCGGAGCGAGTCTTGGGTGGAGTCATTCTGTAGGAGCCAGTCGGCAGAAGCGGACGGATCTGTTGGAGATGTAGGTGGTTTCAGACTAATCCTGAAGTTTTACATTTAATTCACGAAATAAAACGGTTACATAATACGCGATGGACAATTTAGAAATCTACCTCCTTAACTACATGATGTAACACCGATAGCGTCCGCTGTAGTTTACACCCGCAAAGCGTCGTGTACATTCGTGAACTTAGGTAATTTAACGTGACTGGTCAATGAAACCATTATCCGTCTTTCATCATAGTAACATGTCCCGTGGGTTGTGGAATGCCTACCTGCCAGGCCACTCGCTTTCTGTTTCGAATGACATCGCCACGGATTTCTCGCAAACGGTTCACCTGAGAGTGTTCGGACAAGACGAACTTTTTTGTTCATGTACACGTGCTGATTCATAAATTCATGCAATAAGTCTCTTACCATTGTTTGTCAACACGATTCGTGTAAACACAATATTGCAACCCCCATTTCCCCAATGTTAGGGGATGATATTACCAACCAAGTTTATCGACGTGAACGATCTCCATCACACAAAACACTATTCGCCGATTAGTTGCAATTAGTTTTTAAAATATTCAACTTAAGGCAATTCAAAATCCAACATTTGGGGGCACATAGCTTCCTTAATAATCCATTTCGGAAAACGTGGTTCTTACATTTTCGTCTTATATTTTCCTAAGGAATCACCCACCAGCGTTTGTCGGTGACTTTCAGACTCGTCCTGTATAAGTAGACGATCTCTGTCTGTCTGTCTTTAATACCTCTAAGTCCCTTGAAACTCAACAAAGTTCTTCACATTTTGCAGAGTGATCCTCAGGGTAAAATACAGGTCAAGTTCGAATTTCAGCAAGATCAGATTACGCAATCATTACCTTTTATCATAGAAACTAATTTTTCAATTACTTTTTTCTTGTGTAAGTTTTGTATTAATGCAGAGAGAATATTGCATAGAGATACGTAGGTAATGGAATATCATTTTTGTTTACTTTAAATGCCTCGCTTCAATGTTGAGCTAATTAAGTGGTGTCACAGTACCTCAGTGGATAGAGAGATTCCAAGTGGGGCCTTAGTGGCTCAATGGATAGAACTATGTTAACTGGGGCCGCAGTGGCAAAGTCGATAGAGAAATATCAAATGCGTCCGCAGTCGCTTCAATGCTGAGTTAATTTCTTATCATTTCATTATTACCTACATATATCTAGGAAATAGTTTTTTCAGTCATTGTATGGTAACCAAATTTTTTAACATGGTAACAGTTCTAACCCCATGGCAATACAAAAAAAGGTCACGGACTAACCCCTAGCAATTATATATAAGGACTGTATTGACATTTCACCTATTTTGATCTACATGTTCTGTGGTCAGATGACGATCATGTCTAATTCGCTTTCTTGGCGCTATTTCAATGCGTTAATCGGGAGAACGTGAAACGTATAAAAATTTCTTATTTTGTACAATAAGTTCTGTAAACGTATAATTGAAGTCAGTTAAATGTAAGCTAAAATTCAATAGGCGGAGCGGATTTTGCCACTCTCTCTCTCTCTCTCTCTCTCTCTCTCTCTCTCTCTCTCTCTCTCTCTCTCTCTTTCTCACTATATCTTCCTTTTTTTTTGAGAAGTTTTGCACCGTATGACTATACACTGTAATATATATCACCGCTATTGCTGCCAAAGTTTTTTTTCTCTTTTTTTAATGGTAAAGTTAACAAATCGGGGAGAGTAAAGGAGAGAAAATTAACATTGATGACATTGCCACGTGCGGTAAAATGGCCGGCTCACTTAAGTTAGACGTAACACGTCTGACACTAACTTGCAGACAACAATTTAGTTTGGTCGTAGTGTCTCCAGTCACACCCAGTATATAATGGCTACGTCTAAACAAAAAAATTGCAGCTTGTATCACGTGTACCTACAAGAAAGCAGCTTACTGTCTTGGAAAAATAGGGTGTGGTCATTTGTCAGTCACTGGCCAGAACCATCCCATCATGCGTTAACTCATCCTACTGAGAAACCATACAGAGCATAGCGGAGTCAACCAGGCACAAGCCCAATACAACACAACCACGCAACCAATCAGCTACCGACAGCGCTTACATCGAGGTCACCTCCATGCCATGAATATTCTGTGTATTTGTCTGTTTTGTCTTCGTTATCGTAGTCACACCAACCAGCGAACTGTATTGCTGAGTAATGTTTATTATTGGCTGGCTGCCTCCGGTGACGTGTTTAGTTTTACTGTTTCCTCACGAACTTGACCGCAGCACTAGTAGAACATTTTATCATTTAAAAGCATTATTATCTAACATTATAATACATTTTTATATTTGCCGGATTTATATTACTAACCTTTTAGGCTGCACTAAATATACTGTGTATTCATCCATGTAGAGCTATTGTTCGGCTTCGAAGATTTTCAAAAAATAAAATATTCCTCAACAATATTTTCATGTCTTTTAAAAAATCAAATCTTCCAGCGCTTCTTAAAAATGTTGGCATGTAATTGGTAGAGACCTGCAAAACTCGCGTTATTATTTGGAGACGCGTTGAACTTTAAACACATGTACCTTTACAATAAGATTTTCATTGGACTATACTTTATTTGACATGCCTTGGGTAACTCTGCGCCGATAAATGAACACTTCACAGTTGTGTGCCCCAATCACGTGCAGTACAGTCAGAAAGGGCGTGGCTTCACATCTATGAAGCAGCCAGTGGAGAAATGACGCCGGCTCCGGTATATACAGAACCATGAAGTTCAGTCTGATGCCAAATAATAACGTGAATTCAGCATGTCTGTAGTAATTGGGTACGGCTTATACACTCTAAACTTGCACCTACTATCCCTGGTCCTAACACAGACGGTGGGAGTTTGTGGCAACGACGACATGGACACCGACATTTCAAGCATTGGAAACTCGTATCGGCTCGAGGGGGATACTTCAGGTGTGAGCGGATGATGAACAACCCCTCCTCCCACTCCCTCACTTCAAGGGCCGAGGGGCGCAGCCTCTGTGTACAAAGCTGTTTACTATCGACCTGCCGGACGCATCGGCCATCCATCATGGCAGCCGTGTCACTCGGCGCGCGCCGAGTAATTCAATACCGGTATTCATCAGTGTCGACCTCGCGCCGCACGAGATGAATGGGTGGCGCCACTTCCAACCTGGACAGGCAACAACCGTTAGGGCAACCCCGCAGCTTCTTCCCTAAGATCGCCGTGGGAGCGCTTCTTTAGTACACGTGCTCAGATCGTATAAAATTGTCAAAGTGTATGAATAAAGGCAGTTCGCAATAACGTGAGCACTTTTTTGAAATCAACCATAGAAAATAGTCACTGCCCCTGGATGCATATGTTTTAACGGCGCAATGAGAGGCATGCGTCCAGTAAAGTTGCTAACGATGGATGGGAAGTAGTTCCGTATCATAACGTAGAATAAAAAAAGTTAGGTAACCATTTTTATAACTTAAATTATTACTTTCGCTTTGTGTTTTTAATCCATATAAGTGTAAAAACTAGCAGTTTTGTTAAATATTTTCTTTTATAATAATTGTATTGCTTCATTTGATCTACGCAAGAATAACGCGATGAGGCCCATGACAAAGTTAATCTTACATAAGTAATAATGTTCATCCCCTACTTATAATTGAAGGTGAATTAGAATTTTAACCTAATGCATAAAAACAAACGTGGCTTAAATCAAAGCCCAAGATATTTATCCAAAATATTGTTCTACACACTGTAACCTATTGCTTACTTTGTGTTTGGGTAAAGTATTTTTCATGAGACTTAAGTTGCTTGGAGACAAATCAGAGATACAGAATTCTTACTAATCCACCGAAATGGGAAACATCTTCACACCAGAGGACAGTAATAAGAGAAGGTAAAAGTCAATAATGTGGGCAGGATATTGGAAAATAGAGATCAGTTATGTGGCGTGAACGTTTAGAAACCAACAGCAATATCGTCAATACCCTTATTTGTTTATGCAGTTAAATAATGTTTGACTCTGGTGACACACAAGAACTTCATAAATAGCTGCTTCAGCAACTGATCAATCTGAAAATCTTCTCGTGATACGTCGTGTTTGATACATATGGAAGTAGCTTTTCCTGGACCTAAGCAAATGGCTCAACTACAAATAGCGTCTTTCGAATGTAAGGTACTTTCATCACTGAAGCTGATTTCCTGTTGAGGATAATATTTCATCCTCAAACCCGTTCTCGCTACAAGGTTCGCTATATCACAAACACTTTCCGTTCATGGGACCGTATTACCGCTTGTATGCTGTAATATAGTACATAATGCGACGATGCATACAAGATCTACGTGACTCATTTCTGACTAATGCTGCGTTAACTGACGAGGATCATCACTAGCGTGGGTGAAAATCTCCCCCTCCCAATTAAAAACAAACAAACTATATTTCCAATTTACCAGTAAAGCGATTTAATTTAGTGATTTTCTTAACATGTTGTTATGCCACTGAACAACTACAGATAATTCACGAATACTTCCAACTATTCTGAAGCCCTACTTAAGTTCTACTTTCAGAATATTCCTCCGCCTCTTGCAAACAAAGTGTAACCGAGTCTAGAAAATTAAATCAAAGGGACAACATATCGCAATCGTACGCACTCGGTGTAGTAGTATTTTGAACAAAGACTATTCCTTACTAGGCATTACCAACACACATATTATTTTCTCTGTATTTTTATTTATATTAACTATAAATCACGCATTATAACTTATAGACCGAACCTAAGTTAATGTGAAATTTACCCAAAAATAAGGTATTTTATTTAACAGAAGTATCAGACCCTTGCGCCACTTTGTATATTTAGGAAACAAGCACACATGTCACACTGAGAAAAAGGTTTTTTTGAATCAAATTAGAATTGTTTGGTGCAACCAAATTACTTGTTTGTATAGGGGCGATGAAATATTTTGTTGCTGAAACCAAATTACTTTATTGTACTCATATGGTTGCCCCAAACTGTAATATTTGGTTGGTGCACCTAAAGATTTATTTGGCTACACGTGCAATAAACCGGTTGGGCCGATGTAAAAAAATGTTACAAGTTCGACCGAGATCACTTGTATCAGAGCGCTACGAATTAGTAATCTCAGCTAACGTGACGACAGATAACGCCGGAATGCTCTTAAATAGATATACTGCAAATATTGGGCAACGTGTGCAAACAAATATTTCAAGTTTTACAGCTTTACTTATCAGTTTCTTGTTACATTGTTTTATTAGTGTGTTTATACGATTGTTAAGAATCAATAGATCACCTAACAAACACGGTTAATATCCTAATTGTCAGAAAACATACAAGCAAACTCTCGAGCTGTAAATGACTGGCCAAACAAATATATATATACATATATATATATATAGTTGATTCAACAAAAAAATATATGTAGAACAAATTTTTTTTTACCGTACTTAGAGATTTTGTTTATTCGAACATATATCTTGTTAGACGAACAAAAGTAATTTTGTTGCTTTAGAAATTTTGTTTGCTCAACAATATATTTTGTTAACGAAACTAAATATATATTTGTTCCTATACAAAATAATATTTTGTACGATTTTCTCTCACTGCAAACATGGTGAGAATTTTCAAGTGTTCGTTTCAGAAAGTGTCAAGAAACCGCGAATAGACAATATGCGCTTACACGCCACAGCCATCCGGGACGACCTGTAGTAAGCCAAGAGGGGCGAACGACTCGAAAGCACGCCAATTTATAAATATTTGTATTTCCTAACATCGTATAAAACTACCGTTGCCTAACTCTTCTGAACCATCCGCCCTTCCCCCTCCGTTTCAATCTCTTCCCCCTCCCGCTCACCTCTTGTGCCGTTCAGTTACTTTAAGAAAGACGAAACAACTTTATCTACGACGTACATTTTACTGCTTGTTCCATGGTTTCCGCGCACAATAATGTGCCCGCCGCACGCGTGCACGGATTGCTTGTTTTCAAATAGCTGTTCCCACGGGAATAACTTGGGACGTACACTCGTCTCGCTACCCCTAGTTTCAATATGCAAGTTGAATTAAAAAAAGAAAGTGCCCTAGCTACGAAAGAACACTGCAATGCAATCTCGAAAACACGCATCGTATGATAGAAAGTCTTGCATTTTCGGTACTCGTATGTTTCAAGATTAAATCATCAGTAATTTAACATATGCTGGTTGATTCTCAATTAGACTGACAAACTTCGGGAGGTGATTCTTCATGAAAAAGTAAAAGGAAAATATACGTGACACTTTATATCTAAACCGAATATTAAGGGAAGTATGAGCTTTTTTAAAAAAAAAAAAAAAAAAAGAGATATATTCTAAGCCGTATTTTTGCAAAATATCGGCTCTTACGTTGAAGGTCCCGATAACATACAATAGTGTTCCGAGAGTTGTCATTATATTTTACTTCGTTACCGATATTTTGAACAAATGCAGTTTAGAACCTCGTTTTTAAGGACTCATACCTCCCTTAATATTCGGTTTAGTTACAAAGTATCAAGCATGTTTTCCTTTTATTTTTTCATGAAGAATCACCTCCAGAAGTTTGTCGGTCTAGTTGCGAATCATCCTGTATAAATAAGTTAATAGTTCAACTGATTCGTCAGCTACACGAAACCTTTAATAAAACACGTCCAGCAAGATATACTAACCACGCTGATGTTACGTTAATTAAAATGTTAAAGGCACACTGGTAACCAACAACGATCAGCAAAAAATACTGGTTAAACAGTGAATTAAGTTTACAGCAAAGCGCGCTACGAAATGAATATAATTTCCTTCAGCACACTGTTCAAAGGAAACTCAGCTTCCCAGGAAATATTATTATACGCTGCTCTCCATATTCTAGCTCCTCATGTCTATCAACTGCTAGAAAACGCTCAAGTAATTTATTCATAATATGGCGTTATTTTATTCAGGCATCAGTCGGTTAAGAAGGCTGCGTTTTTGAGATAATGAAATGACTAGCTCAGAAGCACTTGCTACGGGAGTGAATTTTGTATCTGACCTTGAAATGGACCGTTTCTGTAACATGAAAAGCCGCGAGTTTGCTGGAGCTATTTTGTTCGGATGAGGTTCTGAGGCAAGGAAGCTTTAAGGAGCGACTCTGTCACATGCATAAGATGGTTTGTCGCCTTTATGTTCAAGCTACTGAAATAGCATGCAGCGTTCCAGCAGCTCTATATGCAGCTATACGACTTGAAGTCGTCACCTTAAAATTCTATGGCGTAACGATAATATGATCTGCACTAAGGCATTTAGAATAAAATATAAGTGCCACACATTGTTAGAAAAAAAATTGTCACGGGAAATAATTTTTGAAGTAAAAGTTTAAAATAATCCTTTCATCCCTTACAAAGTCCCAGTAAAGGTGACGATAATGTATGATAAGTACCTCCATATCTTCAAGGAATATTAAAATCGCTACGTATAAATTCCGGAGCAATGAAATTAAAGGCTGTTCACGGTAAACTGAGCACTTTTGAAAGTCCTGCCGATGATTTACTTGTGTGCACATTGAGTATTCTTCCACCACACAGTAAAATTAACATTGCCATAGGTTTCATCAATTTGTATGTAGGTCAACTGGAATTGTGGAATTAGATTGGAAAAGTAATTATTTTACAAATTTGCTGACTCTGGCTATAATATGCATTCAAAACACAGACAGCAAAATAAATCATTGTACTGTTCAGAAATGTTTACCTGCACCTAAATTTGAATCTGGGAGAATTTCACTGTTTCAATCAGTCAAAAATATCTGACTGATTCAACAGTCACTTCAGTTAATTTAACTGATGAATCAGTGAAAAAAATGCCAGATATCCTTCACTTATTGAATCAGTGACATTCTACACCATTTCATTGGTCATGATTTTCTACTGTTTTGCAGTGGCTTATTTTTGTCAGATGAATAAGTTATACACTATGTAAAAATGGACACCAAACAACGTTTAAAAATTGCCGCTAAACAACTTGTATAAAGTGAAATAACAACGAATGAACTAATAAAACCACTACAAAATACTTTCTAAAATGTGTTTTGTCTTTCAAAACGCCATTTTATGAGGTAACATGAACCCCCAGCCTTTCATTCCGTTTTTACGCCTTTCATTTCGTATTCATGTATTCTTCACAGCTCTCTGTTTGAAGGTTTAAATTTCGCATGCTGTGGTGAAGAGAGTGCACTCATATATACTAGTGATTTTCCATTGATTCGAATTTAGAGTGTAATAGATTCAATTCAACGTTGCGACATGGAATTACCTTTCCTCCGTCGTAACCAACTTTACTGGGCATATGTACGCCAGTCAAAGTGCCCTTAACACACATGTAAGTAGAGGCAGTGACATTTTCCTATGTTTGATTTTAAAAGTTCTCACTTAATCGTGAACAGCTTATAGTATGTTTTGTAGGCGTCGGGCGAAAATTATTTTAAATGATGCAAATATAGTGCTTGAAGGTGGTGCGTACTGCAGGTTTAATGACCACGAACGTCGACCGTGTTGGACGTACGTGGCCTTAAACTGGGCGATACGATGACCTTGGAATATCGCTGATGCCGAAACATCGATATTAACGGGAAACAACAAAAATTAAAGAAAAAAAATTAGAAATGTTTACAAAAAATTTGATTTTAATAAAAGCATTTAAAAAATAAAATTAAAAATATAGAAGCAAAATAGAAAATAGTTAAATCAATTAAAAATATAAAAAACATTTGCATCCAAATTATTACAGAAAAAAATGTTAAAGACTGATAGAAAGGCATCGTGATTTTAGCCTACTTACCGAAGGAGAAAAATGCTTATGAGGTCACTTTCCTGTCTGTTAGTCTGCGAATGGGTGTGTAGGTGTGTGTATGCGTGTGTGCCTATCTGTACATGTGTGTGTATCCGTCTAAAAACTTTTGAACGCGTGAATAGAATTGTACCAAACTTTATAAACATATTATACTTAGTAAGAATATCTGACTTTTATACTTTAAGACCACACTTGGTGCTTTCTTTCAAAATGAGTGTCATTAAATTATTTAGGATGATATGTCATACACCGGGACCATTTAACCAATTTTAAACAAATTTCGTATTTTGGTAGTGCATCATGATGGCATTGAAGTTATGAATGAATATTTATGTTGGCCAGCTTGGAAGAGAGCACTACTAGTATAAATAAATTCTTTATGTTATATTTAGAAAAATACTCAACCAATTCTCGCTAAATTTGGCAGTAAAGTAATATTATGTTAGGTTACATTGATAAGGTACTTATTTTCACAATGGTTGCCATACAAATATTTTAGGTTTATGTGATATTTATATCACACCGTTCAAACTATTTCGAGCACATTTTGTATGCCACATTTGTCTGCTATTTTGTTTGCCATTTTGTAGATAGTTACCCAAGAATAAATTAGTTTATACGTCATATCTCACGAAACAAATGACCGATTTCTACGAAATTTGGTATGTCTTGAGTATGTCAGATTCTTGTTTTCAAAATGGCGGGTATATAGCAACTTTAGCTTAGTACGCTATATATTCCAAAACACGCAATCAGTTCTAACTTAACATTGTATTCTGGCAGTATCGAATATATCCACCATTGCAAAAATACCAATTCCGTTCGTCTTTAATTACAACTGAAGCCGTCATATTGGTTCCAACTGCACCGGACACTCAATTGTTTGGAAATTTTTATTATTATTTGGTTCTCAGCCAGTGCTGGGGAAATTCCTATCTCACTGAATATTTAAGAGTGTTTATAGCCCATCATGTTCAAATAAATAGTAAAATAATTTTATAATGCTTACGTACCAAATTCATTGCTAATAGAATTAACGCATTGATGTCTGCATACATTTACTGGCTTAAGACAAATTAGAAGTGAATCACGTATATCCATTACTGCAAGAACACCGGTTCTGTTTGCGTCTGTATTAGAACTCACCATCGTCCTATTGGTCCATACCACACCGGACACTACCCGGTACTTTACAGCGTTCATTATTGGCCGATCATCAACCAATGGAGAGCCAAGCTGATATTGACCCAATAAAATGTTCTTTATCGTATAAAATGATTTACAATCAACCATGTCCCTTTGAGTGGCTATAAGAAAAAACAATTATATCGTTAGCAATATCATTATTACTGCCCTGTGGTGTTCTTGTGAAGTCATGTTAAACACTAGCCGAATAAATCTGCACATCCACACGAGTTTTGTTCTGAACAACAAAGAAATTTTCAAATTTGCTTTGCTCGAGCTACATTCGAGCATAGTCCACAAAGTGTTTAATGTTTTTCTAAATCTAATAAAATACTGTCGAAATTAATGAAACAATAAACGTGTCCGTTTTGTTTTCAAGGGAACTGGTGTATTTGACAATGAACAGGCAGTTCCATGGTGTTTGAATGTTAAGACATTTACCAGCCAGTTAGCCCGATAGGGGGTGAAGTTTATTTTTTTTTCCACGTTTGCGTAGCTCCGTCGTGATCCAGAAGTCCCCACGCTGGCTCAGTAGCTCTGTAAAAACCTTTTGTACATTTTTACTGCTAATTGTTTGAGAACTAGTTTTCTAGAACATTTTTATAACATTTAAAATAAATAAGAATAAATTTTACTTCTATGTACTGTAGACTTCTAAGTTATCATAAACGCGGATATACCTACATAATCAGTTTTGTTTATTATAGGCTGTTCCTGGTGATTGAGCTCTTTTGAAATCAATATATCAAGAATGTCACTACCCCTACATATCATAGCGGGCAAACATACTGGCATGGGGCGCCCAGTAAAGTTGGTAACGTAGGGATGAAAGTAGTTCCATGCCATGAGGTGACATTTCTCATTTTTTTGAAATTTTTTATCTCAGAGAGTTTTCGAAAAGTACTCCTTAATGGAAATGATAGTTGTCAAATCATTATATTTTTCAAAATACAGAACACGAATTCCGGCGCAAGTGTTACAGGCATGTTCAAGGTGTTGAATTAGAGTCTAAGTGAGGCATACTGAATTTGTGTTACAAGATGGGAAAGGAACAAAAACAAAATTTCCTCTGCAGTTTATCATTTAAACTATTTATTAAAATAATCTGAACAGTTTCGCTTGAATGAAAAAAAATATATTTTACAAGTCTGGCCCGTATTTTAATCGAAATTCCGAGTGCCAATACTCCCTCACTTGTTTACAAATCGCACTCATACTGAATCAGTATGTTCTGCACACCATGCAGATTGCAATAACTGTAATTTGACTGGAAAAAAAATCTAAGAGCAAAGCCTAGAATGTTGCAGAATTCGGGAAATTAGGACTTTTGAGAGTAATATTTTGAAAACAAATGATTTGACAACTAATAATTGCATGAAGGGGGTAATTTTCGAAAGCTCTTTCGTATAACCAAATAAAGTAAAATGTGAAATATCACCTTCAGGTTGAATTGAAAGTGTCCAGTAAATATTTGTGAGTACCGAAATAATTCCATTCTCTTCCTAATTGTTATGCATATAAATTTGTGAATTAGCAAATATGTACAGTATTTTTTCTATAATAAATTTTACTACACCGACTTGGGGCAGCGGTGGCCCAGTGGCCAAGGCTCTCGCCTCCCACCACGGTGATTCGAGGTTCGATCCCCGGCGGGAGTGATCACTCACGGATTTTCGCTTGTGGGTGTCGCGCTGGACGATGCCGCTTGCCGGCTGGTTTTCTCGGGATGCCCCCGTTTACCCCACCCTTGCATTCAGGTGCCGCCCCATCATAGAATCTCATGTCATATCATTTCTGGGGATGACGGGCACCTACGGGTCCCAACTTCGAAGCCCGTCATTAGGAGCGGGTGTCGGCTCGCCCTGGGTGCATTTCCCACACAAAATCTTTCTTTATTTATTTACTACACCGACAAGTGAATAAAGTGATAAGACTTATAGAGACGATAATTGTACATATTGTGGAAGTGTGTGTGTATATATATATATATTATATATATATATAAGTAAATCAGGATTTAGACAAAAGCTCAATTTCCAGGAAACAACCTATATAGACTGTTCCTGGTAAAGTGAGCACTTTTTCAGGCCCTTCCAACAGGCATTAACCACTAATAAATATATATTATTGCAGCCTCAGGCATTATATTTTGAGGGTGGCAAAATATATACATTGGGTTTATTGGTCACATGGCAATGTTTACATTAAAAAGCAGCAGGAAGAAGGAAATTATACGAAAGCAAACAATTAGAAGGACCGTAAATAGTGCTCACTTTACCGTGAACAGCCTATACAGGATGTAAACGAAAAGTGTTTACAACTGTACACAACGGTGTACAGGACTCCGAGACGAGCAACTTGATGTATGACACTTGTGGCCCAGAGGGTCGGGAAATAGCCGTGAATCGCTTGACAAATATGTACTAAGACACGTGCAGCGTGCCGCTGTGGGCCCGGCCTAAATCAACCTGCTGGTCAGCTGAAGCCGGTTTTTACAGAGGTCAAATAGGGCAGGAAACGTTTAGTAATAGCTTTTGTTTGAAACACATGTTGCGTTGTCACAATGCTACAGACAAGTTACAGAAATCAGGAAAGAATGTATGAAATTTCAACATGTTTTTCAAACAAAAGCAATTACTAAACGTTTCCTGCCCGATTTGACCTCTGTACAAACTAGCTTCAGCTGACCAGCAGGTCGATTAAGGCCGGGCCCACAGCGGTGCGCTGCACGTGTCTTAGTACACATTTGTGAAGCGCTTTTACGGCAAATTCCCTACCCTACAGACTACAAGTGTCCAACATCAAATTGCTCGTCTCGGACCCCTGTACACTGCTGTGTACAGTTGTAAACACTTATCGTTTCGCCCTGTATAAGATAAACGTTGGTAAATACTTCCTAAAGAATTGTTTGCAAAGCGTCTGACTTTTTTTTTTTTACTGTGCGGTGCCTTGCGGCAACTGCTGAACGACTTCCTGCCACGGGTCGTACAGTTGCGGTTCTGTACAGCCGGCTGTTCTGCGGCCGAGATGTCGCGGAGACCGAAAACAGCGGTGGCAGGCAGGAGCGACTGTCTCTCCCCCGGCCCGGTATCTCGGCCGCGGCCTCGCCAGCTCAACTTATTGACAAAACTGTCGCGGGCTCGGGCAGAAATTAAGATAGGGCCACCTCATTACCCACGCCCAGAGCTCGGGGCGATGTAGCGGAAATGAAGGCGGGCCATCAGGAAAGTCTGTCGCCTCCCGGGTTCCACTGGGCCGCCCGTCCAAACTCCGCGGGATAACAGAAAGTGCACGGCAGTTCGACGTAGCTTTCGCTCTCAGTTCTCGGCACGTCATTAATTAGTTGAGCATTAGATGTTGGAGCGTGTTACTCTAATGCCCAGTAGTGGCTCGAAATCTCGATCCGAGATCAGCAGCCATCTTCGACAAATGTAGTTTGAAAATATGCCAACAGATAGAACTACGTTCGATTGTTTTCTTGGGAAATCAAAGAACATTATACGCACTTGAATATTATTCAGTACAACTCGTACAACAATAATTGACTTAAAACAGATAAAACATCACACATCTAGTTCTATCTATAGTGAAAAATACGCCTGCTTGTATGTAGTCATATATTACGAACCAATAGAAAAATTTGTCTCATACTTAATCTCTATCTCTTACTTTGTAACCAAGATCGAGGAATCGGAGATCCATAATCATGAAATTTCGTTAGTGCAACACTTTTACAATGGAGCCAAGATCAAACTGGATCCTGGTTCGAAACTAGGCTCATTTGAGCTCGTATCGGGGAAGATGTTGGTGCAGCCGGGCATAAGTCGTTACTGTTTTATACAGTCCCTCTAGTAGTTATTCAAGGACGAATACGACATAAGATATTCATACTTCTGTCTTACGGTTAATTAAAACATTTTGAAAACCTCGCTATCAATAGTTGCACACATTTTAATGTAAAGAAAAAACCGTTTACACTAAAGTAGTCATATATCTAGAATTCTCTATAAAAGTGCAATGAGTAAATTGGTGGCAGATGAAACTATACATTTTTCCACGCGTAATGACGACACTTGAGATGGAAAATTCCTTAGGTACATGACCGACAAATGCGTAACGCAATGTTAGAAATTTAATGCCGAGAACATACTATAAACTCACGCATTAGAAAGCTCAGATGAACCAAGGCAATCCTGTACTACTAATTTTATTTATTTTTGGTACAAATTTTGTTGCTGTGTACTATTTCTTTGCAGTTTTTTTGGCGTCTTAAATTTGAATGTTTTGGGCGCAGTGCAAGCCAAGGAACTGTGTCCAAGATAAACAGCAGTTTCGTCAGAAGTATGTCGGACAGCATTCTTAATAGTTTTCAGTTCTTAAGGTTTCAAAATTATGTTTCTCATGGCTACATTTGAATGTATGCAAGAGGCACAACTTAATATGTGCCACGATGCTTAGGTTGTATTAAAATCAATTAACAGATACTTTTACGGTACGCATTTCATTTTTAAGTACCGATATATCACGTTATTTGTTTAACACAATCTCGCTGTAAACTCTAACTGCAGTTTTTTTTTTTTTTTTTTTTTTTTTTTTTTTTTTTTTTTTTTTTTTTTAAGGCGCGTCCGTCTTTACGAAGGCCACGTTTCGTTCTCGTAAAGCCACGGAGCGACTGTTATCGCCCGACAAATTCCATGTGGTAACCCCACATTTGCAGCGTTTTCATCAATACATACGTTGTTAAACGCCTACATTATTAAATCTTTTGGCTTTCACCAAACATTGTCAGCCGCATACGCGCCGGCTATTTCAGGGAAGTTTTAAGACGTCACGCGACGTATACATTAAATTAACAAGATGTAGACGCCACTGTCCATTGTGTGCCCAACTGAAAGTACACTGAGCGTTTCCTTGCATGCCGGTAAAGGCTGTTCACGATAAAGTGAGCACTTTTGAAATGAACCTTGGAGAAATGTCACTGCCCCTGCCTGCATGTATTTTAACGGGCGCACTGAGTGACATGCACCCGGTAAAGTTGGTAACGATGGATAAAATGTCCCATACGCTAAAGTCGAATAAAAAGTGTTAGGTAACCATTTGTGATAATTAAAATTATATCTTTCGCTTTCGGTATTTTTTTTAACGCATCAGTGTGCAGATTTATAAAATGTTAACTTTTTTAATAATTTCATGGTTTCACTAGACCGACGCATGAATAAAGTGATGAGTCCCATGGCAATGTTAATTTTACATAAGGTGGAAGAATACACAACGTGCATTCTTTAAATGAGGCCCCGTGGACTGTATTTCCTCATTCCCTCGCCCCATTACGTACATGTCCCACGGGGCCTCTTTTAAAGGACTCACTCTGTATATCTTAAGCAGGGCTTTCAAAACTGCTCATTTTACCGTGAACAACCTATATCATTACGTATATTCTCCTTTTGGTAAATGATCCGCACCGGCTTTTACACGACTGATCCAGTTATCCAGATTCCCGGTGAGTTTCGGTACTCCGAAAACCAGATAATTAAAATAATAAGCCCTTCTAAGGTCTGTATTCCGTGCTCCACCGATCCTATTTTCAATCTCCCGGCTCCAGGACCTCACACAACTCGCTAGTCGCTCGGTTGGCCCGAGGGTTCCTGAAGGGCCAGGCCAACCAGTGAGGTGATTTCTCCATGCCCCACCTACATCTCCAGAGGCAATTTATTAAAAAAATATATATATTACGTAGTTTCCTCTGAGAACTGACTATTTATCAATTAAGTTACATACTGCAAATAAGTAAGAATTTATTCTATAATTATGACTTCTTCATGTATGCATGTCACAACGAATGCGACAATTGTAAGCTATAATCCATTCCGGTTTGTCTGGGTATTTTGAAACGAACCTTTCGAAAAATCACCCTAGACATAACATATAAACCTGTTTTTTTTTTCTTTTTTTAATAACTAGTGTACCACAAACAGTGAGAGCTGAGATGTGTTTGGAAACGGCTAGTAAGAAAATAGCTCACAGTTAAAATATTGTTTTAACCTAATATTTTGATATGCTATTTGTAATTCACATGTTGCTGATTGATATATTTGAATTTTTAGGCAGCACTGAAGGAAATATATTTCATTCTTACGCTTAAAAATATCAGCGCAAGATACCGTGCGTAAGCCCTAGTGGCATGTTTTTTTTTTCGTACGAGGAAGAAAATTCAATAGGCGGAGCGGATTTTGCCGCTCTCTCTCTCTCTCTCTCTCGCTCTCTCTCTCTTTCTCTTTATATCTTCCTCTTTTTTCGAGAAGTTTTGCACTGCTAGTAGCAGTAACGAAACTATACATGTTTTTAATGCTAGTATATTTCAAATTTATTATAGCTAAAATAATGATCTTTGAATTTGTAATTTACAACTGAAACGAGATTTTATTGTTTTCATACTTATTATAAAATATCGAGATGTGATCGCGGCACGGTTACAAATCCGAAGTTGGCAGAAGTGACGACGAGAGACGTCGACATGACATGGCGTGTTTCTGAACCAAACGCCTAATTCGTACTCGTGTGTTTTAAACCTACCTAGGCAAGTTACGATGTGATAAATTTGTTTTTAATGGCAATACTAAATATACTGTAAAGTGCTTCGTGGCCGCTGTGTATGAAAGAATATTGATGCTACTACGATACGTTGAACCAGTGCGTATGGTTGCAAATAACGGACGTGCAAAATTTATAAGTTTTAACTGTGAATTGTTTTATGACGGAATTAATTGTTAAAATCATGCCTGTTTTATATCACAGCATTGTAAACTGGCCCTACTTATAATTGCAGGTGAATTAGAATTTTAACCTAATGCATAAAAACAAACGTGGCTTAAATCAAAGCCCAAGATATTTATCCAAAATATTGTTCTACACACTGTAACCTATTGCTTACTTTGTGTTTGGGTAAAGTATTTTTCATGAGACTTAAGTTGCTTGGAGACAAATCAGAGATACAGAATTCTTACTAATCCACCGAAATGGGAAACATCTTCACACCAGAGGACAGTAATAAGAGAAGGTAAAAGTCAATAATGTGGGCAGGATATTGGAAAATAGAGATCAGTTATGTGGCGTGAACGTTTAGAAACCAACAGCAATATCGTCAATACCCTTATTTGTTTATGCAGTTAAATAATGTTTGACTCTGGTGACACACAAGAACTTCATAAATAGCTGCTTCAGCAACTGATCAATCTGAAAATCTTCTCGTGATACGTCGTGTTTGATACATATGGAAGTAGCTTTTCCTGGACCTAAGCAAATGGCTCAACTACAAATAGCGTCTTTCGAATGTAAGGTACTTTCATCACTGAAGCTGATTTCCTGTTGAGGATAATATTTCATCCTCAAACCCGTTCTCGCTACAAGGTTCGCTATATCACAAACACTTTCCGTTCATGGGACCGTATTACCGCTTGTATGCTGTAATATAGTACATAATGCGACGATGCATACAAGATCTACGTGACTCATTTCTGACTAATGCTGCGTTAACTGACGAGGATCATCACTAGCGTGGGTGAAAATCTCCCCCTCCCAATTAAAAACAAACAAACTATATTTCCAATTTACCAGTAAAGCGATTTAATTTAGTGATTTTCTTAACATGTTGTTATGCCACTGAACAACTACAGATAATTCACGAATACTTCCAACTATTCTGAAGCCCTACTTAAGTTCTACTTTCAGAATATTCCTCCGCCTCTTGCAAACAAAGTGTAACCGAGTCTAGAAAATTAAATCAAAGGGACAACATATCGCAATCGTACGCACTCGGTGTAGTAGTATTTTGAACAAAGACTATTCCTTACTAGGCATTACCAACACACATATTATTTTCTCTGTATTTTTATTATATTAACTATAAATCACGCATTATAACTTATAGACCGAACCTAAGTTAATGTGAAATTTACCCAAAAATAAGGTATTTTATTTAACAGAAGTATCAGACCCTTGCGCCACTTTGTATATTTAGGAAACAAGCACACATGTCACACTGAGAAAAAGGTTTTTTTGAATCAAATTAGAATTGTTTGGTGCAACCAAATTACTTGTTTGTATAGGGGCGATGAAATATTTTGTTGCTGAAACCAAATTACTTTATTGTACTCATATGGTTGCCCCAAACTGTAATATTTGGTTGGTGCACCTAAAGATTTATTTGGCTACACGTGCAATAAACCGGTTGGGCCGATGTAAAAAAATGTTACAAGTTCGACCGAGATCACTTGTATCAGAGCGCTACGAATTAGTAATCTCAGCTAACGTGACGACAGATAACGCCGGAATGCTCTTAAATAGATATACTGCAAATATTGGGCAAAGTGTGCAAACAAATATTTCAAGTTTTACAGCTTTACTTATCAGTTTCTTGTTACATTGTTTTATTAGTGTGTTTATACGATTGTTAAGAATCAATAGATCACCTAACAAACACGGTTAATATCCTAATTGTCAGAAAACATACAAGCAAACTCTCGAGCTGTAAATGACTGGCCAAACAAATATATATATACATATATATATATATAGTTGATTCAACAAAAAAATATATGTAGAACAAATTTTTTTTTACCGTACTTAGAGATTTTGTTTATTCGAACATATATCTTGTTAGACGAACAAAAGTAATTTTGTTGCTTTAGAAATTTTGTTTGCTCAACAATATATTTTGTTAACGAAACTAAATATATATTTGTTCCTATACAAAATAATATTTTGTACGATTTTCTCTCACTGCAAACATGGTGAGAATTTTCAAGTGTTCGTTTCAGAAAGTGTCAAGAAACCGCGAATAGACAATATGCGCTTACACGCCACAGCCATCCGGGACGACCTGTAGTAAGCCAAGAGGGGCGAACGACTCGAAAGCACGCCAATTTATAAATATTTGTATTTCCTAACATCGTATAAAACTACCGTTGCCTAACTCTTCTGAACCATCCGCCCTTCCCCCTCCGTTTCAATCTCTTCCCCCTCCCGCTCACCTCTTGTGCCGTTCAGTTACTTTAAGAAAGACGAAACAACTTTATCTACGACGTACATTTTACTGCTTGTTCCATGGTTTCCGCGCACAATAATGTGCCCGCCGCACGCGTGCACGGATTGCTTGTTTTCAAATAGCTGTTCCCACGGGAATAACTTGGGACGTACACTCGTCTCGCTACCCCTAGTTTCAATATGCAAGTTGAATTAAAAAAAGAAAGTGCCCTAGCTACGAAAGAACACTGCAATGCAATCTCGAAAACACGCATCGTATGATAGAAAGTCTTGCATTTTCGGTACTCGTATGTTTCAAGATTAAATCATCAGTAATTTAACATATGCTGGTTGATTCTCAATTAGACTGACAAACTTCGGGAGGTGATTCTTCATGAAAAAGTAAAAGGAAAATATACGTGACACTTTATATCTAAACCGAATATTAAGGGAAGTATGAGCTTTTTAAAAAAAAAAAAAAAAAAGAGATATATTCTAAGCCGTATTTTTGCAAAATATCGGCTCTTACGTTGAAGGTCCCGATAACATACAATAGTGTTCCGAGAGTTGTCATTATATTTTACTTCGTTACCGATATTTTGAACAAATGCAGTTTAGAACCTCGTTTTTAAGGACTCATACCTCCCTTAATATTCGGTTTAGTTACAAAGTATCACGCATGTTTTCCTTTTATTTTTTCATGAAGAATCACCTCCAGAAGTTTGTCGGTCTAGTTGCGAATCATCCTGTATAAATAAGTTAATAGTTCAACTGATTCGTCAGCTACACGAAACCTTTAATAAAACACGTCCAGCAAGATATACTAACCACGCTGATGTTACGTTAATTAAAATGTTAAAGGCACACTGGTAACCAACAACGATCAGCAAAAAATACTGGTTAAACAGTGAATTAAGTTTACAGCAAAGCGCGCTACGAAATGAATATAATTTCCTTCAGCACACTGTTCAAAGGAAACTCAGCTTCCCAGGAAATATTATTATACGCTGCTCTCCATATTCTAGCTCCTCATGTCTATCAACTGCTAGAAAACGCTCAAGTAATTTATTCATAATATGGCGTTATTTTATTCAGGCATCAGTCGGTTAAGAAGGCTGCGTTTTTGAGATAATGAAATGACTAGCTCAGAAGCACTTGCTACGGGAGTGAATTTTGTATCTGACCTTGAAATGGACCGTTTCTGTAACATGAAAAGCCGCGAGTTTGCTGGAGCTATTTTGTTCGGATGAGGTTCTGAGGCAAGGAAGCTTTAAGGAGCGACTCTGTCACATGCATAAGATGGTTTGTCGCCTTTATGTTCAAGCTACTGAAATAGCATGCAGCGTTCCAGCAGCTCTATATGCAGCTATACGACTTGAAGTCGTCACCTTAAAATTCTATGGCGTAACGATAATATGATCTGCACTAAGGCATTTAGAATAAAATATAAGTGCCACACATTGTTAGAAAAAAAATTGTCACGGGAAATAATTTTTGAAGTAAAAGTTTAAAATAATCCTTTCATCCCTTACAAAGTCCCAGTAAAGGTGACGATAATGTATGATAAGTACCTCCATATCTTCAAGGAATATTAAAATCGCTACGTATAAATTCCGGAGCAATGAAATTAAAGGCTGTTCACGGTAAACTGAGCACTTTTGAAAGTCCTGCCGATGATTTACTTGTGTGCACATTGAGTATTCTTCCACCACACAGTAAAATTAACATTGCCATAGGTTTCATCAATTTGTATGTAGGTCAACTGGAATTGTGGAATTAGATTGGAAAAGTAATTATTTTACAAATTTGCTGACTCTGGCTATAATATACATAATATACATTCCATATCCTTTGGATGGCTGAAAACAGTAAAGCAGTAATTAACAGTTAAAACATAGTTACGTGGCAGTGTTTATGTTAATATGTAGAGGAAGGACACAAAATCAGTAACCAAAAGAAGTACTTTAGCAGGGCTTCAGAAAAGTGTGAGGTAACCATAAATGTTATATAGCATGTTTATTTTTAACATGAATCTAGAGATCACTGTAACACAGATTACTTATGATTGCACAGTTTAAATAGCCACTAATGTCACGAACTACAACCGTCACGTCCCGAACTAAAGCCGCTCATGCCATGCACTAAAGCCACTCATATCACGAACTACAGCCACTCACACTATGAACTACAGCTGCTCACGCCACGACTAACATCCGCTCATGCAACGAACTACAGTCCCTTACATCACAAACTACAGCTAATCACATCAAGAACTACAGCCACTGACATCACGAACTACATCAGCTCATGTTAAGAACTACAGCCACCCATGTCATAACTACAGCCACCCATGTCACGAACTAAAGCTGCTCACATCACGAACTACAGTCATCACATCACGAACTACAGCCGCACACATCACGAACTACAGCCGCTCACATAACGAACTACAATCGCTCATGTCACAAAATACAGCTGCGCACATTACGAACTACAACCACTTACATCACGAACTACAGCCACTCACATCACGAACTACAGCTGCTCACATCACGAACTATAGCCGCTCACATCACGAACTACTGCTGCTCACGTCATGAATTACAGTCGCTCACATCACGAACTACATTCGCTCACACCATGAACTAAAGCTGCTTACATCATGAAATACAGCCGCTCACATCATTAGCTATAGCCGCTCACATCACGAATTACAGCTGCTCACATCATGATCTACAGCCACTCACATCACGTACTACAGCTGCTCACATCACGAACTACAGCCACTCACATCATGAACTACAGCTTTTCACATCACAAACTACAGCAGCTCATATCACGAACTACAGCCGCTCTCGTCATGAACTACAGCCGCCCACATCATGAACTAAAGCCGCTCACATCATGAACTACAGCCACTCACATCATGAGCTACAGCTTCTCACGTCACTAACTACAGCCGCTTACATCACGAACTACAGCCGCTCACATTATGAACTATAACCACTCACATCATGAACTACAACAGCTCACATCATGAACTACAGCATCTCGCATCGCGAACTACAGCCGCTCATGTCATGAACTACAGGCGCACAAGCCAACAAAATGCCATAAGCGGCCAAAAAATGCTATAAAGCCATTCGGCAACGAGCGTCTAGTAACGTACTCACCAGCTGGCATCCTAGCGTATAGGGAACATTTCGTAGCACGCGGAGCCAATAACATACAAGACTCGTCCACACAGCCCTGCGCTGACTATCAGTGAATGGGTAAGTCTACAGAAGAGAAACCGCCATTCCATTTCTGGTTCTGTGTACCTTACTACTCTGTGATCATTGCAATCTCTAAACCTGAATCAGAGAGAGAGAGAGAGAGAGAGAGAGAGAGAGAGAGAGAGAGAGAGAGAAAGAGTGTATATCAGTGTTTAAATAAAGTAATAGTGCCCGACTTATTCAGCAGTCTCTTCAGTCACTTTAACTTATGAATTATTGAAAAATGCCAGTTTTTCTTCATTTATTGATAGTAACATTTTTCACTGATCCATCAACCAATTCATTCGCTTTTTTTTGTGATTTGATTTTTTTACTGATGAATAATTTAAACAATATTTATCAAATGAAATAACGCATAAACTAATGAAACCAATAAAAATATTATTCGAAATATAGGTCTATTCTTTTATAATATTATTTTACGAGGCTACATTCAGTATTCAATTCCGTCCGTTTTTAAGTCTCTAATTTCATTTTTACGCAATCATCATAGCGCTTAGTTTGAATGTTTCAATCTGCATTAAATATGGTGAAGTGAAAGCTTTCATACACTGTATTTGTTTTAACGGTCCTAAAGTTACCAATTAAACGAAAAACGACGATAAAGGGAACACAATTTAAAGCTACACATTTCCGATAAAGAAATATAATACAAGTATTTGCCCCCTTATCAATTATATTGGTTTGGTGGCTCAATAAGTAAGGTGGCGGTATAAATGCAGTATGATGACGGTTAAAGTCCTGAACACCGCGGATTTCTTGAAATTTCTGTTAGTTACACTAAATTACTCAACATAAACAGTGACTATTGGACGCAGTTGTCCGTCACTTAGACACATCAGTGAAATTATTTCACTGAAACGACCAGTGGTTTTCCACCATTAAGAAGAATAGCCATTTTCACTGATTCGAGTTGTTGAAGGGGCTGCGGTGGCTGAGCGGCTAGACTGCTCGCCTTCCACCAAGGCGAACCGGGTTGAATCCCAATGCGGGCCACTCCCGGGTTTACGCAAGTGGGAATCGTACCGGATGATGCGGCTGGTCGGCGGGTTTTCTCGCGGATCTCCCATTACCCCCACCCTGCTCAATACTCACCTCATTTCACCCTCATTGGCTCTCAAGACCTCGCTGTTAAGAGGCGCCCAAACCTCTCACCTCAACTCTTTCGAGTAGACTAGTTGAATTTCATTGCGAATCAGTAGTTTTCCACTGATTCGAATTAAGAGTGCAAGAAAGGCAATTTTAAGTTAGGAAATTAATATAGGTAAACTTGAACCATCAGTGGTTTTCTAAACTTTTAGCTACTGATTAGAGACCGGAAATATTGGCGAGTTCAGTGGTCTGGCTGCACGAGACCTCACATCGAATGTACTTATACTTGAGCAGTTCTCAATCGTTCATTGGCTACTTGCTGCCAGAGTGCAGAACATGGCTGAGCCTGCTTTCTGGTGTATATTTATCATTGTCTCACAGTCCTGCAGGATGGCAAAATTAGTCGCGGTCCAACTGCAGATGCATTACAAACGTACCACTGTTTTGATTCTAGCTTGCCATTTCGCGTTATGATTCAATAACATGATAGACGGGGAACAAGTAAATGTTAGGTTTCACTTGCAACCGTTGGACCTCCGCTCACCCGGCCGGCATGCCCTGTAGGACTCAGAACCAATGGTAAGCACTTGGCATTCTAGTAAATGCTGTTCACGATAAAGGGAGCACTTTTGAACTCGACCTTAGAAAAATGTCTCTGCTCCTACATGCGTATATTTTAACGGGCGCACTGAGTGACATGCGCCCTTTAATGTTGGTAATGATGGAGGGAAATTAGTTCCATATCTTAACATCGAATAAAAAGTGTTAGATGACTACTTGTGAAAACTTATGTTATTTCTTTCGCTTACCGTTTTTCTAATGCATCTAAGTGTAAAAATGAACAGATTTATACAATATTTACTTTTCAAATAATTTTGCAGTTTCACTTGACCGACGAATTAATAAAGTGACGAGGTTCATGGCAATCTTCATTTCACATGAGGCGGAATGATAAGCAATGTGCATACAAGTAAGTCATAAGTAGAGCTTTCAGAAGTGCTAATTTTACCGTGAACGGCATATACCGCCATGTCATGTGGCCGGGTTAGACTGGAGAGGAGTTCTGTCTGTGCCGCAGCCAATGAGTACGGCTCGAGTATCTAGAGAATTGCCAAGTCTGGCTTGGTTCCGTTTTATAAAGCAAAATGGTAGGGTCTCTAGCACCGTGGCAAAACACTGATCGGAAAAAAAAGGAAGGAAAAAAGAAACATTATATGCATGTAATTTTCACGTGGTGGTAAAATATTGGAATTACTTCTGAAACACACGTGGAAATGTGCATTATCGTCAACTCTCACTCACAGAAATACACCCAAACCGAACAGAGTCATTGAAACATGCATCTTGCAGGAGAGAATGAAAAACTAAAGTAAATGTTGTAGCTAATTTTTCTCTTGTGAGTGAGGTTTAAATTTGAGGGAAAATAGCGTGGCGAAGCTCCACTCAAAATAAAGTTGATACTTGACCAAAAATTATGCTGGAGTGACTTACTAAATAATCTATGTGATATAACATACTTTACAGTTCCTATTTAATTATCCTGTGTTAAAAATTCCTGTCCCCGAAAGGATTCATATAATTTCTTTGCTACCGTTTGATTGCATTTCGCAGCTTGGCTTCGATTATGGATACTGTCGTATTTATGAGAAGACCAAAAAAGAACTAGTTTTATGAATGGTAATCTGCGATATTTTATTTCCTCATTAAATCACTGTAAACGAGTGGCGTGTAAGGAAATGCATTAAATATCTATCCAATACGATAAGGATTTACGCTGCGAACTAATGGTGTTTATTTAATTTGTTAGGTAATTATTTTTTCGCTTTTCCTGCTGCGCAGTTGACGTTCGCTGTTGTTATAAGCAAAAACAAATTTCACAGAAGTTTTGTTTTTAGTTTTATCAAAAATTGTTAGATAATGTGAAGTAGATACGCCCATTAAATTCAGCGTTCCAAGCACTAGTACCCTAAAAACTGCACCCAGCTCTCTAATTACGGTAACATTATCCTAAAACTTTGCACAATGACACATTGTGATTTTAATACGTGTGGGCGTATCCTTCCAGTTGCCTAAGGCATGTTTGATAAAAAAAAATATATATGTCATTCAATATAGGCTTGTTTTATGTATAGGTGTTGACAGTTATTGTAAATGCGGACTGATATGAGATGAAGGTTTTATGATTTTTAATAGATTTCAAGAAATATTTTCAGTTTCCAGGCCATGAAGTAAGATTTTTTTTTTTTTGTTTGAAGAATTATTGAGCCAAAATTCTGTAAGATTAATTACTTTTCAGAGCTATTACGTTTAGCGTAATACCAAAAATATAGTTAATTTCTTAAGTTTCTATTCAAGTACATAGATCTGTAAATTTCGGTAGTACTATATAATGCTGTAGACCTCTAGTCGCTATCATTAGCTTATTGACAGATCTCACTACGGCTGGCTTTCCATTTCCAAACTGTGTATTAAGTGACATATTCATTCTGCTCGCAGATGTTTAGTACAGGTTCAGTACCCTTAAGACACGTCATAGAGATCCGCGAACCAGTCACAAGTGCACAAGTAGTGTTTGAAGTGTACACTCTATAAAAAACATGTTGGTAAGTTTTACTGAGAAATTCTTTGTAATTTTACAAATGCTTGTAACAATACAGAAATTTTTCTTGTAAAACTACTCGTTTGGAAAACTGCAAGGTCCGTGTTTGTAATAGACCTTAGGAAATGTTTGTACTATACTGAGCCGTATCCACAAGCTTCAGCAAAATGGCGGACACTCAACAACGTAAAACCGTATTAAGCTGTTTGTGCAAAAACTATGGGTGCAAAAAGAAATGTATTGCAAGTTTGAATTACGTAAAACACTTAAAACAACCCAAATAATCATAATAAAACGACAAAGTCAATAAAACTTGACCGTATTATTCATTATATATTAGTGTTTCCTAGTTAAACATAACTCTTAAATCGACTCTTAATAACCCTGTGTTAAAAGGCGTCCAAATCTCTTAACACAAAAACTGAAATTTAAAAAAAAAATGTACCTATTATTTATAACAGTAAAACAATATTGTTTTGTATGTACTTGTAATTATATATTTTCATTAAAAATAAGCTTTAAGGCGTAAGTTAAGTTGGTCTTGTGGATAAAGGTGCGGATTAGTAACACAAGGGGTGTGAGTTCTAATAACTGTGCCAGCGTGGTGTAGTACTTATTGTAAATTATATTTTGAATTTTTTGTTAGTCGTTCTCTGTTACTAATTCATTACATTTGTTATTTTAGAAGGAAAAAAAAAGTAATTTTATTTACACTTGTCAATAGTGTCAGTTGTAAACAAGGCTACCATTTGTATTATTAGAAAGAAATGTTTTGCAGATTTTACAAGAAAACACTTTGTAGTTTTAGAAAGGATTTTCTTTTACTTTGTTTATATATATATATATATATATATATATATATATATATATATATATATATATATATATATATATATATGTGTGTGTGTGTGTGTGTGTGTGTGCGCGCGCGTTATTCTGTAACTCAAGATGTCACCATGACGGTCTTTCGAATGACTCTTGACTGTCTTTATATGACAGGCTAACAAGGTGTCTTTATGAACGATAATGAAGAGAAAGTAGTCGATGTTTCCTGGTTAATTTTAGTAAACACACTGCGCGGAGAAAAAATATACGTCAAAATTCCCCAAAGAGAGGAACCATTATTTCGGTACAAATAAATGGTGTCGCAAATATATTTAGAACGTATAGGATGTTTTATACTTGGATAGTGAGACACACTAACGCTTAGTTCTAACGTAACCACGTTGCTGACGACGGACTAGGCCACGGGTTAGTGCTGCTCTCTCGTCAATCTCAAAATGAACTAGCATCATTTGACAACTTGTATTATAGAGAACAGTCAATTGCTTTTAAAAGCGTTATTTGGAGATTTATCAAGAAACATATACAAATTATATGTGGAATTTTACTGTGTTATCGAAATGTGTGACAAGACACTCTGTAAAACGATATACTTGTATTATACGAGTATATAATTCAGCAAGTGGATTTTAGAACACAACCCGCAGCATTGTTATATCTGTGCAACAACACTAACAGAGCCGGGACCACGGTGGCTGAGCAATTAGCACGCTTGCTTCCCACCAAGGCGAACCGGGTTCAATTCCCGGCTGGGTCACCGGGAAGTGGGAATAGTGCCGGACGATGTCGTTGGTCGGCGGGTTTTCTCGGGGATCTCCTGTTCCCCTCCCCCGTTCATTCCGGCGCCGCTTCATATTCACTTCAATCACCCTCATCGGCTCTCAAGATCTCGCTTTTAAGAGCCACTCACTAACGGAACCATAACGAGATGCTTTACGGAATAATACAGACAAGTGCGCGTCGTTTTGCCTCAAATCGTTTTGCCTAAAACTAAGTAAAACGATTTGGTACAAAAGATGAGTAAAATTAGGCAAAACATCATTAGGCAAAACGACTGCCTTAGAAGTTAAATGAAGAGCAATAATTTTAGGCAAAATGAGTTAAGGCGAAACACTTTAAGCAAAATGACTCGGAAAAAGGTCTTTTAGCGTAAATTACTTTAAACAAAACGACTTAGGCACAATGAAGGGAAAAAGAACTTTCCGTTAAAACGACTTTCAGCAAAACGACAAGTTTCCCCTAAAGTAACTGTTTGATTGTCGTTATCATAAAGATACTCGCAACGTGTTTCTTTAAGCATGCCAAAGTTACACAACAGAAAACCTGTGACCTGTTCTCCAGGAACCTGCTGATGTGTCAAAGGTATGATCCACTTCGCTCCCACCCAGAGCTACTGGATGTGACGATCCTTGAAGTAGAGTCTGCTTGGAGTGCGAGTAACGACCTCGTCCTGTTGAGAAACGCATACCTGGAGCAATCGCGGCTGCCTGCAGGACACCCTCAGGGCCTATAGCTCGCGGCCGGGTTACGTCGCAATGGCCATTAGGGTGCGGGGCAACAGTCTCCGGGGGTGGAGGGGAGGGTCACCTCTCCCTCCGCTCTTACGACTGACATCAACCTCGACTGGAATCACGACAGCCGGTGAGCTGGGACGGCCGTATTCCCTCTACTAATGGCTTCACTTCCGCACAGCTTCGTAATCGCCCTTCACGGTAAAGTGAGCACTTTTCAGACCCTAGTTACTTTTTTTTCAGCCACTTTTTTTATCCTTTAATAACCTATTTAAAATAACAGTGTATACATTCCTCTGCACTCGGAAGTTAACGCCAATGGCAACCATAAAATATATTTATTAATTATCATTCAAAATGATAAGGCTTTCAAAGTTGCTCACTTTACCGTGAACAGCCTACACCCTCGATACACGCCGTCCATCGCATACTACCAACTGCAACGTAAGATACGAACCGGGGAAAACTAACAAAATAAATCTGGCGGGTAAGAAATTGAAGAGACTAAAATATTAACCCTTACAGACCTGCTTTAATTTATGGTGTCAGTTGCAAATTATTTTTTATGCATGCTCCAACTTAGTCACTACTGCGGTTGTTTCGTCTCCGATTGAGGTGGTGCAGTGGTTACCATTCGGACTCGAATTCGAGAGGACCAGGGTTCGAATCCCGTTTCGGCTATTCCGGTTTTTTATGTTTTCCCGAAATCACTCAAGGTGAATGCTGGGATGGTTCCTTACTACAGGCCGTGGCACAGACTAATGATGAGGCAGACCACTTATTCATCCTCTGCGCGCGCATGCACCCAACATTGACCTACCCCAAAAGGAACACAGCTGTCCAAGTCACTTGGTCAACAGTGATGAACGTGTTTGCTTATATCTTAATTTTCGAATGACAAGCTCTAATATATTAGTAAAATACTTTTACCAATTTTAATTTAATCCAACTTCATTACAAATTGGTCACAAGAATTACACATACTTCTCAAAACGTTTGTTTATAATTCGGTTTTATAACCTAATATCGCTAGACTTGTTGGCAGAAAAGCAGCTTAATGTTGGGACACGGAGATTGGTTGTGCGCAACCAGCGAGGTTGGTCTACCTCATCTTTAGTCTATGGGCCGTGGCCGATTACTGCCCTGTTCCTGCTTTTCCGTGCAACTTGCTCCATACATAATGACCTCGCTGTCGACGAGACGTTAAGACCTACCTATCTACTTACATGGCGTCGCCAGCACAACAAGTGAACTGTAGGCTTTATGTTTGGCCACAGCGATATGGATCATTCACAACATAGAGCAGCAGCACTGTTTACGAGTCGATTACTCACAGGGTGCATAATTGGGCATTGAGTATTGCAGTTTACTGTACCGGCCAAAAGTTACCTTCATGTGTCATGTACTCAGTTTTTTTTTCCACTGGGTCTCTGAATGTGTTATTCTAAAACACATGAACGTATTGCAATCGTTTCAGTTGGGTTTCTCAGAGTAGTGGTGATATAATAAGATAGTTTGGAAATCCCACTCCATGTTAAATAGCTGAAACGCTCGTTCAATACATACACATATTCAAATCTCCTAGCAGCTAACGGTGAAGATGAAACAGCACACTAAGAGTATCTGATGTAGAGTAGTCTGGACCAATAGGACGTCTGTAAGTTGGAGTACAGGTACTAAATAAGTGGTGTTATTTCAATGGTGGACATATACGAATTACTTAGACTGCCTTCATTGTCAGTTAGTGTGTACATTGAGGACTTTATTTTCTAATGTTTTTGTAACCACCGATCATAGGATTATGTTTCGACGAGCAAATCAATTTTTCCTGCCACGATTTGTTTTTATATTTTTAATAGCGAATAAAGATCACCTAAAATAAGTGTTTGTATTTTATTCGTATTTATATTTTGTTGAATACTAAGTTGCAAATTTCTTCGAAGTCAGTGACAAACGTTGACTAGTTTACTAATTAGTTGGAAAAGACATGATCTCGTCCGTTCTACCAATTAGTACACCTGCGTCATGCACGAATAGTTGTTTTGCATTTTCTCTATTGTATATCTTTCATAGTTACTGCATGCTTAGAAAATTCCGTGTAACTACACTATGCATACGTAAAATACCAAATTTTCAGAATTCGCTGATCTGAATGCTAGTCCCTACAGCCTTACAGTCTTCTTTGAACGTAAGAAATCTTACTGTATTTTTATTGACTGATGCCCAAATGACGATTCCAGTCTTAGCTCAGTCGAAGCAGTCAGCAACTCATACATATTTTTATTGCACGTTTATCATTGAAGATTTCTCAAGAGCATATCTTAGTAAACCGTGAGCAAAACGTTGTATAAGTGTTTCAAAGATAACTTATCAAATGAATTCAAAAGATTTACCTGTCTATATCTGTTTGTCAGAATAATCAATTTCAAACAAATGTTCAGTTTATACGTCTTACTTCATTAGATATATGGCTCAAAGTAGGATATTTCGCTTTTATTCTATGTTGCGGCGGTAGGTATTTAGTAAAATTGAACATTTATAGGGAAAGGCGCTAGGCAAAACATCGAAAGGATAAACTAATTCACTTTCTCAAAGGAGTGGACGAAATTAATTTATTTGCGTTCGCAGCTGTGAACTAACCGTAATATCAGCAGAAGGTCAAAACTGGACACTCACCTTTACTTTCGTATGTAAAGCAGGCACATTTTTGATACCAGCACTTCTATTAAGAGACAACTGAATAGAACGCGGTTTTATATGAGGAAAAAGTTCACTTTATCATTTTGTGTTACTGCCTCGGTTCATTCTACGAGTTTGCAACACATCCTGAAGACACGTAACTAAATGCAGTCTCACTAATGGCCTGCTCTTGCGGTAGAAATGCAACGAGCACTTTAAATCTGCTTGCACATAAAAGTACCTATGAAGTTCAGCCATTAAGTCAACTTAACTCGCGATTTTTTCAGGTCTTGAATCATAGCGCAGGACCACATTAGCAATGAATAATGTGGCATTTCTTACTTAAAGAAAGGTAGTAAATTATCTATCGAAATACTGTATAAAACATCTTTACCACATTTTATTGACACATACAAAATATTGCTGTTTTACTATTAATATTTTGATTATAATCAAATGTAGGAAATATTTTCGTAATAATTCAAGCTAATTTTTTAATTCGTGTTATTTAAAGTTTTTTTTTGTACAAATATTTGATTTCAATTACTCTGTAATGCGTTTAAGTTGAAGTCTTTCTCAAGGGCATAAAATCTTCAAGTATGGCTCTTATATGCTAATGTTTTTTCTTTAATTTTTTTTGCATTACATTAGTAACACATTAAAATATTAAGAAAATGCAGCATTTGTGTTTAAACACATTCTTTAAAAATAAAGAACAAAATATATAATTCTTTACTCTACAACTCGTACTATGCTTGACATTTTGATTATTTTCATAGTTGTAATTTTTCATGCATTTATCACAAAGTGTCTATTTGTTTTGATTTTACTGCAAGTTCACATCTGAATTTATTTTCAATAACTGTTACTTTTTTACTACCATACGCATTAAAAAAATTCTTAAATAATATGTCTCTGGCTATGGCACTCTGAGAGTGCCAGATACAAAAGTTATCGATATTTTTAAAATGACTTTTGCATGAAATAAGTAGGAATAATTTTTCGATTATTTTGTGTGGATTATCAGAAGTAACGCTAATGGTGTAAGTTGACATTCTTGTTCTCACAAAGACTATAAATATATAGTCTTTGCCCTTATAATAAAAAAAAGTTATTTGTTTCAAAATTTAAAATATTTATATAACTAAACGTAAGGTAAATAATCTGTATTTTGAAAATGGCGATACTTTCCCTAGATTAACTGTGTCATAATTCCCTCTTGCACGCAGCTACGAGTGAGTCAGAAAAAATTTATATGAAGAAGCGAGCCAGCAGACCGCTCAGTGTCGACCATCCACGCTAGTCATCAGACGCACGTGTTACTCGCCGGTTTATGGCGGATTTATGAAGGGAGAGGCGAGGTAAGAGAGAAATACGATAAACAAGGCCGGGAGCCGCGTTGCCGAGTTTCCGCGCGGGCGGCGCGGCAACGCCGCAATTAAACAGGACGGGGAGCGGACGCAGCGCTGACAGGCCCATCTAGCGGCCGCCACGACTACTCCCGTGCATCGTGACTGCTTTCGGGCCCGACTCCCGCATCTCCCAGGGCTGTAGGGGGAATTTAACAATTTGGTGTCTCTTGAAAAAGAGAATTATACACGTCGCTCTTTTAAACAACGAGTCAAGAAGAACGAAATTGTACGATTGTCAGAGGCAATAAATATAAGAATACTTGCATATTGATCTCATCCAATGCAATTCAGTCGATATGAACGATTTATGGTTTGCTATTTTTTTGTTGCATATTAAACCGTCTATTGCAACAGTATATACGACGTTCGTAATGATAGGAGAAATAACAATCTTCATTTTTTTAAGTTTAACTAAAAACCCGTCGTATAGAAATAAATACACAATGAAATAAAAAAATTTAATTAGGTACGTGTTTGAGAGTCTCCTTTTAAATTCCAAGATATGTGTAAAACTACGCGTATTTCTGAGTGGAAATTCAAATAAATATGCTCGTCATTTAATGTAATTATATTTCGATATCTGTTTAAGATGTGATATAAGAGGAATGGAATTATCTTATATCTCAAAATTGCGTACTTCAAGACAATTCGTTAAACAAAGGCATCAAATGTTACACATTTACAGAGCAACGTATAAAAAAAATTCTCCTCGTACTTTCTTTACTCGACTGAAATATTAAGAATGGATTTCTCAAAAATTCGTTAAGTGTAAGACATTTAAAGATTTTAACAACTGGTTGAAAGGGTTTAGTGGATGACCTACTATTTAACCTTTTTTACACTACTTTCCAATAGGTTCAAGTTTCCCATATCTTGTGATATCGGAGATCTTGTAATCAAACCAGGCTCACATCACTGTTTAAACTATGAATGACGACAAACCACAATTTATGAAATGAGCGCTTCTTGAGATAAACTCGTGATTATGCTCTCGTAGAGGGTCTTGTTGTCCTATATATATATACATTTGTGTATGTAAACGTGCATGTAATTATCTACGCATCTACGAACGTCTGTACGTATATGTGTATCTAGGTATTTATCTGTATATGCATTTGTATGTACGTGTATATGTATGCACATCTGTATGTAAAAAATATTCAATTTTAAAAAAATTGAAAATATCCGAAATTACTTGAAAAATATTGGTCAAATTGGTGACCCAAAACCAAACCGATGCCTATTCACATACTTCTTCTCGCATATCTTCCATTTTGGACTCCCCCTTACAAATTTCTAGGTAGAAGATAATGCTACACAAAGGTAAGGTTTTTGTTGTGATACTATAAATGAAACGTGTGAGCTACAGGATTGAAATCTGCCAGACGAAATCGTCTCGGAAAAATCGCAAACTTATTTTTATGGAATCTGAATGAATTTTGTAAGTTTATCTTACGTCAATATCTTGAAAAAAAAATTTCCTTAGGCACTGCCGTGTATAAATTTTCTCCCACATGTCCAAAGGCAGTTTTAGTTTTCTATAAGAATTTATTCGGTCGAATTTCCTAATTCCTCCACCCCTCACAGAATCCAAAATGCATTAAGATTATTTTCTGTCTCAAGGTAGGTAAGTAGGTTGGACTTAACGTCTCGACGACAGCGACGTTATTAGAGATGGAGTGAGTTACTCAGAGAAGCAGGAACAATAAATAAATCGGCAATGGCTCGGCGCTCAAGACCTCGTAGTTAAGAGCCGCCTAAATATTTCCAGTCAACTCACCGACCTTTGCCTCTAATAAGGAACCAATACAGCATCCACCTAGAGTAATTTCGGGGAAAAAAAAACATAGAAAACCAAAGTGACGATGGTCGAACCGGGAATCGAACCTGCGTCCTACCGAATGCGAGTTAAATGATGAACTGCGCTACCTCGCTCGGTTTTATTGTCTTAAACCATGGTGAGCCATACTGGGAATATAACTTTCACGAGTTCAGCAATCGTATTTGATAACCATTTATGATGCTCATCTGCCACTTAATTTGTAATTATGTGAATATTGTCTAAATGTTATCGGTTAGAAATTAGCACGAATATCGTGAAAGCGACGTGCCCTACATCATTTTCAGCCACATTTGTGCTCTTTTGATAGTACTTCACGTTTAATACAGAAATATATAATATAAAAACATACATAAAACAAATAGGCCTGCGGTGCCACATCTGAAATTAGACATTAATGACACACACACACACACACACATACACACACACACATATATATATATACATATATATGCCAATAATGTTTATATATACACTGTAAACATAGTTGTTTCAAGCCTACGTATAAAAATGAAGCACAGACCGATGAAAATATTCGTGGTTTAGGATGGGGTTGTGCGAGAGAGGGAAAGAGGCACGTTTAAAGCTAACATTTTTTGTTGTTGCGATATTTACCCACAGTGGTTATTAACAATGTTTGCACTTCCCGTAACGCATTGTTTTATTTCCAGCGGGGGAGAGAAAAGGGGAGAAACGGGGACAGAGGTAGCGTACGCGCGCACCCACGCCCACACACCCACACACACAAACCCATACACACAGAGGGAACACAAAACGCAGCTCTGTCAATATTTTGTTTACACACTCCCTGCTTTAATATTCGTCCTTTTACCCCCCTATTTTCCCACTCGTTCGTCCCGGCGTGTATTTGTGCTAAATATCGTCCCCTGCAGATGTTCTTAGCTTGCATTTGACTGTGATGGATGTTGTTTCCCAACATTGCTACAGGAGGGAAATGATACGATCACGTTACACATGCGGATTATGTATGCATTTATAATTTTCGGCATGTACTGGATTAATTGCAGCGATTTATATAACTGTGGCGCATGTTGAGAAAACTAAAATACAGTAAAGGCTGTTCACGTTAAAGTAAGCCCTTTTGAAATCAATCTTAGAAAAATGTCACTGCTCCAATCTGTATACATTTTAACGGGCGCACTGAGTGGCATGTGTCTCGTAAAGTCGGTAACGATGGATGGAAAGTAGTTCCACAGCTTAACGTCAAATAAAAATTGTTTGGTAATCAATTGTGATAACTTAAATTTATTTATTTCGCATTCCGTTTTTTTTAATGCATCGTAGTGTAAAAATGAGCAGATTTTTAAATAGTTACTTACTTATTTCATAGTTTCACTTTACCGACGCATGAATAAAGTGATGAGGCCCATGACAATGTTAATTTTACATAAGGCGGAAGACTACATAACGTGCATATAAGTAGATCTTAAGCAGTACATTGAAAAGTGCTCATTCTACCGTGAACAACCTGTATCATAACTGCTTTATATAGGTAATATATAAAATTGAATACAGTGTAGTTTTATTTATTTATGTTTGACATTTCATGAACTATTCTCATCCAGTTAGTTATTCCGACTACGACTCGAGAGAAAATTGCTCTCCATAAAGTAAATCTGTAAAAAATATTCTTTTCTTTTATTGTTTTGAATATATATTATGTAAAATTAAGAAATGTTGGTGTCTGTAAATATTTTTATTGCACACAAAATTTTTCTGAGATTGATTGTCACTATGAGAATCGTATTGTTATGTTTTTAATTTTTTGTACCAGGGTCTAGGGAGGATATATGCTATTATGATCGAAGAACTAAAGCTAATTATGAAGACAGAGCAGCAGGTATTTATTAGAACTAATACGATGTATATTAAATATAAGGTATTGGCGAGGAAAGCCCTACTCAATTACAACATATGACTAACCAGAATGATAGGCCTCCCGACGCCGGAGGCTGTGTGTTGTGTTGTAAAACGATGAGCGGGACGCCAAGCTGCATCTTGATGGCTTCACCTCGACGTGGGGCCACATACAGACTGACAGACAGACCCAGTACAAAGTGGGGCCAAGTATTATATAGTTTCTGGTGGCGTGATTGTCCCAAATACTGTCTCACCAGGAGGGGAGCTCCGCTGACGCTTCGCTGATATCTTTTATAAACTATTATTATTGTAATGTGTTTTGGATTCTTCGCCTGGCCTGGATACTGCAATTCGCTAGGCTTGTCCACCTTCACTGAATTATAACAGTACCTACAGAGTAATATACTTGTGTACGATCTGCAAAAGAAAACGTGTTTAAGTTTGTTTTGGAAAGGTTTTTCGCTGTTTGTAAATTCTGTATTGTAGAACGTAAGTCTTCGCCATTGTAATAATAAATATTTTTTTATTTATTTTATTCGCCCTTAAAACTATGTCCTATTATATAATTCACGCTTTGGAAAGTTGTAAAGAAAACAATCCACCACTTAAGAAATTAGTTCGCTTTAAAAGAGGCATTTATTACTAAGCCGAATTAGTGTATTTGATCTTTACCGGAGAGAGCAACGAGTTTTCCGGATGTAAATGTTTAACGCAAATAGAATATCAAGAGTTTAATTCATTTTCGTCAAACGCCAGCTTAGAAGAAGATTGTTGCCACGACAAAATAATTGAATAAGAATTACCTTTAACATTTAAAGCACTAAGAATTTCGCATTTATCATACACAGCAGTGAATATTGTTTAAGTACCTCACAGTATTTATGTTGTTTTCACATCCAGCTATGTGATCATGAGAGTTATATATATAATATATATATATATATATATATATATATATATATATATATATAAAACACTGGATGGGTGCACGGGAGCAGCTACTATGTTTGGTTTCGCTCTCTGATTTCTTTTGAGGAAATATTTTTTTATACGATGCTCTCGCCTTCCCCCTTCACTTACATAACTTTTCCACGATTCACGATTCATGAGGGACATTTTTGACAGTGTATTTCATTGTCTTGTATCGCTAGTAAAGTCCCATCTGAAAATCAATTTTTTTGAATCAAAACTGAATTCAGGTGGCAGTTCTTGTAAAACGAAGTTATCAGTGTGCAAGAAGAGAACTCACGCATTATTTTGCTAAGACAGGAATACAAGCGTGAGGTCAAGCTCGCCATTAAATATTTAAAAAAATCGTGGTTGTCACGCATTCTTAGTCAAACTGCCTTTTATTGCAAACAGTTTTACATTTACAGTTTCACGACATTTTCAAGCAACCTTCACATATAAGCAACCCATGGAAAAACAATTTATTTACTCCTGGAATGAAGGTAACGTGTAAAAGATTCTGCACGGATTTCATCCGCAGTATTCCATCGCTAACTTTTACAGAACTAGGATGTTTCTAATGTTGGACCCATTGCCAATGGACGTGGAGGACAGAATAGGTATTCACCTATGATTTGCATGCTGAGTTATTGGCTTGCAAATTCGGTACCACCTAATAAAAAACTGAAAATCTCTTGTTCTTCCCAATATCGACGAGAGTCTCCCAATATTTCGTTGTGAAGAGACGACTGAATCCCTCATCTCTCGAGAAGACGAAAAATGAACTTCAAGGTTTTGACACTATAGTAAATCTTCGAATTCCTTGGAAAACACAGAACGGTCAACAACAAGTCTGGACGAGGCTGTCTCATTTTTTGATTGGAAGGAGGTGTTTCAGGGTAACCTGGTAAATACACGGTGGTGGCACTTTAAGCTATTTTATTCTAAATATTTGTAATAGCTTGAGGACAAACTCATACTGCTTCAGTTCTTTTTCAGGATGAACAAAAATTTCATACTTATACTGGTATATCAAAGACCCCTTTGAAATCTCACGTAAATTAAAAAAAAGCATTGCCATTAATAAAGTAGGTTTTCCCGGTAAAAAAAACCATTTCACTTCCGTGAAGTGTTGGAGATAACGGCAGATAAAAAAGTTCCATCAGAAAATAGTTCACCGATGAGTAATGACACAATATCAATCAGAGGACTAGTGGAAGATTCGAAATAATTTCGCCTTCTAGGTTCTGAAACTGACATAAATTTACCATTTTCTAGATAACGTGATTGTAAGATTGAAAATTGCTCCAAAATAAAACATTTAAATGCATTTTTTCAAATAATTTTAGGCTTAAAAAGTTTTTAATTTCATTTAATGTACTGAAAAATTCGATACTGTAATATGTGTTACGATTCAGGGTGTAAAAAACATGGGACCATTTAGGCTTCGGGTGACCATAAATTACTGAAGCTATTTATTATAGGCGCAATTGACGTAAAAGAACTCACAAAAATTCTCTTTATCGGCGCGACTAGACGTAAAAGATTGGCGCAAGTATGACTGAGCTCCGAATAAAAGTAATTTGTCACAAAATGCTCACAGTAATGTCCCCGGCTGGGTCACCGGATTTTCGCAATTGGGAATTGTGCCGGACGATGCCGTTGGTCGGCATCGGGGATCTCCTGGTTAATTCGCCCCTTCATTCCGTCCCCGCTACATATTCACTTCAATCACCATCATCGGCTCTCAAGACCGCGCTGTTAAGAGCCGCCCAAATCTCTTCCCTCACTCACAGTAGCTATAAAAAAAGCAGAAAATTCAGAAGGGGGGTGTACAGAAACCCACCGACGTGACGCGCCATTGCTCGCGTCAGAGATAAGTCTGAATGTAAAGGCAATGTTTGCGATATCCATAAGGAACGTTTTGGAAGACTATAAAATTCGCATGTCCTGCAAGAGACGAACTGTTGGAAGCATTGATCTCGAAGAAGTTTGTACGTCAAGTGGCTCCCAAAATCGCATTTTGAAGCGAGTTCGTTAGAGAAGGGTCCATGCATTGAAGAGATATTCGATGATGAAGAGAGATTCTTCCAGCAAGATGGAGCACCTCCCCACTACCAACATGATGTCAAGGACTATCTCGACGCAACTCAACTGAACACATCGTCATTACTTCCTTTGCAGTCTCACGTCTTCACGCCAATGGCCAACATAGCCATTTTGTGGTGGCATGCCTCCAAAATTTCTAATTCAGTCGTCTACTTACTTCTCGTTTGATGACGTTGATTTTTGGTAATGCATTTCCCACACTATTCCCAGCATTTATGAAGATACAAGAGCTATCATAATTCGTGAAATGCTTATATTATTTATGGGATCCCGTCAAATAAGAAATTTAATGAGGAAGAGTTACGGACTAAAGGATCATTTAAAACCATTTAAGAAGAAACGAGAGAGCGGTCAAAGGTATCGAGCAGCCCAAGATAAATTTCCTAACCTCTCAAGGATTACGAGTTGTTGAGAGTCATGGCCGAAGCTTGGCCCAAACCGTCACTGATCTGGACTTCTTGGCATATAGCCTAACTTATTAGTTATCACGGGCAATAACAAACTCGTCCTGTCCTTTGTTGTAGACTGCCGCTTATCGAAGCCGTCAATCGGTAAACAGAGTTCCACTAAAATTTGCCGTATTCAAAAATACCTGTATATATTTAATGAACACCTGCTTACGTACGACAGTTAAGAAACGTTGGACCTTTCACTTTCCTACTTAGGTTTCGAATGTGAATTATGTAAAAATAAAAAAAATTGTTAAAACAGACTTACTCAAGATCGTATTTACGTATAACTTCGGCCCAGATACTCAAGGTAGTAAAGGCACTCGTATACTTGCATTATTATTCCATGAAATGACACCCGCCGCTAAAAGTCTAACAGAGGCTAGATGCTAACGAAAACATTGCACTCTACATATTTCACTGCCTTGCCCATATAGGGTATGACGAGGAATGTGTTACGGATCCCAGGTTTGCCTTACTAATCCCACACTTGCAGCCCTCGTTCTATTTTTCTTAAAAAATTTTCGAGCAGTATTTTTCCCCAGTCGATTATGCGTATGAAAATAATGAAATACTTTAACTTTGCATAGCTTCGAACAGTCTACCATTTCTATTATGCGCCTTGTCAAAGCCGAGTTTTATAATTGTGATAAATACGAAATTAAACTTAAAGCTCATAAACTTTCCACGTACCCTTCTTAAACATTTCGCAAAAGAGATTAATCTGCTAGAATTTGAGGTAGCAATCAACATTTAATAGCGACAAGCGATGGCACATACACTTCGTGATATATGTAAACACGATCTCAATTCCAGTCGGTGGGGGAATGTTTGCAGGCGGCGGCGTCTGTTTGTCAAATAAAGCGGACGTGAACAGAACAAATGGCCGCCCGCAGGGCTAATCTCGCTTCATGTCGCTGCTCCCATAAATAATTTTCGCGTAACTGCTCCTGGTTTTTGCAGAAGCATTTTTTGCCTGCCACGCATCTGCGCATTGTACGTGTCGCTGATACTCCTCGTCGCTTCAGTTATAACTTCCGGAAACGAGAATTTTGCTCTCGGTATTCATCAGCGTGAATTACGTTTACCGACTTCAGAAATCGTCAGACTGTTTTTGCGTTCATGGCTTGTAATTACTATATATATATATATATATCCAAATCTCTGTAACAATTTGGTAGGTAAGCGAACAATTTTTGAACGTTATACCCGGTTTTTTTTTTTTTTTTTTTTTTTTTTTTTTATAAAAAGCGTAACTCAGAACAAATTTTGTCATGGAGAAAAACGTATATCCAACTCTTAAGATGTATGGACGGACTCTCTATCACGAGTCTACAAAGTCGAACATGAAAAACCTGATGGACATTTTTGTGAAGAATCGCCTGCGTAGTTACACCTATTGCACGTGTCCTTATGCTGACGTTTCCGTGGTTTACTTTAAACATACTATTTTAAGACAACTGAAAAAATCCGAGAGTTGGAAAATTTTGAATTATAGTTCTAGCTTGTCCCCAAAGGAACCCGCGAATTATTCAGCACTCTACGTATTTTCTTACAGAATGTCAACTGTGCCGCTATCTGGATTAACCTTTTAGTAGCGTGACTTCTGTAGGGTACATAGGGAATTTACTGTGTTACGTACGTTCCTTTCAGTGACGAAGATATATCACAATTGTAACATAACGCAATGTCAGGATCTAATTGATTTGTAACGTTAACACCTATTCAGTATTTAAAAAATATTCCCTACACTTTAAACAAGTCAGGTACAAAAAAAGTCACTATTCAACAAAACAAATATCGACATATTCTTAGACTAAACATGTATCACATCAACGAAAATACTGCAATTGCAAAAGGACAAAGCAATGCAATTATTATTAGTTTGAAATTAACGTAGAATTAGTTCAACTTTACGAGAAGCTTATCCGAAATATTTTGCACAATTATTATTCATCGCCAATGTTAATTGCAATAGATACTGCGAACCGTAAGGAAATATCCAGTACACTTCATAGTTTTATGCAAAGGTAAACGTAAAAAAACTGTATTGTAGTATGTTAGTAAAATTAGATTTGTAAAAATTTCCAAATGGATAGCCATTTTGTATAGTGGTAAAAGTAAAATATACTCATTGCCATACAAGTTACTGTCTCCGTATAAATTACTCGGTAAGTGTGAGAGTTGGTAAAGAGGCACATTGATGTATTATATGGAAACGATTTAAGTTCCCCTGTGATGGCGCGTTAACATACGTCGCACATAATGTGGCGTAAAATTATTTTGCATATGTTTCGCAAGGCGCATGTCCACAGAACAGCGCGTGTGGTATGAAGCGCATGGCACTTACCAGGAGATATGCATGCATGGAAGAAGCATGAAAAAATTGCAAAAACAACTGACGGAGTTAGAGAGAGAGCCCATATGATAAGAGCGCGAAATGCAGGGTTACCAGTGCGTAGAATTGCCGTCACTTGGAGCATTAGTTCGTACTTTTAAACGTCGTTCCTGTTCTAGACGATCCCGACGGACCACGAAACATGACCGATTGACTATCAGACGGGCACGAACAAACTTGTGGCAACCCTAATACATCCAGAAGCATTTTCATCACCTAGCAGTCCCGACGACTATTACGTGTTCTGCCACCGAAGCCTCCAAATAACCCGCTGACATTTACAGAAGTTTCAGTACAGATCATTGTGTAATGCTGCGAACAGGTGACATATTGACTATAGGCTGTTCACGGTAAAATGAGCAATTACGAAAGCCCTGCTTAAGATCTATTTGTATGCACGTTGTGTGTTCTTCCGCCCTATGTAAAATTATGATTGCTATGGGCCTCGTCGCTTTCTTCATGCGTCAGTCAAGTGAAACTGTAGAATTATTAGAAAAGTAAGTATTTTAAAATATGCTAATTTTTACACTTAGACGCATTAAAAAAAACACAATGCGATAGAAATAACTTCAGTTATCACAAATGGGTACCTAACACTTTTTATTCGACGTTAAGATATGGAACTACTTTCCCCTCTACCGTTACCTACTTTACTGGACGCATGTCATTCAGTGCGCCCGTTAAAATATATGCAAGTAGGAGCAGTGATTTTTTTTCCAACGTTGACTTCGAAAGTGCTCACTTTATCGTGCGAAAATTCACGCTTCCTTTTGCAAACGGGTAACTTCTGTCCCCGAGTTTGGATAACTGTTGGTTTTCGTTACTATCCCTACCTCACTTACCTGAACATGTAGCTGACAAATAGTGCGATTGTCCGGAGAACGATCTCAAATTACGGTCGTTTGCAACTTGTAGTGATAGAGTTTTTAAGTATACTATAGCAGTTCACTAAATAGATCCTGTGTCATCCTGTGATATTTTTCCTGACAGAAAGCCCATGATTCAGTTGCCATCAAGATGATTCTCACACGCCTACAGCTATAGATTTCGGTTAATGTTTACATAATGTTTCAACACTTCCATTAAACATCTCTAGGACCAAATAGGATGTCTGTTTCCTTTGTGTCAATGTTTCCATGATTTGTAGCAACTGTGAACAAATCCTGTGTAGGGTTGACTGATTCCGTGTAAAATCAAATTTACGCATTTATCGTGGGACGTGGAGGCCCGGAGACAGAGAGTACTTAGAAATACAGAGGTAAAACCTCCGCTTATGCGACATACTCCAGCGTGTACATAGGGGCCACGGTGGCTGAGCGATTAGCACGCTCGCCTCCCGCCATGGCGAACCGGGCTCAATCCCCGGCCGGGTCACCGGATTTTCGCAAGTGGGAATCGTGCCGGACGATGCCGTTGGTCGATGGGTTTTCTCGGGGATTTCCCGTTTCCCCACCCCTTCATTCCGGCACCACTCCATATTCACTTCAATCACCCTCATCGGCTCTTAAGACCTTGCTGTTAAGAGTCGCCCAAATCTCTTCACTGGCCAATAAAATGTTCAAACGCCGTTCGCCAATCAGCGGCTGGTAACCTTGCCACCCATCAGCACAGCCAATAAGGAACCTTTCGCAGCATCCAGTAGCCAATCAGACACATGGCCTCGCGCAGATCCTCAGAGAATGTGTACGCTCACATTACAGAAATCGCCACGCCCTTTTGCCTCGGTGTACTTTACTTTGTGCCGGATAGTTCTTTCTTCTGTACCGCAGGTGGCCAGAACATAGTGCTGCTGCAATGACGTTCTAATCTCTTCTACCTTTTGTCTGTACTTTAACATTAAATTAAATTTCGTTTCGATTCGGCGATTCCTTCTTTCTGCCAAATTTTGATAGCAATGAGTGTATATTGTTATATCGTATGTGAATGGACATGTCGCGCAGTTTTCGATCGATTCGCTATCACGATGAAAATTTCTATTTCCTTGCAGGATTTTTTTCAAGAGTAAGAGATTTTGTAGAGCGTTATTTTTGTGAGAGAGGGTGAACACAAAACCTGTTAATATTTAAAGCAAAATATAAACTTCTACTATGTGAAATTGTTTACATCACCACCTATTTGATCAAGCGACTCAAATTCAGTAAGCAAAAATGGTTTGTTAAATATTTTAATGGGATTCAACGAAAATGAATATTGAAAAGTTATATCACTTCCCAAAATACTCTCGTTAACATAGTGAAATAAAAAAAATGTTTTCTTCGTAAGAATCAGAAATAATTACATCCAGGTCACCGTAAAGCAAATTGCAAGGGACGTGGGTCCTATTTACGGCGCTATAAATTAGTGTGGGCATGTCATTAAGCGCTGAGGCTTTTTATCATGATTCTATTGTGTAAATGAGAGAGGTTCTGAGGAGGAGTAGTAGTGCGCACATCATACGCGTGGGAAGGACAGCGCTATCTCTCATCTGCGCAGTACGGCCCAGACACGCGATATTTGGAGGTGCGTGCCTGCTCGCCAGTCTCTCGCCACATCTGATCGAGCTCCGCGCTAAGCGCAGTGACCACGCGCTACCGCTGTGCGGGGAAAAGAAACAAAACAATACTTGTGTAATTATTCGAGATAACACGTGACAATCTCGTGACAGCAAATTAGTGACTTAATTTGTTGCGAATCTGCACCATTATACAAAATTTCTTTGCTTAGAATTCCACATTTGTATTGTATAATATAGTGTATAATTAGTATTGTATATTATATAATATGGCATTAAAAGCCAGCCAAGTTATTTGCCTGCTTATTTTTGTAAACTATATGTAACCGTTTGCAGTGTTTTGCTATTTATTTTAATTTAAAATTCAATAATTTATTCGATTTGTATCTCGATTAAACTTTCAATAGTATGATTTTCCGTGACTGAGATTAAAAAGAGGCCATTACACCATAGCTTCGCAATTTCTCTCTCTATCTCTCTAGGCGTATGTATAAATATACATATATGTGTGTGTAGTCTTTTTATATTCCAATACATACGCGAGTGTTTCTCGATAATTATTTAAGAATAATACGTAATTTTCTTTCATAAAAGTCAGGTATGCCAAAATGTTATACATAATATGAGTGCTGTAAAATATTTTCGGGAGGTCTAAATGGAGTACAAAAATGTCAAAACTGAGGGAAGTACTCCTGGTCTGTCAGGTAGAAACCAAGACTTGTAATTAACAAACTAGGCTGTGCGGGGATCAAAAATATGTGTTTCAGTCATTGACTTATTTAAGTACTGTTTAAAATATGCTATATCAGATATCTCACTGCTATTTTTCTGATGTGGCATGTTTATTTATAATACTGAGAGTTGGGCAGCAGCAATTGTTTGGAAATTGCTTTCATAACAGTAGTGTTAGTTTTGCTGTAAAAGGGGACATTAAGTGAACAAATATTTTACTGTCTCAAATTACAAATGCGATTTTTATAGACTTTTACGTAATAATAAATCATACTTGGTTTTTTACTTTAATTAAAATAATCATTTCAGATATGTTCTGAACTGGGTTACATTTAAATCTTATAATAATGAATTATGTTAGTAGAAGGGTTTGGGGGTGATTGGGACATAGGGTTCCAGGATCGGAGCTCGGAGTTGTTCATGCTCTGTCATTCATGTCCCCCGGCGGCCATCTTGTCCTCCATGTTAGATGTCGGTGACCTTGACTTTTGACCTTGACCTGGTGGCATTAACCTTTAATCCAAACTAATTCACAACACATAAGTGATTCTAGTGTTTAATTATCTGTTTCGCCGCCAGAGGAGCTGTCGATTTAGCCACCATGTTGGTTGTTGTAGACCTTTACTTTGTCCCTAATCACATATAACTCGAAAAATCGAGAAAAATCGTAGCCCACAAAATTGACCATTACAAGCTAGTCACAACAAGGATCCGTATCGACTAACCATACAACCAACAAGACCAGCCTGCCTTTCCACCCATTTATACAAACGATGATGGACAATCTCGGAAAAAGTCTAATAAGAGTCTCGTAGCGAACCTCTTCACACTAAATGGTCGAAACATTTGTGAAATACAGTTATAACACAACTGACTATACCAAAGGGTCATAGTAACTTACCAAGCCAACTGACCAGGCCAACCAACTAGTTGTGAAACGTTCTTAAAAAATATTCCTCTCATTTCATTCGTTCGCCATATTAAAGTCATCCATTTTAAACAGCCTGACTATGACATAATACTTCAGATAAAACCGTGGTCCTACTTCTACACGTGCTCACATAAATGATATCTAAAACAGACTCTCACAATCGATTGTTTACACCACTGATTTATTAAGTCTTTTAGAGAAGCAGAAGTAACTGTATAAGAAATCAAATACACATTAATATGTATATATAAATTTTAATTATTAACTTAATCTATAGATTCTATGTTTCTTATTATTTTGTACATTCGATCTTTACAATTCTTAGATGTTTGCAGATCACGGATAGTATCCAATAGTCTCATCTGGTATAGCACCGATCCTTAAGTTCATCGATGATTGAAGATATCTCAACAAATAGCGTGACAGATCCCCACGTTTTCGCAGTTCAATCAAATATCTGAGTCTATCAAAAAGTTGATTTGGGTCTTCGGAAAATATGTAACAAGCGTTCTTCGCACCACTTGTAGAAGGAAACTCATTTGTGAAATGTGAGCGAGCATCGAGGGAATCATCATCCTTCTCATTATATACTTCATCAACACTGTCGCCGTAGTCATTATCATCAATGCTGTATTCATGGTCATCACCTCCTGTTTCATCCACAATATTAGGTTTACTTTTCTTTGTAGGAGTAACATGGTAATCATTATTATTTAGAGTTAACAACCATTTGTTTTGAAGTTCTTCGACTTCACGTGAACTCATTGTAAGTGTACATTCCAAATGACAAACGAAAAAATTAATGTGGTAGGTAGGGTGCACTCTACAGAATGAGCAAAGGTGATTGGGTAGGGGAGGGGAATGTTAATACAATGAGAAACATTGGAGCCGGGTCGAACGAAATTGATTAATCAACCAATAAAAATCACAGTTGTTTAGAGAAGCGAATACAAGAAATCAATCAATGAGAAGCATTGGCGAGGGTCAGTCGTCTGCTGGATATGATTATGAGGAACCACCAGAAATGGAAGTTTTGAAAAATGTCTTAAATTATTATTACTATTTAATTTTTTAATTTTTTTTGGTTTAAGGTCATACAAGGTCATGGAGTCAAGGTCAAAAGGTAAGGTTAAATAAGGTCACTTGGATTAAAAATGTTGGTTGGGTGACGTCATAAAATGGTGGCTGGTCGGCTCGAGTTCCCCATCCCCTCTAATCCTAAACATTCGAAATTTTTATGTTTATAAAAAAATTTCAATAAATCTTTAAAATAATTTTTTTTTATTTATGAAATATTTTTTAGCATTTTTTATAATTTTTTTGGAGAATTTTTAAAACTATTTTGCGATTCCTTGGGTTTAAGGTTAACCAAGATGTTGGGCACAAGGTCAACAACAATGGTCAAGGTCACCCATATCCAACATGGGATTCGTCGTTATAGTCCATTCACGCTTTCTTCAGCCTTTTGGAATAGAATCTTTGAAAAATCACCCTAGGCGTAATATGTCAACCTAGTTTGTTCAGTCACTTGTATTCCACAAATACATAACACTGTGATTAACTCGAAAGTACTGTATTTTTGAATAAATGAAACTTTTCTTAACATCTTCTATAACTTGTAATGTTTATTTCGTATTATATACGAATTAAAAACAGCGAGAGCAGCGGTGTATTGGCAACGGCTAGTAAGAAACAGTTCTCAGTTGAAATATTGTTTCAACATAGTTTTTTGGTATGCTCTTTGTAAATTAAATATTGCTATTGAAATATTTCAATATTTAGGTAGCCCCAATAGAAACATATTTCATTGTTACAGTTAAAAATAACAGCGCAAAATAACGTACATAGGTCGTAGTGATGTGGTGTTTGTTTTTTCGACCAACGAAACTGTTGGCTGGGCGGAGCATATCGTCTCTCTCTCTCTCTCTCTCTCTCTCTCTCTATCTCTCTCTCTCTCTCTCTCTCTCTCTCTCTCTCTTCCGTCTTCTCTGTCACTCTCTGTCTCTCTCTCGGGAAATTTCCCATCGCTAGGGAACAGTATATTATACATGTTAAAAATGGTAGCATATTTCGTACTTATTAGAGCAAAATGATTTTTGAATTTGGAATATACAACTGAAAGATTTTATTGTTTAATTGCCTATATTATTTAGATGCGATGACACGACGCGCGACGCTTACAAATCCAGCAGGTTGGTAGAAGTGGTGTGGAAGGGATAATCTAGAACTTTACCTTCCACGCGCTTGTACCAATATGGCGGGCAATTATATCCAGTTTTTATATGGCCTTACGACTGACAGTGATGTAGCGACATGTCTATGATACGGCGTGTTTCCTAACGAAGCGTCAAGTTCGCACTCGTGTTTTTTTTAAACGTCCTAGGCAAGTTACAATGTTATGATAAATATGTTTTTCCATGGCAGAGTGAAATGTGTTGTGATCGTTGCGTATGAAAGAGCGTGGTGGCTGCGTTGTAATCGTTACGCAGGCCAGGTGTGTGTGTGTTGATTTCAAAATATGTGCAACATTTATACGTTTTAACCATGAAATAATATTATGGCGAAGTTAACTATTTGCATTCACGTCTGTTTATCACAACGTTGTACCTTTGGGCTAGGTGTTTGAAAAACAGTTGTGTAACGAGCTTACGTTTCAATGATTTGAATGTCTGCAACAATCCCAACGGAATACTAAGCTCATCCAGATAAAATTAAATAAATAATAAAATAAACCTACAAACCAGTAAGTACCAATGCATGTAAATACTAGCGGAATAAATGTTACGGTAGGTCTATGTGTTTGCATGTTCACCACTATCTTTTACGTTTGTCGATGTACAATAAATAAGCGACACGAGTTGCGTGCTTGAATTTACTGTATCGTTTCGTTGGACTGGTTGTCCCTTCGCTTTAATTCTTATTCCAAGCACATATTAATGACAACAGGTTAAATACTACTGTTGTTTCCGCCACAGTTGTAACAAACACCGTCGTGGCAAAATATTAATGTGCATTATGTGAACGACCTATATCGTGTGGAACAAGTAGTTATAAAGCTTACCTAAATTGTGAACTTTCGTAGAAAATGGTTTCTGCAATATGACATAATTCTTTGAACAACTGTAAACAGCAACCAACGCATTTGATAGTTATACAAGTAGAAGTCACATGGCAGAGTTTATGTTTGCGTGCAGCGGAAGGATACGTAATCAGTAACCAAAAGTAGAAATTTTTCAGGGCTTCAGAAAAGGCCGAAGTTATCGTGAATCAACTATAGTAACGTAATATGCTAGCGGACTTTAACAGATTTATTCGATTTTACAATTTTTCTCGAATGTTTGTTTTCACGGCCATTGGGGCCATGGTCACTGACATCCAACATGGTGGTCGGAGTCGTCGATGCAATTCTTGCCTCGATTTTTAAACTTTTTTTCTTGAAATTTTTCAATCATTTGGGGATTTTTAGCAATTTCTGGGTTCAAGGTAATTCAATGTACGGGCATGGGTTCAAAGTCAAAGTTATGGGTAAAGATCAAGGTCATCCAGATCCAATATGGCGGTTGAGTGACTTCACAAATTGGCGGCCGTCTCCAGTCCCCAATTCCCTCAATGCCAAAACATTCGAAATGTTATTTTTTAAATAAAACTATAAATCATTTTTATATAAAAATTTTTATGTGTTTTAATAACCGTTTATAAATCTTGTGGGATTTTTGGATTTGTTTCGGATTTTTTTTGGGTTTTAAAGGTCAAAGATCACCAGGTCAAGGTCAAGGTCACCGACATCCAACATAGCGTACATGATGGCCGCCGGGGGACCGAAATGACTGAGCATGAACAACTCCAAGCTCCGATCGCGGATTTCGATGTCCCAAACACCCCCAGATAGTTTTTTTTTTTAAATAGACGATTTGACATTTTCGAATTAAAATTTTTGTATTCAGTGAAGAACGATCGCTGAAAAACAATTTGCTGTGTATCATCCTTGACGTCATATTCAGTTAAGCAGGGTTGTACCATGAACGACTACAAGAAGCATGACTGAAAATCATCGATCACTCAACTTTTCACAAGAGATTAGCTCAACTTTGATAGCCTTGAGTATTTCATCTAGAGAAGTGGATTGAGCCGGTGTCATGAACTGCTGTACCTTCCACCCCGTCCTCATTGGCAAGCCTTCCCATCCCGCAGGTCAGAGGTTTACACCCGGAGATTCAGCACTTGGCGGCGGGTAACAAAGAAGGACTTTACAGTCTGCGCAGACGACGAAGCGACTCGGCGCCGTCGGAAGATGTCCACCCCTCCCTCTTCAACTCGTCTTCGCGCGCCACTGACGGAGACTATTGACGGACCAGCGGCGGGGGTAACGGCCGAGGATCCGCCGGAGGGGGTGCGAGCTACCGGGAAGCTCCATTACCTCCAGGGGTGGTGGGGAACGGGGTTAGGGTTCGGGTAGTATAGGTTCAGTTCGGCGTCCCTGCTCCTCACGTCTTGCCTGGAAACACGGCAAATTACGTTACGGCGTGCTTGCCGCAACCCTCCTTTACCCCCCCCCCCCGGCCCTACCACCTCCCCGTCAGGCCGTAACGTGCGGCAGTTGATGGCGAGGAGTCTGGCTCCACGAGTTCCCTCGCCATCTGCAGGTTCCTCGCGACGAGAAGGCTGCAGTGACTTGGAAGGATCGCCTGCTCTCAGCACTCCACTAAACTCGTCGCCGAAACATTCACCACGTCAAGATTTTGTGTTATCTCACGGGTTTGACTGTTCCAGGCGAAATGCACTTAAAAACACGTGGGCTGTCTCTCCGAAGTCACGCTACCTGCCATATGGATAATCGCGATGTACGTCACCGATTTTAAATAAAATTGTAAAAACCTTTATTTATCATAAACAAAGTAAGACAAAATGCTTGAACTCTAAGTGAAACGCACATTGTCACGATTACCTATTTTATGAAAATGTATACCTGAGTAAAAAACCGTTTAGGAAATATTTTAAATAAGGGAATCAGGCAAGGCGATCTGTACAGTTGTATTTCATTTGTGGTTAAGACCTTTTAACAAAAGTAATATAGTATATGTTGGTTAAAATGTAAGGAATGCTTTTAGCATCTGTTCTGTGTTCCTGGGTGTTTACAAATTATTACTGGTGAAACGTTATTATATGAATGTGGTAAGAATGATCTTAATTTAAACTTAATAAACCGAGAAAGTATCAGAGAGAGAGAGAGAGAGAGAGAGAGAGAGAGAGAGAGAGAAGAGAGAGAGAGAGAGAGAGAGAGAGAGAGAGAGAGAGAGAGAGAGAGAAATAGACAATGGAGAGATTCGAGGTCTTAAGAGTAGTTTTAAGCCAAAACCTTCTTTCTATCTATCTATATATCTATCTATCTATCTATCTATATATATATATATATTTATATATATATATCTATCTATCTATCTATCTCTCCCATGAAATTTATTTTCGATTAATTGGTTGTATAGACACTGTTGAAAAACAGCTTTTTTTGGGAACATAAAAATATGATTTCTGGATTAATGCTTTTACAAATCGAGGCAGTTTTATAAATGTGACTGCTGAACGCCATGAACATTTTACAAAGCTGTATTTTAATGTCTGAATCAAATGAAGTATTGAGGGTGGGATAAGCCTCTCTCTAGGCAATGACACTTTAGTTATCATGGACACGGCACGGCTGAATTTCACACTTCAATCAATAGGCAACATGCAAATTTTCGAAAGTATTGTTGAAAATGATACCAACACATTTGTATATGCGTATGAAAATATAAATGCGCCATTTGTTGCATAAAAATCGGTTTTGATAAAGTTATTTTAGTTTTAAAACAGCAACTTTCGTGGCGGCTGTCACGTGAACGCGGAACGCTCTCTCATTGGTTTGACGTCACTAGTCATACGCCGGCGGCGTTGCAAACAAGCAGTACTAAAATGGAATGCAACTTTGTAAAAGTGCAGTCGGACAATCTGCCACGAGTAGATACCCATATCACACTTGATTACTTAAATTCCAATTGTTTTGTGGAACCGGAAATAAGAGATGTAAAATTACAAAGGTAAAAGCATGTCTCGTATCGCGCAGTCTGACCTTTAAAGCGACAGTAAGCCTATATCACATGTTGCAACTTATTTGTTTGTACGTTTTATTGACGTACGTGTTATTATCTGTGTTAATGCTTACGATTTCTAAGGCTCAAAGTTGTAAATTAAAATATGGAATAACAAAGTTATAATGAAGGCGAGTGCAGTGAGTGTACTTGTCTGTGATAAATAAACTACATTGTTTAGAAAAAAAACGTAATCCTTAGGAAAAAGGTTACATATATTTCCGGAATATAAGCCACGTAATACATAAAATACATTGTTCGCTTTAGAAATGTCAGACGAGTATCATGTTCACAGTAGGCCTAAAGCTAACACGCTAGTCACTACCCGACACCGCTTGACTTCTCTAACGCCCACTGTCTACCGGCAAATCTGTATTTCCGCGTTCCACCTCGTTTCCAAACACTATATGTGAGACCTCAGTTATAGTTTTTAGAAACGAAAAAATTGTTTTAAAAAAATAACTTGCTTAACTACTTGTTTCTTAAGTTTTGTGTGACTAACATACCTTTTATTATTCTGACGTCACGATGGCTGTGTCTATACTCTATTTTTAAAATGTACACGTAAGCTGAAAATATATATATGGTAGTTTGAGGAACACTTAATACCTAAGATGAGATTAATTCAGCTTAGAAAATGTGTAATAAAAGCTTAAGAATTTTGTTTATTCCCCAAAAGCTGTTTCCTTCTGTTTATTTAAAGGAAAATGTTATAAAAGTAACACAGCTTACTTGCGTTATACGCGTAGGCCTATTTAGTGTCAATATTGTGTACATGGTCTCGTAATTTTTTATAACGTCCATATTAGTAACTTAGAAAAAAAAGGGGAAGGGAAAATATGAAAGTAAGACCATCCTTTAAAAACATTTCTAAAAACATGCATCTTAGCGTTTTAAAAGTTTAAATTGACTTTCTATTTAACTGAAATTGTTAGGCTTATGAAAGCTAACTAGAGGCAAATTGAAACAACTTAAATTGATTAGAAATTGTTATTTTTTGAAAATACCGTATAATATAAACCAAACTTTTTGCAAGAGGGACTCTGAGCCCCACCCAAATAATTTAATGTTTAATTGCACGGCTTAACATCGGGCATGTTATTATTTAGGCATACAAAGTCAATATAGCCTAGATATGATAGCTGTGCTATTGAAACGAATGTTAGATATAGTATTAAATTAATGAAAAATATCTATACCCAATTCCGGCTGTTAGGCCTAACTTGGAATGTATAAACTTACAAAATGTATCATTTTACATTGTGTGGCTAAATTTTTGTAAACATATTTATATGCCTTTCTTACTATGACATACGTTAGCACATTTTTTGTGCTCACATCTACATCACATACGAATTGTTAAAAGCGTTATGGTGTGTAATAAACAATACCGTAGTACCATAGTGGAGGTTAGGTCAGATGTAAAAAGGAGCCATTAAGAAGTCCAGTGTTAAAACTATTTACATACGGGAAACATAAGAACCTCAAATATAATTACGTACGTCAAAATGGTCTTCGCAAACAAAAAGAACTGATTTGGCGAAACATCTTCAATGTCTTGCCTAACTGCATTAAACCACGCCTTCCTGTTTGTTTCATTATTTTTGTAAATAACAAATATTTTATCAGGTGTTTTGCAAAATTTACTAGTACACTGTGGCGTTGTAAACCATTTTGATGATTTTGGTATACTTGGCTCTGTATTTTTACTTAACATTACTTCAAACAAAGTAAATACTCATCAATGATGAAGTAAACATACGGCGGCCGAGGTTCTATGTGACATGTAACGTCACGCAGTGAGCAGTCGCGCGCGACAGGCTCGTTTTGGGAGGCGTTTCAAACGCAAAACATTCCTTCAGCCATAACTTTTTCAAAACTTATTTTTAAACCGTGGTACTTTGTAAATACATTTGTAAATGATTGAAAAACTAGTGCCAGCAAAAAATGTGCATGCTGCCTATTGTTGCACATGCAAATATGTTGCGTAAGTACCAGTTCTTCTTTTAAGTCGAAACAAACATAAGCCAGATAACAAACATCTCGGTTTCCACAAAAAATTCAACAATTTCACTTACATTAGACTTAAAGTAGTTGTCGGACCCCAAAAAAAAGTAATAATTTTATATTTCTACCAAACACTGTTCAACTCGTACACATTGTATGCAATAATATTTTCCTCGGATAGAAAGACATGTACACTTTATATACATTTTATATACACTTTATATACATTCTTTTAAATTTGACGTAAGTACATAATTCTTCTGTTTTGTTCCAGCCATTATGAGAAATACTAACTAAGTTGTACAGATTAAAAGATTTCCAAAGTAAAGTAACCCCATATATGCCACCGCGTGACACATACGTAATCAGCAAATAAGAAGCCATATATATGAAAAGAAAAGTTGAATGTAAAAATTGTTTTGCAAATTTTTAACATTTTTTAAATGTATAATTTGTTACTTAGTGATTACATAAGATGTAACTGAAGGTCATAATTACAGTTCGTACATTATATGTCAAGCAATAGCCCATGGCATTAGTAATGTTGTAGATATTTTCATCCGTACAACAGAACAGATCAGCACGGCTGCAACAGAACAGAAGAATGTTGTATTTGACATCAAATTATTCAAAAAAATGTAAAGAGTAAAATTTTTTTATTCAGGGAAAATGTCAACAGATACAACGCGTACAAGTTGAACAATGTTTGGTACTATTACAAAATAATTAATTCTTTGTGTTCTGACGACTATTGTACTTGACCGTCTTCAGAACGCGCTTAGCTGGGAGCATGCTGCTCGAAGTGTCTGTTTTAAAACTCACAGTTGGATAAAGGGATGTTTTCAAATGTTGTAGCAAAGAGTATTCAACTAACAGCTAATAAACTACGGTGAATGAAACGTCAAATATATTGTTAACAAATGTTATGTTTAATAAAGTATTTACTAGGTTATTTTTAATTAGTTTAACACCTAACCAAACGTGAACGCCGTAACTGAATAATAAACTGATAAATAGGACAATACAAAACAAATACTGTTGAGTTATAACTGAAATTATGATTACGGGAAATTCTTCTAGGCCTTCGACCTGTTTGCCTTCAGATAAAAGACTGTCTTTACTTCTCACTCTTTCTGAATCTCTCTAAGATGCCTTTGTTTCCCCTCCTTTCTCCTCGTATGCTTACTGCACCACACTGTAATGAGAGGAAGATTTAGTTGCAGGTCATAAATTAATTTACTTGGAGAATATTCCTTTCCGCTGATCAATATTTCGTTACCTTTAACCAAATAAAACATATTAATAATTGGTTGATACGAATACCTATTTAGTTTTTCCGACGTGATCTACATAATACTAGTACACACAAATTTTCACAACTACGTCCTACTGATGTGTTTGATTGCCATGAACTTCGTAGACTAAACGTCCTTATATAGTACAAATAAATATTTTGTTTGGGATAAATAAATAGGCCTATGTTTTAGCGAAATCATCTGATAAGCTATTGGGTCTATTCATGCCAAATTTCTGACGGCAATAGTTACAGCTGGATTGCAAAACGGTATTCATTTAGAAGATTATAGATCAAACTGGCCAAGCTCCTTGTAATTTATGTGACCTATAGAATTATATGAATGTTTGTTAGTTTATTTATTGAGCCGTAACACTGAGATAAATAACTGCAATGAAAATATTTCTTCTGAAAGTGAACAAAGCAAACATGGAAAAATTTAAGAATTATACTATAACGATTATAGTGTATATGATACGTTATAATACTAAAAAATGTAATTAGCATATTAATAATGATTTTCACCAAGTCTTAGCATTACGATGATAAAATTAAAGTCTTAAAATTTGTAAGGTAAAATAAGAGACTCTACTGCAGATATGATTAAAGAAATGTTTAAGATAGCACACTAAACCTTACACGTTTGGGTTAAAACATAAGAACAACGAAATAATTTGGTTTTAAAAAGAAAATGTTTAATTACCCTTAAACAAACACTTAATTTACTTGTACCCAACAATTCACTTTCCTCCGTGTATCAGTGTAACAGAATTATGTACACTTTTTATATTTTCACGTTATTAATTATAATAGAATATTGTGAAAGCAAGATAATTTAAGTACCACCTTATCCTCATCCTAATTACCTACACTTCTTACGGATAATAAAAAATAATAATTGTATGAGCTTCGTAGTAGCATTTTGTGGATAAAAATACGAAATATTTTCGCTGGAACATAAAGCTATTCTAATACTAAACTTACAAATACTGGAAAAGAGAATTTAACGTATAAAATAGCTTTGTAGGTGTACATCATATTTTATCCGCTATACCACGAGTTCGTAGATTTGAGATCGACTTCAGACATCAACAACCTGGCAGGCGCGTGTGTAAATTAAACATCGGAGAAGAGCCCAAAGAGTGCTTACTACATTGGTGACAGTTACTGATGAACAAACAGGCTTGTTGAAACAGCTGCATCTTGGAGTCTGTTGACGTCACCACACTCATTGCCTCAGTATGGAGTTTTTTTTGTATTTTCCCACATAAATTCTTGGGCAGCACACGTAAAACTATTTTCAAAAGGCACTGTACGGGAAATGAAGAAAATTTAAAAATTTGGTAAAATTTTTGTTTAAATGGCAAGAACCTAAGACATTAAATAATAGGCCTAACAACTAAGTATCATATACCAAAAATAACCAGCTTCTATGTGCAGTAAGAGTGCGTTCTTTATACTTACGTAAAAATAGCTGCCTTCATTCATAGTAAAAACACAATGTGTAAGATATGTGAAGTTTTCAGGTCAGGTGTTGTCAGAAATCCTACATTGATCTTAATAACATAAAATTTCGGTTACTGGCAAAACTAGTATTACTCCAGAGTTTACAAGAACATAGCGTCCTACAGGTCCATTTTTTTTTTCTGCTCGAGGCGTGAACGAGCTCGTATGAAATACTTGGGGACATCGCCAAGGGAAGTGAACAAGGGAGGGTTTCCTCGTTCAAAATGAGTGCGGTAAAAAAAATAATGTTGCCAGGTTTACGAGAGGCCGCTGTCCCCTAAACTTAAGTCGGGCGGAAGGACAGAGAAAGAGAGCAGAGTTGCACGCACGCACGTTTAACGGAAACTTCTGGAAAGTCCACCGCTTGCTCGAGGGACGCGGTAGATTGCTCTGCTGACACGCGGATATAGAAAAGCAGAAAGCGTGTGTTTGGGGGAGGGTTGGAGGAAGAAGAAGAACCAGGAGGGTAGAGTTGATATAAAGTTTAATTTTTCTTTTGAGTTCTTTTAAGGCGGAGTGGCGCGGGCGAGACTTTTACCAGGGCGACGTTAACGAGTGGTAGCGCGGGGGATGTGCACCAACGCAGGGGCTGAAGAAGTTTGGTCGTCTGAACAGTCTCGCGCTAGGAGAGACACGTGCAAGAGGGGGAGAGATGAGGTGTAGTAGAGGAATCGAGGTCAGCTATGAATAACGCAGGCGCAGATATGAGGATCGATAAAACAGTCGAGCCATGTATCAAAACCCCCCGTGCGTGCATTGTTAGCGCTTCATTAACTAGCTGGTGCAGGCATTTCGTAAATAGCTTCGGAGAGGGGGTGCTCGCCACAGTCCGTCAGAGAAGATCGAGACTTCTGCTGCGGATTAGCGCCGCCCACCGAGGTGTATGGAAATACACGGCTTGTCCGTATGACTTTCAGGTTACGACGACTCGCACGCTTCACACTGAATATGTTACAAAACACATGTGTAACTTACGCTCTTTAGAAACTATGCACATTAATAAGGTGAATTATTTATTTAATGAGAGATACAGAACAGCGTAAATGTTACAAAACATTTGCGAATTAATGTTGGGTGTAGTTAAAACGTACACCCGTGACAACCTCGATGATATATTGAACATAAAGTTTATCTAAAGATAATGAATTACTTATTACTTGCTGTATCAAAGATATGATAAATTATAACTGTTACAGATATTACTTAGGACTCAGGACAAACATTACTACAGATAACCCGGATTAATTCCTGAAAAATGTAACTTTTATATCACAAGGGGGGGGGGGGGGGAAGAATCTAATTCCTGAAATATAAACGAATACCATATTTTACAGTTTGCAACGATTTTCCACATCTACCCAAAAGTCAACTTACACAGCTTTCGCGATAACTATTCCATGGATGCTGTCCATTATACCTCTTTGCCCCCCCCCCTTTTCTTAGATTACACGTTATTCGACCATATCCAACTATATGTATTATTAGCAAATTTTATGAATATTACTGTTATTATAATAATTATCCTGATTTTGGCTTCCATGATTTACCGGAATCACTCCAGGATATTGATTAGATGGATTCTTAATACAGCCCCTCCCTGGACGATTCCTTCGTCATTCCTGGACTTCTCCTTATTCTATTATGACGTTATTTCTGTTCGCAGACACTCAAAATAAGTAATAAATAAATGAATTATTATTTTAATTATCTTTTCCTGTCTCCTTATGACCATTGATATACTTACAAGCTGGATATTAATAGAAATAATTTTATGATACGAATGCCATTGGTTAATAAAGTGATGTCAATCAAAACTTCAAAATGTTTCGCTGATAGACCGACATAAAAACAAAATTTATAAACCAAAGAATTTTTTTTTAATACGCCTTCTGAACTGTACCGTAACGAATAATACAAACATGAAAATCTGAAACCTAACGTAAATTTTTTTCCGATTTACTTTTAGAATTGTTAAAATAACACACTCTTCTAATAAAGGATATATTTTTGTCGGTCAGAAGTATTTGGTTAGCATCTTAAATTAATGGCCTCCAATATTTTGTGTCACGCGCATGTTGTTTGTATTATGAATGATCGTGTTCTTCAAAATGAAAATTCTTTTATTGGGTTTGTGGTCAACACTTAATTTGGCACTGTGGTTTTGAGGGTATTTCTGCGTTTTGTTAAACGTATGTTGCAATGACCATGTGGGTTAGTTTTTGTAGTAGGCCTGCTTTGTCTGCAGTAAAGAGTTATTTTGGTTCCTCTGTACAAATACTTTTTTTCAGCCCTATGGCGGTGTTGTGATATAGAATTCAACAGTATACCCTTCGGCGATATTATAAGTTTGGCGTCGTACTCCACCACAGTGATGTAATCCCACTTTATCCACCACCTCTGTCATTGATTAATTTTCTTTTAGAGTGTACTAACAAAACAGCTGTGCATGCCAATAATTTTAAATGTACTTTGAAACATTACAGAAAAAATTGGTTTTCAGACCTCGTTCCAAGTGGCCAAAACATCCACACTCCCACACTGGCACTCTATAAAGTGACATCATGGAATACTGTTATATAAAAGAGCGAGTGCTAATTATTTACAGTGTGCAGTTATTTTACTGTTCACTCAAAATCTAACAGCCATGAGATGTTATATTGCAAATACCTTTGAATCAATTCCGTGAATTTGTATACACTTACATACCTGCCGTCTGTCTGCAACGATCGGCGAATTCTGTAACTTCACATACGTATTCCATCATTCGTATCCATTAACACAGCCAAAAGTCGTATCACCTACAATCACGTCGCAAATAACTGTAAGATAAAACTAGACTAAAAAACCCGTGTTATAATTTTTTTTTAACACAACAGCAGAGCTGACGAATAAAGAGCAACTATCTGCTCGGAAAAGAGAGAGAGAGAGAGAGGGGGGGGGGGAAAGGGCGAGTGGAAGTGTGGAACTTTCCACACCGCAAGTGTGCAAGTAATTATGAGAGCGAGTCTGAATACGAGTGATTGTGGGAGTGAGTGCCAGACATCTTGTTGGTACTGCAACAGTCCGACTGGAAATCTTTGTGTTTGTGTGCGTGGCCCACTATTTCTGACGCTTACTACCACAAACGCTGCATGCAACACAGCAGGTGACAAACATCGAGTTTCAGACATTTCAAAGTAAAATTTGGCGTACCACTTTCAGTCTTAAGGAATTTGTGTTCTGGTTGCAGTGGCGCGTAGTGAATTTTTTTTTACAGGGTAAGTAATATAATGGCCGAATGTTCATGATGTAAATTTACGCTTCAGAAGGTCGCATATTTTACACTCAGTCTTGCTAGTGCCGGGCTGTGGTTCCATTTTAAATTTCTACTAACAAACGCAACTTCCATCTTTGCTTACCCTCCAAGTGTATTTAGCGTTTTTTAAAACTTAACATTAGTTATAAAAACGGAAACGAAATGAGTGTAATAATAATTGAACTGAATATTTTAGAGCGCATATTACAAATTGTAGGACAACTCCCGTTTTCCCGAACACTTTCATCCGCCTTCAAAAGGAAAATATACGACTGGAGGATGCAAACAGAACGACTGCTTACCCTGCCGAAGGAACACGGTTGGTAACAGAGGAGCTCGAGCGTGTGGCGTGTTGTTGCTTGCGAGTTCGATACATCGTTAGTTCCTCCCGTTTGTGGAAATAAGTACTAGATAGCAGCACTATGCGTGTACAGTACGGGAGTTAAGAAAATTCTGTTTCTCGAATTGGAAACGGGAAAATCAAAATTAAATGTATTTAAAGTTAAAGCAAAAACTATAAAGGGTTAAACATATCCAATATGTATAGGGCAAGCATTGCTTACCTTGCGTCTATGGAATAAACGTCACTGTCTGGTTGAAGGGATCTGTCATCTATTTCCTATATAACAATAATGGCGATGGAAGTGCAAAAATAAGAACTACTTTATTATTTAGCACATAACTCTGTTATTGTCAGCATACGCCATATCACCGCGAGGCTAGTAGGCCCGCCTCCAACCACGGCGATCACAGTTAGTTCCCCTGCATTCTCGCACGAAGCCGACCTTGCCGACTGCACATGCGTTATCTCGAGGTGCTACCGGTTTCTCCCGCCCCGTCACGTTCCACCGCCTCATCACACATGCCTAGTCTCGTTACGTTCATTCTCCCGACTGTCTCTCGAGCATCAGGGGTGTCCAACAGCTGGCTCCCTAGCCATTTGCGTATTTTCTTCTGTCACCCGCCGCCCGGCTTTCCGCCGCAACATAAGACATTTCCTGGAATTTCACAGCACCAATTTATTTATAGGCTGCTTACTGTTAGTTGAGAACTTTTGAAAACAACCTTTGAAAAAAGTCACTGCCCTTAACTTCGTACATTTGAATGCACGTGATTACTGAAGTACTCGCGGTTTCTATATATCAACAAACATCACTAAAGACTGCTCGATGTTACGAAAGCATCCCGCCATGCACACCGTTTACACGACAGAGCTGGAAAGCAGGCCACAAGGAGATTTATAAAACACAGATTCAAAACAACGAGCCACTTCTGCAATCAGTAACTAACCAAGAAATGCGCGAGGTTAATAAGGAAACGTGGGTCCGGCAAACCTCATGAGATTCCTTCAAAATACTAACAAGCTACTGGGAAACTCCGGCCTCGGCGCACAGTGGGGACCAATAGAAATACATGTCGCTAACGAGCCCGCGTTTGTGGGGCGAGAAGTGTGGAGGGAGCCACGGAGCCAGCCAAGGGCGCAGTCGGCGACAGGTCACAGGAGCAGCCAGCTGGGGTTCCAGTACCAGAAGGTCGGGGCGGCGAGTCCTGGAATGGAGACAATGGTGAATGCTACTCCCTTTATGCTTCTCTCAGTTTCCCAACTTTACCTAAAAACCTTCTCCTTCTATCCATAGTTGGCCAGTCAATTAATTACAATGATATTGTAATTCTATCTTATTATTCAGTAAAGTAACGAAGTACAATTTAACTTAACTGTTTTTCTTATTTCATATAATCCTTCTTACCTTCCCTCTTTCTATAGGCTGTTCAGGGTAAAATGAGCACTTTAGAAAACTCTGATTAAGATCTACTTGTATGTATGTTGTGTGTTCTTCCGCCTTATGTAAAATTAACATTTCGATGTACCTTGTTACTTTATTCATGCGTCGGTCAAGTGAAACTGTGAAATTATTATAAAAATAAATATTGTACAAATATCCTCATTTTTACACTTCGATGCATAATAAAAACAGGAAGCGAGAGGAATAATTTAGGTTATCACAAACGGTTACCTAACACTTTTTATTCGATGTTATATATGGAACTACTTTCTCCACCATCGTAACCAATTTTACTGGGCACATGAAACTCATTGCGCCCGTTAAAATGCTGTATATGCAGGCAGTGGCAGTAACTTTTTTATAAGGTCGATTTCAAAAGTGCTCACTTTATCCTGAACAGCCTTTAACAATTTATGAGTTATGTTAAAATCAACATATAACATCACGATAAAGTAAACAATTCTGAAATCAACTTTAAAAATAATACTGCCCATAACAACATAGATGTTATCGTACACTCTGGCGTGCAGGCTACTAGTTAAGTTTGCAGTGATTGAATGAAAATAGTTCCACGTCTTGACGTCGTTCTTCAAGTGTAATGTTTAAGTTTATGGCCGCTCAAGTGGAGAGCGGAGGAGAGATTTGGGCGGATCTTAACATCGAGGTCTTGAGAGCCGACGTGGGTGAAGCAAGGCGAGTATGCAGCAGCACCGGGATGCAAGGGCGGGGGAAACCGGATATCACCGAGAAAACCCGCTGACCAGCGGCATCGTCCGGCACGTTTCCCACATGCGAAAAACCTGGAGCGACCCCGCCGGAAATCGAACCCACCTATATGGGAGGCGACTAGTCTAACTACTACACCACCGCGACCCCTATTGCCACTGAAGATAGTGTTTCTTATTTTGGACGAATTTACATTCATAACAATTCCACGGTTTCTCTTCGATGACGCGTGAGAATAGGTACGTAGGTATATCCTAAGACAGGCTTTCTGAAGAGCTCGGTTCACGACGAACAGCCTGTCTGTAGCACATCGTCGTTCAAAAATGCATTTCCCAGAAACTCAGACAGACAATTGTCTTCCACTCTGGCTGTTCTGTTTCTATATACCAATAAACTTCAGCTTCGTCTACACTTTCTAATGTGGTTACAACCTTCCGAAATAAACTTAGGATGTCGTAATATATTTTCGACATATTTTTCGGTAGTGTTCACATCCACTCTGTACATTTTTCGCGGTTGTTTAACTGCAAATACTATAATACCAGCATTTGAATCTTGCACGGATGTAAATATGTAGGTACTCTTCTCCTTTTCCTTTCATGATTTTTACTGACTTCCCTGACACTTTTCAGAAAATGCTCAAAACTAAGTTCAATTTATTTTCAGTTTTGTGCCACATAGATGTGCACGCAAACGTTAAACGAGAGACATCCTGGTTGTAGGAAGCTCCGAACCACAGTATGACTCATTTGTCAAAATAATATGGCGTGCTGGCGGTTGGATGACATTCATGATTTGAGCGTGCTGCACTGAGAGAAAATCGAACAAAATATTTGTTTGTATAGGGCTAAATATATATTTAGTTGTCCTAACAACATATATTGTTGAGCAAACAAAAATTGAAAAGCGACAAAATTACTTTTGTTCGTCTAGCAAAATATATGTTTGAATAAACAAAATCTCTGCGTTGGGCCAGAAAATATAGACTGTCAATTGAATATTTTGTTGAATCAACCGTATCTATTCGTTTGGTCACTCATTTAACTGCCTTCGTACGAAAATACAGCTTGAGAGTTTGTTTCTATTTTTATGACAGTTGGGTAGTAGCCGTGTTTGATACTGCATCTATTGCCGCTTAACAATCGTATAAACACATTAATAAAACAACGCAGCAAGAAACTGACAAGTAAAGCTGTAAAACTTGAAATATTTTCTGCACACGTTGCCCAATATTTGCAATACATCTTTTTAAAAGCTTTCCCGCGTCATGAGTTGTCACAATACCTGAGATTACTAAAGCACAGCGCTCAGACGCAGGTGATCTAGGTTTGAAACTCGGTCGAGCTTGTATATTTTTTTATGTCGACTCAAACTGTTTAATGCACGTGTAGCCAAATAAATCTTTAGTTTCACCAACCAAATCGTATAGTTTGTGGCTAACAAATGAGAACAACATAATAATTCAGTTTCAGCAACAAAATATTTCATTGCCCCTATACAAACAAATAATTTGGTTGCACCAAACAAATCTTGTTTGATTCAACGAAAACCTTTTTCTCAGTGTGTATTAACGCTCGGAATTGTTTGTACAAAAAATATGGTAATTTTCTTCATTCTGTAACTATTTTGCTAAGGAAGTGAAGGTTAAATGAAACTATAATTTCATATCTTCATCACCTTCATTTCAGTATGTTGACAACGTAGTTATTGCCCCCCCCCCCCCGGCCCTAAATCTATTTCTTAAGCTTCTGCCTACCTGGAGCGAACATTTTCCTGCGTCTGAGGCTCCGAGAAGCGCAGTAGCGATAAGGGCGACACTGTCACGTGCATCAAGTGCGCCATCGTCGCTAAGCGCAAGGTTCTGAACTGGCGTGCGGTGTGTACTGTACACGCGCCACCTCTGAAACCCTGGCAGGAATGCGACCTTGGAACGATAAGCCGGCCACGCTATATGACTGTACTATCGTACAAAGAAAACATTCACTCACCTCAAGGCAGCGGGGTCGCTAATGGTGAATCCGGATTTTCTTGTTCACTGCTTGAACTGCACGCGCCTGATGCACTGGAGGAATCACTACTGTCGTCAAGACGTACAACGATACTGTCACCTACATCTGACACAACACCGTCCTTTCCCTAGTATTCAGTCTCAAGCTTCTGTACGTGACCACAGGGCCCTTCCCAGTCAGTCTTGGTTACACTGTCCTACAGATGACTGCGGGAGGTTAGGAGCAATCTTCTCTGTAACCCACTTTATGAGATTAACACTGTACATTTGGCCGTGATAGTCGCCACTGTCAGTGCCATCTTTATAGATAAGGATTCGATAAATCCGTTAATACCCCCAGCGTGTACTACAATTAATCGGTCACCCGATTTGACATTAGCTTGTATGCCAAACACTTATTCATGTTGCCAACATTTACCAAACGTTAAATTACCGTCTATCCATGTCATGTATATGTAGATAATTTGTTTCCCACCTTGTCTGTGCTGTTTCAACTAGATAGTCGTGGCGCCAAGACACGATGTGAGGTCTCTCAATTAGTATCTTCCTGTGACTTTGCGATTTTTTCCGCCGAAAACCTAGTTGTTTTACTACCTTACGCAAAAGAAGTATGCGACCACGGAAAGTGTATTTTCTCCTTTACCACGGGCAGTAATTTTGCAATGGTAGGGACACGTTTTCCCTGAATATAAATATCCTGAATCGTCCGCCGAATTACACGTAGATCAAAGTCGTCAATATTCACGACAGTAAGTTCCAGTCTAGTTTTCCGTCGTTTACCCGGCGTGTGCAAGATACCGCCCTCCCCACTGTTATCCAGTGCTTTCTGTTCCTTCCTTATCTTTTTAATGAACGTCTGCGACACTCCAGCGGTAGTCTGCAACTCTTGCTGTCGCCTGGTTTACTGTGAAAGCATAACGTTTTTGTTTCGCCTCTTCATCACGCTTTGCAATTATATTACTTACGATTCTCCGACCCTCAGAACACACGACGGTGTTTTTCTTCCAGACAGACATAACACTCGCAGCGGCGATGTTCACGACACTTCGGAGCTAAATACGTTACTGCGGATAGTACATGCGTGGCCACGCTCCCCACTCCCCGCTGTGACTCACTGTCTTGCCTTCCCTCTTTCCTCATACCCTGCGGTTTCGGAGGTGGCGCGCGGACAGTATATGGAACTTTCAGCGATGACACTATTATTATATTGGCGGAAAGTCTGTAGGAATATTCATTGCAGGGCCCTTGCGTAGTTTTTATGGACCTGACGCGTATATTTTGAGGCAGAGCGCTTTGTAAAAGCCGTTTTAAGCCATTTATTAGTACTCTGAAATGGCGTTTGTAAGGTACGTGACGTCTTGAAAGCTCTCAAGAGCCCTCATCTGAAGTGTGTGTTTTTCTCGTAGATCAAAACACTTGACGGACGTTTGATAGTTCCGTTGAAAAACGCGCATTTCTAACACTACACTACAGCGCAGTTCAAGTGCCAGGCAGTCAGGCGGGAACCTCAATTTGTCACAATTTAATGAAATAGTCTCATTGCTAAAAACACCGTGTTATTAACGATTATACATTAAATAAATTAGACTAACACATTGTCTCTTTATTCATTTTAAGATCAATTAAACATTTTAAATTTATAAAATCCACGGGACGTCACAAACACGCAAAATAGCCAATAAGTCCTGGTATGAATATTTTTAAAATACACGATAATGTGTCTATGCATGTTTCTATGCGTTTACTGAAGTAGTAGATTTCACAGTTCATACACATTATCCGTTAAAATACGTTTGGCAGATCAACAAAAACTACGAAAATTAAAAATTATTGTTATAATTTCGGGTAACTCTAAATACCTTCCCTAAAATTTTAGCAATTTTGTACAACTAGTGTATTGCAAATCTAAGTAATTATTTACGAAGTTTAAAATCTATCGGAGTGCCACTTTTTTCACCAACGTATACTGTACGAACTAAGCCGCTCACATTATCGATTCATAATACACCCGATTTATAGAAAAAACGACAGTAAGTGCATGGCTTGCTTCGGACGCTGTAATTTTAATTATAAGATTTTAATTTTAATTATAAGACTGAATAATGCATCTGTACATTTCCAAATGTTTCAAGGCTTTTTATATCATTCACGCGATATCTTTCTGATAAAATCTTTTTTTGAAGTGTGCACAGAAGCAGAAAGAAATCATTACTTTGAATAATAGTGAAAAAAGAAAGTGGGTAAAGAATTTCATATTGACCGGGTACATTACTGCGCATACAATTTCTGAATTAAAAAGAATAGAGAGAATTTTGATTTACCCCTCAGAATTTCTCTCGAAGTTCTGTTATAAGTGTTTCAAGTTTTATGGTTTCTGCGCGAGTATGTAGAGCGAGGATGGGCTAGAAAGTTTCAGAAGAGAATAAATTTATGCTAATGTGACGTCGCGCTGCTGTGCCCCGCAATTCTATTTCGCCGCGGTGGAGTTGTCGAAAACTTTCCTTGGAATGTTTCGATATCCCTTGATGTGAGCCATTCTTCCGCTGCACTCGCGTAGTCAAGAAAGAACGGATGAAAATATTTTCATCTTGAAAACGCCTCGCATATTGCCTGCGGGATGATGCAAATTATTTTTAGTTTCGTCCGAAGAGAAAACTTTACAGCTAGCTTCACTATAGGATAAATATATTATGAGCAGTTGTATTACCAATATAGTATCGTAATAAATTTACTCATCCTCGTTAATTGGATTATATTCGTGATAAATTATGACGAAATTAAAGTTGGTAAAAGGAGATCACTTCTATAACAAAACCACAAACTCTCTATTTATCTATGATTGGTTAAGTAGGGAAATATAAATTTCATACAGACTTTTAGGAGCAAATACTTTTGGGGTAAAATTGGGGTTAATTTCGAGATAGTACTTTTATGTGTAATTCTGGGATTTTTGATGATTTAGAGGTTTATTTTCAGGGAAATTTGTTCAACATTGAAACATTTCCCTAACTGATATTTGTAATTGAACCGTGAAATATAAAGAACATAGTTAATATACACATGAGAGAAAATACCACATGTGTCTCAGTTCCCAGCTGCACAGTAATCTTCCTCACACTCAAGCCTAACAAATGGAAAACAGAGACTGAACTTTCTGGTGTTGATATAGAATGTTGTCAGTTCATCCCTAAAAGAATAAACTTGCCAACCGCCGCCAGAAACTGGAGGCAAGCCACCGAATAGCGCAAGGCAAGAAGCAAATAGCATGGTTCCGAAGCATCCCACAGAAAACTAGTGGGTTTTGTGCTTACATCAAGCGAACTGCCGCACAAACTTCCCTGTGGATGGAGCACTAGTTACAGTTTTGTTGGCCGATCTCGATGACATTTCGTACACTACTATGCTAAGTTATTTTTGTTGTGTATACCTGGTTTCGTTATTTTTTTTTAAATTTAGTAGAGATATTTAATAATCAATTTCAATCATTTGTCGCGTCATAATACGATACCTGTTGAAAATATGTGTACGAGGTTTTGGTCACGTGAACTTACAACCTTCTGCTTGGTTCTGATGAAATTTGGTTTAGGTAAGTAAAATATTTCTGTTATTAAATAATATTTATTTGCACCTCTGCATAAGGTCAATGTGCAGACTTTGGAGAAATTATCCACTATACATTATACAATACTCAGATACTGATAAAAATAGGATATGATAGTTTCAAGTCATTGTATGGCTATAAAACACCTTTACAACATCTGAGAAAACCAAACAAATGATTGAAAAAAACATCAAATTTTCGCTGGCGATGAGTGCAGGCTCCTAGGAAATTACTTCCCACTCCGCACATACACAGTGTACCAGGGTAATAACTATGACATACCAAAGAAGAAACAATAACCAACTTTTGAATTGCTGCCACACATCAATACCGTGTCCGGAAATGTCAAACTAACTCTCATTAGGAGCCTAAAGTTGGTCGTTTTAAAGACAGTTCTGTTCATATTCAAGGACTTTCTGCGTCAATGCAGTGCTGCTGGAATTGATGGTAGGTGCGAGTGGCGAGATTTCTTCCAGTCGAGTAGTCAGCAGAGTTCAAAGGTGGAAGGAATGGGGATAACACACATCAGGCGGCTCGTTATCTCTTCTCCCGATCGGGTTACTGTCTGGAAGCAAATGCATTCCTGCCTGTTTGCAGTTTCTGCATCTTGGCTGGTGAGTGAGCAAGACCGACACACTGTGTTCTGCCTACAATGTCAAGTCTCGGCACTCTCTTTTGCTAGACTTGCATCACTTACATGGACTTCCAGCATGATAAATTACTACAATATGTTTTTTTAAATGAAAATTTACATTGTTCATTTCATTTGAAAGAGCTTAGGTATTTGTAATTGTTATTCAAAATATACAAACTTAAATCCATTCATAATAGCTTATTAGCATTTTTTTCTTTTATGGAAGCATATATTTAGTAAAAGGACAGGCGCTACATTGAGTTTTACATCCCCTGGTTACGTAAAGGTTAACTAGAAGTGGCAGAACGTCTTGATTTTACTTATTTTAGTAAAGACCGAATTACTTGATTGCCTATTATTGGATAGTCATGAGTCACCCTGGGAGTGGGTTCCCAGCCGTCACTGATTCGGACATTATTTTAACATTTAAATTTAATTACAAAACCGATTATGGTCTCTAGTCATTGTATAGCCTGTATTATTATCGTAATGAAACTTAGGTTTTGCTTAAACCAATGACTACGTGAACTGCAAATATATAATTTATGTGGCGATTAATAACAGTTAAATATTTGTCACTATTTATTAAACATAGGAATGTTCTACATTAAAAGTGTTGATAATATTTTATAGTTACAGATTTTGCATTTCACTGTGGAAAAGTGCTGTAATATTTGAATAGTTTCTGTTGTACGTATGAGGCATAAATCTTGGGACGGGCTATAAACAAAATATCTATATGTGAATTGAGGATGTCTTCTTCTGCGCAAATAACGCCTTCTGCTGGCAGTAGCCTACGTACTAAAAATACCTTAAATAGACTATTCGAATCAGGAAAAAAGGGTAACACCGTTCGAAAAAAAAGTGAAAGATTTTTTTTTTAAAGTAGAACTGGAGCAAGAAATTCTAGTTTGAATTACTGTGGTAAGTGTATTAATTTGTATATTATTTATGATGCTTTAATGACAATAGTACCGCGGTAGGTCTAACTTCTAGCAGTTATAATAATACGGAACCAATAAGGCTGAACATCACTTTGCTGAGGCACAACCACTTTTAAAAAATGGCAGTGGTTCGGCTATGCTCAGTAGGAATATACTGGAAGATACATGCAATTTGTATAAATGTACCAAGCTGCCGAATGAAATATCGACGTATGCGTGGGCATGTACGTATATTATACTTGAGTTTTTAACTTACATGTATATAGACTATTTACTAAACAATTCGAAACCTTATTAGTAGTGGCTTTGTGCACTGAAAACAAGCACGAAATACTAAAGTAATCAAGGTCTCATTACATAGATAGGTTCCATAGAACAGAGGGAAATATATAATATTTGGCATTTCCTACTGTTTAGTGTACTCTTAAAGTTCAAACTATTCTGTAATTCTAGTTCGTGTTTACAAAAATAATAGAGTAATCAAATCTCCAACTTCTGCACTTATGATTAATAATTCACGAATGATCCACAATTTGTGAACAAAGACTGTTCAACATCTTGCATTATGCATTACTTAATGTTACAAATATTTATTTTCACAGATTTTGTAAGAATATGCAAGAAGCCGGGAATTTCCGACTGTTTATGCATTCTTATTTATATAAAGTTTTAAGAAATACGGAATATTTTATGTGTGCTCTACACATCCATGATACCGTACTCGCAACGAGTGAGGTGCAGTGGTGAAGAAACCAGACTCACTTCCAAGTGTACTCTGTTTTGATTTCTGGTCCTGCCATCCTGATGCTTTCCGTTATCACTCCTAGCGAGTGCTGGGCTGGTTTATATGGCATTTATTATGCGCTCAAGATATTAACAGTTACCTATTCCTACTTCTCTAAGCAACTTGCTCCGTTTCTGACGACCCTGCTGTCAACGCGAGGTAAAGCTCTATCTACCTTCGTACTGTAACGAACTCGCAAGAAATAATATAGAAATAATACTGGAATGATGGAGTGGGGTGCTCAACTCCATAGTAATGGCATTAATGTAGGCTAGAAGAGAAACATGTACCGGATGCATACACATGGCCAAGTATTCAAGTACTTCGCTTCTTTCGAAAAAAGTTAATTCGGAAATTTGAGGGCAAAATATTGAAAACAGTAATTTTCTCCATTGTACAGTTTTCTTGCGACGTCACGCAACGTCGAGAGCCACAGCGCGTCTACGACAACGGCAGACACACTGGGGCCATAATTGCTTCGAAGCTGCTGCTATCTAGGGCAGATAGCTGAACTACTTGCAGCTAAATCCGGACATCGGTCGCTCCCTGTTCCCAACTCAGCATTCCACCTTAATGGCGGAACTGCAAAAACACCATTATTTATTTATTTTATTTCATTTGGTGTATTAACCCCATCGCATTCATGACGAATGAATATTAATAGAGAGACTAATGTAATACAGTTACAATTTCTGACAAAGCCATTGGGCTGAACCAGGTTCGTTAAGAGATGGGGATATTAATGAAATAAAAGAGTTAAATATAATATCGTAATTTTATTTATAATATCTACAAATAAAATTATATCGGCTCAACATCTAACAATGCATTGCTATCACTAGCTGCTATTATTTAATGAATTCAATCAAAACAATTTAAAATTACGTCAAAGAAATTAATGTTATTAAATAATTAAAAACCAGTCTGAGTAGATATGGTATCAAAACCTATCCAATTATTTGATTGATTGTATGTCTATATTAGACAGTTCCAAAATTAACCATAAAATTCGTATCACATGTTCATTCATCCGCAATGTTATAGAGTTCTGCGAGTGCCCTCACACACAGTAGCCTTCACTCGCTGGATATCACGCCCTCTCGGCCATTCCCACCACAAACACATCGTCCGCCGTCCAATCGTAGTAGTCCCCCTTCGTTGTCCGTCACCCTCGTCGATGTCTCCAGCTGCACCACACATGGCTCGATACCCGCACTCAGCCAGTTGGCTTCCACAGAAACACTGCAGGCCCTTGGACCGCTGCAATATTTATAGGGTAGTAGGCCATCGCCCAGAAATTTCTCTAAATGCCGCTTTGCATCGAGGGTCCTGGTTCCGAGAATATTCTTGCGCATTCTCTAAACTCGCGGGCTACACCCGAAGAGAGGGAGAGGGGAGAAGCTGTGACGCCAGCCAGGAGCCGGTAGACGCGACGGGGTGGACCGCCTGGGTGGGGGGAAGGGGTGAGTCGAGGGTTGTCAGCCCTCGCACAGCGCCGGTCTGCGCGTAACGGGGGCTCGTGATCGGTGCCAGCTATAGCGCGTAATAATAAGACAACTGATACTGTATCGTTTCATCAACAGAATATCAGATAGAACACAATTTTCTGGTGTTCATAAACATCACTCATCAAACTTAAACGACACACGTTGGAGTTATGTACTCCTACCATTAAAAATAAAAAACAGTTTTGACGCAACCTCGCAACTTGCCTAGACAGGTAATAAACGTAAAGGGTGTAAGACTTGGCTCCAGTTTGTAGCCATTCCACCATTACATCGAAATATAAATTTTAATACATCTTTGAAAATTCAATTATGAAATATAATAAAATCGGGGGAAAAAAGTATAATTCCTCAGCTATACACCAGTGCTGTAAAACGTCTAGATTAACAAGAAAAAATTAAAAAAATAAGTAATTATTAAACCAAATTCGTCAAAAAATAGCTAGGGTAACGCGGCTTATGAAAACGGTCTCCAGGTCAAACTCTGGCCCAAATGCATGTTCTTCAAACATCAACAGATTCTGAGAAATGGCGTTATTTGGGAATCCCAACAACGTCCGCTTAATTTTATTATTTAAAAATGCGTGGCTTTAAGGAGAACCATTCCCTGTAGGAATGTCAACGTCACAGCGTTTGCAACGTTCCGGGTAAAAATAAAAAAATAAAAAAATAATTAAATGTGAGATTGAAACACTATATCGTGTTCAAATGTAACGCTGCAACGCTTTTGTTGGTAGCTGGTAATACTAACATTCGCAGTTTTTATGGAAAAAGCACAGTCATCCAATGTTTGGTGCGACTTCTGCAACAGAGCTGGAGCCCCTGCGGGAGATGGCACAGCGTATTGACAATGTGGTCTGCTTGACCCGCAGAACTGTCCAGCACCAGCAATCGGGAGGGACCGCAGAAGCTCTGTTTCCGCCTCGGTGAGGGGAAGGGGGGAGGAGGAGACAATATGGCGTCGGGCATGCGCAGGGGAACGTCCCTCCAGGCGCGGTTGACGAGCCAGCGCCATGGGGTGCCGGGGGGTGGGTTTGAAGTCAAGGGTTAGGGCGACAAACAACGCAATCACCGGAGCTGGACGCATTTGAAATTCAGAACATTGAGCAGAGAGAGAGAGAGAGAGAGAGAGAGAGAGAGAGAGAGAGAGAGAGAGAGAGAGAGAGAGAGAGAAGAACGGGATTGCCGGGGGGGGGGGGGGGAGCACACCCGCAAGAAGATGTGCGAGATGACGGTCTCTGCGACGGCAGCGCGGCGGCGTCTATCTTGCATGGGGCCGGGGGCTCGGCGGGCCAGCTGGTAAACTATTCACCGGACATCCGGTCGCCGTCCCTGGCCTGACCCACGCTCCGTTGCCAGCGGAACACAAGACTTCGCACTGCGCCCACAGTCTGCTACGTCCTCCACTTTACGTAGTAAATAAACTAGCATTCGCGCGTCAGGGTTAGCGTTGGAGGACCCTAGAGAGTAGAGTGCGATCCCGACTGGCGGGGAGACCACTCTCCGTGTCCCGACACACGACTGATGTTCTTGTACGATAATTGTAAACGACGTGGATAGTTCAGGTTATTATGTAGTGGATTTCGGCGGCTCTTAAGGCGCCCTTCTATCTGGAGCTTGAAGTGCGTTGCAGAGTGTTCGAAATACACGTTTTTCTACGAAGCTATTAAACGTGCGTCCAGTGTACTGACCTACGAAAATAACACACATTTCAGACTAGGACTGTTGAGTGTTTTCAAGACCTCACGTCAATTAGAAACACCATTTCAGAACACGCCAAAATGGCTAAAAACGGCTTTTTCAAATCGATGTATCTCATAATATACGTGTCAGATCCAAAACTAGTCAAGAGGCATGCAGTGAACCTTCTTGCACACTTTCCACCTATAAAATAATAGGGTCACCACTGAAAGTCCCATAGGAACACGCAGTGCGACGAGAACACTGCAAGCCAGTTCAGAGCCTTGCGCTTAGTGGCGATGGGGGACTTGATGCGCGTGGCAGTGTCGCCTTTAACGCTCCCTCGCCTCTAGGCTTCAAACGCGGAAAAAAGCTCTAGGTAGGTGGATGTCTTAACATCGAGGTCTTGAGAGCCGATGATGGTGAAGTGAGGTGACTATGGAGCGGCGCCGGAATGCATGGGCAGGGGTAACGGGAGATCCCCGAGAAAATCGGCAGACCAATGTATTCGCCCTGCATGATTACCACATGCAAAAATCCAGAAGTGACCCTGCCGGGAATCGAACCAGGTCCACCTGGATGGGTGGCGAGCAGTCTAACCACTACCCCTCGGCGGCCCCGATCTCAATTTAGAACACTGTTTATGTAAACAAGTGTTTTGAGAAATTTATATACTCCATCTAAACAATTTTAATGCAATTAGATGAAATTCAAGTCGACAGAAGTATTTTCTTCATCTCTTCAAAATTAAGATATAAACTAACACGTTCATCAAGGTTGACACTACAATCAAAGTTGAAATGTAAATAAATGTAATTTCCAATCCAAGCAACTACTACGTCTTGAACATAAAAAGTTATGTGTAGTCACATGTGTCTTCAGAACAATGTTATAATATGAACATGAATAAACCGCAACACTTAGAGATCACTACACTTCATTACACTAGCAGTTACTGCTTCTGTCTCCGCTAATCCTAAAACATATTTTATACAATTTTTGTTGGCGAATATATCATGTAGGTATGCATTGTATTTCGTCAACATAAAATAAAAATCTTTACAGAGTGACAACTAAAATGTATACTTATTAAAATTAATATATGAGATACGTAACATTTCGTACATCATGGGTGCACTAGAGTTCCAAATATCATGATATTTGGAACTCTGAGTGAAATAGTCGAATTACAAGGTTTATCAATGGCAATTATTTCAGCTTGCTTCAATTGTATTATATGATTAAACTGCTCCCATTCTTCAGTTTTTCTGTCACTTGAAAAGTATAGATCTGTTGAACAATCTATGGCCCACTAAAAATGATTTTACTTCGCTCGTTTGGAAAATAATCAGAAGTGTTCCCCCTCTAAGAAACAGAAACACACACACACACACACACACACACACACACACACACACACACACACACACACACACACACACACACACACACACACACACACATATATATATATATATATATATATATATATATATATATATATATATATATATATATTAAGATGCCGCTTTTTCTGGATAATGTTGCTTTCTTGACTGGAAATAATTATAACTTCTTTCTTTGTTGCAAACATTTCTACATTTTCCCGTGATTACTGACAATGTTTAGAACTCTTCACTTTTAATCCATTCCATCTTAGTGTTAATTTAGTACTTTCTCTTTTACTTCATGAGAGAGCACACGTGTCAAATGCGATCTTAAAATAAAAATAAGAAACTTCAATAGTAAAGTCTGAATTATCTAGCTGCTACCAATAAGAGCCTCCCAGGAAAAAAAGAAAAAAAAGAGAGAAAAAAGTTTTCTAGAAAATTGTATGCAAACAGATTTTTGTAACTCAACATTGTAGTTTCAGATATCTGATCAACGAAATGCTTACACAAGTAGATATTTCCGTTTTTTTTTCAACATGTTGGCCAATGTCACGTTGTTACTCGTCCCCGCTCTTAACTATTTGTATGCTTTTAAACTTTTTTTTGATTTCTACACCTGGAAATATTTTCTTTCAATGCGATTTTCTGCGAAAACTCTGTAAGGGTATGCAATTGCTTGTACTATAGACTTTTGGGGAATGAAACACCCTGTGGCTTGCAGTTACATCCATGACGAAGAAAATACTGTACGCCAGTTCAGTGTTTTGTTGATAGAGCCGACGGGGACCCTGATTTGCGTGGCAGTGTCGCCCTTAGCAGTACTTTACTTCCTAGCCTCGGGGAGCGGGGAGAGCAGGACATGTGCATGTGGATGGCTGGTGCGTGCTAGTCGTTTAGAAAAAAAAAACCCGAAGACATGACCCCGTGACCCCGAGCCGCTGAAAGGATTCCTGTAGCACGATGGTTCTGACCTTGCGATAACAACAGGGAAGCCATATCGCGCGACCACCATTCTATAGTCTCTACTAGGGTCTGTGGCGGACTGGTGAACCAGGCTTAGGGGAAAGTGGGGAGGGAAAGAAACCTTACATCCGCTGTGTTGTTATTCTTCAGAACGACAACGCGAAGCGGAAGCTACATTACGTGGCTTGATACCAGCGCAGCGATATGATTGCTTGTTTCACTACCAGCCTCCGCAAGTACCATCCGCGACTCGGACCCAGAATACGGAATTTTAGAGAAATTAAAATATCACCTACATCCCCAAAACACCAGACAATTATGTAATTTTCTGGCAAGCTGACATGATGGCATGTGTCAATCGGTGCCTGGACAGTAACTTGTCTCATTCAGGTAGCACCAACAGTAAATCTGTCAAATCATGGTTTCGCCAATGAGATGACAGGAACGTTTACAAAGTCTCGTCTATAGTCTATTTTCATTTCTTCACACTTTTTGAATCAAACCTTTGATAAATTCATCCGATGTATGACGTGTTTAGTTGTTTGCTTATATGCCATGCATCACAAGTGTTTTATACCTCTGTTGGCATAAAGATATAATACTATTCGTGAAATTGAATTTTTACCTGTATTTTATAATAAATATGAATAAAACAGCGAGACAATATATTTATCAGCGCCTAGTAAGAAATAGTTTACGTGCCAAATATTATTGCAACTGAGTGCGCACGAATTTGGTGCGTTGGCCTTTGGTGTAATGTTTTAGCCGTAGTTAAGCTTAGTTTGCGCAAGGCGGAGGAATATCCCGGAAGTAGTACTTTAGCAGGGCTTCAGAAAAGTGTGAAGTAACCGCGAATGGATTATAGTCAATCAGCGGCTGAATACGCTTACCCCAAAAGAACCGTCACGCGATGTACATTCTGTGCACTTAAAGCCTGTTCATGATGAAATGAGCACTTTTGAAATTAACCTTAGAAAAAGTCACTGCCACTGTTTGCATGTATTTTAACGGGCGTAATGAGTGATATGTGTCCAGTAAAGTTGGTAATGGTGGAGAAGAAAGTAGTTCCATATATTAACGTCGAACAAAAAGTGTTAGGTAAATATTTGTGGTAACTTAAATTATTTCTCTGCATCTAAGTGTAAAAATGAACATATTTCTTGAATATTTACTTTTATAATAATTTCACAGTTTCGCATGACCGACGTATGAATAAAGTGATAGGCGCTTTCAGACGTGCTCATTTTACCGTGAAGAGCCTATAACTAATTTGAGACTCGGAACACTGGCAAAATATTCACACACCTGAATCTCTATACTAACAGCTGTAACTAGCTCAGTTTTGTATGTGGAAATTTATTTGTGGCAATTTCGAGACGTCGGTCGTTTAGTTATCTCGGGGCGCTGCCGTATTCGTCAAATTGTGGGAAGTCGTCTACCTAGGACTACCTGAGTTTCGCGAAAATGTTGCGAGGCGAATTGTAGGTACTCCAAATCACTAGAGCTCAAAATGACTTTCGTGATTGGATGATTTTAACTGTCACGCAGTGCGGGTGTCTGCCCGCGAACCACGGACACTCAGTGTCAGAGTTACCTAATTCTCATTTGCCCAGTCACCTGTCTCCCGACAAAAGGAAAACAGCACATATAAGACAGGACATTGGAGTCTAGCCTTCGCGTATATCTTTTCGTGAAAATCAGGTGGCCCTACGGCCACATTATTGTCATCGAAGGTTAACAGGCACCATTCTTTCATCCTAAGGACCGTCACTAGGATAGGCACATCTAACATTAAGGAATTTACTTTTTTTTTTTTTTGTTGTCCTTATATGTTCGATAAAATGTGCCATAATGCATGTGTCAAAAATTTCAGAGCTGACGAGGAGAGAAAAAAAAATTGATTCATACGTGAACTTGACGACGAAAACCCACCCTAATCAAAATTTCTGGGTAAGTAAATTCACACAGACAGAAAGGCAACATGCACCTACAATCATACCAACGTCGACGTTTTCCTGACAAAACTTTATTAGGTTACTGTTGTGTACGAGGAAATAACAGGATTTATTACTCATGTACAGGAATCTCTATAGGAAATTATGTACAATCAAACCCTTTGGACTCATAATATTAGAATACCAGTCAGATGAAATGCCACTGTTACTAAAATACATAGCAAAATGAACAGAACTCTCTAGTTTTTTAGGGTATGTGATTGTGCATAAGGGCCAATTTCGTTCGCTTTCGTGATATGTAACTTTTTGTACACGCAGGTACGTAACTCTGCGAGCTCCCGGCGTTGTTTTGCCTAAATTCAATTGCAATTTAAAAGTACTAGATGACTTTCCCGAACATTTGCCTGCTAGGATTTACTGTTTCTACTAGCCCATAGCTGGAGTGGTTTGCATTCCGACATGTAGTTTAAAAATATGTATAAAATTGATTTTAAAATGGGGGTTGTCTGTGTTGGGAACACGGCCGTTTGTTTTGCGTGAATACGTCTACGCTGACGCACTCGGACGCATTGATGTTTATTTTACGTTCCCGGCACCGCTTCACTCGATCATATGGGGTTTTATGGGTATCACTGGCTTGTTTTTGAGATGCTCTTTCCAACCGTATACGATTTCTGTATTTCGACTTGGCTTTTTGACGAGTATAGGCCGACATTCTGTTAAGTTTTCTTAATTTTTTACATTAAATGCATACAATTTCAACATGACCACGCAACACAAATATTTTTATACACGCAATCGATTGATCTTTACGAGAGCCGTCGATTGAAATCTAAACTAGCGTCGTAGCTTCTCCTAGTCAAAAGTTATACTACGCGGAAGTTATGAGACGCTGCGAAATGAACTAAAAAAATGCGCCCCCCCCCCTTTTTTTTTTTCCATCCCTCGACCCAGCCACGCGCAATGCTTCTCAGTCCCCACTCAACGTAACATATTATTTGATCCTTTGGCAATCGCGTGGTGTAATTTAATTATGTATGTAGACTATAGATTCTGAGCTGCAATGCCAAACTGTATCCCCCGATTTGGTTATCATCGGATTTTCTGGATTGCCTCCCACTATGGTTACAAATTTGAAGACGTATTAATGTCAAAAGTGACGATGGATAATCAATCGTCTTATACGTATAAAGATAAGTTAAAATCAACTTTTCATCCCTGTAACTGACAGACGGCCAGTAACAATGGCTTCACAGTGCAATAGGAATGAGGTGTATTTCAGACCGTCTGGACGATGGCGGTGTAGTATCGTACAACGGACGGTGAGTCAGAGCAGTTCACAAACTGCATGACGTCATATGTGTGACTTCATATCGCAGCCTGTATTGGGAAGGGTAAGGGTAGGGTGCGGTCGGCGGCTGCGAAAAGGTTCCGAGGAGGAGCACCGCGTTTAGAACAGTTCAGTATCGTACCAGCTCGGCGCAGGACAAAATTTCGTACATGGAGGAGGGGAGTATTCCCCCTTCTCTTCTACCACGTTATCGTGCGAAAACAGTGCATGCAGATGAGCGCACAATTGCGGCGAGTACACAACCACACAAGAACGGGGGGGGGGGGGGTCGGGCCATATTTCGCATTGTCGTGGTGCATCAACATGCTAATGAAGAAGCGAGATTGCGGTGAAGATGTCCACAGGGGCGTGGGTGCAATAACTCAACCCGCCCCCTTCACCTCAAACACCCACTGATCTCCCTCTCTAACCCCCTTTTTTCTCTCTTGCATGGGAAGCCCCGCTCCCCCGCCATCCTACAACTCTTGGACAGACCAGCCGAGAGGTAAATGAGAGCGAGATGGGCTGCGATAAAAAGGTAGCCATGATTCACCGCAGTTGTAATGGGAGCGTTTCATCTCTCTCGTTCCCTCTCTTCCTCTCTCCACCGCAAGAGACACGTGCCCTAGATAAGCGGTCACGTGACCAACTAGTCCCTCCACCCCTTTTTACTTTTACCGAACCCTCCCCCCTCCCCCAACACAAACCAAAACCAAAACCCATCGAATACAAAGGCACTGCAACAAACCCCTCTCTTTCACTTTGCACTAAGCAGTCGCGAAGACATCAAAGGGAAAACTAGCAGCCATCTTGCATTGATCAGTGTTTGACTAACCTAATTAATTTACTTACGTCGTGTGTTACCATGCATGACTCATATTCGGTAAACTGTAAATTCGATTCAGACCGGGTGATTTTTACACTTTGTTTCTCGCCCCATTCAACGAACTGTGGTTGTTGTTCGTTAATACCTGCTCACCCAGGTTTACGTCGACTTCTTTTAAAAAATGTTTATAGCCTGCAAGTAGTCTTGTTTAGTTATAAAACTCTAAAACATATAAAATAAACAATACCATTATTAATTACTAAAAATAATGCTGAGCTAAAATCACAGGTTTCTAAGTTATTCTCTTGTACAATGTTGGGAAAAAATTACATTATTTTAAAACAGCTGTAAACACAATAACGAAAATAACGAAGCATTTTTAATAATATCGATTACCAATTTATTTGCATGTCATACCCAACCAAGATAACTTTTCATTATTAAATCTGGAATAGGTGCAGACGAAGAAGATTTGTGTATTAAAAGTTAGCGATCATTGCTTCTCAAATAATGACAAATAGTTATTGAATTACTTGCTCTTCTATGATATCCTGCAGTCAAATATGTTTTCGTTGCCTCTCGTATAATTTAAAGTAATCACTCTTATTCAGCTAGACGACTTTGCGGTTTCAATAACTTATATTTACTGAAAGCTAAGGCTAATAGTAAGTGATGAGATTTCTTTTTCGTTCGTGCATCAAGTTAAAGTTTGTTGTTTTCATATAATAAAAAATACAAAGTGTAATCTCGCGAGAACTCAACAAATGCATTATTTCACAATAATTATGTTGACTTAACTCCAAAATGCGCACACTATTGTGATGTTGTACAATGGGTTCCCAAAAGAAATTGTCTGGCCATAAGTTTTATTTTCTTTTGTCGGTTAAAATGTGGTTCTTCCTTCTATATACTGAATTTCGTAAATGGTCAACCGACATCCTGATACGTAGAAGCATGCTACTTTTGTTAACTCATACTTGAAAAATCCGTATTCTGGAGAAAATGTTTGCATGTATACATTTCCTATTTCCATTTTTTTTTAAACCGGATTTAAGCTAGAGTTAAATAATCTAAAATCATTTATATATACAAGGTGGGGCTGAACTTGACCGACAAACTCTGTGAGGCGATTGTTTATGTAAAATCAAGTAGAAAATATATAGGACTTTTTGTACCTAAACTTAATATTAAGAGCATATTAAGTCCCCGAATATGAAGATTTTGGAATGAATTTTTGCGAAATATCGGAAATCAGGTGAGACGAAAGTACAATTCGTAGAACATTGTTTTAAGTTATCGGGATCTTTAACCTCAGAGTAAGTCATAATAATAACACTCCCCGTTACGAAAATAAGAGGGGTGGCCACCCTCTAATTGCCAGCAACTTCGTTACCATCGGTAATTATGAACGTTCGATGCTGGTTTACTGAGCAGTAAGACCTACGAAACAAAAATGGTCCACTTGTTGCAACTGCCTAGGACCCACCGTTTTCGTTTAAAACGCACACAAAGGTTTTGCTAGATTCCACTGCAGCGATACAGTGCCTCGTACGTAGGCAATACGCCTACATGCATGCATGGTACGCATTGTTTACAGTAGGTAATAACCTTGTCCGCCACCAACGGCTGTGCTGTGGCCATACACGTATATAGTACTGCCTGATAACATAAATTAATGTTCCGCGAATTGTACTTTCATCTGATCAGGTTCCGATATTTCGCAAAAATGCTTTCCAAAATCTCCATTTTCGAGGACTTATTAAGCCCTTAATATTTAGTTTAGGTACAAAGTGTCCTATATATTTGTCACTTGATTTTGCATAAGGAATCACCTCACGAAGTTTGTCGGTCGAATTAAGCTCCATTCTGTATATGCAAAAATTTTCTCGCCAAGACGAGTCTTCCTTTCAAGTATAAGTAAAAAGAAAAGTGTTTATTTACTTCAGGTTGTCCATAAATATCCAAGAATAATAAAAAAAACACGTTTCGTTTATGAGTAGGTCACATAAGAATTTCCTTACTTATATTGTTGACAGCACTTTTTCAGACTGCTAGTGTTATTTTCTTACGGTAACTTTAAGGCGATTGTAACATGGTCTTAAGGCTACGAGGTCATTTGTACGAGGTCTAGGAACCTTCATGGGGAAAAAAAAGAGGTCTTGCGTAGTCACTTATCCGTAACGAAGAAAAACAGAAATGAGGTCTGTAGGCTTACGTACCGTTACGTGCAGACTTCTAGGCCGGGCGCGGGCGCCTGTTAAACTGCATCTATTTTAACAGGCGCACTGAGTGACATTCACCCAGTATAGTTGGTAATGATGGTTGGGTAATAGGTTACCATTTGTGCAAACAGAAATTATTTCTTTTCCTCACTGTTTTTTAATGCGTATAGCTATAAAAACGAGCAGATTTGTAACGTATTTACTTAGCTAATAATTCAACAATTTCACTTGACCGACACATGAATAAGGCGATGAGGGTCATGGCAATGTTAATTTTACACAAGGCGAAGAAATACACAAAATGTGTTCAAGTAGCTCTTAAGCAGAGCTTTCGAAATGGCTCACTTTACCGCGAACAGCCTATACCTGTTACGCGTGGTCCCGGCACTATGGGGAGGGACTCACCTCGATCCTCCCCTCCCCCAGGCAGACCAGCTCACAGCTACGTCGCCCGGCGGCAGGGAGAATGACTGACATTCGACCTGGTTGACGTCACAATCTACTTCTCCCTACCCCCTTCCGGAGGATTCGATGACTCGAGAGAATACAAACAAGAATTTTCTGGTAATCATTTTTCTCGGCCCAACGCAGCATGTGAATAATGTTCCGCTCCAAGGCCGGTGCCGTCTACAAATACCGCCGCAGCCAAAGGTTCGGGAATCTTTGCGGCATCCATCTGGCTGATATGGGGCCGTAGGGCGAAGTCTGGTGCAGCGAGAGACATTAGCGAAGAGGATGGGCGATGGACGACAACTGCACACGAGCGTCTTTTGTGTAGTGTGGACGGACGGTAGAGCGTAATACTCGACGAGTGGAGGGAATAGTGTGCTCAGGGGCACTCGGAGTACTCTAGAACATCCCGGAATAGCGGAGTGCGGACTGAACTAAGTTGGGACTGTATTAGTGTGTGATACGGACATTATTGTAAATATCCAATCTTCTGATCACGGACATAATATTAGTAAAATAATTCAATATGTTTTTATACATTGACTAGTGAACTGATTTTAGTTATTTGATTGTATTGATTTCTTTGAGGTGATGATAAATTGGGTTGATTAAATTGATTACATGAAATAGTAAATTATTGTTATTCACTATGAGATATTAATTTGAGGGTATTTCTTGTGTAATGTTTGTAAATAAGTTAGGAAATTATTGTTAACTCTATTATTGAATTAAGACCTCCATCACTTAAAGAACGTGGTTAAGACAATTGCCCTCGAGAAGTTGTAATGATTCAAAATACAGAACTTCTCCGTATTGCCTATCGTTTCGGATTTCGTAAACGAATAATGCTGAGGTTACACCATGCGAGCTTCACCGCTAAAATCAGAAAAAAATATCGTTCCTGCTGCAGTTAGGATATTCGCACCATTCTATTTATTTATTCAAATATCGAAAGTAGCACGAACAGCCTGTAGCAATTGACTACACTTCAGTTAAAGGCTGTTCACGATAGAGTGAACACTCTTGAATTCAACCTTAGAAAAAGTCACTGCTCCTACCCCCATATATTTTAACGAGCGCACTGAGTGACTTGCGCCCAGTAAAGTTGGTAATGATGGACGGAAAATAGTTCCATATCTTAACGTCGTATATAGAGTGCGAGGTAACCATTTGTGGTAACTTAAATTAGTTCTTTCTTTTATGCATAAAAGTGTAAAATTGACCAGAGTTGTACGATATTTACTTTTACAATAATTTCACGGTTTCACCTGGGCGACGCATGAATAAAGTAATGAGGCCCATGACAATGTTAATTTTACATAAGGCGGAAAACACACAAAATGAGTACAAGTAGAATCTCAAGCAGGGCTTTCAAAAGGGCTCATTTTACCGTAAATAGACTATACGTACTCAAACTTTGCTAGAGACTCGGAAGTGAAATGCGCTACTGCACTGGAAACATCATTAAAAATTATGACAGGTAAGAAGAGAAAGACGTGACAAAAAATTTTTATGATCCGGACACAGAGTACGTGAGATACAGAGATGAAACAGTTGCGTGCAGGCAGCGTGGCCAATGGGGAACGTTTCGCAGCATGCAGTAGCCAATAAGACACAAGGCCAGTTCCCAGAGACCTGTACAGGCAATCAACTAGGAAGTACTCCCAAACCAAAGGGACCGCAACACCATTTCGTCTCTGTGTACTTATCTGCTTTGTAATTCAGGCTCATATACCGCTATAAACCAACCATTTACACTTCTTTAAATTTGGTTTTTTGAGCTGTGGAACACAAGCATACTGGCACCATATGCTAGAGGTACGTGGGCGCCGCTAGTGATTGCTTTTTAGTACACGTGTGTCAAACTACATGGACATAGGGAGAATATAGGCTGTTCACGGTAAAACGAGCACTTTTGAAAGCCCTTCTTAAGTTCTCCTTGTACGCACGTTGTGTATTATTCCGCCTTATGTGAAATTAACATTGCCATGGGCCTCATCACTTTGTTATTACGTCGACGAAATGATACTGTCAAATTATTATAAAAGTAAATTATTTACAAATCTGGTCAATTTTACACTTCGGTGCATTAAAAAACAGAAAGCAAAATAAATAAATTCAAGTTATCATAAATGGTTACCCAACACGTTTTATTCGACGTTAATATATGGAACTACTTTCAATCCATCGTTACCAACTTCGAGTGTGTGTCCCTCAATGCGCTCGTTACAATATATTCATAGGCAGTAGCAGTGACTTTTTTCGAAGATCGATTTCAAAAATGCTCACTTTATCGTGAACAGCTTTTATCAATTGAGTAGTAAAGGCTGCTAAATGCTGTTCACTATAATGTGTGTACTTTTAATATCAACCTTAGAAAAAAGTCACTATCGTTACCTGCATATATTTTAACGGGCGAACTGAGTGACACGCGCCCAGTAAAGTTGGTAACGATGAATGGATAGTAGTTCCATATTTTAAAGTCGAATAAAAAATGTCCGGTGACCATTTGTGATAACTTAAATTACTTATTTAACTTTCTGTTTTTTTAATGCATCGGAGTGTAAAAATGAGCAGTTTTGCAGAACATTCTCTTTTGTAATAATTTCACAGTTACACTTGACCGACGCGTGAAGAAGGTGATGAGGCCCATGACAATGTTAATTATACATAAGGCGGGAGAATACACAATGTAGGCCTACATACATGTAGCTATTAAGCAGGGCTTTCAAAAATTCTCATTTTACCGTGAACAGCATATAGAAGTGATGCACAACTATGTTCTACGTAGTAATTGTTTCCCTCTTCCACGCCCGACAATTGTTACCCTTAAGGTCGCAGCCTGCCTAGGACGCAAACCTATTACCCGAGATTCATAAAAAATGTGTTATATTTAAAAACTGCTATAAATTTTTCAGAAATGTATACCTTCATACTAAAAGAATAATTCCTTAAACTACGCCCGTTTTATGTCCATTTTTGAAATTTAGCATGGACTAAAACAGGTTTACAAAATTGCTTTCAGGTATTAAACTCCCAATACAGGCTACTGAAAGCAGAACAGGGACGTTCAGGACATCTTTGTCCTTATTAGTACTCCATAACATGACAGGGCCACCGCTGAAAGGAGAGCAGCTGGCGGTAAGACTGCACGTCTTTATTGTGTGTATAAGTACGTAGTTCTCGTATATGAGTCGCCTTTAAGGCGATATTATACGATACCAGATTCCATAATAGCTTGTGCAAGGTCCGCCATAGCGGTCGTTATACGATCTAGTGTGGCACCCGTCATGTCATTTCACGCCTTGTACGGCCATATTTCGTACCAGGTTTGGTAATTGGACACGTAATATTTTTCGTGGCAGATTCCATACCTGGTTTCGTACCTGGCCAATCACTTTGCAGTTTCAGAGCGTAAGGCGCTTCCCGTGGCTACTGCTTGAAACGAGATCATGAAGAAAACGAAAAGGACGCCTCTATCTTGTTTATACATCCGTGAGGTTGAAGCTCTTTCAAATCGATTTGGAATACGTTCTAAGTACATAAAACATTATCTAATGCGTGAAAAAATTAATTTCAAGATGAACAAAAATCGTTATATAAACTCGTTACTTAGCTTCTGAATTGGTAGTATAGTAGTAAATTGCGGCGCCCGCGAATTATCTGTGACTGTAGGGCGTGAATTCAAAACTACGCCGGACCCGAGTTTTTTTGTCATTTAATTTTATATGCGGATAATATCCCGGTAGTAAGAAAAACCATTTTTTTTTGCAACCGGTCAGTAATTTTCGTCAAAATTAAAAACAACAGCCGTACTCTAGTGACTTCAAGTTCATTTTCAAGAAAATGAATGAAACTATACTAGTAAGCAATCAATTTATATAAAATGTGAACAGTAATATAGCAATATTAAGATGTGCTCGCTAGTTTTTTCATATGCTTGAACAAGTTACCAACTAGCAGAAGTTCTACGAATGGGGATCATATATTATACTGTATATTTACTACAAACCACACACTGCCCACCCACCGAGGGTGTCAAATGCTAGTACGCGAACTGCTGTCGTGTAATATGAATCTTCTATGGCGGCTCATATAGCGGCTGGTATACCGGCTCGTGCACCAGGGCTTGTAGAAGTTTATACAAGAAAGAAGTACGGCTGCAGGTATCGTGTAATATCGGCTTTAGCACTTCTGACCTCTACGTCTTCGGTAAGCAAAACATGTCTTGGTAGATGGCATCGTTAAAATTGTCCTTCGAGTAGGCCTTGTGTAGGCCTCTCGCTAGCCTCCACTATTCTTATCGGCGGTAACTGAACTGAAGGTAGAGAAATGCCTTAATGTTTGCACTGGTGTGTTGTCTTAAATTGGCTCTACTTTCACGTAAGTATTGGAATCATTGACATCAGTCACTGAATCATCACTAACTAGACGTAAATTTCGAACTTGCCTACTTGCGAATCAGCCGAATTAACTGAGAGCCAGTGTCTTTGAATGGTGTTCACAGTCGTGTCTGGAAACATATCTTTCCATACGGCTGTGTTCAGATGGAGTATTTGATGTGTTATCAATTCTGGCGAAATAAATATATATTATAATTTGTAAAAAAAACCTTAGGGAGATGCTTAGGATCGAATAACACTAGAAAAAAAAAACAATACACCGAGAGACCGAATGCCAACCTCTTTAGTCACATTACTTAAATGCTAGTGTTATGTTCCAGTGATAAAGAAAAATTAAGCAGTGTAAAAAAGCCTCAAATTCACGAGTATTCGGAACAAATAATCTCTTTATTTGTAAAGTTTAAAGGTACGTGTAATTTAATTGTTGAATGGCGCCTGCGTTTCATAATTAAATTACAGTAGTTTGAATTTACAATGTTATTTCCTTTCAAACATATCAGTGATTACCCAATGCTACGTAACCCTTCTCAGGTAAAGCATACAGCCAACTTATAAATCACTGAATTTGAGCCAAAATTATTGTCCCAAAGTTGGTACTAATTTACAGTAGAGCCATTTTCATTAGTTTGTGTTTACAATCTGAAAGTTTGTATATGTAGGCTTAAGTAATTATTTATTTTCAGCATTAGCATGATAGTCATCTTCGTGTCCCTCTTTTTTTTCCTTGCTACTGAATAGGAACGGGTGATGCACAATAGTAAATTTGTTTTAAGTGTTCTAACAAGTATTTGCACTTCCTTTACTCTATTAAATTCACAGGAATGTATTCTGGCTAGCAGCCATAAAACATTGTTCGTAATAGCAATAATGAACAATAATGTAGTGTTCACACAGGTCCGCTCTCCTACTTAATATGTAATAACGGCACATAAATGTCCGCGTAGTGTATTAGGTTGTATAATATCACAGTATAAATTAATATCAAATGTAAAACTTGCATGAAACTCTACCGGAATATTAAGATACTGCCTCATGGTTTCAGACGCAGAGAAAATAGTTCGTTTGCGGGGAAGAAATACGTGGCTTACCTGCATCCCCCAGCAACATGTACAATTGTTTTCACTTTTTAGACAAAGTGTACGTTCTTAGATATAATTCAATATGTCTAGGCTTTCCGACATAGATTGCATTATAATGTAAGGTTCACGGTAATTTTCCAAGTGGCATACACGTTTTTTGAGGGGGAAATGTAGTGCCTATTAAGATAATGTTAGCTCTACGAATACATTTCTCGTCTACTGTCACACAAGACAACGTGTTTATATACGAACACTGTTACATGAACGGGAAGTGTAATCGCGAGCATTTTGCGATACAACTTAATGCAGAACTAGACGGTAAAATCTTCGTCGTACACTCTAAATCGGAATCAGTTATTTTTTACTGATTGTCAGTTGAAACTGCTCCATCCGGAATCAGTAGAAAAAGAAAACTATTAATCTCTTCAGTTAAATGAAATCCACTAATGCAAACAGTAGAAAAGCAGTTATTTATAGTCGATTAATTAAAAGCACAAGGATTAAAAACTGTGCATTACGGTTTGAAATAAATTAGGTATACAATAATTTTGACGCAAAACAAAAGTATTACATGTACATACAAGGAAATTTTGGAAGTGGTTGGTATCGAACCTCCTCCCCAAAACGCAACACATTCTCTTGTTTCTTTTGGCTGACGTTCTACGAACGCTGCTGCTTTGCCACGGAAAGAAACGGTCTCGCATTTCCGTAGTAACAAACTTACAATGGCGGACGGCTGTAAGTTTCGTAATGTGAAAGTACTTCATGTGGTCGAAATATACACATTATGCCTACGTAGGTACACGTCTTTGTAAGGCTCGAAAGTCATTATAAGTTAAGTTTAGTTCAGATTGTGTGGTTTAAACGAGAAATATAGTGGTTTCAGCGGTGTTGTCGGTGTTTTCTATGTATCTACTATTTTACAATGCCACATTTTACATAATGAAAATGTTAATTTTGAAGCGACAGATTGACTAGTAATAACTGTGCTAATAAGACAGTAGAACGTTAGAAACAATGCAATATTTTATAAAATTTGTCATTTCCTCATTATTTGATTTTTTAACTTGCAGACCACAAAACTTTTGCTGGTGTAAATCCACCTTTCTTATTGGATCACTGCACTATCGAGTCAGTAAAATTATCACTGATCTATCTGTCACAAAACATAACTGTATAAATTTGTAGTGTCTCCTTGCATTGTAAAATGGCGGGTACTAGTGGACATCGATAATCTCGTACACAGAAACCACTATATTTATCTTTTAAAGCACAGAATCCGGACTAAACTAAAGATAGATTGACTTTCGAACTTTACAAAGACATGTACTTGCGCAGAAAATCTGTATATTTCGACAAGAAATACTTTCACATTACGAAACTTACAGCAATATTTGACATTACATTTTGTGAGCTCACGTTTGGCAGTGGTAAAGTAGGGCAGTGGATATAGCTGTTCATGAAAGCTTCAGCACTCTTTGCTTTATGGGCGGAGGTTCGAGCCCAACCACGTCCAAAAACGTTTTTGTGTAGACAATATTTAGTTCTGCAACAAAATAAATCGTACCTAACTTACATCACACAGGAATGTTCTGTGCTTATTTATTAACCAACTAAAAATAACTAGTTCTCCACTGCTTTAATTAGTAGATTTCTTTTAACTGATGAATTCGTGTTATATTTCTACAGATTCCGGATGGAGCAGTTTCAATTGACAATCAGTAAAAAATAACTGATTACGATTTAGAATGTATGAGCAATACATCAGATAAATCAAAGCACATGCACATATATTTGTGTACAGTAATTATGCAATCTAAATATATTATTTCCATGTTCAGTCCTGAAACGTTGTCGAATAAGATTTTGACTTAGAGTTTGATGGGAATTAAATAGGACTTCTCTTTATTGTGATCAATGAATTCAAAATACTGGATAGATAATTTGCAAAATATTCACGGAAATTGACGGAAAATCCTGAACTCTTTTTGTTAAAATAGTATGGTCCTTTAAATCCGTAGAGCTTACCTCACGTGGCGCAATCGGTTGCTGCGTCACCGAGTTGGGGTGCGGAAGGATCTGTTCGAATCCCGGGTAAGGCATGGATGTTAATTTAAGTTAGGTTATAAGATAATCTGTAAGCCGTCCCCTGCTAAGCTTTCAAGCATAAAACTGGGGGACGTTAAAAAACCATTTACAACCAATTTAAAGCCGTAATGTTATTTTTATAACGCTGATGTAACTTATATGCGTGGGGACTAAGGATTATCGCTAACAAAGCCTTAACAATGGAAAAATTTTTATAATTCTACTGTCATACTCAGAACTCTACTATGGTTACTCCGAAGGTGTAATTTTATTCCCCGTACGCAATTCTTGATATATTTGTTGCCAACGACTTCTGCTGGAATTTAACAATGAAAATATGCAAATAATCACGAGTGCATGTGTGCGTGCGAACTGTTGTTCGCCATAGAAACAAGAAGGAGTGGGTAAATTTCGCTAATTCATTTGAAAACAAGGTAAACTTGTAGCATTTAAAACAAGTGTATATATACACCATTCTAACGCCGTTTGTTAGAAACGAAGTGGAGGATGCTGAATCAGAAAGAAGCCTGCAAGGAAACCGGAGCCGAATCTCATGGTGCCTGGTCTAAGTTATAAATAGCTACTCGCCGAGCCAATAAACTAAAAACCCGTGCAGATGAACGTGAAATACTGGCTTATGTGGCTTTTAATCCACTTCATTGTCTTGGTTGTGTATCAGCGTAAGGCAGGGAGTCACAATCTCTCGTGATTACAACCTTTTTTTTTTCCGTGAAATAATAAGGAAGTGGAATAGATTTCAACATCCTATGCACATGCCTGAAGTATTTAGTTTTATCAGTAAGAAGTGAAGTCTACACTTTGCCGGGCCAGAAGTTGACGTCTGTGTTATTTGCGCAGGCAGAACAGCGTGTCGGGAAATTCATGATCCAATCTTAAAAACTGTACGATGCCGAAATGTTTTCAAGCCACTTTCTTTGGAGGGATAGGCTTATACAATGATGCGAAATCCTTGTCTGTGATGTACATCTATCGTAATAACTTTTGATCCCTTTAACCGAACTTAATCAAACTTGGTAAGTACAAAGTACTTGGTAAAGACATCTGACTTTTTTAGTTTTATACCACGCTGTATGAGCTTATTTTCAAAACATTAGCCATTTTTAGCCTACTTTTCGAAGGAAAGATAGGCTTATGCAGTTACCCGAACATCTGTCTGGAATGTATATCCCTCGACAAACGAATTTTATCAAACTACGTCTACATAAAGTATTTAGTAAAGAAATCTGAATTTGATAACTTTCGATCACGCTGGGTACTTATTTTCAAAATGGCTGTAGTTGAATAATGTAGGGCACTACATTATAATTCGGGAGCTATTTCACCGTTTTAAACCAAATCTGGTGCGTTGATAGTGCATGATATAAGCATTGAAATTACAACGCAATTATGCATTTAGAATATTATTCGAAAAATAGCGCAATTTGAAAAAAAAAAAAAATTAAATTTTCCATTATATCTCAGGAACATTTAACAGATTTAAACAAAATTTGTTACGTTGGCAGCACATTACGTTAATATTAAATTTAGAAAACGATACTACTATTATTCCGTCATTTTGGAAAATAGTGTAAATATAAAATAATAAACGTTTCCATTATTTCTTGGGAACCATTTGACCGACTGTAATTAAATTTCGTAAGTTTACAATACATGACGTAAGCATTAAATGTATAATGTTGTAATGTTAATAATTCGCCATTTTGAAAGTTGCCACAACATGAAAAATAAAGCTTTTGTATATATATATATGCAACTATATAACCTATTCCTGCCATATTTAACATATTTGTATTAATAATGGAGGCCATGTTCATGTATACAATTTAAATCAATAAAACACTTATTTTCTATATGGCGGCTATATGTATATTTTGGGTTCATTTGCAATCGATTAACCATTAGTTTTTACAAGCATGAAATGTGTCAAAACATAGGTATTTTGTCCGCCATTTATTAAGATAGCGCCATGTGAAGAATAAAGTTTTAATTCCATATCTCAGGAAACAATCAACCGATTCCTTCTAAATTTGACTCTCAAATAATACTACGGTACGTAATGTAAACTGACATGTTTTAGTTGGTCAGACTATTCTTTTTTTTAATGATGGCCACATAAACATTATAGACTAGGTACTATGCTATATCTGTTCAACCATGTAACTAACTCCAACCAAACTTTGTGCGCTGGCAGCAAGTATGAATGCACAAAATAAGCTAATAGCTAATGTATAAACTTATTTGCTATCCATTTTAGAAGATAGTTCGGCATGAAATATTAGGCTTTTGTGTTCTATCTCAGGAAAAAATTAGGCATAACTGGTAGCCACGAAATTCAGGCTTCAAGTTATACTTTTGTAGTCTATCTAAATTTAATATTTAATATTAATATTTAATATTTAATATTTTTTCAGTTAGCAAGCTATATATCCCAAAATAATTAAAACCGAGATTAAAATGTAGTGTGTCCATGACAAACACAGAATGTATCAGTGCAGTAATGAAAATAACCCAATATGAGAAACTTGAGTCCTTGTAAATGGTGTTTTGAAAGACTAAACACATATTAGAAAGTATTTTGTATTCGTTTTATTAGTTTATTCGTTGTTATATTTTACTTGATACACATTGTTTAACGGCCATTTTTAAAAGTTGTTTGGTGGCCATTTTTACACACTATTTAATTGATCCATCAGTGAAAAATAACCCACTGAGTGAACAGTGAAAAAAATGACACGAATCAGTGAAAAACGTTATTGAATCAATAGGTGAAGGAAATCTGGCATTTTTCACTGATTCATCAGTTAAATTCACTGAAGTGAATGTTGAATTAGTCAGATAATTTTGAGTGATTGAAACAGTGAATTTCTCACTGATTCAGATTTAAAGTGTAGGCTTATTAGTTATATCCATAACTTCTTGTAATATTTAAGGCTCCATTTCATGTTTCGGGAACCATTTCAACAATAAAAAAAAATTTCATATTTTTACAATTTAATGATTAAATATTTAATTCAGGAAGGCATGTTAAGCTTTTTCATCATACCTCGGAAACTACACAATTGATTCTCACCAAGTTTTAGAGTAACTAATTTCACCATATACGATTTATTGGATAATATACTTATTTTCAACATAGTGGGCATACAAATATTTCAATTTAATTTGGTGTATAATTATGCCATGCCTCTTAAAGAATTTCGATAAAACTTGGTACGCTAAAAGTATATTAACTACAATAATTATGTATGCTAATGAATAGTCTCTCTTTTTCACCATTTTATAAGACAGCGCCACATGAAAAAATTAAAATTTTGTATAGTTTCTTCGGAAACAATCAACCAATTCCTATCAAATTTAGGAAGCAAGGGATAGTATAAGATGTAAACGTCAGTGTTTTAAGCGGTTAGAAAACTTATTTGAATACTTATATAAATTTTTGATTGGAATGTTATATCTATGAATTAATGAAACCCAATCCAGTCAAACTTTGTGCGCCGCCAGGTATCTTATACCATGCCAAGTTAACATAATATGATTTTTTGATAGACAAGAAACTTATTATTAACATGAAAGCCATATAAATATTTTAGGTTATTTTCGACCAAACTCGATATGCTGAAAGCATTAACTACAATCATCAAATATGGCAGTGCATTGCCTCACATGTCCACCATTTTGTAAGACAGCATCACATGAAAAAGAACATTTTTGTGCTTTATTTCCAGAAACAAACAACCGATTTCTAACAAATTTATCAGGCAAGAAATGATACGTTGCTCCACGTAAAGCTATGTATTTGATTAGTTCCATGTAGTGATTTTTAAATTGGTGGATATATTAATATTTTTTATTACTATGCTATATTTACGAAACCATGTAACCAAGTTTAACCAAGCTTTGTATGCTCATTGTAGCCAATTTCACAACCCTCAAAGGTGCCTCTTTTATCCACCATGTTGTAATATAACTTCCTTTACACATATATATATATATTATATATATATATATATATATATATATATATATATATATATATATATATATATATATATTATGGTGGAAACATTCAACCGAATCGCACTAGATCACGGCAAAAAAAAAATAGTTACTGCTGTAGACCACTGTGCGTTTTAATGGACCAGACACTCATTCTTAAACCGATGGAAATATAAAAATTTTATTTGTCACTTCATCAAATTGACACGCATACGTACGTTATATACAGGAAAGTTGACTAATAATTTATGTTGGCTTCTTCCTTGTTTTTGTGAGATATTAACGGTCCCACTCATCCCTCTTTCCACAAGTTGAATTAGTTTGTTATGTATCGAATTCCTGGCTATGACCAAAAGCATGTTTACAAAACAGAGGAAAAATTCAATGCATTTATTGCCTACGCATTATAGTTTGAAACTTTCACGTAGTAAAAATCGTAACACCCATGCTAGAAATAGACCATTATTCATCGTATAATTTTCGATTTTGTATGTTTCTGTTAGTATATAATATCTCATAACAACACTCATATCAGGTCGCAGCTGAAGTATTCGAATAAGAATTTGAAGAAAACTTAAACTGGAACATACTTAGGTATACAGTGAATACTGGAGAATAACGTAATTACTATTTCGTTCGGTCACACATTACTTTTTGAGCTAAAGTGTTGTAATTGTGCTATATTTTGGCTTGTTGTAATCCTGTAAAGTATGTTTTTTGCAAATATAGTAGACATCGTATTTCGACCTCAACGATACTTGTGTTAACCATTCACAAATGGGAAGTATAGACACTTCCACAAATCATTTAATAAACCAAGGTAGAGACTCAAAGCACCGGGCGGTTATTTATTTTTTGCGCTCAGCACCTGCCAAAAGTATCCTATATTATTTGCAACATGTTGACAATCGCAGACACCATATCTGAAGGAGTTTATTGTCTTCTGTTTCTCCACTGATAAGCTAATTTAGAAATACGGGTGTTTTTTTTTTTGTCCGTCAGGCACCAGTACACATTTCCGGACATTAAGTATGAATGTTAAGCTTATTATAAGTAAAATAATAAAATAACATTTTATAAATTAAATAAATGCTTATGTACAATAAGCACATGCCTGCAAAACCACGAACACAAACCCAGAAAAAGCTCATATATAGTTGGACAGCAGTATTATTTCATACGGACGTTTTAAATAATCTAGTTATCCAAGACGAGTGAGAGAAGATATTAGGGAGGCTCTTACCAGCGCGGTCTTGAAAGACGATGAGGGTGATTGAGGTGAGTATGGAGCAGCACCGAAATGAAAGGGCGGGGGAGACGGGAGGTCCCCGAGAAAACCCATCGACCAACGGCATCGTCCGGCACGATTCCCACATGCGAAAATCCGGCGACCCGGCCGGGGACCGGGGATTGAATCCGGATCACCTTGATGGGAGGCGAGCAGGCTAATCCAAGACGAGGTAGAACGGGATACCGTGTTTGTTTCTTTTGAGGGCTCTTTAGTGTCTCCGATTCTCTCAGGAAGTGTCTTATAAACCGTCCTCCAGTAGCAAAGTAACTGGCAATCACACAGTTGTTAATTTTAGCTTGTCTTTAAATGAATAAGAAAACTTTTCCCCATAACCCATTATAACCAACCCGGAAACGCTCAGAATGTTACAACAGGATTAAGATTGTTTAATACAGCCGTGTGCGATATCTGCCCCTCATTTCAACTCGGAACAGACTAACTCAAACCGGTGTCGAGCTGGACCAATTGCCATCAAACCTCAAGCTCCATTCCCGCATTGCTCGGGGCTCTCACAGCTGCTTATCGTGGCGCAACTCTGCCGGTAGTTGTGTGGTCACGGAGGTAGGAATAACAGCAGATGGCATGCTATGACGTCATTGAAGCTGCGTTTTCGTCCATCGCCATAGTGTGACGTCCAAAAGATGGTAAATGGTTAGGCAGGTTTCTGTATCTAATGCATTTGAAATGTGGAAGATATTAGACAAATAACAACTAAGACTAAATATCAATATGCTCTGATAACAATAGTTTCATTTAAATTCCGACAGGTTTTGGATGTCACAAAATGGCGGACAGGCTTCTTCATGTTATCATGCACATATACAAGGCCACCCTTTGTGTGTGTTTCATGGCGCTTTTCTGACGGGCGGAAACCTTCAAAACACGTCTTTCATTCTCCCAGAAGAAGAGATTCCACGAACCCCCCCCCCCCCCCCCCTTCGCGCTCTCTCACACGCTCAAGGCACTGCGCCATTAAAAGGTTACAGTTCGTGCAGCAGCTGAAGCTTCTAAACAAAATTCTTTGAAGTGGTTCTGCTTTTTGGGGTCTGTTATCGTCGGTCAAGTGGGGCGGCATCGCCGTCGTTGAAGTAAAGGTCGTCCGGCATTTCAACATACGATCGCATGCACATGTTCTTTTCAGCGCTCCTAATTGTGGCAGATATGTCACCTTTGGGCTACTAATGATACATTTTAAATCACACCTTCTCGTTTGCTTATCAGTCAGCTGGAAAATGGCTAACACCTTTTTTACGTAAGGTGCGTCCTTTTGCCAAGTGTAAGCACTGACGTCATTAAGCTAATGGCCAGAAACTCTCATGCTGATCTTGAATCAATGCCAACTTTTTGAAAACGCAAGTATATCACAATTAGTCTACTCTTCCATTTATTTACATTAATAAAGACTACCTATTTAATTTATTAATTAGATTATTAAGCTTTAAATAAAATGCTAAGCATATGAGCCATTTGTCTTAACGATTCAATTAAATGTTAAAGTTATAAAAAACTATTACGGAACGGGATATTTCTAATTTAATTTCTTAAGTTTTTAACCTAACAGTGAAATTGCTTTTTTACAAATATAAACTGTGCCATTGAAAATATCCTTTTTGCAAACCAATAAAACCAACACCCACTTATATGAAATATGCCGTACCAGAAAATATTAATTACTTATTTTTTTGACATATTTCGATATCCCGTTCTAACCACACACACACACACACACATCATACACACACACACATCATACACACACACATATATATGTATATATATATATATATATATATATATATATATATATATATATATACACACACACACACACACACACACAAATTTCAGCTCTTTTCAAAATTGTAATTTCTGTGATCAGTGTTCGTTATTTTAATCAGTTTTGCAATAAAGAGTATAAAAACATTGTATTCCTTATTTTTAAGTCAAGTTCCCGAAGAAAAGATAAACTTATGAGATGACTCTCGTCTCTGTGTCTGTGTGTAGGTGTGTGGCTAGGTGTAGGTGTGTGGCTAGGTGTAGGTGTGTAACCTAGGTATAGGTGTGTGACTACGTGTATGTGCGTGTTAGCGTGTCCCTAAAAACTTTGAACCTCTGACCCGAATTACACCAAACTCGCTACACATACAGTACTAGTAAGGACATCCGACGTTAAGAGTTTTACACCAAACTTATTTTATATATAATGACTATTAAAAATGTTACGGGATTATTTCATATCTAGTGAACATTCTAACAAACGTTAAACCAAATTTTACATTATAACATTTCATAATTCAAACATTTAATTTAGCGAACCATCTTATTATTTGTCCTCCATTTTGGAAAATAACATTACATGAAAAAATAAAGCTTTTACTTCATACCTGGGAAATCACTTTTGGTACGTTACCAAAACTATAGCAGGCCATTTAAACATATGTGTTTTATATGTATAATACTCTTTTTCAACACACGGGCCATATAACTATTTTTATTTTATTTGGTTTATATATAACCTGTTTGGCAAATTTCGACCACACTTGGTAAGCTGGAAATATCAACTACATGTATCAAATATGCTAATAATCATCTTGTGTCAACCATTTTGTTAGATCATATGGAATAATTATAAAGTTTTTTGTCTCATATTACGAGAAATAATAAATCAATTCCTACCAAATTTAGCAAACAAAAAAAAAAGTACCCCATTAAAATAATTTTTTAAAAGGGTGAGACTTATTTTCAAAATGGTGACCAATTTATTTTTTATTACTATGATATATCTATGAAAGCAAGTAACTAGTTTCAACGAGCCTATATTATAAAAATTAAATGTTTGCACAAAGAAATTCTTCTGCTCGCCATTTTGTAAAATATCGTCTCATTAAAATCATGTCACGAGAAACAATCAACCAGTTCTCTACAGATTCGGCAAACAATATTACTGCGGGAGACAGTTAAATTTTACATGGGTCAGGCGATTATGTTCAAAATAATGTAAATACACTGCCTGACAGAGAGAATGACTCCTTGTTGTGCACAGTGTTAACCACAACTATCCTACTTTTGCAACATGTGTTTTTTGTTTTTTATCTCTTTATGTTAACATCTGAGGGCTTTGCAAGGAAATGAGGCCACAAGCTATCTGGTTTGAAAATTTACGACCCAACTTTTAAGGTACTCAAAAGAAAAAATTCCGCCACAAACATGGAAATGTTTTGTAACATCATCGTTAAGTGGTTTTTTTTAATGACTCATAAACCAGAGGGGCATCTGCATGAAAATATACACAAGGAAAAAAACATGCCATTCCGCGGACGCCTCGCTGGTCATTAGGCCTGGAACTGCATTTTGTTTTACAGTGCTCCTTTTTATTACTAATAATTATGACTTGTGGTAATTATGTGACTTTCACGTTTTTTTCGCAAATGGGAAAATATTTTTTTAATTACAATTGCACACCTGCTAAAAATTCTGAAGTTCAGAGTATACCCTGAGATAAATATAACATTTACAGGAAAGAGAAGGAAAATATTTTTTTTAAATATGGCATAGCTAATTAACATATACCCCATTTTTTATGAATTCCTTCAATCTTATACCACTCCAAACCTGTTTATAGTAATTTATTATCTGTAACTTTCTTAACAGATGTCTCCAAAGGTTCCTTCTAAAATCATATTTCGAATTCTAATACAAAACCGTCGATGTCTGTGCAATTGTTGAATGTCGTTTCTGTATTTTTATACTACCGAAGTCTCCCGTGATTAGTTTCTTGCTATAAATAAAAGTAATCATGCTTTATAAAACCATGTATGTTTTCATTTCCCCGTCCCATTGCTCATGGTACTTTTGTAAGTAAATAAAAACTGTATTTTATGCAAGTCGAATAGCCCCACGAACACATTAAAATGTTTCTGTTTATGTAGTTTTAATTATTTTCGAAGTGATAAAGAAGAAATTAGAAACGGACTAGGAAACGTACTCTTAATTAACATTCGAGATAAATTTTGATATAAGAATATCGCGCTTGCTTTTATTATGCCAGTAATAGCCCCCTAGTTTCACTGAAACTGTCATTAATAATGAAAGGGGGCTATGACAGATGACGAAGTCAGGAGAAGAGGACCTATAAGGTACTTTTTATATATATTTATACAACTTCTGGATGACAGACTTGGTGTAACCACTCTACCAGACTTATATATCTCTTCCTGTACAGAAAAAGTAACAATATCGTCTATTCCTTCATCCGGAAGGGAAGACCGCCAAGTACCACAAAACTACCAACAAAGTCAGGAAAATAACATACCAATTGCACAAACACAGCTGTCATAATACAGACAAAACATATATCATTCCCGCCAATATAAAGAACATAAGAGCCAACAGCAGCAACCATGTGTCAATACTACCATAGCCACCCGAGCTGCCAGCACGGAGACGCAAGCTACTGCTTGTGGGTATATTGTTGGAATTCGGGTCACTATTGTTTAGAAATTATTTAAATACTAGGTTCATCTCTAAGTTACAATAGTGACTAAAAACTAATTGAATATATTATAATAACAGCAACATCACCAGAACCTAGCTAAGAAATCAACAGCTGCAGCTCAACATCAGCTAGCATCATCATCATCATAGAAGCCAACATAGGTAAGCTAACAAGTTCACAAACAACAATTAACGAATGCTTTAAAAAGCATACTACTTTGGACAAACCAAGCAAACCACCAGCATAACCTACCACTCCTTACCAATGCGATGGGTGTACAATTTCGGACTGTCCCACACAGGAAGATATCCAGAATACCGTGCCATCCACTACACAGACGTCAAGCCCAAGCAGACATAGGGACAATTCACGAAGTAGTCATACCACACCACATCAGAACAGACCAAGAACCCCTCAACAACACAACAAGCCATCTAAAAATAGTACAACAACGTAATTCAATAAACAAAATCTATTTCAGTCTAACGAATGCGAGTCACAGGCAAACACGATAAACCCTCCTTCAACAAGAACTACGACATCTAAAACACTGGGATCTGACAACATTATAAATACAGCAATTAAATGCAAACGAGCTATGGTATCAACTTTGCAACAAGAGACAAAAACACAGTGGTAGATCTCTATCTAACTCCAAAGGCAAAACTGACACCACAATTAGTGCGATAGATGGATGTACAACCACCATGAAACAAAGACCTTCAAGTTCTCTACAATAACACAATAGAACCTCAATCTCCACACCATCAAATGTCGCAGAGCCCATCGCCACAACCGCAGGAACAATCGATGACAATGGGCAATTCAACACCTTAATCACCCATACCACAGACACAGAATGGCAACATATCAGAGCCAGAGCAAGTAACAGAAAATCTCCCGCATTCATCTGCTTCCGGTACACCGACCACACACATATCATCTTCTGATCTCACCATCTCCAATAGTGCAAGAGTAGTATAAAAATTCCGATTCGAGCGCAGGCCCCAGTTGTCAGAAAAACAACGGCAAATTAGATGCTCGAGCCATCAGAAAACCATCAGAAAAAATTACTCTTAATTTTCTGATCCAAAATATCAAATGACGATCCGAGCGCAACTGCGAAAAAGTGACTCAAAAAGTTGCGTTTCGGAGCAGTTGCAAAAAAGTGACTCAAAAAGTTGCGTTTGGGTACATCTGCAAGAATACGTGTAAAAAGTTGCGTTTGGGAGCAGTTGCAAAAACGTGGATTAAAAGTTACATTTGGGGGCAGCTGCAAAAAAAAAGTGGCTCAGAAAAATTTGAATACGTAAAAATAAAACATTGTATATAATAAAGATGGATCAGTTGCTAAATGTATTAAACGGAACCAAACAATTTGAGAAACTTTCCGAACTTACAATTGGACAGTCCTATCTCATAAACCATGCTGAGATAAATTATACACGGTATGGATACATAGTGGTAATTACTTCTGGAAATTTTAAAGTAAGATTACCAGACAGATATGTTCAGATTTTCAGTGAAAAAAATTTCAATGATGTTAACCGTGGAGGTATAAGTTTTGCATATGATGGGATAGTGGATTGTGGTGTTAAACAAATGCATTCTATTCGGTTTTTTAAAGAGTAAATGATCGTCGTCGTATAATTAGACATCAGTTGATTTTTATTTGTGTTCATATCTGTATAAAGTTTTAATGGTTATCCAATCATTAAAACACAATTATCACTCTGACTTCAGCAATGTGCTACAACATAGTCTAATTAAAAATTTAGATACACATCTCCAAATTTGACATATTAAAGTAGCCGAAACATTGAATTCTTTTTCTAAATCTTTCATTGCACTTTCTATAGAAATATTATTCATCTTTATCACATGAAACTTAAATAGTTTAAAAACTATTAAAGTTATTATATATATAGAATATGACTACTTCTAACCCCAAAAAATATCTACGGTCTCATCTCTAATACCACTGTTCTTTCAGACAAATCAAAGTTAATTAACTTACCTTTTTCGTCCTTAATTTCAACTATTATTTCATTAACTTGATTTGTTTGCACTGGAAAAAATAATGGATAAGCTTGTTCGTAATACATCGTGTCGCCAAATCCAAATGTTGTTCTTGGTTTAAAAGTGGTAATTATGTTAGTTTCTCTATGATTATATTCATCATGTTTTAATATCATACCATTTACTATATTACAGTGTATATTTATTGTTTCAAATTTAGCAAATTTTGGAATTGTATCGCCATAATGGTCCACATTTTCTTTCAGAGTTTTATTTTCTACGAAACCCAAAAGTTTTCCTATTGAACCCCCGTTATCCAAGCTGTAATTTAAACGTAAATTTTACTTTCACTCTGTTTGTTATTTTATCCAGCTCGAAATATATATCATTTTCTTTCCCATCGATTGAATCTAAACTAAATGAAAAAATTGCTTTTATAGTTTTTTCAAGATCTTTTAACCAATATTGGCCAACTGGAATATCAATTGGTGATTCCATATCATTCTGGCGCCAAAAATATAGCTTATTTTTCCCAGAGATAATGTTATGTGTTAGATATATAGTATAGAACTACAGCCAATGAGTGCCCCTCTATCTCTAAAGCGTAATGTAGTCTCTTCTTCAACACTGATTTGTTATCTGTTAGTTTGAATACTTTACTCATTTATTATATTATTAAAAAATCTATTAATAAATGAGCAAGAAAAACATGAAACATGTAGACTGGGATATTAAAATAAGAATACCAGACAAGACTATCGACAAAATGTCATGGATAATTATTACCTAATAATATTAGATGTTTGATAGTGGGTCCTAGTAACTGTGGAAAAACTACACTTATGATAGATAATTTTATATATGCTAATGGATTGTTGGAATTTGTTAATCTATGTATGTTCAAAAAGTCTGGACCAACTAAAATATATAAATTTCAAGAAAGCTATGGATGTAGCATCAAAATTATTTAATGAACAGATAGCATACTTCTTTCCATCAAATGAAGAAATGGTTGATGTAAATGAATGTCATAAAGAGTCTGTAGTTGTTTACGATGATATCATACTTGAAAATTAAAATATGGCAAGTGATTACTTTACTCGCGGTAAACACAAAGATATTGATTGTTTCTATTTAGCCCAGACATATTCAAAAGTACCTAAGCAGCTTATAAGAGACAATACCAATTTTCTTTGCATATTCAGGCAAGATGATATAAATCTTAAACATATTCATGGTGATTTTGTTGGTGGTGATATGTCGTTTGAGAAATTTAGGGAGACTTGTTTAAAATGTTGGAATAATGAATATGGTTTTGTTACAATAGATATGACTCGTAAGTTAAATAATGGCAAGTACCTTAATCAAATTAAAGACTTTTTAAATTCTTAGATTATAAGTAAAATTTTTGTTTTTAATCGAAATGTTTCCATTAAAAACCAACATAATCTGATCTTTTTAAATGAATTGGTATACCATAACTATTTCAATAAACACAATTGTACCTTCGGGGACAATGTGGGCTTTTGGTATTTTAAAATATATCATATCAGGGAATACTTCGAAAGTTTTATACATGTTAATTTTTTCCGTTCGTGGTATAAGTTGATAACACTTTTATATTTTTCTGGTTTCATTATTATTTCAACTATAGTTCCATTTCTCATTTAAAAAAATTCTATTTGATTATCAAAGTAAAATACTTTTTCTTTTGAACTGTATTTTCCAACTAAATGAATGATGTTAATTCTGTTTTTCTGACAGCACTCTAAATTGATTGCATCCATCGGTGCAATGGGATCTCCCACATGTCTTAGTCTTTTTTGTTCAAAATCTATATTATTATCTAATTCCAAGTAAGTAAGATAGGCTTCATCCAATGACTTTATATTTCTTGTCAGTCTGGCTATAAAATCGTTGAACTGTGTGTAAGAAACAAAATCATTAGGATTGATCTTCTCAGTAGTTGTATCACTGCCTGTGTGTTCTTTAATTTGATATTCAATCCAAGAGCTCATTAGTACATTTCCACATATATCCATTGTTGATTAATAGTGAAATAATTTTTGGAAATTTAAAATTATGTGAAAAGTGATTTAGCACACTTACACACAAATGACCACCAGTTACTTGATTGAAATTTTGAATTCTATCATCGTTACAAAAAATACCACTTCCGAGATATGCAATTAATTGTCGGGGTGGATTTCCGCCAAATGAATCAAAATAATATTTGTTCTTTGCTTTTTTCCAATAGCATACCCAGTGTGTACCAGAGTTTTTTTAAACGTCTAGATTATCAATCCCACATTCATTATCGAGTGGCGTGTTAAGTAGCTCATCGACTTTAAATACACCCCGAAAATTTTTAATGTTTAATTTCTTAACCATTTTATCAATATCAAAGTTACTGAGTGGTGATATTTTTTTTTTACATTCTTACCCCACTTAACATTCTTCAATCCCTTGCCGTATTCCCCCATAACTAAATTATGTATGTGTTGTTATTCCAATTCTTGGTTTTTCTTCTTAGCATTAATTACTGATATAGCGATAGATGATGCACCACCAGCTAACGCTCCTAGAACTCCCAATGCTGCGAGAATTAAGGGTAAAAATAGACCTTTGTGAACTGCCAGACCATTTCCAGTTTTCATTTCTTTGGATATTTTCTTAAGTTGTGGAACTGAAATTGTGATAGTCGTCCCTTTGTCCTCCTTTAGTTTCTTGTTTTTGCGTTCCAGTTGGTCTTTCGTTAAGAAAGAATCAATATTCAAACCCTTCAACTCCTTGTTAGGAACTTGGAATACAATGTTTTTTACTTTCATTTATTATGACAAATATTTTTTTCATTTTATTTTAATTCCCCAGCCAAGCTTACGTTTAATATGCATCGCAGGTCCAGTAACACCAGGCCACAATCTCTCATGGAGATCAGCATCTGAGCTTAACAATCTTTTGAACGTTTTATTTTCTAGTTCTTTGTCAGCTACATGTCTTTCAGCTAGGTCTTTATGATGATGATAAGCTATATCATGTTCCATTGCAGCCGCATCTAGTGGATTAATGGGCTTATCACCACCCTCAATTCTCTCTTTTAATCTGGTACCCAAACCTAAGTACTGATAACTGGGGCATGCAATTTAAAAGGTAGGGAATTTATTATGTCTTTGACTGACCCTTTTCCGTGATGCTCCGACTCCCAAAAAGTATGTGGTATTGTGTTTAACACTCGTATCAGATATGGTATACATTTGGATTATTCACAACAAAGTCACTAAACTTGCTGTTGAGTATATTAATTATTCCAACTTTTTCATTGTAATAGTTATCATTTCCAGCATTCTCTTTGCCATAAATGATGAGAAGTCGATCAATAAGTATCCTAACATCATCTATCCATATGTATTCTTTGGGATAATCTGTATACTTCTTTATACCTTTGCCTTTTTTAGGTGAGGGACGTCTCTTTTTAATCGAATCATAAGTAGGTTTAACAATAATTTTCAATTTATTCCCTTTACTCGATTTTGGCGTTCCCAAGTTTCGATCATTGTTTTGAATAACTGCATCTGTATCTGCTAGGATATGACTATAGTGTTCATAGTTGTTTGCAGTGTTGTCACTTCCTGTTACTTTCTTACTTGTTAGAACTTTCATCAAACCATCAGTTCCATTGTATGTCCAACATTTTACAGTAAATTTGTCATTGATGAATGTTCCTTCGCTAACACCAATATACAATCTACTTTTATCAGCGTTTAGTCCAAAAACATCGTCTTTGTAGTCACTTAAGAAATCGGCCATTTTATTATCAATAAATGTTGTTTTGTAGTTAGTTAACTGTGAGATATCAGTTTTCAAATGCCCCAATGCTTCGTCATAGCGTTCGTCATCGTCAATGCATTTAGCACCATCGTCAAAGCGTTCATTGTTATAGCTTTCATTGTCATTATCAATGTGTTAAATGCCATCATCATAGCGTTCATTGTCATCGCCAATTCAGTTAATGCCATCGTCATAGCATTCATCGGTGTCTGTTTTACCAAACAGTTTTCTTTCAAAAGATGATTCTATTGGTGTCTGTGGGTAGTCTAAATTCTTAACAGCAAATAGAACAAGTTCTTTTATTAAGGTTTTATTCTCATTTGTTACGTGTCCAATTCTTTGTCCCAAATGTTTTGTCGCATCAATCAATGGTTGAGCATGTTTTTTATTTTTATCTTATTCATCTTGGCGAAATATTCTAAAATTTTAAACTTTTCATTTAGCTGTCTTCTTCTCTCTATATTCTTCTCTATATTGTTTACAATTTTTTGTAGTCTCATTTACTATATAAATAAATAAAATGAACGATGGTAATTTAAATGTATACTGTCTCAAATGTATGAAAAATACACTAAGTTCATATGAACTTACAAATAATTACAAAGTAAGAATTGAATGTGTATGTAGATGTCGTGTTACCAATAACTTGATATTCACTGTTGGGGGTATAAAAAATGATATTGTAAACGAAATTCATAAACCAATACGAAAAAAACTTCTAAAGAAGGACTGTTCTATCTTTTGGTATCTATGATCATTGGCAAGCTGATTTAGTTGAGATGAATTCTGGATCTTTAAAAGGTATACATAGATTTAACAAAGGGTTTTAATATATGTTAACCATGATAGATGTTTTTTTCCAAATATTCATGGGCAATACCAATCAAAGATAAAACTGATGAAAATGTTATGTTAGCATTTAAAACTATTTTGAATGATCACAAACCCATGCATTTACAAACAGACGATGGGAAAGAATTTTACAATAAATCATTTAAGGCATTAATGGCTAATAACAAAATAACACACTATTAGAGTGGAAAGAAACCTAATATTGTAGAAATATTTAATAGAACATTGAAGGAGAAAATGTGGAACATATTACTATGCAGGGAAACTCTAAATGGGTGGCTATATTACCTAAATTAATAAGTGATTTTAATAACCCTGTTAACAGTACAATCGGAATGAAACCCACCAATGTAAATGCAAAGAATGAAAGATCTATTCTAATCAATATGTATTGGGGAGAAAGAAAAATGGATAAACCAAAGTTTGCAATAGGAGATAAAGTTCATATAAGTAAAAGTAAAAATTTGTTTGAAAAAGGATTTACACCAAATTGGTCCACTGAAGTATTTCAGGTGTATGAAATATTGCACACAAACCCCACGACATATAGAATAAAAGATTTAAAAATTTAACTTATTAAAGGTATTTTTTATGAGCCAGAGCTTCTTAAGACCAAATATGCTAAAGACTATTTAGTGGAAAAAGTTTTGCGAAGGAAAGGAAATAAGCTGCTAATTAAATGGTTGGATTTTGATAGTAGTCATAATTCTTGGGTTGATAAGAAAGTGTAGTTGTTTAAGAGATTTTTTTCTATATAATAAATGGATCAACAAGAAATTGAAAGTTATGAGCATCAGCCGTTTCCACCAAACGACCAAACACAAAATAATTTGAATGAATACAACAAGCACAATGAATACAACAAGCAACAGTATAAGCTAACTAAAAGAGACACAAATACAGAGTGTGAAAAAACTTCAACTATTTATCATTGTGAGAATTTCTTCCCATTCCAGTTCTCAAGATTAGAGATATCTAAACATGGTTGTATAATCGAAATTATTGACAACCCTGGCATCACTTCAACAATGATGCATACATTTCTAGGTTCGGAATCAGAATCAGCATACTTTCAAATGTCGGGGATAGAACTAGGTAAATATGTTAGGAAAGAAAGTGTAACGAAATTACCTATCCGTTAAGATATTTTTTTTTTGGGTTTATGAGAGATTGTAATGAATATTCTGGAAAGGTGGGTACAAGAACACATTCATTCAAAATTCTAATGATGATGTTTCTTTTTACAGAAGACCCCCAAAGAAAGCAAATGGATCTGTTGATGGAGATAATATACCAGATGCTGGTAAAATTGTTATTGAGAAAATCGAAATTCTGTGGCCAATTGTTGAATGCGATCCTATTTATGGAGACGAAATTAAAGCAAAATTATACAATAATCCCAAAAATCCAATTAGTTTTAATTATTTGCGAAGTCTTGAAAAACCAGTACCTAGTAATGCAAACTCATTTCAGTTTGATATAAAAGATCAGTTCAATTCAATCCAATTCGATATGCCAGACTTTGTCATTGTTGGTTTTCAGCAAAGTAGAAAAAAAGGTCCTGGACAATTCACACACGGTTTAATATTTGACTCTTGTTTTGTCAAAAATATTTCTATTTAGAATGGGCGGAATGGAGTGTTTCCCAAGGAGAATTGGAATTTAAACACTGATGATAAAATTTTCAATAAGATATATATTGCTTACAATGATTTTAGAATTCAAAGACTAAACTGGATACCACTTATCGTAATAATGAACTGCGCTTCAACTCTGGGTCATTTATTGGGAGAAGACCATTGTATGTTATTGATTGTTCTTACAGAAAAACTGCTATTGTAAAAGATCGAACTAATCTGAAACTAACAGTTGATTTTAATAAACCAATATCGGCAACAACTATTTGTAATGTGGTACTAGAAAGCCAAAGAAACCTTATTTATGATGTTTTAAAGTGAAAGAATCACCGAAGTCCAATAGTGCTCAAACATGTATGGTTATTAGTTTTAAATGGATGGTTATCCATTAAAAACATTTACTGTTATATAATTTTTCTTTAAAATTATATAATAGTGCTATAAGAGTGTTTTTAAATTGGAATTATCCCATTAAAACATAATAATATTTAAGAAAAATCTAATGTATGGAGATCGTCTCTATTTGCATCACTAGTTTTTTTGAACTGATTAAGAATATCTTAGTATGAGGATGGTAATGTAGAACACTTAACATTGAACATTGAAAGGTCAAATCTGTCAGCTCTGGTCAACATGTTTTTAAACTCACTGAATTCATAGTGTGTTGTGTTCTTGAAGAAGTATAATAATCCATTGGTGTATCTAAAAGCAGAATCTAACCCAGCTGGTAAGCCCGGAAATCTCTTTGAAATTAAACCAAAAGATTTATATCTGAATAAGCACTCGTCCAGTTCAATAAAATACATTTCATCATAAAATACAAAAGTGTGACCAGAGTAGGTGTTTACAACTGCTTTTATTTTGAAATTCTGTGCTATACCCATATCATAAATAACCTTTGGATATCCAGGCACAAGTTGCAGACTAGGATATTCAAATATATATACATTTGACTCGATAAACAGTACTGTTTCCCCCTATGGTATCTCATTAATCAATGTAAAGCTTTCAAAATTGTGGGTAAGAAAAACAGCCATTTAGTGATAAGCTCTGGTTTACTAACTATTTTATCTACTATGTCATATGTCCAAACATATATTTTATAAAAAATATACATTAATTGGATGACTACTAAAAATGTGTTGATGTTTTTTAAGTTACACAAATCTACTTCTTTTATAGGGAATAATATGTTTCGTTTAAGAGGGGATAACGAATGCACAGATGATTTAGGTTTACCATATAGAATCTGTATTGCCAAAATATTATCTGTTTGCGATGTTAGTCGATCTAAGACATAAAGACATATATAACCGACTTGTAAAAATTCGAATGATGTATTTCTAATGCATGTCCAATTTCATGCAATAGCGAAACGAAAAGTTTTATTTTTCCTTGAGATTTGTTGTCATGTTTAAGATACCAATCTTCTTCAGCATCAATGTGAATTTCAACTAGTGAGTTATCTGATTACGGAAAAAAGGCATGAGCCAGCACTCCTCCTCTCCCACCAAATTTGCTACTACACAAATACTGAGAATTTTGAAATATACAGACACTGCATTTGTTTGATATTATTATGTGTGGGTTTTGAGTATCATGTTTAAATATAATGTCATTATGTTTGGCCCACGTACGAAACACTTCCTGAGTTAGTTGTAGCATGTCATAATTAGCCAAACATAACGCAATTTTATTACTTTCGTTATCCATTTGGTAATAGATGTAGAAAAGCCAAATATATCATCTGGTACCCCACATCTAGGAATTTTTGGTTAGTGTTAGTGTTTCTTGACCTCTTTCGCCACTAATTGTTATGTTGTGATACTCTTGGAAAATTCAGAGAGCGTTTGTAACTATGAATGAATTTGCATATGTAATATCTTTGTCAGATACTTTTAAGTACCGAAAATAATTTAAAAATTTTATTGCGGAAAGTGTTTGATTTTCGCCTCTGCTGGAGGTTTTCAAATTAAGATGATAATCATAAAGGTAATCATTTTATTATAATTCGAAAGATATTTCATACTATCACTTTTTTTTCAATTTTGTTGTGCCCCCATGGTAGTGTATTAATGCCATCTTAAAGAATAAATCTTTAATCATCTTTGGGACTTAATGCTTTTTTCTCAACACAATCATATAGAGTTCATGTTTCTTACTTTTAATTAGATTCATACATTTGTACAAACACTTTTATCAAACACTTTTTGTAGTCACCAAAACTAATTTCATTTCTGACTACAGTGTTTTTCACACCTTTTGCGCTTTTCTTTACACCACCTTCCACATTTATTGCATACATTTTCGATTTCAATCCAATAAATTCTTCCATTATTTTTCCATTACATTCATTTTTCATTTTGCCAATAATCTTTTTGTTAACTAATGGTATACCATATGGATTATTTTTTTATATTTAGAAGTATCAAAATGATCGACCATTTCTTTCATGTCAATGTAGAAGACTGGTGTTTTTATATGATAGATGTATGAATCAGTATCTTGGTAGCACAGTTCAATATTTTCCCCATACTTTGGTTTCAGTATATTATAGTGAAAATCGTACATTAAGACTTTCGATAGATCAAGTATACTCATTCCAACATAAATGGGTTTGTTAAAGCACAGTTTTGTTTTAATAATATGAACTGCAACCAAAAAGTTCGTAAATATAGTTCTATCTTTAAAGATTGGTTTAGCCACTAGTTTATCCATTTGCTTAGTACTTGTGCAAAACTGTATATCTACTCTGTTTCTAATATTTTCAATTGTTTTTCAAAAAATGGAATTGTTTATTAAGTTGTAGAAATCTTTTTCAAAGTCATTTGTAGACTTTGTTCGCATATTTGTGTTTAGATCAATATAGGACTTGAATTAATCTGATTTATCAAACTTCAGAACTCTACGAATATTTTTCAACTTCATTCCGAGAGATAGATATTGTTTAAGATTTACATAGTGTAATACAAATATTTCTTTATCATCCAGATTAGTTAAGAGGTTGGTATTTTTTGAACCTTCTGGTATTTTATTCTCTAGTGCCAATGGCAGATCTTTGTGGAGATCATGTGGTTCATGTGGATATTCCACATCAACTTCCAATATATAACCTTTTCTAGAATCATCTTGTATTTGTGTTCCATAGGGTATATACTGGCTCATAGCCCATCCGCATAAGTTATTGGCATCCAGATATGTAAGACAAAATATTTCCTTTGTACTATCATAAACATTCATATATTTATTATTCGCTGTAGCATATTGCTTACAACATTGTGGAATTCCACCACGAACACCTCTTTCTTCAAAATCATAGCGTAATTTGTTAATAATTCTAGTTCTATTTGAGTATGTTTGAGCATATCATCCCACACTAACCCTGGGGCTGGGAAGTACCATGCTGGATCTAGCTTATATGTTTTGAAACATACATCTCTTAAATTTTCCATTATATCAAACAATATCAATACATCAGATTTGTTATATAGATTCTCGCAAATTCGTAATCTTCGTCTGTAATGTCACATATATTGAGTTTGTTGTAAAATGCATCTTTGGATGGAAGTGATGTCTCACAAAATTTTTCACCACTGTCCATGTAGTCATATGGATAAACACATTTTCTTATAACAAAGTCAAGAAGTTCATTGGAAAAATGCTTACACTTTTCCTGGAATTGGCTTCTGGAAAGGTTGCTAGATATTTTAATGATACTAATAGCCATAAATTTAAATGAGTCAATAAATCTAAGATTTACTCTTATAAATACATGTTTCGTAAAAGAAATATATTTGTCTTTGGTGTTGGGAATTAGATCAATTTTATTTTCATCAATGCCAAGATCTCTTATGAATAAGCGTGTCATAACCAGATAGATTTTGTATAAACACAGGGATAAAACATGGATTTCTACATGATAAGTTACAATCTCTATGTGCAGCTCCTCTAAATTTCCCTGTAAGATGATCATGATCTCTTACAGAATCACTATTCAAAGATTTTTCACATATGTGACAATGGGTAGTTGTATCATAAAAAATTTGTTCTTTCTGAGTTAGTGGAAGCATTGGTTTTTCATTTGTGTATATATCACCAATATACTTTGCTTCTACCATTAGCATTTTAACGAATACACTAGATGCATCAGATCCTTCATAAGTTACTGGTGGTTTATAGTATCCATGTTCGTATTTTACATAGTAACAGAAGCTAATAGGCTCGTGTTTTTGGTATGGTTTCGTGTAGCATTCTTTGGGATTTGGTTGACAAGTTTCAATTTCAGTCAACAAATATTCAACATCAGCATATATCACAAACAGAACTCTCAAAGAATGATTTTTGTTTTTAAATCTTAATATGACATTTTTTACTTTAGATGGTGGTTAAACTCTTAACACCATTGTGATCTCGGCAGTCTTGTTCGTGATCTTTTAGCTTACTCACAGAGTATAAATATTGCAAATATCTATCGCATATATTTTTTTTGTGACCATTATTTGTTATTTGTGATGCAATAAGTCTCGAAATACTTTTTATCCAGCAGTAGTGGTCGTTCTTTTCGTCTTTGATATAGAGTAGGTTAATGTGCTTATCCATCTAATTTTTTTTTGTTTTTAATTGACAGATTATATATTTCTTATCACCATCTTTTTCTTCATATGCGTATACATTAATAGAAATTTCACTTCTTTTTTCAAAGGTTGGTATGCTATCCAATTTCATTGGAAATTCCGAACCCTTAAGTGCATCATCAAACTCATGTTCGTAAGCTATGGATTTATTCACTCTTTGAGGGTCTCTTTGTACTTGATGCAATGCAGATAGAACAGACCACAAAAAACATTTTTGATCATTGTTCTTAACATTAATTACCGCCTGCTTAGCTTTGATTTTTTTCTGGGAGGTCAACATAAGAACTGCCCTTGAATGGTACATATTAATTTATTCGCACGTCTAGTTTAAATATTCTGTTGAGTACCCTCTGAGATCCCTTTACTTCGAAAACCCCCATCTCAGCCATGATTTTCGATATGCTGTTGGCATCATATTCTTCCAGATTAGTCGATTTCAGTATAATTTCGTTCTTTGTTTTAAATTAGCTTTCTACATATTCAATATTCTCACCAATTCCCCTTTTGTGCTCAGTGGAGAATTTCATGTTCACTTTGAGTGTCTTTAAACATTTACTAATTAGTCCCGTGACAGTTTCTTTTACATTGTTTAGGGAATGATATGGGTCTTTGTATGCATTCACATTCTTTATAGTATATCTTGATCCTACTTTAAAATGCTGTTTCGATTTCTTCTACACTCAGTCTGGTTGTGTACTTAGGAATTTTACTTCTCAATGACTTCTTATGAGAGACGGTTTGTAATAGTGACTACACGTTTTACATTTAACTTGTTTCTCTCGTGGGGACTTCTGTTTTGATATTAAAAGTTTTGATATTTTAAAAATTAACCATGCATTTATTGATTCATGCGATTTATTATGTATTTGTGTCAGACCTTTGTGCAATCTACTTTTAAGATGACTTCTTATGAGAAATGGTTTGTAAAAGTGATTACAAGTTTCACACTTGACATACTTATATTGAGATATCTTCTTCTTTCTTTCTGCAAAATCATCTTTCTTAAATTTAAATTCTTTTCATACATAACCAATTGTGTTAGCATTTTTCATTGCCAAGGTCGTCGTCATATTAGACATCAGTTGATTTTTATTTGCGCCCATTTATTATATATAATATTTTATTTTTTACGTATTCAAATTTTTGAGCCACTTTTTTTTTGCAGCTGGGCCCAAACGCAACTATTCAGGCGAATTTTTGCAGATGCACCCAAACGCAAAGTTTAACACAATTTTTCTTCTAAAGGCTGCGATCTAACCAAACGCAACTTTTTGAGTCACTTTTTTGCAACTGCTCCCAAACGCAACTTTTTGAGCCACTTTTTTGCGGTTGCGCTCGAATCGTCATTTGATGTTTTGGATCAGAAAATTAAGAGTAATTTTTTCTGATGGTTTTCTGATGGCTCGAGCATTTAATTTACCGTTGTTTTTCTGATAACTGGGGCCTGCGCTCGAATCGGCATTTTCATACTACTTGCAAGAACTCTTAACAGGACTCTCACCTCACTTGATCTCAGTAATGCAACGACTGCAGAGGCAAGTGCGACTATACAACGAGTTCGAAACATCGCACGATTAATTAGTTATTGTGTCCGTAAAGGTGTCGGAAGCTATCTGCGCTGAGGAATTCGCTCTAGACATCTAGACGAAATCAATGATAAAATTAGATGGCATCAAGCCAAATACACACATCGAAGACATGTGAACCATGCGTCGAGGAAAAAACGAAACAATGGAACCAACAAACTGACAACTACCATGCTCATTGAAATAACATAGTGGGCACATTACACAATGCAGTATAAAAATACAACTGTGAAAGCTATTAGAAATTCACATCTAAAACCAGCTATAATGAAAAACTACAATACCTGAAAACGTGTGGAACATCTTTACCTTCATATGTCAGATAGTTAAATATGGAAATGCTGAAATCAACCTCAAAATTAAACCTACAATAAATTCCTTAGAATTCATTAAATTAGAATCACCAACAGAAGAACAAATCCAAAACCGTAACTGGTTAAATATGTTCTTTTAAGAAAACAACTTTTACCCTGCAACATGTTACTGTGCCTCCATATGTATACAAATTACGCTCTACAAAAAATCAACAGCCTAGTAATAATAGGTTCTACAAATACAGGTAAAAGCATGATTACACATCCGCTAACACACCCACTAAATCCAACACTAAAATCACGTGAAAGAGACAGAAGAAGGTTTCACCTAGATCAGTGTCCGAACGCCACATCAGTGTTATTCGATAGACCTTGTATAGACAATACCTCCGTCGGTAACTACTCCTTAAAGGCACCAGAACCAACACCGACGCAAAACATCAAGACACGGAAATAATAGAAAGACTGCTGAATTATACAGTTGGTGCGAAGCATCAGAGAAGGCAACAAATAACGGTGCCATAAAACATAAATATAACTACCCTATCACAGCATTATCTGTACCAGAATAACCATCAGGAGGAAATATGACATTCAGATACCGTTTAGGTGTACAAACAGAACTAAAATATAATATGTTGTCGGCAGTATTCACCAACGACAACACATGGGGACGTGACTTTGTGTGTTACCCGAAGGACAAGACGTCACAGGAACAAACAAAGTCAAAATTTTGTATCCTGGCTACGCAACAGATGGTGTAATCTAAATACCTAAACAAAGTTGCAATAGGCTTACTGAGGAACTACAACTCTGTGTAATAAACAAAGGAGTAACGCACCATTATTTCTACCTCATGGCTAATGCCTGAGATGATGTGGAAATGATCTCTTCTACATACACATTCTACATCACAGGTCCTCATCATCCACATTATTCGTTCACAAATTATATACTCCACAAAACAAGCTACACCTAGTCTGTCTTCCGATGACTGCCCTGATGATCGAAATCAGCCAATACAAGGTCTGTGTGTCTTCTTCGTATGTCATATACCCCTAGTTTAATTGAAACTGTCATTAATAATGACATTAATAATGAACGTGATTTTCATATTTTGTGTAATGTAGCAGTTCCCTAATTTAACTAAAACAAATGGAATCGTTTTTTTTTTTGTAAAATACTTAAGAATGGAATATTTTGGAGATTTATTTCAAAAGGAATGGTTAATTTATAAGTTTTAATAAATGCAAGAGGTGTCAGTTTTAATGCCACCTTCACATGATGAAGTTTACACGAGGTTTTATGGTAATATAAGATTAGAGAGCAGGTTTGTTTCTTCGCAGTTTCGTGAATATCTTATTCGTCGATTAAAATCGTTTCTTGGAATGTTTTACGATATAAATTGGCATAACTGGTGTATCAGGCGAGTGAGTTTTTTCTTGTGATTGCCAAAGCCAAAGAGACAGCAGCGGTTGGAACGAACGACAGGAATGCACAACATTTGCCTGAATTAAGGTATCTTCTACTCAGGTTCGGGACATCAATGTTAAATGTTTGGCAAACAAAAACTGCCGTCACTAGGTAAGCGCTAGTGTCGCATGCGTACCAGAACTTATCTATATTCTACGTTAAGAAAACAGAAAAGCATAATTTTAATAATCATAAATCCAATATAAAATAAATTTGTAACTAAGTAAAATTGTAGATTAAAGTAAATACGCTATAAACAAATACCGGACAGCCTGAAGATTTCTGCGAGAAAATCCGGTAGTTTTGTCACCTCCAGCCAGCATACAACAGTGCTTGTGTTTATTACTACATTCTTTTGATATTAATAATTCAATACCAACATGGTGGATATGAAGACGAAACTTTCTTTCATATATCAAAAGTTTATTTAAGAGTGTGTAAAACTTAAACGACGAAAACTAATTCCCAATACGTGAAACGTTCCAAAAGTGGAAAATATTTAGGGACGAATGAAAACAATGAATAACTTTTGAAATGTTTTCATAAACATGATAATAGTAACACCTCTTTCCACTAGGTTATTTTTTGCAAAAAAATGCTTATTTTGTTTGCATAGAGCTGTCCGGTATTTGTCTCTAGTGTATTTGATTAAAGTATTATTTAAAAGTGTCCTCTTTGGAACACAGCGCACCTAGTGGCGGACATTTTCCCTATGCCAAACTCTCTCATAAGAAATCTCGTTTTGTTCTCAACCTGAGTGAAATTAACCTTACCAGAATGACGCAGCACTTGCGCTGCTAACGACGGCGAAAGCCCGGCAAAGCCCGAGATATGGGGTTTCCAGGAACACCAGCTGATAATGACCTAGCGTTCACCCGCCCGCCCCCCCACGCGCGAACGCGCGCGCGCGCACACACACACACACGTATACACATACGCGCGAAAGGCCCATTAACCGGCGCAGACGAAAGGGCGGGCTTTGAGCCCGCGGAAAGTACTAAATCTGGCCATTGAGCGCCCACAATGGTTTTCGGGTGCAGGAAATAAAAACAACGCACCTACTCCGTCTAGCCGCCGAGCTGCACTTACGAGCAGCCCATGTTTATTTCGGTCGTAAACATTTATAGTGTGGGGCAGGGTAGTTCCTGGGGATGCTGTCATGGATTGAACAGCAGAGGAGGAAAACGAACAGAGAAGGGGGGGGGGGGGGGATAAAGGCGGCACGGTCGCGAACCGACTTGAAAGGAGAGAGACACTGCAATACCCGGGAGTTATTCTCATTTCCATAAATCCCCTGCGACGCCGCTCGCCCGTCCAACCGCAGCTCAACTCCAACGCCGCGCCGTCGAGGAGACAGCAAAGAAGGACGGGCGATATAGGTCACGGGCCGTGTTCCACGTCGCTGGAATCCGTTTCGAATTTCCTGCTTGAAATAGAAATGTTTACGTCCCTGGCTTGCGGGTTTTAAGACCACGCATTATTTAAGTTAGTTTTATACCTCAACAGCCACCATAATCCTTCTCCGAACGCCTCTACGTATCAAACCTCTCGACACCGAACATGCCATTACTCTACTGTCTACAGGAATTCATGGCGTATGAAGTATTTGCTGACTCCCTCGCGTGGCAGATGCTGGGGTTACCAAGTTTCACAATTTGAAACGGGTTCTTTTGATTGCCTTTATTAATTTTAATTGCGGTCAGCTATGTAGTTAAAGGCTGTTCACGATAAAGTGAGCACTTTTGAAATAAACCTTAGAAAAAAGTCACTGCCCCTACCTGCTTATATTTTAACGGGCGCAATGAGTGGCATGTGTCCAGTAAAGTTGGTAACGATGGAGGGGAAAGCAGTTCTATATCTTACCGTCCAACAAAAAGTGTTCGGTAACCATTTGTGATAACTTAAATTATTTCTCACGCTTTCTGGATTTTTTAATGCATCAAAGTGTGAAAATGTGCATATTTGTACGATATTTGCCTATCTAATACCTTCAAAGTTTCACTTGACCGACACATGAATAAGGTGATGAGGCCCATGGCAATGTTAACTGTATATAAGGCGGAAGAACACACAACGTGGATACAAGTAGATCTTAAGCAGGGCTTTCAAAAGTGCTCATTTTACCGTGAACAACCTGTAACTGGCTTTGGCGTCTGTGAGTATCGGATACGGAAAGGCATAGTAATGGGGTATTATTTTCTGAAGCCATTTTGCAAATAAGAGTTTCGAAACAAGTTCTTGCGATTGAAAAACTGATACTTTTAATCTACAGCCACAGCGGAATATATGCATTTATTTCTATGCTGTGTGACAAATGAACGGGGACATTCCCAGGTCACGCAACAGTCGTGTCTCAAGAACTCCGTGTTTCATTCCGTACCATAAACCGTTACTTACTAGCCACAAATATCGTTTAAAGCTTGATGACTACGTCTCTCCCATAGTCTCATCCTCCTGCCTCCTCGCTTCTCAATACGTATATGCACATATTAGAGTAATGAGAAAGTTTATTGCGGACGGTGTGAGAAGAAAGGACTTTCTAAGAGAAAGTTTGCCGGCCAGGTTGCAGACGCAACACGCCATACACGAAAATACGATCCGCAAGACAGGACTGTATTGCAGCCAAGTGTGTAGGCCTATGGCGAGACCTATTGTACACTCATTAAGATCCTAAATGGACTGTCGAAAGGGTGATTTGCACTTTTACGCATCCTAGCTTGCTGTCGTTTGTGAGATCAGACGCCAGCTATTTTAAAATGCTCCACCTTTGGAAGCTTCGGCAGTGCAGCTGATTCTTTCACAACCCAGCTGATGCAAGCTAGGTTGCAAAACATTTAACTGTGCTACCAAAGCTTCCAAGGTGGAACATATTAAAACTGCTGGCGTCGCAGGTCGTAGTTTGTGAGTGATGGAAATGTTCCTGAAAGAAATTTTCTTTGGCCTGACAACAGCATGTGTTAAAACATGGAACTGGTTTTTTGCCCATGACATCACATACGTTAGGCTAAGAGTTAACAACTGCATACCGATCTGAGTTTTCCTGAAACTGACCTGCCCCACCACAACCTCACATCTCCCACGTCCAGTGTTGTTCCTTTGTGACTTTACTTCTTTGTTATCCTTCATAGTCAGCGGTCAGGGCACAAAGCCCCACTAACGTTTGACAATCCAGTGGCTATAATTCGAATCCCACAGAGCACATATGTGTGAGTGTGTTAATTTCAAAGTTTTAAGTTATGTTTAATTTCGTGTTTGTGCTGTCACCATGACAATTCCCTACGTATGAAAATTTTAAGTTATAAGTGGTAACAAATCTCTCGCGTGACTTAACAGCGTGCACATAAACATCTGTGAATAAAGTTCTGTATATGTTATGGTATAAAAATTATGACTTCAGATATAAAAGTAATTACGCCTGTTTTCCGTGTGTATTCTTAAATTGAAGTTTTGAAATAGGCATTTCGTAATAGCAAACTGAACAGGTAATATACTTTAAATGAAAATATGTTTTTAGAGGAAGCAGCCAGAGTATCAATAATCAATTTGAGTAACAAATAAAAATATTCCATTAATGTAACTACCAACACATTCCAAAGTAATATTCCAGCAGCTGTCTGAACATGACCGTATAAAACAGCAAGTGCAGTTACCGCCTCCTGTTTTCATTAGATGACCATTTGTTTCAAAATGAACAGTTATTAACTGGATTTTTATACGACTCATCATTTTTAGAGCGAATTATAGTTAAGAATTTCAAAAATAAGTAGCAGTCAAGTCTTGGATTCCAAAAAAGCCTTTTGCTTGAATTCACTCAAAAATAAAAGAAAATTGTTTATCAAAACAAACAGCATGATTATTAATTTATTAATTAATTGCGACTAAAGTTATCACAGTAACTAAATTCCCGTAAGAAAATTTGAATTGTATACACAGAGTTATTCTGCACTTCGAATACGAACACTGGGAAATTATTTACTATGCAAAATTAAATATAAAGTGTATTCTGACATACAGCATAATGTGGTAAACGATATCTTGAATGGTTTCATAAAAAAATGTTACAAATGTCTCAGAACGAAAACAAGTTAGTAAATTGTGATTTCTTGTATGGAGTCGTAAAATACGTGAAAGTTTTGTTACCTTTCATTAAAGAAATAGGACGTGCCATGTCGATGTCGCCCAAAATTTGAAACTCTGAGCTGAAATCAAGTTTTATATTCTATTCACGATTACTTCCAAGTTTTCTGTAGGAATCAGTGAAATAATTTCACGTCACTAATTCAATCAGTGAAATTTTTTCACTGAAACAAATAGTGTTTTTCTACTGATTCTTAGTGTAGCCATTTTCACTGATTCGAGTAGTTGAATTTCACTGCAAACCAGTGGTTTTCCACTGTTTCGAATCTAGAGTGCAAATGGGTCATAGGTAGGATTATTTTCGAAGATTAGATTCAAAATGTGTAAAGAAACCGCGAATAGCATATATGTGACGAGCGTGAGTTATCAAGCTTAAATGCCTTCGTGTAAGGTCCTTAGACGTACTGTCATGAAGGGAACAATTTATACCTTTGAAACGATGCAGTGGCTTGCCTACTAGCTAAGAAACCTGCAGGGTAAAATTTTTTTTTCTTAATGAATGACGATGATATCATCTTCAAAATTTTCATAAACGTCATACTTCAATCAAAGGAGTCACTGCGATATTAAGGAATTATGTTTACTCATTTCCCTTTATAATTCTTAGTGAAACACGTAATTCGAAAATTTCTACTTTCGATTTATAATTATTTGTCAAGAAGCGACCGACTTTTCTCTACATTTTGCATAAGATATCATCTCACAGCGTTTTCACCTGGAGTCTGAAACATCATGTACAAATATCTTGCGATTATATATAAATACACTTATATAAAAGATTATCACTTTGTAATGCAAATGATTTAATATGTAGACGACGTTTCCTTCTCAGGAAATAATTCTTGCTCCTTGATGGTCGGTTACACTTTAAACGAAGGGATTTTCATATTCCGAATTTCTATACAACAATCTAATACACATAATTTATTATCATCTCAGTTGTTCATACAAGCTTGGTATTAGGTGTTTGATACAGCGGCCTTAATTCAAAGTTAAAATGTCTACGTTTCTGATTACGTAAATCGCCCAGTGTATATAATAAGTCAGGAATATGTGGTATTAAAAACATGCTTTCAAACTTTAAATTATGTTAGTATCCATCCTGTAAGCCTTTGTTCACGGACCTTGCAAAGCAGAAAATTTCAAGATATCTTTAAAATTCATTACATTACACTTTAAATTTGAAACAGTGAAAATGTAGCCAAATCAGTGAAAACAGTGAGATTAAGCATCTGATATTCAGTGATAGATAGCTAATTAATATAGTTGCTGAATTTCACAGATTTATTTGTGATTTCCCACGGAGTAACACTGCTTTATGTCACTTGTTCCCAATTAATTTGCTTCGTTAGCCAGTCAGCAGTAGCTTATCAACTGACTTTCAATGAATTTTATTCACTGATCGATATCACTGATTCGATTTAGAGTGTAATTTCGTAACCTAAGATATTAAAAAAATACTTAATGGAGAATGCCACTAGATATAAATAAAAGCAGAGTTTTGGATGATACAAGTGACATGTTGCAGAGCAACTAGATAACTTATACCTGCATACGGCTAAAAATGCAGTAGTGAATATATGCAAAGGAGTATTTTATTTGTCAATCGTTTTGATTAGAATTTTTATATTGGGCCTACAAATATTTACCTATAAACTGCAGCACATATCTAAAGCAGAATAAAATTATCTCTAGAGGTACAACAAAACTGCATTTTAATTGCTGAGTTGTAGTAATAGTGTTTTGATTCATAATTATACAATGGATCCATGTATAAGGTAGAGTTAGAAATTATAAAATATGAGTACACCGATAATATAGAAATAGTATATTATTTTATATTCTGGATAAGTAATGAAATTCAATTTTTTTTTCTCAGAATTCCTGGATTAAATCGAATGTTACATACTTTAAATAAATATCAGGATTTTACCCCTCAAATACAAGAGGAAGTGTTTGTAAAACAGGTTAATATAATGACAAGTATCACAATGAAATGTTTGCTATCTGTTTCCGTCGTAACATATTTGCGTCCCAAGACACTAAAGAGCGCATGTTTACCACAAATGATAGTCCCTTAAAAGTTAAAGAACCAGCAAACAGCAATATTAATTCTAATACTTCAGTGAGCATACGGATAATTATTGAGAGTAGAATATTGCCTTAATCTGGTTTTTCGCGTCAGCAACATACATCACTGTTTGCCTGACTCGCGGGCAGCAGGTGTAAATGTGGGCTTACCTGTCGGTGATTATCAATTCTCTGGCCATAACATAAATTTCAAGAGATTTTTAACAATGGAATTCTTTTGTATGTGATTGCTTCACTCCTAACTATTTGCTCGTCTACTAATTAGTGAAATTGTAATAAAAAATTACTAAATATTATTGGTAGACTATATAATATTTGTTCCTGAAATGAATTATTTTATGATACGAATGTTTGTATTCATGCCTCGCTGTGTCCTGCCTGTCGTTCTTCTCTTCACCAACATTGTACGAAGTAAACAGAAGGCCGACAACATTTGTCGTTCTGAGTCGTTGGCCACGCCCAGTTCAGCTTGACTAGCGCGACGCAAGCACAAGACATATGACATTAAAGGCCCGCCTACAGTCGCGTTGACACAAAACGTTAAACAAAAAAACATAAGAGAGTGTGTGTGTATATATATATATATAAAATTGTGTTTGAAGTTTAAAAAGAACATTTCTTTAAAAAATAGAGATTCCGAAGACTTAATAGTTTAGTCAGTAACATCTGTTTGTGACCTCTTGAATTCTGATTGGCTAGCGCAAAACGCAAAACGCAAAGACTTGAAAGTTGGCCAACTTCTACAGCGTTGCGTTTTACGTTTAACGTCGGTTGTAACCAGAGTGTATACGATTCAGAGATTCAAGGCATATTGTAACACGTTATTGTAACGTCAACGCGATTGTAGACAGGCCTTAGAAGCGCAGTGGTACGAGACAAAGATGGCCGACTGTCGAAGTGAAGAGACGAGTCCTGGAGGCAACAAAACAACGCTTGTGCAGGTGGTTTGTTTTCAGTCGGTGTCGATGGACACGAACATGCTCAGCCCTCAAGCGAGAGAGAGAGAGAGAGAGAGAGAGAGATAGAAAGAGAGAAAGGGGGGAGATGATAAACAAATAAGGGTCATTCTGGTTGTTGCATGGGGAAGGGGTGTCTGAGCTGCGGAGGTCAACCTCCTGGGGCTCGCTATGAATATTTCAATAATTGCGCAGACTGTGGTAGTTTTGGACAGAGTTGTCGGGATGGGGGTTGTGGAATGTGGACGAATATAAAGAGAGTAGACGTTTGCTGCCGCGATGGTTCCCACATGTGTCGAGGTGCGTACGGTGGAGTTTGGGGATAGGTACGCAGCTGAAGTGGCAAGGGGGAGAGGGATCCGTCATAATTTCACAACAGCTACGCGGTTAAAGGCTGTTCACGATAAAATAAGTACTTTTGAAACCAACCTTTGAAAAATGCCACTGGTCCTATAGGCTGTTCACAGTAAAGTGAGCACTTTTGAGGCTCTTAGTGACTTTTTCTTTGAGTCATTCTTTATCCTTTAACCAACTTTTTAAATAAATATTGTCATTTTAAGTAATAAACCCAGTTTGTATTTTCCACGACACTCGGAAGTTAACGTCTAAGGCTTTAAAGATATATATTTTTTGACTATTATTCCAAATGAGAGGACTTTCAAAAGTGCTCAATTTACCGTGAATAGCCTATACATACTTATATTTTGTTGGGTAAAATGACTGCTCTGCGTCCAGTAAAGTCGATAACGACAGAGAGAAAGAAGTTTCACATTGAATAACAACTGCTAGGCAGACTTTCGTGAATACTAAAATTATTTAATTTTCTTTCTGTTCTTTTAGGCCTTTGCGTGCAAGAATGAGTAAATCCACATGACATCTACATTTCAAATAATTTTACAGTTTCACTGGAACAGACGCGTGAGTAAAGTGACCACGGCCCATGGCAATGATAAGTTTACATAAGGTGGATGGATGCAATGTAATCAGAGAAGTAGATGACAGGCACGGCTTTTGATAGTACTCGGTTTACCGTGAACGGCCTGTACTCTAAGTTTGCCCGTGACATCGACTGCCCTGTCAAAGAAAAGCGCGTCCCCTTCTGCCACTCCGCTCTTAGAATCAGTTCAAAGTGTCCTACAATGTAAAAATATTACTGGGAATTTGCCGGGCTAGAGAGCAGAGTACTGTTTATGTACGGGTGCGCTGCGCGAAACTGCTCGCCCCCTACCTACATTTAGCATTATTTTTTAGTTAGTTTTGCTATGTTATTAAACTCCAAAATTTGCAGAATCAGAAGTTAAAGATTATAACATTTTAAGGTACTTCGTCGCGTATTGACAGCTTTGGGATATTTATTTAAAAAGACAGTAATCGCCAATAATGTATGTTTTAGTATCAATTTAACATTTTTCTAACAGCATATTTTATATATCTCAGTTTGCTTCAAAGTAATGATTGCTTATGTGCAAGCACAACAAACGGTAAAATAGTTTTTTTTTCTTTCTTAGTGGGTCGGCTAATATTCCGCCCACCGCTTCACGTTTATGAATTGTGCTTCAGTTGACGCAAGTCGAGCTCTCGCTTTAGTCAGCGACGCTGCCCGCCCGTGAAGACTTCAAAATTCACTACAGTGAAATCGATAAACCATACTTCTCGAGTTCATGCAACCTGCTTAGCAGTGGCGTGTAGTGAGTTTTTTTACAGGGTAAGAAATTTCTACTAACAAACGCAACTTCCGACTTTGCTTACCCTCTACGTGTATTAACTGTTTTATAATACCTAACATTAGTTATAAAAACGGAAACTAAATGAATGTAATAATAATTAAACTGAATATTATTTAGAGAGCATTTGACAAATTATAAGAAAACTCCCGTTTTCCCGGAACACTTTCATCCACTTTTCAAGGGAAAATGTAGGACAACTAACGATAATAGGCTGAAACCAGGTGAATGTAGTTGACACTAGTGCGAAGCGATGACTACTGATATCCGCAAGCGGTCCATACGTTACATTCGCCTAGTCAAGATGGTGTTGACTTCACCTAGTCAAGATGGTGTTGACTTCACCCAACTGAAGGTCACGTAATGCGACTCAGTTTATAAGCACCGAGTCTTGAGTCTTTCGGTTCGAACCCTTTAATAATGAGGAAGCACGCGAGAATCCAAATGTCTGTATAAATACGTATTAAATCTGCAATGTGACGTATACGTGTATTTTCACTACATTGTAAATATACGAAATATACAAGGAAGAGAAAACAGTCATTTAAATACGTGAGAAACTTTTTCCTCTCAATATTACCATTCTCACGTAAGTTTTATTTCGCTAAATGATATTCACAACGACGTTCAATAAATGTTTTAATTTAGCTTGGAGTGACTTTAATTAAGGATCCATTCTCCCAAACATTAAAGAACGTTTGGTAATGTAAAACTGTCTCTGCGACTGCCCAACGGAATTTCAAGCGAATTAACTTTAGTAAGCATTATCCTTCCTTTACAAGAAGTGACAATAGGGAAATCTGCACAGGCGTGAAGATAAACATAATACAGAGGGAAGGTTTGGGAACGTTGAAAGTGTTACGTTTCCGAGGTCATAACTCCTTAAACAGTGACTAGGCATTTACAGGATAATCGCTTGTTCGCTTCTGATTAGTCCGATTGTATCAGAGTGGAACTCGTTTAAATCTGCGTCTCTGACCGGGAAATCATAATGAAAGCGTTGGCGATGTCATGGCAGGCGATGCTAAATAGTGAATTAGATATGAAGTTTGTCAGCCAAAATTGGAATCAAATGGAATCCGTTTCTAGTACTAGAGAAACATCTACAGAGCCAAGAAGCGATACTGAGATACACACTATAAATCCCGATTCGTTATAACAGTCACTGAAATAAAAGTCACTGAAAACCAGTTAAGAAGCTGTTACGTGACTAATCAGTCAGTTGAATGAACAGGAAATCTTGTCACAGTATGTACGGGGCATTCATTGTCATATCTGGAGACGTAAGACATGCTTTAAATTTTTTCTTGTTCACTCATGTTTGAGATGAGGACTTTGATGAATATGTACACAATAATTCACATAAAAAGTATATTTTTGTCGTTATCAACAAAATTAAATTTAATTTGCATCACATACATAATTTTGGATGTCGTACCTGCGCCCAAAACGTAGGATCACCGTTCACGAAATGACACACTCGCTAATCATCATCATAACTCTGATCGTCCATTTAAAGTTGAGCAAAACAACACCGACAAATGAACAACACTCGTTTTGCCACTTCGATTATTTTCGAGTTCTGGTAATAAATGTATATTGTGCATTTAAATGACTTTGCGAAGTTTGAGACATAACCTGTTCACAGCTATCCGCCATTTTACACACTAAATTTGAAACAGTGAGAATTGAGCGAAATCAGTCAAAACAGTGAAAATAGCGCATCAGTGCCAAATAACTAATTAATATAGTGACTGAATTTCCCTGATTTATTTGTGATTTCCACTGAATGTCGAAAATTCCACTGCTGTAAGTCATGCCACTTGTTCCCAGTTAATTTGCTTGATTCGCCAGTCAGAGTAGCTTATTAACTGACTTTAAGTGAATTTCATATTGCACTGATCGATATCACTGACTCGGATTCAGAGTGCACAGTGCTACGAAGCGACATTTGAACCAGTGAAATTTCGCCACAGCAACATTCAGTAAGCTGCAGCTGGTTTCAAGTGGAGCTATGTTCACTGGCTGTCACTGATTAGGCTCAATGTACACTATCTCAGCTTTAAATTAGTTTAAATACATTCGTTCGCTGTAGGTAGGACTGCGCGCCTCGCACATTGGGGATGGGCTAAACAGTTACTTTCAGATAACGAGTTTCATCGTTCCAGTTCCAAGTAAGTAACACGTTCCAGTAACGTGTTATTTTTTGTAACAGCATACTGTGAAATATTTCTCGCCTGTCCCTATGTTCTGGGATGTAATAATTACGTGGTTCACTGTTACAAAGCAAGGCGTTGCAAGAAATAACATCTGCTCATGGGTACAGTTGTCAAATCAAGACGTTCCGAAAAATAACGTTTACTCATGCGCACCATAGAGTAAAGATGAGGTAGACCGATTATTCGCCTTCTGCGCATGTACCCAACATTACCTTCCCGAATCCTACACAACTGTCAAAGTCACATGGTCAACAGTGATGAACGTGTTTGTTTATATTTTAATTTTTAAATGACAAGCACTATTATATTAATAAAATACTTTTGCCTGTTAAAATTTAATCAAACTGCATTGCAAATTGGTTAGAGTAAGCATACATTCATCTCAAAGCATTTGTTTACAAATCAGTTTTCTGACCTAAAATCCAAACCACGCCATTTTAGCTAGCCGTGTTGGCATAAAAGCAGCTCAATGTTAGAACACGGAAATTGGTTGTGCGCAGCCAGCGAGATCGGTCTACCTTTTATTTAGTCTATGATGCGCACTGTTGAAAACCGAAACTTAAAATAAATAAATAAATAAATAACTTTTACGCATGCGCAGTACTCAACCGTTGGTTTAAGTGTGGCGATCCAAGACGTTCTTAAAATAACGGCACAAGCGATGTAACGTGTTACTCGTGTAACACGTTAAAATTGTAACAGTTTATTATAACTGTTACGTTAAATAATGCCCATCTCTATCACACATCTCCCTGCTGGAGTGTAGCGTGGTCGTTCCGCGCGGGGCGAGGGGGTGTTGACCACGTTAGTAGCGTGCACGGCCGCGGGGCGCGCCACTCACGAAACTCCCCGAAATAAAGGATTGATAGGGATGGGGAGGGGTGGTGACTGGGGGTAGGGAGGGCGAGTCAATCAAACTTGTAGCATCCTTAGCTCGTGCTCCACGCGATGCGGTCTTCCCCTCGGCCCTCCCTTCCGGAATTCCATTTCGGAACCAATCCTCCGTCACTGCACTCACAAGGCACAGAGATAAAGGCTGGACTAGAAAGGCACATTGTGGGCGGTGGAGCGGGGAGATTCGCATTCCGCTCATCGAGGGAGGGGGAGAGACAACGAGTCGGAGACTTACCTGAACCTCCTGTGCCCGGGGGAGGGGGCAGGGTTTCCAGCTAGCAAACAGAAAGCGAGAAGGTTCAAAGGGAAGACAAAGAGTTCCCAAGTCGCAAACACAAGGAGCATGCATTAATTCTAATTTATTTGAGGTCGGCGTGGGGAATTGCAAGAGGGGTTGCGCACGACCTAAAAATTAATACTAACTTCGCGTGGAGGAGGGTGCGGTTTCTTAACGGGCGAGGGTGGAATGAGGGTTTGGAACTTCTTTCTTCCACGCGCGCGTTCTCGGTGGCGTCGTCGTCTTCGCGAGATTACCTCAGGTAAATAACCGCGCGGAGAGAGACTGGTTGCGCTCTCTGCCCCTTCATTTCCTACCTAGTCGCGCGTCCTTTCGGGGACTTTCCGTGACCAGAGCTACCATACCACTCTAAGTTCGAATCAGTGGGAAACAACTGATTCGCAGTGAAATTCAACTGCTCGAATCAGTTAAAATGGCTCCACTTTAAACCAGTGGCAAACCACCTATTGTTTCAGTGAAAAAAATTATCTGATTTAATTAAGTACGGGCGACTACAAATATTGTTGTTATTGAATGTAGCCAAAATATTACGTGAAATAAACATACTTACTATAGTTTACTATTGATATTGTGCAAGGATTGGCCTCACACACCCGTTCCACTGCGACCCTTGACCTTTTTTGCTTGCGGATTTCGCCACAGTTGTAAGTGTCTTTTGTAGTTGTCACGTTAGACCGACTAGTTAACAAGTTTCCAGTCACATACACGCGACAAGCAATCTGAGGATCTGCCGCGGAGGGGCCGCGGCGCGAACCCGCGACCCTTCGATTACAAGTCGGCCACCCTACCCCTGAGCTATGGGGGCAGGGATAGCAATCTGCGCTACCACGCCACCACAAAATATAATTCATAGTTTCGCCACGAAATCGTGAAGATTTAAATCGTATACTCTTACTTTTCGTTTTTGGTTTAATTGGTACCGTTAGGATTATCGAAACGAATAGTATATATTAGTGCCCTCCCTTCATCACATTATATGCAGTTTAAACATTCAAGCAGAGCGCTGTGACGATTACATGAAAATGAAATGAAAGACGGAATGAAAGACTGAGTGTTCATATTACCTCATCAAATAATGTTTTGAAAGACGAAACGATTTAAGAAAGTATTTTGTATTGGTTTTATTAGTTAATTCGTTATTATCTAACTTGATGCGCTTTGTTTAGCTGCCATTTTTTAATGTTGTTTGATGGCCATTTTTACACGCTGTTTAAATGTTCCATCAGTCAAAAATAAACTACAAACTAAATAGTGAAAAAAATGACTGATGCATCAGTGGAAAATATCACTGAATCAATAAGCCAAAGAAATCTGTCATTTTTTCACTGATCACATTTTTCTGACAATTTTTATGGTATCTGTACTAATTTTTCATGAGTTCTTCGCGTTGTACAGTAAGGTGCAGTGCTCCATAGGCAGTTGGTTTATTCAACCTTAACCAGAACTCGAATCAAGAACACCTCGTGCCATAATACAGCGTGCAACCAACTGAATTACGGAGGTATGATTGCCTCAGAAAACCTTGAGCGCAGTCTTTCCCTGCCAGCTTAGAATTCACGTTAAACATGTGGTTGATTTCATTCCGTTCAGCAAATTCAAGTGCAATTCGTCGCAATTCTACAAGAGTCACTCCATAAAACACTTTACACGACTTCAAAAAGGTGAGAACACAGTTATTTTTCTTGCTCTGCACTTAAAACCTGTTCCCCCCCCCCCCCCCGTGCTAGGCCCACCCAAAAGTCCTGTTCTAAGTCGTTTCCGTAGGGTCGCTCCATGAATGCCGTGAGTTTTTCCAGCAGCTCTAATGCTCATTCCAGTCCTTACATCTGCTATAGCTGATGTTAAACTCTCCTTTGTCCATGTCGCTTTATTGGAGGTGAGTGTGTTTGCGAACCATCTATGTAAACAAAAAAGTTAAATTTGGAGTGCTAGAAAATACAACATTGAAATGTTTTCAATAATGTCTCATCAATTATTGACATTGAATAAATACATGTTTATGCTCGGAAACCACACCTCTGCTTTAAAGGAACACAGTTTTCCATTATGGAACTTTAGGGGCAATGGTACGCACAAAGGCGGTATTCAGACTCACCGGAGGGTATTCGGACGCAGGTGTGTATCATTGCCCCACAACACGCCATTCTATAAACGAAAACCTTACTGCAATTCTACACGAGAAAATCTATAAATGAAAATATGGAACAAATACTTCGAAAACAGCACGATAACATCAATTTATTTGTTGCATTAAAAAATAATTATTTGTATATGACAAGAATAATATAGTAAAATATAATACTAAGAAAATATAGAAATACTAAAAATTCGTTTTTCTTCAACAGCCACGATACTCTGGATCTACCCTAGCCCTGGAGTTAACTTTCTAATGCGTCCGCTAGATCGCACCATGTGGAGTATAGATGCACTGACAATAAAGACACTGCTGGATGAAAGATTAGTTTTCAAGATCACATTAACATATATTATAACTACAGTAATTGTTTTAGTATAGAATTAACAAAGAAAAGTGAATATTAAGTAATTCAACTCTAATAATTAGTTTATTTTTCAAAAGTACACGTCGTTCACAGAGAATATAAAATGTAAGTTTGTACTTAGATACTGTAACTGCTCAACACAGCAATTTTTGTGTTTTGTAAATGTGGGCCTTTTTTTTGTATACAAAATGGATAATGGATATATCTTATTTCAATACGTATGTTGTCTTTGAAAAATAGTTCCCTCTTGCATACTTAACTTGAAAAAAGTCAATTAAAATGTGTGTACACCATGAGTGACTTATGTGTTTGAATGTTGACCTTTCATATATAATGTATTATTATGTAAGGCCTGTTGTTGTGACTTCAGTGAGTAAACAAAGCATAAAAAATACGAATAGACCTATTCGCATGCATTCAGTTTTATTTGTGTGGAAAGCGCGGGATACCACTTGTCGGTAGCATTGATAAAGCGCATATTGGGCTCAAAATTTTTTGCACCGCCTTCAATTCGCTATAACGGGAAAGCTATCTCGTCTACAACAATAATGCTCTGTATATTGTGCAGTAATAATTTTTTATTAAGTTTTTATGCAATTTATTTTACCGTACAAGCAATAGTAACGGATATAAGTAAATCAGAAACATTTTTGTTCATCTTTTTACTGAGTGCTGCAGCGAGCATAGCTCAGATCCAGTACGACTGTTGACACAAGTATTATTCTTTACATTGAAATGAAGTTCTGCACCAAAAATCATCTCTCTGCGATTTCTCCGAAGAAATAGTCTATAGTGTCTGGACTACTAGATGTCGGAGTGGAGATGGACGACGTCACGAGAAACTGCACGCTGGCGGACTCTAACTTACTTAGACTAATGCACTACAGTTGTTGTTAATACGACTTATAATATTGTTTTTAATTGATTAATTAAATGACATACTGATAACAGTTTACTATTAACGTTGAGATCTGGCTGATTATGAGCGAGATCACGTTGTGAATACACACTGTAGAGATTTTTGTAGTATTTCAAATAAGCTGGGAATTTAAATTCGGTTAAATATTTCACTTAGACCGCCATCCCGTATGAAACTGGCCGCACTTAGGCACATATAACAATTTAGGGAAGTAACTCACCCCATCATTATTTTTGTAAAGGTATTAAAACTGTTTTCAATAGGCTGTTCAAACGTATTTGGGAACTTTTAATATCCCTACATACTATATATTTTTAGTTTTCATTTTTAATCCATCTGATGTACCTCAAATGAATAGTGCTATAAGACTGAGCACTTTAATCACGTTATCCAAGTGAAACTGTGGAACTCTCACACTCTAAATCTGAATCAATGAGAATTTAACTGTCAAATCAGTTAACAGCGCCTCAGCTATTAACCAGTCACTTCAGTCAAGTCAAGTGATGAACTACTAAAAAAATGCCAGTTTTCCTTCAGTTAATGATTCAGTGACATTTTCCACTGATACATCAACCATTTCATTACCTTTTTTTTTAGTTATTTGTTTTTTATTTATGGATGAGCTTAACAAGGCGAATAAAATTAAATAACCCACTAATAAATAAAACCCATAAAATATAATTTTTGAAAAGTGAGTTTCGTCTTTTATAATACAATTTTATGACGCTACATATGCAGTCAGTCTTTTATATAGTTTTTACACCTTTAATTTCGTTTTCAAGTTATCATCATAGCGTTCGGACTGAAGGTTTAAACTGCATTCAATGCGGATAAGTGAGTGCATTATTACATACTTTTAATTTAAGCAGGCCTAATGTTACCCATTAAACCAAAAAAACAAAAAGAAAGGCCATACAATTATAAAGCTAAATATTTTTGATTATATTAGTACGCAAATGTCCCCCCTTACTCTCAACGTTGGTTTGTTAGCACGATTTGTAAGGTGATGGGTTTGGAAACGGGATACTGTGGATTCAATTCCTAGACTCGGCGAATTGTGTTAAATTGCAAAATATGAACGGTGACCATCGGAAATATGTTTATTTCTCGTAACGATATGGCTAAATTCAATAAAAATAATATTCAGCACGCCGCGCGCGGTTGGCTGTCACGTATTCAATCAGTGTAATTGTTTCATTGAAATTACCAGTGGTTTTCGACCAATTTTGAGAGGAGTCATATTCACTGATTCGAGTAGTTGCATTTCACCGATTCGAGTTTAGAGTGTAGGGGTGCAAACATTTTACTAATACACAAATTGATATAGGTCGTTCACTATTAAATGGGCACTTATGAAAGCCCTACTTAAGTTCTACTTTTATGCACATAGTGTATTCTCGCACCTAATGTATAATTAACATTGCCATGGACATCGTCACTTTATTCATGCGTCGGTCAAGTGCAACTGTGAAATTATTAGAAAATAAATATTTTGGAAATCTGCACATTTTTACAATTCGATGCATTAAAAAAACAGAAAGTGAAATAAATAATTTAAGTTATCACAAATATTTACCTGATACTTTTTATTCGACGTTAAGATATAAAACTACTTCCTATTCAACGTTACCAACTTTACTGGGCGCATGCCATTCAGTTTGCCCGTTAAAATACATGCAGGTAGGGATAGTGACTTTTTTCTAAGGTTGAGTTCAAAAGTGCTCACTTCATCGTGAATAGTCTTTACACTAATGTATACAAAACAAGAAACGCTAACTCCGATGGCTATAAATTTAAACATCACTCTCTCAGTACACGGTAAAGTGTTAGGAACTGTTTCTAACATAAAACGCTGCCAACTTAACTTGTAGGGCGCATGCCATTGTGCACTGTGCACGGTACCATATATGTAGTTGACAGGCAATGATTTTTTTTCAAGGATTCGTTTGGAAAATATATATTTATATACAGCAACCATGACACAGATGTAAGTGCATAGTTATAAAGTAAGAGTTATTTTTGTAGCCAACAATAAAACAATGAAATGACCTTTCCTAATTGTTCCTTTCATCATATTTCCACCTTCCTGCTGCTTTATTAATATAACCATTGCAATGTGTTGAATAAACACAGTGCATACATTTCACCACCCTCGAAATTTAATGCCTGATGCTGCAATAAGATATATTTATTAGTGGTTAACGCATGTTGGAAGGGCCTTAAAAAGTGCCCACTTTACCGTGAACAGTCTAAACTGGTGGAAATATCCTACTGTTTATTCAACACGGCCTAGAGGAGTTACGGCCAATACCAAACGAGTTCCAAAAGAGTTTCACATCATGTTCGACCCACTGAGGAGTAAAATTGGCTCCAAGCAAAGGTAGCTTGCTGTCAATGCTCAAACTGCATTGGCTCGGTTACGTATGCATACGACCTACGTTGGCGATGTCACTACATAGTTAGCTCCGAACACTAACATACCGTGTTCTATAAACGGATTAGAATTTGGCAGCGTTATTAGCGGCGAGTTTAGTTCCTTAAGTGAAAAGTCCTCTACCCACTGAACATTTTCTGATTGTTATCAAAGTGAAAAAAAAAAAAAAAATTGGCGTAAATTCCAATTCAGTTCACACCAGTACACATACCTTGTAGGAAAAATCATTAATTTGCAGCATAAGGTGACTTTCTGGCAGAAAATAGTATAAAATGCTGTATGACCAGCACTTTACAATATATAAACAACATATACATACAAAATTTAATTTTTTTTTCTAAAAATTAGATATTATTTCCCAGATATGAGATGAAAATACTTAGAATTAAAACACAAGTTAAACGAGATAGGTTTGTGCTGGGCTATAGACTATTCACGGTAAAATGAGCACATTTGAAAGCCCTCCTTAAGATCTACTTGTATGCACGTTGTGTATTCTTCAGGCTTATATAAGAATAACATTGTCATTGGCATCATCACTTTATTCATGCGTCGGTCGAGCGAACATGTGAAATTATTATGAAAGTAAATATTTAACAAATCTGCTAATTTTATACTTCGATGGATTATAAAAAACAGAAAGAGAAAGAAATAATTTAAATTATTAGAAATGGTTACCTGAAACTTTTTATTAGACTTTAAAATACAGAGCTACTTCCCCCTCCATCGTATCAACTTTACTGGGCGCACATCACTCAGGGCGCCCGTTAAAATATATGCAGATACGGACAGTGACTTTTTTTTAAGGCTGATTTCTAAAATTGCCCACTTTATCATGAACAGCCTTTGCATAGGTACGTAGTACTGCAGCGTAAATAGCATGTCGAGATTTATGTGGGAGGAATTGGCCGACATGCATTTGATGTACGGTGTGGCAGGCTGCAGTGGGCTGAAAGCACGTAATGTGTACCAGCAGAAACACCCGAACCGAATGACTCCTCAACTTGGGATGTTTATCGCAGTTGTATAAGGCAAGGAGGTACATTGACCAACATAATAATTATCCTACTATGCAGTTTTTTGGTACTGTTGGCTCATTTGAAATTTATGCAAACTATATCACGGCAAAGCACGTTAGTACGCATTATAATGCCAAAACCTGAACCAGAAAGCACCAATAAAATAAAACACTGAGGTGTAAAATTTTAGGTGTTTAATAGTTCCTTAATGCTCTGACTGAATTACAGGTCAGAGTTAGTCAGAAGGACGTTGCAAATTAACTATCTTTTTCTAAGTGACTCGCATGTGGGAGTCTTGTCGGATGATGCCGCTGGTCGGCCGGTTTTCTCGGGGATCTCCCGTTTCCTCCACCTTTCCATTCCGGTACCTCTCCATACTCATCTCACTTCACCGTCATCGGCTCTCAAGACCTCGATGTTAAGAGCCGCCTAAATCACTCTACATTTCTAAGAGACGCTACTATAAGCTTCTACCCAAAGCTATCCCTACGACGTTCTCACCACTGGAAAATGTCACTACTGCAGACGATTATGCGAGGGTCTAATCTGATATTAGCTGACAAGTCTTTCTTCTCGTGACGGTGAAACACGCCAGAGTCCGCGAGCTGGCAGGCCCGGCATTCTGGTGACGACACATAGCACAGCACCCACCTTGTGGAGTCCACGCTTTTATAACGTCCTGCTGTCCACCTTTATTCTTACATGTTCACACTCTTGACTACCCAAGTTTTCTTGTGGCGATGCCTTCTTCTTTCCTTCATTTATGGCCGTATCATGCTTAATCGTAGCGTCCGTAACATCACCTCCTTGGCCAAACTGGAGGCCGTTCTCGACCGACTAGGGCATGGCAGAGAGTTGGAAAGATGGCAGCAGTAGTGACAGGAACCACTAAGCTCGGTGATACCATCCATCGGGACAGCCTGCAGCGGAGCCACTTATTTCCTCGCTTTTATGGTTGCCGCGGAAATACGGCGAAGTGGGTGACTAAAACAGTCTCTAAAAATCCTTTGCTCCTAGCTAACGTGTCAGTTAACTTTGGGTAGCTGCAGTGATTCAATATTCCCCGTGTACACTCTAAATTCTAATCATTATAAAACCACTGATTCGCAGTGAAAAATGGCTCCACTTGGAATCAGTGAAATCTTTCACATCACTATTCCATTCAGCATAGTTTGTACACTGAAACGATCAGTTTTTTTTTTCACTGATTCAAATTTAGAGTGTAGTATGGTTTTACAGTTGTGTAAAAATTATGAGAACAAGTAATTGTCTTAAATAGACATGAAATGTATACAAGTTACACACTGTTCGTTGCAGCGGCCATAACGTTATTCACAATACAAGATTTTTCCCACTTAAAAGTCCGCTTTAGAAAAGTCGGCTCAATATCGGATGCTTACCATATGTCTACCTCCGCTTGTTTAAAGTATTGCCTTTGTGATAGACATTGTATTGTAGGCGCTAAAAATATCGTGTGTGTTGTAAAAGGAAATGGAGTTCCTTGGTACTTGCAACAAGAAAGAAGACTTTTTTTTTGTTAAGTAGGACGTACTGCTCAATACAACAGCATCAAACTTCTATAAAACTTGAAGGCAAAACAATAGTAGTGGGGAGTTGGATAAAACAGGGTACTTGGTGTATTAAAGCTCATAAGGTCTCTAGGTATTAAACCAGCGTTATTAAACTAGAGGCAATGTGCAAGGTACTAAATGATACGAGCAGAGGTAGGTAGCAGCACTATTTAGCGGAAATATCAGCAATACTCTGTTTTACTCGACCACCTGGTTTTGTTCAATTCCCCCTATGCAATTGGAAGATTTGCCGCCTCTGTTTTGTTTATAAAGGTGGAAGTTTTTAGCGTCGATTTATCATAGTTTCAAGATCTCCATAACATTACAGATTATTCACAGAATCGTAGTTTAACTCTACGCCGTTTCCATTTTTTTCTAATACTGTTTATAAACTGGATTTTCAAGTACGGACGGAGTTGGGCTAAGCCATAAGTTGCTTTACATATGCCTACCTCATTTTCCACTAGGTATTACCTCCCGAAATATGTCGGGTGAGTTTCCGAACAGTCTGAATAAAGCAAAAAATTTATTAAAAAATATTGAAAAGCTTTCCTCGCAATTAACTTATGCATTGATTAACACGTCATATTCAGTGAATGGTAAACATTTCTGGTGCACTACATTGATTGAAATGATGGCAACTTATCTCTGTAGGCTGCTCATGTTTAAGTGAGTGTTTTTGAAAGCTTTGCTTAATTAAGATACTTTTTTCTCCTCCTTTCCTCCATACGTGAAATTTACAGTGCCATTAATTCTAATGGCTTTATTCATGCGTCAGTCTAGTGAAAAATCGAAATTTTTAGGAAATTAATGTTTTACTGGTATGTACTATAATTAGAGACGCTGGAAAATTACGAAAATGTTTTGAGCCAACGTATCTTCGATATAAATCTAGCTAGTTTATATTTGTATGACTGAATTATCGGGTTTTTTGGTCGGCTAACTTATTTGCAGACAAATCACAAACGTTCTGCTTTAGACTATAAGAATCCTAATCAGCCCAATTAAATTGTATAGCGGCTTCATACATGCCGGACAACCATAAAGGAAAGAAATCTATTTGGAGTGCGTACAGTTAATTTAATCCCAGGAAACAGAAAACTTTTCCAGCGATAAAACATTGTCTCTAACTATAATGCGTGTAATGCAACAAAAAGTGACTTTATTTGCCAAACATGTTAACATTACACTCGCAACACAACATCAAGTCCTTGAACTTAATTCGCTGTCAACTTAACAGGGAGCTTGTATGTCACTGCGTACGATGACATATACACAGTAAAGTGGCAATGATTATCATCAAAGGTTGCTTTCAAAAGTTGCTCGCCTTACCGTGAGCATTTAACCTATTGAAATCCTCGATTCAGAAATGACTGGCATGGTGGCTAATTTTTTGTTGCGGGTTTCCTGCAGAAAGTGTCGCACGGTGTAGTTCCCACCATCTAGAGCGGCGAGGATGTAGCTCCCACCATCTAGAGCGGCGAGGAGTATCTGCTAGGATGAAGGAAGTTGGCCGCCGAAGGGAAGGGTAGGGGCAGACCGTATGCTAGCCGCGGGGCCTCTCCGCTGGGGAAGGAAGGTTCGCCAGCTCTCTCGGCGTTGTAATTGCGAGTGAAGACTCGAAACACTTGGACACGTACTGGAGAGAGAAGCAGGCGCATTCTCGCCGGTAATTGGCAGATTGTCCCGCTAAACGTGCCGGCTGGAGGCATCCTCCCCTCCCCCCCCCCCCCGACCTGCTCGCTAACACTCCAACACTCCACTAGCGACTCGCAGCTGCAGCGGAGGCTGCGCTAACAAACACTTGGGCGATCTTGGACGCGCTGCTCCTACGCGTGCTCAACATGAGCTGAGCCGCACACGAACATGGCAATACACTATTCACGGTTTCGCCACACTTTTGAATTAAACCTTTGAAAAAATCACACCATATATGACGTGTTTGGTTATTTCCTAAATATGTCACGTGTCAGAAGCGTTTTATACTTCTGTTAACATTTAAGCGCCTTATTTTGGTTTTGTTGAAATTTTATATTTTATCTACAAATTTTATTTCATTTACAGTTAGTATTAACGAAAAAGTGAGTAAATAGGCATGTCGGTAATGCCTAGAACGAAATAGTTCTTATGAAAATTACTATTATACTGAGTGTGCATGAATGCGGTGCGTTGTACCTTTGGTGTAACTTTCTGGACTCGGTTACGCTTTGTTTGCATGGGGCGGAGGAATATCCTGAAAGCAGAACTTTAGCAGGGATTCAAGAAAGTTGATAGTAATCGTAAATGGACTGTATATTGTACCCCAAAAAATTGTTTTGGTCGGGGTACAACATAGCTACCGTAACAGCCCAACAATTTATTACTGTCACACCGTCTAGTATCTTAAACAACAATCTTAATTAAAGCGAAATCACCTTTTCTCAGTACTGTATTTGGATTTTTTGAAACAGTTAATTTTTCGCTTTTTAATGATGTTAAATTATATTATAACCTTCTCTTTGCATCTGGAGCATGAATAACTCGATTTGTTGTCGGCTTAAGAATAATGAAGAATTGTTTTGCGAGAAAGATAACGAAATGCCCAGAATAAAACAAATTTTTTTCTTGATATACGTTTAGAATAGTTTGAAATGTATTCTTGTTATCATTCTGCCAAACGAAGCATTTAAGTTTCACAAAATAACAACAGATTCCATGCTATAATATGCGCCGATACTGACAGATGTATGTTTATGTAAAATAATTACTTTCACATTTAGAAATAGCGCTCTACTGTATGAAATGGAGAGCCAACACACCCTTAATAAAATACGTGCTCATATTCATTTCGCATTAAATTTGAGACTCTGACATGTATCCTTCCCCCACCAAAATTAAAACTGCTCATGAGCCACTGCGATGAGATATTCTGCCGCATGTCCTCTGGCCCTTCGCCACGACGAAGACTTTCCAGTTGATAAAAGTGCTGTCAAAACCATGGCATTAAAAGTGACAAGGCGTTACTTTTGTGATATAATTTCCTTTCCCACTGATTTATTGCCTCAACAAAATATAATATTTGCAGTTGTTTAAGAGAACAGGAGCATAAATTTACGCCAAATACCTACACCAACAGAATTGTAGAAATTTTGAAAGGCAACATAGAATAACGGAAAAATGGAAAAACCTTCGTAGGTTTTTTCGAACATTCTAAACAACTATTTTACAATATTGTTGCATTTATCTAGTCAAATATATTGCGCCGTGATAACACATAAAAGTTTATAGTGCCAGAAATAGCTCGGCAGAAATAAATCGCTCTGGTGAATGGTATCTTCATTACACAATAAATCGGCCCGAAAAAAGGCAACAGTTAAGAAGCACGTATCTGTGTAAAATGTTTTGTTCCAGTCACATTTTTTTTACTAGTCTCCTAGGAAAGGATTCAGTTAGTGTGGAGACTCGGAAACTGATTATTGAGCAGTTAACATGATAAGACAGGCCCCTTTCACTCCTGTTCTACTCTATACCGCAACGATTGTGTAGTTCTTAATTATTGCTACTGGTTTCGAAGGAGAACACAGTGTACTTTCCTGATTTGAAAGAAATTATATAATTACGTCAACGCTTAGTTCGATGGGAATATGTCATCTAATATTCCTGAAATTCACCATTTAGTGGCATTGATTTCTGACGCCTTGTACCTTATATTTGCATACAGGCCTTGCATCACACCGCACAAAGGACCATAAAAGGAAATTTTACTAATCCAAGTTTCATCATCATCCCGTGTTTATCAGATATGTAAACACCAATCCCGAAATTGAATTAAAACTTGAGAAATACGAAACAGTTACAACAAAACCGTCACCCATAACATAATAATTGATTCTAGGATATATGAATAAATCTATGACGATTTCTCGTCCTTATGCAAGTGAACTAGTCATTACAACTAGCGAAATGTTCTCGCTGGAAATTCAATCATCAAGGTTGTGTTTCCTGAGTTAGGTAAACAATTAGTTGATACCAAGGACTTGTAACTTGACAAATCGCTGATAGTCAGTAAAATTATCCACAATCTTATTAGAATTCGGTCAGTGAGATTTCAGTGATTCAATTTAACAGGCCTTAACTTAGATTGCTTGAAGGTAACGTTTCACCAATTTGGAAATCACTTTTTTTTTCAGCTTTAAATAGCAGTACGCGAAACTGTGTATCCTAAACCACTGAAGCCTTCGAAGTGGAGGAAGGAGCTAAATTATAAAGAACGACCTTGCAGCACATTTGCGACGAATTGCCAACCTCGTGAAGATGAAGGTCCCTCGCCTAACTATTGTTTAAGAGGGTTTGCAATGTGCATCTAACAGAAGCTACTATGCGTGTTCTTCTTCCGTTTCCTTTCGAAAAGAGTTGTATAGGTTGTTCACTGTAAAATGAGCACATTTGAAAATCCTACTAAGATCTACTTCTATGCAAGTTATGTATTTTTCTACTTTATGTAAAATTAATATTTCTATGGGCTTCATCACTTAATTAATGCGTCGGTCGAGTAAAAATGTAAAATTTTTAAGAAAGTGAACACTATACAAATCTGCTAATTTGACACTTTGGTGCATTAAAAAAACAGAAAGCGACAGAAATAATTTAAGTTATCGCAAATGGTTACCTAACACTTTATATTTGACGTTAAAATAAGGAACTATTTTCCATTTATCGTTACCAACTTTACTGGGCAAATGTCACTCAGTGCGCCCGTTAAAATATATGCGTCCAGAGGAAGTGACTTTTTTCTAAGGCTCATTTCCAAAGTGCTCACTTTATCATGAACAGCCTTCGGATCTGCTTTCCTATGCTGAAGCATAGCTCATGAATGCGGAAGAGGAGAGCAACGTGTCTCTGTGGGAATAGCCTATCGCTGCTCATCTCCACAAGGTCCAGTCATCCCGTGTGGCAGATTACTCATTTCATCGCCTTCAACTGGCGGCCTCTTTGTTTACAGGTCAGCATTCCTGAAATAATTGAAGTACAAGGACAACCACATCCAATGCAGCTCTGGAATCGACTGCACACTGTCTAAATTGCCATAAAAGTATGGTTTATATTGTATATGAAATATGGATCCATATGTTTTGCGAACCCGTAAAATATTTCGCTATAGTTTGCTTATTTTAATGTTTTTAAAATCAATTAACGAACATTTATTTTTAATAAAATTTCGTATTTATATAGCGTATCCTTTATAGCGTACCCTTAAAAAAAAAAAAACACGTTATACATTGCTACAGTAAAAATTTAGCGATAATGTTTACACATATTTTTTATGGTTTATTTCTGCGCTTTCATTTAAGCCACGAAAGTAATCATTTTTAAACGTACTGAGATATCTGTAAACCAAATAATACATTTTATTTGAGGCTGTTTTGTTCACAGTACATCAATGCTGCTTTAATTAAAAGAGACGGCTAGAGAAACATATGTTTGCCGTTAATAGGTGTTTTAGTTATTTTTTTTTGTGGCAATATTATCTTAAATTATAGCCAAAGAATACACATTATTTCAACGACTTTTATTCACATTAATTTATTCGTACCGAAGATGGCGGATTAGCCATATTAAAGGTTTTATGCTGTCCATTGAAAATTTCAGTACGTAACTGTTGTCTTAACGTAGGCATTCATAAACAATTGTGTAGTCATGAAGCTACAAGTCAACAAATTTACAGTCCTGCAAAATTTTAATGCAATTCTGAAGTGCAGTGGTTCTCCAAATCACTAACCTCTGTTATTTCCTAGAGGTGACATTATATTTCAGCCCATATTAGTACATAACACATAAAGTATCTTTCAAAAGTAACTAAAAACAGTCGGGTATAGTGGTCTGGTAGTGAGGGTTCGAATTTCACATGCATCACATATAACAAATATAATTTTGAAATTTTTTTTTACATCTTTCTTATTTACTAATGACGATTATTATTCAGATCGTGAATATTCTTTACAGTTGACGTGACATTACAAATAAGTCTGCTGAACTATTGTTACGATCAATGTTATAATTATAGATATAATTATCATTATTATACTTAGAGATAACAGAAAAATTATATCTGTGGCAAGCCTATTTTCAGTGGTTCATATTTAAACAACTTTTTCTTACAGGTGACATTTCACGTGCTCCGAAAAATACAGCGTTTTAACAATTTAACTGAAATGAATGTAGGTCTACATAAAACAAACTATCAAAAAGTTTAGCATTATATTTTATGTTTTCTTGTAAAACGTGATTACCGATGAATTCGTAATGTAAGTATATTTATATTTGAGTTAAAAATAGGCTCTGACAAACTGATTTATCAACAAATAAATAGGTAAATACTAGCAAAATATTTTACTGTTTTACAGTAAGCAACATGAAATGCTAATTCAAAGCTGTTACATATACTGCCCAAAATTGTCTTTCATATGCATAAAATTCGTACTTTCCTGAAAATTTTTGGTAGTGTATGCAACAGCTTTGAATGAGCTCTGCATGTTTTTTGCTGTACTGTCACAGAAAGCTACTCTCCTTTTAGCTGAAGTGCTCGCAAAACAAGTGTTCTTGGTAAGACAAACTATATGCTTACATCAGTTACAGAAATATTACATCTAAAATTGTAATCCGCGTGTATAAAAGACGTTTGATAGAAAATATTTTAATTATTCTGCGTTACTGTCAAACAATAGTGCACTCTATATATGTGATGTCACTCTTAGAAGAATAAAATTGTCAGCGCCCATAGTTTTAGCAAATCCACTTGTTAAAAATTACAAGTACCTCAGTTACAGAAACGAAATATATAAACAGGGAAAAAAGTTCCCCTGATTACCACAAAATATGTGTTTAAATGCAAGGAGAATACTTTACTTATTTAATAGTTTATGTGTTATACTTTAAAAAGTAGTTCTTCGTTTGTCTTCTCACCATGTATTAAACCGCTACATAGCCAATTGTTCGTAAATGATTACATTATTTTCAGTTCACCCCTGGTTTTATCATGGTGCCTGTTGTTTACTTTTGTGTTCACCAATATGGTATAGCGGAGCAAATATCGGCGTATATGAAACAGTTCACAAGTCGCCGCTGAAAAACAAAGTCAGGTCAGTACGAGAGTGCTATTTTTTCAGCACTAGACTCTCTCTCTTTCTCTCTCGCTCTCTCTCTCTCTCTCTCTCTCTCTTCTCTCTCTCTGGCCTTGTTCCTTTAGATGTCTAGCCTAGCAATTAGAGTACACTCAGTCCTATCTGGAGTCTTCTACTGTACCATCACATTCTGTTTCTGAGGGCTTTCTTTCCTTTTTTACAAACTCTTCATCATAATTTGTGTTCTGCCCAGAGGCAGGTTTTCACGTGGTATCTCTCCATACTCTCCTGCCTTCTGCCAACCTCTCCAGGTCCATATACTTTCCGCTTCCCTTTATATCATCTATCAACTTGTATCTTCTCCGGCCTATCAATCTTTTTCCACAAACTATTCCTTCCATAGCGTCTGTTAGCAAGCACTCCCGTCTCAATGAGTGTCCCATCCAGTTCTTCTTCCTTTCTCTGATGACTTTCAGCAGTTTTCTCCTCTCATCAACTCTTTCCACGACTTCTCCATTACTCGCTCTTTACACCCAGCTTATCCTCTCCATTCTCCTCCACATCCGCATCTCAAAAGCTTCTAGCCTTTTTTAGTCCTCACGTCTCAGTGTCCACGTCTCTGTCCCATAGAGTGTCACACTCCATACTAAGCACTTGCCAAGTCTTTTCCTCAATGCTTTATCTAGTTTTCCGCATAGCAATCTCCTCTTCCTATTGAACACTTCCTTAGCTACCGCAATACGAGTCTTCACCTCCTGATTACATTTCAAGTACTCAGTTATCGTACTTCCTAGATATTTGAAAATTGGCTGATATTAACTTGTCGTATCTTAATATTTGCCGGTTGCCTTCCTTTACTGAATACCATACTCTTTGTTTTTGATGTATCGATTATCATTCCATACTCCTCACAAGTTTCATTATGATCTTTTAGCATTTTAGTATAGTTCTTTCACTTTCCACTAATGAAACTATCATCGGCAAATATTATACATTCTATTCTCTTTCCGCCATTACGTAATCCTCTTCTTCCATCTAAGCATTTCCCAATAATCTCCTCCAGGTATAAATTGAATAACAAGGACTCGTCTAACGCCCCTCCCAATGCTGATTTCTTCCGACATTTCAATTCCAATCTTTATTCTTACTTTCTGTTGTAATATAGGTTCTGTACTAATCTTCTCTCTTTCCAATCTACTACTTTCCTCTTCAAGATGTCCATCAGATTGTTCCATTGTACTCTGTCAAAATATTTTTCCAAGTCAATAAAGACAGCATAAATTTATTTACCTTTCTCAGTATATCTTTCCCTTGTGATTCATAACACGCCTATAGCATCTCTTGTTCCTTTTCCACTTCTAAATCCAAACTGTTCCTTTTCCACTTCTAAATCCAAACTGTTCCTCTCCAATCCATCTATCTAACTTCCCATATAGCCTTCTATTCAACACTCTTAACAATATTTTAGCTGCATGAGAAATTAGACTATTAGTCTTATGCTCTTCACATTTATTGGTATTCTTTTTTTTTTCAATTGGTATCATTACCGTTGCGAGAAAGTCATCAGGCCATTCCCCTTTGTCATATATATATATATATATATATATATATATATATATATATATATATATATATATATATATATATATTATAACACATAGGTAGACTATCTCCCTCCTTCCCCTGTTTCCTAAACTCTTCAACACGTCTGCTGGCAAATTATCGATTCCACACGTTTTTCTATTCTTCATCTCCTTCAGTGCCTTTTCTACTTCTGCTTCTAAGATGCCATACCCCTTTCTATCCTGTGGTACATGTGCTTCCTCTTCAATCATACTTTTACTTGGTCTTTGATCCGCCTTATACAGACATCCTATATATTCTTGCCATCTAGTCAACACCTCATGTGGTTCTTTGGCTAATGTGCCATCCACTTTTTCTATTTCCATGTTATTCTTCCTTCTTTTGCCTTCAAAGACTATCTCCCTATCCATTCGATGCATCATTTCATACTTTCCCTCTTTCTCCATTTTCTCTATTTCCTCACATTTCTCTTTCATCCGTCTCTCTCTTGTTTATTCAGTTTCTCTTCTTAATTCTTTATTCAGTTTCCTATACATCTTGCTTCCTTCTTCATTTCCCATAGTCTTTCACTTTCTCCGTATTTGGACTCTCTAAATCCTAGAACTTTTTTTTTGGCAGATGTCATGAGTCCTTCCCTTATTTTTATCCATTTTTCTTTTATACGTTCTTCATTTCTGCCTCTTTGGCATTTTTCCATAAACCTGTCTTCCAGCTCCAGATCTGAATTTATGTCTGCTCCAGGGCAACCTTTGGTATTCTTCAGGCTGTTCCTATACCTTTTTTATATCAGGATGTAGTCCAGCTGGTACCTTTCTCTATTCAAACTAGAGGCCCATGTAAAACGTCTCCTTTTGTGTTTTTCAAATAGGGTGTTGCCCACCACTAGTGAGTTTTCTTTGGAAAAGTTAATTAGTCTTTCACCCCTGACATTTCTTGCCCCTAATCTAATTTTCCTACTGTAACTCCGACATGAGATTCATCTGGCGATCACAAATTTTAAAAATAAGATTTACATCAAAATAAAGGAGGAAAATAGATGCTAAACTCAGCACAATGATGTAATGAAAAAGTAATCATTTTGCAAACTACAATGAAGTAGGTGTATATAAACATTTATATGCATATATGTTTGCGACACTGCATATCTAATAAGTTCGTGTCGCACGCCTACAGTCTTTGCAACTTGTCCTTCAAGTATGATGGCATATATTTGTTCTGCAGTTGTACGCCGCAACTTTGAACACAACTATTTGATATAAAAATACGTTTCCGGATATACAGTAAGTGTACAGGGCTTTTGTCTTACTATTGGTACAAAAAAACTATGCCTGGAAGTTGGGCACTGAGTTTCCTAATACGCTGTACATATACATACACATACAAACACACAAGCATATATATATATATATATATATATATATATATATATATATATATATATATTACACACACACACACACACACACACAAGACACCGACAAAAAACACCAGCAGGTGATTCCTTAGGAAAATATAAAACGAAAATGTAAGAACCACGTTTTCCGAAATTGATTATTAAGGCAATTCACCCCTCACGGGACATGTTACTATGATGATAAACGGACAATGTCAGTAGTTTCAGACTAATTCTGACATTTACATTTAATTCACGAGATAAAACGCGCACATAATAAGCGATGAACAATTTAGAAATCTACCTCCTTAACTACACGATGTAACACCGATAGCGCCCGCTGTAGTTTACATGCGCAAAGCGTCGTGTATATTCGTGAATTTAGGTAATTTATCGTGACTGTTCAATAAAACCATTGTCAGTCTTTCATCATAGTAACATGTCCCGTGCCTACCTGTCAGGCCACTCGCTTTCTGTTTCGAATGGTATCGCCACAGGCTTCTCGCAAACGGTTCACCTGAGAGTGTTCGGACAAGACGAACTTTTTTGTTAATGTAGACGTGTTGATTCATAAATTCATGCAATAAATCCCTCACATTTGTTTGTCAACACGATACGTGCAAACACAGCGTTGCAACCCCCATTTCCCCAATGTTAGGGGATGATATTACCAACCACGTTTCTCGAGGTGAACGATCTCCATTATACAAAACACTATTCGCCGATTAGTCATTTAGTCGCAAGTAGTTTCTAAAATATTCAACTTAAGGCATTTCAAAATCCGACTTTTGGGGGCGCACAGCTCCCTTAATAATCAATTTCGGTAAACGTGGTTCTTACATTTTCGTATTATATTTTCCTAAGGAATCATCTTCTGGTGTTTGTCGGTGTCTTTCAGACTCGCCCTGATATAGGCTGTTCACGGTAAAATGAGCACTTTTAAAATCTCTTCTTATGATCTAAATGTATGCTCGTTGTATGTTATTCCGCCTTATGTAAAATTAACATTGCCATGGGCATCACTTTAATCGTGCGTCGGTCTAGTGAAACTGTGAAATTGTTATAAAAGTAAATATTCTACAAATGCTCATTGTTACACACCTATGCATTTAAAAGAACAGGATGAGAAAGAAATAATTTAAATAATAACAAATGGTTCCCTAACACTTTTTGTTCTACAATATATAGAACTACTTTCCCCTCTATCGTTACCAATTTTACTGGGCGAAAGTCACTCATTGCGCCCGTTAAAATATATGCAGGTAGGAGCAGGTGCACTGATCGGTTCCGAATAAAGGGAAGAATGTTCCGAACTAAATTTAGACCAGCCTACTTTAATTTACAGTTACTAATTGCACGAGAGATCGTGGATGGAAACAATTGTTTTCACTGCTACGTGAGCTTTAATTGTTATCATAGATAGTGAAAGTGAATCACGAGAGAAATCGTTGATGTCGGTCGTGTATGCTGTAAAAAAATGAAAATTCTAATGCATTTGTATCCAGTAAAACGAGTAGCTATATAGCTGTTAGACCGGCTAGAAATTTCCACGGAAAATTTAAGCACTCACAATAGATTAAGGATGCGCTTAAAGACATATGGTAATGGGTGTTCGTGGTCTTGTTATAAAGCAACTTTCGTATGAAATGTTTGGTCAGCATTTTAAGCGTTTTTTTTTTGTATTATATAATCTATTCAAATGTAATACCTCTCTTTCACCAAAGCTTTTACTTCCACTTTCGATTAAGGTAACTTTACTCTACACCCTCAGCGTATCACGCCTATCTCGCAATAAGCAGCACAACCGTGTATTGAAATTTTTCAGGATATCCTGGCCTCTACTCTCTTGGCTAAATGGTTGATTCTTAATGTACACTTCAGCCACTAACACAAACTTCTTTGAACATCAAAATCGCTCACTGTATTGAATATAATATTTGCTTAAATGAGATAAATTTTTGAAGACAGACAGCTTCGATTTTTTTTCGTTTCTATTAAGTATGACTTGTCAGGTATGCTGATTATTTCTTACATCACTAAAATTCACAAATACTGCTACAACAGCGTTAGAGTAAAACGTTCGTTACAATCGAAAAACTGTATTAGCAAAATTTTATCGACATGTTTCAGTGGACGGCGGAAGATTGCAACATATTTTGAAGAAATGCGTAACAAACGACGAGTTGATAGCTGGAAAAATTCAATTTCTTTCTCATGATCTATTTAATGGAAATCGATTTTTCAAAGTTGATTCTCTATGACGTAAAAATTTAGGATTAAACCTGTGACATTACTCCTTAAAAATGAAGCCACAATTCAATTACAATATATATTATCAACAATACGTGTGTTTCTCCGTTATTTACGAAGTATGGTCAAACACGATTCTCTGTTGACCCAATGAAAACTAACTGATGAAATGTTGCCATTTGGGGGTAGCACAGTATAAGAAATGCGAAATGAATTCCGCGAAACAAGAGTATTCTGGTATTTTTGTTAAGTATTTTCATTACTGCAGAGAGTTGAAGTTTCCAATTATTTTATTCCGCCACGCACTATTTATTTTAGTACGCCCGACTGATGGCGAGTCGAAAATATTTAATGGGAATGTTGGTTTAATGATATAATAACAACGATATGTTGAGGAGAGGGGGAAATTCCGACAAACGCTGGCGGTTTGATATTTCTATAGTAAAACATCATAGTATTTTTTTCACCCAGACCACTTCTGCACGGAGAGCATCCAATATTTTTTTTTTCCAATTACGGGATCTCTTTTGAAATGTGTTTTAATTGTGTTCGCGGTCCATCTTTCCCGACTGCCCTCCTCTCTCTGTCTTTGTGTGTGTGTTCGTTCTGTTTCTCTCGCTTGCGTCTGGTTTCCCCAGCGATCCCCAGGCAGAGCGCTATTGTGGACCGGCGACTCATTATAATCCGCACGCCCAGATTGACAGGAGCACCCAGCATCCCAGTCGCTAGGGCGTCGAGGGAGAGTCGACCCCCGCTCTCTCATTATCCCATCCTCCGCGGCTGCAGGCGGGACAGGAGGAGGAGGAGTGTGCGATGAAAGGGAGATGGAAACAGCACAAATACGGCCGCTTCGCACGAGGCGCATTTGCCGGGGATTCAATTCGCGAGGGGTGGGGTGGGATGAATTTTCACTCTCGCAATCATTCTTTTTCGGTCAGCTGGGGATACCTCTCCACAACCTGCCGGCCAGGCCATCTTTCTCTTCTCGTACCCCGTCCCCTACCACAAGCCTCCTTTCTCCTCAAACGTACCCGAGGATAACTCGGATAACTCTGCGACCTCCGTCTGTCGGCGACCTATTTCGTCTACGTGGTTAGTACCCTCAGAAGCTAATGTTTGTGTGTATCCTGAAAGTACGTTCAGCTTGTTTATCTTTACGTCGGCATGCCCTTTGGTGGTCTGTATTCGTGATCGAGGCCGTCGTTTTTTTCGAGAATAATTCATTAATTGTCGATAAAGTGCTGGGATATCGTGGTTAATTCATGAACATAATTGACTTTAATTTTCAATTCATTTTCGCAATTAGTAAAGAAATTAAAGTTAATATTTGAAAACAATGATTTTTTAAGTGAGTTTTTACCGACAATTTTATTACAGTGTTTGTGTGTGACGTAACATCTCTAAACAAACAATTCCAGCGAAAAAAAAAGTGTCGAAAATAAACTAGCAACATAATGCATCCAATTTTAACAGCCTTGACCGCGTGCCTACCAACATTCTATTTTACCAACCTTAGAACTCAACACACGGGAAAAAAATTTGAATGCCGGATATGTGTCAATATTTCGCCAATATGATACGATCCTGCAACAGAGATAGTTACAACTTAACGTACTGAAATCAACGATTTTGGTACGTTGGTATGTTTGCAATTTTTTTATATATATACGGATATAACGAATTAGATAGCTCTAAATTATTATCATAAAAGTCACTTCGCATCAATCAATGATCCTGTACATGTCACGAAACTTAGCTTCTTTGGTTGTCTGTACAGAATGATCCTAAACACCGGGTACAAACTTCGTCAGATGGATATGTTATGTACGATGATATAGAAAACACAATACGGCCTCAAGTGATCATTAAGGAAGAGACGCGCCAATGAAATGAGGGAATTAAATTAGCAGTTCGGAAAATTTCATAACTATGTGAGATGAAACAAATTCGTGAATAGTGGTAGTCTGATATGATATCTGCCATCTGTAAACGTTAGACGTGTTGATATCGCGCGTTATTAGGAAACCCGATGGTGCCATGTTAACCAACATAAGTGCTATCCGTGGATGTTTATAATTTGTGATGACGTGTATATTAAAGGAAAACGTCACGTTGGCCATTTCCTTATTTCCGCACGTAATCTAAATTTTTTAAAGTAAAAGACGGCGAAACCAGGTAGAGTAAACTTGAAGAAATACAGGACTGCGTAGCACAGCTTTAGCTTGAAGGGGGTAAGGGGATACGGAAATGTAGCAGCGATAGAAGGAAAGGTTGAAGAAATATTGAAGTGTCCTAATGAAACCAGCATGCTAGTGCCAACTATCGCCACTTATTCAGTATGCGAAAACTGCTCAACTCGCAGATAATCAAACCCTGATCGCCTTGCTTGACGGCTGGCGCGCTAGACAAGCGAGAACAGTTACCAATGTTATTTCCTCTCGCGTTGTGGGAGGAAAGAGGGGATAAGTCACCTGTTACGATGCGGCCTAGGGTTCCTTACCGAGGCCATAGTTATAATCAGGGCAAATTCCATTAGATGTTTGCAAACAGACCCCGAGCCCAGGCGGGAACAACTCTCACACCACGTGACAACGAAGTAGAGCATTAAAAAAGTACAGTACTGAGGACCCGAAAATAATCAAAATTTTGATCAAGCGATGCAGTATGGCGTCTTGTGTTTGTAAAACCTAAGAACTTATCCTTACCTTATCGATGAGCCCCGAGTATTTCGCGGATTGATGTGGCAGCATACTAGGCTTTGCAGTCCTCTATACACACGAGACACTATCGTCTGCGTATTGGTTGCTGCGATCAAGTGAGGCCTTCCTACAGGAATGTTCAAAGCTCAATCACACTACTGCCTACTGCTTATAACTGGCTCACAGTTAAACGGGGCGTGTACAAACAACTTCTATCCAATCGCAGAAGCAGGAGAAAACAACCAGTGTTTGAAGTCTACCTCGCCACAGAAGGAATCCGCGAAATGATCGGTGTTCTACTTATCGAACCTAACTTAACCGAATCTAACCTAAGTTCTATCCATGTTCCAGGATTTTCCTAATTTGCAACATGTCGTCAGTAGCAGGTTGAGGGACATACTGTATGTTATTCATAGATAGGCCTTGCGTTCAGTTCGGCGATTTTCACGTTCACCACTTTGTGTACTGGCCTCTTCACAGCATTATCACGGTATGCATTGAACATGTTTATTGTCGACGTTTACAATAAATGCTGGGGGCAAGTTAAGCTGTTGATTGTATCAATTTTATGCATAGTTTATTTTTTTTATATTTTTATAGTAAACTAGTTTGAAGTCAGGAGTAATACGTGATCCCCTCCGTTACTCTTCGAAACCATGAAAGGTATGAATCCCAAAATATGTGAACATAACACACTGAAAGTAATGTACCCATTCACAAACCAATGACGAATTATCTACCACACTCTATGTACATAGAACGACTTTGACTATTGCCTCTGAGACTACAAGTCATTAACGAAGACACATTCCCAATTAGCTACAGCTCCTAGAGGCAGCCGAGCACTATTGAAAGGCCTGCTTGAAATATGCTTTAATGCACAATGCTTATTCTTCCACCATACGCAAAATTAACATAAGTAGAAGGGGGTGATGGTTTCAGGCCACCTTTGATTAATCGGATTATCAATTTGATATTGAAGTGTTAATTAAATTGACTGAAAGGGTTAATCCTTAATCCGATATTAATACGATCAAATTTTAAAGGGGTAAATTTAATGAAAGAGTTAAATTTATGTAAAGGGTTAAATGTATTAAAAGGGCTAATCTTATTTTTTTCTTGATTTTATTGTTGTACTTCCTTTCATTCCTTTTGTGGGGAGCTCTGTACGATGTTGACGCTGTGGTGCTCTAGAGGTGACTGACGAGACAGGTGGGTAACAATGTAACGTATAGGTGTTGAGTTGAATGCAAGAGTGTGCTAAGGGCAATTTTTTTATTTTTTTTCTGATTTAGATGTGTTTGTAGGGATATTGGTGGTAGATTAGCGAGTTTCACGAATATATTTAACACACAAGAGAATTTAAAAGTGTTTAAACGATTTCTAAGCGTGGTCTAAGTGTCAATTTTATTTTTTGTTTGGGGGGGGGGGGGGGGTAATTGCTCATATACAGTGGTGGGTGATAGGCGACTTGGAAAGATGCGATTTACCTGTTAATAATAACAAACGATTAAATATACGACGACTGTTTCCAAATGCAATTATAAGTTAGAGAATTTCAGAGTGTTCTATGCATGAATAAATTACACACATCGAATGGCATATTTCAAACGACTACGTGAATAAGTGCAATTACATGACTCTCCAGTATGGAATTAAATGTAACATGATATTACTACCCCGAGCTGTATGCTAGCAAAATAATTTACACTAGAGAGAATTTTAACAACATGAATAACATCTGGTGTCGAAAGTGCAAACTCGCTAAACGATGACAATTATGTGAGTGTGGAAATAACAGTCGACAACAAAATGCCCCTATAAATTAAACAGACACAGTAAGAAGATATATATGATGTCTATCGCACATATCTTACACATCCGTCTGCCTGTGAGACTGGCGAAGAGGAACTTTAGAAACATAATTCACATGTAAAAAGGAATTTATTGATTAACACACATACTAAAATTGCACCCCTACCAAAACACATCTGTCCAGCTGTGCGGTTGCTGAAGGAATGACATTAGTATATGATTTGCAGAGACTTATAAGCACGATTAGATACATGGAGCGTGGCCTATGTCTGTCCACCTCGGAGGTCTCTCGATGAATGGCTGGATCATATAATGTCCGCCTGCTTATTTATGTGTAGCGTGGCCAGGATCTTAAAGGTAACTGAGCAGAAATTTAAGACTGATGTAACATATTTCCATACCAAACTACTATGAATGACTTGATTCGTCCTACAAGTACGTAAATGTATAAAAGTGAATTATTTCAAAATAATGTACATACTACAAATATTTTATGTAAAGTTTGGTAAGTAGAGCGCACTTGTTAACACAAATGCGAGTTGAAAATGGTACGAAGTTTCGTATACCAACCTCATAAAAGTGATTCGAATATCCTAAAAAACTTTCGCAATATTGATTTAACACATGAAAAAAAAGATTCCCAATAAAAAAGTTTTATATTAAAATGTGTATATTATAAAATGTTAATCAAGGCTATCACTAGAGATGAAGGCATGTGATCCGCTACTCATGTGCGATGGTTGCCAGACTGGTCTTGCGGTAAACACCGATCGTGGCCTTGTCGGCCGCCAACTGCCTACCCGCCCAGTGTATATGAAGGAACTCTAGTCAAATGTTCTCTGAGCAACTGAAGATAGCGGCGACTGGATACAGGGGTGCAGATGACTTCCTACCACCCTGCACCCCCACCACACCTCCCACCCACATCCTTGCCAGAGCGACGTGTACTGGGATCACTAATCACTCTGCCCTCAATTGTTAAATTGTGTGGCAATGTAACAAGATGGCGACCACTAGTTAGATATGGCCACATCACTTCCGAGTTCCCTGCACCCCCATCCCCAACTCCCACCCCACCCCTCGCCAGAGCAACGTGTCCTGGGGTCATTCACCCATCTTTCTCAATATTCAATTTTTTGCCACTGAGGAAAGATGGCGACCACTGGCTAGAGAGCTTCACATCAGCCCTGCTTGCCTGTAGGGACCCCCTACCCTCCACCCATTGTCCAGAAGATGACTTTATGCGAAAAGAGTATACTTTTCCTAGGTCACACACCCTCACTGTCGAGCCAAGACAAAGCACCCCAAACTCCCAAGCACCAAATTGAACTCTTCCAAAATGTTTATTTGTTTGCAAAAACTAAGCTTTACCCATACATTGTGCACTCTCCCGAAAATCCGCCCTGTCCGGCTCTGTGAAAGGACAAGTTATTCCCCCACCCACCCATTCCTCTGCCTCGCCATACCTGGTGCTGGAGAACATCCTTTAAACCTTTGTGTGCAGGGATGTTTGGAAAATTATCGCATTTATACTCTGAAGTGTTTGGTTTGCTGCAAAAAAATATATTTTAATAACTCCCTCTATTTAATTATTGCACATAATTCTGAGGAATTGTACAAATACTAACTAATCAAGATCTTGGGAAATGAATAATTCATATATATATATATATATATATATATATATATTATATATATATATATATATATATATATATTTTGGAAAAAATAAATAAATCTAACAAAATCTCTGTCAAAAGCATATCGCAGAGGAGAAAGTTTAAAAAAATTCTTGTAGTGAACACAAGTACACTTGCTTCGGAAACCATATTTTTGAATCCTAACCGAATGAGATACAGATTATTTAAAATAAATTACAGACACACACAAACTTTAAAATAACCAAAAAGATTTCAACACTTTAAGCTATCGAAATAAAATTTTACTGAATCCCATAATTAACACAACTATAGTAACTAAATTCACACATTAATAAACTATTGTTTAAAGGGAAACAAATTTATTATCATGTGCTAGAATATTTTAACTACTATTGTATTTTATGTTACAAATGTTAAATATGCGAAAATATAAATATTTCGAAAAATAGTGCTATGAAGACTGTGAGCGAAGTGTAAACCCTGAGTAGATAGATGATGATATCACCTAATAAGCATTGTGGGTTGGGGAGCAGCTAAGCGAAGTACGGGTCTTTGCGAGTTTGTGAACAGGAGGGATCACAGCCGTAGCCTGCCGCAACTTTGTCCATCTTTTTTCTATCCTGTAACAGATGGGTAGCCCATGAGGGATGACCTCGTTCATTTGTCAAGGGAATGCAAGACCCTGGCGAACTGTCTCCATCCAACGAGCCTGTCTCATTTGATACAAGGGCTGCTAGCAATGCTTTAGTTTATACATTTCCTGAACCCATCCCATCTGTAGGAATCTTACAGGCTTCACGCAAAGTGTTAAACACATTTGCTTTCTGACTAAACACTAAATTAACTGATTTAACAATAAAGGCAGATATTGCGTAAATTATATTTCTATATGTATTAAAAATTCCCAGCAAAATCATCAGTGTTTGTTAATAGCCATTAACTGCATTTTACATTTATATTTAAAACTTGTATACTATAAGTACATTATTTATTTCATCTTGTTTTCTCTTACGATGCAAAATCGTCAACTCATTGCGAATATCATAGTCTTTACTGTGTTAAATATTAACAATATTGGTAATTTTACGTAATATTCACACAAACTGATTTCACAGTGAGACAGTATTGTTCGCTTTTATGGAAAGCACTCAGACAAAGCGATTCGCCAATCGTTGCGAACCAACACTCACTTGTTAAACTGACTGAAGGAAAAAACTTTCGAAATATTGACTTAACACATCAAAAAGAATGTTTCCCGATAAAATTGTTTAATATTATAATGCATATATTTGAAAATGTTAATCAAGGCTATCACTAGAGATGAAGGCATGCAATCCACTGCTCATGTGTGATGGTCGCCAGACAGGACTTCCAGTAAACCCCAATCATGACCTTATTAGCCACCAACTTTATACCCACCCAGTGTATATGAAGGAGCTATTGAGATATATATCTGTCTAGTCCAATCTTCTATGAGCAACTGAAGATGGCGGCCACTGGATACAGGAGTACAGATGGCTCTCGATCTCCCTGCACACCTGCCCCACCTCCAACCACCACCCTTGCCAGAGCAATGTGTCCTGGGGTGACTCATTCCTCTGCTTTCGATTGTCAATTTTTTCGACAATGTAACAAGATGGTGTTGACTGGCCTGATACGACCGCATTGCTCCCGAGCTCCCTGCACCCCCATTACCACCTCCCACCTCCAACCCTCGCCAGACCGACATGTCCTGGGGTCATTCACCCATCTTCCCCGATTGTCAATTTTTTGCCACTGAGGCAAGATGGCTACATTTGAATAGAGAGCTTCATATCGGCCCTGCTTGCCTGAAGGCACCCCCTGCTATCCACCTTTTGTCCAGAAGATGACTTTATGCAAAAATAGAGTTCTTTTTCAAGGTCATGCACCCTCGTGGTTGATCCAAGACCAAGCACCCCGAAACCCTCCTTCCCTACAGCCCAGAATGTGTTTCCGGAGAAATAACCACTCCATGCAGCCGTGGCCCCCTCCCCATTAATGCAGAGTTCATTTTCAGAGGGTGTTACACCCTGGTGAAGATCTAATACTGCAAGGACCTGTTGGGGCAAACACCCCCTCTGCCTCACTACCCAAAAACTGTCCTTTCCAACGTGGCGCATATATCTGCCCTCCTCGAGGTAAGAAAGTATTTTTTTGGTTGACTGCCCCTGTCCATGGAGGGCACTATCGATCCAAGGCCACGTGCTACCTCATCTCTTTACAGCACTTGAGTGATGCGTTTACAGATATCTCGGAAACTGGCTGATCTGCGGAGATAAGCAAATACTCAAATTAAACTTTACTTTTAAAACATTTAAACATATGTTAAAAACACATATTCGAAATATTTCTAAATATTTCGGCATATTTCTCGTGTAGTTTTTCCCAGCCTATAATTTTTAGACAGTACTATCATATAGGAAAATATAATATAATCTTGCTAAAGTTTAATATTCCATGGTAAGTAATAATTACTTTCAAATTTATTGTAAACAAATAATTTGTGTGTTTAAAAAAAGCATTGTATATTTTTCAACAGCACAATGTGATTTTTACAAAGTATTTGGGGACAAGGCTTTCTAAAATCCTGTATACAAAGCCAGGTAGCGGATAGTCGAGAATCGAGTGTGTGTGGTGCCAGCAAAACTTAGGTCTCAAGAGACGATGAGGGTGACCCACGCACGGAGTTGGAGCAGAATACTGCACAAACGAAAGTTAGGAGCACGTTGGCTGGGAGTTTGGGTTGCGCGAGCAAGCAGGAGATGTGTATGGTGCAAAGCAGACGAGTGAACAAGAGAATTATTCAGAAAGGTATCGCTGCCAACATAGCGCCCCACTATCGATACCCACCCACTTACATCCGCTCGACAACCTTCCCTTCATGTGCAGAAATGTATTCCGATAAATTAACTATCACTCTACATTAATGAATTTTAAAAACCCATCAATTATGTTACAATTAAATAAAAAGCATGAAATAACATAAAACTTAAATGAGAAAAACATATTCCAGAAAACTTTATTCACATTATAAGAAATATACAGTGTTACAAATACATTCTAAATAACATTAATATGGAATCGTGCCCCAAATGCATTTAAGCTGTAAAATTCCAAAAATTTAATCCCGATTCCAATAAATGTAACATCAGAAACACTCAATTACGTCTCATTTAAAAGGAATCAAATACAACGGAATACCACTCAAACACAATGAATTACAATACCTACCAAACACAGCAAATTAACACCTAAATGCAAATTTCCAATCAAATGATTATATTACAGATACCAATTTAATTACATATCAAATGTAACTGATTATCACCTAAATGTGAATTACATCACAATTAAAAGGACTTAAATAATAACACTGGATTATCACTCAAATGCTAATCCATTCAACAAGGGATTCATTACACAATAAGTAGTACATACAATCCCCATACTGAGGTTTATTAAATGAAAAAACACATCAACTGTTATTTAAAAATCTTTTATTTAGTATCATAATTTTACAATCATTGTTTTACAATCTTTTAAGGTCTTGATTCTCAACCCACGAATTGTGTGCTTTTGAGAAATCCCTCCATTGAACCAAGGACATATCTATTTTCCTTTTAATGATTTTATCAACGAAATATTCATTTGGAGAAGTAACTTTTGCAATTCATGTTCGTAAAATCCTCCTTCTATTGGTTCTCCATCATATGTTTCTAGGTAATACATTTTGGGATGTATTTGTCTAATTGAAATAATTTCTAATATTTCAAAAGATCAATTCACCATAAATTTTTTCTAAAAGATTCCTTTCTACTTCGAGATACATATAAATTACCCAACTTTGAACTTTGGTTTTCTTTTGTCAATGACTTTAACATTATTTTAAATAGACTTCATTAAACTATTATCAATAACTTCTCTAGGAGCCATATTGATAGTTCTGTGATATCTGGAATTATAACATTTAACTATTTCAGGCAATACGACAACCCATATGTAAGTCCCTGTCGATGTGAAATGTTTATATATTAACTGTTTAATCTATTTTTTGAAACATTCCACAACACTGACTTTAAGCTCAGAATATGTTGCATAGCGATTAATACCATATTTGGTCATTAGTTTCTGGAATAGTGCAGAAAAAATTCAAATCCTCTGTTGGTTTGGAGTGAATTGGGTGTTCTCTCTTTCAAAATGATCTTCATTGCATCAGTAACTTGTTTCCCAGTTTTGTTTTTCAAAGGTTTACCCCAACCATATTTCGAATAAACATCTATTACAGTTAAAATATATTTGTAACCATTATTGTATGTGCAAAGCAAATTCATTTCACACAAATCGTCTTGAAAAAGATAATTTAAATGATGAGTATTAACTATTCTTCCAGGTTATCTTAACCTTGCAGTAGCATGAAGCTCTTGAGCAATATTACTTAACTTCATTGGCAATACAACTGCCTCCTTTCAACTCTTCAATAATATAAACAATTTCGTTTGTATGTGAATTATTCCCACACTCTCTGGATGCAATGAGAAGTTATAATCTATCAAGAAATTCATTAGGTTTGTTCCAATATACAAGAGAAAAGCATTTGTCAATTTCATCTTTATATATTCCACTTCTGACTATATCTCCTGTAAAATGTATTTTCAGGTGGTTTTCATCTACTAAACGAATGTTAGCATTCGTTCGAGGCCTAAGTTCTTTATATTTCTGCAAATCAGTATTGGAATATTCATTTGGAAAGTTTTTAAGCAATAATTCAAACAATCTTTGACTCATATCAGTTACATAATCACAAATTTTAATTTTACTGTCAGGCAAAATTTTAATTACCGAATCTCCCAGGACCCAGACGTTGTAATGACAATGAACACCAAATGTCGTATCGTGCAGAGGTGAAGAATGTTGTAAAGATAAATAATGATGTGTTAGATGAGAAATTGTTTGCTTTTCCTTTGTTATAGGTTCGTCTTCCGATGTAATTTCCAAAGCTGTTCCATTAGGTTTACTCAACACAGAATGCAATGTATCCATTCTACTCGTAACAGGTTTAAATATTTCATCATTTAAAACATCCCATTCCATATGGGCTCGTTTGACTTGTAAATATTTCTCTTTCACAGTAGATACAATTGTATGTAATTTCGAAGCATATGCAGACATGTTTTGATTATATTACATTAATTTCAATCTATTTATATATGAATTAATTCATTGCTTTTCTAACTGATGTACTAGGTCGATTACTTTGCGCTTTGCCAATATTATCTACTTTACTTAAATCAACATCTAATCTTGTTCAAGTTTTATCTTTCAAATCATTAATAAAATAATTTATTCCTGTTTCCAAAGCATTGTTTTGTTTTCTCACATCTATTTGCATAACTGAACCAAATTTTTAAATAATGAATTCATCTCTTTAATAACGCATGATCTATTCCTTTCGTGTTAAATGTTTTTTTGTAATAGTATCATTTACCGCTTCATTAATTACAACTCTTAAATTTTCTCGCATTTCTGTAAGTTGTGTTGTAAAAACTATGTTTGTCATATTGTTTAAATCATGACTAAATCCATTTAAATGTTCTTTTATTCTAAATTCATTACTCTGCAAATCAATGCTTATATATTTTAAAATGTTTGCAATTACACTTGTGTTTTTATTAACATTATCATTGAAATCAACCAACTTTATTAATTTTTCTTGAATGTTGCTTGATAGTGATTTAAATGTGTTTAGCATAATAATGTTTAAGTCCTCCGCGTATTGTTTTTTTACCACATTGGTATATTTCACAGCCATACCCACATTACATTATATATGTCCATTTAAATCACAATTCCCATAGCGATTTTTGGTTAAACCGCTATGTCAAAACATTGAGATATTCATTGTTCTTCACCAGCAAGTCAAAACCAGACCTATATCTGACTTTATATAGGGGAAGTGTTGGTATAATCACCAAAAAATTGTGCTTTATGTTCCAACAGTAAAAAAACATGTTTCTAAAACTTTGTAAATGTCATATCTCCTAAAACATGATCATTGTAAATATGTTGCAGAACCATACTATCAATTTTAAACACAATTACCATAGTTGAATTATTGTGTAAATTATGTGTCGGAATACATGTGTAACTTTGAGATAGATAAAAACCAACAACATTTGAATGCAGATGAAACCTGAAAAATTGCTGTATTTCACCCTGCGGTTCACACCAAACATCATCAAAAATAAATACAGAATTGGGTAATGCTTCATTCGGAGGCACTATATCTTCTTTATTTGTAAAAGGGAAATATCATATTCCTTTAATTAACGACAAAATGCTCGCTAATAGTTGATATTTCTCTTGTTGTATTGTTTTAGAAAAAACATATACTATTTCAAATATAATTCCATTCAGATGCTCCAACAGCAACAAAATAACACAAGTTTTTCCACATGAAGAAGGGCCACTTATTATACAATGTTAATTTCATGGTAAAATAATACCATACTTCTGTTTAATTACATTTCCTTTTGTATTTAAAATTACTGGCAGATGTACATTTTGTTTTATAACCTCCATTTCTACACAATTACACTGTATTATTTAGTATAATGTAATGTATCATAATGCATTGTAATGTACTAACATAACATATTGCAACATATCGTAATGTACTAAAGTAATGTATTGTAACATATTGTAACAACCTAGCATATTGTAACATATTAACATAACATATAATGTATTCTAACATAATGATGTAATGTATCATAACATAATGTAATGTATTGTAATGAGTTGAGGTAGTGTCGTATATATAAAAAAAATATATATAAAACTAACTTTACATACTAACATAAACAATGAATGTAGGTCTATATATAGGTGCATGCTCAGTTGAAAACAGACTCGCACTAAACATATAAAAAAAAGGATGCAGTGTATTGAATACATTGATTAATAAATTGCCATTTGAATTGAATTTACACAAATACAAGTATTGCGGACCAGGTACTGAACTTGCAAAAGTTTCGCATGGAACAATCAAGGAATAAACTCTTTGGATAATGCTTGTAAAGAACACAATATAGTTTATGATCGAACAAACAATTTAAATTAAAGTCATATAGCAGATACAATTCTAGCTGATAAAGCAGCAAATATAAGGAAGAATCCATCTATATCTACAGGTGAAAAGCTTGGATTTTGGGTTGTTGATAAAGTTATGCATATGAAGGGAAAGAGGGGCATGGGCCTAAAACGTAAAATTAAAAGAATAACAAATAAAGGAGGAATCATTCAATTCACATTTACAGCATTAACAGGTCTTGCATCAATCCTCAGAGGGGTTTCGGCAATAAGTAGAGCAGTTAAACAATAGGTAAAGGACTGTATTTGAAACCCTATAAAGTTGGACAAGGAAAAAAACCCTCCAAACATGGAAAAAAATGTATAAAGTCCTAAATAGTCTTCTAAAAGCGTGCATTAACAAAGAAAGATATTAATGTATTTGTAAAGAAACTGTATATCCCCTATTTCCGAGGTGAGTATACAAGAGATGATTTACCAGAGAAACAAAATCGTCACTAATGTATGATTGTTTATTTTGATTCGAAACAAAATGAAGGAACACATTGGGTTGCATTAATTAAAAATGTTAATCAATCATGGCATTGCGACAGTTTCGATAATTTACATCCTCGAATTGAAATATGTAATTATTTAAAAAATACACAATTAAGGTATAATTGGAAAACATAGCTATTTCCAAGTACAATCAATTGCTGAGATTTGTGTTTACATATATTTGGCTATAAATATTGTACATAAATAGTTGTAACAACAAAGCATAAGTAATATTTTTATTACATTGATATTAAGTGGAAATTCTTCGCAACTGCATGCAGTATATTCAACTGCATTGGAGTTAGATGGATAATGGCAAATAAGTCTAATAGAATTCGTTACTTACAACATCATATCAAATATTGATATGCATAACCTATTATTTAAGGCTAATATTGGTGAAAAAACCTACAAGATTGTGATACTGGTAGGATCTTATGAGTTGGATGACCTTGAAACATTCATTAAAACAGTATTACCTAAATATGTACATTTCCAATTACATTGAAAACCAAACACGTTAACTAGTGCAATATATAGTAACATCGATATCGATTTCTCAGAAGACAGTTCATTTACAAATATGTTGGGTTATGAACGGAGAGTATATCCAGCTAATCAATTACACAAACCTTCAAAACAGGTTAATATATAATCGGTAAATGTATGTCGCATAAATGTTAATATTTTAGGCGGTTCATATTTGAATCGAAAATCGACAAATACAATACATGAATTCACATGTGCTGTGGCTCCAGTATATAAAATAACTTAAAAACCTAATACATTGATACATCTTACAGTAATAGTGAATCGTGCTGATTAAATATTTGTTACAATTGTCGATCAAGACAGTAAAATTATAAATTTTAGAAACAAAGAAATTACAGTTCCTTTACGTTTTAAAAAAAGCTATATAAACAGCAGCATTCCATTGCACATTAAAATCATAATGGGTATTGTGTACAATAGTAAATACGGAAGTAAAGTAGGTAGTTGTTTTAAGAAATGTTGCATTAAGGAAGATATTTCGAAGAAAGGAAGAATAAAAAGACATAAACCATAAAACACTCACTTTAAATAAGTTACCCATGAAGTTAACACAAGGCAACAAATTGTATCTAAAAGAATCAGGATATAATGTTAATATAAATGGAAGACCTACTTAATGTTGAGGAACTGATCAAATACAAAAATGCAATCACCAATACAGAAATATATGTGTATGAACCATTCTGAGCAGGTCTGTACACGTTTCCATCAGCAAAAAGGATTTCACTACAAAATCATGATTTTTACACATTACCATCGAAATCAAGTTTAAGGTTTAGATGAAAAATAAAAATACAGCCGATTCAAGTAATCTAGCAACTACAAAAATAGTAAGAAATGGAATACTTTATTTAATCGACAGAATTGCATATCTGCTAAATGGTGTGGAAATCGATCAAACACGAGATGTTGGAATTACTAACACCATAAATAACTATCTCTTAGGAACTGTAAATGTACTTCATACAGGGATTATGGCTGGGTGGACCAAGTCTAGTGATTACTCACTACAAATTAACCTAGGTGGAAAATACGAAGTTGTTATACTATTAAGTATGGTTTTGGAATTTTCTGAAGACTACAAACATGTCATGTTAAAGACTAAACAAGAATTTGTTATTCTATTCGGCAATACACATTTGAAAGCCATATATGATACAGCTAATAATGAAGAAGGTGTACCATTTGAATTAAGCAGTGTGGAATGGTTGATGCCGCATATTGAAATTAACACTCGTGAACGTGTAAAGTTTTAAAAATTTATCGAAAAGGAAGAATTTAGACATTGCATTCAGATCTTGGGGTTTAGAGGTATTTCCAACTCTACCATCAGCTCAAAAAATAGCGTGGAGTGTGAAACAAGTTTTTCATTGGAAAAACCGAGATACGTTGTCATTTATTTTCAAACAAATAGACAAAGCAATATAAAAGCAGATAGATCAGTAGTAGATAATTATTGTGATATGAAAAATATTAAACTGTGTCTAAACAGTCAAGCTTGCTCCCTTGTGGATTTAAATATGAACTTTCCTAATGGGGAATTCCTTATTTCATATTATATGTATACTAAGTTTCAGGAAACATACTATAACAAAAACAGTTCACCAATCCTAGAACCCAAATAATTTAAAACCAGAGGATCGTTATTTGTGTTTGATGTATGCAAACAGGACAACAGAATTACCAATGGCATAATTGATTCACAAATTGAAATTATTGTAAATACACAAATTCCAGCAAATACACAAATTTACACTCATTTACAAGTCAATTAAACTGCCAGCCATATCAAGAGTAAACCAATCAACTGACAGATTGTGTCTTAAAAAAACTAATCTGAAATTCTAACAACCAATGCCTCATCTAAAATCCGCTGTGAATAAAAACTTTTCACAGATTGAGAGCAATGAGTTCGTCTTCCTGCAACATCAACGAAATGTTACCAACCTCATTCCCAGAAAAGTGGATTAAGTGTTTTTTCTGTATATAAATAAATATTTTAAAGAAAAATGTGATTTTTTATATGTAAATAAATATTGTGTTCGCTGGAAAAATGGGATATATTAAAAGTGTATTTCAAAGTGAATGTGTATTTAATTTTTCTAGAAACTGTAGATCTGAAGATTTATAATCATATATCTTAGAGAAATGAATGAGTCAATATTTTCCAAAAACATATTTAATACCTTATTCACCAGTGTTGTAGCTTGGTTTGTGTGAAGAACATTTATTTATTTGTGGTTCTGACTTTTTTTACTTATATATATATCTTGAAAATGCATGTCAACATAACACAACAAAAATTACAAGGTTAAATGATATGTTTTCAGTGAGCAGAAATATATGTATGTGAACTGAATACATACTTTTTACTTCAGTCGGTTTAATGGTGAGCGTTTGTTCGCAACAATTGGCGAATCACTTTGTCTGAACACTTTCGAGAACAGCGAACAATACTGTTTTGCTGTGAAATCAGCTTGCATGAATATCACCTAAAAATAGTGAAATCATTAATATTTAACACAGTAAAGACTATGGATATTCGCAATGAGTTAACAATTTTGCATCTTAACAAAAAACAAGACAAAATAAATCATTTACTTATAGTATATGAGTTTTAAATATAAATGTATAATGCAGTTAATGGCTATTAACAAACACTGATGATTTTCCTGAGAATTTTTAAAACATATAGAAATATATTTTACTCAATATCTGCATTTATTGTGTAAATCAATTAATTTAGTGTTTATTCAGTAAGCAAATGTGTATAACACTTTGTGTGAAGCCTGTAAGATTCCTACAGCTGGGCTGAGTTCAGGACATGTATAAACTAAAGCATTGCTACCAGCCCTTGTCCCAAACGAGACAGGCTCGTAGCTTGGAGACAGTTCGCCAGGGTCCTGCATTCCCTTGACAAACGAATGAGGTTATCCCTCATGGGCTACCCGTCTGTTACAGGATAGAAACAAGACGGACAAAGTTGCAGCAGCCTATAGCTGTGACCCCTCCTGTTTACAAGCTCGCAAAGACCCCGTGCTTCGCATAGCTACTCCCCAACCTGCAATGCTTATTAGGTGATATCAGCATCTATCTACTTGGGGTTTACACCTCTCTCACAGTCTTCATATCACTATTTTTCGAAATATTTCTATTTTTGCATATTTAACCTTTGTAACTTAAAATACACTAGGAGTTAGAATATTTCTACACATGTTAATAAATTTGTTTCTTTTTTAACAACTGTTATTTAATATTTGTATTTAGTTTCTATAGTAGTGGTAATTATGGGAGTCAGTAAGATTTTATTTTGATAGCTTATAATATCGAAATCTTTTTGGTTATTTTAAAGTTTGTGTGCATCTGTTATTTCTTTTAAATAATGTGTACCTCCTTTGGCTAGGATTCGAAAATATTGTTTTCCGAAGCTAGTCTATGTGTGTTCGCTATGAGAATTTTTTAAAATTTCTGTGCGATACATTTTCGAGAGAGTTTTTGTTAAAATTATTTCAGATCGATAAAAGGGGTTTTTGTTAAATAACTTAGTATTGATTTCTTTGTTTTTTTTTCCACGAAGTTGCAGCATCTCAAATTTTTCCTACACTTATTCAATTTTTTCCCAAATGTATATGGATTATTCATTCGCCTAGATTATGATTAAGTAGTATTTATACATTTCCTCACAATTATATGCAGTAGTTAAATAGTGTGAGTTGTTAAATTATATTTGTTTGCAGCAAACGTTCAAAAACTCCAGAGTCTAAATGCGAGAATTCGTCAAACATCCCCTGTGCACAAAGAATTGGAGGTTGTTGACCAGCTACAGGTATGGCGAGTCAGGGGAAGGGGTGGGTGGGGAAATAAGTTGTCCTCTCACACAAGCAGACAGGGTGCATATTTTAGTGAGAGTTCACAATTCGTGGTTAAAGTGTAGTTTTTGCGAACAAATAAACGTTTTGGAAGAGTCCAACTCGGTGTCTTGAGAGGTGTTTAGGAGCTGGAGAGTCCCTGAAGTAGTTGTTGGACAAAAGACGTGTTCTGGGCGGATTGTGAAGGGGGGCATTCGGGGTGCTTGGTCTTGTGTCAACCACGAGGATGCGTGACCTCGGAAAAGAACTCTCTTTTTGCATAAAGTCATCTTCTGGACAAGAGTTGGAGGGAAGGGGGTGCCTAGGACGAGTGGGGCCATATTGAAGCTCTCTAGCCAGTGGTCGCCATTTTTCCTCAGTGGCGAAAAATTGACAATCAGGTAAGATGGGTGAATGACCCCAGAACACATCGCTCTGGCGAGTGGTGGAGGTGGGATGTGGGGTTGGCAGTGCAAGAAGCTCAGGAGTTATGTGACCATATCTAGCCAGTCGTCATTTTGTTATGTTGCCAAAAAATTGACAATCGAGAGCAGACAGATTAATGACCCCAGGACACGTCGCTCTGATGAGGGTGGTGGTGGGTGGTGTGGTGGGGGTGCAGGGTGGTTGGATACCATCTGCAACCCTGTATCCAGTCGTAGCCATCTTCAGTTGCTCAGAGGAGATTGAACTTGACGGATGTATACCTCACTAGTTCCTTCATACATACTGGGCAGGTAGACAGTTGGCAGTGGACGAGGCCACGATCGGGGTTTACAGCAAGACCAGTCCAGCAACCATCATGCAGAAGCAATGGATCACATGCCTTCATCTAGTGATAGTTTCGATTATTATTTTAACATATACGTGCTTTAATAAATAACTATTTTATTGCGAAGCTTTTTTTTTATTTTATGTGTTAAGACAATAATGCAAAAGTTATTTAGGATTTTCGAATCACTTTTATGAGCTTGGTATACGAAACTTCATACCATTTCATCTCACATTTGTGTTAACAAGTGTGCTCTATTTACCACACTTAACAGAAAAAATTTGTAGTATGTATGTTATTTTTAAATAATTCACTTTTATACATTTACATATTTGTAGGACAAATCAAGTCGTTAATAGTAGCTAGGTAGGTAAATAGGTTCTATTAGTAGTAAATCTTTACTCAGTTGCCTTTAAGATGCCAACCAAGCTACACGTATATATGCAGCTGCACGTCATACTATTCACTCATTCATTGAGTGACCTCCAAGGTGGATGGACGTCGGCTGCACTCCACATAACAAATCACGTTTATAAGTCTCTGCAAATCATATACTAACATTATTCCTCAGCAACCACGCAGCCAGACAGATGTGTTTCGAGTGTGGTGCAATTTTATTATGTGTGTTAATCAGTTAATTTATTTTTACATGTGGATTAAATTTCTACAGTTCCTCGCCAGTCTCACAGGCATATGGACCTGTAAGGTATGTGCGAGAGGATTCATATATTACTTGTTATTGTGTTCGTTTAATAGGGATATTTTGAGGTAGAGTATTAATTTCTTACTTATGTATTTGTCATCATTTAGTGAGTTTACACTTGTCGACACCAGATGTAATTAACGTAGTTAAAATTCTCTCGTGTAAATTATATTGCTAGCATACAGCTTGGGGTAGTAAAATCACGTTATGTTTAATTCCATACTGGGAAGTCATGTAATTGCACTTATTATTCACATAGTCATTTGAAATTAGGGATTCAATGCGTGTAATTTATTCATATGTAGAACACTCTGAAATTCTCTAACATTTAATTGTATTTGGAAACAGTCGTCGCCCATTTAATCGTTTGTCATTGCTTATACGCAAATCGCATCTTTCAAAGTTGCCTATCTTCCACCATCGTCTAAAAGCAATATCCCCCAAAAACATAAAATTTACAGTTAGGCCACTCTTAGAGATCGTTTAAACACTCTGAAATTCTCTTGTGTGTTAATATATTCGTAAAAATCGCCTATCTTCCACCAATATCCCTACAAAAACATCAAAATTATAAAAAATTATAAAATTGACCCTTAGCACACTCTTGCACTCATCTCACTACCTATACAACATATTGCAACCCACCTCTCTGGTCAGTCGCCTCCAGAACACACCACAGCATCAACATCGTATGGAGCTCCCCACAAAATGAATGAAAGGTAGAAGTACAACAAAATAAAAAATATATATATAATTAACCCTTTCAACAAATTTAACACTTTTAATAAATTTAACCCTTTCATAAAATTAACCCCTTTCAATTTTTAATCGGATTGATGATTAACCCTTTAAATCAATTTCATTAACCCTTTGATAACAAATTGATAATCCAATTAATCAAAAGTGGCCTGAAACCATCACCCCCTACTAATTACATTGCCATGGGCCTCATCACTTTGTTCATGCATCTGTTATGTGATACAGTAAAATTTTTATATGAGTAAAAATTTCGGAAATTACATTTACAAGCATTAACCTTTTACCTGCCATTGTTCCCATTTGGTAACACCAACAATTTAAAATACTGCTATTAATCATGAGTGAAGATCTCTGAGCTCTACTTAGATTTTATGAGTCAATGAGATATGGATGAAAATTTTAATGAATGTCTTAGTAGTTTCGCGCTTATTTGATATACATATTTTCGTGTTAATTCTTAACTTTTTTTTTTGTTTGCTCTGCAGCAAACCTGTAAAAAATTCTCAAACTCTTAGTTTTCCACATTCTCTCAATAATACAATCGAAAAATCCTTAGTCATAACGGTAACTATTAAATAAAAATAGAACCACAATGTTTTAAACATTTGGTTCAAGTAACCATATAAAAATATTTAGTTGTTCCCAATTTGGAACATTGGCAAGTCATATGAATTTTATGTGTCTCCAGGGATAATAGTAGGTAGCTCATTCTCTGTGAAGTCATGTGAGAATGGTGAAGCACTGTAATCTTATATCGTGGGAAATAGATACCACACTTATCACCAGCACTCACATCTGGCACTCTGTGAGCAACATATAGTTTCTTAGAAGAAAGGGACAAGTAGATATACAAGACTGAAGTTACACTTTGAACAAAGGCTTGCACAGTCATCAGCAGTAGGAAGATGCAAAATAATATGGCTTATCTGAAGGTTTGTTCTTCGCAAGCTAACATTACCAGATAGTTTCCATGTGGCTGCTTAGTGAGAGGATAGGGAGTTACAAGGTGACTGCTGCTGAAAGGGAAAGATTTATTATTTTCTCTTGTGGACTCGAACATGTAATGCTATCATCACAATGCCTCGAAGAACTCAACCTGGTGAAACATTCAACAAACTAGAAGATGCAGTAGAGTATTTCATGAAGCTAAGCGATTCTGATGACTCTGAATCAGGCTTCGATTTGCAAATTGTATAGTTGAATTTTTCCAACTTCCCCCTGATGAAGATGGAAGACTTACTGATGAGGAACAAGTAAATGAAGGTCAACTGAATGAATTCACTCCGGCAGATGTGTGTGTATTATGATATATGTGCATCTACACTCACTTGGTACTGAAACATCCAATCCAGGTGCAGAATAAGCAGATACATCCACAAGTGATTTCAGCGAGCCAACTACAAAGAAACATAGCTAAGGCAGGACACTTCCACGATGGAAAAAATGTGATGCATTTGAAAAGGTAATTTTATCTTCAAGTTTCGATCCCTTAGCTGTTAGATGCCCAGAGCTGGTATTGGCAGATCCAATTGACGTTTTTTTTTTTTTAATTTTGCCCCAACAGTATTTAGAATATGTAGCAAGAATGACATCTCTCTATGCTCATCAGAGAGTATTTGAATGTCGTGTGGATTGGAAAGAAATAGGCCAGTTTTTTGGTTTGTTGTTGCTAAGTGGATATCATAGTGTTCCCACAGAAGACATGTACTGGGTTACAGCAGAAGATGTAGAGATTCCCCTTGTACCCAAAGTAATACCAAGAAATGAATTTAGAGAGATCAAGAGATATTTGCACTTGATGGATAACACTTAACTACAAACAGACCATAAACTGGGGAAAATTCAGCCAATGTGTGAAGAACTGAATAAATTCTGCAGCAGTTTGACATTTTTCATAAATACCTTAGCATTGACGAATCCATGGTGCCCAATTATGGGTACCACAGCTGCAAAATGTTCATTCGTGGAAATCAATTCGGTTTGGTTATAAAGTATGGATGTTGTGTTCCAACAATAACTAGCCATATCATATGGAGATATATGGAGGGAAAAGTGAGTCACACAACGAACAACTGGGGTCCAGGGTAGTAAATAATTTGCTCTCTGTTGTGGAAAATCCTTTAGAAATTGAAGTTTTCTTTAACAATTTTTTTTACATCTTATGATCTCTTGTGTGAACTTGGTGAAAAAGAAATAAAAGCCACAGGTACCATTCGGGACAATCGTATGTAGAAATGTACTCCTTCGATTTAAAAAAAAAAGAAAAGAAAAAGGAAAGTCGTGGATATTTCGATTTTCGGTCTGATGGAAAATATACATGTGCCGTTGGAATGATAATACTGTTGTAATAATTGCTTCCAATCACAGATACCATCTTCCACTTGGAACAGCAAAGCGATATTTAAGAACTACGAAAAAAAAGTGAATATACCGGAACCAAACTTGATAAGAAAATACATCCTTGGGATGGGAGGTGTAGACATTTTGAATAGGATGCTAGGACGTTACAGACCTCAGCTTCGAAGTAAAAAGTGGCTATAGAATTTGTTTTCAAATGGTTTAAATATGGCAGTTGTAGCCAGATACTTACTATATCAAGAGGTTCATCATGATAAACAGACATCAGATCTTGATTTTTGAAGAATAGTGACGAAGAGACTTCTTCACCTGCGGCCTACAACTACTTCCAGGCCTGGGCCAAGAGCACGAGAACACTCTTCACTTCGAAAAACAGATAAACTTTTTCTGGAATCTTGTGATCAAGGTCGCTTTGTAAACTATGGAAAAAATGCTCGTCTCCAGTGCCAAGAGTGTGTAAAGAAGATGCATATTTACTGTTTTCCATTTTATCATGGACTCCAGTAATGTGTGACATTGTTTGAAAAATACCATCAAGAATAATTTTTCTATATATACCAGATATTATGAATGTTTCTTTACTAAATAATTATGCGAGTAGTTGTAAGCATAAAACTGGCCTTGCATTTTTATAAAGTAAGCATATTCAAGTATGTATATTGTAAAAAGCAAACATATTACAGCGTGAAAAAAAAAAAAAAGCAAGGTAGTTGTGTAAAGTGTGGGAAAAGTCTTGTTTTCAGTACCATGGATGTGAGTAAAGCTGTATATTATTTGTTTCTAATGTATTATGGACTACCGTATTGGGTTACATAGTTCCAAATGAACTTTCGAGCATTTTTTTCCATATATTTTTTTGACTACCGAACCCTGTGAAAAGCATAATGCTTAAAATTGTAATTGTATATATATATATATATATATATATATATATATATATATATATATATATATATATAAAGAAATGCAGTTTTTTTTTTGTTAATGTGGCATGCCAATGTTACCAAATGGGAACATACGGCAATTCATGCAATACATTTTTCTCATTTTATATTACATAAAATCATTTACAATAAGTCTAAATCAGTAGCCAAATATAATTTTTGTAATGAAAGTACACCTGACATGAATTGTGGCAATTAAAAGGTTAAAAAAAACAGTAAACAAACATAACATTCCAGTATTCATAAATGTTTACCTAACGCCTTCAATTCAACGATGAGACATGGACTTACTTTCCTCCCGTCTTTATCAACTTTACTGGGCGCATGCTATTTAGTGTGCCAGTTAAAATAGACTCAGGTAGCTGGGCAGCGGCATTACTGTATTCAATGGCCGATTTCAAAAGTGCTCAGTTAATGTTGAAGTAAATCAACTGGCTATGCAGCACTGCACCCGGCTATACAATATGAATAACTAATTTAAAAAGTAGTACATACATCATAACAATTGTCAGAAAAGTATATAATTTGTAACAGTATAAAATATTCTACTAAATCATAATTTTTAAATGTAAAAAAATTATCGAATAAAATATTCAGTATTTTTAACAAGATTTTACTGCATTTCCATTTCGGATGCTTCGGAAGGCAGAATTTGAAAGGAAATCTTCTTCAAGAAAGATGTTCATAATATTTACTTTGATCATGTGAAATAAAATAATTGTAATAATAAATCATATCAATTTTATCATTCACTTTATTTATCTCAGTTTCAGCAATAAATATTTGTGACATATGGACGCACATAAATATAATTATAAAGATTAGTTCTCACATTATTATTACAATTTTCTTACACATTATATTTGTAAATATTATGATGATATTCCAAGGCGAAGATTTTCTTGCAAATTCTGCTTTTGAAGCACCCAGAACGGAATTGCGCTTAAATTTTGTTAAAAGTACAGACTATTTTAATCGATTTTTTTTTACATTAAAAAAGTATATTTTAGTAAAATATTGTATAATGTTGCACAATGTATACATTCTTATTTCATATACAAAATAAATTACAATTTTCTGACAATTTCAACGGTGTTTGTACTACTTTTTAAATTAGTTCTACACATTGTATAGTTGGGTGCAGTGTTCCATAGGCAGCTGCTTTACGTCAACCTTAACGGTGAACAGCCCATACAACCTCCACGAGAGGTTTGCCGCCGTTGAGCACCGCTGTGTTTTATTAATTGACATTGAATAAAGCGCAAGAAGAGATGGAAACTGAAGAAGAAGCAGACGACGACGAACATCTTAAAAACTTCCGAAGATGTAACGTCAACCACGTGGACTTGGCAGGGGAGAGACAGTGTCGTGATAACAGAGGGCCAAATGAAAAAAAAAAAAACTTTTCCGTGGCACCTTTTCTCTTTTGTCCTCGCGAAATAAAGTTTAAAAAAATACCGCAATTTATATTTCGTGTTCTTCGTTTCGCTCGCCGTCTAGAAGAAGTTGTGGTTCAGTTGTTCGTCTCGTCGTATCTGGCCGACCGTAGCTAATCACAACCTGCTCCCACTTGCTCGCTGTTGATAAGTCGCGCCCACGGCCGTAGAAGACAGGTCTGGACACTTAGCTTGAAAATTTGACGCCCTTATCGACCCATTTAGTTCATGAACCCAGCAGCAGAGCGCTGCAACCGAAGTAGTGCTGTTTACATGGCTAGCATAGGGAGGGGAATTGCAATTTTTTCTTAAAATGGGAAAATTACCATCATATCCCTATACAGGCAACGCTAACAAAACTAGTTTGCTTGCAGCGCTCTGAGGCAACTGCATGAACTAAATCAGTCGATAAGGAGGTCAATTCGCTAACATTGTTAGAAAGGCGAGTGTCCAGATCTGTGTTCTACAGCCGTTGTCGCGCATCAACATTATGACTCGCTCTGCACTGGTCCGGGGTTTTTTGGTCCAGAAATTACTATCCTTATTGTCCTTAGATGTGTATCGGCTGCCGTTATGCGGACTGAATTCCTCGGTAAAGGAATGTTTTCTGTTTACAGCAATAAATAAAACTACACTTATATTGCCGAGATTGTCTCATCATTACGTAGTTACGTTTCGTTTTGAACTTAAATGTCACCTTAAACTTAATTAACTCAAAAGCAATCAATGTTATAACGTAGCAATTTGCTTTTTGATAAAAGAAAAAGTCCAGTGAATGTAATTTTTATGCACGCTGGTAAATAATGCAGTAATATTCCGGTCTGAAATAGTTGTAATATTTTGTCTTCTCATTCCGGAAATATCAATCCCAACACCCACGACCTTGTCGTGACCAGCATGTTCTTAAATGGTTAGTTGCAATAAAACCAAAGGATGCGATGTTTCGGAAAAAAAAAAAATACATCCCATAAAAAGTGAATGGAAGTTTTTTTTGTGATATAAATGAAAAATGAGTCTTATTGAAAGGGGGCTACGGTGGCTGAGCGGTTATGTTACTCGCCTCCCACCAAAGCGATCCGGGCTTAATTCCCGGCTGGGTCGCTCCGGATTTTCGCACGTGGGAATCGTGCCGGACGATACCGTTGGTCGTCGGGTCTTCTCGGGGATCTCCCGTTTCTCCCGTCCCCTCATTCCGGCTCTGCTCCATACTCACCTCAGTCACCCTCATCGGCTCTGAAGACCTCGATGTTAAGAGCCGCCCAGATCTCTTCACTCACTTATTGAAGAAAGGAAAACAACTAATTCAGAGTACGAAATTTAAATCATCGCTCACATTATACAAGATAACGCAAGCAGGTTTTTATTTATCTCGAATAAACTACAGGAAAAAAATATCAGCCCGCATAATCTTTTCACAATATAGGGGTGGATCTATGAAACTAGTTAAATAATGCAAATACGATACAATGTTGGTACTTACATCACGGTAGTGGGGACTATCTTGCGTATTACATCATTAAATTTCAAATCCAAATAAGAACGTAATTGTAACGGCTGGCATGTTATTATTAAAACATTTGTAACACCCGTTTCAATGAATGCTTACCGTTCTGGATACAGAACTATGTAAAAAAGTATAAAATTAACAGCATTCTCGACAAACGTATCGGTGAAACCGAGTAAATATCTGGGTAATCACCACAAAATGGGATCATTAATTAATCCCAAACTGACTGAAAAAATAAGATTTAGTATAAAAACTCCAGGCTAAATAATTAGTATACCGCATATCACTATATTTCCAAGTGAAGAATAAACGAAAATGTTCACATAAAAGAATGGTAAATTGCCGAGATGTCTGCGTATTCATGGCATTGTGCACATTCCATAAAGTGAAGCGAGAAAGGCAAACGAGAATTGTAACTCAACAAGCCATCTGCATCGTAACAATAAACTAAATATAAGGTAGACCGTGTTTAATTTTCTGCGCATGTCCTCAGAATTAACTTGAGAGTCGCCAATGGAAATGTCAAAGTCACATATTACACACATATCGGATCACTTCCGTAAATAAACAGCATTTTAAACTGAATTCCTATCCGCGTGGTTTATATTAGTGCTATTGGCAGTAAGTGAAGTGAAGAGATATGGAAGATTCTTAAAATCGAGGTCTTGAGAGCCGATGAGGATGGTTGAGGTGAGTGTGGAGTAGCGCCGGAATGGACTGGCGGGGGAAACGGGAGATCCCCGAGAAAACCCGCAGACCAACGGCATCGTCCGGCACGATTCCCACATGCGAAAATCCGGAGTGACCCAGCCGAGGATGGAACCTGGATCGCCTTGGTGGGAGGCGAGCAGGCCAACTGCTCAGCCACCGTGGCCCCCTATTGGCAGTAAGGTAGTTCAATGCTGAAACAAAGAGTTGGCAGCTAGCATGCGCAGTCTGTGTTCTCGATGGCCGTAACTGCAAATGACGTGTGGCGAGGAGGCTGTCGGGCAACTATGAATCTCACTCCTCGACGTGAATACAACATTATGTGTATGATGTTATACACAATGGTTAAGAACCCGCAAAGTATAGGAGATTCTGTGTCTGAAACGTTCGTGCACAGGCGTACAACAGAACTGCCAAATCCTGTTACTTTGTTTAATATTAACGACATAACTTGAGTGTCGATAAATCCATGTCCATGGCCAGGTAATCGAGGAAACGTCCGTTTGGGCCGCCGCCTTGTTACTGTACAACGGTGATAGGTGAGACACACGCTTATAGGCTGTTCACGATTAAGTGAGAACTTTTGAAGGCCTTGTTACTTTTTACGTTAAGCCATATTTGATCCTTTAACCACCTTTTAAAATAAATATTGCCATGTAAGTAATAAGCACTATGTGTATATTCCACCGCACTAGGAAGTTAACGTCTAAGGCTGAAATAAAATATAGGTACAGGATGTCAATGAATAAGTGATACAAATTACTAGGGGTGGTACATGAGATGAAACGGAACATGTTCTATTAAGGTATCCATGTCCGGAAACGCCTCCTTATACCAAAACATGGCGATACTAGTGAGCAGGGTTAGTCGGCAGCCTGGTGGCAACCGAGCAGTGTAACAGCTTGTACCAGGCATTTTATGTGTAGGTTGAAGGTGTTTTACACTGCCCCATTTGATTTGACTTACAGTAGGAGGTCCCAACGTCTGGCCACCGCGATCGCCCGACCTAATGCCTTTGGAATTCTACCTTTTGTGCAAAGTAAAACACTATTGTACGTCACTCCTGTGAATACCAGAGAAGAAAAAAACTTGAGGCCAGCTTTCTTTTAGCAATCGAAACCATCAAGAACACGCCGGCCATCTTCAATGACCTGCTCAGAAACGTAGTGCGGCGCTGAAGAACACGCATCTAATCCAGAGGAGACAATTTTGAGCAGCTGCTGTACTCTCTCTGTGTGTAAGAAACCTGTTTACAATACTGATTCGAAATGTACCTTTCTTACTACCTGACGCCACCTTTGCACACTATAATCGCCATTTTGGGTATAAGGAGGTATTTCCGGACATGGGTATCTTAATAAAATGTGTTCAATTTCATCTCATGTACCACTCCTATTAATTTGTAACACTTATTCATTAACATCCTATATTTATTAACTATTATTACAAATGAGAGAGATTTCAAAAGTGCTCACTTTACTTGAATAATCTATAGTTAGAGCCACGAGTATTTCGCGAAATCATACAGAGGCGAGGTAGACTGAAACACTTGTTATTTTTTTTTCCTACTGTTCTGATTGGATGACAGTTCTTTAATAACGCCCCGTTTAACAGTGAGCCAGTACTAAGCTGGAAGCAGTAGTGTGAGTGAGTGTTTAACAATCTTGTACAGAGGCCTCAGTTAATCATAGCAACCAATAAGCAAACGATTATGTTTCGAGTGTATAGAGGACTGTCCAGCCTAGCTTGCTGCTAACTCAATATGCGAAATACTCGGGGCTCTACCTATAGTAAACTGGGTTTCCGAAGCAAGAATTGAAGCGACGGGCCTTTTTCGCGTATACGAATTATCGCATGTCGAGTCTATATTAAGAGTCACGAAATTAGCGTGAATCCTGTTTGAAAACGGAAATTAAATTATTTGTAAACTGAAAATTCCTTTCTATGCCGTTCCACTCGCTAAGGTGGTAACGTTATATTACGAAGTACATTAGATTATTTGGCTTGGTATTTCACGTGGTGCCATAGCTGTGGCTAAAATTAAGTAAACCAACTTTTTTTTTTTTAAACCACAAGTATGTATAATGTTAATACAAAAATATTACATTTTTAACATCAGATTCTTTAATACAAAATACTTACGTGAAAATACACAATTGAATATTCTACAATACGATCGACGGGCAGATGAAAGTGCTTTACATTCATCAGAAATTCCGCATAAATCCCATCACTGAACAGTGTTAACGGCTTATAGACGTAACATTTCTTGGATGGTGTTTAATCATTAAGATTTTCTTCTCCACGTTTCAGACAGTATTTTGAAGTTAAGATGGCGGTTTTGAATTTTTGGACATTATACACAGTTAAATAATTGTCTTCGTTAGCTAGGGTAACATGAAGTAACAAGCTACTTCATATCTGCGGTGCTTGAGAGACTATTGCTGAGGCTTGGATGTGTAATGTAACTAAAGGCTGTTCACAATAAAGTGAGCACTTTTGGAATAAACCTTAGAAAAAAGTCGCTGCTCCTACCTACATACATTTTAACCAGCGCACTCAGTGACACACGCCCAGTAAAGTTGGTAACGATTTAGGATAATGTAGTTCCGTACCTTAATGTGGAATAAAAAGTGTTAGGTAACCATTTGTGATAACTGAAATTTCTAATAATTTTACAGTTTCACTTGACCGACGCATGAATAAAGCGATGAGGCTCATGACAATGTTAATTTTACATAAGGCGCAAGAATACATAACCTGCATACAAGTAGATCTTAAGCAGGGCTTCCAAAAGTGCTCAGTTTTCCGTGAACAGCCTATACAAAGGTTTGCCCACAAGGAAACATTTTACACTTGTGGGAGGGACTACTTAACAATGAGGTAATATGTATAGTGAATAGTAAAAACGCCACCGGCTATCATGCAGTTTTGACAGATATTATTATGCGATGGTCAAAGTTTCTGGTCTACGCAGGTTCAGCACGATTTTATGCTGAAAAATAAATAATAGGATGGAATATTGAAACAAGGGTACTGTACGCTGTAATCAAGCTTACGCATATCTCTTACCAAGTATGGTATGGATATTTGAGTACTGTAATATTTAACTGTGCACTGCCCTTCAATATTCCACGTACTTATTTTTCGCATTTAGCTTTAAATTCGGCAATTTGATTGTATGCAACAGAAACAACGTAGCAACTTAAAAATAACTACTCAAAATGTCAAGAAAACAGGAATTAACTTGTCGTTAATCGCAATCGGATCAAAGAAATAAAAATGATAGATTTAGTCTTTTGTCATGTTATCACGTTTAGCAGTAGAAATTATCTCTCAATAAATCGCTGGACAGTGTTACTAACACATTCTTGGCTATTACTCTGCAATGTTCCTATGGTGAGATATGGGTAAAGAATATATACAAGTGAGTATTTGAAGTGTGTTTTCTGTAAGACGCGATCATCTAACACAAACAAACTGTCGAATATGAAACTAAGTAAGGGATAAACTGGTTACGAAGGCTTTGAAACTGGATATATTAATATGCTTCAAAACTTAAAAGTTGAGTCAAGTCTGATACGAAGCAACACATACCTGAATACAGTTTTACTACAAAAATATTGTTACATATTGCAACATATACAATTGCATTACAATTTGTAGGCTCGTGCTTAATATGTTTTTACATGATGAAGGCAATTAATGACGAATTTGTTAGCACTTACATTCGTGCACGTTATTCAGATTCGTGACATCTTTGGCTTTAAAGAAAATGACGAATTCTTTATAAATACCACACGCGATAAGCAAACATTTTAACAAGTTAACGTTTAGGAAAACACAATTTTTTTTTTTTTTTTTTTTTTTTTTTTTTTTTTTTTTTTTTTTTTTTACATTTTTTACTTATGATATTTTAATCAAAATTACACTCAGCACATGGCACTATTTGTAATGGATTTATTGCTGTTTAAAGTAATGTAGTAGATTTTGTTAATATACACAACAGTGGCGTGTGTTGAACTGTTGCAAGGTAATCTGGCACTAGCTCTGTGCTGTACCCTGATGATTTCTAGTTTACACTTTCACCTCTAGAACGTAGCTGGGCAGCTGACGCCACAGGACGCGTGTAATGGGTCCCTTGCTGCTCGCTTGTGAGTGGTCGGAATAAATTCAGTTTCCCTAGGCTACACGGTGGTTACTGGCTCCTGCTGCGTGCAACGAGAATGTACAGCACTGAGCAAGCACCGGCTTACCTTGCAACAGTTCACCACACGTCACTGATGCATAGCATCAGACTGTAATATTTTTGGAATTACAGATGAGAAATCTTTATAAACTCCGTTGTCAATAGAACTTTCTTAATGATTAAATTTCTTCTTTGTAAAAGATGCAAAATCTGCTAAACAAACTTCAAATATGTATATTTATAACAAATTATATTTACAATTGAACTTACATTGTAAATGATTGGCAATAACTTTTATTTTGCTGTTACAAAACAAAAAGTGAAGAAAATTATAACATTCACGGCAATTCAAAATAATAATTTTGGGGGAAACGAAACGGCAATCATTGGCACTTCATTCCTACAATAGTCTATAAGAATCTGTTCAGTCTCTTACAACGTAGTCAAGGATTAAATATGTATGTAGCCGCATGATCATACGAACCTAACATTCCTAGGAATTAAAAATAAAACTCTCTAAATAGAGTTATAAAGAATCTACTTTCATTAAATTATTATTATTCAATAGCACGACATCCACTTGTTTAAAGCGAAATACATGTAAATGTTGTTACTGTTATTCCACAGCATAAAGCGATTCCTGGTCAATACAAACATATGTGTTAGAAATATAGATTTGTAACGCTACAAACAATGTAAGTTACAGGGGATGTTACCGTGCGTTTACAAAAATTTATCATTGCACAAATAATTCTATATATATTAAAATGAAGTTCTACAGAGAAGTTTTGAGTTACACCACTTTTTCCGTATTACCTGCACCTCATTATTTGTTGCTTATCATTAAGCCTTGTGTTATATTACGTGAGCAAACATCTCCGATAACTACTTTCATGACTCTTTCCCTCTCTTGGAAATACGTTAAGATCATAAAGTCATGTTGTCACTTCACGTTTAGGTTATTTCCGGGAATCATCTCCCACAGTTAACGTATAACCAACATAACCAGCCAATATAACTTGAAAGATCATTACTGGGGACCACGAATAAATACCTTGTCTGAAACAAAGGTTAAATCGACTTTTATAAAAACTATTTTAGTGTAATTACATACATGGTAATGTGAAAGCTTGCCTGGAAGATTGCAGTAATAATGGTAGCGTATGAAAAGTATTTATATCGATACTTATACGTTCATTCGCCTTGTTTAGGCAGTAATGTCGAAACAGGTTGTAATTTAATTTGGCTTGTTTCACATTAAAAGTGAAGAATGCCATCCTAGTAAGTTTACGATGTCACCCTTTCAACTATTCGATAGACATATGTCACCAGGCGGAAGAATACATCAAATAGGCAAAAAAATAATAATAATACGTGTTGGAATTTCGAAAATTGTTTAATCAGCTTTAAACCTCACTCTGTGATCGCTTTACTTCCATATCTATATCCATATATTTTTTGTTTGTTTACATGCACGTACAAAATGAATGACTTGAAAAGGTCTAGGAAGCGTTTCATAAGGAACAAATATAGCTGGTATTTTTCAAATTATGGACGAGCTACCAATAAAAAATTTTTCTTGCCATTCGTTGGCATTTTTTTTTTGATGAATCTATCTAAGACCTTAAAATAATTTTTGCATATTACTTTTTATACACTGCATAGTTACATTTTGAAAAAGTTGGGAAAATATATCAACCTATATTTCATCTGCAAGAAAGTCAAATAGCTCTTAAAATAGATGCGTGAATAGGGTGTAATTTATTCCATATACTAATTTGAGTAACCAAATAAAGCAAAGTATCAAATGTTGTTCACTAGATATCTCGACAGTGAATTTATAAATTCAGACCATTATATTAACTAGAAAAGTAAATATTATTATATTTGTTATACACTGTAAAATTTGCAGACGACATATCAGTCCCCACAAATACAATACATTTGGATGCCGTAGCTTTTTTTCTTCTACATGCCATTAAGTGATGTGTAAAAATCATTATTTTACCATTTTGTAACAAACTAAACAAATAACTCAGCTACAAATTTTGACACGAGAAAAGGTTGAAGATATTGTCTTAAAATATTCAAAACGATGCTTAGAAAAGGTGTTTTACAATTACTCGGGGGAATTCAGAGGAGAAATAGTGTGCATTAATTTAATTTTAATTTTAATTTTCCTGAGATAGCATACAGCACCATTTTCCATTTCTGTGAGTAAGTTTGTGGTTGCAACATGTGATTTACGCATATATTACGGAATCAATAATTTTCACCTGCGAGAAGTACATCTCATGTAACGTGTACAAATTAAAAATATTTTAGTAAAAAAAAAAACGAAGAAGCGTTTTATACAGCAGCTTTAACATTTTTAACAACATTAGTTGTAATGGCGCTTATATGAAAAGTTGACGTGCCCTTCACAACAAAACTCGTCTGGATAATAGGTTTCACTAGTGTTCGTAAGGCTCATACTATATCATGCCAACAAAACACTTCGTGAATAAAAAGGAAACTTCCTTTGGTACCTTGACTGAAGGACATTTGGTGTAGATGACACATGAACGGGCATCTGACAGGGATAAAACTATTTCGGGTGACAGCTAGCCTATAATGAACGTGTAGCAAAAGAGTCCGGGGTATTTATTGTGGAGCAGTATAAGGGTGATACGCGAGACCAATAGCCTACGGTATTTGACATATAGACTGTTTACGGTAGAATGACACTTTTGAAGGCCCTACTTAAGATCTACTTGTATGCACGTTGTGTATTCTTCCGTCTTACGTAAAATTAACATTGTCATGGGTCTTATCACTTTATTCATGCATCGGTCATGTGAAACTGTGGAACTATTAGAAAAGTAAATATTGTACAATTATGCTAATGTTTTAATACTTCGATGCATTAAAAAAAACAGAAAGCGAAATAAATAATTGAAATTATCACAAACGGTTACCTAAAATTTTCTCTCGAAGCTAATATATGGCACTACTTTCCCCTCTATCGTTACCAACTTTTCTGGGCACTTGCCACTCAGTGCACCCGTTAAATATACGCAGGTAGGGGCAGTGACTTTTTTCTGAGGTTGATTTCAAAACTGCCCTCTTTATCGTGAACCGCCTTAATGCCAATAATTTCTCTCAAGTCTGCAAATGTTTCAAACCCGACTGCCCGTATCTTCCTTCGTGCCTGGCAGAAACACGCGGGGACTGAGTGGCCACCGCCATTTTATATCACTGGGACGCCACTCCCTCAGTGCGGGGGTGGATCGATCCCTTGTGAGGGACCTTGGCCACCCAGACGGTCATCAGTTAGATTGTGGAGGAAAGGGAAGTTAACCCTCTTCCCCCTCCGCACCATTCAAAAATATTTAATGCTGCGGAGCAATAATTATTTTACAGGACTCCCAGGGTAGCGCCTGGGATCTGTTTCCAAGACTGATTGTTTACCTGCCTTCCCCCTGCCTGTACGGGGTAAAGGTAGATGGTGAAGTTAAATTAAAAATGAATTTAATCGGCGCGAAATTTTGAAATTCAGAACTTTGAGGGCCCTGTAAGAGGGCCAGCGACAGTAGAGTGAGAATAAACGGAATTTAAAGCCAAAATAATTTATACTAAATGGTTAAAAAGTTGTTTCCCATGACTGGAGTGGCGTAGGTAATTACTTAATTAATTGTATTTTTGTTGTTGTGGTGAATTGAAGTTGCGCGGAAATTGATTTCATGTGGATTTGTAGTGGTGAGAATATTATCTAAATTATGTTAATAATTATGCAATAATAAGATTGAGTGATTTAACTTGTAATTGTGTATTCTGCGTGAGTGAATGTACTGCGATGAGCGACGGAGTAGTAATACGATGTAAAGATCTTAGTAAGCGAGAGTCTACAAGCGGAATGGCTGGCGCGATGCTAGCGCAAACTAGTTTTGTTAAAAGTGACCGATTTTTGTCCCGGACCGATCGGAGAATTCCGGCCAGTTTCAGGGCTTAATTTTGATGAATTCGTGCTGTATATATGCGCTGAAGGCGCGAAATAACAAGTTAAGAGTCGTTTTGAATATAATTCTATGTTGTTTATGTACCAAACGGGTATAATTCGAGAGCAGAGGAAGGAAAACGCGTCGCGTGAGTGAAGTTGGTGTGTAGGTAACTTGCCCAGAGGGAGGCTGAGTAGAAAGCTCCGTATAGTCCCGCGCTCCTGCAAACGCGAAACTCAGCTTCACATCTCACGCTCACGTACCGTTCTTTTTTGCCTTTTTTTCCACTCGATATTTTTCGTCGTCTTCGGACCGTGTAACCGCCCAGTCATCTACTGAATTAATGGTTCAGCTGCAATTGCGATGCCGTGGCCTCGGAACCAACCCCCCGTCCACCATTTCGCTGTCGCCCCCTCTCCCGCCCGATCCCCCGCTCCCCTCTTCCCCTTCATGGCCTGCTGGGACGTAATTTTTGAGAAACAGCGTCGCCGGTGGGAGGAGAGGACGAGGAGCAGAGGAAAAATTGGAAGAAGTGTGTGTTGGAAACGGCTGGGTTGATACTGCTGCTTCTGCACGGCCCATAATGTTCCTCCGCGCGCTCGGAGAGGAGGGGAGGGGAGGTCCTCACACGCGAGGGAACAGGCCGCCTTTGAAAAATGATTTCCACCAAGCGTGGCGTCCGCAAATAATGTGGCTCGAATGATCACGTGGGTCGTTGCCACACTCCACCCCTCCTCCCCCAAAAAAAATTCCTTCTACTGAGTTCATTTTATTTTTAACGTTTCCTCACCAAATAACGCGCGGCTCTTCTAAGCACGTGCGTTTCTTTTTCACATAATTTTTTTTTTTTTTTTTTTAGTTTTACTGGATTATTTTGTCTGGCTATGTGGTGAAAATATTTCGAATCTTTGTGATTTTTATCCCGCTGTCCAACGAGAGCGTGGGCGGTACAAATTAAAAATTCTTGACTTTAAATATAATCAACAAATATATAACTTGCATACTTTTTTCTAACATTGTATGAAAGTACTGTGCAAAAAAACTGCACCTCGCATGAATACGCAATCTTGTAACGCTCCACAGCGATAAGATTCAAGTCCCATTGCTAGAACCCTCCAAAACTCGCGTTATCAGAATATACTTCAAACAAAAGTTCATTTGTATTACTCTCGTCATTAGATTACAGGTGATACGACACAACCTGGGCGTCCTTTGACCAATCAAAAACAAGTAACAACAAGATAGCCAAGTCACGCCCTACCTATTCAAAAGGGACTATGGGTCCTCACTTTTGAAGAAGCCAATAAAAAAAAAAATTACACCGACTCGAATGCATATAGGACAGAGAGTTATAGCGTGCTACCAAATAATAACGCGAATTTTGCAGGTCTCTACCCATTGCACGCGAGAGGAATATTTTAATGGAATGCGGAAGCTCGTCACTCTATTAGGAAATTGGAACAGTTCAGAACGCATTTTCTCTTAACATGGGCACCTGATTTTTGTGATAGGTTAACGAGCAACACACACTTTAATATCCTATGAATACGCCTGAAGTTTTTGTTTGTTTACTCGCCATGTGTCTTTGTGAAAAGCCATCTTATTTAACTAGGCCAATCAGTTTGTATGATGATCGTCTGTGATTTGCGGCCAGACTTCTAAGACGCGCGACAGTTAATACAATCCAGTCATGGATGTGGATCTGAGCTAAACTGCTTTGAAACAAAACTATTCATGGATTTTTTCTTTTATTAATTAAGGAGTTTTATTTATGGTAAGAGACGTACATATGACCTTAGAACTAGTGTTCGTGTTAAGTTACATAAAGACGACTTACTTCCAGACTCTCTTTCCTAGCAGCAAATTATCCCAAACACTTAGTAATTATTTTTAGAACAGTGGTCCAGATATGTTCTGAAAAATGCTTTTTGTTTCAATGGCAGTATATGAAATATTATAAGTACTTTATTAACGTACAAATTCTTATACGAGGTAACTTGTATCTTAGAAAGGAGATATCATGGACAAGAAAAAAGTTTTTTTAATATCACAACAAAAGTTTATCGTCACATCAGTTCAGACAAATGGAAATAATATTATATCGCACTATAAATGCAAGGTTATCGTAACACATAAAATAGATAATTTGCAATATTTGTACCGGAAAGGGGAAGTATCTATCACTAGACCAGGAAATATCAGCGCCGCATTCTATTTAGGTACTTTTTATTACACGTACGGCACATAAATTGCTGCTGCACTTCTAAAAGAGAATTATGTAGCGGCAAACATTAACATTTCATATTTACACATGCACGTGTTTTAGGAGTTTTGGTGGCGCACTTTTATATACTGTATTAACACAGTTCCAATACTTTAAAAACGGTTGTTGATATATCATTTTGAAAACATATAAAAGCCCACAATTATTTTCCTCCCATTAACCGTAAAGCAATTTGAGTTATGACAATCTTACATTCGTGGTTCTATATAAACACGCATATATGTTAGAAACACACAAATATATGTTCGAAACGTGAAGTTATGTATCGACAGTTCGGTTGTGTGTACGGTTTCAGCTGAAATTTCTCTATGGAAATACCACTGTGTTATCAGTTGTAGGACGAAATTAAAGGCGAGTTTGATTTAAATTAATGTGAACTATTTCATTCAGATGGTTCATTTCGACTATAAAAAAAGGTACAATCGTTACGTGGCATTTTTAAAAGTTTATATATAATAACGATTTTCTAGACACTTTCAAAGGAACTCGATAATATAATTCTCTATTTTCATTGCATAGGTATTCTAGTGATTTTTTGGTGGAAATTTTCACAAATAAAGATATTATTTGCTTATAATATATATATATATATATATATATATATATATATATATATATATATATATATATATATATATATATATAGACACACACATTGTTCCCGCCATTATTCCCAGCCAATACAAACAAACGAAACACAAGTTTCTTAGCGACAAATTTTCATTCTGGTGTAACTTATCAGCAAATCCTCACTATCGAAATTCGGGTTTCCGAAACTGAGGTTTTGAATGACGGTATAAAGGGAATCTCTGACGGGAGCAATTCAGAGTGTTAAAGGTGGCAATTAACGAATGTAGGAGCAAACAATGAAGAAAAACGCGCGTGGTCGTTGACACGGTACGTTGCTGCTCACGAAAACCACGTTGATTCCGGTTGATAAAGCAGATATAGTAAAGGTTGTTCACGATAAAGTGAGCATTTTAGAAATCAACCTTAGAAAGAAGTTACTGTCCCTGCTCGCATATATTTTAACTGGTTCACTGAGTGACACAACACCAGTAAAGTTGGTAACGATGGAGGGAAAGCAGTTCCATATCTCAACGCCGAATTAAAAGTGTTAGATAACAATTTGTGATACTAAATTTATTTTTTTTGCTTTCTGTTTTTAATGCATATTAGTGTAAAAATAAGCAGATTTGTAAAATATTTACTTTTCTAATAATTTTACAGTTTCACCTGACCGACGCATGAATAAAGTGATGAGGCCCATGGCAACGTTAATCTTACGTAAGGCGGAAGAATACATAACAAGCATTCAAGTAGATCTTAAGAAGATTATTCAAAAAGTGCTCATTTTACCGTAAACAGCCTATAATTTTAGTTATCTTTAGTAACCGAAGAACACCTTTTAAATCTGAAAATAAAAACATTACTGTATGAAAGATTTATAAGTCACAATTATATTCTGCATGTAACTACCTACGTCAATTTTTAGCTGCAATAATCTTGCTATTTGAAAAATTTCTGATTTTTAATTGACTAGAAAGCTTAAAATATTCTTAAAGCGTTGGAATTTTTCCTCCAGTTTTGCTTACGATATTAATTTACTTAATTAATATTAACATTTCAATGTGCAATTTGCTCTTTCTTAACTTAAACTGTTTGCTGCCTTTACCTACCTCAATCACCATAGGTTGCTACTGTTATCTAAGGTGAAGTTAAATGTAGATAGCAATAACCACAGGAACATTTTGGTACGCTATTCATGATTGATTTTGTAACTGTAAACGTGGTTATTCATGTAGAACGCACTCTGACCTTGCTACAGACCAGATAATTTCTTCCTGCAACTAATAATTGTAAGAAGCTAACAGAATGGCCTACTGCTAGCACAGAAGAATCTTTCTGCTCTACTCTGGAATCCGTTTGCAGAACTTTTCTGCCGTCACTGCTATGTTGATACTTTATTTTTTTTTTAGTGCACATCTCAAATGCGGGATCAGGTATCAATCTAACAATGTTCGAATAGTACGGCAAATGCATACTCAGGCAGGCAGCTTTAGCCGTAAGTGACGCGTACTGGCACAGCTTTGTTCAGAGAAATGAAAAAAAAAATCAGTATTGCCTGTCAAATTCTAAATTATGGCGATAATAAACATCATTTAATGCCATTCCTCTGTTTTTTAAATTTTAGTTTGCTAACTGATACAGTATCACGCATTCTGCATCATTAGGGTCACGGAATCGATTCCACCCGGCTAGACTAGCGAAACTAAATGCTGTTCACGATAAAGTGAGCACATTTGAAATAAATCCTACCTTAAAAAAAATTACTGCCCCTGCATGCATATATTTTAAGAGGTGCACTGAGGGGCATGCGTCTAGTTTAGCTGGTAACGATAGATGAAAAGTAGTTCCATATCTTAACATCGAATAAAAAGTTTTGGGTAAACATCTGTGATAACTTCAATTATTTATTTCGGTTTCTGTTTTTTTTTTAATGCATCAAAGTGTGAAAATGACAAAAATTTTAAATGGTTTATTTTCTAATAATTTCACAGTTTCATTTTGCCGAAGAATGAATAAAGAGATCAGGTCCTTGGCAATGTTAATTTTATATAAAGCCAAATAATACACAACGTGCATACAAGTAGATGTTAAGCAGAGCTTTCAAAAGTGCTCATTTTAACGGGAAAAGCCTATATCAAACGTGCATCCAATGTGCTGATATACGAAAAGAACATACACTACAGACGAGGGCTGTGGAGTACTTTCAAGACCTGAAGTACGTTAGAAACACCATTTCAGATCAGTCCAAAATGGCTAAAAACCGTTTTTTTCAAAGTGCTGTATCTCAAAATATACGAATCATATCCATACAAAACTTCCCCAGCATTGAACCTTCCTACAGACTTCCCACCATTAAAATAATAGTGGCACCGCGTGTACCACGCAGAGGCAGAACCATGCGCTTAGTGGCGATGGTGCACTTGATGCACAAGGCAGTATCGCCCTTACCTCTCCCGCGCTTCTCGGCGTCAAACACGGAAGAAACCTCAAGGTAGGTGAAAGCTTTAGATAAGAACTCTTCAACTCCACGAATCTCGGGTTAAAGCCCTCATTAGCCTTTTCGACATAAAATTATAAAAAATTATATTAATCATAAATTAAATTTGTTTTTTTCATTTTTAAAATATGGTGGCTTTAAAGGTGAATTTTTTGCGTTGTACACGGCACTTGAGAAATTTAAAATATTGTTTATGATCCTGATTAAAAAATCTATATTCAACTCGGTCATTTCTTGTCCTGTTTATTATATTAAGCTGCGTAGAACTCCGCTGACTTCGTTCTTGTTTAAATATAATGCTCACTTACACCAGGAAAATATTAAAACTATCCTACATTTTGTGTCACAACATTTTCAGCGCAGAGTATTTACGTTCTTATCCAAGAATACTTTTGCACTAATCGAAAAAGTTTACTTAAGAAAACCACTTTGTGTATTACACTCCACGGCCTTCTACAGTTGTGTAGAAGGCCATGGAGTGAGAGTGAACAAAAATTCAGTACGATGGCCGTTTACTAAGTGGGCAACACTGCGTGTATATTATCTGGCATTGCATTTATTTCCAGTTCCATAAACACGGGAACCATAGAATGTCCTTCAAATAATTACTTCGCACAAAATGGTACCATCGTACGTGAGTGAAAAGTATGTGTTTATAAACGCACTAATGGCTAGTTGCACCATCGTGGTTCGAAACTCGATCCGAGATCGGATTTAAGATTGATACAGAAAACTGTTGCACCATTCGGGTTCAGAGCATGACTGAAGATCGAGATGGTCTTCATTTCGATCCGCCGAATTTGGCGATTCGAAATGTCGATCCGAGATCAGAGAAGAATACATGTCTGTTGAATATAGATTATATGAATTTAAAAGCAATAATAAATGTATTTATTTACTAGAAATAAACTTAGTAATATTTAAATCGTTTGAAAGTGGATTAGGTGGTTTTTTACTGTTGTAAAATGTAAATTGAGACATTTCACAAAGGTTTAAGTTAAAATAAATTTATTTAATTGAAGATGTATTAATGTTTTGTAAAGAGAGAACGAAATCCATGTTTATTCCTCCTAAAAAACATAACGTAAAACTGGAAAAGCCATTCAGAATACCATAAACAAGTGTACTAATTTTCCGTACACGTTACTAGAGCATCAAATTTTTCGATCACAAAGAAAAGCTACAAATGTAGTTTAAAAATACGCCAACAGATAGGACTAATTACTATCATTTTCTTAGTAAATTAAAACAACATTATAAGCACTTTTAATATTATTCTGTGAAATTCGTACGCCAATAATTCACTTAAAACAGATAAAACATCGCTCACCTAGTTCTATGTACGCTACCTTCTTCAATAACATTGATGTTAAAAATATCAAAAAAAGTGTGTGCATACTACGCCTACATTCATCATGGCGTTATATATTACGTAGCAATAGCTAAATTATGTGAAGCCCTTCTCAAAGGGCGTGGCAGGGGCTTATACACAGCCCTGCAATGCAAGTAAACGTAGTGGAAGGATTTCTGGCAAAAACACACATGAATTCTCTTATGACATTTCATACTTTATTTAGTATAAACTACAAATTGATTCATTTGAATGACATCCAGGATAAAATACAACAATTCGGGGTGTTGACATATTAACGCCTATTCGTATTATTTTTGCTAACAAATTGACCTAGCATTAAATATTTTAGATTTTATAAATTACAATATTGAACAAAAGTACATCTTTTAACTGTTATAAACATTCTAAAGTTAATGGGATAAGTAATCACACAAAATATAAACAGTAGTAAACATATAATATATATTTTATATGTGATTAAACTATCATGTTAAATACATTTACTAAAAAAGGCCACTTTCTCATGAAAGTTTTTATCATTCCAAATTAGTTTCTCACAAAAAAGTTTGAGCTACAAAGATTTAGACATTTAAATATTTATCAAAATGTTAGATTTCACTCAAAAGTGAATTTTATAAACGAATGTTCCTCAATATAGGTCGTTTCTGAAAATTTATTCAGACTCATTTTATTTTCCTAACCTTCCTACTATTATACTAGCAATGTGGTCTACATATTTTAAAACCATTGCTGCATTTCAACATTAAAACAGTCATCCAAAATTCTTCAGTTTTATTTCAAAAATGGCTGACTTACTAAGACTATCTTTTGAATTTTCAATAAATTGTGCATTATCACAAAATGGCTGTTACTTTGTGAATTAAAAGCTTGTACAAAACTTCTAACAGCAAATTACCAATAAATTTTATCTTTAAATAAATTAATAATTGCCCTATCTTTATGGACGGACAAAGCCGCCATATTGCCTGTTTTCAGACCTGAAGGGTCGAAGTTACATCATCTGGAATTACTTAACTTGTGAAGTCCAGGAGGAAAGTTGGTCTCTCGTGCTACCTACCACCTCCCAATGTTTTATACTCTAGGGTCGGGCAGTTGCCCCTACTCCACAACACCAATATTTTGAATCTGGCCAATCACGGCCCCAGATAACATTCGATACTAGTCTTGGTTGGTGCCAACCTCCTTCCACGTGGACTAACATCCAGTGAACCTCTCACCGGTGGCGCCACTGCGCCGCACGGCTGCCGCTCGAAGCTGCAACGTCCTCGAGCTCGCCAGTATTGCCTTGGCTCTGGCTGTGGTCGTGGAGTGAAGTGTTGACAGTCGTACAGCCCCTTGTCATAACAAGGGTAAATATAGCAGATCATACAGAAAATACGTGTTATTGTTACATTTGCGGTAGGGATGTAGTATTAATTTTTAATAATGTCTTTCATTTTCAAGAACGTATTTTCTGTCGGGTCGTATCTCACAGTATTTTTCCGCTGCCTCGTAGTCAAACGGTATGTTGAGTGGAGAGGCAAAGGCGGACATGGAGATACGTGTCTCAGTTTGTGTCGTACTTAATCTTGATCTCTCGCTTCGGAACCAAGATCGACGAATCGGAGATCCAGAACAGTGCAATTTCGTTGGTGCAACACTTTTACAATGGAACCAAGATGAAACTGAATCCTGGTTCGGAACTAGGATCATTCGATCTCAGATCGGGGTAGATGCTGGTGCAACCGGGCATGACAGAGCTACAGTATACGATAGCCACATGTAAAATGCAACCATGCAATAACAAACAACTGACGTAGTTCTTCATACAGAGAAATGGTGAATGTGTGGATGGAACAGGGAGTGTGAGCTCCACGTGCGGATACTAAGAGTATGTAAGTAGACAGAGACGACGCATGGCGTGGTGGCCTGTTTGATGTGGGCGTACTCATCTCTGACTGGCTACGCGAGGTTCCGGGAGCGGGATCTATGTTTGATGTACAAGCTGTCCAAGCGCTGAGTAGCACATTTCGTCCTTATAAGTTGCTGGACAGTGACGTCATTTCGCTGACGTGTGCGGATGGAGTTCGCTGTATGAGGGCTGGGGCAAAAAAAATAAAGCACACACAATTAGAAAGCATAGGTATATTTCGTCGTACTTATATTTTAATTAAAGAAGCGCGAATTGAAAGCTTGTTTGCCTGAAAAATTATTCCATGTAGAACTTTTAAGTTGAAATATCGAAAGAAACTACCTAAATCATAAAAATTTCTTTTTCGTCTTTGCTGACAAAATACTTGCAATATAAAAATAGAAATCAAGGCCAATCTCGTCAGATTAACAGTTCATTGAAATGTACTAATAAAGTAAAAAAAAAAAAATGGAAACGGAACATCTCACAAGCTGAAGAGATCTCCTCGGCTGCATAAACAGTTACAGAGACGTGGAAACAAGTACTTGCCCAAGCAGAGTAATAATTATTCTGGACAGTACATGTGAATGGAAATATTTAATGGTGGTACGCATTTGAAAACTATGCTGGTTACTTTAATTCTATTGACTGGTCATCACATTTACCAGACATCTTATCGGGTTATCAAGTTTGAAGGTGTCCAGTACCGAATATTTCAGTCAAACATGTAAGCCGTTATCACCTCAGCACACAAATGTCATTTAATTAAACTAAGCTTTTAGGTAAGAACACAAAAAACATACGCCATAACTTTAAGATACCGTTTCTTTGAAATTCAGTTCCAAATTCGCGTTTCTTTCCCATTTTAAAATATTAAATATCAACTCTTATGAGCATCCTTACAATTAATGCGATACTGAGGTTATGTCTCTATAAAACGAGAACCACTGTACAAAATTTGGTCAAAGAAACTCTATTAAAAATTTTACTGTAACAACAACACAATAACACACAAAATAAATGCAAATTTGAACATAGACCAATTGTTATAGCAACGACAATAATAACCAAATACAGAGTGAAGCATTCTGTATATTAGATCTGAAGTCAAATAGATAATTACAACCAGAATACACCACAAGGGAGTGTTATTACTAATGAGTTCCCTTCAAGAACTGTCTCGAAATCGTATACATCGCTGAAATGCTTCCTGCAACTGAAAAGCCAATCAGTGTACAGTTCGAAGTCATTACCGACGGCAGCCAAACTCTTTGTACGTATGTCTCAGTACGTATGTCCCAATTTGGCCACTGAAGTGAGAAGTAATACTTATTCAAGGTGTCTGAACAGGATTCGTCAGTGTCTCGCATTTATACTTCCTTTGTATGGAGAAAATAAGAGAAAAAGCGTTTTGACAACATAGGGACAGTAGTGAGGTAGGTTGTCGAAACCATTTAAACTATTGTTAAACATAGATAGGGTAGTAGCAACAGAAGAGTATTGCGATTCTATTCGTATGTATAACCACCATAACGGTAGTTCCTACAACAGAGCTCTTCGTACGGTGTATACGACAGTCAGCTCCTTCAGTTCCAGTATAGATATTGTTACCTACAACAACTACAAAAGTAAAAGGTGAACATTTCACTTTCTGACGATGCTATAGCACTGAAGCTTCACCACAGCTATCTTGGAAACAGATTACGGAAGAGATCTGTTTTCATTTCCTTGATGATTTCCAAGGGCGTAATTTTCATAGTACAGAATATAATAACGTTATTAGAAAATATTTAGTTTTATATGACTTCCCCGTTACTTAACATATTGCACAGACAGTGAACGCTGTACAAACTAATAACCCCACTTCAGCGCGGACAACTGACATTTGCAAATGACGAGGCACATTTTATAAAAGACATGGCGTCTGCTGTGTGCAACATACTTCAATAACGGAACAGATATCGAACATGTCACACGTAGGGATAGGATAATTTCGCGAATTGATTACGGGACCAGATAGAAGTCAAACACATATACAGTGAAGTCACCTTTGCAATTGGATCACAGTTTATTAGACCCACCCTGGACGTCTCTGAGCTAATAACAAACTTGCACGGAAACACTTGGCGAATCCCATAACTGCTAGGTGAGGAGCACACACAGCTGAGGCTCCAGTATGCAGAGGACTGATGAGAGTACCGTACACGTCATTGGAACTCGCGAAATTTTCCTATCCCTAGTCATAAGGACTCGATAACTGAGATTAGTAAACAGGGAACTGAAACCCACATCTTCTGGGGAGAAAATCACTAGTTTGAATTACCGTTGAGGCATAGAAAACACGGCAGTACGAGGAAACGCTGTGCGGATGATGGAGGGGTGGGAGGGGGCAGGAGGGGGAATTGCAGCCCAACAGCAGCACGCAGCGAGCAAGATGAAAACGGACACGTAGGTAATGGCGCAGATTAAACCGTCCCTCGAGCGGACCCTCCCGCACTCACGCACGTACGCAGCCTCTCATCTCCCCCACCCCCCTCCATTCCCCAGTCAGCACACAGCTACGCCGAGTGGTGGGTTTTGTGTGGAGACCGCCACTTTCATTTCCCGCTGCGCTGCGGTCTCTATCCCGCGGGATTTTTTTTTTCAGCGCAGTGCTGCCGCCACGCGGCTGGGCACAGGAATTAGCCGGCGGAGGGGGATGGAGGAGGGAAAGAAATATGGCCGCCGGGCTTTGCTACTGTGAGCATCACACCCTCAACCCCACGTGCAATCCCTGCAGTTTGCAGTGAAGGTGCAACGCCGTAGAGCGGCATTAATACTAATAATCATTCTGCATTTGACACAATTATATTAAAACTTTCGTGAAATGTTGTAAAACGTTTATCATTTAAGAGAAGTCACCTCGTATATGTCATCCTTAATTCAAGCCATGCCATGTACTCAATTTGTCGCTAAAATGTATTTACTACGCAAGGGACAAAGCCAAAATACTCGAATTTTTTGGGGTATAGCATGTGGGGATGAATACATGCTAGAAGAAGCTGAACAATTATTTAGCATCGTAGAACACTTTGACGTCTTGTGTCTCTTGAAAAATTTAGATTTCATATATTCTGTTCTTTTTTTTTTTTTTGTAAACTTTCCCCAACATTGGCATGTAAAGTTTATTTTTTCTTCTCTACTTCGCAGCTCATCGCGCGTTTGTGCGCGTTTGTTGCATCACCAGAGAGAAGAGAGTAATTCCTGCTCGATCTTGGCGTATTATCTGGGTACGTTCGTAGGAGAAAGTTAGGAGACAACCGGCGTGAACTACTTTCTTATAGTTGCGCCGTACGCTGGTGTACTGTAGCAATGTGATAAGCTGTCGAGACACTCCTCTCTCACTCTAGCTTTGGCGCTAGAGAACACTGAAGATATTTCATTTCCTTCCGTCGTGAGGCGCAGTTTTTAAAACACGGGGCAGTGTATGAGGCAATAGACTAAATTCTAACGTTATTTTATATCTTTTTTTTTTTTTTTTTTCCCAAGACTAGCCAAATTAAGTACAAATCGTAGTTCGTAAAACAGCTCCTGTAGATTTTCTCAACTGCTAGAATGTTAAAGTGTCGTAACTATTTCAATTGAAGTTACTCAACAAGAAATTAATTCGTTTCGCTGTGATCCGTCATTGTCTCCCAGACATTGAAAACAACTTTTGGAAAATTGTTTTCACTTTAGTTGCTACTGACATTTATAAGTTGGTCATCTGGCAGTTTTCCTAACCTTAGCAATATCTAATTGATTAGATAATATACTTTATAAATAACTTGTATGCCAGCCAGGAATATGAGCGAACTAAACGACTGTTCGTGATCAACATAAGAAAAAAGACTAAAGGACTTTGTAATTAGAGTATTCTGTCAGGATCGAGAATTTCTTGGTTCATCACATGCAGTATGGAAGCAGTAAGAAGACAACATTAATTCCGGTGTAATTTTTTTCGGTAATGAATTACGGTAGTATATTAGCTGTGCTATCTACAAACGCAGTACAGTCAAGTTCGAGGACGCTCTGATACGTGACTGCCTACACTCGGGGCAACATTCCACAAAACTCATTGACCATGATAGTAGTCCAACTGTAAGGAAAACTCAAACATAAAATGTTTTCACGCAAAAATAGTGAAATATTTCCCATATCAGATTTATTACTTTATCTTCTGTTACTTTTCCGCTGTTAGCAGTACCTGTCTAGCAAAATTGTAATTGGTTTAAATTCTCCCTAGTGAGTTTCGCAATTTGTGCTACAGTACTCGTCATATTCAGTGATATAAGAACGGATGTTTTACAGTCCAGGTTACAAACAATCTTTGTTTTGATTCACGTAATCTGAGTACTTTGTGTATAGCGGAGCTCTCAATGATTATATTCGTTTTCAATGTCCAAATACACTACATTACCCGTGTTATGTTCGTTCTGCCTAAATCAGAATACGTGTACCGAAAAAGATACAACAGTCTCCGTAAGTTCGTTTACCGTGTATCTCATGGTTTGTTAATCAGAAATTTCAGCAACTATCACTGATTTAGAGACATTAAAATTCACCGTAAACAACCATAAATCATGGAAGAGTTATTTCGTTTAGGCAGGCATGCTGAACATGTTTGCGTTATCGTCGTTTGCAAGAGTTACGGCTGCCGTGGGGAAGTGAATAAGAGACCATTAATAAGTACAGTACTTGCCAGCTAACACACCAGTAGATCAAAGAACGAAACCCTACAAGTACACAAGTGAGGTACTATTCCTTAATCGTACGGAAAAAGTCCCTGGCAGAATTGGGGGGGGGGGGGGGGGCAAAATTCACAAGTAAGGGAAAATAAACTACATTGTAAAATATACTTATATTTAGAAATACCCCGGAGAATTATTACTATTAATTTTCTTATTACCTGTAACCTCTAACGAATAATACCCGAAACCTTAACACTAAAATTCTCGACACTTACCTGCGTGTGGGCGCGAACCATGGCCCTCTATCATGATAGGCTGATGCGCTATCCTCTACACCACGACAGCGCGAGAGTACAAGCAAATATTAGCGAGTTACAGGATTGTTTCATCCGCTCGTCCTCCCACTTGACTGTTGAAAATGCTGAAGAGATGCACGCGTCATAAGTTGATTTTCCCATCCATTTATTGGATTTCCCACTACCACGTACGTGAATTTTACTCCAGGGTGCGGTAATTTTACCTTACCCGTAAGGAAATCTGTGTTTCCCCCACAAGTTAGCGAATATTACCTTACACTTGTCAGGTAATTTTCCCATTATTTTTTACAGTGAGTGAAAATGGCCTGAATTAGTATTACTTGTACGCCAAATTTGGCAACGATTGGTTGGCTGGTCCCCGAGATCTATCATAAAAGCTTTATTTTTCATGTTTCACTGTCGTACAAAATGCGGACCAATAACATTATTGTTTTCCAAACTCTAATGCTTACATTATGCACTACCAAAGACTAAACTTCGTTTAAACCGATAAAAAAAGTTTCCGAGGTATAAGATAGTTGCCTAAATGTTAAAAGCGCTGTCATTTTGAAAAAGAGGTCCCCTGCTTGATCGAAAACTGTTGAAGTCGGATGTACTTACTAAATACATACTGTATGTGGACCGAGTATGGTGAAATTTGGTTCACCGGTTGTAGACAGACGTTTAGGCGATTGCATAAGCCTATCTTTCCTTAGGATACTAGACTATTAAAAGTGGAATAAAAGAACGTTGAAAACAGAATTCAAATGTTATTCCAGTAGGTAACTAAAAGCCACAGTTGATATAGAGTAAATATGCATATGTGCGTAGCCCGTGTGTATGTTTATACACTGTGAAAATAATTGTACAAATACCTAACAAGTGTAAAGTAATATTCGCAAACTTGTGTGGAAACAGTTTTCCTTACATGTAAGGTAAAATTACCGCACTCTGAAGTAAAATTCACGTACATGGTAGTGAAAAATCCCATAGATGGATGAGAAAATTACATTAAGACGCGTGCATTTCGTCAGCATTGTCTCAGCAGCTAAATGAGAGGACGGGCAGAAGAAACAATCATTTAACACACAAATATTCACTCGTGGTACGATATTGTCGTCGTGGTGTAATGGCTAGGGCATTGTGGTAGAGGTCCGTGGTTCACGCCCACCCATCAGTATGTGTAATGGATTTTATAGTTGAGATTTCGGTTACTCTTCGTCAGAGGATATAGGTAGTAAAAAAATTAATGTTCTAATATCTCGTGTAATTCTAAATACAAATTGATTATAAAATATAGTTAATATTAACTTACTTGTATGGGATGTCCCCCCATTTTTGTCAGGCACATTTTCCGTACGTTTAGGGAAAGTACCTTACTTGTTATGTAAATTTACTCCACATTTGACAGGTTATTTAACTTTACATGTCCTAGAGGTAATTAGCTTCTCTTCCCTGTAAGGGAATTTTACTTCAACATTTTTTACTGTGTACAGTTCCGTGGTGACGGTGTATAAAGTGGACATGTGCCTTGGAAGGTTCCTCAGCGTTCTTCTTGCTCATTGGGGACATAGCACACTCTGCGATGGTCGAGCCGCGGCAGTGCAGCGGGCACTCTCCCAGAAGCGACATTGAACGCGCTAACCTGGTTAGCGGGCGCCGTGCCTAGTTATGGAGCCCGTTATTAAGACCTGGCAGAATTCCACGTCGACAAGCGAGGGCGCAGCCCGGAGAGGGAAGTTCGCCCTCCTGGGATGACGTCAGCTCCAACTTTCGCCAACACACTCTGCTGCCGAGGGCGGAAACACCAGCTCGACCACGACGTACTGCAGCCGGCGATCAGAAGACGTGTACTGAATAAGAGACGGTAGTCACGGTATAGTCTATTCGCGGTGTCTCACCCTTTTTGAATCAAACCTTCGAAAAATCTCTCCATGTATCAATGTGTAGTTATTTCCAACATATGCCATGTATCACAGGTGTTTTATGCTTGTGTTCATAAAAGTTACTTTTTTTGTTAAAATTGAAATGTTATTCATATTTTATCTGTAAACTATAATGCTTCATTTATAAATAATTTGAATATTAACAGGGACATAAAATGTGTTTTGGTAAGACTGCCTCGTAAGAAATAGTTCTTATACAACATACTGTTACACTGAGTGCGCACGAATTCGGTGCGTTGTCCCTCTGGTGTAATCTTCGGGGCTTGGTTATGCTTAGTTTGCCTGAGGCGGAGAAATATCCTGGAAGTAGAACTTTAGCAGGGCTTGAGAAACAGTCGACTACCGATAGTTTTGAAACGCCCACATTCAGACGCAGATAAGTACAAATCTTGGCAGAGACACTTAATTTAGAATGGTATGACTTTTCTGAGTGCCTTAGCGCATTCCCTTCCTTAGTCTATACACGTTATCATCTTGAGACTCGCGAATATTCCTGTCCTTGGAAACTGGCACAGCCGTCTTAGGTAGGAGACTGAGAGACCTTCACACTGAAAACCCCGTTTTATGGTGACTAACAAAATTTTATTGGTGTCCACAAAATTCTTTTGTAATTATAGACATCACAGAATACTTTGTAGCACCAACAAAAGTTTTTTGTCAACCAGTATTTTGTGGCAACTACAAAATTACGTTTGTGATCAACAACAATTAAAAAAAGAAACTAACGCCACTAGGAATGGGACTCGAACCCTAGGCCTCTCGCATGTGAGCTCAATGTGCTACTGTTGCGCCACCTTGCACGACGTTAGCGTGTTGTCTGAAGTAGATAATATGTGTGGAATATGTGGCACACACGACAAGGCCTGTACACTTCCCCTTATGGGAAGTTAATATTCTGGAATCATTTGGATTTAACATTTACTTATATAGAAGAAAGTAATGATGTAAACGATGTTCCTAAGAATATCCCTCATGAATTAGTTCGTAACCTGATGCAAAAAAAAAAACCAACACGGATATAATATGGCGTCATGGGCAGGAGGAGACCACTTCGAATATGCCAGCAAGAGCACACACGCAGAATATAACGGATGTAGTTTAGCAGTCGCAGCAAAATTTTATTACTGCGTATGACATTAATACTGCCAACTAAATGTTTTGGGGGCAGACAATAAATTTATTATTAATAAACAAATATGTTAGTAAGCACTATATAGCGTTGGTACTTGTTTTATTGGGCACCACAATCTGTTTTTTACCAGCAATAAAATTTCGCCATGGAAAGCATCAACCAAACAGTTATTGTAGCCAGTAACCAATATTTTCGTTCCGTGCAGTAAGCACAGGACTTGTCTAACTAACAAGTAAGTTGAGGAAACAACAAAGGCCTAATCTGATACGGTCGTGCATCGTCAGTGTCCTTACGCATCTTACTGAAACTCCTAAATTATCATAAATATAAACGTTATAGTTTATGACAACTGTATTCTCTTACACATTCAAGTGATGCTGCCACTCTCATAATCTTAAAACGACAGCGCCACTGTCTTTGACATATCCCATTTTGAATGACACGTTAAGCATGAATTTGTTTGGCTTAGACATTTCGGTCAGATACTCCAGATCTATAACATGTGGCGAACTACTCCTTCAAACTGGTGCGGCGTCCGCAGCATCCATTTATGGAGCATCTGAAATCCATATACTGTATATATCCAACGTAGGGCGTGTGGCTTTCTTCTTAAATGTCTCCAAGCGTTGTCACTTGGATTAGCCTACTAGTTTTACGCGATAACAGACAAATAATGCTGAGCTGCACTGTAATCACTAACACCCCTAATTCTACTCCTTTCCCAAAAAATTATATCTCTCTAAGTAAAATGATTTTATTCAATACAAGTACGAAACTCGTTGATAATTGACTGTGCTTTAGTAGTCGCTTCCAAATGGATATTTATCTCTTTGGTTTGCCAATCGGTAATTCGGAATCTGGAATGGAAATTTCTTGCCAATTCATTCCAGGTAGTTTCGAGTCTAGCATTGCTATAATTACATTTAGCACAATGCCACAAGATACATATATATATAGACAATATGCAACAATGTTTTTATTTTAAATTTATGTTCGAAAAATGACTTCATATTTTCGTATATGCCTTTCGCTAAAAAGTATTCCAAGGTGTCTAATGCACTGAGAGAAACATTTTGTTTTACTCTACAATGTGAGAACGGTTATCTCAGAGTTGATTTTGAATATTCCTGCCATTAACTTTTTTATATTTATCAAGTTTTTCTCCCTCATAGTTGTCTTTATCAGTGTGCACGCTACAGAAAAATACTATCACATTAAGTAAGGTGACCTACATTGCGGAGTTAAAACTTGGCTTTCGAAACTACATGTTCAGCCAGAGAAGTGTGTAGTTTCTAGGTGTAAGTCATAATTTTTTGTAGAACAAAGTTTATCCTTCTGGGATAGAAGCGGTACATTTAGTAAACACAATAAAATAACATTTGTTAATTGTAATAACTTTGTAGTAAAGTGTAAAAATGTAAGTTAAATTTGTTTTTAAATTTTGTTCACTATATTTAAATAAAATACATGTGGAAAATCTACTTGGGATGGATATAGAACAATGCAATTTGGACTTTTAGACATGTTAACAGCCTCGACGCGTTTACTTTCGATAAGCCAGTTGATTCTTTACGAAATTTTTCCCTATCTAGCCCTTCGTGTGATGCACATACGATTAGTGGCATGAGAGTGGGAATAATAATTTTGGGTAACAATATTTAGTTACAGTAGTCAAATGAAATAAGTACTTTAAACATATCTGATTATATTTAATTTCATATTTAAAATATTCGCAGGACTGTTTCATGTCAATGTGAAAGTTCTCCGAAAGCGTTCATGTCCCATATCACGACCACTCCACTCTTGATACGCCACTGAATACCTACAGGTAGTTGAATTGTAGCAGTAACACAAACTTGACATTGTTTTTAATTGAATCTAGTTACAACGTGAGTTCGCGGATATTTTTTCCGGCCATGCGGACCAAACTAATAAAGGAATAACAGTGGACTGACTACGGAGAGTAAGAGTTTCAAAATAATGTTAGCGGTTAATTGAGAACGTTTCAAAGGCGTTCTTAGGATCTGCTTTTCGTCTCATTATGAATATTTTTTACATATGCAGAATTAACATTCCTATGGTTAGAGTCCCACATTATTCATGCGTTATCCAAGTGAAAATGTTGCTTTTTTGGGAAAGTAAATACATTATATAATTCTATACGCGTTATCATCATATTTAAAAAAAATCAAATCTTTAAAATTTAAAACGTTTTTGATTGCTTCCTAATATGTATGTCAAGTAAAGTCTGTTCGTGATAAAGTGAGCGCTATCAATGAACCTTAGAAAAATGTCAATGACCCTGACTGCATGTATTTTAATAGGCGCACTGAGTGACATGTGCCCAGTAAATTTGGTAACGATGGATGGAAAGTAATTCCATATCTTAACGTCGAATAAAAAGTGTTAGGTAACCATTTGTGATAACTTAAAATTATTTACTTTCACTTTCCGTTTTCTTAATGCACGTAAGTGTAAAAATGAGCAGATGTGTAAAGAAATTACTCTTAATAATTTCACAGTATCATTTTACCGACGCATGATTCAAGTGATGAGGCCCATAATAATGTTAATTTTACATAAGGTGAAGGAATACACAACGTCTGTACAAGTAGATCTTATACAGGGCTTTCAAAAGTACTCATTTTAGCGTGAATAGACTATATCACAAGCGTTTTGTACTTGCGTTGAGAGTGGGATGTACCCCCGCGTTTTTTGTGAAATAGTTGTTTGCGCGCATACGCATATCTCGGTAAATAAATGTTCTGCAAATACTACTTTTTGTCATAAAAGATAAAAAACTATTACCTACGCCATTATTATTATTTTTTTGTACTTTTGTTATATTACGTGTATTCTTGGAGAAAAAACTTTGTGAAAATGGTCAAACATCGCATTTCTAAAGCTTGTGTATGCAGTGTTTTATGAGCGGCAAGAGAAAAGTACAAATATACAGGCGTAGTTTAATATGTGGTCTTTCATCGCGTGTAATAAAACCCCACTGTTACAGATCTAATTTGCACAGTACAGCGGTACGACTGAAACATTGCACGCCTTGCGCGTAGGAGCGATTATGCGCTAGGCGTGCGTGTTAGTGTCACCCGTATTGCTCTCTCGCTTCCCGACCTTGGATGCGTGTGTCCATCCCACTATTAACATAAAAATATCTAATTTTTGATTGAATTTTACTTAATTTTATGTTTTATCTATACATTTTTATGTATTATTTATATAAATAAAACAATGATAATATAAGTGTGTCGGTAATGCCCCGTAGAAAATAGCGTTCGTGCAAAATACCATTAAGCTGGGTTCGCACGAATGCGGTGCGTTGTCCTTTTGGTCTAATTTTCTAGACTTGGTTAAGCTTTGTTCACACGAGGCGGGGGGACAGAACTTTCGCAGGGCTTCGGAAAAGTTGGACATGCGTGCTCTTGCGTGTACCAAACAAGAAACCCTGACTTCCAGTACATTTGAACATCGCCCTCTCAATACGTCAAGTCGTAGTTGCAGTTTTTGATGTAAATATGTCTTTAAATTTTCAACCATAGTGGGAAGAAATCCAGAAAATCCGATGATAACAAATTCGGGGGATACAGTTTGGCATTGCAGCTCCGAAAATATATCGTCCACATTCAAAATTCAATTACACCACTCGATTGCCACAGGATCAAAGAATATGTTACGCTGAGTGAGGACTGCGAAGCATCGTGCGTGTCGGGAAGGGGGGGGGGGGGTCACCGCAATTTCGAGTTCGTTTCGCCGCGTCTCATAACTTCCACGTACTGTAACTTTTGACTAGGAGAAGCTACGGCGATTTATTAAATTTCAATCGACAGCTCTCGTTAAGATCAATTGATTGTGTGTATAGAAACATTTGTGTGGCGTGGTTACGGTGAAACTGCACGAGTTCTATGCAAAAAAAATTAAGGAACTTAACAAAAGGTCGGCCTATATTCGTCAACAAGCCAACTCGAAAACAGAAATCGTCCACAGTTGAAAAGAGTATCTCAAAATCAATCCAGTGATACTTATAAAACCCCATATGATTGAGTGAAGCGGTGCTGGGAACGTAAAAAAAAAAAAAAAAAAAAAAAAAAATCAATGCGTCCGAGTGCGTCAACGCAGACGTATTCACACAAAACAGAAGGCCACGTCCCCAACACAGCCACATCCCATTTCTTTTTAAATCAATTCGCTTCCAATTGATTTAGGAGCGTGTATAACAGTGAGCTATAGTAATGCTATTTTTCCAAAGTTTATTTTGAAAGTGCTGACTTTAGCGGGGTCTTGAACGCGAACCCTGTGGAGGCGGCTTGTCAGGCGGCCCCAGGACCAGCAATAGCCGGAGTTACACGCGCGGTCAGCACGAAAGTGGCTTCCATCAGTTTCCAGCGCTATGTTTCAGCACTCCACGCCCCCTTCCCTCTGCAAGACTGCTCCACTAGATGCATCACCGTAATGAGGTGATCCATCTAGCCGGCTGTAGTGACGGCGACGCCGGCAAACAAAACAGGGCCGTACTCCGCTTGTCGGGGGACAGGCGTGTGCCCGAGCCGGTCGTATCGGCTCGCGCGGCAACTATTGTCTCGTGTGTTTGCGGAGCCGTTGGCTGGCACCGACTCTACTTCTCTGCCGGGGAGACGGCACATACACTCTCATACACGCAATCAGTACATTACATTAAGAGGCTGGATCACCCCTTATACAGAAATGTTTGGTTCTAGTGCCATAACAGAAGTGCCAGAGTCATTACTGAAAATGTTTCATTATACAAGTCGAGTCCTTTAAAAGAGGCCCCGTGGGACATATGGAATGGAGCGAGGGAATGAGAAAATACAGTCCCACGGGGACTCTTTTAAAGGGCTCATCCTGTTTAAGCATTACATTTTATGGTCCTGTGAAAATTTTTGTACCTGAGTGTTAATAGGTGTTCCCAGGTTGTGATTAAATGCTGACAACGAATTAATATATGCAATTTTCTATTAAGTTAATAGTTGGATAAATTTGCATTACTAGTTAATATATTATGTCTGTAATAATGGGTAAGGCATTTAGCTAAGCTTCTATTGTCACATTTTTAAGTAAAATCATCGTAAATTTGAATCAGGAAGAAATAAATAAAAAAATCAATACGGCGGGTGACGTGGGGTCTTAAGGGGCCCGCCTACCTAACTCTTCAACTGCGTTTCACAGTGTTTAAATACACGTTATCCCAACGAACTATTAAACTAGCGTACAATGTGCTAAACTACGGAAACTTCTGAGTGCTTTCAACACGTCACGCACCGTAAAATCACCATTTCAGAGCTCTCCAACAGCCGGCTTATCTGGAGCGTTCTATCTCAAAATATACACTTCATGAGGATACAGAAATACTCAAGGGATGCGTAATAAACCATGCTACCGACTTTCCGCTATTAAAACGGTAGGATCACAGCTTGAAGTCGCATAGGTGCACGACGACAACTCTGCGCGTCAGTACAAAGCCTTGCGCTTACTGGCGATAGCACACTTGATGCGCCGAACAGTGTAGCCCTTATCGCTCCTGTGCTACTCTGACTTCATATATGGAAGGCGAGTCCTGGATAAGGATGACTTCGCGGCGCTATTTTATAACACTACATGTCGACATGTTTTACAAGTAATAAGCGACGAGAAAATAGCTGTGCTGAATTAAACAAAGTTTGTTTAGTACAAACAAATTAATTGTTTGTAGAGGCGTAATGAATTGTTTTGTTGTTGAGATCGAATTATTTTGTTCTTCTTATTTGTTTGACCCGAACTGTAAGATTTGTTTGGTTGGTGCGGCACCAGAGTTGTATGTCTGTACGTACAGTAAACAGTTTCGAGTATTATAAAAATGAAGTGATTGCCCGACCGTGATTCGATCCCGTATCATTTGCGCCTCAATACTACGTCTTACCTCAGCTTAATTCAGAACTGTTGAGTTGAGCATGTTTGCAAATATATGCCATTTAAATACGGAATAACATTCGCACACGAATAATTCCAGTTTTACAGTTTTACTTTTTGGTTTCCTGTTGACATAGTTTTATTAGGATGTTTATACTATTATTTAGCTTCAGTAAATTCACTAAAATAATTGTTACTATCCTAACTGTTACAAAAATAACAAACGAACTCTGGAGCTGTATTTTCGAACGACGGTAATGTAGTCAAGCAAACATATACGATTGATTCAACTAAATATTTTGTTGACACACTAAGCTTTTGGCCCAACACAGAAATTTTGATTCTTCAAAGCGTGTATCTACATGTTTTTCTATATTTTTATACTTTAGTGAATATTTTGTTGAGACTACTAATTATGTGTTTGGCTGTATACAAACAATTATGCCGGCTGGAGCACAAAACGTTTTTCAGTCAACTACCAGTATAATTTTCAAATTTTAAAATGGATGTATTTCATAAAGAATATTGTCTCACTTGTGAAATTTTGCACAATTAAAAAAATATTTTGAAAGTCTACAATTAAGCTTGGTTATTTATTTATTAATTTTTTTACATTTTCCTTTGCTGTTTTTACAGAACTGTTTACCGCTAATACTGCAATTATAGTACTTCACGAAACACAATTCAATTATTTCGAGCAGATCAGAATTTATTACGTACGATTTATTCGCATATACAAGAGAAATAAGTCTGTATCGTTCATGTAAATTTAATTCTGGTGGTTTTTTGCCATCACTTGGTTGTTTTCAAAGTGTGTAAAAATCACAAACGCTGACCTTGCACAATCTCTTCTCTGTAACATCAAAGTTACAACACAAGCACACTTGTATAAATCGAATTTTCATTGTTTTCAATCTGTAAAACAACTCAATTTTTTTTTCGACATTTCTATTCGGTACTTCAAGGTTACGTGCTTTCCCACACACGTAAAAAATTACGTTTTACGTACACTCGAAAATGTAACATGATGCGAGTTACGTCCAATATGAATTCATCGTGATCCCGGCCTAACACAGTTTTCACACTTACCGTCGTCGTGGATGAGGTGATACGATCATGAAGCTGAAGATTTCTGTACTCTTGTGCCACGCGCATATCATTCCACACTAACGTGAAGTGAGAAAGGAAATACCATGGATCGCAGTATCAGGTGTAAAGGGGAGTACCCGGAGAAAGTCCACGGACATAAACCGACTCCGATTTGAGGTGTCTGCTGGGGATACGGGAGAGGGCGTGACAAATTGACGCTCCCCTCCGCCTGGGTGGTGGTACTTTCCCCCCCCCCTCCCTCCCTCATGAGAAACAAAATATTTCAAGGGCGAACAACTAAAGAAAACACTTCCACACTTGTCCCTTCTTGCGTGTTTCAATCGTTACAATCCTCTGTTCTAGTTGAAACCCATTTTCTACTTCATTAATGGCTAAAGAATTAAGAATTTCGCGGGTTCATGTATAGACAACTTGGAATTCACACACATGTACGTTCACGTTACATTTGTAATTGGTCAACGTGTTTTTTGAAATCTCCTGGATATAAATGAGCCAATAAGAAACATGCAATAAATTGTGCGCCCAACGGCCATCTTTTACTTCCTCGATACTCAAACAATAAACCGTTGATATCTGAAAGACTGTGAAGTCTATAGCCTACATGTCATTGAACTCGCGAATTTCTCGGGTCTCTATTAATAACATGCGATTTGCAGTTACTTTCTGTCGAGAGTAATTTTTACGGAGTCTAATATTGTTTTCTATCCACTCCCCCCTTAGTACCATAGGTTAGCTAGTTGACATTGGAGGTAACCATGACTCCAACTGCGGCCGTGTTTGCTCAATCCCAGAAAAGCCGCGATGCATGTGTCCCGTAGTTAGAATATTTCCTGCATGTCCCATCTTCTGGAGTTCTGTCGTGAGACATACTTAGGTTCTAGCCCTACTTCGGACTCATCACTCAGCTCTTAGTTTTAAGGTAAGCTAGAAGGGAAAAAAAGAACTCCGATCTGCCAGGGGTCGCAGTGATCGGAGGCCGACGTGGTAATCGGGACACCCGTTCCATGTGCCAATCTGTGAATCAGTACGGGTGAATTTAGCTTTGCTTTATGTTCTGAGGGATATTAAACTCACATCTGAGGAGATTCGCCTCCAGAAACTGCAAAGGTACCCACCTTGTTTTGGTGCCCTAACCAGATTCTATTGTTACTTAGACACGGTGACTCCACCGCGCCTTACTGGCTAGATGCTCACCAAACCTGTGCTTGTCTCTGTTCCCATATACAAAAACTTTTACTTGAATCCTTTATATCTCTCTTTAAATTATTGTTATTTCTGTTACTATAATATTACAGAGACTATACTTCGGGTGACGTATCATACAGTATCGGCTAGCTTTCCTGACATCTGTGCCACCCCACTGACACTTTGGCTCCTCTCACCTGCGGCGTGTCTCACATACGGCCAGTGTGGTGTGTTGGCATATTCCTATTCTATATGCCATACACAACTGCCTGTAGTGGCATCAGAAACCACGCGTGAAGAACCACCCCGGTGAAGGCGGTTGGGATCAAACACACGACCTCCCGAACGTGAAGTTCGTATGCTACTCAATGGACAATTAAGCACGATCGGTGGAGTGACTCTGGGCGGGACGTGGCTACAAATATGTACTACCGCTCACGCTGGAGTCGCATAACTCTGACGAGTATCACGCTAAAATATACAACTTCAACATGAAAGAAAAAAACATATTTATTTTGACTACTTCAATTTAAAGCACGACAATCTACAAGAAGGATAAGTTTCTTGTCGCCATTAAGAAGGAGCATATAGAGTAAACTAGCTTCAAATGCTGTGACAGAAGGGAAATTCGGAAACCCATGGTGCTGACAAACAGTGGAAATATTCCGTTACAGAACTACAAGATATACAAGAAAATTTTAATTTTTTTAAATCCCGTAAGTGGCGAAGATGTGAATTGCCCACTGTCGGTAAAGTTAGCCGAACTACAGTATTTCGTTTTGCAAAGTGCTATACCCTGTTTGCGGTGCTACACGACAAGACAAAAATATAAATAATTTCTAATATAAAACTACTGGTCGTGTGACAACTTTTCGTCGTACTCACGTCAGACGCATCTTTGAGGCACTATCAATACTGGATAAAATCATTCGCCATTTTTGGTCAAACGTACGGCAGGCAGCGTTTTAAGAGTAGCCGATCAAATTCCAGATTCTCCTATACGCGGCTACTACCGCAAGTAATGATTAGGAGACACACGGATAGTTTGACAGCATCGCTTCAATACTTTTCTGTTCACAGTGACATGTTGGTGTTCTGCACACAATGATATGTTGTTGTTCTGCACAAAACTGCAAACAGCACAGTTGCGTGTTTTGTCGATGTTTAAATTTCCTTTGACGAAATACGCAATTTGGTTGCAGAACTGCAGATGGAGTTAAAGGAAAGCGTTTGATTCAAGACTTTGTGACGTAAGTTACTTCGTTATTATAGTTGGAGTCGCAGATGCAATTGTTATGGTGCTGCTTGTCCAATATGTGGCACGGGCACCATAGCTGCATTTACGAGGACACCGTGACAGGAGAGGCAGAGAGGGGGCTGGCCCAGAGAACCATAAAAGGAGGCCAGGATGTGAGGCAGGGGCTGCTCCTGTTCCTGCCATCGTCCGCACTGGGTCACCGCTGGCGCAGGTCGCCGCCGCACTCACCAACTTCGAGGACCAGGGACGTCGGCCTTGGCGAGGGCCGTTTCCGAAAGCCAGCCTCCTAGAGGGACCATCTCCGCGAGGGGGCCAGGGAAGCCTTCTCCACGGTGTGGGCCTGATGACATCACACTGAAATATTCTATTGGTGAGTCTATTTTGGATAGCTGGGACGATCCGAGAACAATTGCCCCCGCGATTATAAGAACTTAGCCAGTAATTTGGTTATGGCCGTATCCTTATAAATGGATATCATTGAAGAAAGATAACTGTAAATTAATAGGAATTGTATTTGCCAGTTTTGTAAGAGGCTAAATATTAAAACATATATATTTTAGTAGTTGGAGTAACTTATTGAAAGTGTGGAAATCCCCTCATATATGTTTAGTTGACAGAGAAGTAATTAATTGAGTTAGACTTAGAATGTACCTTATTATGATAGCTACATCCTCTTAATGCGTGCTCCTCAAAAGGGATTATTTGGTAAAATTGAAAGAGTAACAGTCTCCTTATGTGTGCGGACATGACTTTAAGTCACATCCGTAACACAATGAATAGAGTGCAGGAAATTAAACACTATTCACATTACTTAAACTCTGGGAAACAAGGCAGTGACACATTTAATACTACACGTGTAAACCTAGAGAAGCGCATGGTAGCTGAAGGTTTTGAGTTCGAATCTAGTTTTCGTCAACTTTTTAAAAAATATATTTACTTTCAACATGTGAATAGATAATTCTAATTTATTACGCTTTTTTATATCAAAAACCAAAATTACAATTTTTTTATTATTAATCGATATTATATTTTGTTTGTAAATACATTCTACATATCAGTTATGCGAGCACTCAAATCAGCAAGGTGCCTCAAATTGTATTCATTCCCTAGCCCTTTAAGAGAGAAAAAGAGTGGCGTCTAATATACCAGACTGTAAATCACACAGAATTAATTAACACTGATTGCAGTCACTACCACAACTAACAGAAAAGTACGATTAATGTTTCGTACGAAAGAAGAAAACATATATTTTATAAACATGAAAAATGTTCTGCTAAAGTTTACCTGTTTAAAAGTTTTTAAAAATTATATCTATATCCATAAAAGTTAAATTTTTATCCAATTCTATGTGTGCTTTTATTTTTAATGCTTCAGAAAGTACACTTTGCAACCAACTCTTCACTTAGCAAGAAAAAAAATAATAATTACTCAAATTGTATGAAATTAAAAATATAAATAATATTTTTAATAACCAATTTATTTCAATCACTGAAGTTATCAGTTTTATAATTGAGAGAGAGAGAGGGAGAGAGAGAGAGAGAGAGAGGTGTGTCCATAATAACAATTATAAAAAATATTTCTTCACCTTATAATGTGTTATTTTGTACACTCCAAGCAACTTGGACTTATAATATAGATAAGGGGCAGGAGGCGTAAGAGAGTTTGTCATATGTGCATTCTGAAGCATTCAAAATACAAATACGCTTAAATGTTCATTAGAAAATCATTTTATGTTATTTTTAAATACATGACTGAGCCAACTCTAGCCAAATTTTTTTACGCAATTTTACAAAGTTCGTGCTTTCTTCTTTCATATGCAATTTATATTGTACTGTCTAACAATTTTGGTGATGTTTAACTAATTTTTAATGAACTCTGCATGTTTTAGAGTTGGTAGCACTCTACTTCTGCCTCAACTATGATAATGTGGTTAAAACGTAAAAATTACTATTTCGATTTATTGATTTTGTTTACATTTTTGTACATAAATATACTACGTTTATTTATTGTTCTGTGTTTTATAATGTACAATTTTTAAAAATAATACAAATAGAACGAACAATTTAATACAAATAATATAACCAGCTACTATACAAACAGTGCAAACAGAAGAGGAAACGAGGAATACCAAACCACACATAGCACAGCACAGATACAAACAAAGTGTAATTAAAATGACTATGCTTATTTAAGTCACTGTAAAATTAAATATATTTTGACTAATTACAACATTGTGGCAATTAAGAAAAATATTAATATAACATGAGATAATAAGGCAGATACATTTAATACGATTGAATTAAGGCCCCATTTCTTAAAATTTTTACATCTAGTAATATTGGGCAGAAAATCTACGTACACAATAAAATGATTTAATTGCAAGGGGTTAAAATTGTTTGTTATTAAATGTCGGGTACAGATAATTAATTTTTATGGTTTCGAGTAACCTATTTAACAAACGTGTACCAGCATCGTTTAGAAATTTTATTGATTTTTCTTTACTACCCCTATAAAAATAAATTTTGGTTCGTACATGTACACTAATGTCTGTGAAAAATGCAACACCAAGAAGGATACATGTGATTGAAATGAATTTTAGTCCACAAATTAGGCACATGAAACTACACATTGATTAGGATTACAGAACTGTACATGATCTCTGTCCTTAAGAATTCGGTACGGTGCGAAGCCCCCACGTACTGCAATCAGAGCCCTTAAATGTCGTGGCACAGAATCAAATAGGACCTGGATATGTTCCTGGGGTTCCTCCACGCGGCTTGGTTGCGAGTCCACAAAGCATCAAGAGTGGTTGCTGGAGGACCGTGACGAACAAGTCGCCGACCAACCATATTCCAGACATGTTCGATGGGCGACATGTCAGGCGAACGTGCAGGCCAGGGAAGTAGTGGTACTCGTCGTTCATTTCCTCGCCACATGTGGCCGGGCACTGTCCTGCTGAAATATGGCATGTGGAGTGTCCTGAAGGAGGGGCAGTAGCTCGGGCTTTACAACCCCCCTGATGTATCTGTTGCTGTTCATATTGCCGCCAATTTTGTAGGCGTCAAGATCTCATGTTGTAACTAATGGCGGCTCAAACCATCACACTTGGCTTTTGTCTGCTATGCCGCTCCACAATGTAGGCTGGCAGATTGTGGTCACCACGGTAACGTCTATCATGCATGCTGCCATCACTGTAGGACAAGTTGAAACGGGACTCGTCCGAAAACACTACATTTTGTCACTCAGCACGCCAGTGACGGCGTTCACGGGCTCATTTCAGCCTGAGGCGTTTGTGGTTTCTGCACAAAGGAAGCCGACGTAATGGCATGCGTGCCACCAGTCCAGTCCGTAGCAGACGGCGTAAAACCGTCAACACAGACAGGTCCGCGCCCCTTGCAGTGCTCCAGTCTCCAGCCAACACTATGGACGATACTGTACCGTCCGTTACGACCATACGGACAAGCTGGCGGTCATCCCGTGATGTGGTCACATTGTGTGATCCAGTACCCGCTCGTCGCTGCGTACGACTCTCTTCTATCCACTGGTGCCACACACGCATCAATGTCGTGGCAGCATGCCCTGTACGAGCCGAAATCTCACGGTATGACAAATCCGTTTCCCGGATACAGAAGATCATTCTGCCCCGTTCGGACTCATTCACATATGATATGGCGTCCTTTGACGTCAACGAGACAGACTGGCACTTGCTTGCACTTCGTTTGACGGCTCTTCACTGAATGAGTGTGGTGTAACACTGACCTTTCGGGTCACACAAGAGAGCGTGCTGCTGGGCCTACGTGTACACTATCTATCTTCAATCGTAAACACTTATTGCTGGTACACTGTTCTACACCTACTCCGAGTTTGGATTCATTTGGGCCATTCTTTCTGGGTGTTGCAATTTTCACGAACAATAATGTATATTAACGAATAAGTAGGAGGATTTAAATTTAAACGTCAGTTTACAATCAGATAAGAACTGAAAAGGTTTAATTTAAAACAAAACTAGATGACTGGTTCATTCGTTTGAAATAAACTTTTTAAAAGTCAGAAAGAATTAAAAGCTGAGCTAGTAGACACGCAGTGAAGTAAACGCAAGCATGACCAAAAATGGCGGACGATTATGCCAAATCTTTATGGTGCCCTATGCGTCTTTTATTTGATTGGTTGTGCGGTTTTAATTGTAAGATCGTACATCGTGTCGTGTTTGTCGTATCTGTGTGAGTCCGGCATAAAAACGAAAGTATGGTGTCTGGAAAAAAATTTAAATTTTTTGGTTTAAATATATCGTGAAACAATACAAAACAATTGCAAAATTAGTTTAAGGTGCAGTTTTAGGTTCGTAATTATTTTTGGTGGGTTTGGAAGTCACCCTTATTCATTTTAGTTTCGGCTGAAAGTTCTGAGTAGCTGCAATATCCACAAAGTTTATTAGTACAATCTCTGTCCTCAAACTGCTGTTCGCTGTCGCCTTTTGACATTGGCACGCTATCTATAGTCCATTTACGACTGGAACAGACACGAAAATCGACCTCTGAAAAAACACCCTAGCTATGCATGCAGCTAATGGCTAGGGTGTTTTTTCAAAGGTTGATTTTCATAAGTCAGTTCCAGTCGTGAATGGAAAGTCTCTGCTGCCGACATATCCCCGACGTTTATGCTTGCGTAACTGACGACTTGACAGACGCGTTCCGTTAGACGTCATGTTTCTCTGGCGTAAGCAATTGCCTGTCTTGCAAGGACAGAATACGCAAAATGACGACAATATCGTGCGTGATATTTTCCATTTCCAGCCGTACCCTTGTATATCTTTATTTTTCTTTTACTTTTTATACCAAGACTTGAATTATCCGAAAATGTGATGGCATTCCAGGTCTTCAGACTTCCAGCCGAAGGAACTTATTACGCGCGTTCCACATTTAAAATCACCCCGGTCCGCGTAGACGACCCAGAAACCGATCTCAATAACATGTATTATTTATGTAGACTGTTCACGCTAAAATGAGCTCTTTTAAAAACCCCGCTTAAGGTCTACGTGTATGCACATTGTGTGTTCTTCCGCCTTTTGCAAAATTAACATTGCCATGGGCCTCAGCGCTTTATTCATGTGTCAGTGAAATGGAAATGTGAAATTATCAGGAATGTAAATATTGTCCACATGTGCTCAGTTTTACACTTCGACAAAAAAAAAACGAGAGAAATATTACAAGTTATCGCAAATTGTTACGTAATACTTTTTATTCGACCTTAATATATGAAACTATTTTCCCCTCTATCGTTACCAACTTTACTGGGTACATGGCACTCATTGCGCCCGTCAAAATTTATGCGGGTAGGGGCAGTGAGATTTCTAAGGTTGATTTCAAAAGTGCTCACTTTATCGTAAACAGCCTTTACCTGCAATGACATGCAGTAGAGGTACTTGAGTTTCCTGCAGATGTTTACTTTGCGGAAATAAAGTGTAATTTACGTCCCCATTCCCCCTGCCCACCAAATTAATTAAAATACCCACACCAATTTTAATACTGTGCATATAGATTTTTGTGAGGCCTACAAATAAATTTAAACTTAAAAAAATTACTAATAAATTTAATACACAAACTCACCCACCAGCTGTCATTTTCCTTAGACATATAGGGATGGTGTGAATTCACTTACCTGCAACAAAAAGAAACAACAAAATACGTATTAGTGAGGCACAGGGATTAAAATATTATTATTAAATTGTTAACATTTACCAATATCAAATAAATGCACTAAATAACAAACAACTTTATTTTCCTCATCCGTTGTAGGAAGAGAAACTAACGGCTGTTCCCGATAAATTGAGCACTTTTGAAATCAACCTTAGTAAAATGTCACTTTCCCTAAATGCATATATTTCAACGGCGCCCTGAGTGACATGCGCCCAGCAATGTTGGTAACGATGGATGAGAAGTAGTTCCGCATCTTAACGTCAAATGAAAAGTGTCAGGTAACCATTTGTGATCACTTATATTATTACTTTCGCTTTCTGTTTATTTTTTAATGTAAAAAAAAATTCCTTGGATATTAACTTTTCAGTTAATTACACAGTTTCACTTGACCGACGCATGAATCAAGTGATAAGGCCCACGACCATGTTAATATTATATAAGCGGAAGAATACACAATGTGCATACAAGTAGATTTTTAGTAGGGCTTTCAAAAGTGCTCATTTTACGGTGTATAGCCTATACAATCTTTTGTTTAGAAAGTAAAATGCAGTAGCTATAAGTGAATGGTGAACTAAGTCACGCTGAATTTGGCACAGTTCCGGAATTTGTTTAACCTGTGCTGGAATTGAATCAGCGAGATGACTGCAGTCTATCATCATTGTGTTTGCGAAGATGCTGGTAAAGATCGGGAATTTAGTGAATGCCCGTTTGTCTTACATTTAGAACTATTTTCGTGTTCAAAAAGACGAAAACAGTGGGTACTGTATGTATGAATTTTGGCTAAGAAGTCACAAATTCCAGAACTGTATCAGTAGTGTACATATGTTGGTTTGGGTACATGATTCACGGAGTAGGATCCAGGTTCCGTCCGCTTTCTTCGTTAGCACGGGCAGCGGTCATGTTGGTCTGCAGCGTGCGACGGCCTTTATTGACAAAATTGCCTGTTTCATTTCAAAAACCACTTCCGAAATAAATTTTGTTTCTCAAAAATCACCCTTTTCACGAAAAAAAAAAAAAAAAAAAAAAAAAAAAAAAAAAAAATTGGAACATGAGGAAAGCGGATTTGAAGTTCCTCAAAGCAAGAGCCGAAAATTCCTCAGTCGAACAAGAGGATTACAAGTTCTTAGCAGAATGAGTGACTTACTACTCAGAGGAGAGGAGAATTCGTGACTCCGAGTGAGGTCAAGCGGACCGGGGTGGATCAACGGATCTGGCCAACTTCCCCGACCAACATCCTGCACCTAACACGTTCACACCCCGCTACCACCACAACAACCCTCGTCAAACCACTCTTCACCCTCACCTCACCTCCTCCCCCCCCCCCCATAACATAACAACTATCATTAAAAATAGAGAAAAATCTAAAATAATTCTTTAAAAAAATCGAGGGACATAATGTTAACCTCAAATTCATCCCAATACCCTTACATCACCGGCTCTGCAACATACCCTATCAGTCATTAAAAAAATCGCGAAAATTGCAAAAAACATTGAAAAAAAATCTAAAAAATTCAGGAACATACAACATTAAACTCACACTCATTACAATAATCTCACTACACCCTCTCTATATCACCTCCCCTCCCAATCAGAAAGAAATTTAAAATCGCAAAAAAGAAAAACAAAAGAAATTAATAAAAGTGCAGGAACATATTTCATTACTGACTCCGACACCCATGTTGGATGCCGATGACCTTGAACTTAACCCCATTGACCTTGAGAACTAATAATTTAAAATAAATGCGTTAATATTAGAGAACATATTATGTTGCTGACTCCGACCCCTATGTTGAATTTTGGCATCCTTAACCTTGATCCCATTGAATCTGGACTCTAAAAATTGTAAAAATTCGAAGACACAGTAGTAAAAATCGACGAACATAATATGTTGCTAACTCCGACCACCATGAGGAATGTTGGCGATCATAAATGACCTTGAACTCGGAAAATAAAGAAAACATCGCTAAACTTTAGAAAAACGTAAGAAACCATAAAGTAAAAAACTACATACCTAAAACTAAAAACCAAGATGGATGTGTGTGACCCTAAAAGTTCGATTCTCGTAAAGATGGCAGAGCATAGTCACTCCTTGGTATGACGATCAGGTTAAGGTCGTCAACACTCAACATGGGGGCCGGAGTCAGTAACATAGTATGTTCGTCGATTTTTATGAATTTTTTCTAATTACTTGTTTACAAGGTCATTGAGGTTATGGTTAAGGTCGTCGGCATCAAACATAGGAGTCTGAATCAGTACTGTAATATGGCCCTACACTTATTAGTTTCTTTCGTTTTTTTTTTTTTTTTTTTTTTTTTGCAATTTTTCTCGCTTTTTATGACTGCGAGTTGGTGGGGTTGGAGAGGGGGCGTGGTGAGGTTAACGGGATTAAAGCGAGTTTAACTTTATACGTTCCTTGATATTTTCAATTTTTTTGATAGATTTAGTTAATTTTCTTTATTATTTTATTATTGGGTGGGTTGATCGTGGGAGGGGTTGAGATGGGGTTGGTGGGATGATTTTTCTCGACTTTTTTTGATTGGGAGGGTGTGGGTGTTGGGGAGGGTGTAAGGTGAGGGTGTTACGATAAGGATGAGGATAGCGTTATATGTTTCTCGATTTATTCGAATTTTTTTTATATTTGTCTAGATTTTTTATAATAATTGCTATGTGTGTTTAAGGGGTTAGGGTGGAGCGAGGGTGAAGTGTGTTGGGGGAGGGGATGGAGAGGAGGTAGCGGGGTGTGGACGTAGCATGTGCAGGATGTTTGTCGGGATAAATGGCTAGGTCCTCTGATCCCCCTCCCCCCCCCCCCCATGATAGCTGGACTTGGTTCGGAGTCTCGAATCCTCATCTCCTGCTCTGAGAATTAAGTGGCTCGTTCCGCTAAGAGTCTCTAATCCTCTTGCTCAACTGAGGAATTTTCGGCTCTTGCTTTGAAGATCTTCAAATCCGCTTTCCTCTTTTTTCAATTTTTTGATATTTTTTGGTGAAAAAGCGATTTGTGGCCAAAATAATTATATTCGGAATTGGTTTTTGGAGTGAAACAAGCAATTTTGTCAATAAAATGGCCGTCGCACGCCGCAGACCAATATGGCCGCCGCTCGTGCCTACGAAGATGACGAACGGATCCTGGATCCTACGCCATGAGTCATGTAGCCGAACCCGACAAATGTACACTACTTGTTTCAATTTCGTTTTGAGTCAGCTTTAGTGTTCGAGCGCTCCACATACACACATTTGTTGTACTGAAATTTACTTAACATATTCATACCCAGTGTACACAATTGTGTACATCACGCACGTGCAAGTATCTTTGGCCTGTACTGCACACTAAGAAGAGATCAATGATCAATGATAAATGATTCGCAAACCGTCTTTCTGGTCTAGATCATTGATTCATATTACTGTAGCCGAACATAGAGCCTACAGTTAATTGGTTGTGCAAACGCAACAAGTGTTGTATTTACTTAAGTACAGTACGCATCATACAATTTTTTGTTTGCAACACCTGAAACCGTAAATTGAAGTGGGCCTGAAATTGTTAATTAGGAGAGAAATAATGGATAGCGCTAGACTGGATTTCGGGTAAGAATTATTCGTATGGCAAGGGTAAAATTCTCAAAACTATGCAGTAGGCAGGAAACGTCTTGTTACGACGCAAGGGATTATCACATATTAAAGATAAATTTTAAACTGCTTCTGGAATTATAGAGAGTGAAAACAATGTAGTGACACAAACGTGAGGAGCTCTATGAAATTGTATTTGAAACAAATTTACTCATACACTAACATGTGAAATTATGGTTGCTGTTGTACGCTATGTCAAACAGTAGAATCAACATGTATTTTATCACTTTATTCATACATTAACATGTGAAATTATGGCTGCTGTGGTACGCTATGTCAAACAGTAGAATCCACATGTATTTTATCACTTTATTGTAAGACAATGACTAAAATTAAAACATTGCAGTATTAGTTACTGAATTTTAACAGTTTATGAAATTACCTGTTACATTTTACATATATCTGAGAAAAAATCTCCAATAATATAACGCGAAAAGTATACATTTAGGAATGGTAGACATTTTTAAATTTTTCATTTAAATATAACAACAAAATTTACATATTCTAGAGTATGAGTTAGCGCGAACATTAATCGAATAGCAAAATTAAGGCTGTAAAAGCAAAACTCAATATCTAATATTTATCAAGCTTCATGACTAAATACATATGTAAATATATTTGTGAAGTTAATTAGGTTATATTTCCTGTACCACGAGTTGGTGTGTAAGCTGTCAAAGGTAACGATATTTGGGCCTACGCGGCAATTCTTGCTTCCAAGAATATATAGAGAGAGACAATTAACTGACATCGACACATTAGGGGGCCCGATCAAGTTTATTGAGAGAGATGTAACGACATACTGTGTTTAGCGTTTACTATAAATGAATCCTATAAGTGCGAATAAAGTAAGGAAAACAGCTTGGTGTTTTATTTCAGTGTTCAATATTATTTTTACTTATTTGCTATTTGGCACGTTCTTGGGGCTTGCAATGTCTTTCGAAGCAGCTTGGCAGCTTATGGTCTGTAAAACTTGTAATGTTTTCCTAATAATTATTTGAACTCACTTATTTAGGATATCATAGTCGCTTACAGGTGTTCCCCACATAAAATCTTTCAAACCAATTATTTTATATATTAGCACACGTGGTATATTTGAGTGAGGCGAATACATGTAAAAGTACACACCTGAAAAAAAACCTTATTTTACCAACACTGAGACATAATTTTCGTTTCTATGCCAAATGATGAAATATAATGTTCATCATCAACACGTCGCCTAAACCACTGGACATAGAAACATTAAACTTTAAGATAGGCTACCTATTAGGGTGTTGACACCCACGGGAAAGGCATTTCATAAATTCAGCAGTAAACGGGATTTAAAAATGTAAGGTGATGGATAGGTGTTTGTGCAAATTTTGGATCTTTGGCAGATCGGGTTAGATTAGCACGGGACTCTTTCCCCTATTTCCCTGCTGTTGGCCTAAATGCTGAAATCCGAGAGCTGTAATAGGCACCACCAGTTTAAATCGAGCGCTCCAAAAGAATAAGAACAGAATGAATTGGCGTAATTAAGTGATTGTGGGGAGGGGGGATGAGGAATTGTAGGGAGCAGCGCGAACCGAAATCCAATTAAACTGCGAGCGCCAAGTGTCGGGATGTGATGATGTTGGCGCGAGCCACATCTGCAAGCGCCAGTGCTGGCTAATCAGAAACCCGAGCCAAAGCCAGATCATCAGAAATCCATAATCAATTAGCCCTCAGATACAATCAACTGTGGATACGGCCCCCTCCACATCACACGGTAGACACGCCCGCTATCTGGCGGCAGTAAAACAAGAGCGCTGCGGACAGATCACACCATCGCGTATCCCTGCAACTAGCGCCACGCCTCTAGTAACCACTTTCCGTATAGGGGTGAACACCCCTTCCTCCCCCACCCCAGCCGTGGAAATAGTGTGTGGCGAAAGGTATCTTGGTAGAAAGGGGGTTGGTAAATGGCGGGCATGGGCCCAAAGGGTGGTAATGGAGATTTACCGCATTATAACATCCAGTGCAGGATAAAATTTCCTGTTACCCCTCGCCATCCCTCTCCCCATTTTCATAGCAAACCCTCATCACGCATTCGCCCCATGCAGCGTATCTCATCGTCGGTCCGCCTTCGGGCATGCAAAATAAGAGAACATTTTTTTTTAAAAGCGCAGCTGGGAGTTCAACAACGCCTCTGCGAGAGGAATAAATAAGGGTAGCGCCGGACCGAAAGACGAGACGAGAAGGGGTTGGTAAGGGTCGGGGGAGGAAAATGTAGTATGAAGGAGAGGAAAATAATAGTGTTAAATGGAAGACGGAAGATGTGTATATATCAAGCTAAAAATGTGTGTGTGTGCGTGTGTGTGTGGGGGGGGGGGGCATTTCTCCCTTGTATTAGCTTCTCGTATTTATTTTCGGGCGTTTCCTAATTTACAGCGCAGTGTCCCCTCCGAGCATGGTGGAAGGCGCAGACCTTATTTCCCCAGCTGCCTTGCCTGTCTCGTGGGTTGGCAACACTGGTCCCTGCGAAGCTCTTCAAGCGGCGGGAAATCCGTGCACGTGGGTCGTTGCTGATACTAGCTGTGAGGGGCCTCCCCCCTCCCGACCCTTCATCATACCCTACTCTCTCGCTTTCCTGTCATAAATTCCCTTTGCAGATAAATCCGCAAGGATTTATTTTATACCCACTGTACATCTAACAATTTACTACCCATTTTACGTTTAGATTTATTAATGCTTTACTTCCTTAATTTTAAATGACGAAAGAAGTATATTTAAAATTTTAAATTACACTCAAGGTGTTGCCATTACACACACACACACACACACACACACACATAGTCTCGTTTTTATGTTAAAATTGCAAGGTAGAAAAATTAACAATTAAAAGTCACAGTGATACAATTCCCGACAAAAACCAAATTTAAAAATTTCAGAAAGGCAGCTGTCTTGTGCTAACTTCCTAATTTTGAAACTTTTCTGTAAAATTGTCTTTTCAATTTCAACTAATTTCTCTTCTCACAAATTGTTGTAAGTATTCTGCGAAACTTAAACTTCTAAGGGATATTCAGGTTGTAAAATAGCTAATAGATGCCCTGTTTACCTTCCATTTTATTACGCTAAGAAAACATTGAAAATCGGGAAAAATATGCAATGAGCCGAATTCATGGCATGCCGTACAATTTTATAATAATAGTTCCGCTCCAATACTCTAAATAAAAAATCCTCGTATAATGCATTGCTCAAGTATTTAAAATGCCCAGAAATGTTTTAAGGTTAAGGTTTGCATGAAAAAAGAACGCCACGTAACGAAGCGATGAAGTATTTATTGCACTAGTCGACTATTTTGAGTTAAACTTTAGAGGTTCATCAGGCGGCGAAAGTGGGAAAATTGGGTAGAGTGAATATGCGAGGTGAGCAGTAAGTAGCACTACCAAACGATACGTGTGCCGGATTCGAGGTTAGAATACTGTTCGTGTGTTCTGAGCTGTCTGTACACTTTATCTTAACTAGTTTTAACGCACCCATTTTTATTAAAGTTGTTCGAATTATTTAATTCATGTCAAAGGGCAGATCTATTGGAAATGTCCTGTACACAAACACGTTCATCACTGATGACCACAGTAGTAGGACCGTGCGGTGTGGGGGGGTAGGGGGGGAGGAGTTCTACACCACTGTTGATTAATCGGATTATATATTTGATATCAAAGGGTTAAGTAAATTGATTTTAAAGGTTAGTCCGATTTAATACGACCTTAATCCGATAAAAAATTCTAAATCCGATTAAAATTTTCTTAACCCGATCTTAATCCGATCAAAAATGGAAAGAGTTAAATTTATGTAAAGGATAAAATTTATTGAAAGGGTTGAATTTTTGTGTTGTATTTCTTTCTTTCTTTCTTTTTAGGTTGGGGGAGGGGGTAACAGGAGCTCTGGTACGTCCGCACCCTTGGAGCTCTGGCAGTTGATGACCAGAGTGGTGGGTTGCAATGTCTTATATAGGTGTAGAGTTTAGTGTAAGAGCTATTTTTTATTTAATTTATCTAATTTTGAGGTGTTTGGAGGAATGTTGGTGGTAGGCGATTTTTACTAATATATTTAACACACGAGAGAAATTCAGAGTGTTTAAACGATTGCTAATAGTGGCCTATGTGTAAATTTGATGTTTTTTGGGGGGATATTGCTCGTAGACGGTAGATAGGCGACTTTGGAAGATTCTCTTCACGTGTTAGACGATCTGCTTTCGCAATACAATTAAATGTTAGAGAATTTCACTGTGTTCTACGTATGATTAAATTACATGCATCTAATCGGAAATTTTAAACGACTACATGAATAATAAGTGGTATTACGGGAGGCTTAAACGTAATGTGTGTCGTGAGCTTAGAAATATAATTTACTTGAAAGAGAATTTTAACTACGTGAATAACGTCTGATGTCGACAAGTGAAAACTCACTAAACGAAATCCAGCTAGTCAGTATAAAGAAATAAAGATTTCCGAACTTGCATTTGAATTATACAATTTAAATTTTAAACAGACACAATAGCATTATAGAAATACACGTACACTAGTATACGCTTTTCGCACATACCTTGAGTACTTTTTAAAACACGTCCATTTGATGTGGAGTCTGATGTATTAATGAGTCCAGTATAGCAATTACGCCGTCTTATAAGCTGTGTGTGTGTGTGTGGAGAGCCTGATTATATATGTGTAGCGAAGCCGGCGTCTTGAAGGCAAATGAGTTGAAATTTACGAGAAAAGCTCTGAATTCGTCCTACAACAGGCAACGAAACGATAATTTTTTAACTAAAGTTTCACTATTTTCGGAATAATTCACTTTTAACACAAATTATTTCCGTCGAAGCATAGGGACACTTGGGTGACGTGAAGATGTACTTAAGCCTGCAAAGCGTTATCGTGCACACTTATAGAGATGTACTACAAATTTCCGTAAATAGACCACACTTGTTGACGCAAATGGTATTTTCGTCTACCGAACACAGAAATTGAAAATTTTATCGCAATATTGACTAAACAAACAAAAAATGTTTTCGAATGAAATAGTTTTTATATTAAAATTTTAATCGCGGGTAGCACTATAGATATGAAGGTATGTACGATGGTCACCGGTGCGGTATCTCCCGATCATTAGTTTGATGGCCACCAAGTGTCTAAAGGTGCTGTGTTTATGAAGGAGCTGACGACCAGTACGTCTGTCTCCCACAAGCATTGATGAACGACTAAATATGGCGGCGACTGGGATAGCTAAGGTCGTTTGCTCCAAAACATACTGCACCCCCTTACTCCTCTACTCCACAATGGTCTGCAGGACCCTAAGGTCAAGAAACCAGCTTGCAACCCCTTTCCCCTCCCTGCCCCTCGTCACTACATGCTGCCTGCATTCATCAAATGGTTTTGGTAATTTCTCAAGCTGGCATCATCTGATTAGTTGTGTTCACATCAGGAGGACCCCGCCTGTCACCCCCTCAAATAAAAACCACCCGCTCCCACCCTGCCCCCCTCAGAATCGGCCTGACTCCATGATGTCAGTCACCATTATGCCAAAGTGCGAGGCCCTGGGGGTCAGTCACCCATCTGTCCTCGATTGTCAGTTTTCTCCACTGATTCAAGATGGCGACAACTGCCTACTTGTGTACACATTGGGAGCAGGCTGTTCATAGCCAACCCCTCCCTCCTTTGACTGCAGAATGACCCGACTCCACGATGCCAGCCACCACCACTAATTGTAGTACTCATTTAAAATTTCCGATTAGATGCATGTAATTTAATCATACGTAGAACACTGTGAAATTCTCTAACATTTAATTGTATTGCGAAAGCAGATCGTCTAACACGTGAAGAGAATCTTCCAAAGTCGCCTATTTACCGTCTACGAGCAATATCCCCCCAAAAAACATCAAATTTACACATAGGCCACTATTAGCAATCGTTTAAACACTCTGAATTTCTCTCGTGTGTTAAATATATTAGTAAAAATCGCCTACCACCAACATTCCTCCAAACACCTCAAAATTAGAAAAATTAAATAAAAATAGCCTTAGCCCACTCTTACACTAAACTCTACACCTCTATAAGACATTGCAACCCACCAATCTGGTCAGTCCAAGAGCAAGGACGTGCCAAAGCTCCTGCTGCCTCCTCCCCTCAATCCTAATAGAAAGAAAGAAATATGTACAACAACAATAAACTAACCCCTTCAATAAATTTAACCCTATCAATAAATTTAACCGTTTACATAAATTTAACCCTTTCCATTTTTGATCAGATTAAGAAATTTTCAATCGGATTAAGATCGGATTAATAATTTTTGGCCAGATTAAGATCTGATTAAAATCGGATTAACCCTTTCGATCAAGTTAATTAACCCTTTGATTTCTAATTGATAATTCGATTAATCAAAAGTAGGGTATATCCCCCCTCCCGCCTGGTCCTACTACTGACCACGTGACTTCGACATTTATGCTGGCGACGGGCGAATCAGCGTTGCGGACATGCGCAGAAGAGGAACGTCTGTCTACATCGTCTTTAGTCTGTAGTTTCGTAGGCGTGCGTGGAAGGCAAGGGCGTTTACAAATCGGTACAGTGGTTGAAACTATTTATGTATGTACGACGAATGTTTAGGACGGCGAAAAAGACAGAGTTGAGTGTTCAGTAAGAAGAGTTAGAAGTTGTCGGAAAAGTACGGGGGACTGATTATGAGAATGTGGATACAGAAGAGAGTACAATAATATAGGACCTACATAGTAAGAGGAGAGAGGATGGACATAAGATGGAGGAGTACGGAGACAACAGAGATATAATTTACAAAGGGACTAAAGCAGACCTACTCTTTGTCTCATACATAATTGCAAGATTTTGACAAGTGTCTTTCCATTATCAGCTGCTCTGAGCACGTGGCAACCATATTGTATATTTACGTGCTGTCATTATCAGATGATTGATTTGTCAGTAAACCGTTTGTGGTACAGTTCTTGACAAACTTTCTTCTCAAAAATTGCTACCTGTAAAGTTTATAACAGTGAAGCAAACGTAAAATATCTATCAGGAAAATACTATCTGAAAGTGTAGAAATATGAGGGGGGGGGGGGGGGGCTTGCCATTTTTATACTAGGAAAAGAAACATGTGCATGCAGTTTGAGAAACGCCATTTTAAGCAGCAAGGCCATAGACATTGCTCTTGCAGCATGTTTTCAGTAATTCCTATTCTCTATAAAATATTGATTTTATGCAGTTTGTTTTCTACTGAGCGATTAATGTTAGCGGGGGGGGGGGATACTTGCTTACTGCTACAACATGTGAGTCATGTATGTTGTAACTTACAGTATGAACACATGAAGATGTTTGGTTTGTAATAAAGCTCCAATCACAAGCAGATACTTTGCAACTTTGAGACTTGAGGTAGTGCCACGAGCAACCAACTTGTTGGTAAAGGCTGTTCACAATAAAGTGAGCACTTTCGAAATCAACCTTAGAAAAAATCACTGCTCCTGCCTTCATATATTTTAATAAGTGCAGTGAGTGACATGTGCCCAGTAAAGTTGGTAACGAAGGATGGAAAGTAGTAACATATATTAACGTCAAATAAAAAGTGTTAGCTAATCATTTTGGATCTTATTTCTTTCGCTTTCTGTTTTGTTTCTAATGCGCCGAAAGGGTAAAAATGAGGAGATTCGTACAATATTAACGTTCATAAATTCTCACAGTTTCACTTGACCGACGCATGAATAAAATGATGAGGCCCAAGGCAAAGTTAATTTTACAGAAGAATACATGACATGTTTACAAGTATATCTTAAACAGGGCTTTCAAAAGTGCTCATTTTAGCGTGAACAGCCTATACAAAGGAATATCAGTTCTACAATATTTTACATTTAGACGTAGGCACCTCATTTACGCTTTTCGAAAATGATTCAAGTAAATTTTCAGCTCACCAGTTTATGAAATGGTATTGCCAGTTTTCAATCTCAATATGATAATTTTTGTAAAAACTTTGTTGTTTCACTGCTATGGAATTTGTGGTTATGATTTTCGCAGATCTGTCAAAATCTTGCAAAGTTATAACAGACAGAGAGTGTATATACTCTCTTAGAAATTGTTCGCAGAAATGCCACACAAGTGTATACATATAGTGAGAAAGAGTGGATGGTAAAGTTTTTTCCCATACGAACATTGTAGCGTTTCTATATTGGTCTCAGGAAACAGTCAAATACATAGGGAAGTTACCAAGTATGTATTGTATCGGTGCTAAACATTCGTTTATTTGCACCATGAAATATGGTAGTTTTGCCATACAATGTATAGGTTAGAAACTTCCATTACAGGTTTGGGAAATTTACTAAAAAAATGTTTTACAGTGTCGGAAATAGAAGCACCGAATAGTGAGGTGTAAAGAGGAGTGAACAAAATTAGAGAGTAAAGAGGAACAGGAGTGTGTTTATCTGTGTTCTGTGCGGGATGTTCGGAAGAGGTTGGGAAGTGAGCTCATACCACGCCCTCTGAGAACGACCACAGGCATCTCTCCCTCAAGGGTAAGGATACAGCACGTTCGCCCGCAGAAACACTCCTTACCACGCTAAAAGTCGATATTACACGAGATAGTCCACTCGCTGCAACTCCCAACTTTTCTGAAGCCCTGCTTAAGTTCCACTTCCAGGATATTCCTCCACCTCATGGAAACAAAGCCTAAGCTAGTCCAGAAAATTACACCAAAGAGACAATGCACCGCATTCGTGCCTACTCAGTTTAATGTAATTTCGCATAAGAAATATTTTATTATTAAAGGCTGTTCACAATAAAGTGAGCACTTACGAATGAACCTTAGAAAAAAAGAAACTGGCCCTGCATGCATATATTTTAATGGACGCACTGAGTGAAATGCGCCCAGTAAAGTTGTTAACGATGGTTGAAAAAGTAGTTCCATATCTTAAAGTCGAATAAAAATCCTCAGGTAACCAAGTGTGGTAACTTAAAATTAATTATTCCGCTTTCTGATTTTTAAAGCATCGAAGTGTAAAAATTATCAGACTTGTAAAGTTTTTACTTTCTTAATAATTTCACAGTTTCACTTGATAGACGCATGAATAAAGTGACGAGGCCCATAAAACGTTAGTTTAGCAAAGGCGGAGGGATAAAAAACGTGTATACAAGTAGATCCTAGACAGTGCTTTCAATAGTGCTCATTTTAAAGTGAACATCCGATATGCACTACCAACACAAATATGTTCTCTCTAATTTAATTCATATTAATTACAAATTAAATATTATAATTTATAAACAAAATATAAACAAATGTTCAATTTAACCAAAAAAAAGGGTACTTTTATGTTACATAAGTATTGAATATTTGTGATACGTCACACAATTAGGAAACTACCTACACGTCACATATGGCGTGATTTTTGAAAGGTTCGATTAAAAAAATTATGATAAAACCGTGACTAGACTATATCTGCTGCCATACTAGGTTTTATAAAAGGTTGCACAAGACCTGGCGCACGAGCCGGTACAATGGCCGCTACACGAGCAGACATGGCAATTTCCCACTACACAACAGCAGCTAGAGTACTAGCACTCGGCGGGTGCTTATGCTTCTTTTCAAATATGAACCCCAAACGTAGGATTGCTGTTAGCTATAGGCTATTCACGATAAAGTGAACACTTTTGAAAACCCTCTCGTATGGAATAAAAGTCAATAAATACATTTAACTTTATACATTAACTTTCGAGTGCGGTGGAATATACACACTGTGTTTATTACTCAACGGGAAAAATTTAATTCAAAAGGCACTTAAAGGATAAAATATGGCTGAAAGGAAACAGTAACTAGAGCTTCAAAAGGACTCACTTTACCGTGAACAGCCTATAGTAACTTGTGTAGGTCTATTAAAAGATAGCACACTAATATTGCTTTATTACTGTTCACTGCTCGAACAGTTTAGTGCTTTCTGATGTAGGTATGTTCAATATTTGAAAATAATAATGTCAAATCACAAGAATATTTCATACTTAAATAACTACCAATTGTATACATTTTACATTACATAGTTACTTCTTAACGTGAAGTTGTAATCCGTATCCAATAGTAAAACAAAAAAAAAAAATTTCCGACGGAGTTTTGAACTCACGCTCAAAAATTGGTGCTTGCGTTATTTAAGCAAGAATATACTACTTCTACGCTACTACTAGAGATCTTCAATTTTAAAATTCTCGTCGTATTAATTTTTGCGTTACCTAGGTAAGCTCTTTGATGAGCTTACCAACAATAATTAAATGCTATCGTAGACATAATTTGTCTTCGTTGTGTTTTAAACCCTTTCGAATTAGTTTCAACTTCACGGCCATAAAATCAGGATGAAGGCAGACGTTTTGGTTTCTTCAACAACTAGTTTCAAGTATATATCACAGCGAGCGCCCTACGTTCTGAAATTGCAATGTGATCGGCCACCTACGAAAGCCGAGATGGAACCTGCCACAGAAAATACAAATTAGATTACCAAACCTGGTATGAAATATGGCCACACAAGGCGACAAATGCCATGAAGGGTGCCGTACTAGCCGGAATAAAGGTGGGTTTGCGGATGACTCAATAGAATAAGTGCACCGTGTGCTTAAGATATGAGTCAATGTGTTCAAGGGTATTAGTTTACAACTGTAGTGTGCGGGTCTTGACCGGCCGTGTGTGTTCTTGTCATGACTTAAGATATCGCTATATTTTATATCTAGGTATAAGTCAAGACGAAGTAGCCAATCAGAGACCAGTGACATTTATTGTGGCGGGAAACTGTTGTATCTACATCTAGTATTTAGTTTATGTCGTATTGTGAAATCATATGCAAATAATTATTTTGATCGAGATACAGTATCCTCTTAATTTGAAGAACAGGCAATTACCATGTTTTATTTCTTGGAATATGTTATTGAATTAGATTTAATTAACATTTTTATATGTATTGATCTAAATGCCTAATGTAGGCATCGGCTTTTCCTACTATAAGATAACAGGAGTTTTTCAATACCTTTATACAAGCAGTAACCAAAAATAATTAAATATATGTAAATAATCTTCACTCTTACCCATATTTCCAGGCAATGTCAGCTGCTTTCGTATTCTACGATTCCGATTTGCTAGACTTAACAGTTGCTAATTCAATCATATACTGCAAAGCTTCTTATTAATTTTCCGTGTGCTTATCGAGTCATTAAGTAAAATACTTAATTGTTCTGTCTTGAACCGTAAACCCATCTTAACGGTCGCTAATGGCAGACCTTGCTCAAGCTTTCACCGGATGTGGCATCGTGTAATATCGTCTTGAGGACAGGCACACATGCCGTCTGCTCGAGTTTCAAACGAACAGTTGTGCCAACTAGCACAGGCGTTCACCGTGCCGCATCGCTCTTATCTCGTCGCCACGTCCGTGTCCGAGGTTCTGTGTTCACACTTCGACAAGACGCGCTCGCGGGATTTAAAGGCGTTTCAAAGTAACATCACACTTTTTTTTTGTTTTGACAGTAAACAACCGCTGAAAAAAGTAAGGAAGAAAATTTCTTTTTAGAAATGATTGAAACGAGTTATATGGATTTTAAGTATGTGTTTTTTTTTTTTTAAATACAGATCTCAAAATTCAAAAATAGGCCTAAAAATACTTCCCTACGTTTTGATATTGTTGAAAATAGTTGCTGTTGGAATTACAATGTCATCTCTATTTTTGGGGATTCGTTGGGCGGTTTTATAAGTAAAAGCTGTTCACGATATGGTGAGCACTTTTGAAATCAACCTTAGAAAAATGTCACTGCCCCTGCCTGTATATATTTTAATGGGCGCAATGAGTGACATGGGCCCCAGTAAAGTTGGCAACGATGGAGGAGAAAGTAGTTTCATATATTAACGACGAATAATAAGTGTTAGGTAACCGTTTGTGATATCTTAAATAATTTATCTCTCTTTCTGTTTTCTTTTTTAATGCATCGAAGTGTAAAAGAGAGCAGACTTGTTGCAATATTTACTTTTCTAATAATTTCGCAGTTGCACTTCAATGACGCATGAATCAAGTGATGAGATCAATGGCGATGTTGATTTTACATAAGGCAGCAGAACACACAACGTGTATACAAGTAGATCTTAACCCTTCAGTGCATGACATTTTACTTTTATTTGAAATTTTTTTTTTAAATCTAGAATTACTTGCACAAATCCACAAAAATATTAAGAAAAAATCATTTTAATATCGAAATCTTTTTTTTTTTTTTAGTCAAAAACTCTTTATATCACATGTGATACACCATGTATCTTGGATACAAAACTAAAAAGAAGACAATTAAATATCACTAGTGTATATAAAATTGTCACCGTCTTGGAAATCTGTTACACATGAATACGCTAATGGCAAAATTTATCACATTAATTAAAAACAAAAGAACTTACATACACACAATTTTACAATACACAAAAATAAATATTCACACTAACACAAATCAAAAAATTTAACCTATCTAAATAACTATGTGATAATATACTTGAACGTTGCATCTCTGCTCTTTACCTTCCAATACATAATTCACTATGATATTGTAAAAAGCAGTTACGATCTTTGACAAGACATACTTGAACTTTGCATTTTCTACAATATAAAAAAGTCAATGAATGGCGGGATGGGAATTTGCAGCGCTGTATGGAACTACCCCACCCTGGAAAATGTCCGTACTGATCAGTTCTGATATCGTTTGGAGGGGCCGGTGTAGCTGAAGTTTTCTTCTTATTTTGCTGGCTGCTCTTCACGCATTGCACTTGTTCTTCCTCTCGTCTGAGTACCAGGTGGTTTACCTATCTGACAAAGCGTCAATGCAGTTTCAATACGAAACTTTACAAGATTTATAGGTTCTTTCCCTTGCTCGCCTAATGCTCTGCAGTACAGAATCCAAGCGTTAATAGTTGTAAGGTCCAGTAGATGATAGAACAAACGAAAATACAATTTTCGTGATCTCATTATTATTCGGTAACGTCCTAGATTTACATCAACTAAATCCACACCTCCCATATGCTTATTGTATTGTGAAACAATAGTAGTCCTACTATTGTTTCACAATAATTCAAACGGCACTTTACATTTATTTTGACGGTTGTACGTCTGGACACGGCGCATTGGTTGGGAGCCTACATATATCGACAATAGTCTAACTGGTTTATTGTATTTCCAAAAAAAAAACACTTGACAATTCTACACTGTCAACATTTTCCACATATTCTTCCGTGGCACATCTCAAATTCTTCTTTGCTTCTACGTCAGATGGCAGTTTACAATTTGGTATGCGATTCATTCGTAAAGTGCCTATGCAGAGAATGCCTTCTTTTATTAAATGTGTCATCAGTGGGACAGATGTGTAATAGTTATCAAAGAATACATTATAGTTTTTGTGCCTCGGAATGTCTCGACACAAGCGTAAAACAACATTACTTCTCGCACCTAAATTTGGCTCATGTGGAGGTATGTCTGTTTCTGCATTTTCTGTGACTGCATAAATTTCGAATTTATAATAATAGCCCGACACTCCGCACAATAACAGCTTTTATTCCACTTGTGGGGTTTTGCTGGTAAATATTGTTCCAAATGATGACGAGCTTTGGTTTTGTTGCACATATTTGTTCATCTACAGACAAATGCTCTTCAAAAGGGATGGAGACAAATAGCTCCCCCAGATGGTCAATGACTGGTCTCAATTTATGCAACTTATGAAACCCTTCTGCTTGTGGATCAGTTATTCGAGTTGAATTGTTGTTGAAATGCAAGTTGGAACGTATTTTCTCATACTCGTTTATGGTCATCATATCCTTCACAACTTGCATGCCGATTCTTTCATCCCAATATAACCTGATATTTGGTAGTATGACAACAGAAGTGAGCATAACAATGCCCCGCCCCCTACAAAATTCTTCTTTCGAGATACAAACAGGTTTGTTTACATTTTTTTTGTAGCACTATACAAACTAGATTCCAAAAGTATTTTTTCCATTAAAGTATCACTGAAAAAGTATTTAAAAAAAACGATATGGTGTATCAATTTCACATATTTCTGAAGGCGAAGAGGCATTACCTGTAAAAAGGCATGTCTTATTCAGAAAGAGAAAAAAATGTTTTTTTTTCCAAAGAATTTTTACTTGAACTTACAGTAGATTTTTTTCTTGTTTTCAATTGTGTGTTGATCCAGACTTCTTACACTTCATAACTGTTTGAGAATTTTGAATTGGATTTTCTTGTATAGCTGCATTTTCTGTAGCATTCAGAGGATAATTATTATCCTCATTATTCACTCTGTACACTACACTACAACCTTGTACGTTATCACTGCTGGTAACAAGCAAGTCCAGATCCAAAACACTTAACACTGTTGGTAAAAAGAGTCTGAAGCAGAGTGTCACTCACCGTCACTCTGGAGTCCGAGCATTCGGTTAGAACAGTAGCTTCTGATACAGTTGGCAGTATATCACATGCAGACATGACATTAGATGTTTCGGCAGTTCTTTCCCCTTTGGAGGTACTAGGTATAACATTGTCGCATCCATGTGCACCACCATCGAAAACAGTTTCAAGGTCATCAATATCACTCTCTAAACTGACCTCGCTTTGACTTGGGATGTCAGCATTTAGTTCAAGCACATATTCTGATGCGACTTTTTTACGCACACCATTTTCACTGTAAAATATCGACATTTTCACTTCATTTTCTGTTTTTAAATAACCTATATTCAATAAAAACACATAGCACTCGGTTCAAACCAACTTCAATGTAAACAGAACGGCTGCAAACATTACAGTGATAATAAATAAAAAAACAAAACAAATCGTATGCGAATAGCCAACTCCAGTATATAAAAATGCATGGTGTATCAAAGGTGTTACAGTCACATTTTTTACATTTTCGGTGTAGTTATGTTGTATGCTTCTGTAAAACCGTCTGCAAAAATGCCGAAGAAATTTATTTTATAGGAATTCTATTTTATTTTCTAAAAAGATTCTTTATCAAGTTGAAAATAATTCACAAAAGCAAGTATTTATTGCCATCAGCAACATAGCCGTCGCAACCACGATGGCATTTCATTTCTTCATTCTCCTGCCATCTAGCGACACCTAGTGAACTACAAGGATAAAGAAACTGTATCAGACGAAATACACCATGCATTCACACGTTTTCAAGCTTGCTTCTCACAAATCAGTTTTTTTTTTTTTTTTTACGTGTATCACAAGTGATACACGATGCACTGAAGGGTTGCTCATTTTACGGTGAACAGCCTATGATTATTTATGAGCGCTGCCAAAAAACGTTGAACTAAATCAAGTAAACGAAAACCAATGTAAATGCTACCCGATCACGACAAAATAATTTGTGCGGATGGTCGCAATTTTTAAGTGCGGGGAAATATTTCACAGAAGTTTATTTGAAAAACACTTAAATGTGAAACTGACATCCTTACTCTCTGCAGCGCCCACTCGATAGCATTTACTTCTCAAGATCGAAAATGATTTACACCCACGTACTTACAAGCATAATAATATTTGCATTTAAATGAGGGAATTTAATATTCTAGATGAAGATTTTCTTGGCAGCCCTTATCACACGTTACGTACCACTTTTATTAATAAACTAGGTTTCTTGATCCCTGAGAATATCAAAATATCAAGTCTGTCTTTCCCGTGCAAGCATACACCCACACACAATGCCAACGTCTTTTCAGTGTTGCCATTTTAATTGTCAGTTGTGTACTCCGTTTTGACCACAATGGAATAGCAATTTTAAAGTTTCCTTAGTAATGAAACGATCTTAAGAAAAAAATATCTTGAGAAATGAAGATTCCGGCAGCTGCCTAGCTGCCGGATTGCTTTCGACACCCCACGGATCGAATGCGATATACGTACAACTCCACTATGGAGGGTTCAAAATTGGCTTAAACATTCTGATAGTGGAATGACGCCATTCCTCTAGAAAGACTATCCGAAATTGTGCCCCAACACCGGTATTATATATATATATATATATATACCGGTGTTGGGCTATATATATATGTGGGGATATATATATATGGGGATATATATATATATATTTTTATTATATATATTATATATATATATATATATCCATTACAAGTATAGCTAACCCATTTATCGAGGTCGCTAAGATATTTGCTCCGAACTGGGTTAGCTGCACTTGTAACGGAAAAAAAAAATTACTTAGCAACTAGTGAGGTATTTAAAGTTGTCTTTTTAACGTGTCATTTAAGAGAGAGATATTCCCGTCTTCCTGAACTTATGTAAGCTAATTTTACCTACAACTTGCATGACATATTTTGTATTTAATTTTAGGCATCGACAGGACATACATACGACATTCCTTTTCACATCTTATAAAATACGTATTACTTGCTATAGACTATTCATGGTAAAATGGTCACTTTTAAACGCCCATCATTTGGAATAACAGTCAACAAAAACATTTTATTTTAGCTTTAGCCGTTAGCTTTTAAGTGTGTGGTAGAATACACACTCCGTGTTTTATTACTTACATGGTACGGCAATATTTATTTAAAAAGGGGGTTAAAGAATAAAAAATATTGAAAATGAAAAGCAACTATGGCATCAAAAGTGCTCTATTCACCATGAACAGCCTATTTTATCATGTATGTTTCCGTCCGCAAGAAAATAAATATTTATTTTTATTTCTTCGCACCGGTAGCCTTTAGTCAACAATTTACAATGGCATTGCAGCTGTATTGATTACATAAAACTTGTTGTCCGAAAACTTTCATTAAAAGTAAAGATAAAACTTATAAAACAATTGATAAACTCGAGATGGCGAGGAAATACATATAGAAACCCTCCTTTTTATCACTTTATGGAGATACGAAGTTGAAGATGTTCTCGGTTGGCCATCTCCAAAAAAAGAAAGAGACCCAAAAAGGGAATTGCGGCTAACCGCCTTAGCTACGTGCCTGTGTGTAGGAGGGTGTGTTGTTGCATGCAGCAGGCGACTAGGCGTAGGGCGGAGATGCATGCTACGAATTCTCGTGAAGTTAATCGAGATAAACACGAAGGCCGTATTGAAGTCGACGCCCACACAGCGGCACCGACTGCGCGCGATTGAACTTACTTTCCCACGTGGGCCCGACCACTAGGGCTGTGCGATTTGGCGAAATGTCAGTCACGAAAATGTATTAATGAATTATCGCAAATTTGTAGCTGGCGGGATTTTGGCTCTTGTTAACAGCGAGGTCTTGAGAGCTCATGAGGGTGCGAACGAACGTGAACATGAAGCAACTCAAGATTGAAAGGGTGGGAGAAACGGAAGATTCCCGATAAAACCCGCCGACCAGCGGCATCATCCTGCCTAAATTTCACATGCCAAAGATATAATTCCCGCCCGGAATCAAACCCTGTTCCCCTAGTTCGTAGGTGAGTATTCTGACCACTCCACCACCGCGGCTCCTATCGCACGCAACTGTGATATCGTCCAATAATCTGAAGCAATATATCACATATCGAGATATTAGCGATTTGCGATGTTAGCGAGATGCTATTTTGACGGCTCTGTGACGTTAGTGATAGGCCTACGGCTCATGTTCCGGTATCGAGATATTTAACAATCAGGTCTGCTGATTGTCCAGCCCCCGGACACCCGCTTTCTAACGGCCACCGTGTCACGAAACATTTATTGGCGTTTGGGCTGTCATCGAACGAGTATATTGCGAAGGACTTAATGAGGAAATACGATCTCGTCGTCACAACGCCAACTAGTAGGCGATTCTTCACGTATAGGCTGTTGACGGTCAAGTGAGCATTTTTTAAGGCCCTGCAAAATTTTTCCTCTCAGTCGATTTCTGTCTTTCCGACACTTTTAATATAAATATTGTCATGTGACTAATAAACAGAGTGTATGGATTTAACCTCTCTCAAAAATAAATGCCCGAGGCTGCAATATAATACATTTACTAAGAGTTAATGCCTGTTGGGAGGGCCTTAAAATGTGTTCACTTTATCGTGAACAGCCTATACGCGTGGAAAGTCTTCGATATCAGCGGTAGATTCGCTTCTGAATTCTTGTTGTTCTGCGCCTGAACTCGACGGTTTTGACCAGGATGCCTGTACTAAGCGTAATAGTGGAGTGTACGGATTTAGGAGGTTCTTAAGATCAAGGTCTTGAGTGCCGGTGAGGGTGAAGTGAGGTGAGGATGGAGCTGCGTCTGCATGTAAGGGCGGAGGAAACAGGAAATCCCCGAGAAAACTCGCCGACCAGCGGCATCGTTCGGCAAGATTCCGATGTGTGAATATCCGGGAAGCGACCACGCCGGCAATCGAAGCCGATTCGCCTTGGTGGGAGAAGGGGACCGCGATGGCTGAGCGGTTAGACTGCTCGCCTCCCAGCAAGGCGAACCGCGTTCAATCCCTGGCCGGATCACTCCCGGATTTTCGTATGTGAGAATCGTGACGGACGATGCCGCTTGTCGGCGAATTTTCTCGGGGATATCCCATTTAACCCACCCTTGCATTCTGTCCCTGCTCCATACTCGCCTCATTTCACCCTCATCGGCCCTCAAGACCTCGTTGTTAAGAGCCGCCCATATCTCTCAACTTAACTCATCTTGTGGGAGGCAAGTAAGTATTCTAACCATTAACCCACCGCGGCCATCCCGTAATGTTTTATCGTTGGCGTAGGGTATTTATAGGATGCTTTGAATGAATGGTAATGTAATCACGAAAGCAACACATACAAAAACTCTTTTGTACACATTGCTGTGTGCAAAATACATCACAAATGTGGTTATGTTTCGACGAAATTTCCATTAAGTGATTAACATTTGTATAAATTGCTGGGAAGCACCGTAGCTGAACTAATTACACGCAAGTAGCAAGGTCGCGTGTTATTTGGATCTCTACCAGCGTGGGCATTAAAATTGCCTCATTTGGTAGATATTTGACAGGCCGTAATTTTCCAAGCTGTGCGAAGAGAAGAACTAAGATGTCGAAGGAACCACGATGCAGCCTTACAAAGCATGACGTGGTCAGGGAGACATGAATCCCTCTTACAAGTCGTTGAACACTGAACTCGTTTGTTCACGAGGAGGTAAGGTGATCCACCCCGGCCCACTGCATTGAGTCGGGTTTACCTTGTGTTTACCCACCCTCAATCCGGTGTGGTGTGCCTCACCAGTTCCTTATGCGTCATATTAATATTTTAGTTATTCTCGACGCATAAAATGCAGGTAATGGTAAAATTAGCACTTTTGGAAGCCCTGCTTAAGATCTGCTTGTATGCATATTATGTATTACTCCGCCTTATGTAAAATTAACATTTTCATGAGTCTCATCACTTTATTCATGCGCCGATCAGGTGAAACTTCGAAAATATTAGAAAAGTAAATATTTTACAAATCTGGTAATTTCTACACTCCGGTGCATTAATTATCACAAATTGACACCTAACACTTTTTATTCGACGTTAAGATATGCAACTACTTTCCATCCATCGTTACCGACTTTACTGGGCGAATGTCAGTCAGTGTCGACAGAGAGATTATTAGAGACGGAGAAAGTGGCTGAGAGTAGCAGAAACTAGCGGGAATCGGCCATTGCCTGTGGTAAGGACCCATCACAGCGCTCACCTCGAGTAACATTTATTCTACTCAGGTTATAAATGAAACGTGATTTCTTATAATAAAGTTCGGCATAAGGAAAATGTCCGCCACCAGGTGCGCACTCTTCCAAAAGGCAACTATTAATTAAAATTTAAACCTACGTAAATAATAAAAGAGGGAGGTTTTATTTGGTTAAGAAGTTATTTTATATTTTATTTATGATTATTACAATTATCCTGTTTTTGAAAGTAGGAAATATATAAAATCTGGCACGCATGCGACGCTAGCGTTTGCCTAGTAGCGAAAATATGTGGTTGCCAAACTTTTAACACTGATCTTCCCAACCTGCAGTAGAAGTAAACTTACCCTGGAGTGATTTCAGGAAACATGGCCGAACCTTGACGGAACACAGCATTGTCGTGGTTCGTCACATTGAACGCTATCCCCGAACCACAGGCTACGTACGTGTCGTCTCCGATCATCAAAGTCGGCTTATTTTTTCTCTGTAATGCAAGTCTCTTTGAGAGACCCTTTGATGTGTGGAGGGGGGGGGGGGTAAGGGGGCGATTTTCACGGCCTAATCCCCGGGTATGGGGCCGATGCCAGAGAAGAGATGTATGCGAGCGTGCATGCATATATACGGTCCGAAATGAATACCGTGTCGTATGGAAATTTCGGGCAGGCGTGCGCGCTCTTTTATTGCCCGTGCGCGATTATCCCTTGATCTACGGATACGGCGCCGAGGACACTGGGCGCGGGAGAGGAGGGTGAGATGAAGAGGGGAGGGGAGTGGCGGCAATGTCAACATGGGCGCCAGGCAACACTAATAATGTGGGATTGGTCACTTTCTCCGCGTCATAATGCGAGTGCAATCCTCTGACGCGGCGCAGTTCCGTTGCGGATGGCACGCTGTTTATTTTTGCAGCGACGTGATTCTGGCCGTAGGCTGATCTACCAACACGTACATTTCTGATGCGTATGATAGTTTACTGGTGTTAAAGCAAGGAAAATGTAGTTAAAGGCTGTTCACGATACAGTGAGCACTTTTGAAAGCCCTGCTTAAGATCTACTTGTATGCACATTGTGTATTCTTCCACGTTATGTAAAATTTTAACATTGCCATGGGCCTCATCACTTTATTCATGCGTTGGTCAAGTGAAACTGTGAAATTATTACAAAAGAAAATATTTTGCTCATTTTTACACTTTGATGCATAAGAAAATCATAAAGTGAAAGAAATATTATAAGTGATCATAAATGGTTACCTGACACTTTCTATTAGACGTTAATATATGGAAGTACTTTCCATTCATATTTACCATCTTTACTGGGTGCATGTCACTCAGTGCGCCCATTCAAATATATGCAGGTAGGTCTAGTGACTTTTTCTAAGGTTGATTTCGAAAGTGCTCACTTTATCGTGAACAGCCTTTAGCAGGTCGTTGGTTGCCCTATTTTTTTTAATAGAATTTCGCTAGCCTTTGTACAATGTAGCGTGTTCCTCTATTGCTATAAATCGTCTCTAGTGTTATATATTATTACAATTTATGTTCATATTGAGAGGCCTGTTGTTGAGAAGAGCTACTCATGTGCATTTTAAAAGAAAAGAAAAAAAGTTAATTACAGTGATGTGTAATTAGATAGTATTAGGCAAGAGTGTATAAAGTTATATTGTAATAATCGGAGGAGACTTTATGTTCATTCCTACAGAACGCCCTAAGTTATACAACACGTGATCTGATCACGCTTCATAGCGTAGTTAAGAATTAAGTAAGTCCCATCTTGTCTCGATGTAGAAGGTTGATTTGAATATACTGATCACGGCTTATGTTTACTGACGCTCTCAGGCAGGCTGTGGTACTGAGGCCTGACCATGCCGTCATAACATCATGCAGTAAGCATGACCTATGTAGCATTCTGAATGTCACAGCTTCTAACACAGAACGATTTTCCCCAAGTGTTACTCTGATTCTCCGCTCATTAAGGTAACAAACTGGATAGCTACTGACCATTCACTGTAAAAAAAATTGTGTAATTTTACACGAATGTACGTGACAGCACAATCTCCACACATGTTCGTGTATTTTTACATGTACATGTGTACGTGTACTTTTACTGTGTCTACCATGCATATTTACAAATACAATGTCAGTGTAATTTTAAAATACTGTTATTCTCTTTACTAATAATTATGTTCAATCACACGTACTCTGTGTGTGTCATTTTACATTTTTTGTTACCAATATCAAGCCACATAATGTATGTTTACACAAACTTTGTTAGTGTAATTTTATCATACATGTCGGTTTCTTTTACTAATCCTCACATTAAATCACATGTACTTTGTACATGTTATTTTACTATACTTGATACTAATCATTGTTATCGTAATTTTACTACACCAGTATGTTACTGTTTAATGCTCATCATACCCAATTACATGTACACTGTAGGTGTAATTTTACCATACCAGTCTATAATTTTCACTTATTATACTGTTAAGTAACATGCACTCCGTGCATGTATATTTTGACTATGTAAATTATAGATTTCCTGCCACATACTGTAAATTTACACAAACATCGCCATTGTAATTTCACCACTGTGTATGTGTGTTTTTTCACTAACAGAAAAGTAAAATCGCAAATTCACTGAAATCATAATTACAAAATTTATGTACATTAACATAGTTATAAAAAGTTATTTCCAGAATGTGGATAACTATTGGCTTCAGCGATTTTTTTTCTGACGAGCCCCCAAATTCCGCTACGCCAGCGTAAGCACCTTCACAGTTCTGTGTACCCTCCAGCATGCATGTTAGCTAACACGGTTGGAGAATGGGATGCGTCTCAGGGCAAGCCCTTTACGCCTTAGGCCGGGTTTAATTAATAAAATGAGCGCATTCGTCGCGGCTAAGCAGGGTTGTCTAGTGCCATGGCCGCAATTGTAGCAATGAACACACCACGAAAGAAGAAGGGTCTAGTAAGGGGCATAGAAAACCAGGCAAAGCGGAAATGGTCTGGAGAAAACTATGCGGCAGTCGTGGACGATAAAAATATTTCCTTTTATTGGATTAGGGCTAGAGAAAGTAGGGTAATGTTAGTTCGCTAAGATAGACTTTGTGTGTATGATGCAGGGTGATATGAAATGAGTGCGGTACAGTATTGATATTGTATTGTATTCAAATATAGAATAGGCAATTATATACAAAAGCCTGCATATTCCATCAGTTCGAAATAGTTGAACTCCCTATTGCTAGATTGCATGTTTTAAGCAAAAACTTGTAGTTATATTTAAATTCACAGGAACATTAGTGTAAAATTACAAATACTTTACTCGTTTTAGGAAATTACACATAAAAATTTAAAGTTACCGTCAATTTGTATGTGTAAATACACGTTCATATACTTTCGAATTTGTAATTTTACACCCTTGTTAAGGCGCCCGCCTACCTATAGAAAAATTCGCCGTCTGGTTGACGGGACTGGGCTGGATGGTTGACTGACTGTGGAGGAATGTGAAACTAGCGCGCAACTGTCCTCTCCCCGACAGCTCGCTCTCCTCACGCTGAGTCGACGACCACAATAGGGTGGCTCAAAAATGTTTACTACCTGCGGCGGATCTCAGTATAGGTCGTGGAAGGAAGAAAAGACGCCGTAGAAACAAACTTGTGTCTCGCTCGACCAAAGAAATTTCTAAAGTAAACTCACATATTTCTGTAAGCATAGCTATTCATTCTGAAGACTTAACATTTTTGCTGTATATAAATAAGCTTTTCTGCCGTAATTCAATATAAATTTTCTTTCTTTGAAATTTAAAACACCGCTACCTTATTATTTTATTGGTGTAAAGTCTGAAGTGAAGTCCAGTGCAGTTTTCTATCGTGGTTTCGTAGAAATCTTGTTATTAGTATTTCAGAAATCATACAGTTTTTTTCAAAGCCATTTTGAAGAGATCCAAAATTACACCTGCAGTAAAAGTAATATAAAGAATCTGCCGTTCAGGCACTCTCTTAAGTGGGTGTTATTTTATACTGAGTACACATTGACTAGTTTTATGGAAAAAAGTGTATTTATAACACGCTGCAAGAACACAATACGTAAGTACATATCAGTGAAATGATGTGACGGCCCCTTTGATAAATGCGAATTCGTTCTTTTATCGGCTGTCCGGAGCTCTGGAAACGTGTCTAGAGTCTGACTTATTACCGCGTGCTAGGAAAGTTTCCTTATTAGTTCGGTTGCCTTCTGGTACGGTCATCTTCATTGGAGAATGTTGTTCCGCCGCATTCTTGGCAAATTTGGCCATTTTGGTTGAAAGTGGTTCTGGAATCAACGTAACACGAGTCGATTTCTCTTCTGTGTTCTTAGATATTCTGTGCTGCAATGCTGGTTGCTAGGCAGATTTGCTTTGCTGTTGTCTCCATGTAGAACATATAAAACGTTGTAACCATCTAGGTCTGTGACTAGTAGGTTATAAACTCCTGCTAAAGTTCACTTATACAGTATTCCGATTTCTAACACACTGATTTAATTTTGTACATTAAATTTATTTCAAATCTTTTTAAATACCTATTAGGCGTTAAAGGTAACCTGTTCTCCACTTTATATAATTTTTCTGTGGATCACTTATACTGATTTAATTTTTTACTGCTGCAAGTTAAAGATTACTTTCGATTTCGCACTATATATACTTCTTACCTAGCCAAATTATAACTTTATCTTTTCTTTAAAGTGTCCGTTTACTGTTTGCACATGTCATTTGCAAACGTTGCCATTATACAGAGACTTATTTTCTTAATTACTTATGTTTACTTGGAAGTGTTTTCTAATAGTCCTCTGGATTGGAAGTCTTTCCTAATAGTCCTCTGGATTGGAAGTCATTCCTAATAGTCCTCTGAATATGGACTATTGAATACTTCGATCTTTAGAACCATTTATGTTCAAAAGTAAAGAGTGTTACTTATATACGCTAGCTGGTAACCTGAAATATGATGTTGTCTACAGATTGACCTTTAGTATAATGCACGTGAATTTTTTAATATATTTGTGAAAAGGAAATAATACTCACATTTATCCATTTCGTAACATTGCACATTAACTAAGCGTATGAAATACATGCAATAGAAATATATACAAACACCATACATATTCGATGATGCAAACACAGCGCAAATTACTGGAGCTGAAAACAAATAATTTATGGAGATGCTTTAAAAAAAAAATTTTTTTTTTTTAGAAATTTAACACATAAAGCGATGTCAACCGGTAACAAGTTTTTCACCAGTTTCTCAAGATTCCTTTAATCCGATTTTATTTTAAATATAGTTTTTGAAAATTTCGAAACATATACTTTAGAATTTGTAGAATTCTTCTTACTAGTTCCACCTGATAAAATGAGGAAAAATGAATTTTTTCCTTTAAATAATTATTTGTATTATATCCTTTTTTTTATTTGAATATCTTTTTGTCATGGCAGGAGAGTCTTTTAAGTTTGATTTTCAACACACCAAAATACAGAAGCTAAAATTTAATTCACGATGAGAGTAGTTGTAGGTAGAAATTATGTTTAACTTAAATTTACGGCCTACCAACTTCAATGACAGATTAAAATTCCAACTGAGAGAAACCGCTGATTTTTTATGCTACACAAAACTATTCCGTAGCATATTCAAGTTATTTGCTACCGAAGCAGCAAGGAACAATTTAATTGGCCAAATATTACTTTCTTTGTCCGAGCGAGGTGACGCAGTGGGGAAACACCGAACTCTCACTCGGGAGAATCCAGGTTCAAAACCTAATTCGGTCATTCTGATTTCAGTTTTCTATGTTTTATTTTTTATAAATATTACTCCATACAAATGCCATGACTGTTCCATACTAAAAGGCCATCTCCGATTCCTCCCAACAGTTACCTTGGATAGTATTCGTGTGTGTCTCCGCATCTAATACGCCCGCTGTTGGCGAGGCGGCTGCGGCCGAAGCGGCGAGGCAGAACTCTGCAACGCAAAAATTTCCGAAGCCGTGCAAAACCAAAAACTTTTCTGTATGTGATCAAGAAGATTTGCCATCTTGGTTCAGTAGGCCCGGAAAAACAGCAGAGAAAAAGCATTGTAGGTTTGACGAAATAAATAAACCAGTGAAATGTGTTACATGCTAGGTTAGACGAAATAAATATAATAAAGATCAATGTAAATAAATATAGAATGAAAGTCAATTTACATTTGAGTTTGAATAAAGTTTAATTATTTATTAAAAAAAACTTTCTAACTTAACCTATAAATTGTATTATATCACTTACGTTTAAACATCACAATATTATAATTAAATTCTTTCCAAAATTGTATCTGCAATACAAAGTGTGTCACATCCATTACATGACAGCAGCTGTTTTGAATAAACCAAACAGTAGTTTGTTTGTACTAACGGTACTCACATTGCATTATTCATATTAAAATTGACGTATTCTGATCTTTGGATAGTTCTAGAAATAAATGCACTATTAATATAGTGTTTTTCGGGAACTGTTCGTTTATTTCATACGTAGCAGTTTAACAGTGTATTTACTAGGAAAAAATCAGCAATAGTCAATATGATGTTTTAATAATACTTTTTTTTCCCTTCAAATAACCAGGTATAGTATCAAGCTGCTATAGTAAAATCTGTAACACCCAAATGAAACACAAAACCCTTATAATATCACGGTTACGAAGTACAATCCTAAAAATTCTAAGCGTATTCACAGCACTGCAAATAACAGAAAAAATACTCACTCGGCAAATGATATTGTTATGGAACATATAAGGCCAACGCCTATTTAATCACAAAATTGACACAAAATAAAATAAAATAATTTACAATGTTTTCAAATATTTACATTGCCTAAGACGAACATAAGTTAGTACAAATCAAACATTTATTTGCCAATATTGTTATCTGCACTTTCATTTACTAGCTATATTGATAAATGTATTCTCGTTGAAGGAACGAAATTTCTGTGCCCAGAACCCTCCTAAATTGTTTTTGAATTGTCAGTTACACCAACGGGATTGTCTGTTGTGATGCTGTGTGTGTTTAACTTTGCAACTGTGTAGTATTACAACAAGAGAGAACTGCATTTCCAGTATATAGTTTGTTAATTGCTTCAACAGTCTAGTTAATACCAACATTTGATGTTATCTTGTATAATTTAGAGTGGCAGAAGGTAATGTTGTCAATAGCGAAGTTTGTTTGGTAGTCCCAGGTTATCCTATTACAGAGATGTTGTGTTGAATTTTCTATGCTCACTGAAATTAATATAGCAAACCCTGTGGATGCTGTGGGTCTACCACCTCTGGAAGTATGTGATACATACAAAACTCATTTAACTTATCGACCATATTTTCCTCCCAAAATTTTGTACTGAGCTCGATTATTTTAAAAAGCATACCCAAAGGAGTTCACACAACGAAGTAACATGTTTTTTTATTTGCTATTTGTAGCTGACCCTGTACTTGGAATAAGTATGAGTCATTTTCTTTCAAACGAAGTTGTCCAAATGGCACTTCACTTCGATGATTGAATTATGATCAATAAGTCCATCTGGCATAGCTGCCAACTATGGCATGTCCTTATCGGCAAATAGTCCTGCAGGTTTAATACATTTTCCAAGTTCCTTACTTAGCTGTTCAATGGCAATGGGTTCTTTTTCTAAACCATACCTAGTTGCCTTGTTCCCCTTGAAACTTCTGTAGATTTCGGATATGACAGTTCTGACCCTGGGTGTGGACGATTTCATTTTTCAGATTTTTCCGAAATGTGATGCTGTTAACCTCTTGGATCGTTCAGCCATCCACAGATATGAATTTGATTGGGAAATGTTCTTTTCGTGAAGGCGAAGCTGACCTTTGAAATTTTCCTCCTTCATTTCAAATTCCGCTTTGCTCATCGTATTAACTGCATTGACGTTACTGTAGTGATAATATGGACCAGACATGATCAAGCGTCTTCTTTTCACATTTTTCAGTTTGATTTGTTTTCTTTTCCTTCTCTTCTCGGCTGACATTTACTTGTTTTCGATATTTTTTTTTGCAATAATTGCTTGGGCTGGATATTGCCAAACGTGTGTTTCACATTAAGTATTGTGTCCAATAACCGAAAGATGGGTTCTAGTGTCGTAAGATCTACGCATTAAAAAATTTTCCTGTTTGCCTCCAAGAAATTTGCAAAGAACTGAATTAAATCTCTCTACATCATTGGTTAAAATGTTATGTATCAAGATGCTTGAATGGTGGGCAACGAAATTCTTCGCCGATATTATATCATCCCACATACCAACTTCTTTCAGAATGTCCGCTAAACAGACTTCTCCTTCCTTGGGTCCTTTGCAAAATTACCTTCTTTCACTGCAGCGGCTGTGGTCACCAAACACGTGGCATTGTCCGTTGTGTATGTCTTTCACTGCAGCGGCTGTGGTCACCAAACATGTGGCATTGTCCGTTGTGTATGTCTTTTGCTAGTTTATCGATTCTTTGTTGCAAAGGCAAGTCTTCTGCGCTTCTGTACCTTATTGCACAATTGGCGATCAGCATTCAGTAGTCTTCTTACTGATCCAGGAACCGAACCTGTGACGTTCGTAGTTGCAATTTCTCTCGATCTCCATTTGTAATTCCTCATTATGTGATTTTTACATTCAATTTTGGTTATCAAGACGTTTGGACCATACAGTTCAGATGCTACGATCTGCTTCATAACGATACTGTCGCCATCTCCTAGAAGTGCATAAAAAATATATTCTTATACACAGTTCATGTTCCAAATAAAGTTACAAGGACTACTTCCCCATTAGCGACATACATTGGTCCAGCGTTGGAAATAAGTTGGAATCGTCGTAAATCGGTGGGAAACGTTAGAAATCTGTAGAAACCATTGGCAATTGGTTGGAACTATTGGCTATATGCTGTGCAGGGACACGTGTCAAAATCACATTGAAAAAGGTAATATGCCCAAAAATTTTATAAAATTTAATATTTATGAAATAAATTAGCATCGAAAGGAAAATTACTTCGTTTAATTGAAAATTCCAGAAAGCAACGCAACAGCAATATATTATACTTTGAAATGGTTGAGTGAACGTCGGCCACAAGTTGGTAAACATACAGTTGGAGTTTGGTAGATACTTACTATTGCCTTAACGTTGTGCGGCCATTTTACACAAAACTTAAGAAATTAATATTTTCAATTACAACTATATCCTTTTTTTGGTATTGCACAATATATCAAAGCTGTCTATGTATGACAGATATCCTTTTCTCTTGAACTATGTTTCGTTCGTTACATGTTGGGACAATGTTGGCATCCAACGACTGGACATAGGTTTAATTAAGTAAGTTGTCCCAAAGTTGTTGTACACTAGAAATAAGAAAATAATGTATATTTGTCATACATTTGCTTTTATATTGTACCTTTTACCAGTTTTATGTCAATCCGATGTAGTTTAATGACTGGGACTGTGGATGTAATGAGCCTAATGCCAACAGTATACCAACATTTAAAATCACACCACCTAGTGGGCTGGTAATTTGTAGGAAATTGATTGGCATCCAACCAAAATACAAAATTGGGCCACCGTAGTCCGGCGTGACATTTCGGCGTTTGGCCAACATTAGCTCAACGCCTAAGCCATACGTTTATACAACGTTGGCCCAATCAAAAGTTGCTACTAGGGTTATCAACCAAAAATTAATGGATTCAAATTAGTCTAGCAAATTGATATTACGTTTTATAATTAAAAATCAATACGCATGAACAAATATCATAAGTAAATTAAATATGTTGATAATATTTATTTGTTTTAAGTTTCGGTTACAATTAGTATTGCTGGCGTGAGCTTAAATTTATGATGTTAAGTATAATCTACTATTTGACTCTAAACTGTGGTTCACTCTTTAAGTAGATCTACATACAGACTTTTTCCAGGGTACCAAAAATTTGGGAGTTGCGATATCAGCGAAATTCCAATGTTGGAAATAAAAATATCAAAATCGTTAATAATTTTTAATCACAATTTATTTTTAAATTATACTGACGTATTTTTATACTTTTTTCTTAGAAAGGCGATGATTTTGAAATATAAAACACAGCCCCTATAATTAACCACCAAAAGCTGAAGATTATGTTTATAAAATTATGCTATGCTCAGCAATTTCTCAAATTCCTTTCAATTCAGTAGCAACGCCCTTCAGTAACAGCTGCTATGCCCATTTGTTCCTCAGTTAAGTTTCTAGTGCGTAGAAGATCACTGGAAGTCAGTACAGATGAAGAAGTAGTAGAAATATCCGTATAGTTGTAAATTTACAGTGGTAGCAGGAAAAACAATTGTTGCGGCACAAGTTGTAGTAGTAGCAATAGTAGAGGTTCTAGTAGTAGCAAAATAAGAGTTCTAATAGTAGTAATAGTAGTAGAAGAGAAGTAGTAAGACTATTAGCATTATTGCAATCTCTAGTAGCAAAATAGCAAGTAGCAGCAGTTATCGGTATGTATTGCAGTATATTACTATTGTTACTATCCCAAGTAACAAATAACAAACAGTTAACAGTAGGCCAACTGTTGGCAGTTGTGGCAAACGTTAAATTTTATGACTGTCAGCATGTCTTATGTGGTTGACAACCACGCCCTATATACAAAAGTGTTTTTTAAATAATAATAATTTGGGCCAATTCTCTCACAACGATTTTTGGAATTCAACGAATACCCCACACGCGGACGATAAACGAAATGCTAACTGTTTATTACTGCTGGGAAAATATACTATCTACCAAAAAGTAACTGGGCACCCGTGAAGATAGGTAATTCAGTACGTCAGTTGACTTATGTTTCACAGCCTTTGGCGTAGGACTGCTGGTGCTTGTCCGTGGTACCATGAACACAGAGGCCTATTGTAACACTCTGGACAATGAAATGCTCCCAACATTGTGGCATTTTTACAGAATAGACCCGTGTTACTTCCAGGATGACAATGCCAGGTGCCATGTTTCAAGGGCTACTATGCAGTGGTACGCCGACAACAATGTTCGCCGATTGGACTGGTCCGCCCAGAGCACCGACCTCAACCCTATAGAACTTCTTTGGGACGAATTGGATCGCCGGGTGAGGGCTCGTCAGGCGCGCCAAAATCCAATGCTCAGCTCATGAAATGGTTGCAAGAGGAATGATGACTAATCCCCGTGGATATCCTGCAAACACTCGTAGAGAGCTTGCCAGAGAGGGTGGCTGCTGTTATAGCCGCAAGAGGTGGCCCTACGAGATTCTAACGGGGTGACAACCACCGAGCAAACATTGTGGACAGGTGCCCAATTACTTTTTTTGGTAGATAGTGTATTAGCAGCAAGTTTTTGGGCCATTTATGGCAGACCAACTGTTACTGTTGGAGACGTATTAGTGATAATTTCATGAGATATTTATGGCATGCCGACTATATGTTGTTATAAAATATCAAATACCATAGGTGAATTCATTTGATATTTTTATGAGAAGGAAAATTGTCATATGACATTACAGTACTAGGAATCAATAGTTTCTATAATTTCATTAACGATTATTATCTAATGATGGGAACATAAATAATGTACTCTGCCTGGTGTCACTGAATAGCTAACTTGACTCTGGGTTCACGTAAATACAATTATGCAAATCGTACCATTTAACATTGTTTGCACTTTTCCATCAAATTTCAGTGACGTTTGCCTCAGAAATATACAATGTTGCATTTTTATATGTAATAGTTTTACTATATAAAAATTTCGTTTATAAAATGTGTACCATAATTGTGCAAAAATAGGAATAAAAAATCTTTAGTCAAATCACACAATCTTTACTACCAGAACATCGACATTGGTTCAATTTGGGTTTAATGGTCTCTGAGATATTAAATATCTGAATAACGTACTGACGTGATCACCAATCTGAAAATGAATATCCGATATACCAAAAGTTCCACAATTTAGGGAGAAATGCGACACCGGCATTGTCGTATAGCATACTAAATTCGCTGGTGATAATTTGAAAATCATAATAGAAGAAAAAGTAGAGTATGTAAGAATTATAACATTCTGTAGATAATTAGAGGAAATCATGCGAAATGTAGTTCTCCGTTCTATATTTTTAAAAAGCCCTGCAATGATGCGTCTAAGAGACCGCATTCCAGTAGCGGAAGCGCGAGTGCAAACGACACCTTGACAATATTGGCTGTAACATCGTTAGGTGCAAGGTAGTTTAGGTAAGTTGTTGAGTAGTAATCTTAATGATGGCGCCCGCCTACCTGCAAATATTTTGCGCGTTAGAGGCACGGAAGCAGTGAAGTGATAAGAAAGACAATGGCACGCGCTTCAAATGCCCACTCGCCTCTTCGCGCAAGACATAGAACTGGCGTTAATCTTTATCGTCGTATTGCGTATAACTATATGAGACTTTCAGCGATGTCCCTAGCATTTCATTGGTGGAAAGTCTAAAGTAAGGTCCAACGCAGGATCCTATCGTAGTTTCGCGCGAATCCGGTTAATAATTTTCAGCTATAGCAAGGCGAAAAAGCCATTTTTAGCCATTTGGAGAGGCTAAAAAATTATGTTTCTAGTAAAGGAGGCACATTGAAACTAAATTACAGACATCGTCTGAAGGGTGTGTTCTTTTCGAAGCTAGTCACAGTGGGCGTACGTTTAATAGTTTCGTAGAAAAACTTGTTATTTTTAAATGCTGTAACACAGTTCACGAACCAGGTAGGGGGGCGCCTTAATGTCAATATACCAGTACATTTGCGTTTTTTTTTTGCAGTAAGATTTTACAACCTAGTGAGTGAAATAGAAAAATATGTACTTTTACACTGCGATGTATGTGTTTTAATAAAACATTGGCGTGGTTGTAATACACAAGTATATGGTTTTAGTGCCTTCAATTAGTGTATTTTTAAATATACTTTTGTATGTGTAATTTTACCCCCATTTAAATGTCAATGTACGAGTACATTTGTGTTTTTTACAGTAATATTATACTACCTAGAGAGTGAAATATAAAAATATGTACTTTTACACTGCTGTACATGTTTCAATACAACGTTAGCGTAGTTGTAAAAATACACAGATTTGGGTTTTAATATTTAATGTTCGTGAATTTTTACACGTACTTTCAAATTTGTAAAATTTACACCTCTCTTATTGTTAATAGATCAATACATTTGTGTTTGTTTATAATATCATCGTACTATGATTTGAATAAGGTTGTACATTGCTGTAAATTTACACGTACTGTACTTGTTTTTACAAATTACACACAGAAAATGTAAAATTACCAAAAGGTTATAAGTGTATTTTTACACTTTTTTTTACAGTGTAAATATTAATTAATAAATAACGCATATCTAGAGCAACAAGTATTTCGCGGATAGAGTTGCCAGCAAGCTAGGCTGGGCAGCCCTCTACACACTCGAGACATTATCGTTTGCTTATTGGTTGCTGGCATCAAGTGAAGTCGATGTACAAGAATGTTAAACACTCGCTCACACTACTGCTCCCTGCTTATTAATGTCTCACAATTCAATGGGACGTGTCTAAAGAACTGTCGTCCAATCGGAACAGTGGGAGAAAAGAACAAGTGTTTAGAGTCTACTTTGCCTCCGAATGAAGTCGCAAAATACTCGTGGCCCTACGCATATCTCTATAGAGAATGGAACTTACACGCATAAACTGAGTATATTAAAAATAATTACATAATGATGACTTTCTTACAGATTACCATTCGGATAGTGAAGAGACATTACTTAGAATATGGTTTGAAGTACGCTATAATTTAAATATAGCATATACTTAAATAAAATGAAGTTGTCCAAGTTTCAATTTTCTAATGAATAGTAATACAGATAAACGAAAACTTTTGAATCTGTACATCTAATTTGTGATAAACCCACAAGCCCAGCAGATTAATACAGATAGCGTTAAGGCAGAACACTGATTCTTTGGATAATGAAAAATTGTAGAAAGACCGGCAAAACATGTTGTTGCTGTTGTCAAATATTCGTGAAAGTAATTGGCGTTATCACCTTTATATTGCATTTAACTTCGTGAGCAGGATCGTAATTCTACTATCGGTATAAGCTACAGCCTCTCCTGTACGTCGCGAAATCAGTGACATAGGAGGGGGGGGGGTGAAAAACACGAATGTATCAATATATGCTACAAGTGTCAGCAACAAGAATCGAATTATTACGTTACGGAACGCCCTCGGAGCAGCTTCGTACCGATAGGTTCCAACAAAACCTCCTTGGCCAACCAGCAAATAAATTTATGGCTAGCTATTCTTCCACAACGAAGCCAGGAGGAGTTGTAAAATGCAAATTGGAGTGTCTGTAGCAAGGTGCAAGACAAACACATAATAATTACTTGCAGAAGCAGTCGCTGCTGTGCAGAACTCCATCTCGAATAAAAAATCTATGGCGCGCGTTCCTATTACTAGGGACCTGCAAAATTCGCGTTATTATTTCGCATCAGGCTAAAATTTACAACACTATATATATATATATATATATATATATATATATATATATATATAATATATATATATATTATATTAATAACTCGAGTTGGCGTCTTTTCTCCATTGGCTGCTGCATAGATGTGAAGTCATGCCATTTCTGACAAAATGCACGTGACTGAGGCACACGATTGTGGAGTGTTCATTTATTGGCGCAGATTTACCAAGGGCGTGTCAAATTAGTTTGTCCAATGACAAACGTATTGCAAAGCTATACTTGTTTTAAGTTAAACGTATCCCCAAACAATAACGCGAATTTTGCAGGTCTCTACCTATTGCGTATTCTAGGGACACCCTAATTTCGCGAAAAGATCTCGCAACGAGCTGTACTTCACAACACTATAGTTCACATCCACTTTCGTGATTGGGTGGTTTCCGTGTTACGTGTCTTAGGTCTGCGCGCGCCAATAACAGACGTGCAGTATTGAAGTTACCTAATTCTGATTGGCCAGCCGAGTAGGAAAATATCTTCTCGGAAGAACACGCCACCAATTAGGAAAAGAAAACTGTTGGTACGGCCGTAGGGTGCTAAAATATAGCACGTGCGAAAATATTTTCGCGAAATTTGAGTGCCCCTACATATTACCCAATGCAAAATCTCTACCGGTCCCGTTAGCTCAGACCTGACGGGCAAAATTTGCTGAAGGGACAAATTTGCGATAACGTTACACTGATAGTTCGAGATTCAAAATATTTTTTAATTGTGTTGCATTTACTGACACATTGTGTAATACTCGGAGATAGACAAAAAAAAAAAAAAAAAAAAAAAACAAATTTGTAGCCGAGTCACAAAAACCTATTCAGTTCAATTTTTTTCTCACACTCTTCGGCAGCGAATGTGCAAAGTGATATTTCTTCGAGTTCATAGGACTATGCTAGACTAGTTTCGAAGTTGACGTTACTGCCACTATGATATAATATGGTTCATAACAATAACTTAATGTAAAAGCGAAGTTTATTTTCGTTAGGTTATACTGATCCAGGAATTTTGGTTTAGATATTTCAACTGGCTGACAGACTACTGATGATTTCGCGCTCCTTTTTCCAATCTGGCATAGAGAAATGTTTCACCTCACAGCGACAATAAATGAGAAATGTCTTGAAAGGCGATAAAAAAAAAGGGGGGGGGGAGGATAAATGTACTACGCGTCTTAGACAATTTTATTGTTTCACTAATTTAGGCATCGCGAAGCCGTCAGAAAATACAAATTATAAATCATACGCAAACAAATTATAATATAGTTTAGGAATACAACAAATCTATAGTATTTCATGTGGTGGGGTCAAATGGGATATAATTTACATTCAGAAAAATTACAAGTACGTATGCGATTCTCACAAGATTGTCACAATATTATGTATCTATAACGTCAGTAAAAACTAACGTACATCACTAAGTTTAACCATGAAACATACGATATTTGCAATACACTAATACCACGTATGCACAAAGCCCCTAATACACTCTTTACTGATAATGGGCAGAATTAGCTATTACAAGAACTAAGTAAGGCTCAAAGCCCTAGTGTACCGTTTCAAAACCACTAGAGGGAAGCAATTATTATGCTTTTGAGAATTATAAAGCAAAAAATAATGTCCTGAACAAGTGCCCATCGTTCAGGCCATGCCGGTGCATGATTATTTTGCTGTGATTGGATTGAAAATATATACACTTTGCTTAAGAAAAACATCTATCCACTTACGGGAGCTGAATAAATACATTTATGTACCAAACACTTTTCGACTTGAAGTCAGCGTATATGATGTAATTTCTGGAGAGTAAATACCGTACGCAAAAAACACACCTGATAGCATGTAACACAGAGCTATGCAGCACTACTAACGTCCCTACGGATAAGCCACGGATAACATGGAATCCTTTCTCAGAATCTGTATATGAGAGTTATCAATCAGCACTACTGAAAAAAAATTAGGGAAAATAAGTTGCCTCTTTGTAAGGCGTGATGTAACGCTCTGAGATTGGTGGTATAGCACAGTGATATTCATTCTTTATCAGCACGGACAGGTGTATTTCTCGAAAATATTAATGGTCATGCTAGACTGCAATGTCCTACGTTCACAACCACAAATTCCTTTGGTTATTGGCCGCGTGTCTACGTGAGAAGATATGTTCTTATTTGACCGGGCAAATGGGAATAAATAACTCCGATACTGAGCGTTCATGATTCGCGGTCAGACACATGAGGCATGTGACATTTAAAACCATCCAAACACGAGGGTGCATATCAAGTAAAGTGTTTTGGATTAAAACTGGTCTTGGAATCTTTTCGCGAAAAACACCTGTCCCTATTTATCATTATTGCCTAACCATACAATAAATGAAATCCAACTACAAATAAAAAAACAGTAATGCAAATTTTAATTGTTAGGCTTTGGAAGATTATCAATGCTTTAAGTAAGGGCTTATCGGCAGTGATGCACAGAAATTGATATACTATCAAATGATAGTGTAGCGAGAGATTACAACAAAAAAATTTAACGAAAATATGAACGAAACACAACAGAAGGATTATTTTCTGCTTAATTGAAAGATAAATGGGCGAAAACAAAGTAAGTTTTCGTTATAATTCACGGGGTACAGTAAACACAAAGTATTGTTTCTACAAATATTCACAATGAGAATTTCTCTGAGCATATAACCATGAGAACAAGATTTACATGTGAAATAAGACCTGCAAATTAATTTTAAAAATTTAGGGTTATCACAATTTTTTTTTGTGCCGTACACGAGGAGCGCGATATTTCACCCGTATATCCGGATTAAAAAAAAACCTCGCATAGCGACGAACGCCTCGTATAATCCTGGGAAGGGCATATATCACCCTCTCACGCAGGACAAATCCTTTGAGCAAACTGGCCTAAATCAACTTAATCACTGCAGGCGCTCACACCTACATGCAAATTGCGTTTTAGCTTAATTTTCATCGCCGTTTTCAACAGCGCGAGGTCTGCACAGAACACTTTAACCCTCCCCCCCCCCCCTCTTCACCGGAGACCAAGCGGGCGCCATTTCCCGGCACAACGGGCTTACCCCGTCGGATAAATGCGACTGCTGTGTGGGTGGGCGTGGCACGCGGGGCAAGAGGGGACAGCCTGGGGCGTTAAATTATAATAAATAATATTTACGTCCGTCATGCTACCCTCACATTCCCCCCCCCCCCCTTCGGTTTTCGTGTCCTCTGCGGCCGAGTTGCCGCGTGGTCGCCTGTGATTGGCCACATTATTCCGCCAGCCGGGTACAGCGGGGTAGATGGACTACATCGGTTTGGCGGCCGCAACCAGAAAGGTCGAAGGGGTGGTTGAGGGGGTGGACTGAAGCGCGCCGAAGGGGAGGGGCGCAACACGGCGACATGCTGTGTTTCCGCACGCCGGGCTAGAAATATTGTCGCCGCAGTCAAATCGGAGAAACAGGGTTGGGGTCGTGGGTGTTGCGCTGCTCGATCCCTCTCTGGGGACGTATGGTCCAGAACGAACCAGAAGGGTTGGGGGGGGGGGGGGGGTGAACACCCCCTACCAGCCAGGGCAGGGCTCTGCGGGGCCGGGAACAAGAACAACACGAGAGTGGGATCATTTCGTTCCGGCAGCGAGGTCCCGCTAAATGTACAACCTCGAGCGTGCTGTCTGGCGGCGGGGGCACGCACAAACATCCCGACATGAACCCACCAGTCCTCCCCGTCACACGCGAATAACTCTTCTGGCCTCGTACGAGCGATCGTGGTCACTCGCGCTCACTTTCCCTTCGCCTCCATTGTATAGGCTATTCACGGTAAAGAGAGCACTTTTTAAGGCCCTGCTGAATTATTATTTTCAGCCAATTTTTATATTCCGCAACTTTTTAATATAAATATGGCCATGTGACTAATGTATACAGTGTGTACATTCCAACACTCTCAAAAGTTAACGTCTGACGCAACAATAAAACTTATTGATAGGCTGTTCACGGTAAAGTGAACTCTTCTGAGGGCTTAATTACATTTTCCTATCAGTCATGTTTTATCCTTTTAGCACCTTTTAAAATAAGAATTACCATGTCAGTAATAAACACAGTATGCACATTCCGCCGCGCTAAGACGTTAATGTCTACGGCTAAAATAAAATACATTTATTGACTATTACTCCGAATGAGAGGGCTTTCAAAAGTACTCACTTTACCGTGAATAGCCTATAATGAAATTTTTGTAGGCTTTCTGTCACCTATCACACTGGCGTTCTCAACTTTCAAAAGCGTTCGATATTAATGATAACTGAAAAACTTAATTAATCAAAAAATGTGTTCTCATTTTTTGTTGAGTCGGAGTGAAGAATATAAAGCAAGTTAACAATGAAACATTTTTTTAGATAAAAGTTTTATAATGTAAAATAATATAACAACTTAATATTGATACATATTTTGACCGCATGCCAGTTCGTTCTCCTTTATGTTTCAAACAACTAAAATGAAAGGATATAAACGTCGATAAATTATACATAATCTTAAAGAGGTAATATCGTTATATTTGAATATCAATAACCTACTGTTTGTGAGGGCATATACAGTAGTTGCTAAATGATAGAGTTTCGGCTCTCAGTACGCGGCAGAAAGCACAGGTCTCGACTCAGTTCTGTGGATGCCAAGTCCAAGGAGACCAACACGACAGTAGCTATCGGTCTGTCACTCTTTCTTTATTCTCTGGCTATATTCGTGTTTCTTCTATCTGATTCCCCCTTTTCACCCAGTTTGACGACTTCCCTGTGGTGACAAATAATTCCCAACTGGATATAGGTCATTAGAGACGGCACAAGGAAGAGTTATGGAAACAGGATCGGGAAGGAATCGGCCATGGCCTTTGTTTGGGACCCATCCCAACATTCGCCTGGAGTGATTTCGGAAAACCATGAAAAACTGAAATCAGGCTGGCCGGACCGCGAATAGAACCCGGGTCCTCCCAAATACGAGTCCAGTGTGCTACCACTGCGCCATCTCGCTCGGTCCCTAACTAAACTAATCACTAGATCGCAGGTGACGTAATCACACTAAATATGACAAAAGAGCACGGAAACAGAAGTTGATTTGGGTGATGGAAGTGACAGTATCTATGGCGCGGCTTTATTGATGGTTGAAATAAAGGTCCTCAGTGTTGATAGAAAATTTCCGAGCCGGACGTGAATTTTCATAGAACGGACTTCCCTTGATATATTTTGAAGTTTTGAGTATATGAATAACGGGACAGCTCGATTATGGACGATGTTTCCCGAGCGGCTATTAGGTCTAACAAAGTCTGCAGGATCCAGTAAGTACGCTCAAAGAAGCAAAGTAGTGCTCCCAATGTACTCCGTTGGGGATTCGTTCTGTGAGGTGGTTTTTTTCAGGGTGGGGGGGGGGGGGGGTTATGCTCCACTCTGACCGGGAAACATTTTGTCGTCAATGCGTTTCTCTTTAATCAGACAGATGGCACTGTTATCCAGAAAGTTGTGCAGTACTTCGTAAATCTGTTTCTCTAAAAAATAACACAAGTCGTATTGGGGAAGAAAAAGTGAAAAGATCTCGTATTAGTATTATAGTAATAATTGCAAAGAAAAATAGAAGAAATGTTAATCTAAGAAGTGCAAAACAATACCTAATATGCCTTGTAAATAATTACAGTAAAAATAAAAAAAACTCATATTGGAGTTACACGAATAGTCACAGTAATCGTCAACTAATGTATTTTCGTTTAAACTGCTTTCACACAATTTCCGTCCATGAAATATTACGCACGTGATCAAGAATTTTATAAGCAATTATCTTGCACATTCTGCTACAGTGAATAATCCTGCTAAACTGGAATTGGCACCTGAAATTGGTGTATAAATACAAGTGATTCAAATTTATTCGTGTTACAAGAAAGTTAACAAAATCAGGGGCTAAGAAATTAGAAACAATAAAAATATCAGCCATTAGTATATCACCATTGCACGTACATCGTATTTCTAAGGCAGAAAGAGATATTAGTGGGTTGCCAAATTCCTTATGATGAAGGAAAGCCAGTTAATATAAGTTATTTGTTTAGACCGACAAATTATGGCTAAACCTCTGTTTAATTCTCTTACATTTATTTATGGCTGTTGCCTTTGTAATGAACCATCAGTAGGGAAAGCGGGAGAATACTGGCACCTAAAAACATCAAAATTGGCACAAGTGACGTTTGATTAACCTGTAAATGGGTTTGGAGAGAGGGATCACAAGTTGGTGATATACTTTCAAGGCTATTTCAGACCCCCTCCCCTAATCAAGTTGTTATCATTGGCTGACGGGTTGTTCCACTCCCTCTGAGGTGTGCTGTGATAGACTGTTGGCTTGGGGTTGGGGGGGCACCTTTTTGGCTGACAAATCGCCCAAACGACATTTGCGCGACTTTGTATGATCGTAGATGAAACGACCCCGTTTGACGGTCTGTCGTTGGATGGAGAGCTGCCAGATTATAGGGATGGGCAAGTGCAAGTGTAGGATTGGCGCAGGAGGGTTGAGGAATCGTTCCCAGTCCTTGGTTCAACACCAGTCGAAGGTAAAAAAAAAATGGTGCTGTTAGGGACAAGGACATAGGATTAAGGATTCGGACCTCAGTTTGACACCCGAGGAAGGTAATTTTTTTTTGCATATTGACTAAGTATGGATAAGGGGATGTATGTATGTTAAAGGATTCGGACCTTGGTTCTAAGTTCCCTCAGGGGAAATAATTAATTGAATAGTGATTAAGTATGGGTAAGGAAATGTATGTTTAAAGATTCGGACCTTGGTTAGAGTCCCCCTCAGGACAAGGTTTTTTTTTTTTTAAATCTCGTATCGACTAAGTATGGGTAAGGTGATATAGGTTTAGGGATTCCGCCCTTGGTTCGAGTCCTCCTTAGAGCAAAAATAACATTTGTTTTTTATTCATGTAACAACTAAGTTGGATGAGTGAAGCGGTGAGGGGGAGGTGGTAGTCCCTGGTTCGAGCTACCATCGAGGGTAATTACACGTAATTAGATACCAAGTACACATGTTGTCCCTTCAGCTATCAGAACACAACTGAGGAGTGGAGCACTCACGCATACCAATATTCACACTTCCATTGCCAAAATGTTGGTAACGATGTTGTAAGATGACGGCTTATGGTTCTACAGTCGAGTAGAGTAAATACGTGTAATAAATAATGAATAATTATAATATTCAATCATGCAATGACTAAGTATGCAATGACTTCAACTACTTACTATGCGCAAAGAATTATTTAATCGCCAACTACACACTTTGCGTAAATACTTATTACATGTACCGAGAGACTTCAGACACTCCCTCTCCCTAGCACTGGCCATTCGCGACTTGACTGAGTTTCGGTATTAACTTTAATGATATCCAAGCCGCCCAACCCCCTTCCCCTCTCGCCAACAGCAGGCACAGATCAGCCAACGAGTCGCTTCCTTGTACAGCAGCGCGCGATTCCTCGGGCACTTCCCAGGGCAATGATAGTTTACATTCACACCGCTTGGAAGCGACAGCTCCCGGACAACTATGTCTCTGTCTGTCTGTCTCTCTCTCCATCTCTCTATCCGATGGCAAAACTGGCTTGTCAAGAGGATAATTTTCTCGTATGCATCCTGTTTAAAACTAATTACTTTATTTCACTTACGATATATTCTGAGTCATGTTTTCAACATTTTCGTATACTTCCTTAAATATTATGTGAGGACCATCAGAAAATATCAAAGCTCAAGACATGGCATACTGTAGGAAAATTCTACCAGGATAACCACTATATTGTAATGCGTTAACACACACACACACACACACACACACACACACACACACACACACACACCATATATATATATATATATATATATCGTGGATAATTATATAGAGAAAAAAACATTGACAGTCTAAGTTTGAAACAACACAGCTCCGCATCGTGCGTTGCAAGCAGCATTAGTTAATGCTATTATTACTTGAAAGTATAAGAGTGTTATTAATATTTCGTGTAACAAATTATTCAGTTTTTAATAGTCTGAAAGTTAAACAGTGAGTGACAAGCGAGAATCGAAACATGTATGCATACACATTCTTAAAATACTATTTTTTTTTAAAAACCCCTAAGCATTTTTGGACGTTGGATAAGGACATTTTTTTTAAAAGTAATTCTCTCTTTATAATTTTAATTTAATATCGTGCAAATAACATCAATGCCGACGTTGTATGGAATAGAAAAGAAAAAAAACCCAGAGAGCTCATGCGTGGCTCTATAGCAGACTAACCAAGAGGATACCATTTCCATTTCCAGCAAGAAATGTGAACCGCAGAGAGCTCAACACGGCAAGCATGAGAGCTGTCCTCTCGTGATGGAGGTGCCGAGGTAGATTGGGGAGCAAGGCCAGTTTCAGATTTCGTCGACAGGGTGTGTGCCTGGCGTCCCATATAGGTATGGGCTAAACAGTTACTTTCATATAACGAGTTCCATCGTTCCAGTTTCAAGTAAGAAACACGTTCCAGTGACGTGTTATTTTTGTAACAGGTCACTGTGAAATATTTCTCGCCCGTCCCGTTGTTACGGGAGGTAACAATTACGTGGTTCAATGTTCGAAAGCAAAGGGTTTCAAGAAATAACATCCGCGCATGCGTTCTGTTGCGAACCGAAACGTTACAAAAAATAACTTTTACGTATGCGCACCGTTTCCAGCTGAGACGTTCCAAAAAGAAAAAGGGTTTACGCTTGCGCAGTACTTAAGCGTTGATTTAAGCGAAGCAATTCAAGACCTTCTAAAAATAACGGTACAAACGATTGAACGTGTTACTCGTGTAACGCGTTACTGAACTGTAACTGTTACGTTAAATAACGCCCCTCTATAGTCCTCCCTTCACGCTTAGTGAAACAAACCAACCGAACAGGTCACACTGCCCTCTCCACGCAGAGGTGTCTCCGCAATCAATTTTACTATAGGCCGTTCACAGTAAAGTGAGCACTTTTTGAAGCGGTTTCATAGGACATAATAACAAATAAATACATTTCATTGCGGCCTCGGACTTTTGGTTTTGGGTATGGTGAATGTGTTAATTACGCACATGGAAGGGTTTACATTAACAAGCGGTGGAAGGATATACATTGGTTGAAAGGAAAAAGTTACTAGAGCTTCAAAAGTGTTCACTTTACCGTGAACGGCCTATAAGAAACTTCTATTCTGCTAGGCCGTTGCATGGCAACATAACCTACACCATCACCCCGCCTTCCCACGTATACTTTTCGTTACTGTTATGACAATCTTACAAATTGTCGTATATCAATATAAAATAAATATTTTTTCAAATATTAATTTTCATTTCTAAGTAACTACGAAATAAATTATAACCCACTGCACTATAATTCCTGTTAACATGTGTACCAACATTTATAGGGTAAAAGAAAATATTTTTTCGTCTCCATATACCAAGCAGGTTTTCATTTCAGAAAATATATCAAATTCTGTAACTGGCCAATTCTCCGTTAAGGCAACTCTTTTCAGGTATAAAAATGTTGGCATTGCGACATCCCACAAATGGTGTATATGTTCTGAGACATGTGCATTATTGTACCATCCTTGTTTACTTTCCCCAAAAAAATTCACAACTCGTCCATCGCTGATAGCAACTCAAGTCATTCTCAGATCATTATTCCCTGACAAGAACTTATACTGGGAAAACACGCAGAGCGAGACTCTAAATGTATTTGCATTCCGTAAATCCTTTGTGCAAAGAACAAGCTCCCAATCGTATTTATTACACCCTTAAAACTTTAAGAATACAGGAATAATCACAAATATGTACAAACCTTTGAAAAATCACCCCATTAATGGCGTGCTTGGTTGTTTTTTTTATAATTTGCCATGTATCGTAAGTGTTTTATACTTGTGTTGACATTAAAGTACTTTGTGTTTGGTTAAATTGAACTTTTAATTGTATTTTATATATCAATTTATTTCATTTATAATTTATGTGACTTAAAACATGGAGAAAATAGATGTGTTCGTTACGATAGATCGAAAGTAGTTCCATATCTTAACGTCGAATAAAAACAGTTAAGTAACCATTTGCGATATTTTAAATTATTTATTTCGCTTTCTGTTTTTTTTATGCATCAGCGTGTAAAATTAGCAAGTATTTAAAATGTTTACATTTCTAATAATTTCACAGTTTCACTTGACCGATGCATGAATAAAGTGATGAGGCCCAACAAAATGTTACTTTTACATAAGGCGGAATAATGGAAAACGTACATACAAGTAGATTTTAAACACGGCTTTAAAAAGTGCTCATTTTAATAACGTGAACAGCCTATAGTAAGAACAGTGCCATTGTGAAAATGTATTACACATCGTGCACACGAATTCGGTGCGCTGTCCCTTTGGTGTAATTTCCTAGATTCGGTTAAGCTTTGTTTGCACGAGGCGGAAGAGAACCTGAGCAGTGTGAAGTAACCGTGAATGACTAATGCCTGGTTGCACCAACAGCTTCCCCGATCCGAGATCGAATGATCTTAGTTCCGAACAAGGGTCCAGTTTGATCTTGGTTCCATTGTAAAAGTGTTGCACTAACGAAATTTCACGATCCTGAATCTCCAATTCGTCGATCTTGGTTTCAAAGTGAGAGAGCGATATTAAGAACGAGACAAATTTTGCTATTGGTTCGTAATATATGACGTTACGGAATAAAGCGTATTTTTCACTATAGATAGAAATAGATGTGGGATGTTTTATCTGTTTTAAGTGAATTGTTGTTGTACGAATTTTACTGAGTAATATTCAAGTAAGTATAATGTTGTTCTAATTTCCCAAGAAAACAATCGAACGTAGTTCTATCTGTTGGCGAATTTTCAAACTACATTTGTCAACGATTGCTGCTTATCTTGTGTCGAAATTTCGAACCGCCGACTTCGGAGTTTCGAAATGAATTTCATCTCGATCTCCAGTCCAGCTTTGAACTCGAATCGCGCAACAATTTTCTGTGTCGATCTTAGATAAATTTTCGATCCACGACGGCGCAACGGGAATTAGATACGCGTGCGTATTCCGTGCTCGGTGTTTGTTCGCGTCTCGCGACAGGGAACGTTTCCGCGGGGGTTCCGAGAGTGGGCGCACGAAGTTCGCAGCAGGAAGTACGGCGAGATGTTGCGAGACGGCGGCGGCGGCCCGGGGAGAAGGGCGCCCTGGGAACTTGTAAACTACGGCTTGACACGAATACCGCTGCCTGCGGGAGAAATAAAAGGCACGGGCGGAGAAAGGGAGGGCTGGTTTTCTTTACGTTCAACAGTTTTGTAGCCAAGAGGGCGAGGCTGGCCGTGTGATGTAGAGTGAGCGTTGTTGTAGTTGAACCACAAAAAAAAGGGGGGGGGGGGAGGGTTTCGTATACGGAAACCCGCCGTGGCTGCTTCTCTTTTCGGACTATGTTTGCAAGCAAAGTATTGGCCGGCACGAAGCCTGTCCTGCCTACGTGCCGGGCCCTTATCACACCCTTGTTTCCGCCCGAACAGACGAAAAAGGAACGAAAAAATAAAAACACCGCGCTCAACAATTTTCCAAATACAGCTCCCGCGTTCAAGGCCTAATTCTTTTTCCTTCCGCTCACGAATTTTGTGTGTATTTTCTGTGACACTGAAATTTTTTTCCCCGTGATACTTTTCCTATTTCTGCGTTAATGTACGTACATCTTACAAAAGTAGCTGTGTAGGCCTACACCCTTCATCTCTTTATTAAAATTTCAACCAAAGCTAACGTAGAAACATATCTGTATAAGCTGCATGCATAAAATTTAAGCTGCGTAATACAAACATCTGTTCATGGTAAAATGAACACCTTTGAAAGCCCTGCTTAAGATCTACTTGTATGCACGTTGTGTATTGTTCCGCTTTATGCAAAATTAACATTTCCATAGGCCTTATAACTTCATTCATGCGTCGGTCAAGTGAAATTGTGAAATTATCAGAAAAGAACACGTGTTATAAATCTGCAATTTTTTTACACACTGATGCATAAAAAAAAAACTGAAAACCAAATAAATTACTTAAATAATCACAAATGGTTACCTTACACATCTTATTCGACGTCAAGTTATGGAAGTACTTTCCTCTATCGTTATCAGCTTTACCGGATGCTTGTCACTCAGTACGCTCGCTTAGGTATATGCAGGCATGGACAGTGACATTTTACTAAATGTTGATTTCAAAAGTGCTCACTTTGTCGTGAACATCTTTTAGCAACAAATTAATCACATAGCTACATAACATATATTTTAGGACTTTAAGTTGAATTCGCAATATATGACTCTAAAATTATTTCAGTCACAAATACGTTATGGAAATGATCCGGTTCATTGAGCTCTTTTGAAATCAACATTTGTAAAACGTCACTTCAATTATGGGCACATTGAGTGCCGTGTGCCCAGTAAATGTCGCAACGACAGAGAGAAAATAATCCCGTGTCTTGACAGCGAAGTAAAACTGTGTAACATTTTGAAATACAGTAGTGATTTTATTTTTGCTGTCTGTTTGTTTGAACATACATCTAGAGCAAGGCTGAGCGAATTAGTAAAATATTTACTTTTCTAATAATACGATTGTGTCACTTGATCAAAGCATGAATAAAGTGATCAGGACCATGATAATGTTAATTTAAATATAGCAGAAAAAGTCACAGTGTACATACAAGTAGATCTCAAAGAGTGATTTGCAGAAGTACTCAGTTTTCTGCGAACAGCCTATAGCGCTATTTACTGTAAACACAGCTACAAGAATTAGGAGGTTTACTGACGTAACATTTCCAGTCCAAATACAATAAGATTCAATAAAATGTGGTTAACATATTTCAAACTCTTTAAAGCTGGAGTGTATCTTCTATATTCGTGCCTGTTAAGCAGCTAGGTGATTTCCTGGAATCCAAAAATACATTGAATGTCTACATTAAGCACACTTTCACATCTAACAGTAATGTTACAACCAAGGCCATGCTTCCATGTCGCGGAGTAATATTTCAAGATTGAGTTTTTGATGTGAATTTCGAAAGTCCTTTTGCATTGAATTAAATTGTGCTTAACCGTGGTAAGTGGAACACCTCTCAGCTATAAAGAATAAGATTACGATTTTTATCGTCCTGACGTTGCGTGTTAGCGTACAAATGCCATGAATACGCATTAGACTGTTTGTTTGCGACCGGCGATAAAATAAATTTCCTCCATTATATCTTCTCTGTGACAGCGCTCCCATTTTACTCCGAAAACCTAAATATAGACATTAAGCCCCTAAGTTCTGCTATTTTTCTGTTTGACTCGGTAAATTCTGAAAGACATCACATTCTTTACAACCACAACTAAGTCAATGTGCCTATTATATCACACACCTCTCTAAATTGCTAGAAATACATGTGGGTCGATTTTCCCTTCGTGAGAGTGATATTTTTTGTAATCGCTGTATACATAAAAATCCAGTAAGTGACAAATTTACTAATCTTGTCTGAAATGACCATTACTGCAGTTTTCTAAATCGACTTATGTAACTTCACTGTAAGAACGCCTGATTTTACTTGACTGTTACCAAATGTAATATTATGTACAGAAAAAAAACATTGTTTGCAATATAGCTATCGGTACAACTAAATAGCTTTCATATTCTAAACACACATCAAGTAAGTTTGTTAAGATATAAAATGCATAGAAACAAAGAGATCGTATTTTCAAAAATTCTGTTCAGCAAGGGAAATTTTCGCTGATATTCTGTAGTAATCAGTAGAGTAATTTATTAGGTATGATGCACAACCAAATGTTTTTATGTTGCTATCAATCAAAATGATGTACCACTGAAAATGTTACTCAGAGAATTTAGTGCACTTGACTTTTGTTTATATCGTTTTAATAGCGATATACCATAAGGTAACAATTTTTAAAATTAGTATAAATTCTATAAACTTATGTTAGTTGACCCTCTGTAACACATTTTGCCTAATAAATGTGAAGGATCTCAGTCGAGAAGTTATTGGGGTATTACAGATAAGTCAATATTTTCAGATAGTCTTACATTTTCTAACATGGGGGACTAAACACGTTGCCGGTTACTGTAGTGAATGTACACAAATATAATGTTAGCACACCAAGGCACGTTAAGATGGCAAAATGCACAGGTTTCAAAGGCGCCAGCTTCTTAACTTACAGGATTTCTGACCTCCTTCAGCTGTCATTACAGCGTAAATACTTCCGACCAGGCTCTGCACTGGCAAACAGCTAGCGGAAATGATTTCCAATAATCCCCATTTTATGATTAATACTTTACGTTTCTCTGTTAGTAAAATGCGCCTGGCACGCAAGCGACACTCCAACTCACCTCAGAGACGTTCTATTGGTTTCAGGTCAAGGCTTTGAGCGGACCAGTTAGCTAGGCTGTTTGACCGGATTGTCTTCAAACCTCGACGCAGTACAACCTGATTTATGGAGAGGAGAATTATCGCCTTTATAAACCCCCTGTCACACAGTGAAATTTTCGCCTACAACTATATTTGACAATAAAATTTGGAAGACAAAATACGGCCATAAAATTTTTCATTCCAACAAATTTTATCAAATAATCTTGATAGTGTTTGAAAATATGTCACGCTGTCAAATTTTTTTATTGGGACAATCTAATTTGAATTATTATTAGGGATAGGAAAATTTCGCGAGATCCAATGACGTGTAGGGTAGACTCCACAGTCCTCTGCAGTCTGGAGACTCAGCTGTATGTTCATTGGATGTTGCCCCACACTTGGCAGTTATGGGATTCGCGAGGTGTTTCCTTGCAAGTTTGCTATTGGCTTAAAGACGTCCAGGGTGGGTCTAATAAACTGTGATCCAATTGTAAAGGTGACTTCACTGTATATGTGTTTGACGTCTATCTGGTCCCGAATTCAATTCGCAAAATTTTCTTATCTCTAATTATTATTTAAATATCATTTTAATAGTGAAGTACTGTGTTTGTTTTCCCATGCAGACCATTACAAGGATAAATGTAAGGAAGGTTGTAATTTATTTGCGCTTCTTTACTAAATTTGAATTTAATTTATCTGAGATGTTTCCTGCACAAAAAAATGTAATGCATCTGTGCTATTAATTAAATGTGCAATATTAAATTAAAATAGCATTCATGCCCAGATAGCTTCTGCATAAAATAATTATCTTCATAACCTACTTCGTTTCCAGAAATTGTTCGTTTTTTATTGTTTCTCGACGTCCATTTTTGTCGTGTACGATTATGATTGGCTGAGACCGTCAAACATCAAATTAATTTTCGAACCGGTCCAATCATCGAATGTTTGAAGGAAACGGAAGCCATCCAACTTTTTGAGACAAATATGGCGGCGATTACAACATTTAGATGACGTCATAACTGTCCAATTTTATTTAACAATAGTTATTGGAATCAATATGACGGAAAAATTTGACAGTGTGACAGGAGCTTAAAAGAAAAGATTATCTTCCAGCCTATTACCAAAGTGTGGGAAGTGTGGTATTCAAAATGCCTTGATGTATATCACCGTTTTTGTAGATCCATCGATTAAAGCCCAAACTCAAGCCAAGAAAATCCGACCTATACCATTAAAACTACCACCTTAAAATTTTCGTGTCAGCACGACACATTCAGGTTAATACCGTTCGCCAGGCATCGAATGTCCACACACGTCCATCCTGACACATCGCTGCGAAAGCCCTTCCAAGTCACCAGAGCCGAATACCATGTCATTTGCACCACTCCAAAAGACGTCGGGTATTGGTCCATTGACTAGTGACATTTTAGCCGTGGAAATACCATGAAACAAAAAATGTACAATCACCCAGCTGAGAGTTCTGTCACAAGTGTCTGCACCTGTGCTGCGACAATGTCCTTTGTCATCGATGGCTAGGCTATCTCACAATTATTTCGCTTGACACGCTTCGGAATCCGCTGATCGTTGTTAAATTCTCGGGTCTACAAGAGTGATGCTTGTGTACAGTGATTCCATTGCGTTTCCATTTCACAATGGCTTCGCTTACAGTGGGTCGAGACATGTTTAACTGCCCTGGAATATCTCAGACTTAATGCCAGACTTTATGGGCCCCTATAATCGTGCTCATTCCTACTCAGTTGAGTCATTATGAAGCCATACACAGTGTTCAAAACACGATGCAAAATACACAGACTAAAGAACACAAAACTTAAATAGACTGCAAACAGTAATAAATCAATCAAAGGCGAATTCCGAGAAAAAAATTCTGCAAATAATATACGAATTTAATATTATAAAAGGAAACTATTTATGACATCCGTAATCAAGGACCCACGGACATATTTCCATAACAGCACATATCCCAGGTGTTTATTACAGTTTAAAGATATAAACAAGGGTACGGTAGAAGAAATACTCTGTTTCATTCCCAAGACGTAGAATATTCCTTGTGGTGGCTCGCTGGAAGGGACGACTGGCATATCGCTGTAGTTTGGGGACTCAATCCCAAGCACTATAAAAAAAAAAGTGAATATCAAAAATCTTCGCTCTGTTATGCAGGCAGTACGACTCTCACGAATTCCTTTAAAATAATTTTCAATTAGCACCAGCGTTTTCCCACGGGGGATCAAAGCAGCTGAAGCGAAGTGCTTGACGCATTTAATCGTTATTCGTGCCATACACCATGAAGAAATTAGTAAATTCCTTGCAAGTCTTTCGAATGATATTTTGCGAGGAGGTAGTATGCACCAAAACAATAAAAAAATTTGTACTTAACATTGGCCTGAAAATCCGTACTGTAAGAACTATGAACCCTTGTTCACCATCGCTACAGGAGGTGCTCAATGTGGCGTCCACTCATAGTAATGCATCCTTGTAACCTATGTCAACTCTTGGTTGGTCTAGGATGTGCTGGTAGCCATTGATGACGCGTTACTTTAGTACTTGTAAAACATTGATGGGGTTGCATACACCAAAGCCTTCAGGTGTCCCCATAACCAGAAATCCAAGCATTAAGGTCAGGGGAACGTGAAGGCCAACTTACCGGACCTCCTCGACCAATCCCTCGCCCATTAAATGTCTGGGTTAGGTGTTCTCAGACATTTAGGGGGACATAGGCTTGTGCTCCATCATGGATAAACCACATGTCTAGTCTTTGAAGGTATGGCACACCCTCCAGCAAGAAAGGCAATTCGTTTGCTATGAAATCACTATACATTGCACCATTCAATCTGTTTGGTAGTAAGTAAGGTCCAATTAGTCTATCGCCAATAATTCCTGCCCAACCATTGATTGAAAATCAGTGCTGATGCCCTGCTTCTTTAACTGCATGAGGATTTTTTTGAGAACATACATGTTTATTATGGAAATTAACAATCCCAGCTCATGTTACGGAGATATGGTGAACAAGAGCTCATAGCTGTTAAGGTATGGGTTTTAGGACCCATGTTTATGTGACATTTTTTCTTGTTTTGGTGCATACTACTTCCCCGCAAAATATGGAATACTTTTTTTTTTAACATCCGGCATGTCTTCGTGTCGATCTTGAGGTTGTGACTATAGTCCATTCCCGATTGGAAGCTACTTATGAAAATTAACCTTTGAAAAAAGACTCTAGGCATAACATGTCAACCTGTTTTTTCAATAACCTGTATTCCACAAATATATAACACTGTGGTTAACTTTAGTACTGTATTATTGAATAAATGAACCTTTACCTTAATATCTTCTATAACTTGTAATATTTATTTCTTTTTTAAATATGAATTAACAACAGCGAGTGCAGCGACGTGTTGGCAACGACGGTAAGAAATAGTTCACAGTTAAAATATTATTTTAACATAGTTTTTTAGTATACCAGTGGTTAATTAAACAGTGCCTATCGAAATATTTAAATATTTAAGTAGCCCCGATGGCAACATATCTCATTTTTACAGTTTAAAATAACAGTGGAAAATATCGTGAGTAGGCCGTAATGGTACGGTATTGTTATATCGAGCGAGGAAGCAATTGAAAAACTGTCTGCTGGCGAGGCTTGTCGCCCTATTTCTCTATCTTCGTCTCTGTCACGCTCGGGAAATTTCACTTCGCTAGTAAGCCACAGAATTGTACATGTTTTCAATTGTAGCATATTGCATACTTATTACAGCAAAATAATGATTTTTGAATTTGCAATTTACAACTGAAAAGAGGTTTTAATGTTTGAATACGTATTTTAATATATTTAGATATGATGGCGGGGCAGAAACAAAGTGAAGTTGGCAGACGTGGCGAACCATAACATGGCGTGTTGCTTTTTGTCAAACGAAACGTAAATTATTCGTACTCTTAAAAAATACTTCAAATTAATACATCACGTTTGTAGACGTGTTTTTTAAACTTACCTATACAAGTTACAATGTTGTGATAAATCTGTGTTTCCAAGACAGTAATGAAATATACTGTGACATGTGTTTCGTTAATCATTGCATCTGTGAAATGGCGTGCCTTTGTGCATCGTGGTCGATACGCTGGCCCTGTGTTTGTGCGTGATTTCAAATATTTGATTGGCACTATATATATACGTTTTAACTGTGAACTGTTTTATGACGAAGTTAATTATTTACATCCACGTCTGTTTATTTATCACAACGTTGTACCTTTGCTCTAAGAGGTTTGAAACACAGTCGTGTAACGTAATTTGCCACAATCCCAGAAGAAAAATACTAAGCCCAGCCCGATAAATTTCAATAAACCTAATAAACAGTAAGTAGCTATACATATAAATATGAGCGGAATAAAAGTTATCGTAGGCATATTTATGTGCATGTTCACCGCTATCTTTTAAAGTTTCTATGACAAAAATAAGCAACACGAGTTGCGTTCTTGAATTTAATGTGCCTTTTTTCGTTTGACTGGTTGTTCCTTTGTTTTAATATTTATTTTAATTGAGGCCGTCATTTTAGAGAAATGACACAACACATTTAATAACAAAAGGATAATTACAATTAGTACAGCCCTTTACCTCGCAATTGTAACAGGGTTAAACACAATCGCGGCGAAATACTAACGTGCATTACATGTATTGAGCTACGTCGTGGAAAACAACCGTAAGAACTGTCGTCAATTCAGGAATTTTTAAAACGTCATAAAGCTGACCTAAATAGGCCTAAACTGCGAATATTCATACGGAATGGTTTTTGGAATATGACAGAATTATTTGAAAACCTGTTAACAGTAAACAACACAGTTGACATATATAAAAGTAGAAGTCACATTTCAGTGTTTATTTTTAGGTGTAGCGAAAATATACGAACACATGTACACACACAATGGAATGTAAATATTGATTTTTACAGATGCTACATGGCAGTCACATGGCAATGTTTGTTTACATTTGGCGGAAAGATACGAAACGAGCCTGCAAGTAGATATTTAGCAGGGCTCCAAGAAAGTTGCTTCCAGTGGGGAATGGACTATGAATAGTTACACTCTGCGGTTAATATCTCGTGTGTAAGCTTGCATGTATAATTTTAGAAAGGAAATTCAAGTTTTTTTAATCAAAACTTCAAAGAACAAATAACACACGTATGTTTTACTGCTATCTATTCACAGTACGCATAGATACCTAGAAAATCTACGTTTATATTTGGTAAAATGCTAGACTCTACTGCCCTGTACCAGCATGATATGAATTTGCGATTATCTACATCGGTATCTGGTAAACGTAAGTTGCCATTTACCAATCTGATCGGTTCACTGTACGTTGGTTACCCAACCGTTCAGACTTCACTATTGGTCAAAACTGACCTTGGGACGTGTCATATAATTTGACGGACAATGGCAGAAAGGAAACTAGCATATAACATCTTGGAGTTTAGTCTGCAGCCACCAAATAACGCGAATTTTGCAGGTCTCTTGCAGTATCTTTTGAATGTTATCTTTGGAATAATATCATGGCTGGCGTGTTGTTTTGCGGGATATACTAAAACATTACACAGAATTAATCGCACGAATATTAGTTGTTTCCCCTTTTAGAAATTCTCAGTTGCTCGCAAAAACCAAACCGGAAAGTAATATATATCTTCCTTTTATTGCACCCTGTTCACAGAGTATATAAAAATACGCATAAATCGACAACTATTTCCGGATGAATTTCTTTCACTTTTTTTTTGCAAATGCTGGTAATTTTTTGTTGAGCCTAAGCGTTGCCTCGCTGAGGTTTTCTCGGCTGCAAGCAGGGTCGTAAGAAATAATCTTCGGTAAGGCGGGTAGTGCAGGTAGCTGTGAGGAATATTGGACGTGACATCGTATCCGTGGCTGCATCAGCCGGCAAGGCGCGCCGCTAAAGCTAAAGTGGTCAACGGGGTGTGTGTGTTAAACTCAGGGTGGCGTGATGGCGGGCGATTTGCGTGAAGGAATTCTGAAGCAGGCGCTTGGGCAGGGGGGCAGGTGTAACTATTCCCGGGGCTCTCTCACAGTTTATCGCTGTGGACGGGAATAAATAGCTGGTGCGGAAAACACGCATTATTACGCTGCCCCGGCGTGGCGTCCCAGCGCCAGGAATACCGGCCTTGCGTAGGCTGGCTGGGGAGGATCCCCTGCTCCCCTCAGGCTCTCAACTTCCGTCAAAAACCCACAATACTGTCTCCTCACCATTAGCCGACAGTACACCCTGTCACCAAACCATTACGTCACTTCGTTTACAAGTATCATTCAAATAACTAGAGTTTCTATAAAAACAACTATCATATTATATAAGGAGACGATCTCTATCTGTCCGTTCCTCTTTAATACTTCTAAGTTCCTTGAAACTCAACAGAAGTCCTTTAGATTTTCCAGGGAAAATCCTTAGGGTCTAATACAGGCCAAGTTCGAATTTCAGCAAGATCAGATTACGCAATAATTACCCTTTACACTAAAAACTCATTTTTAAATAATTTTTCCTATGAAAGTTTCCTATTAATGCATAGAGATTATTGCATAGAGATATGAAGGTAATAGAATATAATTGTTGTTTACTCTAAATGTCTCGCTTCAATGTTGAGTTAATTTCATATCATTTCATAGAGCTATATCAAATGGGGCACAGTGGCGAAGTGGTTAGAGCGATTCCAAGTGGGGCCTTAGTGGCTCAGTGGATAGAACTATCTTAAATGGGGTCACAGTGGCCCAGTGGATAGAGAAATATCAAATGGGGTCGTAGTGGCCCAGTGGATAGAGAAGTATCAAATGGGGCCGCAGTCGCTTCAATGTTAAGTTAATTTCACATCATTTCATTATTATAGGCCGTTCACGGTAAAGTGAGCACTTTTTTAACCGGTTTCATCCACATAATAACCAATAAATACATTTCCTAGTGGTCTTGGGCTTTTAGTTTTCAGTATGGTGAATGTATACTCTGTGTTTATTACTCATATGGCAGGGTTTACATTAACAAGTGGTGGAAGGATATCAATTCGTTGAAAGGAAATAGTAACTAGAGCTTCAAAATTGCTCACTTTACCGTGAATGGCCTATACCTATATATCTCTATGAAATATGTTTTTTTTTTTTCAGTCTTTGTATGATAACCAAATTTGTAACATCGTTACTATTTTAGGCACGTGATAATACTGAAGACACGATCACGGGCTAACAACTAGTATTTTAAATAGTTAAATCTTACCTCTGTATGCAAAAAATCGGCTACGCAGGACCGTTAACATAGCTACAAATCACGGACTTATATAAACACTTATTATTGCAACTTGGAAAATGGTCACTGAGTAGCTCATATGCGAACTTAAAAATATATTTCTCCTACGGTTGGGACCGCGGTGGCCGAGCGGTTAGCCCGCTCGCCTCCCACCAAGGCGGACCGGGCTCAATCCCCAGCCGGGTCACAGGATGTTCACATGTGGGAATCGTGCCGGACGATGCCGTTGGTCGGCGGGTCTTCTCCGGGATCTCCCGTTTTCCCCGCATCTTCATTCCGGCGCTGCTCCATATTCACCCCAATCACCTTCATCGGCTCTCAGGACCTCGCTATTAAGAGCTACCTAAATCAATCGACCATATTATACTGCTGGTCACATTTGTGCATTTTGATGACGTTAACACGAAAATAGAAAGAGGAAATTAATAAAATGTGTTTTTTTGGCCCGGAATACCGTTAGGTTAAATAGTTCGATTACCGAAGTCTTGGATGTGGGAAACGTTGTGGTCATTGGCCGGTGGCTCACTCGGGACACTTCTTCTTCCCCTCCCTTACATGCCTTTGTACCTCTATCTCCCCACTTCACCCTCATCGGCGCTCAAGATTTCGGTGCTACGGGTCGACTAAGCCTACACCTCTCAGTTCTCAAGTCTCAGCAACCATTTGACACTAACAAATGTCGGAACTGTTTTGAAAGTTGCATCTGACTTCCGTTGGCGGGGTTCGCCTAAGTGTTGCCTTTAGACCAAGAACTGCCCGGTTTGTGTACCGGGTAGGCGATTGATTCGCGTGATGGAGTCTATGTTAGATTAGTTGGTATGCAAATTACTCCCATGCCGTCATTAAACTTCATAAAACAGAAGCCTGATAGAAAGCCAGACAACATAAAACTCTAAATCAGAATTAGCATACATTTACTGATTGACAGCTGAAACTGCTTCATCCGGAATCTGTAGGGGAAAGAGCCACTTAAACTTCACTTAAAATAAATCCATTAAACCAAAAAGAAAATCGGTTACTATAGTTGAATAAGAAAAGCGCACCAGGATTAATAAAACTATTTATTCTGATGTGATATAAGTTAATTTCAATTACTTTGTCGCAGAACAATTATTACTTGTACAAAGAATTTGTGAAAGTAGGACATATTCCAACCTCGATATTAATTTGTATTACCAATGATGCCACTCTACATAGCTGGTTGGTCGTTTCGGTCGATTGGTATTTTCGGTAGGGCTAGTCGTTTCTTCTGGTCGGTCTTGTTGATCAGTCGTGTTGGGTGGCTGGTCTGGTAGGTCAGAATGATGTCTGGTCCTTTCAGTCTTGTTGGTTAGTTGGTCTGGCCGGTTTAAAATTTTGTATTGTCCATTGGTTTTTCCAGTTGTCGGTCTTGCCTGTTGGTAATTTCAGTCGAACTTGATGGCCAATGATGTTTGATTCCTGAGGTCTGTTGGCATTTTCTGTTCATATGGGCAGTTGATATGGTTGGGTAGTACGGCCTGATAGGTCTGGTCTGTCGGTGTACCCTGGTCAGTATGAGTTGTTGATCAGTATGGCTGGTCGGTCTGGTTGGCCTTGATGGTTTGTCTTGCCAGTTGGTCGGTCTTGTCGGTTGGTTCGTATAATCGGCTAGTGTGTATGGTTGGTATGATCGGCCAGTCTTGATGGATGTCACAGCTGCTCGGTCTTTTTGGATGGTGGGTATGTACTTTCGGTATGGATGTTTGGTATGGTTGGTTTGTATGGCTGATCTGTTTGGTTAATCGGTGTTGCAAGTCAATTTACCTGTTCGGCTAGTATGGCAGTTTTGTCTGGTTGGCTTATCAGTTGCTCTTGTCCATTGGTTTTGTCAGCTGATCTGTCGACCATGTTGTCAATTGGTCTGGCCAGTCTTGTTGGTCATTTGGCATGGTTGGCTTTGTCGATTGGTATGGACTGTGGCCAGCTCTCATGGTCTCATAGACAGTCTGTATAGTTGGTCGGTCTTGTGGGTACTCTGTTCGGTATCGATCACTGGTATGATCAGCCTGGTTGGTTGGTCTCTTTGGATATCATTCAATGTGGCCAGTCGGTCCTGTTAGTTGATAACCTATATGTATGTTGATATTTTTGCTTGTTTGTGATATCTGTGATACTGGACATGTTGACAATTTTTAAAATAAATTGTGTCGAATAGTTTCCACTTTTAACTGAACTGAATTGGTAATTATGGTGTGCAAAGATTGCTCGTATGTAACAGTAAATATATATACGGTATATCGGCGTCTGAAGTGTTACCTAAGATCTGAGTTCAGTGGCTTTATCTGCGGTGGTTCGAAAATGGTGGCTAACTATGGTTAATAAAGGGTCTAGACCATTGTGTGTTATATCGAGCTAACCCGACTGGTGCTGTCCTTATACATTCTAAGTTCCAAGGAACAAATCCTAATGGTTTTCAAAAGGAATTCTCGAAAACATAGGCAGTCAAGCAGAAGTCAGCGATAGTTCACAGAAGACGAAGTTAGGACACCGGTCGCTTACATTCCATTAAAAGACTGCCTTGGCCTGATTTCTACATTTAATTAGCTCTGGCCAGACAGGCACTTGAAATTTGTGCTGATTTTTACTTCTCTAATTATTTAGTAATCATGTCACATTGCACACTTGTCACTGATACTGTATCGGCAAAAGTAAATTTGGCTAATGTCTAGTCATTCAGTTAAAAATAATGTAGCCTTTTAATATTACATGTTTAACATGTTAACGCCATGTATTTTTTTAATCGACATGTTCCACTCATCTGATAAAAATTTATTTTACTATATCGGTCGAGCTTGTAACTACACATGTATTTTTCCACCAACTTAGGTTCACATAGGATTATCAGGGACACTTAAATAAGGCGGTGGTTGGATAAATAATGTATTAACTACCCTCATTTCTATGGGTTTTTATGTTGTGTGCTTTGTCTCAGTATTTTTGGTTCATGCTTACCTGGGGTCAAGACCAAGTTCACGGGTTAGTAATGAAATTCCCCCTGATGAAATTTTTTCTAACTTTTCTGATTTTTCTCGATTTTAATTTTGAAGGTCACCTGGAGTTAAGGTCAATGTAATGGAAACTCAAAATAGTGGTCGTGGTCAGTAATTTAATTTTTCTCGATTTTTTACCATTTCCCCATTTTTCAGTATCAAGGTCACCCGAAGGTCATCATGGGTCAAGGTCACGTCAGTACAAGGCCATGGTCAACCCAGGTAAAGGTCAAGATCACCCCCAACCAAGATGTCCAACGCCTTAAATCATAGACCCGGTCCTCAGCTACTATACCTCATCCCATTTGGCTCTAGCATCATTTTATATTCTGCTTTCGGGTTCTCACTAACCAAGAGGAAAAAAAAAACATCTCAGTCTGCAGAGGTGAGCTAAGTAAGACATGAATCATGTACACAATACACTGGAAGCTAGAAACCAGTTCATAATTTCTCGCAGTAAATAAGCATGTGTACTAATAAATCGTATCTCTTTCCTTCTTCAAAACACTGTATGTATAAATAGTTATTTTCGGTTTCTGCCATCTTTTATTTTAATACATGCCAGCCATGTGACTACTACCGCCCGCAAGCTACTCACTGCAAGCGAGCTTAACTTTGGTGGAACGCCGCAACTTTCTAAAATAACGTTCGAAATTGCCCATGAACAAAACTGAAGTCACCCACAGAGACACGTGAAGCGTTTTATAGCTGAGTAAACAAAAAGCAAGGATAGCAGTACATGTCTAATGGGTATTTGTGATAATAATTAGTTTTTATAAACCCATGTGATACTGCGTTCATTTATGATACTTGTGTTCTGTAACATTTTTGAAGTCTGCCTAATACTGTGTATTTTTTAAAACGTGCAGTATAAATATTCTTGCACATTACTTGGACTCGTATATTTCTTTCCCCAGCACATGTATGGGACCCGTAAGGGCCAAGATGTAAAACCATCGTCCCACAATATGAGTAGATATCTCGAATCCGGTAACTCACTCGCTAACAAAAGTTGACAGAGTGGAACACAACACGAACTTGAGTACTGGATTTGACCCCACGCGAAAAAGTTTCCTCATACCTGACTAAGAATAATGGTTAAGGGGATGCAAGAGACAGCAAAATACCCTAGTTCCAACTTATCTTATGCGGTTAGTAAGGAAATAAACAAGTAAATTATCTTATAAAATGGTCACTTCTAGGATATGTGTCACTAATAGTATAAACAGGAAGGTACATAAATTGGCATCTCCATGACCTAAGGGAAAAGGGAAGCTAAATGTGATAAGGGAGAAAAAAAAAACAAATGACTGCATGAATGCTATGTATGAAGCTTCATCATGTGTGCGAGAAGCACGAATACAATATATGTACTAAGTGTTCATAACTCTGAAACAACTTCCGAAAGCAATTAGTGTAAATTCCTAGCATTTAATAATACGACATGACGTACCGAGGGAAAAAATCGTTAGGAAAAAAAGTTTGGAAGAAGCTCCAAAGAAATGATAACAATTTTTGACGCAAGTACTGGTATTATGTTTCCAAACGAAAAGTTATCAGCGATGGCCATCTACCAAATTGATGTTATGACTGACAGCACAGGAATTGACTGTGACAAGTTTGAAGTATTAAATAACAGTCCTTATATAGAGAATTCGTACAATACCAATAAAAGTCAATTTTTCTATGGTCCAGTTACTCAGTTAAAAATAATGCAGCCTTTTAATATTACATGTTTAACACGATAACGCCTTAGAATTTGAAATCGACATGTTCTACCCATCTGATGAAAATTTACTTCACCATTTGTTACATGCACAAACCAACAAGGCAAAAAAAAAAAAAAAAAAAAAGTATACGGACTTCTTTCTGCACGACGATTTTTAATGTCTTTTCCGGTGTTCGAAAATCGTATGTGTCAGATTCGCTAACGTGGAACGACCAGCCTCTTTATAAGCGTCATTATTCGCTGGTGTATCACATTCGCACTCGCTTAACATGCAAATGAAGGCGCCGTTTTTATCCTCTCGTGCGCCAATATCCGAGTGTAGTACCGCTAGCGGCATTGTTCCACGCGCACACACACACACACACAACACGGGCGCTGTGGTTTTGTGACGGCGCCCGGTTTGATTGCGTACGCCGATACCGATGCGGGATCTGTATATCTGACACAAAAGAACACGGGAAATATTCTATTTCATTCTCTCCGGCCAGGCCGCCCAACTGGAGCTGCTATGAACGCTCAAGTGCCATTGGAAATCGCGCGCCAGTTTATGGCGGTGCCGTGGCGTAATACGATACTTCGTATGCGCTTTTAACTTCTTATTCCTTTCGCTAAACACCAGCGAGAACGACGTCCGGCGTGTAAATACCACATGGACGGTACAAAACATCGCTAGGTGAATGTGACTCCCGTTTTTCCTAAACGAGGTTTTCTTTTGCCTTTTAATGATAGGTCAGCGACAGATGGAGCATATACTGCATACTAAAGAGTTTTTATAAATAGAGAGCACTTAATATTGTGATTATGGAAGATGTAATTTCTAACTTTCATTCAACAACATCGTGTAACAAAACTATCATACAAATCAATGCTTATATGCATGATTCTCAAAAGAAGTAGCAGTGTTATTATTGCAAATTACTGACTTTCATTGAAGTGATACACTTGGCAACTAATAGAATTAACAGTTTTTCGTCAAGAATTAGCTCTTCGATTTCCTTTAGTAAGGAACGCGTTTGTAATTTTAGGACAGATAAAACGTACTTCTTTGAACTTTGCTTACAAAAAAAAAAAAAAAAAAAACGAGAATGCAACAGTAGCCAAATTGCAACTAGGAATTAATAATTAAGTTTAAGATGCGGGTTATAGCAAAAAATCAAAGAAACTAGAGCAAATTAAAGTAAACTGTCTGTGGGTAAAACAATTTTTTTAAATTATTCCATAAGATAACGTCCGTCATTACTCACTAGCACGCGTATTTGTCACATGTTTCATGAAACAAATGAGCGTAGTATTATTACAAGTTCACAAAAATTGGTTGCCAAACATCTACTCTCGAAGATTTCTTGTCCCACGTTGCATTTAGTATCGCATCTCTGGCAATAGGTATTTTTCCAAGCTTGTATTTCGTATAACGATGTTACGCAAGAAGTTTAGGGGCTATTCAGTTCTTGAATTTCAGGCTGAAAGATATATATATATATATATATATATATATATATATATAATCTACTATAGGGTGTGTATAATAAACACAGTGTATACATTTCATCGCTCTCAAAATGCAAAATGTGGGGCTTTAATTAAATTTAATTATAAGTGGTTAATCGCTATTGGGTGCGCCTTAAAAAGTGCTCACTTTACCGTGAATAGCCTATATCTTATCTCACCCGTAAGTTAACATGTATACCGGCATCCGTTGAAAAATAAATAGACTAAATATAAATTAAGGACGGAGTGGGCGGTCGTTTCATCGTGTCATGTCTCCGGCGTTCACAAATTCCCTTGTGCCACAAAGTGAAATATTGAAACCATCACGAACTTCTCCCTGTCACCCATCCACCGCGGGAAGGGACACAATAGCCAAATTATTAGACTTTCTTAGGGGGTTCAAATTCTTGCAGCTTGTGGTCTCCGCCCTCCACCGCCCTTTATCGCTCTCATTCACTCTTCGGCATTATTCGTCCGTTCGCCAGCAGAACTATTCTTCTTTTCTGGTATCCAAATCTCCCCCCCCCCCCTTCCATTGGCGTCATTGCTCTCATGGACGTCAACCGAGGCGAAAGGAAGCTACCAAAGGAGGTTGGTGGATCTGCGCTGCGACGAGGAGTAGGGGGTGGCAGCCCAGAAGAGGGGGACCAAATTGCCTATTAAGTGGTAGGAACGTCCTTCGTTCGCAGAATCTGTGTCTTTTGTTTGGACACGCTCCAAAGACGTCCCAAATGGGCTACCTCCTGTGCAGCCCACCCCTCTCTGCCTGTCCCCGGGGGGCCTCGCCATCATCCATTGTCCTGCTAGCTCCCCCGCCGAGATGCATCGCCCGCGCCATGCCTCACTTCTGCAAATAAGCATCGTGCAGAACAACCACGCCTTCTGTTCCAACCAGTAGCGCGACAAGTACGGTACATTGCTCCTCCAGAAATTCAGTAAAGGATACCACAATGAGATTAATCCGGTACCCATAAATTTTAGGAGCGAGTCAGTGAATATATTTTGGGCAGCTCTTAACATCAAGGTCTCGAGAGCCGATGAGGGCGATGCGAGGTGAGTATGGAGCAGCGCCGGAATGAGAGGGTGGGGAAACAGGAGATCCCCGAGAAAAGCCGTCGACCAGATGCATCGTCCAGCATGATTCCCACATGCGAAAGTCCGAGAGCGACCCCGCCGGAAATCGAACCTTGATCACCCAGGTGGGAGGCGAGTAGGCTAACCACTACACCACCGCCGTCTAAACATCTAATAATTGTTATAATGTAGGTAGGGCCTATCTTTGATACGTGTTTTCGTCTTCTCTTCTGAGTTATATAATTTTCTCTATCATTAATGCAACATGTAATTCAGGTTTTGATAGAAACAAAACGAAATTTATAAAAAAAAAAAAAAAAAAATGTTTTAGAGGGGCGCATAAACGCTAAAAACCCTCCCCGCCCCCAACCACCCCTCTTCCACAATTTCCGTCGAGGGGACGTTCAAAGCTTGGCCCTTCCCAAGTTAGAAATCTTGTTTCGTAACTGGTTGTGATTATGCCTCACCGTCAACGACACACTCACTTTAACCGCTCTTTGGCAATATAATGTTTTCGTCACAGCGTGAAAGTATAAGAACCTTAGCATAAGCGGTATTTACTTTCACCGACATGGCACACAGCAATGTTAAATACATTTCCTGAAGTTTGTACTGCCTGATTTTCGTATCTGTTATCAGCTGTTTTTCTGCCCATACGAAATATCACTTATTTCTTCTCGCGAGTCACAAGCAGATCATCTTGGGATAGAAAATACGGGCTGCCAGCGTATGTAGGCGCCTTGCTACAAGAACTAGTTCTACGAGGCAGAGCGGAACATATTTATTTAAAATAATGTCCATTACATGTGGCAGTGCCAAGAAAAGAAAGTTACTGGCTTCTACTCATTCTGCACAATAGCACGTAAAAATCGCAAGTTCACTGATTTGCAATATACATATAAAACTATATAAGCCATATTTTACTGTAGGGAGTGTTGCTGGGAGAGATATCAGTTAAACAGGCGAGCAGGCCCTTCCCGTACACTTCGTTCAAAATGCAAGAGACCGTCAGTACCAGCCGGGATAGACGCGTGGTTTTACTTTAAGACAAAATCACAGTATATACATTATTGTCGAATAAAACACATAGGAACCATCTTATTTCTTGATTGATAACCGTTAGTGTGCAACATTGCTAGACACATCATAGGTTCCTCCACATCAGGAAGGTTGCCGTCAGAGGTATGTTAGCGTTTCAGTGACGTCACTTGTTCTGTTACTGTCGCTATCGCTGGTGTTACTACTGTGTAGATTCAACATGACCTGAGGAATCTCCTCCTCCATCAGCCCGTCATTTACCCAATAATCATTTTATAGTTTTTTTTTTTCACATGATCGTATTGTTTTTTTTCCAGTCTTCTGGTGGAATGCTGTCTATTGCTGAATGAGTCAATTGCAGAATGTCCGAATTCGCAACATTAACATTTTTTGTTAGCGACACGAAATTTTACCGTGCTCCAGATGTATTTCTTTGGGTTTACATCACAATGGTTATGGCGGTATTCAGAAAATTGTGTCTCTTTGGGACGTAAACAGTTTATCGACGATATAATTGGGAAGTTGCTGATGTAACCGAACCTTCACAAGCAGCTCGGATTTTCTCTCGTCGACAGACAAAATAATGTTGTTATTTATGAACCAATTTCTCATGTTGGTTATAGAAGGAGACATAGTTGGGGGTTTGTTCTCACACACGCTACGTTATGGAGCATTATCAAGAACACTAATGCTTGGAGATGGAATATTGGAAAGTAGTTGTGTTTCACACCATTTCATGAAAGTGCTGCTATTCATTTCGTCACGGTTAGACAGGTGGTCATATTTTTGCTGGAAAATTTCCACCCGCCCGACTGGACTCGTTCAACTACGCTCCATCTATGTCACAATTATGACTGCCTGCCTGTCAGCTGTACAACATAGAAAGTAATAAACGAAAATATCTCACGGAAATACCAATACTGTTTTCTTAGCTTATATTCTGGATCAGATGGATGAAGTTGGCGAGCGATACGTGACGAGTTCACGGACATGAAAAAGTGCTGCGAAGAAACAAGGAAGACCTTGCGCGCATAGAAGCCGCTTCGACCTTCACCGATAAACTAAACAGCTGAGCACTGGTTCTGCTCCGTTCCGTTGCACGGCGCTGGTGTCGCGCGGCCTGTTAAGCCGGCGCGCGAGTGTGAATATTATAGACAGTGCCACTGGTTTGGAATTCGTAGCAATTACATGGTTTTCTGGAACCACCCGTGGGAGTGTTAAATTCTATTGGGCAGATTTTTAAAGCATGTAACGTTGCACCCTGTTCTGGTGGGTGCACGCCCGCAGAAATTTACGATTTTTAAACCCCCGCAGCCATGGCCTTGGTGCGAGATGGCTGCTGGGGTCCTGGATTACAATATAAGTACCTGAGTGATAGTAGTTAGGGCCCTTATGACCTAAAATGTAGTAAAAGGGAAATTTTGGTCCTGGGAAGTAGTAAAAATTCTATTACACGTATTGGAATGAAGGATGGTTCACAAAATAATTTCTTTAATGCATTTTTGTGAACGAACTTAAAATTAAAACATGTCTGCTTTACTTAAACATTTTACGTAAATAATTTTAGTCAGAACTTAGACTGTTCTAAGAGAACTGACAGATTTTTTGTCAGCCTTTTTTTAATGCCGAATAAATAAGATAATGGAAAATCAAAGAGACAGAAAATACAATGACATGTGACGTAATGTTAGGTTACGTGATTAAAAAATATGTACTTCTTCTAACATTCCATTTTGTGTAAATTGAAAGACACACATTTCAGAGGTTAATACAAATAATGTCATAAATGTCTTCGTGACAAAAATATTTCGTGCTAGAAAATGATGAAAAATTTACATTGAAAAGCTATCCTTCTTAAGACAAAATATTAAGGCGTTTTGTTGTTAAATGGAAATATTTCGCCAGCCTTGAAAGATATGTCTTAATAAACCAGTATTTTAAATGATTGTGGTAGCTACAACGTGTAGAAAATGGTTTTCGAACTTTTGCTGTGATCATAGTTCAGATATTTTTGTCCTCAGTATGTTTTAATACGAAAATTTTAGAGAACGTAATTTTACTAGATATAAGAATAAATCAGCAGAAGAATGCTTTAGGATGGGAAAACGGAAAGTAGTACAAGGTATTTATAGGCTGTTCACAGTAAAGTGAGCACTTTTTAAGGCCCTTCTCAATTTTTCCTTTCATCTAATTGCCATCTTCCTGCTGCTTTTTAATATAAAAATTGCAATGGGACCAATAAACACAGTGTATGAATTTCACCACCCTCACAATTTAATGTCTGAGGCTGCAATAAGATATTTTTATTAGTGGTTAATTCCTGTTGGGAGGGCCTTAAAAAGTGTTCACTTTACCGTGAATAGCCTATAGTGTAGTTTGTTGTGCATTGTGCATGTGCAACTTTCTGAATCTTTGTAGTGAATCTGGTGTACTGGTTGAAAATGTGCTACCAGAAAATAATAAAATAATGAACATAGTATATAGAGAAGCTCTAAGCAGTAAGTGTAAATTTAATAAAACCCAAGAAAAAATACTTTGGAATAAGATGTTAATTTTTCCTATTTACGAAAAAACTACGTTAATTTCAGAATTATAATCACCTTTACTGTTAATGTAAATTTAATAAGACCTATGAAAAAAAAAATAACCAGCTAAGTCGCCGGCTGTACCTATTTAAAATATGTTAAAATTAATTTTCTTACTCTAAGTTGTAATTACGGAGAAAATTTTCTAATTACTTTTAAAATGTAAATTTGGTAATAAAAGTATAATAATAAAAAATATTAGTGCTATTAGTAATTTTGTATATAAAATAAATAGATAACAGCGAAGCGGGCAAGGGTACTGCTGGTTCTAGATATACACGTTTTCTAACAGTAACATAAATTACAGACAACAATAATGTATCACATAAAATAACTAACAATTTTTACTACACGAAGGAGATCTGAACTTTACCACCATAAACTATGCGGCGCAAACCCGCCCACCAACCCACCTTTTTTCACCTTCATTTGACGTTGTTGTGACATCAGACGTTGACGAAGCTCAAGAGAGATCGACAGTGCGACAAGCGAATTGAAAATTTACCGCGGAGGTACCGCGGCGCGAACGCGCTACCCTTCGACAAGTCCGCCACCCTACCACTGAGCTATGGAAGCAGGGCACCCCGGGAGCTAAACACACAATTTACAAATTTGATTGTGTAAAATCATAATGTGATGTATGTGTCACGAGTCATGTTAACACACAAAAGCCATATTATTAGAATTGGGATATTTCTGCCTTAAGTTAGTATACTAACCATATGGGCTTGCTTAGCTACGGAAAGTACAAGTGATTATTATGCTGGTTACAGATAAATATTCAAATAATGTAATAATATTTGTAAATAATCGTATAAATATCCGTTGTACATAAATGTGAATACAGTACCTTATTTTTAATACATAAACAGGGCCGTTAATAACATAATTTTCCATGCATTAATAGTCTACTACTAGTATTCAGAAACTTAAACAAATGCAGTCTTCAGGGGAAAAAAATAATCTTCGTACATTTAGGATGTAAAACAAAGTATCTACATATAGTACTTTAATGCATTTGTACCCCTGCCAACTGCGGAACATCTGCCAATTTGCGATTTGTTTTTTTCATAACATTAACAATTTTCTGTTTGCACTTTAGGCAACGTGTGGGTATGAACTGATGCATTCTTTCTTCTCTTTTGCTATTGAAACTTTTATAACTTCAGTTGTGCCCGTGGGTTTAACAGAAGTTAGCAGGAATTGGGTATCGTGTAGAGACGGCTTAAGCGATAGTTGGATGATTCCAGAGCAGCGAGGGAAGACTGCAGTGATCTGCGAGAATGTGTCGGCGAACTTGTGTGCAGTGAAGAGTGGGGCTGATCTGCGTGGGTGCGTAGGCGAGTTTGTCTGGAGTGAAGAGTGGGACTGATCTGCGAGAGTGCGTCGGCGAGCTTTTGTGCAGTGAAGAGAGGGGCTGATCTGCGTGGGTGCGTAGGCGAGCTTGTGTGGAGTGAAGAGTCGGGCTGATCTGCGAGAGTGCGTCGGGGAGCTTCTGTGCTGTGAAGATTGGGACTCATCTCCGAGAGTACGCCGCCGAGCTTGTGTGTAGTAAAGAGTAGGAATGATCTGCGAGAATGTGTCGGCGAACTTGTGTGCAGTGAAGAGTGGGGCTGATCTGCGTGGGTGCGTAGGCGAGTTTGTCTGGAGTGAAGAGTGGGACTGATCTGCGAGAGTGCGTCGGCGAGCTTTTGTGCAGTGAAGAGAGGGGCTGATCTGCGTGGGTGCGTAGGCGAGCTTGTGTGGAGTGAAGAGTCGGGCTGATCTGCGAGAGTGCGTCGGGGAGCTTCTGTGCTGTGAAGATTGGGACTCATCTCCGAGAGTACGCCGCCGAGCTTGTGTGTAGTAAAGAGTAGGAATGATCTGCGAGAATGTGTCGGCGAACTTGTGTGCAGTGAAGAGTGGGGCTGATCTGCGTGGGTGCGTAGGCGAGTTTGTCTGGAGTGAAGAGTGGGACTGATCTGCGAGAGTGCGTCGGCGAGCTTTTGTGCAGTGAAGAGAGGGGCTGATCTGCGTGGGTGCGTAGGCGAGCTTGTGTGGAGTGAAGAGTCGGGCTGATCTGCGAGAGTGCGTCGGGGAGCTTCTGTGCTGTGAAGATTGGGACTCATCTCCGAGAGTACGCCGCCGAGCTTGTGTGTAGTAAAGAGTAGGAATGATCTGCGAGAATGTGTCGGCGAACTTGTGTGGAGTGAAGAGTGTGACTGATCTGCGAGAGTGCATCGCCGAGTTTGTGTGCTGTGAAGAGTGGGACTGATCTACGGAATTAGGACTGGATAAATGATTGATAAGTCATTCGGCACTATGGATATGGACAGTTTTAAATAAACGTGTGGAAATAATTGGAGTAATTTAAGGGACATTAGCAAAAGTAAAGAATTTTGATAAAGCCTTACATGGAACGGAGATACTAATTAATTATTCCTCTCAGTAAGAATAATAAGATTTATAAGGACTCGCAGACTGGTAAATAACAGAAGTTTGACTGTTTGTAGCATTCAGAATTAATAAAATTTTGAATTTAGTTATTTTAATTTATTAAAACCTCCATCCTTAACGAATCCACATATACCCCTCAGGCGTCTAATTAACAATGATTTTCTACAAGAACTAAGTGAAAATGTAAAAATTTCCATAATATATTAACTTTACTAACAGAGTGCCAAAAATCATTTTAGTAACGTTTTACATGTGAACTATTTCTTCCTAGCCGTTGCCAACACAACACTGCTTTCACTGTTGTTAGTTAATTTGATTAGGATATGAAGATTATAATTTGTAGACACAATGTAAGTGAACGTTTCATTTTTTTAAATAAAATACTTTCTTGCTAATAACAGTGCTAAATGTTTGTTGCATCTGATTTGTTGATACACATGCGGACTGTGATTTTTAAAATGTTTGTTTAAAAATGTTTGGTGATATCGTTAATGGAGTTTACGTATTCCTTCAATGTTATTCCCGCTCCCCCTCCCCACTACTAACAGTACATTCTCTCACACGTAACTACCTATATAGGACGCCAAAAAATCGATTCCTCGTTTCTCCTGGGAGTGTTATTACATCCTTGTTTATGTTTGGTTAATAGTGGCTATACTGGAAGTTGAATTTTAGCAGACCTTCAGAAATGTCGGAAGTAACTATAAAGAGTCTATAATGTATGATTGTGTTCATTAATTTTGTAAATATGAAATAATTTTAAATATAGAGTCACATAAATCTTCTACTTTTAATCTAAATCTTAACGAAGAGATGGTGATCCCAAAACACTTCGAGAAGGGGAGTGCAGGAACGAGGGAGAAAACAACATTGTTTGGATTCCTGTTCCCTTGAACTCAACATTTTCCCATGGAATTTGTAATACACTTTTATGATCTCCTGTCATTTTTGTGTGGACGTAGTTAGCAGTAGGATGTGGCTATCTTACTTAACCACAAACGTCGAATCCTTTCAATTTACGGCTAACGTCTGCCCTTCTTCTCTAGACGAGCGCTGTTGACACACAATTTCATTTTTATATCATCTAACTGCTATGTTTTCATTGAAATACTTGGGTATTGCCATCAGGCGTGGCATACCTGCTGTGTTTGGTGTAAGTATATTAACAGTGTGATACGACACGACGAATCCTGAACTATTTGTCTTCACTTGTAATCGAAGTGGTCAAGAAGCAGGTATTTGCGGTGAAACCCGCGTGTTCATATAATTCGCGGCCTTAGCTACCCGAATTCACATTATAGGCTGATCACGATAAACTGAGAACTTTTGAAAGCTTTGCTTAAGATCTACTTGTTTACACGCAGTGTATTCCCTCGCCTTATGTAAAATTAACATTTGCATGGGCCTCGTCACTTTATTCATGCGTTGTTCAAATGAAACTTTGAAATTATTAAGAAAGTAAATACTTTAAAATTCTGCTAATTTTTACACTTCGATGCATTAAAAAAAGAACGAGAAAGAAATTAATTTTAGTTATCATACATTTTTACCTAACACTTTTTATTTGGCGTCAGAATATGGAACTACTTTCCATCCATCGTTACAAACTTTACTGGGCGAATGTCACTCAGTGCGTCCATTAAAATTATATATGCAGGGGCAGCGACATTTTTCTAAGGTTCACATTATCGTGAACAGCCTTTAACAGTGCTGTTTATTGCGTTCTCAATGAGCGTTCAAAGTGACATCCACTGTCGTTGAAGTAAGAGAAATTATTTCAAAAAAATTTATTTCTGCGCAAATTGTTGTGGTTGTAATTTCCATATCCTTTCTACAGAAAAGCGTATGTATGCCTACCTATAGCTGTTGTGGATCTGCAGGTTGTAATCGTGACCGACATTTGATAGCGTGAAGATGACGAACAAAAAAAAAAAAAAAAAAAACAGACCGGTGCTTTCGGGTAAAGGGATGAGGGAAGGGTGAGTACTGGGGTTTGGGGGTAGGCAATCAACCAGACCCGGGGTGCAATTACTGCCAGGTGCGCCAACCCCCATACGTGTGTGTGTGTGTGTGTAGATGGTTGCGGGTTCGAGTACGAGGCGGCACGACCTGCGCCCACACGTGCTCCGGGTATGTCTCGCACGGGTACCCTTCACCAGCCCTCCGGCCCTTCCACCCCGAGGGGTGGGAGGTTGGGAACCCCCTTCAGTCGCCCTACACCACCCTCAATCCCGCTGGCCAGGCGCGGCACAGTCACGGAATACAATACGCGAGCAACGCCAACTGGTGCACAAGTTCACACACAGGTTCCGCTCATCTCTTAAGAGTTACATGAACCTGCAAGTTTTTTGTGAAATAGTTATTTGGGCGAATGCGAGTATCTCGACAAATAAATGTTTTGCAAATGCGGTTTTTTGTCAGGAAAAAGAAAAAAATAATTATCTATGTCCCTATTATTTAAATGTTGTTATATTTACTATATTTTGGAGAAAAAAATCGTGAAGGTGGTCAAATATCGCATTTTTAAAGCTTGCCGGTGCAGTTTCCTTAAACGGCACGAGAAAATTACAAAAATACGGACGTAGTTTAATATGTGGGCTTTCATCGCGTGTAATTAAACTTCACTGTTACAGATCTGAATTGCACAGTACAGCGTCACGACGGAAACACTGCACGCCTTGCGCGTAGGAGCGATGAGACACTAGGCCTGCGTGTTAGTATCGCCCATATTGCTTCGTCGCTTCTTGACCTTGGACGCGCAGCTCCAACTACCTCTTAAGGGTCATATGTACTGAAACGTTTTCTGTGAAAACGTTGTTTATGTGCGCCTAAACGCGTGTCTCGGTAAATAAATATTCTGATAATACGAAGTTTTGCCAGAAAGGATAAAAAAATCTATTGCCTATGTCACTATCTTTTTACTTTTAACATATTAAGTGTATAATGGAAAAAAAAATTGTAAGCGTGATTAAATATCGCATTTTTAAGGCTTGCCTATGAAGTGTCTTTAAGCGGTAAGAGAAAAATACGATTATACGCAGGTAGTTTGATCTGGGTACTTTCATCGCGTGCAATTAAACCCCACAGCTACAGATCTAGTTTACACGGTAAAGCGTTAGGACGGAAACACTGCACGCCTTGCGCGTAGGAGAGATGAGGCGCTAGGCGTGTGCGTTAGTGTCGCCCGTATCGCTCCCTCGCTTCTTGACCTTGGACGCGCAGCTACATAGTCCCCTCATGGTTGAAGTAAAGCAACTGCCTATGGAGCACTACATCTCACTGTCCGATGTGAAGAACTCATAAAAAAGTAGTAGGTACAGACACCATGAAAATTGTCAGTAAATTAAAGAAGAATGTATATATTTTGCAACATTATAAAATATTTTACTAAAATAATCCTTTAAAATGTAAATAACTAATTAATAGATGTCAGTATTTTAAATAAAATTTAAGCGAATTTCCGTTTTGTATACTTTGGAAAGCAAAATTGACAAGAAATCTTCTTCAAAAAGTCGTCATAACATTTACTCTGATCATATGAAATAAACTCATAGCAATAATGAATCATATAAATTTTATAATTAACTTTATTTACATCAGTTTCAACCATAAATGTTTGTGACAAATGGATGCATATAAAATAAATTATAAAAAAAAATTTCCTACATTATTATTTCAGTTTCCTTACATGCAATCATAGTAAATATTGTGATGATATTCCACGACGAATATTTTCTTACAAATTCTGTTTTCTAAAGTATCCAGACTGGAAATATGCTTAAATATTTTTAAAAGTACAGTCTCTTTCAATTACTTAATTTTTTTACATTTAAAAAGTATGTTTTAGTGCAATATTTAATATTGTTGCAAAATTTATACATTCTTATTTCATACACAGCGAAAATTGCACTTTTCTGATAATTTTCATAGTGTCTGTACTACATTTTTTATGAGTTCTTCACGTTGTGCAGTGCTCCATGGGCAGTTGCTTTACGTCAACCTTAATAGCGAAGTCTTGAATGCTGGCAAGAGTGAGATAAGGTGAGAAGGTACAGTGACGCTACGCAAGGGAGTGCCTCGTAGAAACCTGCCGGTAAAAGGCAATGACTACCACGTGTTTGCTACATGCACGAATCTGGTTGACCCCGCCGTGAATCGAACCCTGGTACGCCTAGCTGGGAGGCGAGTAGTCTACACCGCCGTGGTCCCGCGGTATGAACTGTGGCGGTTCTCAAAATAGTGAAAGGATTATTTTGTCCTGCATCGTTCCTCATCACGGGGGGGGGGGGGGGGGGGGGGTCAGGAACGGAGAAGGGGGAGGGGAGGGGAGAGTCTAAAAGTTCTTTAAGAGCGAATTTTTCCCTTAGATTTCAATGATATTTCATGGTTTTGTGGCATATCACTGACAATTATTTGATGAAAATACCTACCATACAATTTGAAAAATAACGTTCAATATATTTTAGAGTAAATAAGGGCCATTCAACTTCAAATATTAATTCGTGCGCATTTCAAAACGTCAGAGGAGATATATGATACGATTTGTTTGAAATCGTACAGTTGATTCACCTGCAGTTAACTAGTTTTCCTTTAGATTTCATTTAAAAAATTAAAATTGAAACACGTAATGAACTGATTGACAAATTTATAAGATGTGTTTTTCATGACGATCTAATAACATGACCTGTTATTTTGAGATGCAGAGTAACCATTTTTTTGCTTAGATTTAGGCTTTGCACACACACACAATTATATATATATATATATATATATATATATATATAATTCTAGTATTATTTTGTTATTAAAACCGCAGTTTTCCTCCACTTTCAGAGTTTTCTCAGTTTTAGTTAATGTCACAGCGTTATAGTAAAAATACGAATAAATAATTTCAGAGTCTTGAACGCGCTTTACAGTATCTTGTTTATACTCGAAATGTTAGGCTGTTGCTCGTCTGACAGAGCTGTTCTCGTCTTCACTGTCGCCATAGCAACCACAGGTGCGTGTACTTTGTGTCGCCACAGAGTACTTAACGACACAAAGGTGAACAGCCAACTCTAGCCGCACACGCTAGCAAAATAGCGTCCCTGGGCATTGACATGTCAGAGCGTCGTCTACCAATCAGCGTCGGGCAGCCTGCTCGCCAGCCGATAGGACAGCCAATAGTGAACCTTTCGCGGCACGCAGTAGCCACTCAGACACAAGGTCAATTCCCAGAGCCTTACGCAGCCGATCAGAGAATGAGTAGGCCTACGTCCACATCAATGGAACCGCCATGGTACATTATCACTGCATATTTATCCTCTCTGTGATTTGGCGTTCAAAATACGCTGCTAATATGTAGAGGATAAGTAAAGGCTGTTCACTACAAAGTTAGCACTTAATAAACGAACCTTAAAGAAAATGACTGCCACTGCATGCATATATTTTAATGGTTGCACTGAGTGACATTCGTCCAGTAAAGTTGGTAACGATGGATGGAAAGTAGTTCCCTATCTTAATGTCGAATGAAAAGTGTTAGGTAACCATTTGTGATAACTTAAAATTGTTTCTTTACCTGTCTGTTTTTTTTTAAAAATCGAAGTGTGAAAATGAGCAGATATGTAAAATATTTACTTCCTTAATAATTTCCCAGTTTCACTTCACCGACGCATGAATAAAGTGATGATGCGCATGTCAATATTAATTTTACATAAGGCGGAAGAATACACAATATGTCTACAATTAGATCTTAAGCAGGACTTTCAAAAATGATCATTTTACCTTGAAAAACCTATAGCAACGCATAATCAACACTAAATTAAATACATCCTCTTCTGACTGTCAGCTAATTAAAGCTCAAAATTGTACATTTCGTCTTCAAGAATTCATGTTCTGTGAATATATCTGTAATTTTCGTTCTCTATTTCCCACCTGAATAAACCTTTAAATAAAACTCGGCCTCGCGATTATGCGAAACATAATTCTTTTCAAACGACCCTTGTAGTAGATAGGTAGGTCTTATAATATCGTCTTTGGAAACAGGACAAGCTACTCAGAGAAGCACGAATGCTGTAGGAATCGGCTATGTCTTGTAGCAGGGACCCATCCCACAATTCGTCTGGAGCGATTTGGAAACCATGAAAAACCGAAATCAGGATTGCTGGACAGTGATTAGATCCCAGCTATTCTAGAATGTGAGGCCGAACGGTTAAACGCTGTTCACGATAACATAAGCACTTTTGAAAGCCCTGCTTAAGATCTACTTGTACACTGTAAAAACGCTTTCTTTGCTGCAACACATAATTTGTAGCTGCAAAGAAAAATTTGTTTAAATGTGAATCACTGCAAAGTAGCCTTGCAAAAAACGTAATTTTTGTTTTATCTATATAGTAATGACTATGATAACCTTACATTGTTGTTACAGTAAATAAGAGAGAAATAACAAATATTTCAAAATAATACTCGCAAATAAACCAGAGTGGCTCCGAGATTCGAGCCCATACATCGAGTATGATTATAGTCCATTCACGGTTTCTTCGGCCTTTTTGAATCAAACCTGTGAAAAATCTCCCCATGTATGAAGTGTTTAGTTATTTCCTAAATACGCCCTGTATCACTAACGTTTTATACTTGTGTTCATAAAAGTTACTTTTTTTCTGTTAAATTTAAATGTTATTCATATTTTATCTATAAATTATAATGCTTCATTTATAAATAATCTGAATTAAAAACAGGTAGAAAATAGGTATGTTGGTAGCGCCTATTGAGAAATAGATCTTATACAAAATATTATTACAAGTGAGTGCGCACGAATGTGGTACGTTGTCCTTTTGGTGTAGTTTTCCAGACTTAATTGAGCTTAGTTTGCACGAGGCGGAGGAATATCCTGGAAGTAGAACTTTAGCAGGGCTTCAGAAAAGGCCGAAGTTATCGTGAATCAACTATAACCTAACTTCCTGCACCACACGGCCACTGTGTCTTCTTGCGGTCGGACTATTTTTGATAGGCATTTGAGGAAGTAAAATGGGTCAGAATACATTAGCCTCTTGGGAAGAATTGGGATTGGTGGTGTGGAGAATCACCTAACTTCAGAATGACCTTAAACGCCTGCAGGAGGACTATAAATTTGCTCAGCTGCGGTTTCGTAACTGCAGAATATTCTTATTGGTTAATGAACATTTGCATTGGGACAACAGTTACGTACAGAAAACTACAATGCGCGACAGGAAATCCTTAAGCCGTTACCTTTGGTACAAAGTAATATTTATTTTACTGTGAACCAAAGTAGCTCAACAAATAATCTTTATTTCTTTGCTGTAAAGAAAGGTAATATTGCCATAAAACGTAAACGTATTAAGAAAACATTTATTAGCCGCAAGCTTAGGTTTCTTTAATCTTCTCTTTGAATTAAAGCTACATTGTGTTTCTGTAAACAAAACAACATTAAAGAGATTGTTTTCTTTGTCGTACAGATAAATATGTAGGAATTTTTTTAGGGTGTATGCGTAGCTACTGCACATTCTTCCGCTGCGCTTAAAATTAACATTTCAGTGGACCTGATCACTTTATTCACGCGTTGGTCAAACGAAGCTGTAAAATTATTAGAATAGTACATGTTTTACAATTTTGCCTACTATTTTAATTATTCATGAAAAAACAAAGCCAAATAAATTATTTCAAAATTCACAACTGGAGACACAACACTTTTATTTGTAAGTTAAGAGTTGAAGTAAAGCAACTGCCTATGGAGCACTGCACCCAACTATACAACGTGAAGAACTCATAAAAAAAGTAGTACGGACACCATAAAAATTGTCATAAGTACGATTTATGCTGTATATGAAAGATCAATGTATATATTTTGCAACATTATAAAATGTTTTACTAAAATATATTTTTTTAAATATAAAAAAATTAACCCATTAAAATAGTTTGAATTTTTAAACTAAATTTTAACGCATTTCCATTCTGTATATTTCAGAAAGTAGAATTTGAAGGAAAATTTTCATCATAGACTATTATCATAATGTTTTTACACCATTGTATGTAGGAAAATTGTAATAATAATATAGGAAATAATTTTATAATTGATTTTATGTGCGTCCATTTATCACGAACATTTATGGCTGAAACTGACTTAAATAAAGTAATTTATAAAATTGATATGATACATTATTACCATGATTTTACTACACATGATTACAGTAAATATTACAACGATCTTTCATGAAGAAAATTTTCTTGTAAATTCAGCTTTCTGTAGCAAGCAAAACGGAAATGCTCATGAACTAAAAAAAAAAAAATGCAGACTCTCGATCGATTAATTTTTTACGTTTAAGAAGTATATTTTAGTAAAAAAATTTATAATGTGGCACAATATATATATTCTTCTTTCGTATGCAGCATAAATTACACTTTTCTGACAATTTTTATGGTATCTATACTAATTTTCTATGAGTTCTTTACATTGTACAGTCAGGTGGAGTGCTACATAGGCAGTTGCTTTACTCCAACCTTAAGGCACGAAAATACTCTCCTTCCGTTGTTACGATCTTGACTTGATGCATACTAGTCAGTGTGTCACTGAAAATATAATATTCACATATTTCAAAGGTTGATTTCAAAAGTGTTCAATCATCCATGAACGGCCTGTGCCACTGCGCCTCCTTGCTTGATGCAGAGGCCCTGAAATTTCAGCGTTTATTGTACAGTTTGTGATTAAATACTATATTCACTGGTCGTTCATTGGCTGTCCCGCCTCCGCTCTTGTATTTCCTGAGAACTGGTTGTGGCGGGGCAATCATTACTGACTCAAAAGTTCTCTAAGGTGGGTGAAAGCTCCTGTCTCCATCAGAAGTTAATACAAGAAAGTATTATGTGCTAAGAGCATATCTTACAACTGCGAGTACTCCAGATGTATCCACATATGTACTGTTTATCCCCTGACTAACATGTCATCTCACTCTTTTTCGAGTAGCATAGAGAGTGTCCTGGTCCACTTACAGAATTTAACTAACTGTAATAAACCCTATGTTTTGACGTAAGCGTTCTTACTCAATCAAATAGAAACCGTTCGTTAGTTCACGATCACCATAACAGCAATATGAAGAATTTTAATAAGGTGATGGTGATGAAATTGAACTAATTTTATACTGTGGAATAGTAATAATACAAACATGAACTTCACAAACACTGCAAATTAAAATATCTTCCATAACACGTACTCTGTTAAAATTTTCCGTTTTTTTACGGATATTTTTACGAAAATGTACAGTAAATAAAGGGAAACCCAAACCGTAATGACGTAAAACGGAGTTAAGTTCGTAAATACAAAATACGGACTTCGGGTTTCGGGCACAAACAATGGCGTGTCTACACGAATCTTTCTTCGCCAATGTAACCAGAAAATTTTCGTTTCTGCGGCCGTTAAGGTTATCCATGTCACTAAGACCTGTTCTTTCAAACATTAAAAAGTAGCAACAGGCGTATGTAACACTTCCCTTAAAATACACTAACTTTAACAGAAACAAAAAAAAGGGGGCTTATGTGACTAATCTAGAAATACAAGAATTATACCAGTTTCACTACGTGAGCATTGTAATTAATTGGTTAAGGTAGTGAACTTGCAACTTTTTGACTCGGATTCAAATTTGCTTAAGTATAAAACATTATAAATGTTTTAAATATCATTTTTATACACAGTAAAACATCCACATTATGAAAATTAAAATGAAAAAGTTATTAAAATTATTTAAACTTGAAGTACAGAAAAATAACTAGGGAATTAACGAAGAGGTTCCGTGAATTCGACAAAAAGTTCGTTTTTGAAAATCAATATGTCCGTAATTTCACGGAAAGTTTACAGACACCTCTGGATAAATTTTTACTAGTACTTTTCAATAAAATGAAGGCTTTTTTATTAACAGTGTAGGAATGTTTGTTTGCAGACGGAATTGACCACTTCCTAAAACTTAAATAAATGCTATTGTATTGTTCTCATATAAAACGTCGAATGCATAAGCGCTAACGAAGAACAATTGTTGTAAACCACGAAACAAAGAAATTTCAGACAAGAGAAAATCAGGCAGCAGTTCACCCACTCTGTTTAACAAATAACAGGCAAAAAATTCGCAGGTGTTGGAACGCCAGTTCCCATTGCAGCCAACACGACAAACATTTCAGTTTTGTCCGCTGTTGTGTCGAGACAGTTTTCAAGCAAACTTTCGGAAGTTACCAAAGCAACGTTTACCATAGTAGCTAGGCTTAACTCACGGCTCGTCATATAGCTTATAATGTTAGAAAACAGAAGTGAAACAGATGCGTGGATCGTGCAGTAAATGACACTTCCTAGTAACAACATAGAAAGTCGTTCTCAAACTACCACTCGGAGCCTTACTTGCCCGACGTGAGCGCAACCAATCGTATGGAATATTTCTTACCAAAGGCTGTTCACGATAAAGTGAGCACTTTAGAAATGAACCTTGGAAAAAAGTCACTGCCCCTGCCTGCGTATATTTTAATGGGCGCACTGAGTGGCATTTGCCCAGTAAAGTTGGTAACGATGGATGTAAAGTAGTTCCATATATTAACTTCGAATAAAAATTGCTAGGTAACAATTTGTGATAAATGAAAATTATTTCTTTACTTTCTGTTTTTTTAATGCACACAAGTGTAAAAATGAGCAGATTTGTAAAGTATTTATTTTCTTAATAATTTCACAGTTTCATTTGACCGACGCATGAATAAAGTGATGAGGCTTATGGTATTGTTAATTTTACATAAGGCGGAAGAACATACAACGTGTATACAAGTAAATCTTAAGCAGGGCTTTCAAGAGTGCCCATTTTACCGTGAAGAGCCTATAAGCAGTAGACAGACGTAGGGCCCATCAGCAATCACTTATTTAACGGTAAGCGGCCAAGTATAGGAAACGCTGTTATGTCGAGTTTATGTGCTGACCTGTTCTGTGATCGTATGCTTGTTAACAACTTCCTGTGTCGGTGAAGGCCATGTGGATTACACAGATTAAAAGTTCGAAACTGCCAAATAAAATAATATATCGGGAAGAGAGCTAGATCCTTCACACGAGTATGTGAACGTTGTTATGAAGTACACAAACGAACAGTAACACCAAACGCTTTTTAGGCTAGTGAAACATTTCCTCAGTACAACTGCAACATGTTGTAAATTCTGGGGAAAGACGTAAATAATATATTTTTCCCTCCCTGTGAGGGAACGACTGTAAAGCCTCTGGCTGTATGAAGTACCGGTCTTACACATCTCTTATTGTGTGTACCTCCCAATTTTTCAGTTTTTTTGCCATTAATGATAAAGGACGAAATTAAGGCCAACCATAAATAACAGTATGTCATCCCAAATAGCTAGTTCATTGTAAAATACGATGTAAAGAAAGTAGGTACAGGCTGTTCACGGTAAAATGGGCACTTTTGAAAGCCCTACTTCAGATCTACTTGTATGCACGTTGTGTCTTCTTTCGTCTTATGTCAAATTAACATTGCAATGGGCTTCAACACTTTATTCATGTGTCGGTCAAGTGAAACTGTAAATCTATTAGGAAAGTAAATATTTCACAAATATGCTCATTTTTACACTTCTATGTATTTAAAAAAACCAGAAAGGGAAAGAAACGATTTAAGTTATCACAAATGGTTACCTAACACTTTTTATTTTACTTAAAGATATGGAACTACTTTCCATACTTCGTTACCGACTTTACTGGGCGAATGTCTATCAGTGCACCCGTTAAAATATATGCAGGCTGGGCCATTGTTTTTTTCTAATGTTGATTTGAAAAGTGCTCACTTTATCGTGAACAGCTTTTAATGTTCATGTTGTCGGCGTCCGTAGAGAAACTGGCTGGAAGTTGAATGTTCCGATTCCGACTGAGACATTGACGTACGTACGCCATTTGCAGATGTGAGTTGAGGTGTCGACTGTGTTGGCCACCCCTGATTAGCCTTTCGATGTGGAAGCGGGGCCATGAAAAACATCTCTGAAAATAATATATAGTACAATTGCAAATATTCCGCATAGGGAAAATTATATTAGTAAAATTGCCGGACAAAAATGACACAAATAGTTTATGAATGTGAATTTCCTCTGTTCTTTGTATGATTGCATGCAATGCCTTAGTAATTAAACCAGGAAGGTAAACGAGCTATTCTCTACGAGGTTCATGAATATTACTTTATAGTTGTCACGTAAACTTACCCACAATTGTTGTAACTTAGATAAATTAAATTTAAAGAAATATAAATGTAAAATTCTTTTAAAAAATCACTTTTTAAACTTGCCATGGTACAAGGGTTAACAACGAAAAAATAGCAGTTTCAGGTCAGTCAAAAGCTGACTGTCTTGGCGAGAGGACGTGGTTACGCAAGCGTGCACAGAGTATCTTGGTATATGCAATTGCGTAATAAGTAATTATGCAAGTCCATACTTAATAATTATTCATTATGCATTTAATTAGTCTAATTACATGTAAAAAAAACCCTTATGAAGTTGAATTTCGCTAAGCAAATGCATTTCCATTGCTATTATATAATTAATTACATAATATACTTATATAATCTAATTACACGTAAACAACCCCTCTCAGCCCTTCAGGGGGGGGGGGGTGAGGGGGAAATTGCATGTGCAAGTGCATCGCCGTCAGTTGGCTTCCAGCTTCTCCAACTGCCAAAGATTGACCATGTGCGATTGTGCAAGTGCGCAACAAAGAACAAAAATAAAAGTGCTAATTATGAGAATCGAATCGAGTAGCAATCCACCCACCAATCGTCGTAGCTATCCACTCTGGTGGCCCCCAGCCCACAATGCCTGCCAAAACAACTCCTCGCATTTCTGCACAGTGGGGTGTGGGATAAGAGGGTGGTAGTTAGGGGGAAAGCGGGGTTTTGGGCAGTTCATACCGCTCCACTCCTCAGTTGAAGTCCGACAGCCGACGAGAGTCAACATGTTGTAATTGGTATGTAATTACCTTCGACGGGGAGTCGAACCAGGGACTGTCCCCCCTCTCCTCTTCCTCTTCCAATGTAGTCATTACACAATTAAAATTATTTTTTTGCCTTGAGGCAGATTCGAACCAAGTTCCGACACATAAAACCAATAGCCTTTACCTATACTTAGTCAATTTGCGAATTAAAAAAAATATTTTATCCCGAAGGAAACTCGAACTGAAATACGAAACCTTAAACCTATTCACCCTAGCACCTGTCTTCCACTTTGGCGGTGGGAATAAAAAGCATTGATTAATGAATACATACTTAAGTAGAGTGCTAGCTGTCCTAGGGAGAGGATGTGGTTGTGCAAGTGCATATGGAGATGGTGATTATGCAAGTGCGTATGGAGACGTTCGGTATAAGGAACTGTTATTTGTACAAGTGCACAAGTGTGCGAATACGTAATATAATTATATTATCTAATCACACATCACTTATGCAAGTGCATTTCCCTATGCAAGTTCATTCCCCCTTCCATAATCGCCAGTTAAAGACGCCATCCTCTATCCAATCACCGATGCGACATGTGTGATTGCGCAACACTGCATTTTCCCTCCTCTATGCGACTGCAGTTCTCACTTCACACCTCCTCAGTTGTAAACCATCACCCGACGGACCGACATCTAAGTCACTCTACAGCTGCCGACGAGACAACATGTGTGATTGCGCAATAACAAAAAAAAGTAAAAGTGCCCTGTCTGGGAATCGAACCCAATACATTAAAAAAATAACAAAATACTTAAGTGCGCTGTAGGGGATTCAAACCCGATACTCCCGAGAAAAAAAAACCCTGTTCGGGTTTTAAACTCGGGACCGCACTCAGAAATGCATGTATAAAAATACCCCTTTCCAAGTCACACGTGTGCAAAAATGCAGTTTGGAGTCGGACCAGTATGCGGGACCTACTATAATTGTTCTTTACGTTTTATTAATTTGCTTTGTAAAACTAATGGAAAGGATTTGCAACAAAAAATGCCAATTGTTTATTATACGCATTTTTTTCTATATGTGACAAGTGAATTGCTTTAGGTAACTTTTATAACTCTGGCAGATTCAATACTAGCATAATTAGCCTAATGTTCTACGTGATGACTTTACTTGATATAGATTTTAACCTCTGAACTCTTTTCATGATGCGGTTTCTGGTAGATTGATATACCTCAGTATTGTGTCTTAAAATAATACGGTGGTACGAGACAGCGAATTTCGCTTTGGCGGCATAAAAATCTTGCCTTTCTCTTGCTAGCCACAGTTTGTTAGCGTGCTTCACGAAGCATCTAGGCTTTTGGTCGATAACGAGCATCTATAGGATTGGCTACTTCCTTCCTGAGTGGCCGGCATCGTTACCGGAATTTGGTTTAGCCTCCTCGGGCGAAATTTCCTTAACGAAAGCAAAAGCGGTACGGACAAAGTTCTTTACATTGTTAGAAAAAATTACCCTAAAATTAAGGAAAATACCGGTTACAAATTATCCAGACATCTGGGTTAAATTACGATCTCCTCGTTTTTCGCAATAACGTTATATCCGTAAATTTCACATAAATCTTCATGAATGTACGGAACGTGTCCACGATCTTGAAAGTTTATTTTTTTAAATATGCTCTTTATAAAAAGTTTCACTTTCGTTATGTGAGTGCTTCACTGTGTGTAAAAACGTCTATTAAAAAAATAACAAATCTTATCTGGTAGCGGGATTTGAAGAAGGAAAAAAATTTCATGAATCCAAAATTTTACTCACTTCTTTTCCCCACAGGCAGTAGCTATACTTCAACCTTAAATGAGAACGGTATCTTCACTTCCTGTTCAATTAGCAACAAGGGCTGGAATGTACTTGCAACAAGATGTAGCCCCTGCGCAATCCACACGACCAGTGACGCAGTACCTCAGTAAAACCCATCCTGGCCGCTGTATTGGTCGTGGCGGTGCTGTAGCTCGGCCTCCACAGTCACCCGACCATACTCCGCTAGATTATTGTTTGTGGCGGTTGGTCGAAGACCCGACGTCTACAGGCAAAAAACGTCAACAAGAGGGAAATCGCTCGCTCGCATCTTCAATTCTTGTGCACACGTTAAAGAAGCATCTGACTAAATGAAGTTGGCGGTGGCATTTGTGAGCATGTGTTGTAAAGGGAATTCACACAGCAAAAACCCAACACGTAACGATCTGTTCATTTACTATAACCTGTACCGATTCCATTCCTGTCAGTTTTATAAAGTTTCTCGGACACATTTGCGAATAGAGTATATGTTTACTGGCTGTTCACGATAAAGTGAGCACTTTTCGAATCAACCTTAGAAAAAGTCACTGCCCCTACCAGCATATATTATAACGGACGCACTGAGTAACATGCACCCAGGCAATTTGATAACGATGGATGGGAAGTAGTTCCGTATGTTAACGTCGAATAAAAAGTTGCAGGCAACCATTTCTGGTAACTTAAATGATTTCTTTCCCTTTCTGTTGTTTTATGCATCGAAGTGAAAAAATGAGCAGATTTCTTAAAAATTATTTTTATAATAATTTCACGGGTTCACTTAACCGACGCATGAATAAAGCAATGGGGTCCATGACAATTTTAATCTTACATAAGGCGGAAAAATGCACAACAGGCATGCAAATAGATCCTAAGCAGGGCTTTCAAAAGTGCTCATTTTACTGTGAATAGTCTTTATCTTCAAAATGATCCAACGCATGTCTGTTTCTCCCTGAAACATCCGGTATATATGATTCACATATATACTTAATTTTGTGCTATTGTTTTTAAGCAGTAATGGCTAAAACAACAAGTAGAAGTTTATGTAAACTTTTCTATGTTAGGTAATATTAATATAAAAAGCGTTGCCTATTTAGGTGGATAATGGAAGAAAATGAAAATGCTTATTATTATGAATGCAGATAAGAATCGATTGCGAGTTTTGCCTCATTTAACTTGCCTATCCAAGAAGTTTGTGTTTAACATCTACCGAAGACGGCACTGGAACGAAATAAATAAAGAAAGGAAATGGCTCATAATTAGCAACATGTCTTGGCAATCGACGAGGATTACATTCTTTGAAATTTGGCCAACGTTCGGATAGCGTTCGCGAAGTAACAAATCTCAATTCAGTCCGGAAAGCAAACGAACTACAAGAGGCGTTCCTCTAACGCAATTACTCGCTTCTGTAGCGCGTTCCTACAAAAAAAAAGAGAGAGGGGAGAGAGAGAGAGAGAGAGAGAGAGAGACGCCAAGAGGAAGGAAGGAGGAGGACAGGAATGCAAATTGCTCGCCAAAGCGATTAGCAAAGGAGCAGTGAGAAAGACCGCGCACTGGGACCGGGCGGGTGGAGAATAATTGGGCGGGAATTAAATTGTGGCAAAGTTGGCAGACAGAAAGAAAGTATAAGAAATAGTCCGGCGGAAACGAGAGACAAAATTAAGGAGACGCGCAGGAGCGTTGTGGAATAGGGATCTTGGAAAAAAAAGGGGGGGGGGGATATATATGTAGGCATAAATACGGAGTCTCGCAGGAAATATCTCGAGGAAATAGCCAACTGTTTACTCAAATAGAATATAAATGCTATTAAAAGAAAGAGAGGAGGAGGAGTGTGACGAGAGCCCGCTAGGGTCGAGGTCGGAAAGGGAAACTCCAGCGCTGCATTCCAAGTAATCTGCATACAATCACCGCGCCCTAATACCGTGCCTCTGGGAAGCGATATTCCGAGCACGTAGCTCGCAACTTATAATTGACATTGCAGGCGGAATACGGCGCCGGCGCCTACGTACTTCATTAACAAACAGCTAGTAGCACGGCAGTTCTGTCCGCCACGCCGAACCATCACCGTCTGCCCCTGACGCCTCACTGTTCGGGTCGCCGCACACCTACATCTACGGACACCCGAATTTCGAGAAGAGATTTCCGCACATGCTAGATTTCAATATCCTGCGGGCATATCATCTGTTTTCTTTTTATCATTGGTGGCGTGTCTTTGTGAGAAAATCTTCTCCTACTTAATCGACCAATCAGAATTAGGTAACTTCGATGCTGTGCACCTCAAGACGCATAACACGGAAACCATCCATTCACGAAGGCGGACCTGAACTAAAGTGTTATGAAGTACAGCTGATTGTGAAATTTTCTCGCGAAATACGGGTGTTCCTACATGCCATTTTCAAAATATGTTTATATTGCACACTTTCAGTCAGATATTTCTTATGTATTTGCAGCAATATTCACAGTAAAAATAAGTGATAACATCGTAAGTCAGGTTGGTTTTGAGGTTAAAGGGACGGGCTAACAATACAGGGGGTGTGTGGGTTCTAATCCCCGTGCTGGCGAAGTTTAGTTTCTTTTTTGTAAATTATATTTTGAAATATATATATAATCAAATACATAAGAAAAAAACATTAATTTCATTTTAAGAGTTCAGTTGTTAAGTTAAAAGATTTGAACGCCTCTTAACAACGGGGTATTAAAAGAGTCGATTTAAGATTCTGTGTACCTAGGAAACACTAACAAAAAATGAATAATGCGGTCACGTTTGATTGAAATTGTCGTTTTATTATGAAAATTTGAGTTGTTTTAAGTGTTTTACGCGATTCAAACTTCGAAATATATTCCTTTTTGCACGCAGCTACAATTTACACCACCAATAGTTTTTGCCTAAGGAGCTACATTGCATACGGTTTTACGTTTTTGAGTGTCCGCCATTTTGCTGATGCTCGCGGATACGACTCAGTATAGTACAAACATTTCCTAAGGTATATTGCAAACACGGACCTTGTAGTTTTACAAGAAAAATCATTGTACTGTTACAAGCATTTGTAAAATTACAAAGAACTAGTCAGTTTTTTTATTTTTTTTTTTATTTTTTTTTTTTTTAGACGCAGAAACACTGATTTTCATTAGGGAATCCCCATAAGAAAAGTTTCAACTTCAGAGTGGTAGGTTATTGGCCGATTGTCACGCTCGCCGGACCGTGCTTCAAGAATTTAACGTTAAAGTCGTCACGATAAAGTGAGCACTTCTGAAATCAATCTTAGAAAAAATGTCACTTCCCCTGCCCGCATGTATTTTAACGGGAGCACTGAGTTAGAAGCGTCCGGTAAAATTGGAAAAGATAGCCGGAAAGAAATCCCATATCTTAATATAAAATAAAAAGTGTTAGATAACCATCTGTGATAATTAAAATTATTCCTTTCTATACTTTTTTTTTCATGCATCGAAGTGAAAAAATTAGCTGATTTATAAAATATTTACTTTTCTAAAAATTTCACATTTTCACTTGACCGACACACGAATAAAGCGATGAGGCCCATGGCAATGTTAATTTTACATAAGGTGGAGGAATACACAAGTGCATACAAGAAAATCTTAAGCAGGGCTTTCAAAATTGCTAATTTTACCGTGAATAGTGTATATCATTCTGTTGGCTGTTTGCTGCATGACGAGAGCCCTTTTCTTCTGCACTGAAGGTGACGGAGCCTTAAATTTCTATTCTGCAACCAGCGAAGATAAGTTCTTCCGCCCCACCCGGAGGATTTTTATATCCGGCCGTAATTTATGAGTGGACGGTATGATTGTCTTAATTCAGTAAGAGGACGATGTGTTCAACACACGAGTGCAAATTTGTTCCTGTATCCTGTGTCTCAATAACTTGCGGTCTTTCCTGGCCAGCGTAACATAGGCCTTTTGCAGTGGAATCTCAGTTCGCCGATGAGCTAGTCCATGTATTTGCGGCATCTACTATTAGAGAAAATTACTTGCTTGTTATTATATTTCACCTAATGAATTAATAATAACTAAATCACGAAACACTTATTATAACACTACACAGGCACTACATAATTGAAAGTCCTTACATTCGCACGAGGACACCATTTGATACTCCTAAGGCACATCACGAATGATTCACCAATATATATTATAATTATATATATATATATATATATATATATATATATAAAACACACACACACACACACACACATAAGCTCTTATGTTGAAGGTCCCGATAACATACAATAATGTTCCGAGAGTTGATATTGTATTTTACTTCGTTACCGATATTTTGCAAAAATACGGTTTTAAACCTCGTTTTTCAAGGGCTCATACCTCCTTTAATATTCGGTTTAGATATAAAGTGTCACATATGTTTTCCTTTTACGTTTTCATTCCAAGTTTCATTCAATGATGATGGAAAGGTATATTCGTGAACAGAACGATAAATATTTGTCCCAAAGGAACACACAGCGCTTGATAGTTAAACGATATTGGGTGACCATAATGATGGCCCCTCCCTAGTTCATGATTAGAGCAAACATGATAAACTTGCTAAGTTATTTTAAATGTTACATAGCATTCAGGAACCGATACGTAAAGACACAACTTCGTAAGGACACAACAACGTGCCGTTAAATACTTCTAATATTCCACATTTTGCAGAAAATAAGGCATATTTCGAACACGTTAGTTCATTTGGGAAATATATTTCGTTGTATTTTATTTTCCTGTTATCTAAAGCCCTGCAATATAAAGAACTTTATATTTGTGTAGCATGAACTTTTTAAATAATACGCATTAACGTACTGCGTAACGGAGAAACAGCTTTAGTACCAGTCGAATATATAGCAAGTATTTAAATTTTTCGGCGGACAAAATCACTTGATTTGATTTCTATAATTCAATATATTTATAATTTATAAGAAAACGTTTGTCATAAATTTGGTGGCTGTGGTGGTTGTAAATTTCTAATAAAAGTAAACTTGACATTTTGGTAGTCAGGACGAATGATGTGCTTAGAAAAGTACAGTGCTCTAATATTAAGATTCAAGAGTAAAAATCTATTAATTAAATTTTAATTTCTTTTTGTTAAACAGGTAATTCAGTTTGTAACAATGATAATAGAAATACAATTATCTTTTAGCGCCGAGTCGTTCTCTTATACCAAGGAACTGCATTCGTTATTTATACGGTAGGAGAACGTGAAATAATTTAGGTGGTAATATTCCCTCTGTTTCTGCAGGAACAGAACTCACGGCCTCTGAATGGAAGTCAGACGCGCCACACGAATAAATAAGCACAATAACTTGTGACTAAAACCTGTTCACGATAAAGTGAGCACTTTTGACATCAACCATACAAAAAAGCCACTGCCCCTATCTGCATATATTTTTAAGGGCGCCCTGATTGACATGCGCCCTTTAAAGTTGGTAGCGATGGATGGGAAGTAGTTCCGTGCCTTAATATCAAATAAAAAGTGCCAGGTAACCATTTCTGATCATTTAAATTAGTTATCTCGCTTTATGATTTTTTTAATGCATAGAAGGGTAAAAATGTGCACATTTGTAAAATATTTACTTCTCTAATAATTTCACAGTTTCACTTGACCGACGCATGAATAAAGTGATGAGGCCCATGGCAATGTTAATTTTAAATACGGTGGAGGAATACACAACTTGCATACAAGTAGATCATAAGCAGGGCTTTCAAAAGTGTTCGTTTTACCGTGAACTACCTATATATGGATGTGTTCTTTTGGAAGTAATTTTTACACACCTTTTCGATTATTGATTCGTTCTGATTAACCAGAATTTCAAGGGCGTATTCCGTTCCCTGAACTGTAATGATCTGGCCAGCTGCAAACCTGTCAATATTTGTTCGTTGCTCTGTGCATTGATTGCAGCACTGGGCAACAGAACTACTGCTGCCCGTGTTGCGTGTGGAGAGATGAAAACTGTAAAGCACGTAAACAAACCTCGCACACATATCCTTACTTCGCGTACTGTAATAAACAATTTACTAAAAGTTTGGAATATTGTGATATATGTCAGTTTGGGTTGTAGGAGTTACTGCATGTAGTTCTTTTGTCAGAGAGCGCACGAACGCATTTATCATTCCCGGGACAAGATGAAAACAGCAGTTTATAATCGTCCCCAACTCCCAGAAACAATTCCGGATCTCATAGAAGCTGCCCAGACGGAATGGGACCTTCGTTCGGAATATAACTTCAACAAATTAATTACAAGCATGTCATGGCGTGTTAGGAATATATTTGGACGGCTCTTAACCGGAAATCCACGAGAAAACCCGCGACCAACGGCATCGTCTAGCACGATTTCCACATGCGAAAATCCGGTGACCCGGCCGGGGATTGAAACCGGATTGCCTTGATGGGATGCGAGCGGTCTAACCACTCAACCACCGTGGCCCCTACAACGTGTTAGGGATCTGTACAATGCACATTGAGGCCATGTAGGGTACTAAACTGCTGTGGGAAAAATGATACCCTCTCTAGTTCGAGACACCATTAGGTAAGCTACTTTTGCTGTTATTTCGTGTTTATTTGACTGTAATATTGAACAAATGTTTTTCGTTAGGAACGCATCGAATTTCACTACGTGCCCTATAATCCATACGTTTCTGCATTCTATATGCATATTGTGCAAACTTTTTGTGACGTGTATATTAAATTAGTTTGTGTACGTTACTTAGCGTAACCGTACTGAAAAACACTAGTTACCTTCTACATGCACTACTGGCACCGGCAGACGTCTGAGCATGCGAGTCCCCTCGTAATCCCTAGACAGTGGCTCGGCATGGACCAGTCTGTAGTGGAGCGACACGACAGCTGCCCGGCAGTATACGCGCAGACATAAAAACATTCGCCAAACCGGATAGCAGTGCTTTTGTGACAGTGTGCTGGACGATGTAGTTACAGTCTGCGTGCCTGCTCGACAGAAGTCAATTGCTTTTGTGTTACTGCATGCAAATGTTCTGTTAAAATATTCACCAGTATCGAATTAATATCACGTTAGATAAAAACAATAACGATGGCGGTGGAATATATTCTGTGGTTTGATGCATCAGCAGATTAATTTTTTAGTGTCCACATTTTCATAACATGAAAACAAAATAAATGTTTTACAAACGCGTTCACCTTTATATGGTGCAGGAGAAGGAGCCGGGGGGGGGGGGGGGTGGTATATATATTTGATGTGAAGATATACGGCGCAGCGGCGTAACAAATTTCTCGACGAGAATGCATTACTGAGACAGTATTTGTTCACATAATATGCCAACATTGAGAGGTTTGAGATAGCATTATGTCAAGCCAACGTATACAGATGTTACAGCACAGAAGTTTTACTTCTAATAAAAATACAAGAGTTATGCCAATAATAACACATAAAGTCGTACAGAGTTGTCATCTATCTAGCCAATGCTGAATATGATTTCCTAACATATTCATAGTTGTTGGCACGATCTATTCGATGGTATAGACTTCTTGAACTGTGTCACGTATTACTGTCTTGTCGAAATCAATCGCAATACAACCTTTAGTTTTGGGGCTACGAATAAATCTGTAATATAGAATTATAAATTGAAAACATTTTTAAATATAATAATGTTGCATTAAATCATACACGTATATTAAAAATAGGCAGTGCTATACAACAACACAAAATAGAACTTACAAAAGACAAAATCAAAGTGTTATTTATATTTGCATGCCAACGAAAAAAGTAATAAGTGAATTTCAAGCTAAACTATACATGTTTTAAATCAACGTTCAAAACACTTCCCCCAATAACTGCATTTAATTAAGCGCAAATATAGGCAAGTGAATCCCAACTCACGAGGCAGCAAATCATACAATGTGAAACAATCACTTAATATATTACGTATATTGCAACATACAAAGTACCTGCAATGAAATAAGTCAGTGCGTTGTTCACTTTAAATAAGTTCGTATTACCACTGACAGTGTTTTGGTTGACCTATTGGCCGGCTTCTGTGGCGCAGTCTCGGTTGAGTGTTGAGCGTGAGTGGTTCCTATTTCGAATCCCGGGTAGGGCTTGGGTGTGATTTATGCTCGTCCGTATGGGTCACCCTTTCATGGGAAACATCACTTCCAATACGAAAACTGCGAGAACACGTCCGGAAATATATATATGCATTTTGTCTTGTACTTTTACAAGTAAAACCATGGATACTAGTACTCACCTGAATACTTGCTTTTTCTTGTAATAAGTAAATTAACCTACTAAGTGGACTTGCAAGATATAGATTTCTAATATTACATTTACTCTTGTATTTCAATTATATCGGTAAATAGCGAATTAAAAAATACAATACGCTATCGAAAATATTTTTATTTGTATCAAAATTGTGATACAAAGATTATCTTTTATATTATAGTCTAAAACAAAAAAGCTACAACTTAAAATCGAACCTGCACCTTCTTGAGCAAATACGTTAGATTAGAATCTGTTTTTCTAGTAATTTGGCAGGTATACAATTGTAACCTGTTAATGTTCTGGTTTTTAATGCTTTTCAAGTAGGATTACATATTTGCACATTTTTTGTTTCATAATTGAGAATTTATTTTCTCTTAATGAACGTTGTGTTTGGAATAAGATTTACTGGCATGAATCATATACAAAAGTTTATTACGGACTGTTAGTTAGTACAAACAATTTTTTTATCATAAAGGCTACAGAAATATTTTTGCAGCGATTACACCGTGCTTCCAAGGCCAGCATCATTTAGACAAACCTCTTTACATGTATCATTACTTTTGTACATGATTCGGGATTCTACAAATAATTCATAAACAGACATGGTAATTAAAAAAATATTTATATGATCTCTAAATGATTTACTATGATTTGCGTGGGCTTTATAATTTGAAGACCTAGGCGTATGCAGACTACAATTTCACATAAACTACCATTAAATACGGCAAAAATGCTTGCACGCAGATTAATTGGGTGCAATTTGTAAAGGAGATGGACCTTACACTGTATAGCTTAATATGCCATAGCGGCGGCATTGTTTAATTTTTATTATTATATTTTTTCTTTTATATAATCTGTGTACAGGCTTTCTTTATACAGCGCGAGAGTCCACTATGAGTAAAAACACCCATTATCGCGACTTTGGCACATCAAGCTATACAACCTTTCTATAGTTTCAAATGAAATGCATTGGCCTAATGTCACTGTTTAGTTATACGTTGTTAAAACGTACGCAAAAACGAATTTACGTGAAATTGAACAGAGTGTTACAAGCTGCGTAGTATTTCCGGTATATCAATTTTTAAGATATGTGGTATTTCTTCACTATCATGGGCAAGTGCAATTTTGTAACATTGGGGATAACTTAGCGTACCTCTGCAGACGTCCTGTGTCCTTCATTGCGTTACATACAACTGAGCCCGCCGTAACTGAAGTTTGTGGAATAGCAGATAGCACGGCCAGACCTGTGCGCGCATCTCTTCCCCCCTTACTCCGCTTACCCTGCTTCTACGCTCGCAGACATGCCTTGACGTCTGCTGGCTACAGTATTTCACTAATTGAAGATTCTTTTGACTTTCTAATCTGACTTGCGGCACGTTCCCGCTAGAATTTAGCACCAACGTGATGCCAGAGTGAGAAGAATTTTGTGGTCCAGACCACGACCATAGAAGACAGGCCTGGACACTAGCATGAAAAGTTGAAGCCCTTATTGACCGAGTTAATTCATGAACCCAGCCGCAGAGCGCTACTACCGAAGTAGTGCTGTTTACATGGCTAGCATAGGGAGGGGAATTGCAATTTTTTCTTAAAATGGGAAAATTACATTCATATCTCTGTGGTGTTATCCCTATACCAGCAATGGCAACAACACTAGTTTGCTTGCAGCGATCTGCGGCTACTGCATGAACTAAATCAGTCAATAAGGGGGTTAATTCACTAACATTGTTAAATAGGTGAGTGTCGAGGCCTGTATTCTACGGCTGTGGTCCAGACCACACGTAGTTTATCAGAGAGATTGGTCTGAAGTAGTATAACGTAGGAGATAGAGTGATGCACCACCAGCGAGGAATCGGAACAACATCCTCGCGCATATTGCGCACCGTGGATGTAACGGAACTGGCCCCTAGATGACTGGCCTAGTCGTTGTGGGATAAGGGATGGCCTGGCCTTAGTATCCCACACGTAATCTCTAGACGGCGAGGAGGAAGGAGAGAGCCGAGGAGGGATGAAGGGACTCCGGAGACTTGCAGCATCTCGGAGGAGCCTTCACGGCTCGCGAGTTGCAAGGAGAAGCGTCTTCGAAGGCAGGAGACCCGTCTCCCCGGAAGTTTAGTAAGAGATGTAGCGCGAGAAATGAAGCTGATCGCGCGCCGCCCTTATCGCCAGCCGCCACGCCTATAAAGCTAACCCCTTACACTCCTTCTCATCCCATCACACCAAACCCTCCCTCCCGCCTTCTCCTCTTCACATTTCTCTCACCCATCGTCTCGCCCTGGCAACGTTGCTCTTGTCACTTTCATCTGCCGGTCCAGTTTCTTGCTTTTGGCCTCGTCCGCCCTGCCTTCGAATGCCGTCAACTCTAGTGGACAACATTTCCTTACAAGTGCATTTCGTATACTTTGCGTTGTTTGGTTCAGAATAAAGATCTTAAACCTCGCTTATATTTTTATTGTCCTGCATCACAGCCTATGCCTAATTTTTAGTGATAAAAATGCTGCGAATTCATATAAGGACAAACAAAACTTGGAAATGCCCCATTTTTCCCCCCTTTGAAATAACATTTCAGTTCATGAGCCATTCTTTCAAAGCTCTAAATAAAAAACAAGCATGCAATAAAACCAAAACCAAATCCCGTGTCAAAGTTTCTGGTGTATTCATGGTCACTTCCAACTTTTCTGAAACCCTGTCAAAGTTCTACTTACACGATATCCCTCTCTACATGTAAACAAACCTTAACCAAGTCCAGAAAATCACAGCCAACTGACAACGCACTGCGTTCCTACGCACTCAGTTTAATAACATTTTACCATGGGTTCTATTTCTTAAATGTTATTCACTTTTGAAATGAACCTTAGAAAAAAGTCACTGCCCCTACCTGCATATATTTTAATGGGGGCACCGAGTGATATTCGCCCAGTAAAGTTGGTAATGATGGATGGAAAGTAGTTCCATATATTAACGTAGAATGAAAAATTGTTAGTTAACCATTTTGATAACTTAAAATATTTCTTTCGTTTTCTGTTTTTTTTTTGTAAGCATCAAAATGTAAAAATGAGCAGATTTGTAAAATATTTATTTTCCTAATAATTTAACATGATTTACTTAACCGACGTATGAATAAAGTGATGAGGCCCATGGCAATGTAATTTCATATGACGCGGAAGAATAGACAACGTTCACAAAAGTATCGTAAGCAGGGTTTTCGAAAGTGCTAATTGTATCGTGGATAACCTATACTAGGCATTACCAACAGAAGTATAAAACACGTGTGATACAAGACGTTTTTAGGAAAGAATGACACACGTCGGCCATGGGGTGATTTATCGACGGCCAAGGGATGATTCTTCGAAGGTTTGAATAAAAAAGTGTGAAGAAAAATGCGAATTGACTATAGTAGTATAGAAATGTCGATTTGAGCGCAACCGCAAAAAAAGTGACTCGAAAAGATGCATTTGGTTAGATCATAGTCTTTAAAAAAAAGTTGCGTTAAACTTAGAGTTTGAGGTGATCTGCAAAAATACACGTAAAAAGTTGTGTTTGGGAGCAGTTGAAAAAAAAAGTGGCTCAAAAAATTTTTAATACGTAAAAAATTAAATATTGTATATAATAAAGATGGATCAGTTGTTACATGTATTAAACGGAACCAAACAATTTAAGAAACTTTCCAAACATTACCAGTTGCAATAGCCTTTTTCATTGCCATGGTCGTCGTATAATTAGACAACAGTTGATTTTTATTTGTGCTCATATCTCTATAAAGTTTTAATGGTTATCTAATCATTAAAACACAATTATCGCTCTGTCTTCGGCAATGTGTTACAACATAGTCTAATTAAAAATTTAGATTCACATCTCCAAATTCGACTTATTAAAGTAGCCGAAACATTGAATTCTTTTTCTAAATCTTTCATTGCACATTCTATAGAAATATTATTCATTTTTATCATATGAAACTTTAATAGTTTAAAACTATTAAAGTTATTGTATATAGAATATGACTACTTCCAAACCAAAAAATATCTATGGTCTCATCTCTAATACCACTGTTCCTTCAGACAAATCAAAGTTAATTAACTTACCTTTTTCATCCTTAATTTCAACTATTATTTCATTAACTTGATTTGTTTGCACTGGAAAAAATGATGGATGAGCTGGTTCGTAATAGATTGTGTCGCCAAATCCAAATGTTTTTCTTGATTTAAAAGTGGTATTTATGTTAGTTTCTCTATGGTTATATTCATCGTGTTTTAATATCATACCATTTACTATATTACAGTGTATATTTATTGTTTCAAATGGAGCAAATTTTGGAATTGTATCGCCATAATGATCCACATTTGCTTTCAGAGTTTTATTTTCTACGAAACCCAAAAGTTTTCGTATTGAACCCCGTTATCCAAGCTGTAATTTAAACGTAAATTTTACTTTCACTCTGTTTATTATTTTATCCAGTCGAAAGATATATAATTTTCTTTCCCATCCATTCAATCTACACTAAATGAAAAAATTGCTTTTATAGTTTTTCAATATCTTTTAAGCTATATTGGCTAACTGGAATATCAATTGCTGATTCCATATCGTTCTGGTGCAAAAAAAATATAGCTTATTTTTTCCCATAGATAATGTTGTGTGTTTGATAAGTAGTATAGAACTAAACTAAAGCCAATGAGTGCCCCTCTATCTCTAAAGGGTAATGTAGTCTTTTCTTCAACACTTATTTGTTATCTGTTAGTTTGAATACTTTACTCATTTATTATATTATTTAATAAAATCTATTGATAAATGAGCAAGAAAAACATGAAACATGTAGACAGGGATATTAAAATAAGAATACCAGACAAGACTATAGACAAAATGTCATGGAGAATTATTACCTAATAATATTAGATGTTTGATAGTGGGTCCTAGTAACTGTGGAAAAACTACACTTATGATAGATAATTTTATATATGCTCAGGGATGGTTGGAATTTGGTACTCTCTGTGTTTTATCAAAAAGTCTGGACCAACAAAAATATATAAATTTAAAGAAAGATATATATGTAGCATCGAAATTATTTAATGAACCAATAGCATACTTCTTTCCATCAAATGAAGAAATGGTTGATGTAAATGAATGTCATATAGAGTCTGTAGTTGTTTTCGATAATATCATAATTGAAAATCAAAATATGGTAAGGAATTACTTTACTCGCAGTAGACACAAAGATATTGATTGTTTCTATTTAGCCCAGACATATTCAAAAGTACCTAAGCAGCTTATAAGAGACAATACCAATTTTCTTTGCATGTTCAGGCAAGATGATATAAATCTTAAACATATTCATAGTGATTTAATGGTGGTGATATGTCGTTTGAGAAATTTCGGGATACTTGTTCAAAATGTTGGAATAATGAATATGGTTTTTTTTTTTTTTACAATATATACGACTTGTAAGTTAAATAATGGTAAGTATCGTAATAAAATTAAAAACTTTTTAATTTCTTAGATTATAAGTAAGTTTTGTTTTTAATCGAATTGTTTCCATTAAAAACCAACATAATCTGATCATTTTAAATGTATTAATATACCATAACTATTTCAATAAACACATTTGTACCTTCGGGTAAATTGTGGGCTTTTGGTATTTTAAAATATATCATATCATCAGGGTATATTTCAAAAGATTTATACATGTCAATTTTGTCCATTGATGGTATAAGTTGATAACATTTTTATATATTTTTTATTATTATTTCAACTATAGTTCCATTTCTCATAAAAAATATTCTATTCGATTATCGAAGTAAAATACTTTTTCTTTTGGACCATATTTCCCAACTAAACGAATAATGTTATTTCAGTTTTTCTGATAGTACTCTAAATTGACTGCATCCAACAGTGCAATGGGTTCTCCCACATGCCTTAGTCTTTTTTGTTCAAAATCTATATTATTATCTACTTCCAAGTAAGATAGGCTCTATCCAATGATCTTTTATTTCTTGTCAGTCTGGCTATAAAGTCGTTGAACTTTGTGTAGGAAACAAAATCATTAGGATTGATCTTCTCAGTAGCTGTATCTGTGTCTGTATGTTCTTAAATTTGATATTCAATCCAAGAGCTCATTACTACATTTCCACATATGTCCATTGATGATTAATAGTGAAATAATTTTTGGAAATTTAAAATTATGTGAAAAGTGATTTAGCACAATTACACACAAATGACTATAAGTTACTTGATAGAAATTTTGAATTCTACCATCGTTACAAAAATACCACTTTCGAGATATATTATTAATTGTCGGGGTGGATTTCCACCAAATGAATCAAAATAATATAAGATTAACAATCCCACATTCATTATCGAGTGGCGTGTTAAGTAGCTCATCGATCATAAATACACCCCGAAAATTTTTAATGTTTAATTTTTTAACAATTTTATCAATGTCAAAGTTACTGAGTGGGGTTACTTTTTTTTTAACATTCTTACCCCACTTAACTTTCTTCAATCCCTTGCCGTAGTCCTCCGTAGCTAAATTATGTATGTGTTGTTCTTCCAATTCTTGGTTTTTATTCTTGGTATTAATTACTGATGTAGCGATAGATGATGCACTAGCAGCTAATGCTCCTAGAACTCCCAATGCTGCGAAAATTAAGGGTAAAGATCTACCCACGTGAACTGTCAGACCATTTCCAGTTTTCATTTCTTTGGACATTTTCTTAAGTTGTGAAACTGAAATTGTAATAGTAATTTCTTTGTCCTCCTTTAGTTTCTTGTTTTTACGTTCCAGTTGGTCTTTCGTAAGGAAATAATCAATATTCAAACACTTCAACTCCTTGTTAGTAACTTGAAATACAATATTTTTTACTTTCTTTATTAAAAGAAATAGTTTTTTCATTTTATTTTAATTCCCCAGCCAAGCTTACACTTAATATGCATCACAGATCCAGTAACGCCAGCCCACAACCTCTCATTGAGATTATCATCTGAACCTAATAATCTTTTGAACGCTTTCTCTTCTAGTTCTTTGTCTACTAAATGTCTTTTAGCTAGATCTTTATGATGATGATAAGCTATATCATGTTCCATTGCAGCCGCATCTAGTGGATTAATGGGTTTATCACCATGCTCAATTCTCTTAGTCTGGTACCTGGACCTAAGTATTGATAACCGGGTGCATGCAATTCGAAAGGTAGTGTATTTATTATATCATTGAGTACCCTTTTTCCATGATGCTCCGACTCCCAAAAAGTATGTGATATTGTGTTCAACACTCATATCAGATATGGTATACCTTTTGGATTATACACAACAAAGTCACTAAACTTGCCATTGAGTATATTCATTATTCCAACTTTTTCATTGTAATAGTTATCATTTCCAGCATTCTCTTCGCAATAAATAATGAGAAGTTAATCAATAAGCATCCTAACATCATCCATCCGAATGTATTCTTTGGGATAGTCTGTATATTTCTTTATATTGTTCCCTTTTTTAGGTGACAGACATTTAATTTTAATCGATTCGTAAATAGGTTTAACAATAATTTTCCATTTATTCCCTTTACTCGATTTTGGCGTTCCCAAGTTTGGATCATTGTTTTGAAAAACTGCATTTGTATCTGCTTGGTTATGACTATAATGTTCATAGTCGGTTGCAGTGTAGTCACTTCCTGTTACTATCTTACTAGTTAGTAATTTCATCAAACCATCAGTTCCAGTGTATATTCGGCCTTTTACAGTAAATTTGTCATTGATGAATCTTACTTTGCTATTACCAATATACAATCTACCTTTATCAGCCTTTAGTCCAAAACCATCGTATTTGCAGTCAATTATGAAATTTGCCACATTCTTATCAATATATGTTGTTTTGTAGTTAGTTAACTGTGAGATATCAGTTTTCAAACACTCCAACGCTCCGTCATAGCGTTCATCGTCATAGTTTTCATCGGTATCGTCAACACATTTAACGTCTTCGTCATAGCATTCATCGTCATCATCAATGTGTTTAACGCTATCGTCATAGCATCCATTGTCATCGCCAATTCGGTTAATGCCATAGTCATATCATTCATCTGTAACTGTTTAACGAAACAATTTTCTTTCAAAAGATGTTTCTCTTGGAGTCTGTGGGTAGCCTAAATTCTTAACAGCAAATGGAACAAGTTCTTTTATTAAGTTCTTATTCTCATTTGTAATGTGTCCAATTTTTTCTCCAAAATCTTCTATCGCATCTATCAATGATTGATCGTGTTTTTTATTCTTATCATATTCATCTTCGCGAAATTTTCTAAAAGTTTTAAACAATTCAATTAGCTGTCTTCTTCTCTGTATATTATTCTCTATATTGTTTACAATTTTTTGTTGTCTAATTTATTATATAAATAAATAAAATGAACAATGATAACTTAAATGTATACTGTCTCAAACAACAACAAAGAAAGAATTAAATGTGTTTGTAGATGTTGTGTTACCAATAACTCATTATTCACTGGTGGGGGTATAAATAACGATATTGTAAATGAAATTCATTAACCAATGAGAAAAAACTTCCCCAGAAGAACTGTTCTATCTTTTGGCATCGATGATCTTTGGCAAGCTGATTTAGTTGAGATGAATTCTGGATCTTTAAAAGGTAAACACAGAATTAACAAAGGGCTTAAATATATGTTAACCACGATAGATGTTTTTTCCAAATATGTATGGGCAATTCCAATCAATCAAATATAAAACTGGTGAAAATGTTATGTTTGCATTTTAAACTATTCTAAATGATCGCAAAACCATGCATTTGCAAACAGACGAAGGGAAAGAAATTTAAAATTTAATCAATGAAGACATTAATGGCCAATAACAACATAACACACTATTCAACATACAGTGAAAAGAAAGGTAGTGTTGTAGAAAGATTTAATAGAACATTGAAGGAGAAAATATGGAAGATATTTACTGTGCAGGGAAACTATAAATGGGTGGCTATATTACCTAAATTAATAAGTGAATACAATAACACTGTTCTCAGTACAATCGGAATGAAACCCACCAATGTAAATACAAGAATTAAAGTTCTATTCTAATCAACATGTATGGAGGAGAAAGAAAAATGGTTAAACCGAAGTTTGCAATAGAAGATAAAGTTCGTATAAGTAAAAGTAAAAATTATGTTTAAAAAAGGATATACACCAAATTGGTCCACTGAAGTATTTGAGTTGTGTGAAATATTGCATACAAACCCCACGACATACAGAATAGAAGATTTAAAAATTGAAATTATTAAAGGTATTTTTAAGAGCCTGAGTTGCTTACGACCAAATATGATAAAGACTACTTTGTGGAAAAAGTTTTGCAAAGAAAATGAAATAAGCTGCTAATTAAATGGTTGGGTTTTGATAGTAGTAATAATTCTTGGGGTGATAAGAAAAGTGTAGTTGTTTGAGGAATTTTTTTTCTATATAATAAATGGATCGACAAAAAATTGAAAGTTTTGAGTGTCAGTCATTTCCATATAACGATCACACAAAAAATAATTTGAATGAATACAACAAACACATTGAGTTTGATATTCCTATTGGTTATACATTTTCACATCTGAATGAAGCTTATGTAAGCCAACAGTATAAGCTAACTAAAAGAGAAACAAATGCAGCTTATGAAAAATTCAACTATTGATCTTCGTGAGAATTTCTTCGCATTCCAGTTCACAAGAATGGAGCTCTATAAACATGTTTGTATAATCGAAAGTATTGACAACCCTGGTATAACTTCAACAATGATGCATACATTGCTAGGTTCGGAATCAGAATCAGCATACTTCCAAATGTTGGGGATAGAACTAGGTAAGTATGTTAGCAGAGATAAGCTTAACGATATTACCTACCCATTAAGCTATTTGTTTGGGTTTATGAGAGATTGTAATGAAATATTTTGGAAGGGTGGGTACAAGAAAGCGGATGGATCTGATGATGATAATATACCAGATGCTGCCAAAATTGTTATTGATAAAATGGAAATTCTGTGGCCAATTGTTAAATACGCTCCTATTTATGGAGACAAAATAAAAGGAAAATTATACAAACACCCAAAATTTCCAATTAGTTTTAACTATTGCCAATGTCTTGAAAAACCAGCACCTACTAATGCAAACTGATTTCAGTTTGATATAAAAGATAAGTTCAATTCAATCCAATTCGATATGCCAGACTTTGTCATTGTTGGTTTTCAGCAAAACAGAAAAGAAGATCCTAGACAGTTTACACATGGTTCAATGTTTAACTCTTGTTTTGTCAAAAATATTTCTATTAAGAATGGGCAGAATGAAGTGTTTCCCAAAAAGAATTAGAATTTAAACATTGATGATAAAATTTTCTATAAGATGGATATTGCTAACACTGATTTTAGAAATTCAAAGACTAAACTAGATACCCCTTATCGTAATAATGAACTGCGCTTCAACGGGTCATTTATTGGGAGAAGACCATTGTATGTTTTTTATTGTTCTTACAGAAATTCACCATTGTAAAAGATCGAACTAATCTGAAACTTACAGCTGATTTTAATAAACCAATATCAGTTACAACTATTTGTAATGTGGTACTAGTAAGCCTAAGAAACCTAATTTATGATGTTTTAAATTGAAAGAATCACCAAAGGCCAATAGTGCGCAAACATGTATGGTTATTAGCTTTTAATTGATGGTTATCCATTAAAAACATTTACTGTTATATAATTTTTCTTTAAAATTATATAATAGTGATATAGGAGTGTTTTTAAATTGGAAGTATCCCATTAAAACATAATAATATTTAAGAAAAATTTAATGTATGGAGATCGTCTCCATTTGCATCACTAGTTTTTGCACTGATAAGAATATCTTAGTATGAGGATGGTAATGTAGCACACTTTTCATTGAACATTGAAAGATCAAATCTGTCAGCTCTGATCAACATGTTTGTAAACTCACTGAATTCATTGTATGTTGTGTTCTTGAAGAAGTATAATAATCCATTGGTGTATCTAAAAGCAGAATCTAACCTAGCTAGTAAGCCCGGAAATTTCTTTGAAATTAAACCGAAAGATTTAGATCTGATTAAGCATTCGTCCAGTTCCATAAAATACATTTCATCGTAAAATACAAAAGTGCGACCAGAGTAGGTGTTTACAACTGCTTTTTTTTTTTTTTTTTTTTTTTTTTTTTGGGATTCTGAGGTATACCCATATCATAAATAACCTTTGGATATGCAGACACGAGTTGCAGACTAAGATATTCAAATATATATATACATTTGACTCGATAAAAATTACTATTTCCCCCGATGGTCACTCATTAATCGATGTAAAGCTTTCAAAATTAGCGAGTAAGAAAAACAGCCAGTTAGTGATAAGCTCTGGTTTACTAACTATTTTATCTACTATGTCATATGTCCAAAAATATATTTTATAAAAAATATACATCACTTGGTTGACTACTAAAAATGTGTTGATGTTTTTAAGTTACACAAATCTACTTCTTTTGTAGGGAATAATATGTTTGGTTTAGGAGATGATAACAAATGCACAGATCTTTTAGGTTTACCATATAGATTCTGCATTGCCAAAATATCATCAGTTTGTAATGTTAGTCGATCTAAGACATAAATTGGGTATATAACAGACTCATAAACATTCGAATGATGTATTCCTAATGCATGGCCTATTTCATGCAATAGCACAACGAAAAGATTTATTTTTCCTTTATATTTGTTGTCATGTTTAACATACCAATCTTCTTCAGCATCAATATGAATTTCAACTGGTGAGTTATCTGATTTCGGAAAAAAAAGCATTACCAAGTATTCTTCCTTTCCCATCTAATTTACTATTACATAAATGCCGAGATTTTTGAAATGCATTGATACTACGTTTGTTTGATATTATTATGTGCGGGTTATTGAGTATCGCATTTAAACATAATGTCAGTATGTTTGACCCAGGTATGAAACACTTCTTGAGTTAGTTGTAGTATGTCATGATTGGCCAACACATAATGCCGTTTTATTTCTTTCGTTGTCCATTTGGTAATAGATGTAGAAAAGCCAAATATACCATCTGGTACCCCACACCTAGGAGTTTTGATTAGTGCTAGTGTTTCTTTACTTATTTCATCAGTAATTGTTATGTAGTGATACTCTTGAAAAAATCGGAGAGCCTTTGAAACTACTGAAGAATTTACGTGTGTAATATCTTTGTCAGATACTTTTAAGTACCCAAAATAATTTAAATATTTTATTGTGGAAAGTGTTTGATTTTTACCTCTGCTGGAGGTTATCAAAATTAAAATGATAATTGTAAAGGTAATCATTTTATTATAATTTAAAAAATATTTCATAGTATCACTCTTTCTTTTCAGTTTTGTAGTGTCGCCATGGTAGTGTATTAATACAATCTTTAAGAATAAATCTATTTTCATCTTCAGAACTTAATGCTTTTTTTCTCATCTTAAACGTATAGAGCTCATGTTTCTTACTTTTAATAAGATTCATACTTTTATACAACACTTTTTTGTACCAAACAAACACTTTTTGTAGTCACCAAAACTAATCTCATATCTGACTACAGTATTTTTCAAACCCTTTGCTCTTTTCTTTACACCACCTTCCACATTTATTGCATACATTTTCGATTTCAATCCAATAAATTCTTCCATTATTTTTCCATTACAATCATTTTTCATTTTGCCAATAATATTTTTGTTAACTAATGGTATACCATATATATTATCTTTTTTATAGTCAGAAGTATCAAAATGATAGACCATTTCTTTCATGTCACTGTAGAAGTCTGATGTTTTTATATAATAGATGTATGAATCAGTATCTTGGTAGAACAGTTCAATATTTTCCCCATACTTTGGTTTCATTATATTTTGGTGAAAATCGTACATTAAGACTTTCGATATATCAAGTATACTCATTCCAACATAAATGGGTTTGTTAAAGCACAGTTTTGTTTTAATAATATGAACTGTAACCAAAGAGTTAGTAAATATAGTTCTGTCTTTAAAGTTTGGTTTAGCCACTAGTTTATCCATTTGGTTATAAATTGTGCACAACCATATATCCACTCTGTTTCTAATATTTTCCATTGTTTTTCCAAAAACCGAATTGTTCATTAATTTGTAGACATCTTTTTCAAAGTCATTTGTAGACTTTGATCCCATATTTGTGTATATATTAATATAGGAAGCCAATCTGATTGACCTAACTCCAGAACTCTATAAATCTTTTTCAACTTCATTCCGAGAGATACATATTGCTTAAGATTTACATAGTGTAATAAATATTTTTCTTTATTATCCAGACTAGTCAAGAGTTTTGGATTTTTTGATACTTCTGGTATTTTATTCCCTGGTGCCAATGGCAAATCTTTGTAGAGATCGTGTAGTTCATGTGAGCATTCCAAATCAACTTCCAATATATAACCTTTTCTAGAATCATCTTGTATTTTTGTTACATCTAAATTTATATTTCTCCACTTAAACCCTCCATAGGGTAAATACTGGCTCATAGCCCATCCATATAACTTATTTGCATCCAGATATGTACGATAGAAGATTTACTTTGTACTATCATAAACATTCATATATTTATTATTTGCTTTAACATATAGCTTACAACATTGTGAAATTCTGCCATGAACACCTTTTTCTATCATCATAATAATGTCGTAATCTGTTCATAATTCTATCTCTTTTTTAGTATGTTTGAGCATAGCATCCCACGCTAACCCTGGGGCTGTGAAATACCATGCTGGATCTAGCTTATATGTTTTGAGACATACATCTCTAACATTTTCCATTATATCAGACAATACCAATACGTCAGATTTGTTATAGTGTTCTGTGTACTCTCTTAGAGATTTTATGTTGAATTTTTCGCACACCTTTCTTGCAAATTCGTAATATTCGTCTGTAATGTCACATTTATTGAGTTTGTTGTAAAATGCATCTTTGGATGGAAGTGATGTCTCACAAAACTTTTCAGTACTATCCATGTAGTCATATGGATACACCTTTTCTTATAACAAAGTCAAGAAGTTCATTGGAAAAATGCTTACATGTTTCTCGGAATTGGCTTCTGGAAAGGTTACTAGAGAGTTTATCGATACTACTTGCCATAAGATTAAATGAGTCACAAAATCTAAGATTTACTCTTATAAATACATGTTTCGTAAAATAAATATATTTATCTTTGGTGTTGGGAATTAGATCAATTTTATTTTCATCGATGCCAAGATCTCTTATGAATAATTGTGTCATAACCAGATAGCTTGTGTATAAACACTGGGATAAAACATGGATTTCTATACGATAAGTTACAATCTATATGTGTGCAGTTCCTCTAAATTTCCCCATAAGATGATCATGATCTCTCACAGAATCACTATTCAAAGACTTTTCACATATATGACAATGGGTAGCTGTATCATAAACAATTTGTTCTTTCTGAGTTGGTGGAAGCATTGGTTTTTCATTTGTATATATATCACCAATAGACTTTGCTTCTACCATTAGCATTTTAACGAATACAGTAGATGCATCAGATCCTTCATAAGTTACTGGTGGTTTATAGTATCCATGTTCGTATTTTACATAGTAACAGAAGCTAATACGCTCGTGTTTTTGATATGATTTCGTGTAGCATTCTTTGGGATTTGGTTGGCAAGTTTCAATTTCAGTCAACAAATATTCAACATCAGCATATATCACAAACAGAACTCTCAAAGAATGATTTTTGTTTTTAAATCTTAATATGTCATTTTTTCCTTTAGATGGTGGTTCAACTCTTAACACCATTGTGATCTCGGCAGTCTTGTTCGTGATCTTTTAGCTTACTTACAGAGTATAAATATTGCAAATATCTATCGCATATATATTTTTTTTGTGACCATTATTTGTTATTTGTGATGCAATAAGTCTCGAAAGACTTTTTATCCAGCAGTAGTGGTCGTTCTTTTCGTCTTTGATATAGAGTAGGTTAATGTGCTTATCCATCTAATTTTTTGTTGTTTTTAATTGACAGATTATATATTTCTTATCACCATCTTTTTCTTCGTATGCGTATACATTAATAGAAATTCCACTTCTTTTTTCAAAGGTTGGTATGCTATCCAATTTCATTGGAAATTCCGAACCCTTAAGTGCATCATCAAACTCATGTGCGTAAGCTATGTATTTATTCACTCTTTGAGGGTCTCTTTGCACTTAATGCAATGCAGATAGAACAGACCACAAAAAACATTTTTGATCATTGTTCTTAACATTAATTACCGCCTGCTTAGCTTTGATTTTTTTTGGGAGGTCAACATAAGAACTGCCTTGAATGGTACATATTAATTTATTCGCACGTCTAGTTTAAATATTCTGTTGAGTACCCTCTGAGATCCCTTTACTTCGAAAGCCCCCATCTCAGCCATGATTTTCGATATGCTGTTGGCGTCATATTCTTCCAGATTAGTCGATTTCAGTATCATTTCGTTCTTTGTTTTAAAGGAGCTTTCTACATATTCAATATTCTCACCAATTCCCCTTTTGTACTCAGTGAAGAGTTTCATGCTCACTTTGAGTGATTTTAAATGTTTATTAATTAGTTCCATGACAGTTTCTTTTACATCGTTAAGGAAATGATTTGGGCCTATGTATGCATTCACATTCTTTACAGCATAAGTCTTGATACTACTTTGAAATGCTGTTTCGATTACTTCTACACTGAATCTGGGCGTGTACTTATGAATTTTACTTATCAAGTGACTTCTTATGAGAGACGGTTTGTACTAGTGATTACAAGTTTCACATTTCACTTTTTTCTCTCGTGTGAACTTCTGTTTTGATATTAAATGTTGTGATATTTTAAAAATTTCCCATACATTTGTTGTTCATGTGATTTATTATGTATTGGTGCAAGTCCTTTGTGCAATCTACTTTTAAGATGACTTCTTATGTGAGATGGTTTGTAAAAGTGATTACAAGTTTCACACTTGACATACTTCTCTTGAGATTTCGTCTTATTTCTTTTCACACAAACATCTTTCTTAAATTTATATTCTTTCCAAACATTACCAGTTGCTTTAGCCTTTTTCATTGCCATTGTTGTCATCATATTAGACATCAGTTGATTTTTATTTGCGCCCATTTATTATATACAAAATTTGATTTTTTACGTATTCAAATTTTACAAGCCACTTTTTTTTGCAACTGCTCCCAAACGCCACTTTTTACGTGTATTTTTGCAGATGCACTCAAACGCAAAGTTGAACGCAACTTTTTGAGTCACTTTTTTTGCGGTTGTGCTCAAACGCAACTTTTAGAGTCACTTTTTTGCAACTGCTCCCAAACGCAACTTTTTGAGCCACTTTTTTTGCGGTTGCGCTCAAACGCAACTTTTTGTGTCACTTTTTGCAGTAGCGTTCGAATCGGCATTTGTATACTACTGACTATAGCTATTCATTACGGCAGCTAGGTAATGGGCCAGTCCTGCCTGTGAACATATAAAATTCTTTTTAGCTGCCACCAATATTGGACAACACCATTTACAATTTTTGAGAAGGAAGAACATAAAGAGTTATGAAGAATACAATTTCTTGTACGTAGACCTATGTAGAAACTGACGATTAACCAAACTCATTTTTTCTGGAATGATTTCTTTGGCTTGGGGGGGTGGGATAACTTCTTTAACGCGTTAAATATAGTCACGGGAAGAAACTCGTCTAGTGCAAAATTTTGGTTCACGAAGTTTGTATAATATATTGGGTGGATTTACCTTTCCGGAGTTTCTATTATAGTTGGTAAATACCTGTGGATTTCTGAACCCACTTAACCGATGTGGTTTTACCAGTCACCCCTGCTAAGGGCTCTCATGCAGCTATATCCCTCTAATTAAACACTGCTGGAAATAAGGCCTGGCCATCAGTGCCGTTTTTTCCACAGACTCAAGGTAAGCAATTCTTACCCTACACATATGAGAAATGTTTGACCATTTATAGTTATCGCCTTAACTTTAAAAACATTTTATTCTAAGTTTCCCGTTTTCGATTCCCGAAACAGAATTTGCGTGTACACGCATAGTGCTGCTATCTAGTATTTATTTTCACAAACGGGAGCGACTAGCGATGATTCAATCTCGCAAGCAACAACACGGGCAGGGTACGCAAGCGTTCTGTTTGCGTCCTCCAGTCTTACATTTTCGCTTGGAAATGAATGAAAGTGTTCGGGAAAACGGGAGTTTTCTTACAACTCGCAATACGCTCTCTAACTAATATTCATTTTAATTATTATTACGTTCATTTCGTTTCCATTTAATAACTAATGTAAGGTATTATAAAACGGAAAATACATGGTGGAGGGTAAGCAACGTTGGAAGACGGGTTTGTTCTCTAGAGGACAACGTTAAGCCTGATACAACCCAATACACATTTACGTTTTGCGTTGTTTTCGGCGAAAATTTTCACTTGCGCGAGCAAATTTCCGCTAGTGTGGGCACTCGGACGCACAGAAAAATTATGTCATGATCGACGCACGCGTTCCGATCGCTGCCAGGTTTTTGACGAACGTCAAAGGGATTTGCATCGCATCGTATTTGAGTGTAGAATTGATGCTAATTTTCGACACACAGATATTGACAGGCGCCATTAGTTTTTCGTGTCTGAATTAGCAGTGCAGGAGAAAGGTGCTGCATTCATTGTTTTGAAACTATTTATTAAAAACGAAGTTACTGATATAACTTCCCTCAATATGGGTGTAATTAATTTTCAAATAATTTATTTAAAGCTGAGTGGGTAACAAGGACTTGACTTCTCTTTGAAAGCAATAACTTTAGAAATGGAATCGTAAACTTATGCAAATGTGGCGAGACAGTTAGGCTATAAATACACACATGCCTTACCTGGGACTTGAACCCAGAAAACCTCGTAATATAAGCTATCGTGCAATCCACTGTATTAAGGAGGTCGGATTAGGATCATCAACTTCGGATTTAATAAGTCTAACATAAAATATTTACCGAGCCATTATTTTGACAATGACAAGGTCATATAAAACATGTGAATTTACATGGCCTACCGCAGCGCTACTTGTGTGAATAATTTGATGAAAATCGGTTGTATGGTCTCTGAGATATGACACAAAAACTTTTTTTTCCTCATTGATGATATCGTACAAAATTGCCACAAAAAGAGGCTCTATATGCAATGATTATGATGTATACTGTCTACATACAAATTTTGGTAGAATTTTGATAAATTGTTAATTATATATGTCAAGTTTACCTAAATGATTCATAAAGCTGTCATTTTGAACATCGTTGCCTGGCCCATTTAAATCATGAAAGTTTACATGGCCTTCTGTAGTATTTATGGTGTGCACAATTTGGTACAAATTTACTCGAAATGTTCCAGTGTAACATTTGATGGGAATCGATTGCTTGGTCCTCGAGACATGGCTAGAAACCTCCATAATTTTCATGTGGCGATCTTCATAAATGGGGGACAAAAAAGTAGTGAAGTAACAAGTTTGATGATAGTATACTGCCACTGTACAAAGTTAAGTTAAAATACATTACATATATATCAGTCGAAAAAAAATTATTTTATAGCCACCATTCTAAAAATAAGTGTATGCTACTTTAAAAAAAGTGCATTTATATTATTATTATTATTATGGCCTATCACAGTACGACATCTTCACCGAATCTCGTAAGAATGGATTGAGTGTTTCCTGAGACACGAGATAAAATCATTATTTTCATTGGTAGGGTATCTTCCAAATGGCAGAGAAATGAGGCTCTGCATGGACAAATTGAATGGTTGCAATAGGTACTTCCTTCACACAAAATTAAGTTGGAATTTGCGTCGTTAATAAAATATACGGAGCTCTAATTTTATAGCGACCATTTTGAAAATAAATGCCTGACCTATATGAAACATGCCAGTTTACACCACCTGTTGGAGAACAATTTGTTTCCAGATTTGGAAGGAACCTGTCAATTGTTTCCCAAGCTATGACAAAAAAATATTTACTAGAATGGCGCTATTTTACAAAAAGGTGGAAAAAAGATGCTCTATGTACACACAGTTGATAGTTGTAATATCTACTGCCAGCACACTAAGTTTAGTTGAAATTGATGACATGGTTTCGACGATATAGCATTCTAAGATAAAATTTCTGTATAACAGCCATTTTGAAAATAAGTGTCTGACATGCTCAAAACATATTACTTAACATCGTCTGCATCAGTACTATTCGTTTGCCAACTTTGGAGGGAATCGGTTAAATATTTACCGAGTTATGACATAATAACTACTTATTCGTATGGAACTATCTTCCAAAATGGCAAAGAAGAGTGGTTATTTGTTGGTTTATATGGTGCTTGTAATAGATATTTCAGTATAAAAAATTTGGTTGAAATTGATTAGATGGTATGGCAGATAGTCTACTAAATAAACTTAAAATGTTTGTATAGCCACCTCTATGAAAATAAATAAGTAATCAAGTTCAATCACTTACGTTTACATGGCCTACCACAGTTTTACTTATATGCTAAATTGGGTTGGGAATTAGTTGAATAGTTTTTGAGATAATATTTATTAATTAAATTGACATCACTATCCAAAATGGCAAACCAACAGCAATATCCATCTCAAAATTTAATACTTACACAATTTTCTACCAGCAAACAGAATTTAGATTAAATAGCTTGAATAGTTCCTGAAATATGACATATCACCCAAATATTTAATTGGCCACCATTCTGAAAGGAAGTGCCCAACGTTGTAGAAAAATATAAAAGTCAGGTGTCCTTACTTAGTACTAAATGTTTACAATTAAGTTTAGTGAAATTCGGTTGAAGCGTTCAAAAATCGAAAAGGAGGACAAATACGCAAAGACGCACACTCCGACACACATACATACACATCTACATACACCCACAGACACACAGACAGGAAAGTGATCTCATAAGCTTTATTTCCTTCGGAAATTAGGCTAAAAAGGCAAAAAGTGAATATTAGCAGACATTAGACAAAGTTCCTATTTCAGAACAAACAAGAAATTACAGCTAACTAGTGAGCCTACTTTATTCTACATGGATGCTAATAAATTGTACTGTAGTTCTCAAAAGAATAGATGGTAGGCAGGCGTTAACGTCTCATTGACAGCAATATCATTAGAGATTAAACTAGAAACATGTGAAATAGTAACAATACAATTAAAATACACGAGTGACTTACCTGGGATTCGCATTCAGAAAAACTCGTAAAATTAATCTAGCTTGCAATCAACTGCATTATGGATGTAGGATTCGAAGCATCAAATTCGGATGTAATCAGTCTGATGTTTAGGATGGTAGGGTTCACTAAACTGAAATATTTACGTTTCCATCATTTTGAAAATAAGTGTGAGCCACTAAAAATGCATAAGTTTACATGGCCCACCATAATACTCCTTGTGAAAAAAATTGGTAGAAATCAGTTGATTGGTACGCGAAATAAAGCATAAAAAAACTTTTTTTCTTAATCGGTGCTATCTTACATTACCTCCTCAAAAATTGTTCTTTATACTGTGTGTCTAATAGATAGCGTGAGAATAAAAACTTTGGTTGAATTTTGTTAAATTATTTAATAGATGTGTCAAACATATCAAAATACACTTACATGACAAAAGTCATGGGAAAGCAGTATGTAACTGAATGACGCATGGCGCCACTGCGACAGAACGACGTTGTACGGCCTAAACTGGTCTCAGTTGTGAACAAGTGGTTGTGTCATTCGGATTAACTGTTCTTTACATGCTCGCGGCCAGGAGTCGTGATTTGTGAGAGTTCGAACGGTGCATGATTGTGGGTGGTAGAAGGATGGCACGTTCAATTTCAGAAGATGTGGAGACATTCAATATTCCTCATTCCACGGTGCCACGTGTGTACAGGCAATATCAAAATCAAGGCATTACGATCCGCCATGGACAACACAGTGGCCGTCCAAAGTTACTTGATGACCGTGACCGGTGAAGGTTGGGTAGAATTGTCCGTGTTAATAGAGCAAAAACACTTGCACAAATCATACACATTCTATGCAGGAGGTGTCAGACGTGTATCTAGCAGATTTGTACAACGTGCATTAGCTTCCAATGGATATGGAAGCAGACGACCCGCCAGAGTGCCCCTGTTAACAGCACGACACCGGTCACAATCAATGCCTCACTTGGTCTCGTGAGGTTGCTGATTGGACCCTGGAGGACTAGAAACATGTGGCCTGGTCCGATGAGTCGCAATACAGGTTGTTTCGGGCTGATGGCAGGGTTCGGGGATGGTGCAAACGCAATGAGGCCATGGATCCCAATTGTCAACAAGGCACCATGAAGGCTGGTGGTGTTTCTTTACTGATGTCGGATGTGTTCACATGGCATGAATTGGGTCCACTTGTCCATGTACCCACAAAACTCAATGGTAACTGCTACAAAACTGTCCTTGGTGACCATTTGCAGCTGTTCATGGACTTCAGTTTTCCTGACAACGATGGGATGTTCCAACAGGATAATGTCCCGTTTCATTGGGCTGCGGATGTCCAGGACTGGTTCGAAGAGCATCCTGAAGAGTTCCAGCGAATGGAGTGGCCAGTATGTGCCCCCGGCATGAACCCAATCGAGCATTTACAGAACGTGGTGGAGAGAGCCATTCGCACCCAAGATCATACACCTATAAATACCACGGAACTTTAGGCAGCTATTCAGACAGCATGGCTTAATATCTATCCAGAGGTCTTCCATCCACTTGTGAAGTCCATGCAACATCGAGTTACGGCACATGTTCGGGCTGGAGGGGCCCTACACGTTATTAGACGGGTAATCATGACTTTTTTCGTGTCAGTGTATTATATGGCCGCCATTTTGAAATCAGTAACTGACCCCACTAAAAGCTTGCATATTTACAATACCATCTGTAGGTGTGCAAAATGTTGTGAAAATTTGTTGAATTATTCTGAAACAATGGAAAATTGTACATTTTTCTCACCTAATACTACTTGTAAAAAATCCGGCAATAGAGGATCTATATGCATAAATGTAGCTTCTAATAAATACTGTTTGCATACAAAATTAGCTTGAATTTTGTTGAAACCTTTTGTAGATATAACAAATTAATCTAAATTATTAATATAAACCCCATTAAAACATGCTTACCTCATATAACACATGTTAATTTACATACCCTACTGTAGCAACATTTGGGTGAAATTTTGGAATGAATAGGTAGATTGATCCTCGAGATATGGCATAAAACCTCCATTGTTCATGTGACAATCTACATAAATGGAAGACAAAATGTTATGTTACAGCACGTTCCATGATTGTAATAGATACGATATACAAAGATACGGTATAAAAACGGTTTTATTTCATGTGGGGCTATCTTACAAATGGTGGTGCAATGAGGCTTCGCATAGCCAATATTTATGTATATAATTTATACTGTCAGCATACAGAGTGGAGTCATCCAGCCGGATTGAGCTAATTCCGACTGATTGAGCAAGTGCGCACTTTCGGTGTGCGAAATTGTGAAAAAAACATGGTTATTCTGCGAAATTTTGGTAGTTTTGCAGGTATTTATGATGACTTTAGCCGCTTTCTGTTCGAAAAACAGTGCTTTTGGTGCGAAATGATGATAACAAAGTTGGTGGGGGCGGCGCCCCGGCTCCCAAGCCCCAAGTCCCTGTCCAAGAACCATCTTTTTTATACTACTGTTGTAACGATATAGAGTATTATCTTGTGTATGAATCTATTTGGCATTGAATGCAAGAGATACTTGGTTATTTCAGGCAGAATTTTACGCCATTCTTGCAAGAGTACCTGATTTTTGTGTAGTCGAACGAGCGGGTTCGAATAAACCGAGTCTCTCACTCTTTGCAGTCCATGAAAATGTGCTGTGGGGAACTATGAGTCTCGCATGTTGACTTCAACTTTTGGACGAGCTACGCTCGAAAGAATGAGCTAGTCCCGTTCAGCGCCAAAGTAACGGGCGATTTAAATTGTGACCTTGTACATGCTCTAAACGGTATTCACAATAAAGCGACGTGACGCGTCGCGTCGAGCATCATCCAATCAGAGCCTTGACGCCAGCGTCGAGCGTCGAGGACTTTGCACGAGCGACGAACATTGGTTTTGACGCTCGTGGCCAACGTCGGGGAATAAGAAGAATAACATTTATGTACTTTATAATGAATAAACTGGCGAGAAGCTGACATAAAGAACAATGAAAATACACATAACAAACGGTTTGAAGAAATACTAATTCGAGTAGACATTAATAACAATTTTACCTACCTTTAGGAAAACAAAAGTATGTTTTCTTTTCCGATGCCTCAAAAGTCGTTCATGTTCTACATCATTTCGAATTTTAATAAAATATTGTTACTAAAGAAAAGTGTATATCACTACATATTTACAATTTTATTGACTAAATGGCAAACAAATACACTGTATTTCGTTGGCATTTAGCATTTAATTGCAAGCTTCCTTGCAGTATAACAGATGGCAGCACGGTCTGTGTCGCCAGTGGCCGGCGTCAGAACATCCCTCTATTGTGAAGACTCAAATATCGTTCGTCGCTAGCGGCGAGCGTCGCGACGCGATGCGCCGCATCGCGACGCTCTATTTTGAATACCGCTTTGAGACGCCTACACAATTGAACACTTTAACATTTGACTTTGCCGTTTGACTTTACGTTTGCTTTCCGACATGTTGTTTCTTATGGAGCTTGGCACACTGGAACTGTCAAAGGTAAATTCAAGTACCCTTAACTTTAAGATTTCGAAAAGTTGAAATTTAAAGTCAAAGTAAAGCAGCCATTTTGCCGATAATTTAACAGAGGTTATGTGGAAAGTGCGTTATTTTATTGTAGGGCGATTTTATTCTCGGTATATTAAACAAAGCTCGTCTTAAATAAAATAAATGGCAAACAAATATAATGTGGAGAGGAAATATATGAATTGTTATATTTTAATACAGTAAACAATATAGTTTTTTGTTTTGAAATATAAATTTGTTTTAATATAAATTTTAAGCCTATTTTTAAAAAAGGTACGTAAAATGCATTCCTGGACAGTATCATAATTAATTACATAACATGATGTACATTATTACGAAGCTCGCAGAACCGTTGTTCAATTGTCTGAATTCTAACTTTACAATTGTATTGTGTATTGGTGGTTTGGTCAGAGGAAAGGAAACGTAGTCACATGCTAAAGTTTACTATTGTGTAAGGAGCTTTAGGAGCGCGGCGTGCAGCTGTTCCCCGGCACAGCCAGCTGGGAACTCCCACAGGCCGTAGCATGCTACACACGCGTGGCGAATGCAGCTGGCTGAATCACGCACCGCTGCACGTGCGCACACGACGTGCACGGCAGCTCTTTGTCTGCCACTGCGCTACGTCCTCGCCGTTGTTACCGTACCACCAGACGCACTGTGTGAAACGAGGGCTGTGTCCAGATCCAGTACGTACCTTTTGACGTGAATACGTCTTTAAATCTGCGGCCATAGTGGGAGGCAACCCAGAAAATCCGATGACAACAAAATCGGCGGATACAGTTTGGCAATGCAGCTCCGAATCTATCGTCTACATTCAAAATTCAATTACACCACGCGATTGCCAAAGGATCAAAGAATATGTTACGCTGAGCGAGGACTGCGAAGCATCCCGCGTGACTATAGAGAAAAAAAAAAGGGGGGGGGGGGAATTTTTGCACCATAATTTTGAGCTCGTTTCGCCGCGTCTCATAACTTCCGCGTAGTATAACTTTTGACTAGGAGAAGGTACGACGCTCGTTTAAGTTTCAATCGACAACTCTCATGAAGATCAATCGATTGCGTGTATAAAAACAATTGTGTGGCGTTGTTATGGCGAAATTGTATGAGTTTAATATAAAAAATTAAGAACACTTAGCACCATTTTGGCCTATGCTCGTCAAAAAGTCAAGTCGAAATTCAGAGATCGTATACAGTTTGAAAGAGCATCTCAAAAGCAATCCAGTGATAACCATAAAACCCCATATGATAGAGTGAATCGGTGCTGGGAATGTTAAAAAAAATCAAGGTGTCCCCAACATAGCTAAACCCAATTTTTTTTTACGATGTCGTTCACTTCTAATGTCATTTCACACTAGGTCTTGAAAGTAACAAGAAAAATATGTATTTCCTTGACCATGGACCCATGTCTTGATGTCTCCAAGGGACCTATTATTCGATGAAGCAGTTAAGCTTAGAATTGATTTAAACAGTTATGTGTGAACGCTTAGTACGCTATGGTCGTCTTCCGCTTCATGCATGTGCGTGTTTCATTTTAAGCACTTATGCATTGCACCGAATAAAAATCGGCCTAAAGGAGGTTAGCCAAAATACAAGTGCCTACCTCTGCATGTATTTTAACAGGCACACTGACTTATATGCGTCCAGGGAAGTTGTTAATAACGGAGGGAAAGTAGTTCCACGTCTTAACGTTGAATCAGAAGTGTACGATTACTGAAATTATTTTTTTTTCTTTCTGTTCTTTAAAAAATATACGTGTAAGAAAAAGAAAATTTATTAAGTAGCCTATTAACTTTTCTACTAATTTCACAGTTTTTCTTGACTGGCGCATGAATAAAGTGATCAAGTCCATGGCGATGTTAATTAACAAATGGAGAAAGGATACACAATGTACATAATATGTACAAGTAGATCTTCACGATGGCGTTCAAAAATGCTCATTTAATCGTGAGCAGCCCATACTTATGTTCTGTAGAATTTTACTCTAAGCCAAAATAATTTTTCTTTGTGATAGTAGAAAGCGTTTTCTGCAAACAGTGAAAGGTTATAAAAACTGTCAAATGAAAATGTTCAAATATTAGAGCAGCGAAGACCACTTGAGTGTTCGATAAGTTTGTGTGTCGTGCCCCCTTTGGCTGAATTGATATTCTAGGGTGCCCTTTCTGTGAATTTGGATAACAGAAAAGTGACGTCACGCACTTGATGCACTTTCTTGGGGCACGAAACCAGGCAAGGGCCCTTAGCTGGTAAATTTGGACACAGCTGAGATTTCTTTCCCTCGGTTTGGCGCATCACTTCATATCGAAAGTCGTATACTTCGCCGCAATCTTCAGCATTAGCGTCCCGAGGTCTCGAGAAAAAACGCTTTATGTGCTTATGTATCGTTGTTGTGAACTATTGCTGGGAGTATGTCCAATTCTGCGTTGGCTTGCTAAAATAATCTTCAGATGCCGCCATAATTAACTTAGGCGTGTTTCTCGTAAACATGCATTTTGGCTGGTATCAATTAAGTGAGTTAAGAGATTTGATCGGCTCTTAACATCAAGGTCTTCAGAGCCGATGCGGGTAAAGCGAGGTGAGAATGGAACAGCGGCGAAATGCAGGGGCAGGAGAAACGGGAGATACCTGAGAAAACCCGCCGACCAGCGGCATCGTCCGGCACGATTCCCACATGCGAATATTGGGGGGGGGGGAGAACCCCGACGGGAATCGAACCCGGTTCGCCTTGGTAGAAGGCTAGTAGTCTAACCACTACACTACCGCGGCCCCAATATCAATTATCAGTTAAGGTCATGCTGTTTATTGTTAAATATAGGAACACTACACTATGCAAAGTTAGGTTTATTTACATCTTTTCCCTATGTCTAAATCAAGACACGGAAATTGTTACGTTTCCAGTGCAGTAATACTCGTAGAAAGTAACACGGTCTTAGTGTTCTAGGATTTAACACAGAAGAGTTTAAATCAATTGCAACCTTATATTGAGCAATCAAGACACGTTTGTTTAAGGTTATGGAAATAAGAATGTTTTTCTTGCGACAATTGAAAACTGTGGTGAAACGACATTAGAAGTGAACAACAGGACAAAATGCCGTAACCAAACGTGAGAATCAGCAGAAATAATAGGCCCTATATTAGAGAAAACCTATTATGTCAAACAATTCTGAGGGAGTGGGGTATATGAGAGATATTTTTCAACTTACATCACGGGAAAAATTACATAAAAATATACATGAAAGATAATTAATTACGAAGAGGTAGCTTTAGCGGAGCAAAAGTAGGCACAGAGTCAATAAACCCCGAATAAATATTTACAAGGGATATCAAGAGGTTGTGGGCGACTCACTGCCAGCCAGGAAATAAAGGTCAGAAGTTTAAGTGCCAGCCGGGCCTGGAAATATACATATATGTCTTCTTGGAAACAGCTGAATGGGCAGCTTAGTTGGGAAAAGAGTACACTAGTACCGGCAAGAATACAGATGGCAGAGCTAGAGTCACAATGAGTGTGCACTATAAGCAGAATGGTTGTATAATGCCACTGAATTTAAACATGTCTGTAAAATGGACGAAACCATTGCAAAATTCTCTGTATTTCGAAGCTGCGGTACTGATATGACGACATACAGCCAAACATGAATCTTAGACAAGATATGATTGTCTCTCGTTCTCTTTGTGGAAAACCAAACACCATCCGCCCTCGACCTTGTCAGCCTAAAGTGACGTATACAGTATGTTTTAGAAACAGAAGGAGCTATGGTTTGCTATAGCTACTTGTATGGCCGCACAAGTGCGCCACGAGCCCACGAAAGTGACAAGAGAATTCCTTTTTTTCGAGCGAGAAGAATGGTTTATAAAAAGCGGGAAATGTAGCTAACATTCATGACATATGCTTTTCAGTTAATTGTGAACTTTAGAAATGCTTGGTTAGGATCTATGTTTTTCTTCATATTTTCACCATTCTTCCGCAAATTAAGTTAACATTTCCATGGCTCTGACCACTTTATTCATGCTTTTACGATGAAGTGGACAGGCCTTACCTCGACGGTCCGCCTGAACGCGCCATCTCACTTGAGCATAATTCAGGACAGCCTGTTGCCGCAATCGGGGCTCGCATTGCCAAACCCCGGTAAGAAGGAATCCCCTCTACCAGCCAGGGAATAAGACCAGTCTGTGTTATGCCACACCGATATGAGGGCAATGTAGAGTGGCGGCAAGATGTCTTTCTCCATGTGACGTCGGCCGAGTTGGACGTCCCAAGAAGCCTGTTGTGCCGAACGCCGTAACCCACCATACTTCAACAGCCTCCGGGTACTACTCAAGGTGAGACTAATACAGTACAATAACATGGCTCTTTATGTAGTTACAATAACAATTAGCCCTCGACCTTTCAGTATTTCGTGTAATGTCATGATGTTCAATATTATATACCCAGATAGTAAGCTATAGCTCTTAATGTTCATTTACCCCACTTTCCTCTACCATCATGAGTTACCCACTAAGTTAAATCTTTACAAGAGATCCTCCCCCAACTTGAACAACAAGTAGCTACTCAACAACAGCTTTTAGTAAAATAAAACAATGCGGTACCAAAGTAAAACCCCGGGACTGTTAGGGACGCAAATTTGTTACTATTATTAAAATCCATAGTATGTAAAGTATAAAAGAAGAATGAAAACTTCATTGGCCATAAAATTAAAAATTACACTTGCAATGCGTAAAGTGTTTAGAACTATTTTTATTCATTCGTTGCCAATGCATCTAATGGCAGTGTGTGATACAGTATTTTTTTTTTTTTTTTTAAGGGTTATGTTAACAAGTTCTCACTTGACCGCGAACAGTCTAGGATCAACACAAATGCAACGAGAGGTGGCTTGCGCCAAGCATGGCCGGATCGCCTAGCCGATGGATACCACTGTTCTCCACGACCAGCTGGAGCTGGAGTACGGTGGGAAGGGGGGAGGGATATAAATTGAGGACAGAGGAGAAAAACGATGGACACCAAGAACACACCCTCACCACAGAAGCATCCAAAACATTGTATATGCTTTCCCCTTTAACTAATGTTTACTTCTGAAAGCCTGCCCCTAATGCTCTTACAGCAAACTGTGTATCACTCCACTGATTGAACACAGTGATTGATTTCCCTGCTGTGTTCGTCTGTCTCTCAGAGGATGCTGTCAAGCTTCTTTAATCACATATATGTTACTATTACAACAGTTTGTACTGTAATATATAACCTTAAATAAACCTATCATAATTTTAACTGAATTAGTTGATCGGCCACATACATACTATTCTGACATAATTGCTAATTTTACTGTAAGTATTGAAGTAATAAGGTAAATTAAAATATATGTACTCGAGAATAATTTTTTGGGAGGCTTTAGGTAAAAGTACTTAATAACCATAAATTAGTCGTAATAGCTTAAACTACGCATGTTGGTTAAGGCTCGGAGGGAAAACCGTTTCCGAACACAGAACGACAACACAGCTCCAGCACTGTGTTACGTGCAGCAACAGGCATACTAGACTGATTGCCGTAGCACAAACATATAGCGAAGAAGTGGAACGAAGTCTTAGCGCTTCTAAACAAACCCCACCAGGCAGGCCGAGTGCACCAGATATTAAGGGCTGGAAACGCGGCGAACGAGGTCTTTGTCGTAGCGACACTGCACCAGCAAGACGTCCAGAGATGGGGATGTGCGGCCCGCTGACATTCGTCTAGTCTTCAGCCTACAGCATCATGGACAAGGTGAATCCGGATCATAGCAAACTAGTCAGAGTGGCCTTTTATATAAACAAGTAATTTAATAACGAATCCCATTAATATCTGACACAATGTAACCAAGTAAGCTTAACGAGAGCTCCTCTGATTTAACGAATAACTAACATTCTGTAACGAGTTGTAAAACATATTGTAACGAGATGTAATTTGATATTGATTATAATACAAAGACGATAGTGAATATATTTGAGGTCACCTATGAGTACTCCTAACCCCAACATGTACGTTTAATATATAATATAACTAATCCACATTAATGTCAAACGATTTTAAAAACGTAACCACAAGAACAAGTTGACTTACGGAGCTAATAAATTATTTTGATATTAAATATACCTGCAAGAACATAATAATATTACCGAACTTAATTTATTTAAAAAAAAAATGCATCTATTTCATTTTAAAGAGTCCTGCATAACTAGGAAACATTAACAGTTAATGAGTAATACGGTCAAGTTTTATTGAAATTATAGTTTGAGTTGTTTTAAATGTTTTATCATATTCAAACTTCCAATGCATTTCTAATACATAAATGCATTTATTTTTGCACACAACTACACGCTACATCACCCATAGTTTTTGCATAAACAGCTACATATACACGGTTTTATGTTTTTGAATGTCCGCTATTTTGCTGTAGCTCGTGGACACGGGTCAGTATAGTACAAACATTTCTTGAGGTCTGTTACAAACATGGCCCTTGTAGTTTTATAAGAAACATCCTAGTACTTTTACAAGCATTAGTAAATTTACAAACAATTTCTCAGTAAAAATTACAAATTTTTTTACAGTGTAGAAATGCAGCACTGTCATGCATATCATGTGTATCATGGCAGTGACAGAAGAATACTTAATCGACGCACAAGCTTTCATCGAACTGCCCGTAACAACGTGAAGTTTCTAAACATTACTGGTGAAAATACTGTAACAAAGTTCAATGAACGTGTTCATCCTAGTTTCGTATGCATACAAACAGAAGCCTGTGTTTTAATATAAATGAGTGTAAAAAGGACGTCCACAGATATGTTGGAGAGCTCCAAAATTGTTGTTCTGTGATGTCTTGATAGTACCGTTTCTACCTCGTTCGTAGTGGGTTTTGCTCTTGCGAAAGTTATCAAAGTCCGCATAAAAAGTTACATTTGAAACACTCAACTAAGAAATGAAGTACCAGATATGCGGAAGACTTCTGTAACTCAATCACAGAAATCTTTACTGGAATTGCAGTAAAAGGAGTCGGAACCATCGAGAGCAATGATATTCGTTCTGCGGTTGGGCTGCGTGTTTCAGCCTGTTGCAGAACGACGACAGTACTGTTACGCTGCAGAATACTTTCTTAAGCAGGTTTCACACGATGCAAGATGAGTGCCAAACGCGCGAGATGCCGACCTTGCACGAGAATTTCTTGCACAAGTTTGTGTGCAAGGTACATGAGGAGATAGAACCGGTCCTATTTTCTCCTGCAAGGCGATGCAAGTTGCGATCCTATTGATCCTCGTATGCTGGCCATGTGACCTGTTGTAACATCAATCATAGAGTAAAAAAAATCATAATCTGGGGTGTGCGAAGAGGAATACAGGGAAATAAGACATTGCTGGGAAATAACTTTAAACGTAAATTGGAGTTCAAACAGTTTGCTGACAATAAAATTAAAACAAATACCTTGTTGAATCGTATTATAAAGGACTTTTAACGTCCCCCGGTTTTATGCTTGAAAGCTTAGCATGGGACGGCTTACAATCTAACTTATAACCAAACTTAAATAACACTCATGTCTTGTCCGGGTTTCGAACCCAGAGCTACGGGAGGTCGGCACCTTGAAGTAAGCAACTTCATATTTTATATTATAATATCATAGCTGTTTAGTACTATCAACCAATTTTCATGCTATACATTATTCATCTTACTTATCTGCGGGTGAACTCGTTTCGCACGAAATTTAGTTGGCATTCTCGTGTGAAGCCTACTTGAGTCTGCAGTGTCTTGGCAAGTGGAGGCGCACAGGGGACCGCTATTGCCAAAATTATATTTTTGGTACTAAAATTATACACTATGCTCTTTTACAGATCGCATAATACTATGCCCGAAAATTTCAAGCTCAGATTTCTGCATCATAATCTATCTCAATTATATCAGTTACCCGCTCGAGTGAAAGATATGTCTTACATTATGAGTGGAATGTATCCCAGCGTTTTTCGTGAAATAGTTGTTTGCGCGAATACGCGTATCTCGGTAAATAAATGTTCTGCAAAAACAACTTTTTCTCAGAAAAGATAAAAAGCAATTAGCAATGCCCCTATTTTTTTACTCACATTTTTAAAGCTTATCTATGCAGTTTCCTTAAGCGGCAAGAGAAAAGTGTACAAAATACGGGTGTAATTTAATCTGTGGGCTTTCATCGCGTGTAATTAAAACCCTTATGTTACAGATCTACGTTGCACAGTAGAGCGTCACGTTGGATACACTGCACGTCTTGCGCGTAGGAGCGATGAGGCGCTAGGCGTGCGTGTAACTGTCGCCCATATCGCTTCCTCGCTTCTTGACCTTGAACCTTAACTTGTATATATTTGTAAATTATGTTAATGCTAAAACGTTTCAAATATACTCCACAAAATATTTCACAGCTTCCAGTTGCATATTTCTTCTATGTCTTTTACTGTCAAAAATTGGCTGTTGTTAGGAAAATAAACTTTCATGTTTTATCTTCCATTGCTGTCCCTTGATTTTCGTTGTTAAATACTCTTATTATGTAGAAGGTGCTGCGTAATTTATTCGATATATGTCTCCAATACGGGCAAATACGTATGAGAGAAGTAGACCGATACCCATTGTGTTGGTGAAAATATTTGGGCTGCTCTTAACAGCGAGATCTTCAGAGCCGATGAGGGCAATTGGGGTGAGTATGGAGTGGCCCAGGAGTGGGGAGGCGGGGGAAGCGGGAGATCCCCGAGAGGGCCCACCACATGAAGGGGTCCGATGACCCTGCCGGGGATTGAGCCCGGATCGACTTGGTGGGAGGCGGGTGAGCTAACCACTCGGCCACCGCGGCCCCCATTGTGTAGATGTTATTAAACACATGACATTGGCAGATGTAAGTTTCGGTCCGCTGCCTAGTGCAAGTAGAAATGTCCTCCGTGTAACGCCATGCAAAACTCAGGGAAGACGTTCTCTCTACAGTTTGAGGACTATTTTTCATCAATAAAATGGAAGGCCGCCCGCTCAGAATTAAAGAGGAAGGCCCCATTTCCAAGCGGTCTTCCCCGTAGAGCCATAATGGCAACCTTTCATTCGATACGCGCGCACAGTTGGGACTTATTACTCCTCCTCACGCACACTCTCGCCCAAAGTAGACCTCTTAAGGTTTACGTTTTTAAATTGCCTTTTCATCTCTTTGATAGCGAGCAACAGACGGGAACGCAATGCACATTCCTTCAACCACTACAGGATAAAGTATCCAAGAAAAACTGAATTCTTTTAAAGAGTGTGTAAAGTTATGAAGTGTTTAATTACTTTTATTTAAATGCAAGAAAAAAATACTCTTCACGGTAAAATGAGCACTTTTGAAAGCCCTGTTAAAGATCTACTCGAATGCACGTTGTGTATTCTTCAGTCTTATGAAAAATTAATTATCATTTCCATCGGCTTCATAACTTTATTAATGCGTCGGTCAATTAAAACGTTGAAATTATTAGGAAAGTAAATATACAAATCTATTTCGATGCATCTAAAGAACAGAAAGCGAAAGTAATAATTTAAGTTATCACAAATGGTTAGCTAACACTTTTTTATTTGACGTTAAGATATGGAACTATTTTCCATTCATCGTCGTTACCAACTTTGCTGGGAAAATGTCACTCACTGCATCAATTAAATTATATTTATTCAGGGGCAGTGACGTATTTGTAAGACTGATCTTTAAAGTGCTCACTTTATCGTGAACAGCCTTTATTCAGGAATAAACTGTTCACAGAACAATCGTCGTAAGGTTGAAGTGTTTCTTACAATCTTATAACTTTCCAATAAACAGGTAACTGGATGGCTTATTTTATAATGCAGCTGGTTCTCTTTAAGTGAGCATTTCCGTAATTGAACATAAAAAAAATAAATCCCTAACGTGTAACATTAGTTTTAACGTTATAATCACAGAATTGAGTGATTAAAACAAATTTGGCAGAAAATGAGTATTATTTCTGTTACTTGAAATTTAACTTTTAGATTGGAGGCCTATGAATAAGGTTTCTATATATTAATTCTCATTGTAATAATGGCCAGGGTAAAAAAATTATTTAGGGCCTACATGAATGTGGAGTGTCTTAATAATTATACATTTAAGTTATAATATTTCGACGAATGCGTACTAGTCGCCAAAACCACAATAGTACTTATGTTTCTTTATGGAGAAGAGAGAATATTTAAAGAGCTGCAAGAAGACGGGTGCCAGGCGATGGTTTCCCCACGGCGTTTTGCCTAATGAAGTTTTGCCTAAAGGCGAATTGCCTAATGGCGTTTTGCCTCATGGTGTTTTACCTAACAGCGTTTTCTCTAAAATGTTACTTTCATTAAAAAACGGCGTTTTGCCTAACGGTGTTTTACCTAACGGCGTTTTGCCTAATGGCGTCCTGCCTAAAATATGAAAACTGCATTTCACCTAACGGTGTTTTACCTAACGGCGTTTTGCCTAATGGCGTTCTGCCTAAAATATGAAAACTGCATTTCACCTAACGGCGTTTTGCCTAACGGCGTTATACCTAACGGCGTTTTAGCTAAGTATGTTTCTTCTTGATTATAAGATTCGTCATAAAATGAAACTAATGAGCTCTATAATAATGCATGTTATATCATAGATAAAAGTATATTCATACAAAAATAACATTTCGACTCATGAGAATTCTGAAGTATATAACTTTCTTACTTCTGGCAGAGAGCATTCTCAAGTATTATAGTTATAAAAGTAAATTCTAGAGGTCGTAGAGGTGGTTTCAAACGGGCTTTCTACTGCTCCCTCAAATGGTTACAAAATCTTCCACGTGAGGTCGTAAGCAGCTTGAATTTGAACTTTCGTGCCGTCTCTAATGGTAAAATTTCTAGCTATATTTCTCTTCAGTAAATTCTGAATAATTCTATGTTTTAATCTAGTTATTTTCTCCATTGTTTAAAAACTGACTCCCTTTTGATAATTTCTGCTGTAATGAGTAATTGTACTTATATTTACAGGGAAAAAGGTGTTTAATACGCTAATGCAAATTAGCTGTTATAATGTTGAATTATTGTCATTTAATATGTTTGAAAGTAAACTACGTAGCACAAGTTGCGCTCATTCGTAGAAAATTAATTCCTTAAATCGGACTTCGGATTTATTATGTTATGACATTTTCAAACTATAAGCAGAAAGCAAGAATGCCAAATTTAGTTACTGTATATTATATAAATCTTAATCTATTTTGTTTTTCAAAAAAATTATTTTTGGTATGACAGTTCTTTGAATGTTATTTTTTTTCCAAAATACTTTAAATTCACGTAGTTAGACGTAGAAGCACGCGAATGCTCCGTATGTCCTAATTAGTTCATATTAGTTAGCGCGAATTCCAAACAAAGTATTGGATGACTGCTCTTTCTTGATTTTCCTGCAAGCATCTGTTGTTCTCATTCCACAGTACAACTATTTTTGGATTATCATAATAAGTTCGTTTGTTTCCACATGAATCTGCAAGTAAGGAAACAAATCCTTGAAAAGAGAGGAGCGACAGTCACACTGCAAGATCTCTAACGTCAAGGCAATATTGTTTTACTTGTTAGCTGCGTCATTTATTTATATTATGGTGCCTTATATAGAGAACATTTTGGGGTAGGTGACTTCATGTTAAAAACGTCTGCTAATAAATTTTTAAACGTTTAAGTAACTTAATTTTTGGTTACATTTTCTGAATATATCATTGGAAAATATCGGCAGTAAGTGGTGGAAGGAACCCGTATCTTCATACAATTAAACATTCTAGTATGATATTATGTAGTTTTGATATTTTAAGTTTAAAGGTCTCTGCGTAGTACTTAATTCCCTTAAAAACTCATTTTCATGCCTGTGCCGTAAAAGTGAATCAACATTTCTGAATTACTTATTACGTAAATTATTTTTGATTTTTAATAAATGACTGGCGAATAGTGCATTATAATACAATACAGGGTTTACACTTTAACTATTCTCTTTCAATAAAAATGTTGAGTTTGCAGAGATTTAAGTTTCGGGTTTAAGCTCAGTATATCAAACTGGTGAGGTTTTAGTATGTGTTATGAAAAATAATTTTGACAATCCACATCAAATGAGTTCCTAATTTGAGTTTTTTTTCCTTCTATTGCGTGCTGATGTGTGAAAAAGTAACTGCCAAAGATACTGTTGTACGCCTGTTACACTATACAGGTAACTTTATTACAGCCTTTGAACTACATACTTATTGCTCTTGGTATTTAGACTAATACAGGAAACTGGAACAGATAAGAAATTTTAAACGTTTCTATACATGGATATTACAGTTGTATTAAAGTGTGTTATTAATAATGCGTATGTTCATCAAATTCTATAGCCGTGGTAAATGTAGATTGACAATTATTTGTCGTATATTTTCACCAGTGTCGTCTGGTGTCTCACTTGTGCTTCAATTAACATTGTGTTGGTTTGTTTCCTGGTTGGTACATCCGCTAATTAATCGTTCTTCCGAAGATAACGTCGCAAAATTTTTATTTCGGTGTCCAGTCTTTTGAATATGAATGGTCACCATACATCACCTTTAAGATTATTATTTCTTGATATTTAGGGCAAAGAAACACAAGCACAATTTGTGACTAAGCACCATCCACCAACGAGCATACATTTATAAATCTTGAAGTACTACATTTTAGTTCAAATGAATGTGACTTTAATATCAGTGCTAAATCCCAGATGATTATTTCACCGCTGCATTCATAATAAACAACGTAATCATACATGTTTGTCTGGTTTAAATGTGCTAGATGTGAGAGTTATTTTTAGTACCTCCATAGTAGTTACGTAATACTGACATCCCTGTGTCACATAACACCACGGGCCATCGCGTCGCACCGTACAGTATTATAGCGCAAACAGGCGACATGGCACTGCAGTTCATTTTAAGTGAGCGTATACCAATTACCTAATTGACTTTTCCTCGCTCTGGGAAAGTCCTTGCGTCTGATTGGCTACATACAAGCTGAGAAATATTTCCTATTGGCTGGGCTGCTAGCTGGCAAGTAGGTTACCAGGCGTTGATTGGCGAACGGCGTTCCGACACGTGGTTGACTAGTGGCGCCATTTTGCTGACGCGTGGAGCTTTAATTCGCGGTATAGCAGCTGCTATTTCACCTCTGTAATAGTAAGTACTCTATGGTCGCACAGTGGGCGGGATCACGCACGTCATCATTGTACAGGACGTAATCCACACGCTTCCAAAATAATTTTAATTTCTTAAGTCATGTAAGGGTATAAGGTATGATGAAACTTAAAGATTTTGAGGAACTTCAATGAAGCCCTAATTCTCTGTTGAACATTCTACAATTAGTCGAAATATTTCGCAGTCCTGATTACGCCAACATAATGTCTAGTAGTTTTTCTTTAGACTATATTAAAATATCTGCTAAATACTGAAAAAAATTACGTTTTATCTGCATTACCAAATCACCTAGTATTTGAAATATAGTTTAATTTTAACCAATTATTTGACGTATAGGCGTAATTTTAAATTCATTGCCACAGATCACCACGAACTTATGTCCTACATAGTAAAGAGGATATATAAGCGTACCCTTGTTCATAGGGATTATCTGCCCGAACCTGCCCTTTTACATGACAAAAATCTTTCAAGATGGGAAGCCATGTAATTCGCAAGTCTGGTATGAAAACGGACTTGGCAGCAGAAGCACACAGTAAGCCTTCAGGACGCAATGAAAATAAATAACTTTTTACAATCAGCAATGATAGATGAGGAAGTCATAAGCACACTGACTGGAACCAGTACTCGTCAGTGCAGAAGATTCATCAGCTCACTAGCCTAGGCAACACAAAACCCAGCTGATCATTCTTTTTGAAGTTCAAGCTTTCTGTCCTTCAAACATACATTAGGTTCTTCAAATTTGTTCTAGATATTTTCTTCGTATTATGTATACTTTACACAAATATTATTGTTTGCACATAATGCACCTAATAACTGGATTTTTTTGCTAGTCCTGAGTTTTGTAGGGGTTAACTTATATGTCCGCCAACTCAAAGGTCACGGGCTCAAGTATCGCTTCGGGAATGGACGCATACCTTGGATTTAATTTTAGTTTAGTTCACTTATTTGTCATGTTTAATTCTTTAGAATAAGGGGAGGGGGGGGGGGGGCAAAATAACTTCGGGACAGGAAGGATCCCAATGTATCTCCGCAAAAATCGTAATGCAAAGGATAAAAACTGAGCATAAACTCTAACAGTTTAATGCAAAACTTCGGCTCAAGTGAATATGGGAACTCAGCAAGGCAGCGTTTTTATGACATAAAAAGAGCAGTAACAGGAACTCGATTAGAGAGAATATTTTAACAAAATATTTTCATTCACTTTTTTTTTTCAAGTACACATTCTGTCAGTGTTGATAGTTTTGATAGTTTTGACTCATACTGAGAAAAAAATTTGCAAACTATAATAAATTGTATGGATGCTATGACCTCACAACCACAGTTCACAAAATTTTACAGCTTAGTGAACTAATTATCTGCAACGCGAAGTTACCCTCGGGACGTCTGCCAGAGAAGGCCTGGAGGCTAGAAATAAGGATATTAGATGTTATAGTCAGTATTTCAGCCAAAAAACAGGAGATCGTTAAATATAAAATATATGTTCCACCGCCTTCTGCTATCAAAACACACTCTAATATCAGCTCAAAGTTTGCCTAAGCAGTAAATGCAGAAACTTATTTTAGATTTAATAGCAGACATTAAACGTGGCAAAGTGGAAGATCACAATAAAGTATACAGTGATATAGGCTGTTAACGGTAAAATGAGCACTCTTGAAAGCCCTGGTTAAGATCTAATTGTAGTTATACACGTTGTGTGTTATTCTGCCTCATGTAAAATTAACACTGTCATGGACCTCATCACTTTGTTCATCTGTCGATCAAGTGAAACTGTGAAATTATTAGAAAAGTAATTACTGTACAAATCTGCCCATGTCTGTACTTCGATGCATTAAGAAATACAAATAGAGAGAAATAATTTAAATTATCACAAATTGTTACCTAACACTTTTTGTTTGACGTTAATATATGGAACGATTATCTCCTTCATCGTTAAAATTTTTACTGGATATATGTCGCTCATTGCGCCCGTTAAAATATACACTCTAAATCTAAATCAATGAGAATGTCACTGTTTCAATCAGTCAAATGTATCTGACTGATAAAACAGTCACTTCAGTGATTTTAACTGATGAACCAGTGAAAAAATGACATATTTCCTTGACTGATTGATCCAGTGACATCTCCCACTGATTCGTCAGTCATTTTTTCCACTGTTTTCTCAGTGGTTTATTTTTTGACTGATGGACCAGTGTAACATCTGAGCAACTTACTCCGTCTCTAATTATTTTTTACTGATGTATTAGTGAAACTGCGTGTAAAAGTCGCCGTCGATCATCGTTTAAAAATGGCCGTTAAACGACGTGTATCAAGTGAAGCACCATGTCAACGAATAAATGAATAAAACCAATACGAAATTCTTTCTAAAATGCGTTTCGTCTTTCAAAACGCCATTTCACTAAGTAATATGAACACACAGACTTTCATTCCGTTTATAGTCACAGCTCTCTGAAGGTTTAAACTGCAGCTAATGTGGCGAAGAGAGTGCACTCATATGTACTATTTGTTTTAACAATCCTAACGGTACCAACCAAAACCAAAAACGAAAAGTATGAGCAAAGAATTTCAAACTATACGATTTTGCAGCGATACTATAAGGCATATATTTTCCTCTCACAATTTTAACTTGGCATGGTAGTTTAGGCGGTAAGTCAACAGCCTAGTGATGAAGGGTGCGCGAATTCAATCCCGCCCCACCGCAAGATTTTTTTTTTTAACTTTTTTAAAGTACCGCAAATTGCACAATATAAATAGTAAACTATTATAGATATGTTCATTTATTGTAATTATTTGCCTACATTCAATAAAAGCAATATTTAATTCGCCACTGCAGTCAGCCGACATTTATTCAATGAGTGGAATTGTTTCACGTCACTAATTCAATCAGTGAACTTTTTCATTGAAACAATCAGTGGTTTTCCACTGATTCTAAATTGAGCCATTTTCAATTATTGTAGTAGTTGAAATTCACTGTGGATCAGTGGTTTCCCACTGATTCGAAGTTAGAGTGTATGCAGGTAGGAGCAGTGAAATTTTCTAAGGTTTATTTCAAAAGTGCTTGCTTTATCGTGAACAGTCTTTATTTCGGACGACTCAAAATTTTAGATCATAGAATATAAATAAATGTATGTGTGTTTATGAAAACGTCTACAATATTTATTATTTATATAATTAGAAAAAAACATTATATAACACATGGAATCTAACTGAATTTCAAACCACTGAAACATCAAATTTAATTACGAGTAATGACATATAGTTGACTTATTTATGTGACTTCCTTTAATCCGTTCTGTCGCCAGCCATGCTCACGATAGCCTACACGTGGCGCTTGAATGTAACTTATGACCAATACTGTACACAAGAAAGACACAGGTGCCCAGCACGTTGAGAGTCTTCCTTTAGGTTGATGTGATTTGTGGAATTTTCTACAAATGCCGATATCAATGATCGAACAAGCAAGACCATTGCTCATTGGCTGCAAGAAACATTGTTAACACAAGCATAGGTTATTCACTTTAAAATGAGCATTTTTAAAAGCCCTGCTTAAGATCTACTTGTATGCACGTTGTGTATTCATCCGTCTTATGTAAGATGAACATTGTCATGGGCCTCATCACTTTATTCATGCGTCGGTCAAGTGAAACTGTAAAAATATTAGAAGGGTAAGTATTTAACAAATCTGATAATTTTTACATTTCAATGCATATATATATAACATAAAGCGAAAGAAATAATTCCAGTTATCAGAAATGGTTACCTAACACTTTTTTTTCGACGTAAATATGGAATTACTTCCCATCCACCGTTACCAACTTTACAGAGCGCGTGTCACTCAGAACGCATGTTAAAATATATGCAGATAGGGGCAATGATTTTCGTCTAAGGTTGATTTCAAAAGTGTTCACTTTATCGTGAACAGCCTTTAGGTAAATACCGTACGAAAGTTTTACTTGAACTGGGATATTAATATGTGACAGAACAATTTAAAAATAACATTCCCATAATTTGATAGAACCCATCAATCAATTAACCGCTATGGATCTTTGTATGAGTGTTAGGTAAAAGGGAACTGAGGATGTTACGCCTTTCTCCCTCACCCACTTTAATTTTTGTTGAATTTGTCCCAATCCATGGAATGTTGTTCAATAATTTAAGTACTCCCATAAGCAAACTCTCATAATTTATTCATTATTCACTGTAATTGTGAACAATTTTATAAACATGCAGAAATGTGCAAGCGTAATGTAGATACACGTAGCCTCACCCCCCCCCCCCCCTTCGGACAATGTAGAATGGATCCTTCCATTGTAAATGTAGACCTTCGCCCATGGATGTCTGTTTATACACCTTATGCGTAATTTGGTGCACTAGCAGGACGATTTCTTGCGCCACATTACTCGATCCGGCCCACTCCGCGTCTTATAGATGTCATGGAAGTGACACTAAAATCGTAGCGACAAACTTATAGCCCGATATGTTCTTCTAAAAGAAAAACTACACCGAGCAATGGAAGTCTGTATTAAATCTCGGTGTTTTAATAACACAGTATACAAAAAATGCGGAATTTAAATACAAATTTTTTAAAATTTACAGTCACCATACCTGGAAATAACGCATTGTTTATACAAGCAAGATAATAAGTAAAAATGCTATATTAATGACTAATATACCTACAATATTGGAAAATATAGAGCAAACTTCTTGTAACACGTTAAATGATTCCAAATATTACGATTATTTCTTGCTCTGTAGTATACTTCGCATTCCAGTTGCCCTAATTTTATTCCAATTTAAAACGCCATAGGGATAGTAAATCGGATTAATTAACGGAAAAATAATTTCTTTGAAATTTGGAATTTGCGCATTTTCGAAATATGGGAAAGATACTAATCGTAGTACAATGAAAAACAGCACTCTTCTCCGACTTGGTGTGAAGGCGAGTAGAAATATTTTAAATAGAATAATTTTATTGCGCTTCTCACTCGAGCAGTTATTGAGCCATCCCTCCATCAAATTGCACGAGAAGTTGTTCTGTCTTCACTTAATCAGAATCTTCAACCCGTAATGTTTTCTGATAATAACTTAAAAATTCAGCAAGTTCCAATTGGTTAGGATTTTTTTTATTATTTATTTGTTAAGTTAGTTTTTCTGCAAATTTTTACTTAACTTTTTGACGTTCACATGACGTTCCCGTTGTTGGCAATGCAAAGAGTTATAATTCTTCAACCCTCTTCTTTGCAGTTAACAATATACCTAGTATTACACAAGAAAGGTTATGTTCAACGGTGTTAAAAACCAATTTTGTATAAGTTGTACCAAAGTAGAATCGATTGGTAAAACGCCAGCTGACAACACTTGCGGCAAAAAATTGTAACCACAGCTCAATAAGTATGGAAGCATCTATAACTGTAGAAGGATTCCTATTAAGTGAGGCTATGTATTGTGTGAAGTATCCAAAGCTATTCGCAGATGACGACAGAACTGTAATTAAGAAAACCCTTGATGCTAGGTCGTACAATAACATAGCTGTATAGAAAATATAGAGTGTCTAAAAACATTTTCTGAGAAATTATTGCAAAAAATTCAAAGATGTGGTTAAAACCAGAAGTGGTAGACAATACCCAGCGTAACTTTTAGAAAATCGTGTCTGATTATATAACTATACCAAAAACAGCACTTACGTAGACGGTAGCGTACAGGAAGAGTGAAGGGCTACAGTGGAACTAGAAAGTAATACAGCCGAGGAAAACTATTTTAAATGGACCACGTTACATCTTTGGAGATCACGAAATGTGTAAATAATGAGGGTACTTCTGCTTAGAACAAATTAAAGTACACAAAATTAATTAACTTACTGAAATCTTTCATACAGATGAGCTGGGAATATATAAAACGCCGTCAAATACCTTAGTCTAAACAGCCACAGTCTCTTACAACATGTAGAGTACCATCACTGAGAGAAAAGGTTTCGTTGAATCAAACAAAGTTAGTCAGGTGCAATAAAATTAATTATTTATAAAGGGACGATGAAATAATTTGTTGTATAAACCAAGTTATGTTGTTGTTCATAATTGGTAGTCCTAAAAAAATATTCCGTTTGTGCAACTAAAATATTTGCTCGGCTCTTCGTTCATAAAAAGTTTGGGTTGATACAAAAATAAACTTGAAGGCCGACCGAGATTCTAACCTAGCACAGCTGCGCCCAAGCGCTACGCCTGAGCAAACTCATTGACCACTGACGAATTCGGAAGTTTTATAAACATATATAGACCTGCAGTTCAAGTACTGTACAATGTGCGCAAATAAATATTTCAAGATTTACAGCATTAGTTTAGTTTTCTGTTGAACTGGTTTTGTTAGGATTTTTATGTCATTAGTAGAATTATCAATAAATGCAGTTGCAAACACTGTTACTTTCCTAATTTTCACAAAAAAATGTTAACACTCCAGCTTTATTTTAGAACGAAGGCATTCAAATGAGTGGCCAAACAAATATATGCATCTGATTCATAAAAATATTTTCTTGACAGTCTAATTCCCCTTCACCCAACACAGAGGTTTTGTAAATTCAAGCGTGTATTTTGTTAGATGAACAAAATTAAATTTGTTGGTTTTCAAGTTTTGTTTACCCAACAAAATAATTAGTTGGGGCGATTAAAATAATTTTGTGCGTGTATACACAAAATTTTTTTGGCTCTTTTGTCAGTGTAGTGCTGCCGAGAAATACATTAGCATTGTCGCATAGTTTACTGAACGGAAACGGATACACAATTTCCTTTCCAAAAGTTACAGGCTCAGATGTACTGTAGCCGTTGTGCACCATAGTATTGGTGCCGCATATTACTTATTACACAAATACACGAACAATAGAAGCCTCGGAATATTCTGCAAGAGAGTACAACTGAAGAGGATGATCAAGTTAGCAAAGAAATGGCGGGTCGTAAGTCTCAAAGGGTCTTGATCCATATTTGGTATAAAAAATGGCACATCAGGATTAAAGATCACATGCTCAACGGCTAGATATGTCTGCTAACGACTACGAGAAAAAAATGGTAGAGTTTTTGGAGAAACGAAGAATGCAAGTTATTCAAGCAACTTGTAACTATGCAGCAGTTCAGTGAAGAATTAACTGAAGGACAAAAGAAACTGCTAACATCATCTTTTTTTGGAACAGTTTGCAAAAGAAAAAACTACCGGATGCGAACATCAAATGCGAAATGATAGTTACAGTAATAATGTACATTTACGATCACTTCACTACGGTAAAATGCATGAGAAATATGCTATTCCGTAATTAGAAAGAGACCAGAATGTAAAAGTTTCACATATGATTTGACAATAGATATTCCATTCTTGAGTGCTACACCATATGGGAAGTGATACCCTCGTAGAATTAAAGTGTCGATCATGTACTGCTGATATGTCACCTGAAGATTTTTAGACAATGACGTCACTGCAGTGTCTAACAAAATCTGATAATGGTGTAGGAATTAACAGGAGAAGCAAATACTATCAGATACAAGGTTACGTGAATATTACTGAAATGATACGTTGTCATTTTACCATGCGAACGAGGAAAGGAATCCTGGTGGTACTTACCGAAAAAGACGACGATTTCGGGTACACAGAAATGGAACCCAAACCACGAAAATTTTGTTTGGACTGTCTACTCCCGGAATTAATTGATACGAGTCACACCAGACCAATGACAAGCAGAAATCCGGAATATGTATATGTTGAAGTTTCGGGGTGCCCAAAAAATGTCGAAAAATAAACAGCCCTGAACTTACCATAATTGCTTGTTTCCTGTTGTAAATGTACAGTTGCTGGTGTAAAAAAAAGAAGAAAGATTGTACGGTTTTGAAAAGTTTTCTTACATCAATATTTTTTTTCGTTGCAATAATTGAAAATTTTATTAATTTTTTTAAAACAGTAAATAAAGCATAGAATTCTTCTTGGTTGATTTTAAAAATAAAGTATATAGGGATTTAATATTAATGCCAAGGACAAAATAAGTGCTATAGCAGATGTCCCAGACCTACCGTACTGGACATTTTTCTCGAAAACGGCGTATCCGAGCTTTTTCGGGTAAAAAGGTTTGTAGGTGAACCCTTAAGAACGAATTGAATGGTGAACACTACAGTGTATAGAATATCAGGTAAACTAGAGGAAAGGAAGGTAACTTCAGAATTTCAAATGGGTAGGTGGTACAAAAGTAGTATCGTTCAATAAAGCTCGCGAACCTGAACATCTTTTGTCTGGAAAGTTTGATATGTTTTGCCGTATTCAAAATATCAAAATATTCTCAGTCTGGCACATTCTATATCGCACCGTGCCAAGCCACCCAGCCCAGACGAGGCGTGCGGGAACAGTTAACGCTGGATAGCAATATTTGCATTTTCACTCTGTTTGAGCCATTCGTCACGTCGAATAAGACTTTTCAGATTCGATGATATCAAAAATCATCCTGCAACTGACGAGATGATGTACGTAAAAATACCTTCTTTTTTTTTTTTTTTTATGTTGCAGGCCTAGTAAGGAAACAAACTTTTGCTTACACTTATAGCTCGAAATAAACACAATTAGTCCAATTTCATAGTACGAAATCCATTAGAAATAATGTTTTATTTAGAAACTATAACCAAAAATTATTTGCTTTTTTGCTGTTCACTGTAATAGGTGTTCGAAATGTTTTCCGCCCTGTTGTAAGCACAGTCGTGTCCGTATTCGTGTACTTTGTGTACCCCGAAATAGCTCTGCTGCTTGCAACGACCGGCATGTTACTCTAATTCGCTCTTTCATTTCATCTCTCGGTGTAGGGCACCATTGATACACAGTGTCTTTGATGCGCCCCCCCCCCCAAATAATCAAGTGGGTTAAGTCTGGTGACCGTAGTGGCCAAGTCACTGACCCTCCCTCTCCCAATCCATCGACCAGGGAAACTTTGATTTAAATACGCCTGGCCACCAAGGAAAAATGGGCCAGGCATACATCTTGTTGCAGCCACATTAACAACCGTGTTGCTAGTGGAACATCTTCCAGCATCTCAGTTAGAGCATGTTGTAGAAATTCAGAGTACTGCTCATCATTTGATTGTTCATAAAAAAAATAAGGTCCGATAACTTTATTAAGGATGAGTTCACACCATGTATTTAGGCTCAAAATGTGCTGTTTGTCATGCTGACGTAACCAATGACGGTTTTCTGCTGACCAATAGTGAGCATTCTGGATATCTACATCCCCATTAGATTTCAAAGTGGCCTCATCTGCCCACAGTACGATAGTCGGGAAGTCCAGATTTTGATTTAAAAACCAGTTGCAGAAGGATATTTTTGTCTGGAAATCATCTTCGCTTAATGCCGTACGGAAATTGACGTGGTAGGGATGTAAACCACCGTCGTGTAGGATTCTCCAGATGGTACTTCCGCTCACCCCAGAATCCCATGCTATTCTTCGAATAGAAATATGTTGGTCTAGATTAATTGCAGCAAGAATATCTGCACTTCTATTGTCTGTAACACGTCTTCTGACTTAATTGTTACGATTGCGGGTCGGTTGCACATGGCCGCTATTGCGAATCCGTACCTCGAATCGCTGAAAAACATGTCGTGACTGGTGTGGGCGATCTTGATACCTCCCTTCATAAACGCGCTCTGCATTTCGGTGATTCTGGCGACATTCGCCGTGCACCATAAGCATGCCAAATGCCTCTTCGTTTGAATACGACAATACTGCACGAATAACAGAAACAAAGTAAAACACACGTTAGAAACCTTTCATAGTGCACGCACTGCCAAAAAGCCTCTCATTCGCCATAATGAATAGCACAAACAAAGGGGAAATTCAATTCCTGCTATCTAGCGTTAACAGTTCCCGCTTGCCTCGTTTGGGCTGTTATGGTGTGGCATGATCGATTTAGGATGTGCCAGACAGAGAATATTTCTATACTTTCAAAACGGTGAAACACATCACAAAACTTTCCAGACAAAAGATTCTCAGTTTTGCCAGCTCTGTTCAACGATACTACTTTTGTACCACCTTCCCATTTGAAATTCTGAAGTTAACATCGTTTCCTATAGTTTACCGCATATTCTAGACACTGTAGAGTTCACCACTCAATTCGTCCTTAAGGGTTTGCCTAAAAATAATTTCACCCGACAAAGCTCGGATGCACCGTTTTCGAGAAAAAGGCCTGGTACGGTAGGTCTATGAGATGTGCATGATTAAAATTTGCACTTATGTTTAGCTTTGTATTCACAAATAGTTTTGTTTTAGTTTCTTTAATATATAAACCTTTTTATAAAAGGGATAGTGAATTTCGGACACTTCATTTTCCACACATTAATATTACATTAGGTTTCCTGAAAGGCAAACGTAATATAGGGAAATGTTAAGCTTATTTCTGAAACAAAATCTTGTTGCATTTTGCATACACGAGAGTAATATGATTAGCAATTTATATGTAGGAACAAAAATTTTTTTTTTTGTGAAGAGCATTTGAAATCTTTTATACATATGTACAGAATGCTATGCGAGAGTTAGACTTTTTGGCATTTTGCATTTTACATGTTTTTTTTTTGTTTTGCATTAAGTAGAAACTAAAAAAAATTTTTAAACTTATACATGAAAATACATTTTGACTGTACATTTTTGGTACTGAGAGGTCTAGACAGCCATTAATTTCGAAATAAACTTAAAAAAAAATTCCTCCACTTCACTGCATATATATTTTAGCGGAATCACTGACTGGTACGCACTAGGTAAATTCTGAAGCAAAGTTGAATAAATTGTTCTACTAGATTAGTAACACTTCATCAAGTCGATATTTTAAACTGCTCTAAATTTCGTACACTCTGTTGATTTTACTAAGCGAAATATTTTGGATATACGCCATTGCTTTGCTATGCCATCACAGAAAACCAAATTATGAGACACAAAACAAACACGGAAAAACGAGCCGAAAGTAGGTGTACACAAAATATATATTAAACGTATAAAAATCCCATAATTAATTTTGTCAGATTATTAACAAACTATAAAATAAAAAAATAAAACAAACAAAATTATGGAACGAATAACGTAACGGAAACATACTGGAGAAAAAAAAAAAAAAAACTAGGGAATCAACTAAACAAGGACGAGTACTGAGACTAAGATAAAATTTCGCACAAGACTGGATGACAATACGATAAAGTAACAACCGCAAGGCTAGATGACACCATGATGACATAGAAGAATTATGGTTTTGTTCGAAAAATGAAACTCACTAACAAATTCCACATTCATTGAGAATAGCATGATTATGATCGTTCTGGTACAATATATTTAAATGAGGCGGGTGTGCGGATTGTGGGGCTGGAGGGTATTCGCCTAGACTAGGACGAGCTCGGCAGTTTTCGGCTCGACTCAAGAGGTGCTCGGATGTCTTCGACTTGGAATTGTCGTAGGTAACCGAAGGTGCTCGGAAGTTACGACCACTAGCCCTTCAAGTCTATATACATATTTCTAGTTACCTTACTGGTTTTACAGTCATAGATTAATTTTAAATCGAAAATCTGTTTATAATATCTAATTAAATTTTTTATACCAGAAATCATTTAACTTTTTTAATTTGTTCCGAAAGCTACTCAGATTTATTTAATTATGTATATGTGACCAATCAAACCCATCATACAGGTAGAGACCTCCTACCCAAGACATGTTATAATCATGTTATAGATGAGCATCTACCAACACTTTTATAGGCATAGTTATTATAATTTAAATGTCAATGGTGCTTGGCCTTTGAGACTTAGAATGTATTAGGGCAGCTACGGTGATAAACAGTCTTGTCTTTCATGATCCTCTTGATAATCAATCCATTAATTGTCCATCATATCGATCAATCAAACAATATTCCAGTTTTTATATCAACCATTCGATTACTTCCTCAATCTTTCAATCACTTTTCCAATCATTCCATCAATATTTCGCAATATTTCCATTAAAATTCTAATCTCTCCATCAATCTTTCACAATATTTCTATCAATTTCACTATTGCCTTTTACCATAAAATTGGATATGCACCACAAGGAAGACAAAAATAAAAAAATATGGGTTGATAGTGGAAGAAAGGAATTGGCAAAATACTTTATTATGAAATTATGAATATCATCAATGCCAGTAGCCTTACTGCTTTTAAACCTTTTTATTGCCCAAAGAACCAAACCTTGTGTAATTGTAAGGTTTGATAGGTGTAAATTGTTTCCATAAAATTTACATTGAGAACTGTTATTATGTGTCGTAAATGGTAAAGCATGCGAACATTACAGTTATGAAAAAGGTATCCCCCAATCTCCCTTGTCTATGGTCTCCACCCACCCGGTGAAATGCTATTGCCATGGAGCTTTCTTCCATAATAATTTATTTATATGCAAGAATCCCTTGCTGGTGGTATCGGAATATTATATAAACTGTTAACTATTTTTGTATTTGCGTATTTCATTAAATCTATTTCACCTTAGGTGCTATTAAAGAACATTCTTCCCAGTGAAATGGATTATCGACTCGTGTCTGCTGCTTTTTAGTAGGTATTTTTGTGTGTTGTAGTCCGTCATTTTCCTTGAACATCGCGAAGCGCGATCGAAAAAGTATTTATGTTGTGAAGTCTAAATTTGTTGGATTCAAGAAACAGCTCAAGTGTTTTTTCAATGAATGCCAGCAATTAAAGTATTTCGTAGCAGTTGCTGATAAAAGTGATTTTTAGTGAAGAAATCATCCAAGGATCACCACCTTTTTTGGGAATTACGAAGTGAACAGTAAGTTTGTGTTTTATGTAAATAAAATTTTATTAATTTTTTGTTAGAATATTTAAAAAATTTTTGTTTTACCCTAATTTATTTTAATTGAAACACTAACGATTTTTATGTGGGAAAATAAATTTTCTGAAAATGTTTATATAGTGCACTTAGCGAATTGGTATTAACAGCAATGTATTTATTGCGCTTTTTTCTTGAAAAAAGTATTCAAATGTGCTTGGCATAAAAGCCCTCTTTGTATGGTTCATTGTACAAAAAAAGCAATAGTTTTTATGTATTGAATATTTCTCGCATCGGTATGAACAGGGACACATTTAAAGCATTTAGTTATTTCGATAAAGTTAAAACTTGAGCAAGGCTATAGTAAACTGAATGTTATTTCCGTAGGAACAAAATTTTCCTCTGAATCATCAAAACAATGTAAGTACCAAGCGCCACTCTCTCATAAGAAGAACTGCAAAACAATCACATCTCCCAAAATACATTAAACTAGAGTTCCCCACCCCACAAATAGAATAAACAACCCTGACTAATATTTTTGGTAATAACAAAAATAAAACAGTTGGGAATTGCAAACAGCAATATTAGCCTAAGTACTGAAGTTGCTAGTCTTCAATGCCTGCCATTGGAAAGATTATTTTGCTAACAGACAGAACAGCTGTGGTAGAATTATACATCACAGTTGCACTTATTTTTCAAGAAATGTCAAGATTTACTGGAGTTACATAAAATGGAGAGCATCCAGTTATTTTCAGCGGAATTAGAACTTGTAGTATATCAATCAAGTGATTGGGGTTGGCAGAAAATAGGTAGGCAGTGTTCTTAGATTTCTTGGTTTTCTTCATAATATTTCTGCCCCCATTCTTCATAACTCCTCTGCTCTTCAATATAGGCCCATGGGTTACATCTACACGAATGGTCATTTATTTTCAATCATCACCACCAGTCTCGTGATTGGTGAATTTTTTGCTGTAGTTGGTATGCTCAGAGTCATTACCCTGGAAGTCCGTTTCTCATAGCTCCACTAATTCCTTATATGTTTGCTAGTCTCCCTAAGTATTCTTGCAAGGTTTCCTTTTGAAAAACTATTTATTAATATAGCCACAGGCTACCATGTGTAATGTAATCACCTACTCATGTAATTTCACCAGGCAAGTACTTTATTTTCCTGAACCCAAGAAACCATTTCCATCTGCACCTACACCCAAAATTTACAAGTTCAACAAACATGGCTACCCATAGTAGACAAAATTCATGATAATGGGGTGGAGCAAAGCGACTAAGATGGAGCCGGGGCAACTGAGGTGAAAAGGAATGACAGAGCAAGATTATAAGATGACTGACATGGCATGCCAGAGCATGATGTCAAGATAGTAGGGTGAATTGAATGCGACCAAGGTGAGAAGGAATGAAAGAGCATTATAGAATAAAATCTAAGGTGGCAGGTCTGATCAGAGGCAACTAAAGAGAAAAGGAATGATTGAGCATGATAAAATTAAATCCAAGATGGTCGGGTGGAGAGAAATCAACTAAGGTGAATAGGAATGCAGAGTATGAGGAAATTGAATCAAATATGGCGGGGTGGAGTGAAGTGACTAAGGTGTGAAGGAATGGGAAGCATATTGAAATAAAATGCAAGATGGTGGACATCAAATTGATTGATAGAGCATGGTAAAATAAAATCCAAGTTGGTGGGCATCAAGGTTGAATGATAGAGCATTGAGTGGAACGAAAGTGGCTAAGAAAAATGAAATCCAAGATGTCAGACATTAAGGTGGAATGATAAAGCATGATAATATAAAATCCAAAGCCAGAAATAAGATGATGGCCAGAAACAAGATGACGGCCTGAAACAAGATGATGGCCTGAAACATGATGATGGCCTGAAACAATATAACGACTGGAAACAATAAGGTGGTAGGAAATAAGATGGCGGCCGGTCAGCACCACCTCCTAATCCCGAATCCTGTCTTCGTATCACCTATTTTCCTCTACTCTCGATACACGGAAGAATCTTAAAAAAAATGCCCTTGGTACAATGTGAAAACATTGCAATATTCTGATTGATGGCGAGATAACAGTAAAAATGATCCCATACAAAGAACACTATAATTGAACATTATACATTAAGTTACCTGCCACACATCACATATTGCATATAGCTTGACCTAATATATGGGTATCACAGTCAACTCAACATTATGTAAAGAATTTTAAGCAAAAATTAAATTTTCTGATGTTACAGAGAGAAAAAAGTTTGCATACATTTTTATATTGCAGTGTTCTGCACAGAAATCGACTTTTCAATTAGCACAAACAATATTGGTCACATTTTGTATTACTTAGAGGAATACGTACTGATGGCAGCTGGTAAGTATATTAGTCTTTGGTTAACAATGTGTAAACAAAGTAATCTTCCCAATATATTTAAACCCTTCGCAATTCATAGTTTTCGAAGATGAAATGTGTTTTTTCAGATTGTAGCCTCCTAAGTGGTATATACACTTATAAGCACAATTAGGGTCGATCAGGATGTGGAATTAAAGGGCTATGCAATAATATCCAATTAACAAATATAAATAACTTTTATTGAAGTTAAAGTAACAGCATAAACAATTGTGATGTGGTTAGAAGGGGGTTGGCTTAAGGGGGGTTTGGATATCTGTAAGAGGGATAAGGTTAGCGGTTCGGACTAGCTCTCTCACTCTAGCTGGTCGACTCACTCCCATTCGCCGTTCGGTGACCGCTGACCTCGGTGGACCACCGTCGACTGTCACTCTGGCCCACTGCTGTCCTGACCACCACACTTCTCGTCCAAACCCATCTTCACTAAAATCCTCAACTCCCATTGCCTCTCCCTAGCAGCCTGGGTGGAGTTACTGACGTGATTGCTGAAGGAGTTGCTGCAACCTCACTGTGTCAGCCAGACCCAAATCATCTGCTAACATCTGTATAACGCTGTACTTTCTGCCACTGCGCCACTGTCCCTGTCCATTGGCCGCATTCCAGCCTTGCCTGGCTTCGCTTGATATGCCGCATATGTAACAGTAGTTATGTTAAGCATACTGTTCTTTGTAGGGCTAACATAGTATAACCAAAGTTGGATGGATATAATTTCTGAAACGAGAAAAAGTTTTTAGTGAATATCCCTTATAATTCTAGTTTTTGAACACCAATATCATTTTTATATAATGAGAAATGGACTTCATAACCAGTTGGAAATACATGATGCTGTCGGTAAGCTGCACATAGCTGCTGCATGTAGTGCCAAAAAGTGTTGGCAAAATTACATCCAGTGCTGCTAGGAAAGCCTTCTTTTATAAGGGTTGCTATGTAACAGGTAAAACGCGATGTGTGAGAAACTTTGGTACCCATTGAGACGGCCTGCACGGAGTTTTGCCATCTCTTTACTTATCAACCATTTTGACGACAGCATCTAACCACTCAAGTACGACGCAACACAACTACATGAAGTGAACGAATTTTCCCGTTTTTGGTTTAAAATATCTTCTGACTGAACTTATAAACTTTACTACCTTTCTACCAACCTTGTTTGTGGAACACATGAAGAGCTTCGTAGAACTTTGTTACGACAAACTTTGGTTACCAAATCGGAAGTTCACTAGGACATCGGGCATAGCTTCGCCGCTTGGAGCCTGTTTCATTAATGTACTTCTTCGACGTGGGGCCGGATTTTCCGCCACCTAGATGGCGCTGCGATCTGAGACCACTGCGCATGACCTCCCACTCATGTGACACCACCAGGGAGGCGGCGCAGTAGTACCAATATTGGTGTTCATTTGTTTGCTAAATTGATAGCTGATGGCACTACTTCTTTCTCGTAATTGTGACATGTTTGTTGGTGATTGGACATTCACCCATCGCCCCTTGAACATTTCCTTTTTAGGTAACAAAATCAACCACTGACTGATCAATAACTAAGACTGCTCTAAGGAGAATTTAGGAATTTCTGCTATATATGCTGGGAGCGGAGTTGTCTCGAGGTCAGACAGCAGCCTCGAGAGAGCTTCGGAATGTCAAGTTATGTATGCTACTAGTTGTCATGCAGGCCCTTATGGCGTGACATACTTTGATGTCCTAATAGGCAGAATGTAGGGGGCCATGATGCCCTAAAACAACCTAGTCAAACCTAAAAAATGCTTTGTTTTTATCCTCAGCAAATCTGAATGTAAATGTAAATTTAAAATCTTTGTAAAAGATTTTTTTAATGATATGCCGAATTTTTTATTAATGTGACTAACAAACAGCAAAGTTATGGACAATATGGGGAAAATGCACATAAGTTTTGTACATGCAATAAACCAGGAAAGTGGTTTAGAGTTTTACCTGAACTTCTGGAAAATAATCCTTAAAATGAATGCTAGGGTTTAGGACAGAATCTTTGAATTTTGCAAGCTCCCCAGTGAAAGTTTATAGGTGTCTTTTCTGGAATTTTCCCGATGAAATTAATTAAATTTTGGGAAATAAAATGCAATTTTCTAAATGTGGATTAGCCCACAAAAGCCTGTTTTGAAACGAAACTATATGAAATGTTTCTCATTTTTTTCGGAGAAAACAATTCAAACAATGTTATTTGCTTTTTCATTGTCCTTCGGTAAATAGCATACGGCCTGAATATAAATTGTAATTTTCAAAATAAAAGAAAGAAATTGCAACTGTTACGTCTATAAAGCCAGAATTTTAAATGCTTATTATTTTTAATGTGCCCTGTTTGGGAAATTGGAAATTGTAAAATTCACACTTGTGAAAGATATTGGCAACAAATATCTACCTTGTATATTAAAAATATTTTGAAAGAAATGAAATTAATAAAATCAAATACACAGTATCAGATATCATGTGTATTGCATTTCAGCTCATAGTATTTATATTTTTCCTACTCCCTGGTTCTTCCATGTTTTATTCACTTTGGCTTAACGAGGGTTGTTTTCACCTTGGTGATTGTATTTTTGTTAGATGGTGTTTTCAAATCCACTTTGCTGCGTCCTAGGCTCTAGGGCGTAGCACCATAAAAAAAAAAACAAAGTTTTGGGTAAGGGAGGAGGGGAAGTGTCTAGATATTTATGTTCTGTGAAATATTTTCAATTCATTTTCCAAATTCCAACCTACTTATACTTTTGGTTTTATTATATTAATTACACAGGTTTCTGGTTTTATTTTAGAAAAGGCAAGATAGATTATGATATCAAATATTTATAAATTGGCTTTGTTCAATTTCGATATTTATGTAAAATGAGATTGCTGTCAAAGACACAGGAGACTAAGATAATTCATTTATTCAATTTGTTTAATTCAACGTGCCTTAGGATCTAGAACAATTATGTAGTCTAATTGGCTATGCAAAGAAAAATAAAACTAGTACAGAAGTGCTAGTGAGATATTTGGGTGGCTATTAACAGCTAAGTTCTACAGCGCCAACGAGGGTGAAGTGAAATGAAGATGGAGTAGCGACACCTAAATTAGTACACGACGTTGTAATGTTTTCATTTTTTTTTTCAACAGTTAAACATAACTAATATTATTCCTGCTCAGTTGTTAGATTGCTGGCTGAATCATAATACTAAGTACAACAGATTATCAGGTCGAAGACATTGGTTTCTGAATATTACTGCAATACCTTTTACGCCCAGTAAAATAATTCGGTAGCCACAATACTGCACAAAAATAAAATCTGTCAAAATATCGAAAACATAACTGACTGATCAAGGTTTATAGTGCAGATATAAATGTATGCAAAATTTAATTTTTGAGCAAAAAATCATTGTCAAATTAAAAGATTCCAGTCTTTTGGGTACTTCCCGTACACTCACAAAAATTCAGCAAACAGAAATATGCTATCACTATTTCTTTACACACATCCCCGTTGAGCGAATGCTGAAAATGTATTTAAAAAAAAAGTAACCGAAACTTTATCGTAAATGCTGAAAAATGTATTTGTTGCATACTAAACTTAACAACATACTTCTGTGTTGAAGCACGCGTGAGTGAGCTTTTCAGAACAAATTGTCGACAGTAGTAATTCGTTCGTCAGTAAAATGCCAAAACAGCTCTAAAAATACACGAATAGTAATCACCGAATCTGCGAAAATCGAGACACATTGGGTCTTCAAAGTGGCGACGGAAAAATTCGGAACAAGAATCTGCTGAACCTAGTATTGCAAAATCAGTGGCGTTCGCCACTGAAGTTTGGATGCATCAAACGAGCGATCGCCATCCCATCTAGGCCTACGTAGTTTGCTAGCCCATATAGATGTGAAGATATTTCCTTGACCTGATGAAAGATCTTCACTGAGTGCAGTCGATTTTCTTTCTGTTGTTAACATGCACATTTACATTGCTTGTAAATTGTATGCTGTTTTGTCAAATACGTCGTTTAGAAAATGGTTAATTGTAATAAAAGGAAATTTGACCTACCTTCGTCATTTAATAAATCTATAAATAAATAATAAGTATTTTTCCCTGCACGCACAAGATGCTGAAATTGTTCTGCACGGTACCAGTAACTATTGCACTACCAATCGTTCGTTTTCAATTTTGGAGTTCATGAAGACGTATTGGAGGAGCACGATGGATGCAAATTGACTAAATAAACTGACACCTATGTTCACATATAAGGACGTAGAAAAAGAATGTGAGGTACTGTATTTCTGAAAAGCGTAGTCTTTGCGCCCGTCTACGCCTAATATTGTAAACCCCAATATGTTGCTGATAAGTCTTGTAAGGCATTTTAGCTTAAGATTTTTTTCTCAAACCACACCCCTAAATAATTTTCTGCATCCGCCCCTGAGAAAAATGGTTGTTATACGAGATAATCGCCGCGTCAGAATATAGCCACTGCAAGCAACCAAAAAGATTAGATGAATTCACTATTATGGAGCTGCTGTGTCATATGCTAATTAGCTTGGGGTATTCGTGTTTACATGTTTTGCGTTTTGTATTTTCTATCTTAGTCTCATTTGTGTGTGTATACGTGTTCAAGTACGTATGTACGAGAGTGTGCACTGTGAGTGTTTATGGGTAAGTACCCTAGAAGTCACCAGCAATCAGCCTCATTTCATCCTACCTTCATCTAGACAAGTGAGTTGCTCATTTCTCTGTCAAGACGTTTTGTGTATTATGAGTATTGAAGAAAATCAAACGTTGGCAACACACTGTCGGGCAGCTGAATACTTCCACGAACTATGTTCCCTCCCCTTAGGAGGAGATGACCTATCCAAGACCCTTTCTGTCCCACCTTCCACTCCCCTCAACTATGTGATGAGTACTTGTGTCCTGTTACAAAACTCCTCGTCTTTACCCCAGACACAACTGGTGACCACAGCTGCCTGCTTTGGCGACTTCTCGCACCTCATTCTCGGCCTGACTCTTTCCTTGCCGAGCATGTCAAATCTTTACTCAGACACATTGATGAGGTTAGTGCAATTTTTTTTTACATGACAACGTCTTATAACTCATCCCATTATGTTCAGAAAGTTAGCGCCACGAAATTTTGCTCTCCGGTCAGTGGCAATTACTCGTTGAGAATAAGAAGTAATTTTAATGTAAATGTACGATAGTATAGGCCGGTCCTTTGGCTTCATACTTCACACACAAACGTATCGTTCTGCCATCTTCAGGCCGCGGTGGCAGACGCGCTACGAACCTCTGATTTCGAGAGGTTTATTATGCGTAAGATCGTTATAGCGACCGAACACCTGATCCGATCGGAGAAATTCTGGTGTCAGTTTGTGCGTAAAAAAATAACTAAAAACTTTACCAAGAACCATAAATAATAAATACACATAGTGACTTTATGACCAATAATCATTTTGTTAGCAGAATACAAACCAAAATAGTTAAAAATTACGATTTAGGCGAAAAGGACACTAACAACATAAATAGTGCTGGACAAGACAAATATAATACTGAATGGATGACTCAGCTACCTCAATTCGTTCCGGAGTTATAATGAAGAAGTTGACAATTCTACGCAACAGCAAGATGCGGACGTAGCGATTGCGTCATTATCACATGCCGCATCACGGGGCGATACTAAGACTAAGATACAATCAGCGCAAACGCAAAAAGCACCAGGATAGATAGCAACAACTCAGAGAATTAAAATCAAAAAGAAGGAAGAAGTCAATAGACACGTCTCCAGCAAATACATTAATGACGTTTCTCCCAGACACGACTTAGCGATACGAGCCACCAATGACATTTTAGTCTGTCATCTTTAACCCTCTCACTAACCATAGACGTTAACACGTAGAAATACCTACGGCCGCGTAGAAGACACAGCCCACCCCATTTTTGTCCCCTATATTTGCATCCCGTTTTAGTCTCTGAAACATGGCTGAAGACATGTCGTGATAAGCCTGAATATCTTATGCTCGAACTGCATATCCTTCAGTAGGTTTTGTTTGCTTATTGTGGTATACAAACCACCAAAGACATGATTAAAAGACGACTTCGAAAGTGACCTGTCTGCGGTCCTCTCCGTTTTATGAAAATGAGTTAATCATTAGGCCTGTTAACTGAAAACTTGCAAGTAAACTAGATAAAAAAATATTTTTACAACTTGCAAACCTTCCTCTTTGTGATCTTGAAGCCACGCATCACTACCAATATTCTACTCGCTTAAAATGTTTCGATTAAAATCAGAAAAGCTCATAAAATTCTGTCAAATTAGTGCTCCTTGTCTGTCGCATCAGGATTTATCAGCCTATTAATTGTGTACACCTAAATTTAAAACGAATTATTACTTCCCACAATTCAGTAAATAATTATTACAAAAGAATTCAATTAACACGGAAATCATAAATATGACAAATAAAATTATTTAAAATTGTATGCATTACTTGATAAAATATAATTAAAAATTGTAGGTCCTAAAGTTTTATTAAGATTCAACATATTTAATGTGTATTCGTTATTTTCGTACCTACAGCGAAATTATATAATCTCTCTGAATTTATACACATTAATTTTAAACAATTAAACATCTTGTTTTACACTTTAACATATCTTAGTTGTACATTTCACACCATATTTACAAACGAAACCGAAGTTTCGTTGTTTATACCGCGCATAAAACGTAAGTTTCGACGCTGAACATGAATTATAAACCTCGGTTTTGAGATACGGCGAAATACCACTTTGGCGGTGTTTATAGGGTACATGGTCTTTGCTTTCCGAAACCCAGGTAACTGAAATTCTGGTTTCCGGTGTCAGTTTAAACATGCTGTGTGTTGAACCATGTGCTTAAATTTTTGCCCATGAATAAAATACTATGTAGATGTAAGTTTACTTGTTTCTCTCCCGATTTATTTGCCATTCAAGAAACACGAGTGCAGAAAAATAACTTTTAACTTAGCTAAAAACAAGATATTTTTATATAAAAAAAGTAACTGGTTTAAGTTAAAAACTACATTGTTAGAAAACTAACTAGTTAAGTTAAGATATTACTTCAAATGTAACTTTTAACTCAATTTTTAATTTCTTAACAAATTTCTCCTTATATCTGGTATACAGGTTATGGAACAGTGTCAGTACAGAAAACAAAAATTTGATAGTTTTTAACACAAAATATTTTTATACAGAAAATCATATTACAAATATTTTAACAAACCACTGGGACCAGAATAAATTCAAGATATTTAGAAATGATTTAACTGTCTGAAATAATGAAATAGGGTTATGTTCTTATCGTTATTAAAACAATAGGGGTATTAAGCAGAAAGAATAATTAAGTTTTTCTTTTTCAGTCTTTAACATAATCTATGTAACTGATATCAACGGAATAAGTGTGTTTACTGGCGTAAAAGGGATAAAGTAAAAAAAAAAAAAATCCACATGTGAGATGTAATTGTGGAAGTATAGAATATTCAGTCATTAACACAGTGCCATTTAACTCACTATTAGTAAAACAGTAAAATAATTAGTGTTATAAACTATCAAAAAATAAACAATGGCGAAGACAATTACACTAAACATGCTCACAAAAGAACTCCCACCATAAAATTTCTTCATGAAAATATATGGGCGCACGCTGAGAAAACCGACATACTCATTCGCCTAAGGAAATACATGCATATAATTAAGTATACAAAAATATGTAAGTATAAAACTATTATAAATTTATTTTATGAATAGTTATGTGTAAATATAAAATAATTTTCAATTTATTTTATACATAATTATGTATAGGTATATAAATATGTATAAGTATGGTACATAAATATAAAATTAATATAAAGTTATTTTATGTAGTATATAAATATGCATAGTATGGTACATATATATATATAATTAATATAAAGTGATTTTATTTTATTTTATACATATTTACTTAGAGTATAAGTATGGTATCTAAATGTAAAATTATTTTCAATTTTATTTATACCTAATTATGTATAGGTATATAAATATTTAAATATAAAATTATTTTCAATCTATTTTATATATTATTATTTACATATAAATATAGGAATACAAAATAATTTCGAATTTATTTGATACATAATTATGTATAGGTATATAAATAACTAAATAAAAATTATTTTAAATCTAAATGTTTATATATACATATGCCTTCAAGCATATTGAAATAATATATTTGTACGTAAGTATCTGCGTGTTTTCTTCTTGGGCGTACGAGTATGTGGGTGTTGTCAGAGTGCTCCCATATGATTTTATATATAAATTTCGTGGTTGGAAATTCTCTTGTGAGCACAAGCTATACTCTTTACAGTAAAAAATATAACTGCATTTATATAAAAAAATGGTAGTTGACGTTCTGACACCGCAAGGTGAACATCGATTAGGAAGCGCTCTCTCGTCATACCACGAAGATGAATTGCGGAAATTGAGGAATTGCGGTCTGCCTTGACCTCTACGATCGTGGAATCACGACCTGCATCTTCGCTACCTGGTTGCTGTCAGTGTCGATTCTGTGATCGAGTTTTCACTTATGGTCAAAATGTTCATCGGCATGTGAGAATAACCCGTACAACAAGTTATTGTCGCATGATGAAGCATTACGACATTGCATCCATGCAGTTTGTGCAAGGTGATAGAATGAAGGAACATACCGAGATCTGCATTGGTTCATCTACTGGGAGCTAGAAAGTGATGACGTCCATACCTTCTGCTACATCGATGGGTATTGTTTCCACAGACGATTGTGACGAGACTGTTAATGTTATAGACGGAATGAGTGCATTACAGTCATTTTGTGAGGAACGAACGCCTGAAAGACGTTCGCATGAAGTCGGCGAACTTTAAAATAAACAGTTGGTAGCTCTAAATACCGAGGAACATACAACTCCTGCTACAAAGAAAAGTAAACTTGGTATTTATGTTGAAGCAGGAAGTGAAGACGATCATAAAGACAGCATTGATGATGACTATGACGACAATGATAGTGTTGAAGACGATTATTATTCCCTCGACAATCCCACACATTTCACCGAGTTTCCTTCGACAATGTAATAACAAAATAATAAATTACCATCACAAAATAATAATTAATTTTTATTTTTTGTGTCGTAACCATTTATCATCACAACTTTAAAGTGGTGCTAAGGGCACTCGCTTATAAACATTAAGATCTGTATATAGAATTATCCTAAAAACTTCAGTATAAAATGCACGGATAGCTGATAGCATACACAAACATTATTTCTACCGACATGTAGAAATTTTGGAGACTCTAGGTGAATCGTTTATCTTATATGTATTGATGGAGGCAGACGACTAGCCCATGAATTGCTAAATATTGATGGAAAAAATTGTGATTCAGGAGGAGTATTGCTAAAGATTGAGTATTGCTAAAGATTGACGAGTATTGCTAAAGATTGAGGAGGATTGCTAAAAAATGATGAGGACTACTAAATAATGAGGATAGCAGAGGAGGGCTGAGGAGGACTGAGGAGGATTGGTGAGGAGGATTGGGGAGGACTGAGGAGGATTGGTCAGAATTGAGGAGAGGATTGGTGAGAATGATCGAGGAGGAGGATTGAGAAAGATTCAGGAGGACTGAAAAGGATTGAGAAAGATTATGAGGATGGTTGAGGAGGATTGATGGGAAGATTGCTAAAGATTGACGGAAATATTGCGATTGAGGTGTAGGATTGCGATTGAGGAGGAGAATTGTTAAAGTTTGATGGAATGATAAATAAAAAAATTCATTAATTTTTCAATATTTTATTAATTTTTTCAAGGTAATTCAAGGTAATGGAGTCAAGATTACTGGCTTACAATATGGCGGCGGCTGTCTGTAACATAATATGCTTGCTGACTTTTATGATTTTTTTCGTTTTTGTTTTCAAGGTCATTCAAGGTCAGGGTCAATGTTACTTGAAATTAATACTTGGTAGTAGTCTGTATTGTCATATTCTTGTTGAATTTTATGTATTTTTTCTCCATTTTTGTTTTCAAGTCAATTCAAGGTCATGGTGTCAAGGTCGAGGTTACCTGCATCTAATATGTTGGATGGGCGATATCTACTAAGATGGTGGTCACCTACCAAGATGGTGGTAGTGGTATTGGTATGGGTGACCTGAAATTTAAGTATTTTTAAATAGATTGCTTAATAATTTTTTAATAATTTTGATAGCATTTTTTATTATTTTTTAAAATAAATTATTATTTTTTAAAATAAATGCTGTGGAATTTTTAGAATTTTTCGGATTTTTAAAAATATTTTGGATTTTTGTTCAATGTTCAAGGTCAGAGGTCAGAGGTCCCGAGTCACTAGTCCTGCTATCCGGGCTTGGAGTTACTGATCCCAGTCACCTGGGTCCCTGATCCTTGACCCTTGGTTGCTGATTCCGTATCCAGGTCTGGGAAAAACGGGAGTTTTCGTAAAGAAAAAAGGACTTTTTTTTTTTTTTTTTTTTTTTTTTTAAGAAAAAGGGGAAATCCTAGGGAAATCTAGTCGATTTTGAAGGAAGAAAACGAAATTTTGAAGGGAAAAAGGGAAATTCCAACATGGCGGTGGACGGCTCGGGCGCTCCGACGCCAGACGCCGATGGATATGAACGCAGATAATCCTACTACTGGGAATGTTGCCTCTCTCCGTTTGAATAGTAGGCAGAGATTGGTTAAACTCGCAATACACGCTTGGTGTTATTCCATCACATAATGATAAAAGGCCTTCTTTTCAGCCTACATTGCCTAAGATGGATGGTTTTGAAATCACGACTTTCAAAATCTGTCTTCTAAATAAAATGTATTCGTGATCCTGTTTACTTATAACACACGAATGTTGTTCGATGTTGCAACATCTCCATTTTCATCTACAGTAAAACTGCTCCCGATTTCAGCTGATACATTCTTAAAGTCATGAATTTCATCGAAGTTAATTTTTCTCACATGATAGAGTGTTGCTGGCTATTTTGGACACTGTGCAATTCCAGTCCACTTGAAAAGGTAAATAAAAAGGCCGGCTTTTCAAAGCTCCCTGCATTATTATACTTACTATTATTTTTTGTTATTCGATAGAAGAATGTATTGAATCCCTAACATTCGGTGTATGTCCTACAACTAAATATTTGTGTGTGATGGACTCTACCTTCTTGAATGACAGGGGAAGGGGGAGGACAAACAGATACATTGTAGCTCAGAATTTGTTCTTGTCCTGAGAAGAACAATTATCGCTGTAAAATATAATAGGCCCATCGTTACAGTCGGTAGACTTTATGTACTCATACACACATGATGCATGTTCTATTGCGACTTTGTTTCCAGATGCCTCATTCCAAAAGTAACAATAGCCCTTCTTTAATGCATTATCAAATATTGTAAAATTATAAACGTTTATTTTCCTCTTATAGTAAAATGCTAATAAATCACAGCATGATGTATGAAGTACCGATTGCAAGTTATAGTTACATACTCTTATTTGCCTGTTTTGGAGTGCCCTTTCCATATCTGCCCTTTTCAAATCCCTTGATATTTGATTGCTTTCAATGTGATCCTGATGTCTACCTTCCAGCTGCACATTTTCCTCATCAGTGGCATTATTATATTGCTTGCAAAATACACACTTGTACTTTTCAGGCGTGAAGAACCCTAAATTAAATTCATTATTGAAGCGTTGTGTGTGTTTCTTACCTTATCGCTCATATTTTATGCTACATTTTTCTTTATATGGCAGGTACATTTGAGAAATCAATAGCCTACCATGTAAATAATGTCTCTGTCTGAGCTCATAAGTAGTGGTTTTCTATTACAGGGAAGGATTTCATGTAACTTCGAATACTTTGTAATGTTACCTCGTCTGTTTTTCTATGATTATAGAGTTTGCGACGATTGTCTGGACCTACAATGCCAAGTTGGTCCAACTAGTCCATGCTGTATAATCATACCTCTGTTACCACAGTTTGAAAACTAATTAAACGCCTACACAGCAAAACTGTGGTATAGTTGGTTTATAGCCAATTTAAAGTCATAAATGACAAAACTGTTGTAATGGGCATAGCAGCTGTAATATATTTCTTAGAGATATTACTATTTTACTGTAAGATAGTTTATGAAATTAAGACACTGGATGTGGACATATTCAAAATTAAATTTTTCGGACTTACGACCGTCTGATTCTGCTGGTGCGATATGTCTGTGCTGTGACATACCTTGTCTTCGAATACCTCAATATCCGTCATCTTACTTAGATATCATACTACTACACTGGGTATGAATCAGGATTAGATTGTGAAACGATACAGTGTCAAGCATACTTGCGTGCCTCAACATTGGCGATAAAGAATAAAAGCATGCTTTAACTACTATCCACGACTAAGATAACAAATTATAGTCAAATTACTCAAGCGACAAGGTAACAAATGGTTCGAGTACGGATGATACAGAATATCTGCAACAAGGGTGATGCAGGATGAAAATGTTTGTGAATCCTCTTCCTTCCGGCATGAAGTATATAATGTAGGGACGTACCACTAGTGTTCATATTGATATCCTTCAAAATGACGGTATTGCAGTTCATTAATTTTGTTTTGAGACAAGAACCATTATCCTGTTTCACACCAAACTTGCACGCAGTCTGTTGTGTGATCACATATATGAATTGTAAGGGGAAATAGCTTCGCTCACGTACGTTAGGAGTTAATAGTTAAGTGCATATCTGAGATGCATGAGAGTTATTTTCGTCTCTGAAATAGTAAAACTATTACCACCACATTTACTGTACACGTAGCAATTTTGATTGAATTTAAACTTGAAAACTGACACACCTATACTATTTTGAATGAACCAGTGTGCTAAATAAATCACCACAATTCCCTATTTATTCCTCATTTTCAATTTTGATAAAATTTCCGTAGAAAATATTGAAATATAACTAAGGGACGAAAATTTTCGTTTTCATATTTTAATCGGGAATTTAGTTTCAGAACACTGTTTATTTTGTGTTGATGGGAAAATTAAGTTTATTTTCTTGGAATAAAACTATGTTGTTTAACTGTTCCTTTTGCTTTGCGCTTTTAATGTGTGGTGATGCAAAATACGTGTGTCTAAATGAATAGACTCCCCAAAAATATGACATGGTATTTCTTTTACCTGTGACGACAATACCGTATATAGTTTAAGTAATAAATTGTACAAGTATAATGTTTTAGCTGTTATTAGATTGAGTTTTTTCTTAGAACGTTGAGAACTTTTCCAAACCACAATTTAAATAGGCTACCTATTAACTGGTATAGCTTTTTATGTAGAGCCTCCTTGATCTCCAGACCTTACTTCGCTGTACTTTTCCCTGCGGCCATACTTAAAGAACATGTTTTACAATAATTTCATGCTCTCTTAAGAAAATAGTGAACAGAAAAAGGCCCATAGAAGTCAACAGCGTCCACTTTGAAAAAAATGATAATCCATTGTCTGTATCAACGCAAGTCATGCCCATTCACGTACTATAGTAGCGCCGTAGTATATACTGTCTCATGAGCGAGTCCACATTTTTGAAAGTTCTGAAATTAATCTTGTTCACAGTTATTTTCATGGCACAATATTTTCTGTTGACACACTGGGGAGGTCGGCAGCTGAGAGTGTTTAAACAAACATCTGTTGTAGGGGAGACACCACAAATCTTAGTATTCCGAAGGATAAATTCATAGTTATCGCACGTAATAAATGATGTTAATTAACTATAGACACGTGATGAAAAACTACCGAAAATTCGTTGAAAGTAGACAATGTCACAAAACGTAGTGAAAAGGTGTATACTACACGCCTGCGATGAAATAAGCCGGGTCTAGACACAAGGTCCACATGTCGGTACCAGCCCAGGGTATCCATATCCGTCGTCTTGAGAAGCCGTATATTAAAAACGTGGTTACGGCAACATAAAAATAATCAGACTTGTTCTTTTGTGCGAAGCGCACTCCGTCGACCTAAAACCTACTTCTTTTTTTTTTTATCAATTTCAAACTTAAGAAACTGCAAATTTACAATGTTTTAATTAAATTATAATCCAGATGTTGCTTATGAATGTTCGCCAGTGAATCATATTTAACTACAATAATCTAAAATTCAAATTAACATTGCTGAGACAGGGCTTGAAAAGTCGTGCGTTAAAAAATTTATCTCCTAAATTACGTCACACGCAATGTTCTCAACTTCAAAACTATGTACATTAATCTGTGATTCTTCAAAACATGTTACTTTACAACACTTAAAAACGCTACTTTCAACCAGAATAAATAACAAATTAACATTCTGAAAACATCAAATCATCTTGAGAAACAAAATTAAGTAACCCTGACCAGAAATAAGTATAACTACACTCTCATATAATTACATGAAAAATAAATGCGTAGCGCATGACACATAAATTGGCAAACTGTCATATCTTACATAATATTTTAAAATTGTATGTCACAATCATAGTGTCCTAGGAACACAGGAACCTCAACACTCAACACAACATTGTTACGTACCATCCACACCCTCAGCCCTACGTAAGCCTATACCGAGTAGACTTAATCGCATTGGATCACTGAACCCACTCATAATATGTATTACATAATTTATGATACAACCAATATAAATAGTGGTCGTTTCATACTAATAATGTTTATCGGAAATACGCTTAATATAGAATTACTGTTGGTATATCAAACGCGGAGTTTATTTCAGTGAATAAAATCCTTCCTGCTCTAAATAACATCACGGGGTCACCGCGGAATTTTCGCATACGGAAAACGTGATGGATGCTGCCGTTTGCCAGTGGGTTTTCACTGGGTCCTCCCGTTTCCTTCACGATAACATTCTGTCGCTGCTTCATCTCGACCTCACTTCACCCTCGAAAGCACTTCAGGCCTTAGTGGTTGAGCGCTGCCTATATGCCTATCTGTCAGTACCGTGGTACAATCGAAATAACCGTTATCATAATCAAATACACACACAAAACCATTACCATTATAAAAATCCTGGACTACAATTGATACAATAATATCGAGTGTTTTCGATTGTCTGTTAACAATATTTCACTTCCAAGTGAAACGTTAAAAAAACATTACATAATGCGGAAGAATGCACAACGTGCATACAAGTAGATCTTAAGCAGGGCTTTCAAAAGTGCTCATTTTACCGTGAACAGCCTATACCCGTGACAATCTGCGACTATTTGCTACTACCCGTGACTACCTGCGACTACTTACGACTACCTGCGACTACATGGGAAAACTTGCAACTACATGCGACTACATACGAATTTATAATATTAAGCTCCACTGAGCTATTGCGGCCCCACTTGATATATTTCTATTTACTGAGCCACTGCGGCCACACTTGAAAGTGCTCTAGCCACTTAGCCACTGCGACCCCACTTGGGATCTCTCTAGCCACAGGGCCACTGCGGCGCCACTTGAGAGTGTTCTAGCCACTGAGCCACGGCAGTCCCACTTGGGAACGCTCTAGCCACTGTGCCACTGTGTCCCCCTTGATATTCTTATATCCACTGAGCCACTGCGGCTCCAGTTTTGAGAGTGCTCTAACCACTGAGCCACTGCGCCCCCACTTTATATACGATTATGTTTATTATCTGCTAGTTTGGTTTCATTTCATAAAACGTTACAGGATTTAAAAGCCTGACATTAAACTAATCATTTAGGTACCACAAGTTGCACTGTTAAATCATACCCATAAGTTTCATTTTATCCATCCAATTACCACATTTAGGTGCACAGCCATTGCCTTCTCAAACGTCGAGGCACTCTGTGATTTTCACTGGAAAAAGTAATTTTTCAATAAAGATTAAGTAACTTCATTAGGGTTTCAAGAAAATAATTTTAATTTATTTAAGCTGGAAAATAAAAATGTTTAGTTGTAATGCAAGTTTATAAAATTGTGCAGTCATCAAGAAATAAATTGTCACCCCCACACAAATATTTCGGCAAGATGCATAGACAAAATGGCTTTGTTTTCTTGCAGTGGTGTTCGATGTGTCAAGTGCTGATGTGTGCATATGTGTCATCAGTAGAGCCCCGAGTATTTTGCGGATTGATGTGTCAACAGGCTAGGCTTAGCAGTCCTGTATATACTTGAGACACTATCGTCTGCTTATTGGTTGCTGCAATCAAATGAGGCCTTCGTAAGAACTGTTCAAAGTTTACTCACACTACTGCCTACTGCTTATAAATGGCTCAGTTAAACGGGGTGTGTAAAAACAACTTCTGTCCAATCACAGAAGGAGGAGAAATAACACGTGTTTGAAGTCTACCTCGTCACAGAAGGAATCCGTGAAATAATCGGTGCTCTAGTCATCAGCTCTCAGAGCAGTTCACTCACCTGCCGCCGCAGGGACATACATCCAGCGACCGTGTATTGCGTGGTTTTTTACGACTGCACCGCGTACATCACGTGACCCGAACTTGCGGCGATTGGCATGCATTAGTGACATGCTGATGGTCAGTCGCCTCGTTTAGAGGCCGAAATGCATGCGCTAAACGCCCTGCGGACCGGAAACCGTAATGTTTTTGCAACTAATGGACGCGCCAAATAATACCACTCCACAGTAGCTCTCGCGAGACTCCGCTGCCATTCAGTGCGACTCTTGTTTATGTGCGTGATGCATTACATCACTCCGGTCTGTGGGTGGGTGTCATGTAATTGCGTTCGTTGAAACGGGGAAATACGGTGGTGTATTGTGGTAGGACGAATCCTCGCTTATTCTATACGCTATATAAAACATTAAAAAACCCACTGACAGACACACACACACATAAAATGTCACAGCGAATTTAAATTTGGTTACAACTGATGTCCCAAAAACATTTATTCGTAGTATTTCAACGCTAAAATCTTGTTCACCGATGTGAGAAATTCAAATTACTGAAGCGTCCTTAGGAACTATTCGAAAGGTAAAATATCTCAACGACCAACCATTATCTCACGCACTGACACAAATAATTCATACAAGAGACAAAAAATCAATTCACTGAATTCAAATTTTTGACATGAGACAATTTCCGTGCTATATCCATTCTAACAACAATTTTACGAATATTAGAAAAGTTATAGTGATATTTACTGAAATAATTTTTAATAATCATGTATTCTAAAAAACTTGAAATGATTTGGGTAGAAAAAAATTAACTAGTTTCTGCATAAAATAACCAACCCACTAAATCGAAACAATTGAGTCAATAATATAATACATCACATTATAAATTCAGCTGAAAAGAACCAACCTAAAACCACACTGTGCTATCAGCTATGCGTTGTTATAAAATTACTGTAAGTTATTTTGTAAAATTTCATTCTGCAAAAATTAACCATGAAGATCTGATAATTTATGTTGAATACTGTTTTATATCTTTAATGCGTTGTATCGATCTGCATGTTCCAAATATTGATGTGGGATAGTATAGCAAGTAGATATGCCTTGACACTAGATCCATTTTGTTTTATTTTATTGTGTATGAAGAAATTTTTTCTTTTTTTTATAATGAAATATATTTTAACTTATTGAAAAAAAAAACTATATTATACTATCCAATCCTCTAACAACGTGGCTTTGGTAATCGAATAGAACATCTTACACAATGGAGTACATTCTGCATAAAGAAACTAACACACATAAAATAATTTTTAAAAATAAATAATAAAATTCATCCACGGAAATTTGGTTAAAAAAATTTACGGATAGTTTATGAGTGGTAGTAGTGAATATTGACTGTCAACTTCAATTCCCGAACTGTTTATAGAATTTCAACTTTGAATGCTGTTTTATAAGTTTTAGTGCTTTGTGGGTTGGCTTCTCTAAAGTGGTCCATTTGCATAAGGAAAAACTCTGTCCTCAAGAAAGTGTTTGGTGCAGCTGGCGTAAGTGGATTTCTAAGCTTCTTCCCATACTTCAGATATACACCTTTACAAGAATGATTTTACATACGCAATATTAGAATATAGAGTATTCAACATAATTATTATAAAACGGGTTGGGAATAAACAAGTTGACAATCACTGAAAATAAATATTGTGCTGTACTAAAATATTAGTCATATATTTAAATTAAATGCCTCCACAACTGAAAGAAATACAAGTGTTACAATCTGCCATGGTCTCATCACAGTGAGAAAAAAAATGTTGTACACTTAAATACTTGTACAATTGGCCATGATTAACTTTTTTTTTTTTAAGTTATATACATCTGTATACTGTATATGTATGCACTATACATCTCCTGTATGGGGACACATGAAATTGAAATAATTCATTCTTACATAATTAGGTTTTACAAAATGGAGTAGCAAGAGCTCTGAGTACTATGTTGTAAATAATGCTTTTCTTACTTCCTTAATTAAACTGGGACAAACAGAAAGCAATACAACCATGCGTGAAAGACGAGGGTCATGACTCTTAGAGTCATAATAGCTCATGTAGTCTGACAGTAGAACTCATTTGCAGTATGAAAAGAGCTTTGCTACTGTTGTGTCTGGTGTAGTGGTTAGTCTACTAGCCTCCCACCTAGGCGAAACGGGTTCGATTGCCGCTGGGGTCGCTCCCGGACTTTCACACGCGGGAATCGTACCGGACGATGCCGCTGGTCGGCGGGTTTTGTCGAGGATCTCCCGACCCCCCACCCCCGCCTCGCCATTCTGGCGCTGCTCCATACTCACGTCGTTTTACCCTTATCGGTAATCATGAGATTAAAGTACTGTATTCGATTTGAAGTCATTTTTTTATTTATTTGTTGTGTCTCTTTGATAACAGTCGGTGCACGTAGGGACATTTGCTAATGTTGTCGATTACCTAATAGTTCAATAATGGGGTTCCGTGATTACACAGCATTGTAGCAATTAATCTTAAGCATTCCCAGTCAGCATTATAGAGCGTGATATCCTTTATCTCAAATAACCGGCACAAATATGTGTGTGTTATAGCATGCTTGGTTCAGAAGTAAAAATCTGACTATGTGGTTGCTGTTCACGGGCTTTGTGTCCAAATTTATAGTGATGTTAGTTTTCCGTGTAAAGAAATTAAGTGAAATGTTATGAAGAAGAATTATGGTGGGTATTTAGCTCATTCTCGCTGTACGCTGTACAGCGAGATTTTAAGCGATCAGAATTAAGTCAAAATGTTTATGTACACATCATGGACAGTGTTTAATATTTTAATGTTTTTTTTATATGATTCCTGTGGTTCACAAAAAATTAACTAAAAAAATAATGGCAAATAACATAATACGTCTACGTAATGTTCGTTTGCGTTAGTCAAGTTTGCGATTTCATAACTAATCTCAGCAATCACGGCCGTGGCTTGGATAAATATGTGTAGGTATGATCAGGCAGGCAACTCAACTAAGGCGTGATCACTACTCTGAACAGTCCTAATTTTACTCGTTTTGCACGCACTGTCAGTAAAACAATGTTTCAGATTTGTACATAGTTATATATGCGAAATTTTTATACAACTGAATTTTCTTGTGATATAAATCAAGACTTTCTTCTATATTTTAATGAAGTAGAGTTTTATCTTGGAGACAAATACAGGGCAGCTTGAGCATTTCTGCGAGAAAGCCAGAGGGCGTCGTCATTTCTTGTCAACTTCTATCCAGAAATACATAAAATTGTTTTTGAATTCGCTGTGCAAGCATTATGAACTAGAGGAGTTTTATATAATTTGTCTGTGATAGTTTCATTGGAACTAAAACCTAAATACCTCTACCCTCGAATAGGGTCTCCAGACGTCGGGAATATACTCATGTATAAGCATTTGTTTTGCACCCGGCCGAATTTTTAGTAGATACAAAACAAAGTTAGGATTTTTTTACTTGATAAGAGAAAGTATTTATCTACCAACTGTTTTTATATAATTAATTTTTGTGCCACAAAATGTGTTGTATCTCTCTTGTCAAAATTCACTTTCATTTTAAAAACACCTATCTGCTGTTCGATAAACCATGACTTTTTTTATGTATTTCCTTTTAATTTAATTACAAATAAGTATAAATCTTTTACTGCTGCGTGCGTGTATTTAAGATCTTGTTGTGTAAAACAGACTTAAGCATACAAGTTTCTTTTTCTAACTCTAAGCTTTCATATTTTATATTAACTGATAATGGGAGCATTATTTTATGTTATTTATTAATGTTTTGGAAACTATTTCTTTACGTACTAACTAATCAGTGACGGATCCAGGAGGAAATGATGGTTACAGGTTTCATAAAACCCTTTAAAAAAGGGCACATACCTTTTATAAGCCCAACACACAAATTTAAATGCACAAATAGTGACCAAAATTGTGTAAACGAGTAAATCTTTGGCAGTTAACAGAGGCCAAAATGTTAAATGTGAATAAGCCTTTTTTGTAGTAAATATGAGACAAATATGTTAACTGTGTGAGTAACTATTTTTTTGACAGTTAATAGGAGCCATAAACTTTAGTTATGAATACTTTGGAAGAAAAATAAATTATATTTTCTATGAACCAAACGAATGAGTGAAGAGGCATTACAATATTGCAACGACAGGATGTCTATGACATTAGTATTTAAAACAGGAGTATTTAGAGCTGGGATAGTCGCCAGGGTTGATTACCAATCATGATAATCGACAAATCTTAATGTTTTCTTCGTTTGTTTTGGTTGGGTTTGTGAGTAGCGATGTTTGCGCCGATAAATGCTAATTTATGCCACTATACCTCCATCCCATACCTTGAATTGAAAAAGTTTAGATCCCCAGCGGCCCCGAGTTCATCATGCCCCCCCCCCCTCCGTAACCCATTCCCAATTAAATTTTTATATCCGCATCTGTTGGCCACCACAACTGCACGGTCCCGGTGCATACTGCAGGGGACAATAAAAAAAAAACCTTGCGCCGAGTGACTACACAAATCACTACCACTCCCAAGCAAGCTGCGAGGGAACAATTATACATATTGTGTTAGATCTACTGCAGAACTACGTCACATAGCTGATGTGTACACAAGGAAGCAACCAGATATAGGCTGTTCACGGTAAAATTAGCACATTTGAAAGCCCTGCTAAAGACCTACTTGTATGCACGTTGTGCATTCTTCCGCCTTGTGTAAAAATAACATTGTCATGGACGTTATCAGTTTATTCATGCGTCGGTCCAATGAAACTGTGAAGTTATTAGAAAAGTAAATTTTATACAAATCTGCCCGTTTTTACACTTCGGTGCATAAAAAAAAAAAAACAGAAAGCGAAAGAAATAATTTAATTTATCAGAAATGGTTGCCTGACAAGTTTTATTCGACGTTAAGATACGGAACTACTTCCCAGCCATCTTACATATTAAGCGTCACCAAGTCATGTTTAGTAGGAACATATATTCTTTGTAACTACATTATTTAAATGGTTAGCATTTTGAGTGTGGCTCGAACAATGCTGTTTTGAAAATGTATTTTCATTTGAAAACAAAACTCGTGTGAATATAGGTACGTGCTTACAAACAACACCGACAAACTCCGGCAGATTATTACTGACGAAAATATAAGGCGAAAATGTATGTACCTCCTTTCCCTTAAGTGATAATTAAGTGAGCTAAGCGTCCCCAAAAATCGAGATTTGAAATGATTTTCGTTACGAATATTATGATCTACTTGCAATCAAGCAACAAGTCGGTGAATGGTTTTTTGTATAAAAAAAAGTTATTATACCTGTGAAAATGCTGTTGGTATTATCATCCCCCTTAATCAGGAGTGCTGATTCGTAACAAAACACATAGCAGTTACCTCTAATTTCCTGAAGAAGGGGGGTGATACTACCAACCAGGAATTGTAGCAAACACCAGACGAGGCCGCTTTCAAAAACACCCTCCACTAGCCAGCGATTGGAGACATGGACGCCTAAACTACGCACCGATATAGGCCACTGTAAGGCAGGGCCCGACGTCTTCCCACATCCGACCAGGAGCCAGGGAAGATCACATCATGGGTGTGTCTGTCCGCTGCTATCCGACCAGCTAGATACAGCCTCCAGCATCAAGAACAAGGCGGGAACTGTCCATAATAGATAACTTATAAACCAAACGTGCCAACATAGTTGTAACATAAATAACTATCTTTTATTGTAGCTCCCCAAGTGTTTAATCATTTAGTATCATGCAAATTTTATGCGGATATGACCTTAAGCCGTATACGTAACAGTTTGCAGAGTCCAGTGTTAACACGCCGTGCAGCGCTAGTATGGCGGTTACAGTCCAGCGTATCATTTGCACGGCACTCACTGACTTACAGAAAGCGCTTACTAAGGAAGTGCATCAATGGCCTGGAACGGACACGGGAAACTACGTGGGAGGAACTACGACCTTCGGAAAACGCGTCACCTATGCTAATGCGTGATCGAACAGTAAAGGAGATATAGGCTGTACAGTGAACACGCCAGATGCCCAGTAGCAATTTTCTGTATTAATCAGTGAATGGATTTTGGTCCGAAAAATGTCAGAAACCACGCGGCCTTGCTTCGGGGTTAGCGCATTGTTTTTTTCCCTACCATAAATGCGTGCTTCGCAATTTCGACACACTTTCTTGGGTAAATATTTGATGCAACTACGGTATACACGTAAATTATGTATAACACATGTATATTTTGGGACCCTAATTAAAACATACACCAAAGACACTGATAAAGTAATTATGACATCTTAAACGGAAATTCGCTAGGAATGCCTAAAATACAAAAATCTGTGTACAGTTTTAGCATATGGATAACATACGTTCACCGATTATACAATCAAATATTTTTTGATTGATCGGAGACAATTTCCTTTATGTAGTTCGTCCATAGCTAATTGAGTATTTCTGGAGAGCAACCTTAATAATTAAAATCTGCTCCGTAATTACATTTATTATATTTTAACGTAAACTCTAACTGATACAGCTGTAGTATTAATGGCGGCGAATTAAGAAAATTGAGTGTCTGAACAAAAAATTGAATAAACCAGAAGAGATGCTCGAAACTGAAGCCAAATTGGTATAAGTGCGTGGTTGTGTACAAGTTTAATGCTATACTCTACAAAGATAAACCATTCATAGTTTTCTGTACGAGAAAGAAAACCATTTCTTTGATGCTGTTTTGTTTACAGCAACACAATGTAGCTTTAATTCAAAGAGAAGGTTACATAAACGTAAGATTGCTGCTAATAAATGTTTTCTTTATAAGTTTTTGTTTTATGGCAATATTACCTTTCTTTATAGCAAAGAAATAAACATTATTTGAGCTTCTTTTGTTCACAGTTAAGAAGTATTACTTTGTACCAAAGGTAACGGTGTAAAAGTTTTTCTGTCGTACATTGCATTTTTCAGTACGTAACTGTTGTCCCAACGTAAACGTTCATAAACCAATAAGAATATTCTGCAGCTGAGCAAATTTATAGCCGTCCTGTAGACGTTTAATCTCATTCTGAAGTTTGGTGATTCCCCACACAACTAATCTCAACTCTTACCAAGAGGTGGCATTTTATTCTGGTCCATGTTACTACCGCAAACAACATGCCTATCAGAAGTAATCGGTACGCAAGAAGACAATGTGGTCGTATGATCCAGGGCGTTAGAAATATAACATAAGGGGTGTGGTTTCGAATCTCGGAGACCATTGTTATTTTACGATTATTAGTTTGAAATATTTGCTCCTTCTCTCTTATTTTCTGTAACGACAATGCAAGGTTATCATAGTCATTACTATATAGATAAAACAAATATGATGTTTGTGGCAAGGCTACTTTGCAGTGGTTCATATTTAAACAAATTTTTCTTACAAATTATGTTTTGCAGCAAAGAAAGCGTTCTTACAGTATACCATAGTCTGTAACGTCTCAGAATGTCACCAGAGTGAAAAAGTGTATCCCACAACGATTATAGGGATAGTGTTATAAGGAATGTTAGGAAGTTTACTCAGTCAGTTTACAGAGTGAAGGAAGTTCACCGAACACAGAGTACGCTGCGTGGAGACGTAAGATAGCACTGCCAGGTTTACAGGCCAGATTATGTGTAAACGTGAGGTCGGGTGGACATACAGTGCATTTGCTAACCATGTGAGTCATTCCGATGACACAGTGGTCCGATGTTGGAACCAGTGGGAACGCGATGTACCCCACACACGTCATGAAGGTTTCCACACAAAGCGAGGATCCCCGTTTTGTGCGCCAAGCATCACCCCCCCCCCCCAATTGCATTGCTAACCACCATCCCGGCACAGTTAATGAACATATTCTTTCAATGATACTTGCAATGGGAGTAGGTGATTAAATATAAAAAAAACCTTGCACATACGCCATTGCAGAGCAATATCGCCAAGAGAAACACAGAGGAAGACATTAAAGACAATATATGACAATAAGCCAAGACTAGCTGCTGTCAACAGATATTTAAAAAATAAAACTAACCCTACAAGTAAAATTCATAGACTAAAGATGAGGTAGACCGATCTCGCTGGCTGCGCACAACATAACTCCGTACCCAAACATTGAACTGCTCCTCTACCAACAGGACTATAAAAAGCGGCGTGGATTGTAAAATAAGTGGTTTGCAATATTTGGAAAAATTCCTCTAACCACTTTTGAATGCGATTAAATTAAATCCAAACTGGTTACATTATTTTATTAATATAAAAGAGCTTGTTATATAGAAATTATAATACATACAAACACGTTAATCACTTTTGACCATGCGACTTTTACCATTGTGTTGCTTTAGGATAGATCAATGTTGTATACATGTGCAGAAGTGGAATAAGCTGTCTACCATATCTTTAGTCTACAATCAAATCAGTGAAAAGTTCTACCAAACCAAACGAAACGAAACAAGGCGAGAAACGAACGAGCGAGCAGCAAAGACAAGACTGTATATACAAATCCGTGCACAAGACTCCAAAACTCTAGACAACCCAACTGAGACTATATAGAAGAACACAGAAGCGAAGAGAGATATGTAAACTCAAAGCCTGAAGAGACTGTGTGTTCACACATAGCTTTCCAGGCGAACTAGTAGCTCCGTTCGGTCACACATTAATCATTGAGTTTTAGTGTTGCAATCGAGTAATATTTAGTTATGCGCTGTACTTGTAACTAAGCAACTAAGCACTTGTCTTGCAACTAGTGTACAAAATGCTGTGTGATCCATGTTACTGGCACTAACCCCTCATGCCAAAGAGGCGTATAAAATTCCAAAAATCAGATTAGCGACAAGGAAGACTCGGCAGTGCATCCTTGCTAAAGGCTGTTCACGATAAATTGAGCATTTTTGAAATCAACATTAGAAAAAAGTCACTGCCTATACTTGCATATAATTCAACGGGCGCATAAAGTGACATGCGCCTGGTAAAGTTGGTAACGATAAATAGAAAGTTGTTCTTTATCTTTACGTCGAATAAAAACCGTTAGGTAACCATTTTTGATCATTTAAATTATCTATTTCTCTTTCTGTTTTTTTAATGCATTAGTGTGTAAAATTAGCATATTTTTTAATGTTTACTTTTTTATTAATTTCACAGCTTCACTTGACCGACGCATGACTGAAGTGATGAGGCCAATGGCAATGTTAATTTTACGTTAAGGCGGAATAATACACAACATGCACACAAGTAGATCTTAAGCAGGACTTTCAAAAGTGCTCATTTTAACGTGAACAGCCTATGCGATAATTCACTCAATGTTGTATTAGAATCAGTTCAACTTTTTTTTTTTTCTGTATTTACTATTTATTCGTGTTTAATAGTTTTCCGCTCTATCTGGAAACAAAATAAACAATCGACTTTACCACCCTCTCTATGACTGGCTAAAATTTTTAACCTTGTAGGAAACCTTCCATCTGAAATTGCACATGGTGACTTACGAAATAGTGCATGAAAACGGTCAGCAGAAGGCTTAATCTTCCATAGTTAGAGCCACGAGTATTTCGCGAATTCATTCGGAGGCGAGATAGACTCCAAACACTTCTTCTCTTCTCCTGCTGTTGTGATTGGACGACAGTTCTTTAGACACGCCCCCGTTTAATTGTGAACCAGAAATAAGCAGGAAGTAGTAGTGTGAGTGAGATTTGAACAGTCCTGTACGAAGTCCACACTTGGTCGCAGTAATCAGTAAGCAGACGATAGTTTCTCAAGTGTGTAAAGGTCTACAAAGCCTAGCCTGCTGACACAACAATCCGCGGGGATCTCCATGCAACATCCGTAGAAGCGGCCAAGCGGACTTGCAAGGAATCTTGCATCGCGGCATACAGGCTTCAGCGTATACAAGGCGGCGTGTGAGGGGGCAACGCGCGGGGGGCCTTGCGTGCCGGAGGTCGGATGGTCCGGCGAGCCTCGTGTAAACACAGCGGACCGTGACGAAGACAAATGGCGGGCGGAACGCGCTCACCAGATGGCGCCTGCGGCCACGCTGCTCGCCTAACAAGACGCCACCCCCCTCCCCCTTCCGTTCTAACACCGCAGAGGCTCGCGTGAGAGATGGACGCCTCGACCAGAATTGCGTGCCGCGTCCTGCCGCCCTCCTTTACCAATCCTTCGCTTGATACATCCGCGAAGGGAAGAGGCGGGCGACGCGCCTTAAGGGTTGCCTACACCCATTTTGCAAAACTTCTTCGTTTCCGTGTCATCATTTCAGTTTCACACGTATAACTGGAAATAATTATAGAATATTTACAATTTAGTTCTTGTTCTATGCCTTTGTATTTAATTTCCACTGCGTGTTATTTCCTGCTTGCTGAAACATAGAAACTCACTGATAAGTTCTTGAAATTTTACAGCTATAGGCTTCACGGCAAAATGAGCACTTTTGAAAGCCCTGCTTAAGATCTAATTGTATGGAAGTTGTGTATACTTTCGCCTTACGTAAAATTAACGTTGCCATGGGTCTCATCACTTTATTCATGCGTCCGTCAAGTGAAACTGTAAAAATATTTAGGAAGTGAAAACTTTTACAAATCTGCTTGTTTTTACACTTCGATGCATTACAAATACAGAAAGTAAAAGGAATAATTTCAAGCTATCACAAATGGTTAGCTAACACTTTATATTTGAAGTTAAGATATCGAACTAATTTCCACCCATCGTTGCCAACTTTACTCGGCGTATGCCACTAAGTGCGCCCGTTAAGATATATACAGGCAGGGACAGTGACTTTTTTTTTTTAAGATTTTATTTCAAAAGTGCTCACTTTATCGTGAACAGCCTTTACCGAATAACACACTATGAAAATTAAGCAGCAAAATATTATACAGCTCGTGAAATGTAAATGTTCTACAATCGCACATTGGCAGTAATTATTCTGAATCCTGAATTATGACACGAATACGAAGAGTTTATGAAAATTAGGTGAAGCCGAGACTTAACACTTCTCCTTGATCCTGCCCGGTACTGTTTCGACGTGTCAAGCTGAGTTCACAATTGAGGGTATAACATATCAGTAACCATAGAACATAAGGTCGTGTGCACAAGAATTGACCATTATGACTTCGAACTGACTGTTTTACAACTTCGCTATAACAGACCGTGTGCACGGCAGGTCCTGACATAACGCATGAAGGGAATAGTTATATTAAATGTATTACGCTGACGCATGAAGCAACACCCAATCAGAGCAGAGTAGAACATTTCCGAAGAAGTTATTTATTTACCTGTAAAAATGGAGGAACTTATTTATGCTGTAGAAACGAAGAAATGTCGAAATATATACATCTAGCGAAAAGAACAGGCAAAAGTGTACTAGTAGAATGTTTTAAAACGCTAGGCAGATTTTTACAATCGGAAAAGCAAAGATTTTATGACAAGCAAACATGCAAAATCTTTGAAATCACTGTCGATTGTAAACACAATATCGTCGTTAATATGTTAGTATAATCAATTTTATCTATGCCAAAACAGCTAAGCATTATCAACCAACACTGTAAACTAACGTCAGACTTGTTGCAAAAGTGTGTTGGCAAAAAAAAAACATGTGTGTTCAATTGTGATTCAATTTCACCCAAGTGTCTTCGTAATGTATATCGTTCTACTGTTATGTCCTATGCTCCGGGCTTATATTCTTTTATTCTGAACCCACCATTGGGCGCTCGTATGCGAGAAAGCACCAAGGGTGACAATTGCACGCGCGAGCATTTCATCACCAACTTTCCGCGTATGACACTGACAAGGCATACAGTCACGCGGTCGTCTAAAGAAAATTAACCATTCCAGTGCCCAATGGTAAATTCAGCAGACGATACTCACACGTTTCCCAGCTATGATTTCACCATTTACTATCATATCAGTTTCACCCCATTGCCAAAATAAATCTGACCACTCAGAAAGGACGTATATTGTCGTCACAGTGTTCCTTTCAAGAAGAGACTAATGAAAGTGATATACTGTCGTAAGCAATGTTGTCTGATATAGTTTACCAAGAATTTACAAAGGATTATGTAAGTTTGTAAGTGCAGTAACTCATTAAATTTTTTAATTTTGTCAATTTGGTGACACGTGTTTAATAACTTCAACTTACCTTAATAAAATATTTTAAGCACTTTATTGATATCAAAGAGAATTGCAGATAGAAATTAAAAATGTGGCTCCTACGTACATGATATCAAGATTTAAGTGACCAAACACACTGCTAACTATCTCAGCATAATTTGCAATTTCAATCTCGGAACCAAAATTCTCTCATAGTTGTGGTTTGTTTTGTAATTGGAGGAGCAATATTTGTTAGCAACTTTTCAAACTGGACTTTACTCATTCGTAAATGAATAGACATACTGAATAACTCCTTATCTTCTGTAGCCCATTCTCTTAAAATCTTCACCGAAGCTCTCAATGTATTATGTCTTTTCACCCACACTCTTACACACCTACGCCTACGGCGCGATTTATTATGTTTTTTTCCTTCTATAAATTACCTCAATTCCTCATCAGTGACATTTCCTCAGTTGCCTCCATTTTGCAACGAACTGATTACTTCACTTAACGCCTAAACAAACCTCCTTTCTACTAACAATTTTAATTTCGATGAATCATCCAAAGGGATTATCCAAAGTGTCCCGTGTAAGCCCGCCATTACCTCACGCACGAACCCTATCAACAACTACAAAAGAAGACGAAACGGTGTAAAATAGACCATATGAACGTCCACGAGCAGCGAAAAAGGAGCTACGAACTGCGTTTAATCGTTGTTCCACGGCTGCGGCCAGCAGCGCTCATAAATCTGTCGACGTCGCATAACGGATTGAAACAAGGCAAACAGCGCGGATCCGATCGAAAGTCAGCAATCCGCAACATTACAGCTTCTGGACTGACGTGACCTATTTCCCCGCAAACCTATAACAATAAAAGCACAGGGGAGTGTTTATGAGGGTTGGCCAATGGTGGGAAGGGAGGTACGGGGCGGTATTGCCTCTAAACCAAACCTGTGTCGAATTACGTTTCTCGCTTTGCAGAAGTCACGCGAGCAAGAAAACACCAGTCCACTCCCCTTCCCCCGGTGTGGCCCACACGTCTGGGGGTGTTTTGCGAACTGGGTTATTCCAGGCAGTGTAATTACACGACGGGGTAGTGAGGCACTCACGAGCGGCTCGTCATATACCCTTGAAGTGTTGTAGCTAGAGCGGTGGCAGGCAGGCATTTCGTTCCCTCAGACCTGGAATTACTTCTTTGGCCTAGCCAGGAATTAGAGTGTTACTTTCCGCTGCGGGCGAAGGGGTGATTCGATGACGTCACAGACCAGTGGCGTCGCGTGCCTCGACGTTGGAAAGTCCGCGCCCTCCACACCCTCCAACAGGACTCCAGGCGCGACACGAACATGAAGTTTCACGTGGAAGAAGATCCCATCCCTCGGATGACCTCCTTGGATCGTCGTAGCGTACAGCGAGGAGCAAGTACCGTAGACTGTCAGCCATCTTTTCCCCTCGACCCCTCCATCGCTTTAACATCAGAAATCTGACTCTGTACACAAGACTCTGAATTCAATCTTCAAATTGCGTTTATTTCAACCTCACGACTAAACACCGTGTCACTTACACTCCTAGCAAAGATAATTAATTCCGAAATGCCTTGGGCGACCATAGATGTTAAACTGATGGATATGGAAATCGTAACATCCTATTTCGTTACGTGGAACTTTATTAAACCATCACCTGTGATATAGGCTGTTCACGTTAAAATGAACATTTTGAAAGCCCTGCTTAAGATCTACTTTTATGTACGTTGTGTATCAACCGAAACTGTGAAATTATTTGAAAAGTAAATATTTAACATACTGCTCATTTTTACACTTCGATGCATAAAAAAAAACAGTAAGCGAAAGAAATAATATAAGTTATCGCAAATTGTTACCTAAAACTTTTTATTTGACGTTAAGATACGGAACTACTTCCCATCCATCGTTGCCAAGTTTACTGGGCGAATGTCAGGGTGCCCGTTAAAATATATGCAGGTAGGGGCAGTGTCTTTTTTCTAAGGTGCATTTCCAAAGTGCTCACTTTATCGTGATCAGCCTTTAAATGGTAGTACAAATTAGTAGTTAGTCTTTCACGTATAGAACGCACTCTGTTAAGTATCTGCAAATCTCGGGTTCAATACTGGGCAGAGCCTCGTCTCGCCGCTACGCAGGCACCAATGCGACGTTGCATTCATTCATAAAGATGTCAGGAAGTGTCCTGAGAAACTCACCACCATGCTTCCTGCAACTTCACGCGTATATCAGGTAGTGTTTGGCAGGTGGTTACCGGTAGTGTAAACGTCGCCCCATCACATCCCATACCAGTGGCGTGTAGTGAGTTTTTTTACAGGATAAGCAATATAATAGCACTCATATCGGAGTGTTTTAGATAACATTTGCCAATTCCGGGCTGTGCTTCCATTTTCAATTTCTACTAACAAACGCAACTTCAAACTTTGCTTACCCTCCCTACCATTTTATAATACCTAACATCATTAGTTATACAAACGGAAACGAAATGAATGTAATAATTACTAAACTGAATATTATTTAGAGAGTATATTACAAATTATAAGAAAACTCCCGTTTTCCTGAACACTTTCATCCACTTTCCAAGGAAAAATGTAGGACTGGAGGACACAAACAGAACGACTGCTTTGCTTATCCTGCCGAATGAACGCGGCAGGGTAACTCGCTTGCAAGTTCGATTCATCACTAGTCGCTCCCGTTTGTGGAAATATATACTAGATAGCAGCACTATGATTGTACAGTACGGGAGTTAGAAAACTATGTTTCTCGAATCGGAAACTGGAAACTCAGAACTAAATGTGTTTAAATTTAAAATTAAGGCGAAAACTATAAAGGTCAAACATTTCCAATATGTATACGGGTAAGAATTGCTTACCTTGCGTCTATGGAATAAACGCCACTGTTCCATACGTGTTCAATAGGGGACGAATCTGGGGACTTGGCAAGCCGAGAGATCGTGTCACATCTTATAGAGCCTGTTGGGTGATGCGAGCTGTAACTATGGGAATGAGCATTATCTTGTTACATGAGAACGTTGCGTACGGTGCGCGGAAATTGCAGAAAATGAAATTAACATATAGGTGTGCACATCATACCATAACACCTGATGTTCCAGGATGTATTGATATGTACGTCACTTAAGGAGAATGGTGCACGAAAGCTACCCGATTTTCGATATAAGTCGTTTTCTAAAGGGTCTATCGAAATTTTTGGCTCGACAAGACGTAAATAATAATTTTCAACACCTTTTTATGTTGCTAGAATTTCACTGCCTTCATTATTCTCGGGGCACTGATGGAAGAAACAAAATGAATTTTCATTTCTTATCTTCAATCAGAGCTCCAAGAACAACGGACGCAGAGAATTTATACGCGAAAACGCGGCTCGGGAAGGTTAAGAAGGCGCAAGAATAGCGGAGAGGCGTATGGAAGGTGCCAGAGTGCGCGAGGCTAAAATCGTTGCCAGTAGTAGCCACCAGACAGCGCTCGGCCGCGCCAGGAACGCCGCGCGCCTCTCTTCAGTATAGCTCAGTGCTTGGAAGCGTTCAGACGTGCGCCTCCGGGAGGTGGGGAGGGGGAGGGGGGACGAAGAAAAACAAAGTACCTTTTTTGCAGCGAAAATATTGCCTTTTCTAGTAACCCCTTTTCAAACAAAACAACTGTTTATTAATCAGGGCTACCAAATACAGACATGGCAAATAACCAAGCAAACTTGATATCCAAGTTCATTAACGTCATGTGGTTCTGTAAACACACCAACCCCATAATAGCAGCATTTAATTGTACTCCAGAAAATTGTAGGCATCACACATTTCACCAGCTGACGGGACGAAAAATAAATTGTTCAGGCAGGACAGGAGAACTCACATAAAATTGTTTGAGTTTGCTGATTGACACGCGTGTCAGACTTGAAGCAGGGCTTCATACTCTCAGGAGTAGCCCTCTCTCTCTCTCTCTCTCTCTCTCTCTCTCTCTCTCTCCCCCTTGTCTAACTAACCCCTGAACAGCTGGAGATCGGCGCCCTCTTGTCTTGCGTCCGCGTCGCATCTCTGACGCCCCAGGTAGACCTCCTTCCATGGTTCAGATCCCCAGACGACACTTCCCGCTTCCCACCTGTCAATATGTTGCAACTCCACCCATATTCACCGATAGCTTGACGTGGGTGGTGATATGGTCGTCGGTCGATGGCCATCCTTCTGTGTAAGCGAGACCAAATTATTGTGACTCAACCTGCATGTTTTTCGCCTTCCTGAACTCAGCACATCAGAGTTCAGGACCCATTAGAAGCCCATACAAACGATAGTATCGCATTTATATGTTAACCCATCAATCATCATCCCAATACTCTCTGTAGTAATGTTCTCTTGATAGTGGTTTCTCAATCATTTTAATTATATCAAAGTGTATTTTCTTTCATATCTTAAAAAAATATATATATATATATATATTTTAAACAATTTCCTTCAAAACTAAACCCCCTCCGCCCAAATAAAACCAAATTTTAATTTAATTTAACTTATTATGTAACAGTGTTCACGAATTTTTATTGGGATCAATGTGGGGGAGGGGGATTAAAAATATGCTCAATGATCCCCTTTTCGGCTTCAACCCGATAAGAGAAATGAATAACTTACAGAGGACGTAAATTAACTAACTTTAATTTTAAAAATATAATAGAGTTTAGTTGTGGTCAATGGCCGGGCACTGTTCAAATTTGTAATTTCTTCGTTGTTGTTGTCGAATGATTCTACTTTCGCAGAGCTGCTCGTGTTGACCCAGTCCCTAGTAGGCTGCCGCTGACGGCCTTTCGCCTGAGCGCGCCGCGTGGCTGGTGTTGAAGTCGTAAGAGTATGACGTTCACGAATCAGTGCAGGATCGTTGCGTTGACTGCTACGGTGCCAAACCCTACTGCGACCATCATCTACAATTAGATTGAAGCGGGACTCATCTGAGAGCACAATGCGTTACCATTCTTCTGCCCAACGTTGACGTTCCTGGCAACATTCACGGATTGCTGCACGAAGCCGAGGCAAACGGCATAGTCGATGCCGCGCCTGTAAGACAGCTTCATTTAAACGGCAACAAAATATTCTTGTTCAGACCGGTAAACGTACGCTTTAAAAAACTGAGTTAAAATTCCCCTACATGCAACTGAAACAAATTACCCTTACACGCAAATAACCACACTAAAGTACAGACAATTTATGTGTCAATTAAGTTACTAGTCCGTATCTGTAAAGAAATGTACCCGACAAAAGTGTGGGAAAATCCCATACAAGTAAGGGAGCATGTATTATATCGTACTATTAAATATACATTGTGTATACACGTGTGTAATGGGTGCCTGGCCGCTCTCTCGTGAGTGGCCGCAATACATTATGTTTATCCCAGCCCCACTTTGGCTACTGGTTCCTGCTGCGTGCGCCGAGTGTGTACAGCACTGAGCAAGCAACAGCTTACCTTTCAACACTTCGCCACACGCCAATGCTTCTGAGCTATATTGTCACTACGCTATTTCCCGTTTATGTTACGGAGATAAGCTACTGAAAATGTTAACTTTTGTATTAATAATATTATACATTTGTAACTATTTTCTTCTTTTTTCTAAATATTAAATAAAGGTACACAAATTCTAAAATAAATTAGGTTTATATGTTTAGGTTTATGGAATATACAGGATGGAGATGAACTATACCGACTAATTTGGTGGGGTGATTCATCATCAAAAAAATAGGTCAAAAATAATTGAAATATTTAACTCACAATGTTTCAACAATGAATATCAAGGTCTGGTACATAGTAACACATTTGCTGTCGGTGCATGATGTTTGTTTTAAATGTCACCATGTTATGTTGGAACAATTCGCGTGTCACGTGATATCCATACATACCCCAACAAACTATCGCTGATATGCAAGTAGGGCCCGCGGTGGCGCAGTGGGCAGACTGCTCGCCTCCAACCACCGCGAATCAGATTCGATTCCCGGCGCAGGATTGAGACGAATATCCGTATCTGGGAAACATGCCAGACGTTACCACTGGCTAGGGTTTTTTTTACGGGACAAACCCGTTTCACCACCATGTCATTTCGCCATTGCGCCATCTCCAACCTATATGATTTTCATCGGCAGACATCAATTTCTCGAAGACGGCCGCATTTATCTTAAAAACACAAGAAGGAAGTTTTATTCACCATGTACGGTACATTACTAACAAATCCACAGGAAACACCAAACAAAGTGAAACAGTTACAGTTTTATTTGCACAAATGTGCTGCCAACCCTTCACTTTTCAAGGACGGGGTTGATATTGGAGCCCATATTTTGTGCTTTGTGCTTCGTCGTGTAATAATGTAGAACCCAGCAACTCAGACATGTATCGCTAATTCTGACTGTTTCACTAGCAAAAACACATGCTTCAACTATACTTTCAAGGGCGGTTTTCACACTCCTTTGGAACAGACCTAGGCTAAATGTTGTGTATATGTTTTCGACTTATTTTTTGATGAGGAATCACCTCACAAAATTTGTCGGTAAGTTCATATCCACTATATATATATATATATATATATATATATATATATATATATATATATATATATATATATATATATATATATATATATATATGCTCATGCTATAGTAATTTATTAACTTATACTGTTGTTTTGCAGGAGTTAATATCTTCTAAATATGAAGATAGATTAATAACTGTAACATGAAATTTAGAGATATTTACAAATAAATAAATTTAGTTCAGATAAAAAATATGTCGTTGCATAAGAAAATTTAAATCTCAGTTTATTTTGACGTTAAGTGCAAAAGTGTATTACATATTCATTTAAAATACTTAATAATGCACTGTAGAAATTGTGTTTCTGTATCGTATGTAGTTTCTGATTTGTATCAATATAATTGAACTAGTTCAAAATACACCAGCACCATAACTTAGGCCCTGATATAGAGTTTTTTTATTATTCTTCTTAAAGTTGTGCTTAACCCAACTTCTTCTAGTACTCTGAATATTTTTTGTCTTTTGGACCCTATCTAGGCGGAGCCGTTTGCAATCAAAGCTTTTCGCAATTTTTGCTGTGCGTGATCCAAGGCCTCCTACCTTTTTACAAAAACTGATAAAGTCTTCATGTATCCGGTGTTGTATTTATAAATGACCCCACTCCCACAAATTTCCAATTTCTTTTTTGAAGCGAAGACAGTTTTGGGTCATTTCGTCCATATGACACTGTGGAGCGATTAATTTTCGTTTTGTAGTTTCCTTGTTACGCACTTTCTTAGTAATTCATCAGAAAATGATCTTTCATATAAATTACGCAAATTACCGTGATTTTGGTACATTATTGGATAAATGTTATTTGTTCGTGAAGCGCCTATCTATGCACCATGGTAAGATTTTAAGAAATTAAAAAAATATTTAATAAAATTCCAGAAACATTTTTTTGGTTAATTTTCCTATTTCTAAGATACTACAAAAATAATAATTTTGTATTTGAGCTATTTTCAGCAGCGATATAATTAATTTTTATATCATATAAATTTCAAGTTAAAATTGTATATCTACCTAAATATTTAGAGGACGTCATCCCCGCCATAAGTGAATTTAAGTTACATGGTTCATGAAAATTAAATAATTATATACTGAGTTATAAAATTTTTTAACATTTCATACGTATTGTAAAAAACCTAACCATATACACTTTTGATTTTTTTATATTCATGTCTTTTTTCGTAATTTGAAAACAGGGGGAAATAGTTTAAAATGCCTAATATGATTAATATAGACGTTAGCTTTTCAGTTACAGATCCCCTTAATAATATCATACTTTATTCAGTTCAGATGCATAAGAAACCGAAGTGAAATACTTCATGCGGCGACATCTCATTAATATAACTTGTTATGTTGTCAAATTATAAGTTGTAATAAACTTAGCAGATTTAATTTTGTCCTTTATCGTACAGAAACTTTTGACTTAGTTTGAGGAAGGATATACGCTTATTTTAATTAATATTTGCTTCACAATTTTGTGAGAGAAACTGAATACTAATGATTCAGTTTAAATTTATAATTAAATAATATTACTTAAAACTATGCATCATTTCCTTTAATGTGTCTACTGCGAATAATACTGCGTCAGTGTAAATTATATTCTCTAATAAATGTTTTAACAATGAACCAAAAATATGAAGCACGTTCCCTCGGGCTGTACAATGAAGCTTGCTCAGAAGGTTAATAACGGTTTAGTAAGCCTTGCGCTGAAATGCTATATGACATGTGATTCACCATCAAAATTTTTATATTGTTCAGGTCATTAAAATTATAAATATTAGTATTAGTTATTTCTACAAAACGATACCGAAGTGTGTTAGCCAATAACACAGGTATACGTAGACACATCTCTTTCGAAACTGGTTATTGTCTGAGCGAAAAAAAGGTTATTTCCATAGGTAACTAGCAATTCTATCACTAAAGCAATGAAAATTTCGTGATTTACCTACTTAACAGATCAATAACCATATTTTATTTTTCCATAAAAAGAAAACCGAAACCGCAGAGTTTGGAAGTGCCATATATTTACAACAAAAACTTAATCAGTAATAAATATGCCAACGAAAGTTCTGCAGGTGTATATAGGGTCAATTTTTGCACGTATAAGTGGCGGTAGGGCGTTAAAAAGAAAATGTAAATATGTTCCTATCTGCCGTACTTCTCAGAGTAGTCAACGGGCAGCTATACAAATTCGCAAAAAAGGTAAAAAATTATCGATTTTACTGCCATTTATAATTTTTCCAGAAAAAGTTGTGGGATTAATTGGTATTTTGCTAATTAAATCAGTATGACGCAACCAATTTTGATAATATTTTGATACTCACTGTTTACTGTTAATTAGTAGATATAAAAGGGGAGTTCTAGCTCACCCCACATTTTCATCGAACATCGCGGTTTTTTGCTCTAAAATTATGGTTTGAAATGTAAGAAATTAAGCATTTTAAAACAAGTAAATTTACCCCAAAACCAAGCATATTCACCCCAAAATCATGTAAATTTACCACTTTTTCATAGATTTTTATGGCACGTTCTTCAGTTCTGGTATGAACACTATTTAACGATCAGCTTTTTGCAGAGTAGAAGTTAAATATATAATTTTATATTTTCCAAATATTGACGTGCAGTATGCATAACACAAAATATCTAACACTTTGAGTAATAAGGATTCTTATGTTAATAGGAGTTCGTACTAACAGAGTATCTTTGTGAGACCTGGTTACCACGCACGAGTATCAGGTCATGCGGTTAGCATGTGTGGTTCTGCCTCGAGAGGTCGCGCGTTCGATCGCAGTTACGTAAGCATGAGTTTTTCTGCTTACTCCGTGCTTAACATTTTTTCACCCTTTAGTCACTTCAATCGCAAAACGAATAAACTATTATCAACGAAATAACGATTATCAATCAATTCCCGCGTAGGTGAGAATGTATATGATCAATTCGGCTTCGCACGCGAATCGGATGTATACGACTGTCACGTTGAATGTGAGCCTGGCTGCGGGAATGGGGAATGCTGGCGGAATTATTGCAGCGACCCCACACACGCACGGTATGTTAATGAACGTACAAGGTATGGAGCCAGGAATACCAGGCAGTTTTCAGATTCCGTGTCTGAGAGTCTGCAACAAGCAATAATGAGGAAAACTCTCCCATAACTCATAAACAGTCATATCGTCGAAGCATTTTTAAATTAAGTAGAACATAATGCCGCCAGGGAAAATTTCAAATGCATCCCTTTCTAACCATTTTTAAAAATATTCATATCTCAAAAATATTTTCAAGTTTTAGTTTGTTACTATGCACAATACATATTATATACAATTTATGTATTTTATTTGGACAATTAGTTTCATCAAACAATTACCCAACTTACTTAATTACAAAGCACATGGGAAATATGGGACAAAATATGTTATCGAATAATAACAAGTCAAACACACACACGCAAACATTATATATATATATATATATATATATATATATATATAATATATATATATATGTTTATATATAATGAGAAATACAGAGAGCTACATAACCCTATCTACTGAAGGTATCGAAATTTTGATTTCGAATTCGTAAAGAGGCGGCAGTGGCTGAGCAGTTAGCCTGCTCGCCTCCCACTATGGCCAACCGGGTTCAATCCCCGGCCGAATCACACCCAGAGTTTCGCATTTGGGAATCATGCCGGAAGATGCAGCTGATCGGCGGGTTTTCTTGGGGATCTCCCGTTTGCCCCGCCTATTCATTGTATTTCCGGCGCTGCTTCACCCTCACATCAATCATCCTCATAGGCTCTCAAGACCTCGCTCTTAAGATCCGCCCAAACCTCTTCACTCACTTGAATTCTTAAATGGCACTGCGGGGCTCGTGAGACACCGTCTATGTCTGTTACGGGATGTAACTAAGTACTGAGATTTGATATTAATTTTTTACAATGGGAATATACCCATTGCTTCCAATAGCATAACATGTTATTAAGCAGTGAGTTCAGTGACGAGATTATTTTGAAAACCCGAAGAGCATTTTTGAGGTATAAGGGGGTATATATACATAGGTGTATGCATTTGACTGTAGCTGTGGCGAGGTAGGTTGCATCATCCGCTGAGATGTCCAATCGGGTGTAACTACACGGGTGACGCACGCTCTAGTGATACAGTAACACAGTTATCGAACACATTCGGAAGGTTGTTTGCTGGTATTGTTGATGTTAAAGACAAATAAAACGTGTGTTTAACTTGATGTTCATAACTTGATGACAGTTAATTAGTAGATATAAAAGGGGAGTTCTAGCTCACCCCACATTTTCATCGAACATCGCGGTTTTTTTCTCCAAAATCATGGTTTGAAATTTATGAAATTAAGGATTTCAAAACAAGCAAATTTACCCCAAAACCAAGCATATTCTCCCCAAAATCATGTAAATTTACCACTTTTTCAAAAATGCCCGAGCAGGATTTTCAATTTAAAAAAAAACAAGCAATTTTTAATCAAAAGTCAAGCGATTTTACTACAAAACCAAGCAATTTCACCCCAAAACCAAGTCTTTTTCGTCGAATTTCAGCTCCCCCCCCCCCCGAAAAACCTGCATGAATAGCGAACATAAAAATTTGACCCAAATTTGCCAATATTAGGGGTATATACAAAAAAGATAAAAATGTATTTAAATAAATATGTCCATTCTCTAATAATGTATTTGAAAAGCCTAGAAATAAAAGCAAACGAATAACAGAATGGATAAGAAAATAATTAAAATAAATATTCCCCTATTCTACTAATGTGTTTGCTAGCAAAAGAAATAGTTGAACCAATGAAAATTACAGAGTTAATACAGCTTTTAAAAGTAGGATATCAACATATAACACTGAAAATTCTTTCAATTTAGTACAACATATTCATTTTTTGCTTTCAATAAAAATAAGGTATTTGAGAAAATATATGAATATCTTATCAGATTTAGGGGGTTGAAAATTATAAATCAATTGTCATAAGCAAGAAAATAATCAAGTTGAATTATTTACATTTCAATCACCAAATTATACATTATTGAATTATGGAGATATTAAACGAATTTATAAATTCATAATACAAGAAATAATTACAAATTTTTCTGAATTCCAAAAAAGAGGTTCGGGGTGGACTTTAGATAGAATAATGGGGATGCAATTAGGAATAAATTAGTATAATACACTTAATGATGCATCATATATTGATCTACCAGAATTTATTACCAATAAAAAAGAATGCATTAATCTGAAGAATGACGATAAAAGTGTTGTCTTTGGGCAATACAATCTGCGTTGTTTCCAGTAGAAAAAATTTAAGACAGAGTATCTCAATATATAAAATGTGGGGCTCAATATCGATAAAGTATCCATATATGTATACTCTATTGAAGATGAAGGTAATAAATCCATGGTATATTCACTGAAACTAACAAAAAGTAAAAAGGATAAACACATCAATTTACTTTATTTTAAAGATGATACAAACTCGCATTATTGTTGGATTAAAGATTTATCAGGTAAGTTTCAGCACAAAAAATAATAAGCATGTTAAAACTTATATATATATATATATATGGCATGTGTATTCAGTTATTTTATTCGCAAGAAAAATTAAATAAACATACTAAAGATTTCTCGAAAAATGAAGCAGTAAAAATTATACTGCCTTTAAAAGGCGAACAAATAAAATTTTAAAATATAAACCACACCACGAAAGTCCCATTCACAATATATGCAGATTTCGAATAAATTCGAAATAAAATATCAACTACTAAACCAAATCGAAAAGAAATTTATAAATTTAAACTAATAAAAAATATCCAATTTTTAAATAAGATGATATTGATAATGGCCTTTACAAGGTGGTACTCAAAGATACAATCTTACTAATGATAAAATAAATAACATTGATTTAAAATTGTATGACGAATCATATACAATGAAATATCGATTACATGGAGCGTCTGGTTTTTGCTATTATATTGTATCTAATTATGGTAAGTATAAGTCACCAGTTGTATATCGTGGCCCAGATGCTCATAAAATATTTATACGATCAATAAAAAGAGGTAGATGAGATTGGAGAAATACATTCACAAATTGAGCCAACGCATTCACTAATGAAAGAAGAAAAAATATTATATAGGAAATGAAAAAGATGTACTCTATGCGAACGTGAATATATGGAGGGAAAAAAAAGTGCGTCATCGTGATCATATAAGTGGAAAATTCATTAATCCAGTATGTAATAATTGTCATCTAAAATTAAAATTACCAAATTTTGTTCCAATGTATTTTCATAATTTAGTTGGGTATGATGCACATTTATTTGTTAAAAAGTTAGGATATGATGATAAAAATATAGATTTAATATGAAATAATGATGAAAAGTTTATAACATTTTGGAAAAAGCAGAAAATTTAAAAATTAAATTTATAGACGAATTTTAATTTATGACTAGTTGTTTAGATAAATTATCGTCAAATTTAACTAAAGATCAAATGAAACACACACAAAAACATTTTCCAGAAGATCAAGTTGCTTTAGTTATAAGAAAGGGTGTTTACCCATATGATTATATGGATAGGTGGAATACATTTGAAGAAACTGAACTTCCACCATAGAGTGAATTTTATAACAAATTAAACGAAAATAGTATATCTGATGATGAATACGAACATGCAAAAAATATATGGAACAAATTTAATATAAAAAATGTTCGTCAATACTACGATTTTATATTATAAAGTGATGTATTATTGTGAGCAGATATATTCGAGAATTTTAGAAACACATGTATAAATTCTTATGATTTTGATCCTGCATGGTATTTTGCAACACCAGGTTTATCATGGGATGCAATGTTAAAAATGACTAAACAACCATTAGATTTATTACGTAACCATGATATGATTTTAATGATTGAAAAAGGAATTTCGAGGCGGTATTTCACAATGTTCTAAGCGATATGTTAAAGCAAATAACAAATATTTAGAAGATTTTAACTCAAATCAAGAATCAAATTATTTAGCATATCTCGATACGAATAATTTACACGGTTGGGCAATGTCTCAGCATTTACCCATTTACCATATGGTGGTTTTGAATGGGTTTATTATACATTGAATGATTTAGAGTACTAGAGAGAAAATATATTATATCTGGAGAATGATTCTGAGTATGGTCATATATTACAAGTTGATTTAGAATAGCCACAAGAACTGCATAATTAACATAAAGACCTTCCATTTTACCCAGAAAATAAAGTAGTTTCAAAGTCAAAACAATCTTTATTATTAACAACTTTAGATAAAAAAGGAAAAGTAAAAGGAAAAGGAAAAGTATGTAATTCACTATCGCAACTTGAAACAGTGTCCAAATAATGGATATAAACTTGCAAAGATGCATAGAATATTAACATTTGATTGGTCCAATTGGTAAAAAAAATTATTTCGAAAACGATTTTTATAAGCTCATGAATAATTATGTGTTTGCCAAAACTATGGAAAATATTAGAAACAGAGTTGATATAAAACAAGTATCAGATGCTGAAAAATGTGAAAATTAGTAGCAAAGCCAAATTTAAAAACAAGTACTGTATTTAATGAAAATCTTGCAGCTATTCACATGAATAAAACAAATATAAAATTTAATAAACAAATTTATGTGGGTATGTCAATTTTAGAAATGTCAAAAGATTTAATGTATATTTCCATTAAAAAGTGATGAAACCAAAATATGGTGATAAAATTGAACTATGCTATCAAGATACCGATATATATAACATAAAAACAGAAGATTTTTACGAAGATATGAAGTCTGTGGTAGAAAAATTTGATACAAGTGATTATCCAAAAGACAATATCTATAACACGCAATAAACTAATTTAAAAAGTTTTTAAAAAATGAAAGATGAATATAATGGTGAAATAGTGAAAGAATTTGTTGGTTTACGAGCAAAAATGTTTGCATATAGAGTTGGTGATGAAAACGAAAAATCTAAAGGCGTGAAAAAATGTGTTGTTAATAAGAGAATTAAATTCGAAGACTATAAGAATTGTTTGTTTGAAGATAAAATTCAATATAGACAACGAATTTGATAAGGAGCGAGAAACACAAAATATATACAGTACAAGTTAATAAAATCACATTTAGTCCTTATGACAGTAAGAGAATTATACTAGAAAATAAAATAGATACACTGCCATATGGATATCAAAACTTATAATTTTATTAATGAGAGGTGGATGAATTTTCATCCCAACTATTTCTGAAAGAAAAATTTTTATATTTTATTAATTAGAGGCGGTATTCATTTTGCATACCACCTATTTCTGAAAGAAAATTTAATTCTTTATTAATGAGAGGTGCGATGAGTAAGAAAATATTACAGATCATATGGCGAATTCGGTGTTAGTGAATCACCAACACTTAGTACTATACAAAAATTATCATCACACCTATTTCTGAAAGAAAACTTTTATATTTTGAAGATATTAAGGGGCCTAAAACATTGTGCTCTTCATGTTTTCTAATAAAATAGCAAATTTCTAACATATTTAATTTCCAAAAACGTCGATATCAGAACCATCAAAATCAATTAATTTACATTTTCGTCTCTAAATTTTTAAAACAATGTTTTAAATTGCATTATTAAATTTATAAGAAATTGAAACATGGTTTTTGGTGAAAACTTCCAAAAATATTAGTCTCTAAGTGACTAGATTTGTCATATTTTTTTAACATTCCATGTGACAAATTACAATGAACATTGATTGTTTTATTGCGAAACAAATTAGGCGATTTAATGCATACAATAATTTTATTTTTCCAATAGTTAATTTTCTTTCAAAACCGTGAAAATCTGACAAAGTATCATTTTAATATCAAACTTGGTTTTAATTGTATATTCTATTTTTCACACTGTCTCTTGTTATTTCAACATTGTTATTTTAAAATGGCACGATTTAATTTATAGCTTTTTAATGACAATCACATTGTATTTGCCTCTGGGAATATTTATAACAGTATTTTTTATCAACAACAGGGTCATTTTTTCAATTGCAGTTATAGAATTGTTCTCCACATTTGGAGTAAAAATTTTGCAAGAAAACTAATTAATGCAATCAATTTATCTTTATGAATTATATTATAGTGAAGTTTCTTCTTAAGAATAGAACTATTGTTTGTTAAGTTGAAAACTTTATTATTATCCATTAATTACAAAAAATATTGTAATTAAATGAAAAAAGCTGACTGGGGTGTTGGTGTTATAATTTCTGAGGAAACTTCCAAGAATAAAAAAAATGGTGAGTTATTGCCCGATAATATTCGTGGGTTGATAGTAGGGCCAAGCAACCGCAGAAAGACGAATTTAATCATTCATTTTAACTATAAGATAAGATGGCTAAATTTTAATAAACACAATGTTTGCTCTAAATATTTGAATTAACCAAAATATATTCAATTAAAGATGATTTTGAAGTGATACCCAAAAAATGTAATGAAAAAAATGTCTTATTTTTTAAGTAGTAATGGTAAAATGGTTTCACTAGATCAATGTGGAAATAATTCTCTTGTAATTTTTGATGATGTAATATTGGATGAGCAAGATGTAGTCCGCGAATATTTTATTACAGGTTGGCATAAAAATATTGATGTTTTTTATCTTGCGCAGAGTCCCCAAGCAATTGGTAAGAGACAATACAATTTCTTGTGTATATTTCGATAAGACGAAAAAAAAAAATATATATATATATATGGAGGAGAAATGAGTTTTGAGAAATTTAAAAAAATGTACCAAGTGCTGGGACAAAGATTATGGTTTCTATTACAATAGATATGATTAGAAAAATTAATGATTATAAGTATGGAAATTAAATTAAAGAGTTTATAACCTTTTAAAATAAACTATTTTACTTATAATTACAGAAACATATTAAAAATCATATGATGAATTTTAGGTGGTGGCCAAAAATCGACACTTAGTGCTATTGAAAAATCTAATCATATGTAATTCAATGAATTTGGTCTGTATTATTTAATATTATTTTCTTCAATTTTTGTTTCCTTCATAAAAAAGATTATTAATAAAAAACACTACACCACTCACCAATTTCACTTGCGCATGGTTTCGTAAATAAAAATGGAGTCAATTCTAGACATAAACAACAACAAACTTATTTATAAAGGTCAACATGATTTTATTATTATTGTTGTGGAAAATAAACCTTAGTTTAATGGAACTGATCTAACTAGATTTTTGGAATACAGTAAACAACGAAATGCGTTCTATTATAATGTTGATAATGACGATAAGAACTTTACTGAACTTAGAATGTCCCTAAAATAGGGACACTTTCAAATATGAAACCAAATGCTATATTGTTCAATGCATTTGGTCTGTATAAAGTCATATTTAGATCAAAATGTCTCTAGATGAAAAATTTACTAAATGGGTACCTAAAAATGTTTTACCATCAATTAGAAAACATGGCGAATATAAGATTCATAAAGGCATAATGCAATTATATAAAGGTCAATAAAGTACATTTTAAAAAAGGAATGAGTTAAAATACCAGCAGAAAAAAATGATAGAAATTGAAGTCAATCATTTAAAAGAAATAAATGAAACTAAAGGTGGTTTTAATGGAAATTTAACAGAAACTGTTTATAAAGCCATAGATAAAATTAATCGAAGAAAAGAGGTAATTAGAGATATGGCCCCTTATCTTGTACCAAAAACACAAAACTGAAAATTAAATCCAAATTTATTCTTCTAAAATTATTTGATAATGATTTTGAATTTGATTATTATGTTATTAGAACTCAAAGAAAATATGTTTAACGACAATTGCTTAGAATTGGAGATATACACCTAAATTGTGAAGAATTATTGAGATTTGAATATATTCCTAATTCTATATATTTATACCAAAGAATGAAGGAAACAATGAATGAAATCATTGAATTTTTCTATAACTATTCTAACATTGCTGGAAATAATTATACTCAACAACAATTAATTATTAATATAAATATTCTTAGTCGAATTGAGTAAGTATTTATCAATTAATCTGGTGTCCATGATTCGTGGACACATATCTTTGTATCTTTAAATGCTAGATATTTTCTAGAACTAATATTTAAATTTATGAATGATGTTTTGTATTTTATTCGTTGTGGTATTTCAGGGTATCCGAGCATCTGCCCTGAAAATTTGAAACTAATTAAAATGAATTTAAATTTACACTACATCTGTTTCATTAATCCAAGAGTTGTAAAAATTATCAAAACCTAACCACTTTCCATAAATTTTATCGTATTTAGTTTTTAAAACTATTTCAACCAAATATTCATCAGGATAGTTAGTTTTCATAATTTCGTATTAATAAAAACTGCATATAATATCGTCTCCTTTTGTATCTTTTAATTTGTAAGTTGGTTTTTCAAAATTTAAAACTTTACAAATAGTAAACAATTTTATATTTTCGTTTAGTAAACACAAAATTCGTTTGCAATAAATTTTCTCATTTTATTTATTGACTTCAATCGGCTTCACACCAATAGTGCTATGCTTTGTGTTGTAGTCTTTCACTAATTCATCCAATATATTTATCTACTCGTAGTTGCCATTCAAAGCAAATTTTTTCCACATTATATTTTTTAAAGTTCTATTAAATCTTTCAACAATGCTAACTTTTATTTCAGAAAATGAAGAAAAATGATCTATGTTATGCTTTTCCATAAGTTCTTTACATATTTTAGTATAAAATTTTGAGCCATTGTCGCTTTGTAAATTATTTGGTTTTCTTTTCCTCAAAATATTGTCTAAAGCAATTACTACAGTTTTTGCTGCTTTATCTTTGATTGGTAAAGCAAATGCAAATTTTCAAGAAAAAAAATCGATAATTCTCATAATATATTTATAGCCTTTATTTGTGTGAGATATACCTTTAAAATTCCCAGTATCCATTTCTACAAGATCAATTTGCCACAAATCATATGGTGCCATATGAAACAACTTTTCTTTTTCGAAAATTTTTTTCGTGCGGATTAATATCATTCGTTAATTATTCCTTCCCTCACACTGAGCAATTTTTTTTTAAGAATGTTGACTTTTTAGAATTGCACAGCGAGCATATACTTTTCTGGTCTAATCGCTCATTTTTGGTATTATAATTTTTATATATTTATTTTTAGTGACTTTCTTGCACTTTAAACACCAAGTATTATGTAGCTAAAGCTGTCGAGACGTAGTCGTTTCCATTTAACAGTAAGAAATATATAGAGTTAATCTTTATATTTCACAAATATTCCTATTATTATAGTCACGCCATCATCATATTCAGATATATTATTATTTTTTATTCTAAAAATAAATTTATCACCCCTTGCAACATCAAAAGGCTTATGGTGATATATTTTTTTTAGCTGCTATAATAAGAGTAAAATAATCATCAGGAAAGTTGAAATGAAGAGCATTTATTTTATAAACAGTACAGGTCATCAAAGAAGTAAAGAAACGTACATCACCTGGTAGGCGAAAAGTATTTTTTTATCCCGCATTGCAGATCCATAAAATATCTGAGATTTTTCTTCAATTTTCGAGTCAACACGTGTATGACAATAAGTCAAAATTAATTTGTTTAAATTTTGCAATTTAACATCTAATTATTTATCAGAATCTTCTCTGCCTTTTCAACTTTTGAGTTAACAAGTGAATCACTATAATTCAAAACTGATTGGTTCAGATTTTGTACTTTAACATCTATTTCTTTATTATTGTATCTCGAATCTACTTCCATTTTAAGTGCCTGCTTTGCATTATTTATTCGTTTTATATAATCAGAAACAGTATTACATTTGAAGCATAATCAGCTTATTCTTTATCGAAATATCTTTTATTGTTCATATCTTTTTTATCTACAGGTTCATCCATATTCACAATTCTTCGCCCCAGAAAAGAAACATACGATTTTGGAAAATCAAAAGTGCTCAATTGACTTTGTAAAGAAGAAACACTGGAATTGCATTTTGAAGCTAGATATTTTTTAAAAATCTTCAGCAGACTTGTCAATGTTTTTATTTAAATATTCGATTAATGGTTTCCCAAATATATCTGTTATTTAATAACATAGAAATTATATCGCGAAACTTAAAATTTTGACAAAAAGAAGTGCAAAACAATTAAACATAAATGTCCACAGATAACATAAACAAAATTCTGAACTTGATAATCATTGTAATAAACATTATTGTTTTTGAAATAATTAATTAAATTATTAGGAATATTGCCACCAAATGAATCAAAATAATAAATTTTATTATTTTCTTTAAAATAGCAAACCAAATGAGTGCCAGGATTTGTTTAAATCTTAAATTAACCACAGTACTTTCATTTTTTAGCATTTCTTTTGGAAGTATGTCAATCATGCAAACATTTCTGAAATTTTAATATTAATTTTTTTACCAATTTACAATATCGATATTAGATAAAGGAGTTGAATTATTTTGGCCTTCCTCTTTTTTTTCGCAACTATACCACTACCAGCCTTCTTTTCAATTGCTAAATTGTGTCTCTGTTGTTCTCCTAATTCTTTTTATTTTTTTAGTTTGTTCAACAGAATTATAAATTGCAATAGCTCCTCGAGCTATTGCGCCAAGAACTCATAAACCAGCAAATAAAATTGGTAAAAATTCTCCATGATGTAAACAACTTCCAGTTTTTTCATTGGCAATTTTTTAACTGTTGGCAGTGGCAAAGTTAATTTAAAATGTTTTCTTTCTTTCAAATTTATATTTATTTCTCAAGTTGTTCTTTTGTTTAAAATGTATGCATACCAAATCTCTTAATTGATCAATGGGTATATCGAAAGCTTTCGACATACGTTCATAAGTAAAAAAATTAATTGAACAATTAAAAAAATATTCAAAATTGTTTAAAAATGTGTATTATCTGAGATGCGCAAACTTTTACCCTTTTGGAGTTTTAGATGATTGTAAGAATAAAAGACGTCATTGCAAAACATTTTACTACATTAAAACGTTTTAATCCCCCAACCAAGTTTTCTTTTTGTAACATTGTTGAGGCAACAGCTGCAGATGCAATTTTTTTCCTCCAATTGGAGTATCTTTATTTAGCATGATTTCTTTTGCATCTTTTTATAAAAATTTATCTGCTTCATGCATAGATTCTAAATACTTGTGGTCTCTATAAGCAATATCATAAAATTTACAAGCGTCATTTTATTTATTTATTCCTGCATCTCCTCTTACTAATCATTCATTAAATTTTGTAAATGGTCCACAAATTATAACCTGGCAAATGCATGTCGGGAAAATTTTAATTGTTTGATGCCCAGTTTATAATGCCTTTGCCATGGTGTTCAGAATTCCAAAATGAGTGCCGAATAATATTTAAAACCCTTATTATATATGGAATTCCTTTCATGGTATCCACAACAAAATCAGATTTTTTATTGTTTATCACATTCATAATGTTTACTTTTTCATTGTAAAATTTTTTATTTCTAGGATTTTCTTCACCGTGAATAACTAATAATCTGTCAATTAATTTTCTAACATTATCCATCCAAATATATTCTATCAGCAAATTATTATATATTTTTTATACCTTCACCAGATTTAGGAGAATTTTTTATATATTCGTGATAAATTGGTTTAATTATTTCATTATAATTCCAACTTATACTCGTCGCTACGTTCATAGTTGGATCATAATTTTGATATGCTGCATTTGTTAATAAAACAATTTCTGCATAATTTTTATAGTCCTCATTAGTAAATTTATCTTCACCAGTGGATTTATCTACAAGATCATTTTTTTTTACTCTTGATTAACAAATTAGTAAGGCCTATTGTTAATTCATATTTTTATCTTTGACAAATAGAAAATCGCCATCTATTTTTACTTTTGTATCTCCAGTTTTAAAACCTTGCCCATCTCCTCGTAAACCAAATTTATCATTAATAACATAACAATTTTTAGAGATATATTTTCTGAGATTTACAGTAGAAACATCTGCTACATGTGGTAAATTTTTCAATGGTAGAATTCCCATTTGCTCTTCAAAATTAGGAGATTCTTGTTCTGCAAATAATTCTTTTTCTAATGATGTTTCTTCTGGTGTTGGTGGATAATCTAAATTTTTTGCAGCAGCAGGTACTAGTGTTGTTATTAAATTTTGGTTTTCTTCAATTAATTGTTCTACTTTCTTGCCAATATTTTGTAATTCTCGGATTAATGGTAGATCTTTCCTCTGGTTTTTTTTTTTTTTTTCTTCATATTCTACCTCATGGTCCTTTTAATAATCTATATACTTCTCAATGAGCAATTTCGCTCGATGAACTCCCTCTGAATCCTTCATTTATATACATTTTTTTTTTTTTACTTATAAATGAGTTATAAGAGCATTGAGAGTTTCGAGAGACAAACTTTTCCCCCAAATGATCAAACGAGGGGGAATTTAAATGTTTACAATAATAGAATCGAGTTTGATATTCCCATAAGAGATGGCTTTTCTTTTCTAAACGATGTTTATGTCTTGGAAGAATATCGCTTCTAAAAAGAGATAAAATTGGAGATGAGGCAAAATACTAAATATTAGATAATATTGATGTTTGTTAATTTTTTTTTTCCATTTCAGTTTTCTAGAGTAGAAATTTCAAAACATGGACACATTATTGACGCTGTTGATAATACAGGAATAACTTCAATAATGATGAATATTTTGCTAAGCTCACCAGGTGAATATAATTATTTAGAGTCTACTGGTGTTGATAGTAAATTTCGAGTAAAATCTGTTTGTAGTGATAAAATAAATAAATAATGTATCCATTAAGTTATTTGTTTGGCTTTATTCACTATAATACTGAAGTTTACTGGAAAGGTGGTTATCAAATAACTTTTTTTATAGAAATTCATCTGATAACAATTGTTTATTTGTTTATGAAACTAAAAAAGCAGATGGTTAGGTTGATAACACTTATGCTGATCCAGTTAAAATTGTTATGGAAAAATTCGAAATTTTGTGGCCTATTGTTCAATACGAATCTAACACATCAATTTCAATTAAAGAAAAATATATAAGTATCCTAAAATTAATATTGGTTTTAAGTATCGGCCATTTTTAGAAAAATAAGTACCTGCTGGGACAACTGTTTTTAACTTTTATATAAAAGATCAGTTTAATAATTTTCATTTTGACATGCCTGATTTTGTAATTGTGGGTTTCCAAACTAATAGAAAAAATCGCGCTGAGCAATATGTACATGCTTCAATGTTTGATCATTGTAATGTAAGAAAATATTTTTGTTAAAAATTGTAGAAATGAAATTTTCCCAAAAGAAAATTGTAATCTAGATATTGAAAATGATCTTTATCTTAAAATGTTTCTGACTATTAATGTTTTTAGAAATTCAAAAACAAAATTTGATACTATATACAGAAATAATGTACTTTATTATAAGCCAACTACAAACTATAATTGCGATATCAATTATTATTCATTTTAGGGAAGAAGACCGTTGTATGTTATTGACTGCCTAAAGCTGTTGAGGCCGATACAATATGTAATGTTGTTTTAATTAGCCAACGAAATTGTAACTTATGATTATTTGAAAGAAAATATCAGTGAAGATATACAAATATATAATTTTATTAAATGGATAATGTAAACGATTTTACAGAAACAAGAAATTGTGTCGATATTTTAATACAATTTTTTAGACTCATAATTCAGTGGTTGGATTAAAATTTTTGACGAATTTTTTATCAAATAAAAAATAATACTTCTAAATAAAATTTTCTCATAGTATCACTTTTTTTTATAAAACATAAACATTTTTAAATATTATAAATGAATAAAATTATAGATCTTACAGAACTTGGGATATTAGATATGAAATTATAAAAACAGAAACTTTTATTGATAATAAATTGGACCTGGTTCATTTCAAAATTGTTTTAAAAATCGAATAAAATGGTTTAAGATCAAATATATTTTCTGATTTTATAGAAGATGTTTATGGTTTGGATTGTTGCGATGATTAGGATTATGGAATCAGTAATGGCTATGATTCAGATTTTTCTTAATTTTTAGACTTTAAAAAGTCTTATTTGTGTTTTACGTTTGTTGAATAAAATCAGTAAATTCCTATTGATTTGAATCTTTTTAATTATTTCATTTGACTTTATATTAAATTCTTCTACTCGCTTACAAAATTGCTATTTCTAGAAAACATGAAATTTGGCTGGAAAAGCGAGAAATTTGCTTGATTTCTGGGGATGAAATAGCGTGAAATTCGAGGAAAAAACTATGAAATTTGGGTCAAAATTTTGTGTTTGCTATTCATGCAGGATTTTCTGCGGGTCGAAATTCGACGATAATATGTTTATTTTGGAGCGAAATAGCTTGATTCTCTGGCAAAATTTCTTGATTTTCGATGAAAATTGCTTGTTTATTAAATTGAAAATATTGCTGGGTTATTTTAGAAAAAGTGGTATATTTACTTTATTTTGGGATAAAAAAGCTTGATTTTGGGGTACATTTGCTTGTTTTTAGAATGCTTAATTTCATAAATTTCAAACCATGATTTTGGAGCAAAAAAATTTGGTTTTGGAGCAAAAAACCGCGATTTTAGACGAAAATGTGGAGTGGTTCAGAACCCCCATTATATATGTACTTTAAATCACTGAGCAATCGTGTCTGTTTCACAACCTACGCCAACGCAACAAAAAATTGGGAGTGGCTGTTTTTTGGACAAGGCCGTTTGTTTTGCGTCAATACATTTACGTTGACGGACTCGGACGCCTTGGTGATTTTTTTTTTACGTTCCCGGCACCGCTTCAGTCGATCATATGGGATTTTATGGGTATCACTGGATTGCTTTTGAGGTGCTCTTTCCAAGCGTATACGATTTCTGTACTTCGACTTGGCTTTTTTACGAGTATAGGCCGACATTGTGTTAAGTTTTCTTAATTTTGTATCTTAAACGCATACAATTTCACCATTACCAAACCACACAAATGTTTTTATACACGAAATCGATTGAAACCTAGACGAGAGTCGTAGCTTCTCCTAATCAAAAGTTATACTACGCGGAATTTATGAGACACGGCGAAACGAACTCAAAATTGTGGCCCCACCCCTCCCCGCTATGCTTCAGAGTCCTTACTCAACATAATATATTATTTGATTCTTTGGAAATGGATTGGTGCAAATTAATTTTGAATGTTGATAACAGATTCGGAACTGCAATGCCAAACTTTATCCGCCGAATTTGTTATCATCAGATTTTCTGAATTGTCTCCCACTATGGTCGCTACTTTAAATACGTATTCACGTCAAACGAGTAGATACCTTGTATGTTGCAATGTATGTAACACGTCTATGCTTTTGTTTTTTCCGCTCACTGTGCGCTGCGAGATACGTGTGGGAACTCTCCGCTGGACAACACTCCCAGCGGATGACGCAACCTACCCCGCCATAGTCACAGTCAAACGCATACACCTATGAACACACTTTTATATCTCGAAAAGTGCTCGTCGGATTTTCCAAATAATCACGTCACTGAATTCGCCGCTTACCAACATATTTTAATGTTATTAGGATAAACGAGTGTACCCCCACTTAAAAACCAAAACTGTTGTCGTTATTAAGTAATTAATTACATCTCGGAACACACACAGACGATGTCTTATGATCCCCGTAGTGCCATTTGCGAATTTGTAATTTAAATTTTGATATCTTCAGCAGTTGGGAAGATATCTGATGTGAGCATCACATATGAATAACACTGTGTGTCTGTGTGTGTGTGTGTGTGTATATATATATATATATATATATATATATATATATATATATATATATATATATATATATATCCCCATCCTCGTGATACCTTTTAACCATAGATTTTTTTTTAAACTTAAAGTATATCCATTTAGTTTATAGTGATGCAAAATAAAGAAATTAGGTATTTTTTTGTGAAAAGTACAGTAAATCTAATAAATTCGGTTCTACGTGTGTGATGTTTGCGGCCGCTGATAAAAACAGCAATTTTGTAACTTGTTGCATCCAGCGCAATCGAGCGACAGAAATTCCTCTTTGGTTCCGTTGTATTTCACGGACAAAAAAGTGTATCATTGAGGCACATCGTGTCAGATATTAATGACTAAGTAAAACGGTCTCTCATTTTATATGTCTAGTATAGATCGTGGTAGAAGTATCTCTTTTAAGGTCCTGAAAGGAAGCGAGGCCACATAAAATTGTTTGGGTGATGGAAATCGTGTTGTTTTACACGGAGATCCAGGAATATCGTTGAAGAAGAGTTTTGTCTGAAAACGATGGAGCATCTGGAGCAATGCGACCCGGCTGCCTGCAGTTTCTACCCTCGTCCCCAATTCGCCGAGAGATAATCACAGTTGAAATACGACCCACGTGTCGGGACGGCAAGTGCTCATAAAGTCGGTCTCTTGAAGAGTTTATAGCCGGGAATGAGACGTATCCTCTGTCTGCGCGCATATATCGCATAAATAAAAGTAGCGCGCCGGGCGGAGACAAGAAAGGGCAAGGAAGACTTACGGCGACAGTGGGACATTACTTTCTCCGGAATTGTTCCTCCCGCGAAAACTTCCACTTCATCCCAGAGGTTTTAAAAAACATGTGAGGGGGCGGGCATTATTGTCTCAAGTTTCCGCGTACGCGGCACCAACTTTCTGGCCCTCCTCGGCGTAAACACGTAAACAATAATTTTTAAATGCTGCGTGGAAATTTTTCGGAGAAAATATTTCGTTTGGCATCCCCGCTACTTCGCGGAGATGAGATTTTCCAGTTATATTATTCTACATTCTCTTCTGAAAGCGCTGACGTGTGTCGCGCAAGATTTCCACCCGACATGTTTCTAGGAAATAGGTGACAATATTCCAACTCTGTTACACAGTATAACGTTTTATGTGCCTTTAGTATTTCACGTACGTACATACATATTCCAAATGTTCAAATATCCAAAATGTGAACTTTGTAGATAAAAATAATCTAACTGGCCATAGTCATTCGCAGCGTCAAAAATTTATATTAATTTTCTAGGGATGAGACATCGAAAAGAATACGTTCTCAGCATACGTGTTTATAAATTTGATACTACGCATATAGTTTATATTTCAAAGTAAACCAAATTATGAAACCCGTTTTTTACGTCTTACTTAATATGCTTAAAACATTTTATATTTTACCAATAAACGATTAAATGTTGAGCACGCGTGAGCAAATAAATTCAATTGTTAAGGCCTTCATAGAAATACCCTTGAAATAAAATATAACTCATCAGACTAGAGCCTACTAATCATTTTAACTTTTAAATTATGAAGAAAAATAACGTACTGTATCGCGGAAAGCAATTAGATATGAAGGCCTGAGAACTGAGAATATACACAAGGGAAATTCAATGTTACACACTTCTTGACAATAATAATATAAAAAAAAGTTATTAAGAAGCTCCGTTATGAAGACCTTCTGAAAATAATTTTGTTTGGAAATTTTTATAAGTAATAATTGGACTCCACTGAGTGATTAAGAGAAGATGGAAAATACATGGCCTTTGTCGACATGTGAGCTAGTCTCAGGATTCATTGGATACTTCAGCAGCCATCATTTGTTCAGTAACTGCTGCACAAGAGAGAAATTGCGCATTGTTACAAGATCACACAGATGTATCCGAGTTAGTGGTGAAAGGCTGTAATCATAATCGTTTTTATCTCCAAAATATCTGTTATATCCAGAATCACAGCAGCTTCATAAATTCTTTCCTGATCGGAATTGAGTTTTAGTGGCACCCCAAACCTAAAGAAGACATTATCTACCATTGCATCAGTCACAGTATGTGATAGTAAGTGTAAGAGGGGAATTACCTCAGGTCACTTAGTACAGTAATCTGGGGTCACCAGTAGATACTGATTACCTCTCTCTGTGACAGGCCAGGAGGCTGTAATGTCTACAACCATAATCTTGAATGGAGCACCAAAATTGTATTTCTATTGTTGACCTTATCCCTTTGTCTTTGGTCTCTTCTTCGCAGTGCAGGTGTTGAACATTCAGCATCACTTCTCAAAATCCTCCTGACAATGAAGCCAGTACAATCTCAGTACAGCTCTGTCCAGGGTTGTGTTAACTCCAAAGTGACCACTGGCTGCTGTCTTGTAACTCTGGAACCCTGCATTCTGGAAGGACCAACTGTAAGTATGTGTGTTTCCTTTTTTACATTCCCAGTTCCTGTAAAGCACGCTATTATTCAGTATGAGAGAATTTCATTGTGCCCAGTATGATTTGAATGGTGTGCTCAGGCTGGATATCTCTTCAAATTTTGGCCGAAGACGGCCAGCTTGTTTCCACTTTAGTAATGGATGCAAAGTGGGATAATTTAGCTGATATTTCCTAATATCCTCATCACTCCACGTAGGTGACCCGTTACAAGATCCAGAACCTCGAATTCTGGTCCTCCCTTCCTTTAGCTGTTCACCTCTCTTTTCTTTTTGGCATTCACAATGACGACATAATGGTTCACGTATCCTAATAGAAAGTGCATCTGCATTTCTGTGAAGACGTCCAGATCTGTGCTGTATTTCGAAGTCGTATTCTCGAAGATGCTGTATCCACCAGGCTATTTGACCTTCGGGGTTTTTGATATTAAGTAGGCAACATAGCTTAGCCTGTTTGGTTCTTAGAATAAAATGTCTGCCATAAAGGTAGGTGTGGAAGTATGAAATTGCTTTCCCCACAGCCAGAAGCTCCCTGCATGTGACAAAGTCATTTCTCTCAGGCTTGTGCAGAACATTACTGAAGTATTTTAGTGGCCTCTCTTTCCCATCCTGAATCTGAGATAACTCTGATCCGATGCCTATATCACTAGCATCAGTATCCAGAATGAATGTGTAATTTATTTTCGGGAATACCAGGACTGGAGGAAATATCAGAATTTTCTTTAGCTCACTAAAAGCAATTTCCAACTCAGTGATCCAATGAAACGTCATTTATGCCTCAGTTCATCTAGTAATGTGGCGATTGTGGTGAACCAGGTACAAATCGTCGGTAAGTCCAGAAAACTGCATTTCGGTTAAGTGAGTTAATGTGGGTCGATTTATTATTGCTTTGGTGTTCTCTGGGTCTGTTTCATATCTGTCGGCTGGCACTACATGTCCCAAGAAATTAATTTTCTTTTGGGAAATATGGAATTTATTAGGAGCAAGTTTCAAGTTTTCTGCAGTAACATTCTGGAATACAGAATCTAAGTATGACAGGTGCTCTTCAAATGTCCTTCCTGTCGCCACAATTCCATGTAGGTCCAGTAAACCTGACATATATCTAAAAGGAGGACTTTATCCATCAGGCATTTGAACTTAACACATCTACCTCCATAATTTACTTCAGAATACTCTCCTCTACCGCATGCAAAGCTAGTGGCAGTTGTCTTGGTGCCTGCTTTGTGGGCCTGGCATCTCCTGTATCAAAGTGGTGGCAGGTCACATTAGTACTTCAAATGTAATTTTTTCCACAAACAAAATACATTCCTAATTTTTTTGCAGTGATTTATAGACAACCTTCTCCTGTCTCCAGGTAAAGTTTTTAATTGTTCTTATTAGCAGTTACTCCAGTACTTCTTGTAGAGGACATTCGATTTGTTTTACTGTAGAGGCTTCTGGAACATTTGGAAGAATCTGTGTGATCTGCTAGGAAACCCCTATAATGTATCCCTCCTAAAGACGAATGGCACTATCAGACAAATTAATAATTTTACTGGCATACTGTTAGAGTTTAAAGAGACTGAAGTCCTTGCTACAACGACACTGCTATGTTAACATCGTGCTCAATTATAAGGTCACTAGGCTTTAATTTCACTTTTATCCTACCTCTCATTGGTGTGGTCTCGTCTGTTAGTGTAGTAAAATAGCAATGTTCCCTACTATCACCATAAAATCTCTGGGGAAAGGTCCGAGTATGTCTGTTCTGAATACTGTTATGGCCACCCCAGTGTCGCTAACCATTTGACAAGGAACATCATTCTGGTTCCCCTCCATCAATATGGTGTCCTAATCCTGTATCACCGGACGTACATGTATGAACATTGGGGCCTTCGCTCTAGTAGTCATCAACCTTCACCCCCCCCCCCCCCCAAGAACGACGTTTACAAGTTTCCCGATTGTGTCATGCACTCACCAGAATATATTGCATATCATCCCGCTGCTGCTTCTGTTGTCGCTGTTGTTTCTGTGGCAGTAGGATCTCATGTGCCCCAGATGTCCACATGACCAAAACTCAGGCAATTTGGATGGGAGACAACGAAGTTCTGTATCACGTATCCTGGAAGCGATGTCCCTCACGGTCATTTGCAACTACTTCAGTGTCTTTTTGATGCTGTCATCGTCATCCTCGCTCAACGTCACTGCCGCACCGGACGTCGGAGTGCCGAGATCTGCCTTGCTGACTCCACCTTCAGTGTCCGGACGAGAACGTCCGGTATGGTGTTTGGTGCTGCCAGGCATACCGCTTGCTGTACTTCTGTGTCTGCGAAGGCATTGATGAAGAAAAAGACTGCGACGACTCCGCGTGCCGCCGCGGGGCATCCTACTAGAGACAGGTGAGACAGTCGCATAATGTCTTTCCATAGATCCTGCAGTGGCTGCCCTATACATTGTGTGAGGTTTCGCATTTGGGGACCCAGGACCTCTCAGCACAGCAGCGAGGTCATAAGCCCGCTGTTCGTCTATTCGCCCATTCAGGGTGGCAGTTATCTCAAACTGGTTTTGGTACTCCCGCCAAGAAGTCTGGCCAGCATAAGGGGCGAACTTAATTGCAACCCCCTCCCCCACTCATTGTTTTTAGACACCAATGCCGCAGATCTGCTGGATATCCCCCGAGGTTTCTGCGTTTGTTACGATTTGCACTTCTTCCCCACTTCTCTCGGTGTTGTGTAAGTAGATCTCCGCTGCCGAAGAAATTGCTACCATTCCTTTTTTAATGCACCTATTTTATGTTTCATTTCATCTTCGACACTGCCCATTCTTTAGTTTACAAAGTCCTATTTTAATTTACGCTGTCAATTTTCTTATCCCCACAGTCAGTTCTCGTATTCACTGACTCAGTAATGCCTTCTACTTCTTTATTAACATTTTCATTTACTGTGTCTCTTTTTATATCTACAAATTCACCCACACTATTTAACTGTTTTTTTTACACCACTATCTTGGCTTTTTAAATCTTATCTCCAGCTATTTGTACTTGCCCTCGGCTATTTAGCACCTCAATTAATGTTCGGACTGCTTCCAGTTCTGCAGAGATTTTTCTAGTCTACATTCACTGCGATGGTTGGACAAAAATGTCTTAATTTTGTGGCCTGCTGCTATCGCAGATAATTAACTCTAATTACTAGCCTTTTGCCTAACTTAATGTAATTGAATGCCTTCGTCCCACTTCTGAAACCAGTGTAACAAGACGCCTGATGTGCGTATTCTAGTTCGTGAGGGATGGAGGTCTTGATAAAAAAAAAGAACTCAATTTAATTTATTAAATTTATTTATATTCCTATAAGAATTCACATTAAACTAACATTAAACTAGACCTATCTATATCCATTTTTACGCTTGTTATTCTCAGTCAGCGCAATATTTAATGTTTCTTTAAATTCTATTTAAGTCGTTATCGATGTCTCTATATTGGTTAGGGTCATTTAATTAACATTCTCATTCTATATGTTGCAACCATTACCAATTTCTGTCACCCACGCATCCAGTTCAATGGCCAGTCTCACACTCCACTGTACCGATCCTTGCAGTCTGCAGATTTTACACCTGCTTGTCACACTCGTCACCACTCGTCGCTCCACTGGCCCATTGCTACTCTGTCTTCGCACACCTGGCTGTTAAGGCCGCGCAATCCCCCAATCTCTAGATTGTCGGCTCGGAGGGCCATTGCAACTTCAATACCCCCGCTGGCCCGATCCATAATGTTTCCCGTACCCAGAGTCATGCTGAGAGGAGGACAATGATCAGAATATTCTTGAAGCGATAACCCCAGACATTCAATCCTTTCAATGGCATAAAGTGGCACGAGTCTCGATAGGCCTATCGCGGCAGAGGTAATCCTTGTAAATCTCCTCGCACTCCTGATTTACCTCTATGACCTTGACACTAATTAGCTCGCTGAAACAGGACTTGGCAAGGAAAGCGACGCAGCTAATTATTTAGCTCTATACTGATTTACCGGCATGTTAGCTTGACAGTAACAGATCTAACGCTTGTAAACGTGGCACAGACTTGTGCAATTCTCTGGTGGATTTAGGAACTCATGATGACTCTAGGAACGATATGGAAGAAACTGTTGCGCAATGAAATAAAAAAAAATATTATTGGTTTAAAAGATGGATAAGTTTCCACGATCATTAAAAAAAATATTGGTAAAAGCAAATTTATTTATGCAGAGATAGAAACGTGCAAGTCAAAGTACGCGTCAATTTGTACAGTCGTAGAAAGCAACTTTCAAACAAACTTTAAGGACAAGACTAGTTTTCTGTTTACCAAAGAAAAAATTACTTCAACAAAAAAAAATATTTTGCTAAAATAGTAATAAAATTTCCTTTCATAGTTCTTATAGGAAAAAATATTTTCTATTTTAAGGTGCATATTTATTTTGTAACCAGTATCAATCTATTAATTATTTACCAATAATTTTTGACACAGTTAATTTTCATTTAATATTTTATGCTGGACAAAATATTCATTAGTGCAGACTGCATAACTGTGCTCGTTTTGTGACATCCTAGACTGTTTTTATGTGCTATGGTAACATATAAAGAAAACATTTGCAATACTGCCGAGCGTAATAAACTGGCCTGTAGAGAATATATGCAACCCCTATAACTTAACAATATTCGCGAAGCGCAGCGCTACACTTTCACCACCAAGTTACCGACTATAAATCGCCCCCTGGGTTTTTAATTAGGCCATGGCAACCGTCCATGGAGGAAAGGGAAGACTAGAGAGTTTGATGCGGCAAGGTGAGGAGGGAGGTCAGCATTTTTTAAACTCTGCAGGGTGCATAATGGAGGGTAGATGTGCCGTGTAGCTAATGTTAGGTTAAAGCGGCTCCGGGTAGTGAGGGGTGTGAAGGGCGGAGTGTAAGGGCAAGGAAGCGAGGGTCGCTCGAAGACCTTTCCCCACCCAGGAAAATGTCTTCCTCATATCTTGTAATTCCTATAGGGTAGGGCGAGGTGCTCCCGGTTTAAGCAGGGGGGGGAGTAGGGGGGGAGAAGGCTGGCTCCCAGTCGACGACTTTCCGCGCTGTTAAACGTTGAACTCGCGGGCAGGCGAGGAAGGTGCAAGGGCTGCTGGGGAAGGGTTGTAAAATTGATGGTGTCTGGGGGGGGGGGGGGGGGGATAGACGACGGGGCGCAGCTGGGAGAGAGGGAGTAACCGCGTACTTGGCAGAGTACTGCCAAACTATTCCCCTGTTAAAGTGGGAATGGGGGTAAGCTGTGGGAGGCCGCTCCCTCCCCCCACGTACCACGATATGACACACCAACCCCTAGCCCCCGCATAGCGGGCATGACGAAACTGCTACTGCAGTGACGGCGTAGGTAAGCCAGGCCACGAGGTTCCAGCCCGGCCATGTCGGCTGGAGTCACGTGCAGGTCGACGTTGAAGATTTCGAAATGGCTTGTAGTTTCCAGTTGAAAATTGTAATGACAGTTCGGAGCAGTATTGTCAGCTGATTTATCAACTGGTATATTTGACAGGCATATCTACGAACTGTGGAATGCATATGTATAGTTTATTCGTGGTTTCTTCGCACTTTTTGAAAAAAACCTCTGAATAATTACCTTATGTATGAAATACTTGTTTGTGTCCTAAGTAAATCGTGTATCAGAAGCGTTTTCAGCTTCCGTTAACATAAAAGTTCATACTGTTTTGGTTAAATTGAACTTTCACCTGCATCTATCTAAATATTATAATATTTCATTATAATTAATATAAATAAAACAAGGAGAAAACAGCTGTGTTGGCAATGTCTAGTGAGAAATAGTTGTTAAGGAAAATGTTATTAATGTGAGTGCGCACTAAAGCAATGCACTGTCCCTATGGTGTAATTTTATAGGTTCCGTTAAGTTTTGTTTCCATGAGGCGGATGAATATCCTGGAAGTAGAACTTTAGAAAGGCTTCAGGAAAGTTAGAAGTAATCGTGAATGAACTATAAGAGCAGGTAAAGGCATGGTTTTTAGCATAACCGTCATACATCTATTCCTAAAATTTTATCACATACCAGCTGCAAAAACTGCTACAATTTTTCAGAAATATCAATGTTTTCTTTGCAATAATGGTTGTCATGAGCTGGACAAAATAATTTTATGAATGAATGACTATTATTTGCAACAAAGGCCTTATCATATTGTAATACTTGCACAGGGGTTGATTTGTTGCGAAAATTAGAACATAACTTCTATGTTTTCGCTGGTCGGAAATTAAAAATGGTAGCTCTGCACGGGCATGTTATTTGTGTACATCCGACCAGTTTAGAATTTTTATCGTTAATTTAGGATGTTGTGTTTCACGACAGTAGGGGGACCGGGCGTGTCCGGCGATCTAATTTAATCAAATTGACGGCGATGCACCAGTACTTCCCCCTCCCCGATGCAACTGCACATGCATGGACCGTTGCATGTTCATGTGCAATTGAAATTGCACATGCATTTCCTACCCCTATCCTCCCTTCACTCGTGCGACTACCAGATATTTGAGAACATGTTTTGGCGGGTGTCGTGGGTTAGAGGGCCGCCAGAGTGTGAGCTCTGATAACCGGTGGCCGGGGTCTTACTCTGTTCGAATCCCACTGAGGGTAAATAGATTTTATTTGTATAATTGCATAATGAGAGTAAGTACACATGTTGTCCCTTCGGCTGTTTGAGACAGAGCGAGGAGTGTAGGAGTAAACATATTGTCCCTTTGGCTGCCGGAAGTCAACTGACGATGTTGGAAAGGGAGGGGTGAGTGTTCGACATTCGAGTAGTATAAATACGTGTAATAAGATTATTCAATCGCACAATGAATCATTTATTCCTGCATTGAATTATTTAATCATGCAATGGGTAAGTACACAATTGCGCAATTACCAACTATGCACTTGCATAATTACTTATTACATGTAGCAAGAGATAACATATGCACTTACACAATGAACAATTATTAAGTACTAACTCTATGTAATACATGTCTTCTCCCAGGACTGCTCACTGCTGACTGAGCTCCAGTCACCAGAAAAAAGTTAACAAAGTCATAAGGAAATACTCCCTTTCATTGTGCCAGATCCAACTCTGTATTATCTGGAAATTGTGAGCTGGCGATTCCCAACTGGGAAGAAGACAAATTTCCTGCCAATGTTTCCATAGATGCGATCATGAAATTAAATGAATCAATGGAACAAAATTACACAGATCGCATACCTCAGAGCGAGCATCTCCCCTGGGGAATGTGTTTCATAATGCATTTATTGTTTTCCAAAGTGTTTTCAATCATCTTTACTTCACCCTGTTTTTCAATTACTATGGTTTCATCAGGTTTCGTGATGTGTCTTGGAGCAAAAGGCTTCATAAGAAAGAGTGCGTCATAATTCTTCAGATTATGTAATATAATTACAAATTGGTTCTTTTTCAGTCTGAACAACAAATTGCATTTTTATGTGTGCAGCCTCTGACCGCACCCATAAAATGATCATGGTGAATCAAAAAAACTTTGCCGAGCAGCTTATTGCAAATATGGTAACTTGTTTGAGCCATAAACCTAGCTCTCTTAGCTATTGTCAATAGCTTCATTGGAATAGTTATGCTGTATATGTCTGCAACCCACTTTGTCAATTCAACCAGTTTATCAACCATCCTGTTCATACAATCTCACCCATAAACTGGCGGTACTGGGATAAACTGGAATCATAAACACACACGATCAAAATGCTACAAGCTAATGGAAATGTTTTTTGATGGGTGTTATGCTGCTACTGTCATTGTGTGTTATGCAAGTGGACATGCATTTTAGATAAACCTCAGTATCGCAGTACACAGGAAACCTATTCTTTGCGGTTTGGCAAAATTAGCAAATTTAATAATACTCATTTTCCTCAATTGGGAAAGTACACCGAACAGCATCGTGTTGTGGGCATACTTCAGTGTATTCTGCGAGTTTTCCCTCACTTCTGAAATACTGGAGAAAGCTCGGAAACAAACTTTTTGTTCTTATTACTATTCAACTGACTACGAAGCAGTCGTAGCCAATCTTTTATCATTACAAAATGCAAGTGGGCGGTACTGCCACTGGAATGAATGGCTAACATATCAACATAGTGCTTGTATCGCACAGGAGAAATGCGAATGAGTACAACAGTCCCTTCCTTGGCATTATCAAACCATTCGTCAACAATATTCCTATCTTTGTCAACCATTGAATATATATTTATAGAAATGTTATTCAGCTGCTCAAGGTGTTTTATCTCGTGTAACACCACAGAAGACGACAATCCCTTAGTATTCATAACGCAGCGAGGATCTGGATGCGAATAGGATCTGTTGAAATTGTATGTAGCAGAAAATAAATTCACTACCACTGTGTATAGGAAGCCTTCATTTTCTGTGCGCTGTACATTAATGAAGGCTTGCCGATTGGCAATGGATTTAGGTATGTTTGTGCGAGACCCACCTACGGTGAATGGGCTGTATTTCACAATGTGAACCTCCATTTCCAATATCAGTTTCATTCCAACCACTACCCATACAACAAAACTCATTAATATTTATAGTGAGCTAAGAGACAATGTATTCTTCATAAATTTCGCCAATGTCGGACAAATGGAGAATGGGTGTGGCTTTAATGGAAAAATAAAATGTCTCTGTAACGTTTTCCTCAGCGTCAGTGTTTTTGAAAAACTTTACCGCTACGGAGATGCACATTTTAAAAGACCTGGGTGCCTCGTTACTAACAAATATTTCACTTTGTGCGGAAGTTATAAGTGGGTGAAAATTCTTTCGGAAATACTGAAAATTTATAATTCTAGGTACCATGGAAATATCAAAATGGTGCCTGTGGATGTGATTGACACAGTTTATTACATAATGTATATAATGATATGAAAGTGTGTGATAAAAGAAAACCAAAGTTTGAAATTGGTCAATATGTACACATCTCCAAAACAAAGGCATTTTGGAAAAAAAGAACACAATTAATCGGTTACTCGAAATTTTTAAAATTATATCTGTTAAACATTCATTTCCCAGAGTATATTACCTCGAGTCATACAATGGTCAGGTAAGTAGAGGAGTGCTTGAATTTGAAATACAGAAAGTCAATCAATGCCCCGCATAAATATATAATTGAAAAATTATAACATGAAATAAGGATATGTCTTTGTTCCAGTGGAAAGGATTTTCACTGTCTCGTGCCAGTTGGGTGTTCAACAAAGCCATCAAGAGTTTGAAATAGTGCTGCTGTAAGCAACAAGAATTTTAAGTAAATTTTTTAATTAGCTATTGCATGTATTTGGTCGACAAACACATATGTGTGTGGGCGCCATGCTTTACAAATAAAAGCATATTTCAGAAACTTGTAAGGCCAGCGAATTGTAAAATGATAATTCGAGTGGTCATTGTGTATTTGGTTGATGAACAACTATGCGGATGGGCACCCTCCGCTTACACTACAAATAATACTTCTGCACTCGCAAGGGCAGCGAATCATAAAATGAAAATGGCTAATGTGTGTAATTGGTCGACAAACATCTATGTGGGTGGATGCCCTGCTTTCGCTACAAAAGACTAATTTAACACTCGCGAGTCAGTGAATCATGAAAAATAAATGTCTATTGTGTGAATATTCTATTGTGTGGGCGCTCTGCTTTTAGTACAAAAGACTACTTCCTAACTTGCAAGTACAGCGAATAGTAAAATGTAAATGGGCAATTTGTGTCGTCAAATAAAAAGTGTTAAGAAACGATTTCTGTTAGCTTAAATTATGTCTTTCGCGTTCTGTTTATTTTTTTTAAGACATGGAAGTGTAAAAATGAGCAGATTTGTTAAATATTTATTTCTCTAATAATTTCACAGTTATCTTTGACTGACGCATGAATAACGTGATGAGGTCCATGACAATGTTAATCTTACATGAGGTGGAAGAATACACAACGTACATACAAGTAGATCTTAAGAAGGGCTTTCAAAAGCGCTCATTTTACTGTGAATAGCCTATACCAATGTAACTAGTTTGCATGCTTTACTCTACACGTGTATGTGAAAACATTTAATGAAGTCGACCTACTCTAACACTTAAATAAAAGTAACATTGCTGTTAAAATAAAATAGTGTTATTTCCATCATTTCCAAAATAAGGGCCTGCCCTACTAAAAACATTTCACATGACTTACCGCACCGCATTAATGATAGTTTGCAAAATTTGGTGGCAATCTGTTAATTGCTTCCTGAGACATGATATAAAAGTGGCGCTATCGTAAAAAATGGTGGACAAAATATCTAAAGTATCACCATATTAAAGGATTGTAATTGATACTTTCAGCATAACAAGTTTGGTTGAACTTGTTTAAATTGCCATTCGGAAAGTAAGCTAAAAGAGTCCAACGCACCACTTCATTTCTTCCTACTTGCATGTCACGTGCCGCTGACAAAACGTGATTTTGGTACACCTGTGACCATCACCAGCGATCTTCATTAGTGTCTACACAAAACATCCGATATACACCAGAGTCCGACAGCGCCAGTATTGCCAAATCTAGAAATATTTTTTTGTAAACAAGGATATCCATTATAAATATGAATCGAAGGTCTATTACAGGGTTCGTAGATGCAGTGGGGATTCTGGCCCCCATGACCTCCATGGCTTCTACATCCATGCATGTGTTGAAGTTAGAGTGAAGCGGAAGTCTTGAGAGCTGATTTTAAACTAGAGGTCACGCCTTTCTGTTTAGGTGCTCTCATTTCATTCCACTCATTTAATCCCTTTCTCAAAACGGGTATGTTATTCAACATAATTTTTCCAATGCACGCACTGCGTACAGTTCATATAAAGAAAATAAAAAATACATTTTCAAGTTTTGTGACTGCAACAATGTAATTATATTGAATTTCACTGATATACACATATTTTTAAAATATTACATCATAATAAAACTACAGTTTTCTAGATACGTTAAACCATATCCTATGATTTAAATTAACTAATATATAGTTTCAAATTTATTAATTTGTGTTTCTTTTTTCGTTTTTGGTCGTTGCCTTTGTTGTTGAAATATAGCATGCATTTCACTAGAACCTCTTCCATGAACCGTTTAATTACCGTAGTCATCACACTTATCTTCCCCTAACGGAGAACCGACTTTCAATTACGTTTAAAGAAAAATTATTCTAAAATCATAATCTCATCCACAACTAACATACGCTAAGTGCCAATAAACAAATCTCCACTCTAGCTACACTCTGCAGCAACTATTCACTGTATGGTTGGCAACACAAGTTAACGTACCAGTCATCGCTGCCTAGCGTACACGTTCGTATATAAACCTGTGTAACTCGATATGTGGCCGGCCCAGACACAGCGGGGCTGTCGGTCACCAGTGTCAGGTTGTGTCACTGTGACCGGCCACAACACAGCAGAGTCCCAGTGTGAACCGTCAGATATAAACGGAGCTGTTACCGACGCAGTAACAACAGTGCTGCCGGTCACCGGTGGTATGTTGTGTCACCGTGATCGACCACACCACTGCAGTGTCCCACCGTGAAAGTTCCAATTCGAAGCGATGTATTTCTAAGCTGATGACTGCCGCCGGTGACGGCTACATGTGACCCTGTGTGGAAAGAGACTGTGGGCTGTATTTATAAGCTGGCAGTCAGGCACCTGCCGCATATATGATGGAATTTTTGCTGGATTTTCAGTCTTCAAATATATTCTGTGTTATAAAATGCAGAGTACATTGCTCACTCCAATGCAAGCTCGCTAACTATTATATTTTATATGTAGTGAACAAATTACATTTACTTATAAATTCTGCTGTATTTTATGTCAGAATTCATTTATTGACATAAATATACTGTACGGAAGATCGTCACTCAATATTGCGGATATTACTTCTTTGCCTTATATATTTCCTACAAACATATTTATTCGTCTCTAATTACTGTATTTTTCTGAGTTTCAAATATTATCACTACGGTTTTTTTTTTTTTTTTTTTTGGGAAATTGTGGTGGCCGAACGACAGCAGTATGTCCAAAGAAATTATTGCTTCATAGCAGAAAAAATACAAATATCATGCGTGTGAAAAGAACACTTACTTATTTTTATTTTATTTTATTAATCTATTTAATAACCGTACACTAATTGTGTACTTCTTTCGCGTTTACTTGATGGACGTCTAAAAATATAACAGTTCGCAAAGAAAGCTACAACCTCTTTATTTCACCAACGTTGTAACTTAATTCTTTATCTGCACATTTTCAATTACATTACAAAAAAGGAATGCGAGGCAGAAAAATTTCACCCAACAGCAAAATGTCCTGCAGAGAGCAGGCCGTTGGGCTATGTGTTTAACATGTTTAGTAATAATTAATCACGTAAATACCTCCCCGTCCAACGAGAGGAAACTCCGGCAAGGTAGTATCTATGTTTATGGAGATAACACAGTCACTTGAACAAACACAATGGACCGAATAATTTTATTTTTCCTGGAGGCGTTACTTTTTTGGGTTTCCTTCCCCGAGAGAAAAATGCCAGGGAGAAGAAAAAAGGGTGCAGAGGGGTGGTGTACACGAGCTGGTCGTGATAACAGAGAGAATGGGGGCTGCAGCCAGAATAAAGCCAATGAAAGAAGTAAAAAAAAAAAAAAAACACGAGATCTTGATCCAGCGGAATCCCCGAGAGGATCAAGTCCTCGGAAAAGGAAAACTCCAATTAAAAACTTTTTCCCCTCATGCTACCCACCCCTTCGCCCCCCGAACACATCAAAACACCTTTGTTTAAGTTCTTGCAAGACTCCTCCCTCCTCCACCCCCTCCCCGGACCATCAGGCCTTTTCGGCCCGCGGGGGAGATTCAACCCCCTGGGGGTAGGGAGCGCAGCCGATATGAAGACGCCAATGAATAAGTTTCGCCCTTCCTCTACTCCGAACAGCGCGATACCAGCAGCCTGGAAGACTTCCCAGCAGCGTGACAGCCGTATAGGAGGAGCATATTCTCCCGCACTACAGGAGCAAAACATCAGGCAAGTGCGACCAGAAAGGTACTTCGTGATAACTATACACAGATTTGATTTCTCCGTCCCACCAACCGCCTGTTAGAGTATAGGCTGTTTACGGTAAATTGAGCAATTTCGAAACCTCTACTTAAGATCGACTTGTATGCACGTTGTGTAATCTTCCATTTTATGTAAAATAAACGGGCCTCATCACTTTATTCATACTTCGGTCAAAAGATACTGCGAAATTATTATAAACGTTTATATTTTACAAATATGCAAATTTTTATACTTAGATGCATTAAAAACCCTCAAAGCGAAATAAATAATTTATGTTACTTCAAATGGTGACGTAACAGTCTTTATTCGACGTTATGATACGGAACTACTTTCCATCCATCGTTACCAACTTTACTGGGAGCATGTCACTCAGTGTGCACGTTGAAATATTTTTTCTAATGTTGATTTCAAAAGTGGTCTCTTTATCGTGAACAGCCATTACATGCACATTCCTTATTTTGTATACATTTTGAATTTTAATATGCTGACAATAATGTACTGATGACAATAGAGTATGCCTACAGGATTTAATTTGAGCAAGAAACTATGGAGTTACGGCATAAAACTATCGAAAACACGACATCCTGAACGGCAGTCAAGTACACTCTAAGAAATTACTTGGATATTTACCATACCAGTGTATACGCTTAGTGAGAAAGCAGGAATGTTAATGTTTTCCCCTATACATTCATTGTAGCGTTCCTACATTTTCTCAGGAAACAGTCAAATGCATAGGGAAGTTCCCAGCTTTGTATAGTAGCGCTGCTAAACATTCCTATATCTGCAGTTTGATGTGTGGTATTATTACCATCCAGTGTACAGGTTCAGACTTCCATTACAGTTTAGGAAGTTTACCAGGAAATTTTTTACAGTGACCTCTATCGAGGACAAATACTCTCAATAGTAGTGCCCACGCACATTTCATATCCGAGAAATTATATGTTTGGCAATAATACACTGAGTAATTTAACAAACTTTCAATGGTCATACAAATAGCCTAAAATCTGAACTCACCACGTACAGCTCTTCCTACGGTGTAACATTGTTTTGTGGTTTACCAAACAATTTCTTTAAAAACGAGTTTACAATTTTTTTTTGTAACAATACACATGAAATACTGGGTTTTGACAACACAGAGCTATATATATATAACATCCTAAATTAATCATATAAATTCATGTTTTCAGTAAATATGAAGTCTGCAATACATGCTTGTTATAATACACAGTAGTTCTACAACTTCACATCAAAATATGTAGTAAAATTTGTTCTGGTATATTTGCAGTGTTACCGAAATAATTCCGGCAACCACTTTCCAAAAAATAGTTTTCAAAATCGCAACGAGTGTAAAAAAGTTTCACTAGCAGCGTACCCTCGTAACTTCATCGGCAAATATCTTATTCACACGTTCACTTTATACATGATCATCTCTCCGCATAGGGGAATAAACTGGCACGAAGTTATACTTTAGGCACGAAAATACATCGTAACGGTTAAGTGAATGAGTCAAGAAAACTTGCAATATTGAAGATTTTAAGCGGTAACTAATGAGTATATGACAACTGAAAGAAATGTGTTTAACGTGCCGTCGCCCTATTGGTTGCAGCGGAAGAAGGCCTTCTTTAAATTCTGAGTAGAAATTTTGTTTCGGGAAAATTTCTGGATCCCATCATTTTTTATCCCTACACAATAAATACAGTTAAAAGACAAACTGAGAGAGCAAATTATTCTACACAACACGAAATGAAATATGTTTCCTAAAGCTGGCGGTTCGAATAGGAGCCAGCCGTGTAACTAATAGCATGTCGGGCCACTATTTGATGTTACTACAATATTAATACTTAGGAGTAAGCTGGTACACAGTTGGCGTTGATTCCGTTCTTACTGCAACATGGTGAATAGCTGACGTGTCTTATTGGTCGAGTGGATCTAGTATGCAAAAGACGCAACAGCTCATTTCAAAGATATTCTACCGGGATCAAACTGTGCCGACCTACCTGACTTTCTTCAAACCACGACGCGATAACGCTGCAGTATTTACAAGGGAATTATCGTGTTGACACAGAAAATTGATTATTCCAGACTGTTGTTACAGTGTGGAAAGCGTGTCACTTCCCAACAATTTTTTATACATTTCAGAGTTCATTCATCTGTCGATTAAAACTAATGGCAGAAGCTCAAACACTGACAGAGGTTCAGAATATTACAACACCAGGGCCATGAAATTTTATTGTCGTTAGAACACACTCTACTAATTACTATATGCAAAGCATCTGCCAGTTCAACACACGCAAATCCACTTGCCAGTTCATGCAGAGTGACTCAGCACTTCATAAGCCCTTCTTCGAGTAATTGACTCCAAACAATGCCGGGCATTGGTGCATGTGCTTAGTGGTGTTCTGTCAGCGGCGTGACCAAGTGCCATTACCCATCGGTGGAGAGTCATATAAATGGTATCTCTACATGTACTGCGATCTGCAATCCCTCGCATGTTTGTATGATCATTGATTTGCACAGTAATTTTGAGTTCATCTGTCCCGGTATTGATTAGTTAATTTTTCGGGCTTGTCAGAACAACGCTTGGGGACAGAGCATTTAATGAATTCTCCACATTTAACTGCTGATAAACGAACGTGTGAATGTATGTGCCCCTACAATCGAGCCTTTATCGAACGACTACTTTTGACAGTAAATACTGCACAGTTTTCAAGACTTCCTGTATTCACTGGTGAAGCGTCCTACAGGACAAGTTCAGTGGTGTAGCACAAAGGACACTGGCGACTCATAGGCTACGTCTGTTTTTCACATTTAAAAACTGGCGGAGGGGGATATTCGCGACCATTGTACAAAGACCATGTTCATACGGGGGTAAGTCTTGCCATTTATGTTTTTAAACGCCGAATGTTCTGAAAATTGAGTTCTCCAATTCCCGTACAGGAGGCCTATTAGGAGCGTTTGTTAAAAAAGCAGCTTAGCTGCCCCCGTCGACTGTCGATGTGTATACTTCAGGTTTACAACTCGCCGACTGGTGGCTACGGCAGTACATAAAACTCGAGCCATAACAGGGAGCCACGGTGGCTGAGTGGTTAGCCCGCTCGCTTCCCACCAAAGCAAACCGAGTTCAATCCCCGGCCGGGCCACTCCCGGACTTTCGCACGGGGGAATCGTGCCGGACCATGCCGCTGGTCGGTGGGTTTTCTCGGGGATCTCCCGTTCGTTTCCCCTGCCTATTCATTCCGGTTCTGCTCCATACTCGCCCTAATCAACCTCATCGGCTCTGAAAATCTCGCTTTTAAGAGCCGTCAAAATCTCTTCACTCACTGAACCTCAATTTGCTGAACTAAAGAAGCCCAAACATTTGTTATGATTCCAGTTTTGATAGCGTTTAATCTTAGGTGGTATCAGAAAAATATTTTTTCGAAGAAATAACTTTGACAGATAATAATTGTCTATGATGCGGAAGTAGAAAATGTGCTCAGCCGATATGTGTAGTGAAATGGTTAATGATTTTTTCATTATATCCTAAAGAATACAGTCAAAGTATTTTATTGTGGTAGCTCCCCAACGGGAACCACAGTGATCCCAGAATTATGCGTGCTCTTATATTAATGAAAGTGTTTAAAGTCACCGTTTGAAACAGTATGTTTTCTAAAGAAGCAAAAGCATATTTACCTCCAGATATTACCTGCGTTCTCATCGCAGGTGGAGTGTTGTAGATTGGAGAGGTTTGGGACTGCTTTTAACATCGAAGTCTTGAAAGCAGATGAGGGTGAATCTAGGTGCTTGATCCACATTATTTAAACGTCCTTTTCTAAGATTGTATGTATTTTGTTTGTAATTTTTTTGTAAGTTTTTCTAGGTTACCTAATTGATAGCTCGCGGTCAATCCGTGATATTAATTTCATAATCACACTGATTCGGTACCAAATGGTGTGGTGCAATTCTGTCTATAATCACACTCTCTCTAACCGTTTGACGTAAAGCTCACTTTATATATTATTGTAAGTCAGCTCTATATATATATATATATATATATGTATGTATATGTATGTGTGTGTGTATATATATATATATTTAAAAAATCCCTTATTTTCAAATAACGGTCTTCTTGCCGTACTTATGGCATAGCCTTCATTTAGAATTTGTTGCATAACTTGCTCTCTACGTGTTACTTCAGCGGATTTCTTACAAATGAAAGTAATATGGGCACGGGTCTATATACAGAATAAATTAGCCCACAAAAGAATTGCCTGTTATTATAAATCAGCTGTCACCCATTAAGAAGGAATGGTGCCTTGTCTGGAAATATTTTAGGAACTACAGATACTACGATCATTTTCTGGCACCAGGAGTGTCAGAAAGATGACTTGATCATTCGCAGAAAAAGCGTACACTGCAGTCATGGCTGTTTTGCTAGTCGAGGATAAGACATACCCTTAGCCTGATAACCCTGAGATTTTTATTTATCTGTCAATTATTTCTACGCACGCAACGAAACCAATCAAGCCGATTTTTTGTTTCCGTTTCCCCAAATATTTAGAAATAATCGGAACTGAAATATTTTCTCGCAACTAATTCAGCTTACATGATGTCGTATAACTAATTCACATATGCGTAATATCTTGAATTTCTTTCAACACCCACTCATTCAGAGAGCTTCTTAAATTCAAATATAACATAAATATTTTGGTTTTTTTCTTTCAAAGATAATACATTCAACTGCATACGTTATATTTACACTGTAAGGAATTGTTCGCAAGTATAACATACCAGTGTGTACGTATAATGAGATAGAGCGGGTGGTAAAGTTTTATTTTCTTACATCCATGATAGCGTTCCTACATTTGCTCAGGAAACAGTCAAATACATAGGGAAGTTACCAATTATGCATTGTAGCAGTGTTAAACATTCTTACATTAGCAGCCTGATATATTTCAGTATTTCCATACAATGTATAGTTTAATAACTACTATTAGAAATTAGGAAGATTACTTTAATTTTTACAGTGTAGGAGGAAAGCAGGCATGGACACGATTCAAATAAACATTTCATAATTATGTATTCAATTTTTATACTCATAATTTTACATTACATATGCATATATTTTACGACTTTATATGCGCATACTACTGTAATGTAATGCTATAACTCCCATAAATAATGTTAGAATAATTCTGAGCGATAGTTGAAAAATTGAATTGAAGAACGTGTAGAGCAATGGTATGTGGGTAGATGAAGAAAGGACGTTAGCTACACTGTCGTTTACTATATAAAATTTAGAGTAAACAATTTAAAATTAAACCACACAATCTTTTGATCAATTGTTAAGATTTTTTATAGAATTTTTTTATCCAGCAAATTGATTACAATACTCGTAGACTTTATTAAATAAATGTAACAATGTATGGTTTTTATAACGATTATTGTACATACAGGTTTCTGTATTTATATAATCTCATTTCCGTTTTGGTTTATGTACGATATTGATTTTCGTATTTAAACATATGGCACTGGAAACAATTCAAAACTTGAAATATGTTCCTGCAGCTGTCAATGGGAGTTAAATATGACGTGTCTACTCCATATTCCTCTTTATGACGTCATTCCATTTCGTCCGTATTTCCCTCAATATAAATTTTACAGGAATTGTCCTTCAGCTGTGAACACCAGCTATACATCACAGATGTAGCGTGGAAATAATTCCAGTAAAATGGCAGCATCACTTATTACAATAACCCAGATAACTCCTGAATCTATTAACATCGTCCATTACTTCCTTGAGCCCCAACCATGTCGTCATCAGGAGCGGAACCAGACTTCCAGTTTTTTATGGCGTAGGGAGGTTACGGGAAGGGGAAAAAAAAGGGGGGGGGGTCGTGGAGTTATATGGGCGGCTCTTAACATCGAGGTCTTGAGAGCCGATAAGGTTGAAGCGAAGTAAGTATGGAGTGGCGCCGGAATGCACGGGAGGGGTAAACGGGAGATCCCCGACAAAACCCTCCGGCCACAGCGCCATCGTTCGGCACGATTCCCACGTGCGAAAATCCGTGGAGAGATCCCGCCGGGAATCGAACCCGGTTCGCCTTGGTGGGAGGCGAGTAGTTTAACCACTACATTACCGTGGATCCACTGAGAAGGGGGAGGGGGAGGGTTACCTCTCAGTAGTTTAGGTGCAGATCTAGATTTTGTAGTTGTGGTGTGGGGATGCGGAAAGGACACTGTCTCACGATAATTTTAGGAAATAATATTAAATGATCTCAATATTTTAACAATTCTAATATTACTTACGTTCAATATCAAGGCATTCACAGGAGGTTTTCATGTCAAAAGAAAGGGTTTTAAGAAAAAAAGAGGGGTGGGGGGTCTTATACCCTCTGTGTGAACTACCTTCTGGATCCGCCCCTTATCGTCATTGACTGCTTTTTCAGTGATAAGTTTTTAAATTTCAGCTTTTTTTCAGCCACAGCACATTTGGAGCACAGCGGAACTGCCATGTTAAAATATGTATAATTCTATCAGTTTTGTATGAAAGTCGAATGTGAAACTATCTAGTTAGAGTTAGTGTGTCGCTGTTTTGCTAAGCAACATGTTGACTTTCCCTCTAGTGCCATCTGTTCCACGGATATCGGTGCACGTCAGAACTGTAACGCATGCTGGCATGTTCGTTCGTGTGTGTGCAAGTGCCAGACGTTATAGACGGCATCCCGAACACGCTATTTCCAACCATCGCTCAGCATTTACGTTATTTATTTCTGTGTGCATATTTTCAACACACATGTGGCGATAGGTATTCATATTACAGAGTTTGTAAATCAATGATTTATTAATAGAACGGTGACATATCACCTCTATTTATAAATTTTAAAATGTAGCTTCCACAAAAAGACTAGATGAGTTATACACTTTTTCGTATTCCGAGCAATTCATGAATTTGGAATACGGTTTTAGAATTACGTTTTGCTAGCACATAAGCCACATAAGCTTAAACGCATAAAAGCAAGGCTTTGGGTAAGTCGACAGGAAATATCCAAATTCACTGGAATTGTGGGGAAACATGAATCCATTGTTTGCTGTGCTTCAGTTGTGGCTGCCATTGCTAGGATTTACAAAACTCCTGTGTCACGTAAATTGCGAAGCTTTGTCGTAGTCAAGTGTAATAAGAGTTAAAAGTGATTATATAGTGTGCACTTTATGAGCATAATCGTGTGCTGCACATGTAATTTGATGAGAAAACACACCGTCGTATTTTCCTGCGTAGATATAGTTTCCTTCATTCTCATCATCTTTCTAAATCCTTTAGGAGATATTATATTATACCAGCTTTAAAGACCATGAGTGTAATTTTAGCTGAACAAAGATTACAGCGAGTAAAAATTAAATTGAAAGTAATTCAAGCACCTTCTCTCTCGTCGGGTTTACTCCTCTAGCATTAATCCTCTTTTAAACCTCGCCATTTCGCTTTTTATACAAACAAGCAGCTTATCCGATACCTGCTGATAAAAATCCCACGTTTCACATCTCCAACTCGAGTACTCACTAGAATTCTTCCTCCTGAAGGTAAGCGAAAAACCCACAATCCACAAAAAAATGTGTTAAGTTCATGGATTCAATTACTGTAACGAAAACCTTCAGGGTAGCTGTTTTACTATCCGCAATTCTCTATATAAAAGAACTAATATTTAGTGGTGTAATTAAACACATGTCGATTAAGGCTAGGTTTTCCCGAGAAAAAAAAATGTTCAAGGTGCTATGCCTACAACAGCTCTTTCAAAAAGTATAAACGTAGTCGATTGTTGAGAAATTTTACTATACTTCAAATCGATTCAAATTTATTTCCTGCCTTTCTCCAGAGACACATTTGATATCGTCATCTAAAATAACTATTTAATTAATCTCTTGACGCATATTTTTTCTTGGCAAACGCAGCTGATCAGTACCTACAGAGACTTCATTTGTGTAGAATCACGCTGCGAATTCACCCTTGCAGATCAGGATAAAGCACAACCTTCATTGAACCACATGGACAAATCTAGACAGGATTTAAACCCTTGTACAAGCGGGTGGAAAAGACTACAAAGAAACGTTCAAAATGAAAGTGGAAAAAAAAAAAAAAAAACAGACAACCACAATAATAGTGACCCAGAATGCAACATGTTAGTTGAATCAGGCGGCCGCAGAAGTGTCAGTCAAGCATTCTAAATAAAAGAGCCAACGAGTTCGGGATAAAAATAAAACTCATACTTCGGTTTCTCGAAAGCTGGACGTTGAACAAGCTTGTCTCAAAGGGAATAAAATTTACACGAATACAATAAAATACGCAGAGGAAATTTAGGATTTAAGAAAAAACTAGCTTATTTTTAAGCATTTGTTTCAAAGAAACACCAGAATTTCATAGACTCTAAAATATGACTAATCATCTACCTCTTCCTCAACAAGAAGTGCTTGAAAAACACTACGAACTGTAACCGACTTAGCGTACTACACTCGGAAAATAAATAACTGGTTTCAGTACGTGATTTCAATCAGTATTGCAAAATTCATTTAATAATATGTTACAGGCTGCCTACTGAATGAACTGCATGGCATTTAACTAAAGAATTCGCTGTAAATCACCTATTAATACGTGGGTCTTGATTATTGCAAGGAATCAGTAGTACGTATGTTATCACTTGTAGAATTTCGCTGTGTTGGCGTAGTTATAACGATTTCAGTTTTGGAAAGTAAGTTGCTGAACTTCACCAGAGGCACGAACATGCGAATTGCAAAGGACATCTATATTTAATTTAGTCGTGGTTCTCTGTTGTCTCTAAAAAATAAATAAATAAATATACATTTTCTGCCAGGTTGGAAACTGTTTCGTACATTACCTGAGAACCTTGCTAAATACAAGTAATTCCTCCGGTGTTCAATTAAATTTCCCTGCTCGGCTCACGGATAATATCGCGTGGATTAAAAATGATTTACGTCGAGCAGCATGACAGGTGGTAGAGGATATCCGGAGAGATTTTTTTGAAATACCCGAAGCTTAAACACGTGATCATAAAAAGGTTTTCCGAACGTCTCCAGCGAGGTAAAGCGGGAAGCTCCTTGGAAAGCCAGGGGGGATAATGAGGAGAGAGAGAGAGAGAGAGAGAGAGAGAGAGAGAGAGAGAGAGAGAGAGAGAGAGTGTGTGTGTGGGATAGCTGGAATGGGAAAGGGTAATGAAAATGAAACAGCAAGTGGGCAAAGGGTAGGAGGGGGTGGGTTCACATTCCACGAAGGCGTAGGTGCGAAACCAGTTCAATCCACTGCGCTCACCGAGGCCACCCCGTGGCGAGGCGGGAGATGGAGAAAGCCGAGGCGCGGGTCAAGGATGGGGCGAAAAAAGGAGGAAGACAAAAGGAATTTAAGTGAATTTTAATTTAAATATTTGGAAGCTGGGGGAGTATGTACCTCGGGAAGGAGTCAAAAGGGAATGGTCATATTTGCTGGAATTCCCTAAGAGAAGGCATATTTGCGAGTATGCATGCGAAGACTGCGGTACTTCTCTTCTGCATTAGAAAAAATTTTATAAAGGCCGTTCACGATAAAGTGAGCACTTTTGAAGCCCTAGTTACTTTTTTCTTTCAATCAATTTATATCCTTCCACCACTTGTTATTGTAAACCATCCAAGTGAGCAATAAACACAGTTTATACATTCACTATAACCAAAACTAAAAGTGCGAGGCGACAATGTAATGTATTTATTGGTTATTATTTCTGATGAAACACCTTCAAAAAGAGACTACTTTACCGCAAACAGCCTACTGTAAGTAAATCGTGTTAAGAAAATCGCAGTGAAATTTTTATTTTCTTCGGTTTGGTAGCAGAAAGGGAATTTTGGTATCACTAATTCTTGATCAATATGAATTGACAGTTACAGTGCAAATAATTTTACATTACAGAATAATATCTACGAAAATTAGGAATATCATGTCATAGGCTATAATTTCTTCCGAGACCATGCATTTAAATTTTAACTAAATCATACATAGTCCATCATCATAAGAACAGAATATAATATAATAACTTTTTAAATAAATGAAATATGATTTGGGACACACACACCCACTCTCTCTCTCTCTCACACACATACACACACACACACACACACACACACACACAATATATATATATATATATATAATTATATATATATATATATATATATATATATATATATAAGACAAACAGGATGTTTCGCGACAAAACCGACAAACTTCGCCAGCGTATTCTAGACTTCATTAGAAACAATAAAAAATGTCACATACATATATAAGCTTTATAGCTCCGTTCAGAGTTGGGATTAGACCAGCTTTCTTACGTTCTTGCATACGTATCCTTATATGCATGCTTCTTACTAGAGACTGAAGATGGAGTGTCTTACTTGTCCACATCCGTGATACGTATCCACTTCAGTGTCATTGTAGAACGTGCCTAAGAGTTGAAACAACATTTGTCATGCTCTTGGTTAAGATAAATAAGGTCCAGTGAACCGATGGTATTTTATTTTTGACATTGATATTATTGAACCATAGCGTCATGTATTCTGTATGGTAAGACACAAGAATGAAACAAAATACTCGCTCATCGAAACAATATGTAAATTTAATGAAGTAAAAGGTTGGGAAGATATACCTAATTCAGTTACGGACAAGCCTAATATTGAAGAAAGCCTACTTTGTTAGAAACGTCGTGGAGGAATTAGAGCCAACAACATAACTGCCAAAAAACAACGACCAATTGCCTTACCATGTGGTCTGGGGTAAAACTGGCTTCTCATAGGAGCAGTAGTAAATTAACCAAAAGCAGAGGTCCGAATACATGTAGGAGTATGTCTACATGACACCGAACACACAAAATCTACCTGTACGTATTGACGTATGAACTATACTTTAAAGCAGATGATTCAAAAACTAGATTTTACACGAAGTAGTGGATCAGTGTACGTAGCTTGAGGCTACGTGTCTATAGCCACACGCTTAGAAAACTATGGTTATGTTTATTGCTTTTTATTTTCAGAGTTCAGAAACTTACTTTCAGAACACACACTGGCTTCGCGACATTCGCCAAGAATCTTTATGATTGGTTCTATCCAGTGGCGTGAAGAAGTTTTAAACCTCTGTGCGTGACGCCACCTCTGTAAAAATTTCAATAATCATTCTCATTATTTTAAATATTTGCACTGGTCAGATTCATTTTTTTTCGGTGTCTAAGTGTTCTTATTCAAATATTGTTCAAGTAAGGTAAAAAAAAAATTCGTTACATACAAATCTTCAAGAATTTGTAAATACTCTACTAACATTGTGTGCCAACTTCCCAGCGCATGAGATCAGAGCCCCCCAAAATAACAGCTAGGTCAAAATCACAGAAATTGGCCCATCTGAAAGACTCCAATCCAAACACCAAGAAGTCCCTGAGGCCAACGTGAAAGGAAAAAATAATCCGCTGCAAGTGCGACCTCTCAGTGCAACAACCACAAGTTAGTAAAGAAAGCCCAGTCTCCACACAAAATAATACATTTTTACCTTATTTTCCTCGCGGTCACATTCTGTTGTATGCCTTGCCAACATTAACCAGCAGATAGGTGTCAATATTGAATTATCACATGTTTTGAATTTGCTTTTCTTTTGACACACATCAAAAATAGTCAATTATATATTTATATATTGTTACAGTTTATCTATCTAGAAATTAAGTGGGCTATACCAAGTTCGTTAAGGGATGGCGGTCTTAATCAAATACGAGAATTAATTACAATTTTCTTATTTTATTTACAATAACTACAGCAAGATTCTCTGAACTCAAAATCTCACAGTAAATTGATATCACCTTCTGTTCACAACTAATGACTCCAATTTGATACAATTTATAATTACCACAAAGAAATCAATAAAATTAAATAATTAAAGATCAGTACCAATAGACAGTGTATCAACCTATTAAAATATTCTGTAAAATATATATTCAAATTGACAGTTCGACTATTTACAGTAAAATCCGTATTACACTTCCATTCAGTCCCACCTCAGTTCAGTCCATGTCCCACCAGTCGTAATGTTCTACAGTCCTCCGCCTCACGCACAGTAAGCTTCACTCGTCGGTTTCACACCCTCTCGTGGCCTCTTTTAAAGACTGCCGGCCGCTGGGTTGCGTCAGTATTTATATAGTGTCTTAGGGTGCCACCTAGAATCTTCCCCAACTCGCATGATGCGTCGCGGAGGGCCGAGGCACCAGCCAGTCTCACCAGAACATTCTTGCGTCGTCGCCAGACCCGTCGAAACCTCCGGCAGGGGAGAGGGGCCGTGACGCAAGCAAGGCGCCGAGCAGCGCGACAGTCAGACGGCCGCTGTCCATTATTGGCGGGATTCCCAGAAGGGGAGTGACCGGCTGCGAGCGCATCGCTCCAGGAACTAAACAATAAAGTTATTTGATTTCTGGAAATAATCATTGTTTTTTATGAATTATAGGTTTTATATATGTTGTTGCGCCTTCGGGTTTTGCACTTGTGCATCCGAAAAAAATTTTTTTTATGGGCAACAAACCTATTAACTAAAGTCATGCTTTTAGTTCTGCTAACCATTCCAAGAGACAATATAACTCCTTTTACACAGTCAAGTTATTGAGTTCAAATAACCTCTTTTAGATTAATATTACTACATGCTGCAGTTGTCGCCGGCTCGGCTGCCCCGCGCTGTGGTAGGAGGCTAATGACTCTATATATATATATATATATATATATATATATATATATATATATATATATATATATATATATATATATATATATATATGTGTGTGTGTGTGTGTGTGTGTGTGTGTGTGTTAACAAAGTGAAAATTCAGGGGCCCTTGCCCTTAACACCATTACTGTAAAGTTTCCCATATGATTTGTTTTTCTATTACTTCGGTACACAAACAGCTTTTTCAAAAGGTTAAATTCCATGGTGAAAATTCATTTGTGGTTAAGTCCCAGAAGTAGTTAATGTTTGAACAGTTCCGAAAGAAATCACCAAAACATCGGGTTCCGCTACATGTTGAAAATTAGAAGTAACCATGGTGCAGGGAATGGTCGACCACGCCAACGACCGCACTAAAGTTTCAAAACACGAAAAACAATATTTTATATCAACGGCCTTCGCCACGAACATTTATCGGGAGACACGAACACAAACTCCAACAAAGGCACTCACCTTAGCGGTCGTAGGAAGTAATTAATTTGAACATAAAGTTGAAAGTTGAAGGAAGTTGAAAATAACTAACTACATGTTGCTTGCGAAAAATGACGGAGTCAGCGAATTCTTTCAGCTACGATCTTCTCGGAAGAGTTCCAACAGTCACGACATGATCAATCGATACATATCGAACGACTATGCGGGAATATAAAAGTACATGGAAAGACACCAAAAAATTATAATGTTTCTTTAAAAGTTGATATTGATAAACAAATTGGTGTCTGGGTTAATTTAACAGACTTTTCTTTAAACGCAGTTAAACAGCTTTGCAAAAATTCAAACGAAAGTTAGACCTTTAATTTAAGTGCTGCCCTCTATATTTTAGAAATTTAGATATACCAAACCGGTACCTTCGAGATCGATACAAATACATAGAATACATAACAACTTCGCCGTCACTTGCGGCATTTGAAATATATATATATATATATATATATATATATATATATATATATAAAGGAAAAAAAAAATGAAAGACACAATGTTTTCATCAGAATATAAAATACAGATTTCACATTAGAGCAACTTTTGTTTATAGACCGAAACAAAATTATATTCCGAAAAGAAACAAGGAAATACGGTAGAAAGAGGCTTTGAAAAAAATTTAATTGCTAGAAAAGCAACTAAAGAAAAATTAAGAAAGAGAACGCCACAGTATGGCACAATTGTCCGGACTACATCACGCTCCCCCCTCTCCCGATTATATTAAAATTATTTAAATTGTGCCCAAAATGATAAATTGACCGTTGAATTCATGAAATACTGATTTAACATTTCGGCTATATAACATATGTCATTTACGTTGGTTGTTTTCTAGCGGTTACTGCATTTATAACCACCCCCAAAAATTACACAGTGGCGTGTTTCGCTTTTACTTAGGTATCCCGGCTTCTCAATGTAGCTTATTTGTTTCACCCCTCTCCCAATTCTGGTCGAAACTTTGAGTGTGACACATAAGGACAGACTGCCAGGAAAACTGTATCCACCACTTCAAAAAATACCAGCTCTGTCTCTGTTTTCCTACTTATCACTCTCCCATTGGTCCACACTTCACCGAACACGTTTGTTGTACTGTACAGCGTCCATTATTGGGCAGTTATCAGCCAATATAATGCCGTGTAGACATTAGCCCAATGAAATGTTTCTTCCCAAGTAAAACGACATCAGTATATTCTGTTAATATTAGTAACTTTGTACTTACGGGTACTGCCGATGTAAAATTACATTGCAGTTAGCTTTATGAAAACTGCTGGCGATTGTCATGACAACGAGGCTGGCATGGCAACAAGGTGTTGCTGGGTGCCAATTTGATACGAGCGGCAAGGTGCCACTCAACCACCTCCGAGGGGCGCGGCCAGACTATAACTGGGCCACCAATGTGTCGGTCATCTTTGCCTTCATCCAGCTACAGCCTTCGCCACTCTGGGTTGCTGAGGGCGCAGGGAGCTGCTGCAGGTGACCGAGCTCGAGTTGAGGTGACGAGAGTCAACATCGCGAGAGGAGTCGATCCATCACGAGGGTGATTCTGAAGCCTTCTCCGCTCGCGGGCCTGCTCGTCCCGCAATAGCATATTAGTGGTGAGTCTGAATTGGACAGCTGAGGATATCGTAGGGGCCGTTAGGAAGCTTCAGTAGCCGCCGAGATTTAGGAGCTTTAATAGACATCATTGTAATTGAAGTCCGAAATAAAACTAGCATTTTGCATGATTGATGGGTAATCATTTATATAATAACTTACCTGAATACTCAGTTTCTAGAAATTGGCCTATCAGGACCACAAGTCCAGATGAGAGAAGCTCATAACTAGGAGGTGTTAAAATATGGCGTAGCTACGTCTAGTTACGACACCCGTGGACTATTTTAGCTATATAACCTTTCGTGAGAATTTCCACATTAAAAATAAATAAAACACGATGTAGCATTGCGTTGTCAGAAGCGTTTAAATAATGCGGGACGTCATAATTGTCCAGGAATCTCTATAAAACTCCGTCGAATTCACCAACGTCATGTGACGTCGACAGCAGTCAGAGTGTGAAGATTTCTGAATGTTTTCAGAACTTTTTCTCGCTGGCCGCGATCAAAGACTTTGCGGCGTAGATACGCGGCAACGGCGTGCAGCGCGATCTCGCAGCGGTTAAAGCCACCGCGAACTGGCGCATGATATCGTACCTACTGGAGCGTGGAGTGGAGATGAAATGCTGTTGAGACGTGGGGCCGTCCGAGACATGCTCGAAGGAACGAGAGCGTGGAGGAACGAGCTCGGATGAACCTCGACCTCCGCCATTGATGGCGGCCGCGGCTGGCAGCTACGAAAGTATCTCCCCAGACCAGCAGTATTTATCGACACACGTGCTCCACTTAAACTCCTCGCTTCACATTGCAAAGTAATATTTTCACTACACAGATAAGACAGATTATACACACAACAGGGCAATGTTTGGAAAAATTAAAATTCACATGTTTTTTTTCTTGATAGACAATCATATATGCAAGCTGCACCGTAATAAAGGCGTTTTGGACGTGGTACAGGCCAATTAGGGTATCTAACTGAATATTTTTTATAATGTGATACTGCTTCATTTTACATCAAAATGCCTTTACTTTGATGTTTTACCCACTGATTCTCGAGCTGGAACATTTCCATTTAGAGTCAATAATCTTGGTCTTTAATATGAGAATATTTTGTTTTCTCTTCTGTTATTACCTAATTCACCTAAATATGTTGAATGGCCAAAATATTTCTCTATAAATTTTGTGTTTTCTTATGTTTCTATCACGTATCATTCATAACTTAATAAAAATACCAAATCATTACTAAAATAACTTTCAAAATATGTCAGTGTAACGAAGAGAACTTCAACTTGAAATCCTGAGTCTTAAATATATCAGAAAGTTATTGTAGCTCAAAGTTTGGTGTCAGCTAAAGTGTTTATTGAACTCAACGGGAATTGCATGTTGCAGTTTCTTTATAATCCCACACTTGTTCACAAGTGGTAAGGGTTTAAATTCTAACTATTTTGGTTTCAAATATTATATTTAAAGTTAAAAGTAAAATACGAGCGATCTGCAAAATAATATTCCTGCAAATTTTCTTCACGATGTTCTCGTAACGTAAACAATTATTTTCAGCTCTAGCCTAATATATTACTTTGGATTCAATTTTAGATTTGTACAAAAAAGACGTATATTTAAATTTCGTATAAATCCTTTTGTTCGTTTCTGAAACGCCATTTCCTTTCATTTGTCATGCGTTCTTCAGACTGTTGTTTCGTATCACAAAATAAGAATTTAATATAATAAAATTTTCAAAATGTTTCAGTATCTTGAACGACCTTAACTATTGCTAATACAGAGAATTACAGAATATACGGAAACAGGCAATTTCAAACACCACACTTACTAATTTCAGAGCAGGCATTTCTATTACTCGTTCCCTTAGCCCAATAACGTGTACAAATATACGTCAAGGTACAGTTCGACTGTCTTGGCGGGACATTTACTTCCACACTTGGCAAACACCTTTAACTAAAACAGCCATTTGATTGTTTATAATAGCTTCCGAAACATGGAAAATTAATTAACGTTTTAAGCGTTAATTTAGTGGCTCAAGCGCTTTTGGCGGCCAGTCATCTGAAGTTATGTCGAGCTTCCAAGATCTGAAGCATGGTAATGCCAAGGAGGAAATCCACACGTCCATAAAATGCCTCATCCCCTCTATGCACACGACACCATCCCGTCTTTTATTACGAAAAAAAAAAAAAAAAAAAAAAAAAAAAAAAAAAAAAAAAAAAAAAAAAAAAAAAAACCGCATTCTGCTCACGTCCCTGCGGAAATATTCACCGAACTCCGTGCCATAGTCGATTGAGACGCTAAAATACGATGCAGGGGTTCTAGGTTCGAATAGTCTCTAAAATATGGAAGTAAGCTTTTTATAGGCGTATTAAATGTGCACGGTAGTTTCATGCACTCAGCAAAAAATAGTGTTGTTACTCGTGAGTAGAAGCTGGGAGAGGATCCAGAATTTGGCTCCGGCTCTGTCCGCCATCTTGGAATTGTTTCTCTCAAAATAGCTAGTTTCACCCTAAAATCGTATGTTTTAGCCCAAAAAAAACCTTAAGAAATCAATTATTTTACCCAAAAATAACACTTTTCCTTAAAAATCTCACGTTTTCCTATTTTGCAAAGAAAAAACCCCAGAAAAGTCCATTTGCAGTTATTTCTCTAACAGGAATCAGTGGCCCAGAGGGACTTGGAGCCAGGAAAGCGGGATTCAAGACTTTTGACCTTTCAACCCAAAAATCCAAAAAATTATTTTTTATTAAATTAAAATATATTTTTATAATTAAAAAAATCCAAAGGCGTTAGTATTAAGTGTTATATATCACTGGGTTCGTATTTTCAATTCGCATGCGATCATGATGCCATAATAAAATTATTTTACAAATTATTATTTAAGTTGATAATATTTTTATAATTAAAAATGTTTAAAGGCGTAGGTAATAAGTATTATACATGTCACCGGAATCGTCGTTTCAGGGTGCATATGATCATGTTGTCACATTGATTATGTAACCCAATACCAGTGCCCTCATTTTGGATTTAAAAGCAAAACAATCTAAATAATTTATAAAAAATGTATTAAAAAACTTAAATTTTCTGGAGGTCACCCCCAACACCAATATTCCACGTTGGTTAATTAGTCGGGAGGCCTCCGCCAATTTAAAATGCGAGTTTTTAAATCATTTTTATATAAAAACACAAAAATATTTAATATATATTTTTTATTTTACATCATTGTACATACATACAAACTTTTCTTTGCGCTGATATTTTCGAAGGCAAGAAGAATACATCACATTAATTCGTAAGAGGTTGATATGCACTCGTTCTCATCTGCAGATGATCCACCGAATCGAGTGTCCAGCCCGAACACTTCATCATAATTTCTTTTTCCTCGCAAAATACATTTTTTAACTATTATAATCTACACTCTTTTCGATGTCGTATGTATTACAGAGTGATACATTCTTTGTCTTGAAGGCTCTTCTGCAATGTTCGTGCTGGTTCGTTTCTGGTTTCGCGTAGATACAATCCAGCCATATATTATATTTTAGAGGCCCTTGTTTTTCAATCCCTTCTGTAAGTTGGTGTATTAAATTTTGTTTCATACTGAATACAGGATGAACAGACTTGAGGAGGGGGCAGTGTTATAGGCGGCAACTCTGAGCGTGCGAGACACGGATGATTTATTGACACACGAGCTATCAGTTGCAACCTGAGGCGCAGTGGCTTTGCACAAAGGAATGCTTTCAAAGCGTGCTTGTTAAGCTTAACAGGACACGAGCCGCTCCCGACGTTGGGTATCTGGTGTCTTTGAGACATATGAAGAATGCTCTAGATTACTCACCTTCTTTCTCTCAGCTAGACTCGGAATGAGACGAACTTTCTAGGTCAAGGCCAATGACAAGAAAATGCGCGTCGGGCCACCGAACCGGCAGTTGTTGAATGTATGAGTTTCAGCGATAGACGACTAGCGAGAAGAGAAGCGCGCGGCGAGAGAAGTGACCAAAGGGAGGAAAATCGGCGACTGCAAACAGTAGAGCAATGAAGAGTGCGACTGCAGGCTGGACTGTTAGACTGGATGTGTGAGTGAACGACATTACAAATGGTGGCAACAGAGAGATTGAATGAGTTTTAATGATGAGTATGAGTTAATTGATAATAACCAAACAGAGACATAAAGGACTTTAATTATATTTGAATAATATGTAAAATATTGCTCTCACTGTGAAATAAAAAGAGTAGGCCTAATAGTGGAGATAGACAGAGCAATTATGTTAATAATAGCTTTGTGAATAAATTAAAATAACATTAAATTCCTTTATTTTTATTAATACCGTAATCCCTCACGAACTCATATACGCCCTTCAGGCGTCATCGTCGACAGTATATATTGCGTAGTGCATTCTTGGTGTCAACTGAGGTGTGTTCGTCGTTGGCAACTTATAATTTTGTATTTGCATTTTGCACGTTTATTACTTATACATTTACTATAGTTCCTTGTTTTAGTTATTAATTCTCCATATCGTATTACAGGTTTACTAATGATGTATACAAATATAAACTGCAATTATTTTTTACTTTAAGGAGAAACATCCTTCGAAACTCAGTTGTCAAGAAAATCCTTTGTAGAACTACAAACAGATTTCTTGTAAGATCTCCAAAATATACCTTTTTAATATTACAAAAACAGGATTGTATGACATTATTAAATAGCGGACTTAATATTTTTCTACAAAACAAATATAATAATTAATAAGAGTGATAGTGAAAATTATTTTAAAAAATATAATACATGAAATAAAAGGTTTACATCCTTTTCAGAACAGGAAAGAGACCCCACGTCCCTTGCTCTATTATCCCACACCCATAACCACAATACAAACTTCACTTACTTGTTATTAATAGTTTCGTACTGAATATACCGTAAATACGATCAAAATATTAGTGGAGTTATTCGGCTATCAATAACAGTTAATGAGTAATAGCGTCACATGTTTTTAAAATTGTAGTCGTTGTATTATGATTATTTAAGATGTTGTGTTTTACATTACTCAAACTAGCAATACATTTATTTTTGCACCTAACTAAACTTTACAATCACCCCTAGTTTTTCCAACAAATATTTATAGTTTGTTTTAAGGTATTGAGTGTCCACCATTTTGTGGATACGAGTCAGTATAGTGCGAACATTTCTTGATGTCTATTACAAACATTACTCTTGTAGTTATACAAAGCAGTAATTTGACAAAAGTGATTTTTGTACTGTTTCAAATATTTGTAAAATTACAAACAATTTCTCAGTAAAAATTCCAAAAACATTTAACTGTGTATGAAACGAATGCAGTGTTTAATATATTCAAGAAAGAAATTTTCATTTCATAAAATTTTGCTATATTATCCATAGGCGAAATTTAAAACGTGCACATTAACTTTCCAGATTTTGAATTTTTTTCCTGCAATTTCATACGCCATACTGAATGACATATTTTTATTAACGTATTTTAACATCAATTTCGTTGGCCTTAAATTACTCAGTGTCAGAACATTTGTGTCAATAAATTTGGTTTTGGTATTTTTTTTACGTTTTGGGGGAAATCCCTCACTGTGCTCCATTAGCCAATAAAAACCTTGCAATCCACACGCCAGCCGGCAGCTTAGCCAGTAGGAAACGTTTCGCAGTATGCAGTAGCGAATCAGACATAAGGCCCGTTCCAAGAGACTCGCGCAAACAATCAGAGTGTAGGTACACACCAGATCAACGGAACAGGCGTGCCATTTATTCTGTATGTACTTACTTAGTCTGTGACTGAACCGAAGGCGGCAGGACAGTCTGAGCACGAAGCCCGGTGGCGAACTAGTATGTAGGTCACTATGACAATGCAACCACAAGTGAATGAGTACGACTCGTGAGTAGTTAAGTTTGGGGTCTCCGGTAACATCATTCAGGCCTGGGCAACTCAGCAGACCATCAACGACCTCGAACGTCAACCATGTTGGATGTGTGTGACCCTGGTTGGACAATCAACTAAAGATGGAAAACTCTAACATTCGATGTGTCTCTCTATCTCCCTCTTAAAACTTAACCCGTCTCGATGCTGGTATCAGCTTGCTAACGTTATTAAACTGTACAGATTTTAAATCCATGCAAGGAACTTGGGTTCCGATAACTCTTGCATTTTCTACGAGCCTGGCAGATTTCTGCCTATAAATGGCCAAAAGACACTTCCAGTACTTTTAATCTGTTTTCTGTATATTAAATATTAAGATCGACTTGTATTCACTATGTGCATTATTCCGTCTTAAATAAGATTAACATTGTCATGGGCGTCATCAATTTATTCGTGCGTCGGTCAAGTGAAACTGTGAAATTATAAGAGAAATATTTATTTTACAAATCTACTTATTTTTACACTTGGGTGCATTAAAAGAACCGAAAGTGAAAGAAATAATTTAAACAGAAATAGTTACCTACCACTTTTTATTCGACGTTAAGATACATAACTACTTTCCCATCCACCGTCACCAACTTTACTGGACGCATGTCTCTCAGTGCCTCCGTTAAAATGCATGCAGGTACAGGCTGTTCAAGGTAAAGTGAGCACTTTTTAAAGCCCTCTCATTTGGTATAACAGTCAATAAATTTATTTTATTTTAGCATTGCCTACACGTCAACTTCCGAGTGCGGCGGAATATACACACTGAGTGTATTACTTACGTGGCAATATTTATTTTAAAAACGTTGTTAAAGGATAAAAAATGAGCAAAATGAAAAAGTAACTAGGGCCACAAAAGTTCTCACTTTACGGTGAACAGCCTATAGGAGCAGTGACTTTTTTCTTAGGGTGATTTCGAAAGTTCTCACATTATCGTGAACAGCCTTTGAAAAGAAATACAGTCCGCGATCTGTAAGTTTAGTTGAAACGCAAGCAATTATATTGAAATAGAACGGCTGAAATCGTTTGAAAACATTTGTGTATGGTCTTTAAAGTAGGGAAATACATATGTTTCGTGAGAAGCGGCTTTGTTCAGTGAAGAAGTCTCTGATAGAGGAGAGTGTCGTGCAGGAAAGCTGGAGTATAAAAATGTAATAGCGTGTTGGGGGGGGGGGGGGAGGAGCGAGGAATGCAGGGCCGGGCGGGATGCGCCAGCAGCGAGAAAGAATCCAATTGTGGAATACCAGAGCGGCTGGCGGCCGTCGCTGCGACATTTCTCCACCCCCACACCACACTTCACAAAGCCTATACCCGCGCACTTCTATCCCGCTGGTTAGCTGCACTTGCGCGTTCATTATGTGTTAGCTTTTACACGCGGCTCCACCCGCGGGCCTACTATTGGTTGCCCTAGTCACTGGGCTACTGCGGCTCAATTATCGGGTACTCTACCCACTGGGCTACTGCGGACCCACTATTGGGAATTCTTCCAACTGAGCAACTGCGGCCCCCTTTTTGGGTGCCTGAACTACAATGGCTCTTGGGAAGGAATTGAAGACAGCCTATAAAAAGAAAGAAAGGAGAAATGACCGAAATTTTTTTAACAATGCTTTTTTATGTAGTAATCCTAAGGAAAGGTTAATCCAGTACATATGTACTTCTCTGATCATCATTTTTTCTGAACCGTTTGAGATATTTTCCTAGGATAAAAAGTAGCATATGACACTCTCAGACTCTCCAACTATGTATGTGCAAGAAATCACGTCGATCCGTTGCTCTGTTTTGACGTGAAAGGACAATCAAACAAACACACAAACACACTTTCGCATTTATTATAGTAGTAAGGATTACGTGTGCATTACTTGTAATCCATCCAGATCCGTTGTACACAATAAGTTTGTTTTGCTGGAATCATAATAGCGCGACAGACGTGACGCGAATATAATAATTTTCCAGCCAATCAGGATCGAGACTTACGTGACGTGAATGCTACGAAAATCGATCGTGCGACAAGATTTTCGAATACAAAATATTTCTAATTTATTCGCTTCGTGGGCGCGACAGGTATGTAAATATTTCTAAGCCGCCATATTTTTGGCGCAAAAATTTTACGTGCGCTATTATTTGCCGTATTAATAAGCAAAGCAACGCATTTTAATGACTAGATGTAATTACAGACATATTTTCATGGTCAAAGTACCAGCGGACATGGAAATAGATTTTTTTAAAGGATTGCAGAATAAGGAAATAACGGAAATATCAATGGCCATCGTAAAAATATTATTATGTACTAGCAAGAAACCTTTTACTAAAATATTTTAAAGTGTTGATCGCAAGGCGGTAAAATCTAGTGTTCATCTTAGCGCGAATTTTTGTTGTCGCGTTGCACCTGTTGCTATTGTGATTCCAGCATGATACATATAGGACATTCACGATAACTTCACACTTTTCTGAAGCTCTGATATGGTTACTTGCACTCTTTGTTGCCGATCCCGTATCCTTCCGCTACGCGTAAACACAAGCACTGCCATGTGACTTGTACGTTTTAACTGTCAAATGCTTTGTTTACTTTCTTCCGCCGTTTCTAAGAATTGTCAGAAATAATAAACCATTACGTATGAATGTTCACAATTTACGTCTACAACCATATTTAGGTCAGATTTATCACGATATAGCACATTACGCATAATACATGTTAATATTTTGCCGCGAATGTGTTTGCCATGTTTCCAACTAGCGAGTCTGTAATTGCTCACACACAATTTTGCTCCAAACACCTAGGGCAAATTTTGAAGTTGTGATAAATTAACAGACATGAAATTAAATTTATTTCGTCACTAAACAGTTTGCGGTTAACACGTTTAAATTCCGCATGTCCGATATTTGCAATCTCTCTCACACACACACACACTGTAGTATAACGTAAAAGGCAACAATACAGGATAATTGTAATCGCCAAAAATACAATATAAAATAACTTCGCAACAAATTACAATCTGTCTTTTTTTTTATTCACGTAGCTTAAATTCTTAATTAAAAGTTACCTTTCGGAACACTGCGCACTGAGGAGCGAAAACGTTCCCTATACCAAAATTTCCCATAAGATTTTACGTTGTGTTCCTAACCGGAGTAAAATAAACGTAAGTAAAGGTTAGACTTAGCGTATATGCGAGTCCATAGTTGTAATTTTAGAAAAGAGCCAGGGCATTCATGCAGAACAATTTGAAAGGTTTTCAATATCTTCGTAGCTGACGTAGCACAAAGTTAGTCGTCTCGCACGAAAGTAAAAAAAAAAAAAATCTTCAGTGAGGAACAAATGCGTACTAGGCTAGCAAATGAGTGTATGACTGTCTGCGGTAACGGACGGATTAAAACTCATCCCCCCCCCTCTTCCCCCTGGTCTTCGGGTGCAAGCTACTGCAGAAATGCATGCGGAACGACGTGGTGGCGACTGTGCAACGGCCTGGGTTCTTACAAGAAGGGGAGGGGGGAGCTAATTGTTAGCCATTAACATGATGACCTGATAGCGATGCTAATGAGGGGAAGTCCCGGACACGTCAGCGGGCCACCCCCCTCCTCACCAACCCGCCATGCAACTTCATACACCCGTCAGCTGGCAGATAAACCACCCCCCTCCCCCTCTCGGCAACGAAAGTTGGGTGCATACGCACAAAGTGCATGCGTCGCTGTAGGTACGGGCACGCAATGCGGCGCAACTGCAAGCGCGAGTCCAGTGTTTCCAGGTCTTTTGCAAGGAATTATCGTCTTCGGCGCAAAAAAAATCATCGTTTCCTGAAGAAAATTATGGTACATCGTTTACTATCATACCAATTCGTTTTAAAACCATTCAAATGTTCACAAATGGTGTATTATGTAACAACTCAGAAACTAAATAAAACAATACACCATACAAATTTGACACACGAAACTACACTCTACGAAATGTTTATAAATAGGCATTTAATTATATAACTCACCTATTGGGCGAAAAGCTGCAGTTTCTGGTAAACATGTCACTATTTCATTCTTGTATGCCTGAACACGTATACACATGACACTCACAATGTAGGCCTAACAAACTTAAACATTGTTATGTAGATAATTTTTTTGCGGGAGGGGGGGGGGGGGGTCGTCTTTGAACTAACAAGAAACTGAAACATATTAATAATCAGAAGGTGAGGGGTGGTAATATGAAGCAGCAGTGATTAAACTAGGACAGGAGGGGCCAATCGCCAAATAAGAAATAAAATGTGCTTGGCTTCTACAGCCAAAGCCGGCTGCCAATCGCCAAACAGTATTTTTTATACCACAGCTATAAAAAAGTGTCCCAAAGACTGGAAATCACAGTTGCACATATAGCATTTTGCCTCGGAAGGAATTTTCGTTACGTTCGCAATGAAATTATGGTACATTTGGCTATTATCGGTAAGTGGCTATCGTTTATGATACGAGGGCAAAAAATATAGTACCAAATGATTCAGCTGCATCCAGATGCAGGTGCGTTCACGTTAAGCAGAGCAGTTTCGAAAGGACTGTTTCGGAACAACTTTTATTATCATTTCGTATCCTTCCGCCATATGTAAAATTAAGAATGCCATAGGCTTAATTACTTTATTCACGCGCCGTCCAATGAAAAGTGTTCAATTGTTATAGTCTGTTCGCGGTTTCTTCACACTTTTTAAAATCAAACATTTGAAAAATCACTCCGAGTAAGTCGTGCTTGGTTCTTTCCTCAGTATTGCCATGTAACAAGCAATTTATACTTCTGTTTACACAAATGTATCTTATTTTAGATAAATTGAATTTCTACTTGTGTTTTATCTATACACTTCCATATTCAATTTTTTATTAATATGAATAAACCGAAACAGAAAGTAGCTGTGTTCGTATTGCCTATTAAGAAATAGTTCTTATGCAAAATACTGTTACACTGAGTGCGCACGAATGCGGTGCGTTGTCTGTGTGGTGAAATTTTCTAGACTCGGTTAAGCTTTGTTTGCATGAGGCGGAGGGATATTCAGGGCTTCAGAAAAGTTGGAAGTAACCATGAATGGACTATAGGAATGCAACGGAAATTCTGAATTCCAATATGCATAGAAAAAACTAACACTAACTTCGGAGGAGATAAATTTAAACATTACTGTCACAACGCTACGTCAAGCTTTAAGAATTTTTTTTTAAATTTCGCTACCAACTTTACTAGTAACCTGCATACCAGTCTGTAATATAGTATATACGTAACTATGAGTAGTGATATTTTTCGAAGGCTTGTTTTGAAAGTTCTCGCTTTACCGGGAACGCCTTAAGAAATATAATACATTCGTTCCAGCAAAACATGCAGCCGCCATTTTCAGAGAAGCGACCGCTTCGTCTGGAGAAACGTTGCTATTTTCTTCTACATTGACGTGTTTCAACCCCAAAATTCAGATAATGATTATGGAGTCTATGTATTCTATTACATTAGCACACACTATGCCACTAAAAGTGAAATTAAATTACAAAAATTATTTTCTCTCGTCTTGGTTTTTTTCGAATTCACTCTAATTATTGAAACTAACAATACACCTTAATTTTGAGCAGTATTAAATTTGTTCAAAATATAAGAAATGATGCTTTTTTTCAAGATGCTCTTCAATTTATCTTCAGCGGATTAAGAATTCGTGTAAGAGTCAAACCAGGTATGTACACTCCTTCTACTTGATCGTCTTTCATATCAAACACACACTTAGAGCTAAATCAGTGAATGAGAATTTCATCAGTAAATACAAGAACCATTTTTTAGGGTTCTTCAATATTTTCTGTTCACCTACACGAAAGCATATTACTCCATGTCATTAGCTGATGTGAAAGTTTGTTAATTATCCAATCAGGAGGTGCTAAATTGTGGTTGTTTCTGGAGTCACTGAGTACATTGATTTGCAATTGTGAGTTCAACACTTTCATGAATATTTAACTCCTTCCATAAACACTGTACCTATGGTCATGTGCTGATTGTAAATAATATACTTATCTACCCAAAAGTTATTGAGTTAATCGGTATAACTAAGTCGTCCATTTGTTCACTTTCACTAATTCAAATTTCGATAATGCAGGCTCATATAACGAGTGTGTGTGTGTATATATCTGCAGTGGAAATAATACTGGAGGATAGATTATGTCGTTAGTATAGTATAAATTGGCATTAAATGAAATCACCTTAAAATGGTTACTGTAGTAAGCAGAAACAGAACATACTCGTATTTTTTGTATTGGCAGTTCGCGGTTGATCAATTTTTAAAGCCTTTCTTATGATATACTTTCTGTCCATTTTGTATGGTATCAACAAGTATAACGTTCACATATCCAGGGAATAATTTATTTGTGTGTCTATCGCGTGCAAAAGGGACGTTATAGCGTGAGTTGTGTTCTTAAACCACCAGTTTTTAATTTTATATGTATAAGCAAACAAAAATATAAATGCAAATAATTCCTAATTTAAACGGGGCATGTTTTATACCACGTTAAAATATGAATCTACTTGTATTTCCTTGCTGCCAACTTTACCGAAATTATGCAAGTAAATGTGTTCATTTTGCAAATAGAAAGAGATAATGAGTCTCTCCCAACGTCGCCTTCAAACGGGCTCAAATCAACGCGAACATGATAATTATTAGTGCATACTGCTGAAAATCTTCGACAGCATATCGTGACGAGTTCATCACAACTGCGGCACAAAATTGATTTTAAATTATTGTCACCACGTCATTCTCGCTACAAATGGCAGAAAAAAAGTGTCTATCCAAAATTAACTTGCCACATTAAAATTCTCAGTAGAAGGGACAAAGGGTGGAAAAAAAGGGGGCGATGCGGTAAATTTGTATGCGTGAAGAGAATAAGATACATTTCTTTCACAAGTTCCTTATGACTGGTAGCTGAGAGTTCATGGAAGTGTGGTCCTTTGCAATTACTCAAAATATAATGCGTTTTACTTATCTCTAACTTGACATTGCCTGGTATTACATTCCTGAGTGTAGCAACAACTGCGTCTGTACATAGGCTGAATATTCTTCAAATGAGATAGGATTTAGGAAACATTTATGTTTGTAAGGGAAACCCATCTTTATATATATTTATAGCCGAATATTATGGAGAAATCGTTGTAATTTATAGGGAAAAGTGACCGCGCAGTTCACACAGAGCAACATAAAAAATTGCTAGGCCTGATATTTTTAGTTGCATTAAACTTCACGCCGACTTTGTACACGAAAACTAACGTTATGGGTAGTCATGGTTTCACCTAGCGTGCAATTCGTGGGACTTAAAGTGATTAAACTACATTTTTCTGGAAAACGTATGTATAAACGTAAAAACGTTTATGATTTCAATGATTGCAATGCAAACTGTTTTGCAGCTTGAAATAAGGCACTTTGCAAAGGAAGGAGTAAACGGTTTTTCTTCAGCTCTTGAATGGCCTTGGGTGACCTTGACCTAGAATTATTTGTGTAATGACCTATTTCATACGTTATTTTAATGCCACCTGGAAAGATTAACCCAAAATGGAGTCACATAAAACTTTTAAAATAATTTAATTACTAACACAAACTTATTCGGTGTATCTCACAGCTTAAATATATTAAGGGGAATGGTGCATGAAAGCTGTATATTTACCCGATTTTCGATAGAAGTCGTTTTCCAAAGAGTTTATTGAAATTTTCGGCTCGACAAGATGTAAATAATAATTTTCAACACATTTTTAGGTTGTTAGATTTTGACTGCCTTCATTATTCTCGGAGCACTGATGGGAAATTTTTTTCTTATCTTCAATCAGAGCTCCGAGAATAACGAACGCAAGAAATTCTTAACTATATACTAAGATGTTCAAAATTGTTATTTACGTCTCGTCAAACCAAAAATTTCGAAAAATCCCCTGTAAAACAAATTGTGACAAAAATTATATAAATATACGATTTTCGTGCACCATTACCCTTAAAATTGATGTACTTAACCGAAGCATATATAGTAACAGTGCATACAGTACGGGTGATTATTTATCGTATAGTGACAATTGGGAAAACTGATTAAAAACTATGGGGTGAAAGTTATTGCAGATTACACTACTATAAACGAAATACACGAGGACTGATATATCGTGAATTGATGCAGCTATGCTTATGCACTGAGGAAACTGCACTCAGAGTTTTGCAAATACAGAATATGTTATTTTATGAAATATTTCTTCGTGACAACCAAAATGTGTACCATAAATACGCTGGTTAAAAAGTTATCTAAGTGGGGGGAACAAACATAGCTTACCTACAAACACACAGTATCCCGATTTTATAAACCTCTCGTTCCACGGAAAGTAGCATTATAAAACCAACCAATTACATCGGCGACCCTTTCGAACGTTGTATTTTCAGTAAAACGTTAAGGCACAATATTACTTTTCATAACTGCATTATTAAAATGACTACAGCGCGTATTTCAAGTACTGTAGATGCAGAAGAGGGCAGGAATTTTTCGAAAAGTTGGTTTCAAAATTTGTTGATTGATCGTGAACCACAAAATCACGAGCAGAGCGTAGGCTGCACATATCCGGGCGGACTCTTAGAAACGACTCACAGGTTCATCTCTCATAAGAGATCCTGATGGGAATCAGGAGCCATGATTTGCTGATGTTTACAGCTGAATCTTCGAGTTTTTTCGTTCAGAGAAATGAGATCTTCCGCCCTTGTCGAGTAACAACTCTCCCGGATGGAAGCTACAGCGCTGGCTTCAGCAAACTTCCGTCACGTGCTACGAAGAAAATTCCGTATCTATTATCTGGAACCATTAATCATACCGGTGCTCCTTACCCTTTCCTCGGCCGCCCCAGGCCGTCACTCCAGACATTAACATTGGACATGGCCACGTGATACGCGGACGTCGTATACCGCGTTGCCGGCTGCCGGACTACTTTTAATTGCTGCTCCGCTATACATCACGTGCGCGGCCTTCTTCCGTCCTCCCCTCCACAGCAGCAGTTCTGTCTTCTCTTCCACAACATTCTTCATCAAGATGACCGCCTGTCAAGTCGCGTTCACTTTAAGTCACATCAACAGCGTGCGATGAGTGACGCACGTTGTTCAGAGTTGCAAGTCTTGTGCGACAAGGAACATGCGCACGCTGTAAAAAAAATGTTTCCTTTATTTTACCGGAAAAGTGCAGGTAGCAATTGATGCAGAAGTGTTTGAAACTCTGCGTTAAATTACGGACATATTTCACAGAACTTTCCGTGAATTCACGGAACCTCTCCGTTAAATTCCTCGGTAAATTGTTGTACATCCAGTTTTAAAAAGAAGGCAATGAAAATATCCCCTAACGTTCATTATGTGAGTGCTCTACTGTTTATAAAAAGATACTTTAAAATGTTAAAATATTTCATACTTGCAAGAGATTTGAATACGGGTCAAAAAGTTACAAATTTTGTACTAGAACCATTTACCTACAGTTACTAATAAGTATTCAAGATACATTCAGATATTTCTACTCGTCACGTGAGAAATTATTCAGTTTCTATTAAAGTTATTCTATTTTAAGTGTTTTTAAGTGTTACATACGCCTGATGCTTCTTTTACAATGTTTGAAAGAATATGCGTTACAGTGGTGTGGATAAACTTACTGTCGCAGAAACAATCATTTCCCGCAGTTACACTGGCGAAGAAAGATTCGTTTCGGCATTGTAAGTTACCGGAACCTGAAACGATGGAAAATACGGAGACTTTCAGTAGTTTGCATTTACGGAGTCAGCTCCGTTTTCGTCGTTACGTAATGCATTTCCATATATTTTATGTGATATCTCGTAAATTTCCGTAAATGTGAGGAAGTTTTTAACAGTGATGAAGTCCCGCTTCAAGTCTGACACGCGTGTCAATTAGCAAACTCAAGTAATTTTATGTGAATTCTCCTGTCCTGCCAAAGACTGTCCTGCCTTAACGATGTATTTTTCGTCCCGCCAGCTGGTGAAATATGTGATGTCTACAATTTTCTGGAGTACGATTAAATACTGCTATTATGGGGTTGGTGTGTTTACAGAACTACAATGACGTTAATGAACTCGGTTAGCAAGTCTACTTGGTTATTTGCTACGTCTATATGTGGTAGCCCAGATTAATAAAATGTTAGCTTGTTTGAAGAGGGGTTACTATTTGAAGAGGCAATATTTTTGCTACAGAAAAAGGTACTTTGTTTTCTTCGCCCCCCCCCCCCCCCCGGGGTGGCGCTCATCTGAACACTTCCAAGCGTTGAACTATACTGAAGAGAGGCGCGCGGCGCTCCTGGCGCGGTCGAGCGCTGTTTGATGGCTATTACTGGCAACGAGATCAGCCTCGCACACTCTGGCACCTTTCATAAGCCTCTCCGCTATTCTTGCCGCCTTCTTAACCTTCCCGAGCCGCGCTTTCGCTTATAAATGTCCGTCCCCAGCCCGAGTAAGTGCGCAGTGTTCCTCTTCGAGTCGCGTGGGCTGGCCGACGATAGATCATGTCTACACCACTTTGTACTTCGGGGCTTCACCATGCTAGACGCGTTTTCGAGTATTATGAGTACATAAGTTAAGTATTGCAATCAATGTATAGTCCATTCCCCATTGGAAGCAACTTTCTCGGAGCCCTGCTAAATATCTACTTGGATGCCCCTTTCGTATCCTTCCGCCAAATATAAACAAACATTGCCATGTGACTGCCATGTAGCATATGTCAAAATCAATGTTTACATGCCATTGTGCGTAGATGAGTTCGTATACTTTCGCTACACATAAAAATAAACATTGGAATGTGACTTCTACTTTTATACCTGTCAAATGTGTGGTTTACTATTTACAGCTTTTCAAAGAATTGTCTCTTAGGTCAATTTCAAAATCCATTTCGTACGAATATTCACAGTATAGGCCTATAAAATTATTTAGGTCAGCTTTATGAGGTTTTAAAATGCCCGATTTGACGATAGTTCTTACGGTTACGTTATATTTACATATTTGTTTTCCACGACATAGCACATTACATGTAATGAACGTTAATATTTTGCCGCGACTGTGTTACACACTGTTACAACTGCGGGGTAATGAACTGTAGTATTTAACTTTTTGTAATTGATATATGTTGGGTTATTTCTTTAAAAGGACGACTTCAGTTCGAATAACGAAGGAATAACCAGTCCAACGAAAAAGCGACATTAAAATCAAGCACGCAACTCGTGTCGCTCATTTTTTGTCATACAAAATTAAAATATAGCGGTGAACATGAACACAAATAAGCCTACCATAACTTTTATTCCGCTCATATTTATATGTATTGTTACTTACTGTGTATTAGGTTTATTGAAATTTATTGGGGCTGGACTTTGTTATTTTGTTGGGATTGGTGGTAAATCACATTACACGACTGTGTTTCAAACACCCAGGGCAAAGGTACAACGTTGTGAACAAATAAACAGACGTGGATTTAAATAAATAACCTAGCCATTAAAATAGTTCAAATTAAAAATGTATAAATACTTCAAATCAAATATTTGAAATCATGCACACACACAGATCCAGCATAACGATCACCATGCAGCCACGCCACGTGATTTCATACACAGAGGTTAACGACACACACCGTAACAGTATATTTATTACTGCAGCGGAAACACAGATTTATCACAACCTCGTAACTTGCTTAGGTAGGTTTAAAAAACACAACGTCTACAAACGTGATGTGGTAATTTGAAGTATTTTTCGGAATAAGTATAATTTACGCTTCGTTCGGTAAAACAGCAACACGCCATGTCATGGCTCGCCACGTCTGCCAACGTCACTTGTTTCTGCCCCCCATCGTATCTAAATATATTACAATAAGCATTCGAACATTAAAATCTCTTTTCAGTTGTAAATTACAAGTTTGAAAATCATTATTTTGCTGTAGTAAGTATGCAATATGCTACAATTAAAAACATTTATAATTTTCTTGATTACAAGCGAAGTGAAATTTCCCGAGTGTGAAAGAGACGAAGAAAGAGTAAGAGTGCGACAAGTCTCGCCAGCAGACAGTTTTTCAATTGCTTTCTCGCTCGATAAAACAATACCGTACCATTACGGCCTACTCACGATATTTTCCGCTGTTATTTTAAACTGTGAAAGTGAGATATCTTGCCATCAGGGCTATAAATATTTAAATATTTCAATAGGCACCGTTTAATTTACAAATAGTATACTAAAAAAACTAGGTTAAAATAATATTTAACTGTGAACTATTTCTTACCGGCCGTTCCCAACACGTCGCTTCTCTCGCTGTTATTAATTCATATTTAAAAAGAAATAAATATTACAAGTTATACAAGATATTAAGGTAAAGTTTCATTTATTCAATAACACAGTACTCTAAAGTTAACCACAGTGTTATATATTTGTGTAATACAGGTTATTGAAAAAAAAGTTGACATGTTATGCCTAGAGTGTTTTTTCTAAGGTTGGTTTTCATAAGTTACTTTCGATCGGTAATGGACTATAGTTGTTGTTATGCTGGGGGTAGAGTTTTCCTTTCAGTATTTCTTTTTTTTTTTTTTGCGATTTATGTGTATATGGATTTTTGTAAGGCAGTGTTTATCCACTGTTTTGATTGTGTGATTTCTGATATGGTATTTTTATGGGAATGTTTGTAAGAGGAGGATCTTCCTTTTCTTTTTTGGCGTGCTGTAGGAATGGTCTCTTGGACTACGATTTGCCAAAAGAATTTTAATGTTAAGGAGCAAAGAGAATATTTTATGGCATTCCTGTATACCCATGTTTAAGTGTAATGAGGGGTTTTGCTCCTTTTCAATGGTATTCTTGAAATTAGTATTCCACGTTGTACTTTATAGTGAATCATCAGGCGTACTTTACTTTTAAAGGTGTAATGGTGCTTGCTTTACTCCGGGAGTCATTTTACCATTTTAATGGGATTTCACAAGTGTTTATTCAGGTTGGGTGATTTCTCAAGATATATTAATATATTTTAATTTTTCTGTTTTTTCCATTTCATGTGTTCTCTCCTTCCCCTAGTTAACCGATTGGTAGCATGCAACAGAAATTTACAGATGCAATATATATTTTTTCAAATCAATTTGCAAAGTTGTTGTTCTTGGTGATAATGTATAGATGGGCTTCAATGTATTTGTATTGATTTTGGAATTTTTGTATCCATGCTTTCTTGATTTTTTTTAATGGTGTGCGTCCTTCTCCTTGCCTTCCTTTAGCCCTACTGCGCCCTATAGGGACGTAACAGTGTACCTGAGCTGTTTGTGATAACGCAAAACGTGTAACGTCATAAACGCGCTTTCATTCAAGACTAGAGGCGAAATCTGAGGTGAACCTATTTTCGTCTTTTGCGCATGTCCCCATAACTGACTCGTCCCTCACCAATGCATCTGTCAAAGTTTTATACGTTTTCGTGTGCATTTGGTTTGTTTTTAAAATACTCGGCCTTTTATAGGAACGAAATATTCCGTCCAAATTCAGTACATTATAGTTGCATTAAAACTAGGGTAGATGGGGGATAAAAATATCTCAAAATACGAACATAAAAAGTTTTATAAATAACTCATTATCTTACCCATTCTATTCAGAAAAGCTGTCCAATGCTGGAACAAGGAGAGTGGCTCCTGCGTATCTTGCATGCTAACTCTACCCCATTTTCCCCTACGTGCAAGACTGATTCACAGTAAATTTGAAACAGAACGTAACGAGAAATTATATTGTTTCTTCATTGAGAGTTGTCTAACATATACTTTTTGCATGCTAAATACTGCCGATGCCAGCGTAATAATATGGACCCAGAACGACTGATACTAATCCTGAAAATGTATTAGATGTACACGTTTAACATACGTCCAATTCACAGTTGGTGATATTTACGGATATCTGATTGAACAGGATACGAAAATTCTTGCTGACCTTACAAACCAGCTAGGTCTTAAGGGAACTATATAAAGCTACTTTGTATCTTTTTTCATTTCCATCTGATTGTTTCGAAATTATGGTTTTGGAAAAGTCAACTTCCGCATCAAGAAGACGGTAGTAATAACTGTACTTGTATCGTATAAGGCTTATTAACGTTCCCTATTGTTATGACTGAAGGCTTATTTAGACATTTACAAACTAACTTATGACCCAACTTAAACTATCACCCATGCCTTACCTGGGATTCGAACCCAGAACTTCCCGCACCCCAGACCAGCGACGTACCAACCGACTGCGCCGCGGCAGGTCGGCTCTAATAACTGTCGTATCTGTTTCTCTGTAGGAAGTCGGTTAAAATTAGTACAGACCGTTCGCGGTAAAATGAGCACTTTCGAATACCATGCTTAAGATCTTCTTGTATGCACGTTGTGTATTCTTTCGCCTTATGTAAAATTAACATTGCCATTGGCCTTATAACTCTATTCATGTGTCGGTCACAGAATACTGTGTAATCATTAGTAAAGTAAATATTTTATAAATCTGTTAATTTTTACACTTCGATGCATTAAAAAAACAGAAAGCGTTAGAAATAATTTAAGTTGTCAAAAACGGTCACCTAACACTTTTTATTCGACCTTAAGATATATGGAACTACTTCCCATCCATCGTTACCAACTTTACTGGGCGTAAGTCACTCAGTACGTCCGTCAAAATATATGCAGGTAGGGGCAGTTATTTTTTTCTGAGGTTGATGTCCAAAGTGCTCACTTTATCGTGAACAGCCTTTAAATGCGATAATGACGTTCTCTTTCAAATCACAGAGAACAGAGAGTGGAGTGTGAAGTGAAGAGGTTTGGGCGGCTGTTAACAGCGAGAGCTCGGAAGCCAACGAGGGTGAAGCGTAATAGATAATGAAGCAGCTCCAGAATTCCAGGGCAGGAGAAACTGGAGACCCCCGAGCAAACTCTCCGACCAGCGGCATCGTACTACACGATTCCCACGTGCGAAAATCCGGGAGTGACCTCACCGTGTATCGGGCACGTTTCGCCTTCGTGAGAGCTCGCGCTATAGTCGCTGCTCAGAGAACAAAGACCACTGCTTGTCAGTGTAACAGTTTACTAAATTTACAATAAACTGACCAGTTTGGAGAAGTGGTAACACACTACACTCACTTCGGAGGGTACCCGATATCGGTTCCCCCAATTTTACTAAATCGTTACATCTTCCCTACATCTAAAGTCTGTTCACGGCAAAATGAGCACTTTTGAAAACCCTGCTTGAAATCTACTTGTATGCGCCTTGTGTATTCTCCCGCCTAATGTAAAATTAACATTTTCATGGGCCTCATCACTTTATTCGCTCGTCAGTCAAGTGGAACTGTAAAATTATTATAAAAGTAAATATTTCCCAAATCTGCTCTTTTTTACGCTTCGTTACATAAAAAAATCACAATGTGAAACGAATAATTGAAGTTATCATAAATGGTTACCTAACACTTTTTATTCGACGTTAAATGTGGAACTAGTTTCCATTCATCGTTACCAACTTTACTGGGCGCATGTAACCCAGTGATTTCGTTGAAATAGACGCAGGCAGGGGTAGTGACTTTTTTCCAAGATCGATTTCAAAAGTCCTCACTTTATCGTGAACAGTCTTTAGTGAACGTACGTAAGGCGTTCTTCAGATGTACTGTTGTTGCGAAATGGTGTTCACAAAAGGGGCGATGTGTAAGAACTCGCGTTTTGCGTGAACGCTCCACAGCTGGGGACAGTTGTGGTCTAGCTACCGCCGAAATTCAAATTCGCCGTTTCGTTTCTAATTCAATCTGCCTGTTAAATGCATACATTTTGATGTAGGCGTGTCGACAGTATTGCCGATAGCGTATTACGAAAAAAATTTGAATTGCTATTCTTTATAAATTAGGTAAGACTAAATAATAGCTAAAATAGGCTTTACCGAGCTAGCAGATTATAACTCGGAAATTAGTTTGAGCATAACAGAATATCTTGAAGGTTTATTGAACGTTAAAGATAATAAAACAATTAACTGCGTGGATTGCTGCATCTGTTCGGGGGGAGATCTAAGTGTAAGCGGACTAAGGGCTGTTCACTATAAAGTGAGCACCTTTGAAATCAATCTTAGAAAAATATCACTGCTCATAACTGCATATATTTTAACGGGCGTACTTAGTGACATGCGCCCAGTAAAGTTGGTAACGATGGATGGAAAGTAGTTCGATATCTAAACGTAAAATAAAAAGGGTTAGGTAACTATTTGTGAAAATTTAAATTATTTCTTTCGCTTTTTGTTTTTTTTTTTTTAATTTATCGAAGTGTAGAAACTATCAGATTTGTAAAATATTTACTTTTCTAAATATTTCACAGTTTCAATTGACCGACGCATGAATAAAGTGATAGACTCATGGCAACGTTAAATTTTACATAAGACCGAAGAATACACAACGTGCATACAAGTAGATCTTAAACAGGACTTTCGAAAGTGCCCATTTTACCGTGAACAGCCTATACCAAGATTTTAGATCTCTCACCAAAGGCATATTACTAAGCCACGCTCACTTTAAAGTCCAGATTGGAGAACGATGAACTTTTTATGCACACTCTACATTTTTTTTATATTTTTACTAGAAAAATCCTTGCAAAACTAGTTGCCAAGAAAATCCTTTATAAAACTACAAATAGTTTCCTTGCAAAATCTGCAAAACTTATATTTGTAATGTAACAAATGATAGCCCTGTGTTGCAACTTACATTACTGAGAAGTGCACATAAAATTATTTTTTCATCTAGAAAACAAATGTAATTAATTCATAACAGCGAATAACTAAAGAAAAATTTTTCAAAATATATTTTGCGAAATAAAAGGTCACCCTTTGCCAACATGGGGATTAGAACCCGTATTATAAGCTCGCAGCTTTAACCACAAGGCTAACTTGACATAAGGTCTTAACGTTTGTTTTTATAGTAAATGTACCTATAAGTACCTACAAAATAATAAGAAAGTTATTCAATTAAGAAGAAAAAATTTATTTCATTTTAAGAGTTCTGTTGTTACGTTGATAGATTTGAACGGCCCTTAACGAGGTCTTGAGAGCCGATTTAAGAGTTCTGCGTTGCTAAAAAACATTAAAAGTTAATGAGTAATTTGGTCACCTTTCATTGAAATTGTCGTTTTATTATGATTATTTGAGTTGTTTTAAGTGTTTTGCGTTATTGAAACTTGCAATACATTTCCTTTTACACGAAACTATACTTTACATCACCCATAGTTTAGCACAAACAGCTATATACGGTTTAACGTTGTTGAGTGCCCGCCATTTTGCTGAAGCTCTTGGATACGGGTCAGTATAGTACAAATATTTCTTTAGGTCTATTACAAACGCGGCCCTTGAAGTTTTGTAAACGAGTTGTTTTACAAGAGAATTCATTGTACTGTTTCAAGTATTTATAAAATGACAACATATTTCTCAGTAAAAATTACACAATGTTTTCTACAGTGTAGCCACAAGCTGAATGCAACGCGACGGTTAGCGACCGCCGGACACTCCCATATCCAGACGTATTCTTGGTCCGATGCTCCGATGACAAAATACGTCGATCATGACGTTACGTTGTCCTATATTGGGCGCGTTTCGCAAGTATCTGACCCGCCTACGGGCCGGTGAAGGGGATTTCTGCTGTTGCTTATCACAGAGTGTTTCGGCAACCACATCCCGTGTTCTGGTTCTGGAGTTCAATGTTTGAATGTGTGATCTGTCAGGCCCTCCAATTAAGACCTGATCACAGTTAAGGTCAGTAAGTATTCATGTCGTAGCAGAGCATAATTTTTATTCCGTGATCACTCACTGAAAACGGATTATTTTAGTTTACACCCATTAAAGTATCAAAAGGCATTATAAGATCTTATTTTCGTTTTAAAAATTGTTGCTATGCCACTTGGTTAATTCAACGCCCACGGTAATGTTAATCTTTAAGTGGCTAGAACGTATATTATAATCAAAGCTTTTACGAGTGTTCAATTTTTCGAGAGCTAACCACAGTCTATAATGAGGTGGTTCCCAGTCATTCGTGTTACCTCGATGTTGTCCAAGTAAATGGTACGCGTCACAGGATCACCGCATACTGTACTCCAAGCAACAAGATACGCCTCACTGTACTTTGCATTACTTACACTTAGCGTCCTTATCTTAACGTCACTTCCGATGAGTTTAATATACCTACGTGACAACTGATTGTATCAGCCACCATATTTAACAAATATTTAAAAGTTCCAACTCAATGAAATGATTAAATCAGAATGTTCATTACGATTATCTAAATAAATGCTAGCTTTCAAACTAACTTCGCCCACGGCTTTCGTGATCTCTGAGCATGTTCTAAATTTTCCTACCGGATTTGGAAATCTATGGTGACAGGATGGGGACCCTTGTTAGTAGCATCTTTAGATTAGGTATCTACGAGTTGGTCGGTTAGTCAGTCGTAGTCAACTTCGTAAGCATCTGTGGGACTGGAAATTCTTAATGAAGTTAGTTAAATTCACACATATCTACCGCTTCGAGTAGCTGCTGGGTAAGCTTAGTTAAGTCATACCTTCGTCTCTCTAGACGTCGTTGTTAAGAGCCGCCCAAATCCCTCAACTCAACTAAGCCAGGCCATTTAGGGAGGCCAACTTTATATTATACGCCTAGTTAAGAACAGTCTGAAAGTAAGCTTGAATCCTGGGTGCATGAAGGTTACGTATTGTGCACCTTTGGCCACTACACAATAAGAATCTGGCTTTCAAAATAATTAAATAACATCCTCATAAAAAGTTCTGCACCATCTGTGATTGGTTGGGCATGAAGGATGTTCGCTGTGACAATGAGCACATTGCGCAAAGAAAAATCTGGTGTGGTATTCCACACTGACAGCGTGTACTTTCATCTCATACATTCTCCTGGGCCGTGAGTCTTAACTAAGTCACTAAGAAATTCTGGCTGCGCAAAATATTTTTTGAGGGCCATAATAAAATATAATAAGGATTCATAACTTAGTTTGCTCAGTTGATCTGAGGAGCTAAGCACTCACATAAATTTTAAGGGAATTTTAAGGTATTTCCGTCTGCCACAGTTCCCAATTCCCCGCAAAGCTTTCTATCATTGCTAATTTTTTATTATTTATTACGCTCTTTCTCAATAAGCATTGTTTTCTTGCCTTTGCAATTTCGGTTTCCAGGATCGATTAGGTGTTACATTCCAGCCAAGAGGTTACCGGTTTAATCGCAGTTATCTAATTATGTGCGCGCCGTTTCTAATCTTTACGATAAGGATATTCTAGTGCCTTAGCCATCCCAAATCATTTCTCAATCAGAATATTTACATTTAAAGCTGACGATGTTATAAACAAAATTGAAATAAATTTAAATTTTCCTTAACACTTATCAACACTAACTGGAGATATTTCCCAGATTTTCCGTTTGTCTAATAAATTTGAATATTATGCAAGCCTCAACTCACTTTTCTTCGTTTTAACTATTTCTATACTTCAAGATATTTCCACACCCTACTTCCTATTTTGACCTCAGTAGCACACCTGGGAACAAAGACCACGACTTATGTCGTATCAAAAGAAAAGGAGTAAAAGTTGGGAGGTAATATGTGAAACGGGAGGACAATAAGTGTGCCATTTCGTTGATTTTTACGGTTTTCTCTGGGCTGAAAGTAAAAATGTTCTGTTAAAACAGCAGTGTCATTTCCGGATACGCAATGGCGAAAATTGTTGCCAGCTGCTTTCACGAGTAAATTATTATAATTTTCCATCTTAACCATAAATTAATTTTTTTCGCGACCATCATAATGTATTGAAAATAAATACTGCTACGACGTCAGACAGATTTCAATAAGTTCTTGACAACAGCGGTGATGGTAAATATTTTCTCTGCTTGTCTCGGACAAATGGTGTGGAGATAAAATCACAGGTTGCCAACCGCCGTACGAGGAGGGAGCCGCCTCTCTTAAATAATGCGGCAATAAGTTCCCAGCAATGGAAACACCAAGTATGATGGTTGCAATTTTTCAATATGTAATGTATGGTACAGAAGTGCTCTGTTGGATACTGGAAAGTATATTATAATTTCTTAATACCTAAAACATGGACGATTATCCATGAGAGGTGGCGTTGTTCCAGGTCAAAGCCATGGTGCTAGTAATTTTCTCAATGGGGGTCGAAGAATGCACGCAGTTTCTTTTTGCACCTAGCATCCACTCCTTTGTGAGTTTTCACCATTGTGCAACCAGGAATAACACCGCTGCTTTAACAGACAATTTTAATTTTCAGCCCAGAGAAAATCGTAAAAATGAACGAAATGGCGCACATGCAGTTCTCTCGTCTCACATATTACCTCTCAACTTTGACTCCTTTTCTTGTGTTACGTCATAAGTCAGTCGGGGTGTTTGCTCCCAAGTGTGCCACTGAGGTCAAAGTGTGAAGTAGGGCGTGGAAATATCCTGAAGTATGGATATGGTCAAAACGAAGAAAAGTGAGGTGAGGCTTGTATAATATTCAGATTTGCTAGGCAAACGGGAAGTTTTAGAAATCTCTCCAGTAAGTGTTGATAATAGTTTAAGAAAATTAAAATTTATTAAAATTATTTTTATTGAATCGTCAGCTGTATATGTCATTATTCTGATTGAGGAAGGATTTGGGGTAGCTAAGGCACTAACATAACCTTGTCGTGAAGATTAGAAACGGCGCGCTCATCACTGGATAACCGCGACTCGACCGGCAACTTCTTGGCTGGTGTATAACACATAATCGATTCTGAAAATCAAAATTACCAGGAAAAGAAAGCAACGCTTATTAAGAAAGAGCGTAATAAATAATAACAAATTATCTATGGTATAAAGCTTTGCGGGGAACTGGGTAAAGTGGCAGGGTGAAATACATTGAAATTGCCATGTCCGATAACACGGAATTATACGCTGCTGTCATGAAAATATAACTGAGAAGATTGCGGATTTAGTGGAGCTCTGTAGAGATGCAAGCTTCAACGAAGCGACGCAGAGGGTCGACGTTGCGGAAGACAGGCGGCAGGTCTCTCGACGAGTAGTCTGTTGCATGTGGAAGCCATCAATCAATCTACCGCCCCCGGTTATGCGGTATGCTGATAAACCTGACAAGATAATGATTAGAGAGTTCTTCCGCTTTACATCCTATGCTGCTGTATAATTCAATGTGCGCACTTCAAGCGCTGCAAGCGCGGGCGGTCCGAATATATATATATATATATATATATATATATATATATCTATATGTATTCTCGCACTACATTTCTTTATCCCCCTCGTCATTCTCCCTCTTTCTCCTTTCCCCGTCGGCTCCTTTCTGCTTGTTTGTTCCTCGTTCGAGGAGCTCAGGAGTGGAGAGAAAATGGGGGAAGAGGGGCGGTCGTGATTGATGAGGTTTCCGAAATCACGTGGTGCGATCGGGAAAGAAAGGAGTGGGCGGCAGTTGGGAACAAAGGATGATAAAAACCCAATAACAGGAACTTCCCCAGCTGAGTTGATCCTTCCTTGAAATCTTCGGACTTTGCGACCACGTTCTGCAGATCCAATAGGACCCGGCTAATAACAGAAAAAGGCTCCGAGAAATAGTCCCGTCAATTCAACTGCTGCACGACGCGGCTTATTGGCGTTTACAGACGGATAAATTTACCACTTGTCTGTATTACTTCTTATGCGGCTAAAGTGAACAAAGTTAACCTATTTTCAGAATTATTTTAAACTTAATAATAAATGTTGCTGCTTTCGAAGAGCGAATAAGACGTTTGGGATGAGTGTCATGACAGGTATATTCTGAATGTTGCCTTCTATTAACGATATCTTTGTTATCATATTATGCAGCCATTTACGGCTTTCTGCAGAAGAAAACAATCAATCACTTTTCTAGTGATATCTGACAACTTCTCTTAGTAAAACGGGCAATTGATACAATTGAAATCCAGTAAAGATGGAATGTTTACCTTTGTAAGAGTCTGAACATATGGTTTTGTTCAATTAAATAAGCATACTGAGTGTTCAACATAAGCCCACTGTAATAAGCGTTGTATAAGGCTACGTAAGCTGGGATTTCTTCGTGAAATGAGGATCGATTTGAATCTTGTGTGGCTTAATACGTTGTCTGTCTAGCAATTGTATAAGATATTTGTGCCATGCATTCTTTAGCGGTTTTACAAGCGAACGTCAAAAACTATGCAAGTTCAGTCATTTCAAAGCATGAGTATAAATAGAAATAGAAAAACTTTAATTTTATGTAAAAAAAGGAAATATACACTAACGTTTGTGAAAATTGCAACACGAAGTAGGATACATGTGATTGAAATGAACTTTATACCACAGATTAGGTACGTGATAATACACAATTGATTAGGAGTACAGAACTGTATATAATCCTTGTCCTTGAGAATTCAGTATGGTGTGGAGCCTTCATGTGCTGCAATCAGAGCCCTTAAACGTCGTGGCATGGAATCAAAGAGAATCTTGATATGTTCCTGGGGAATCTCCTTCCACGCGGTTTGTATGCGAGTACACAAAGCATCAACTGCAGGACCATGACGAGCAAGTTGCCGACCAACCATATCCCAGGCATGTTCGTTGAGCGACATCTCAGGCGAACGTGCAGGCCAGGGAAGCAGTGGTACCCGTCGTTCACTTCCTCGCCACATGTGGCCGGGAATTGCCGTACTGAAATATGGCATGTGGAGTGGCCCGAAGGAGGGACAGTACCTCAGGCTCCAAAACCTCCCTGATGTAGTGGCTGCTGTTCAGATTGCCGCCAATTACGTAGGAGTCGAGATCGCATGTTTTATCCAATGGCGCCCTAAAGCCATCGCGCTTGGCGTTTGTCTGGTTTGCTGCTCCACAATGCTGGCTGCCAGATTATAATCACCACAGTAGCATCTAGCATGTATGCGGCCATCACTGTAGGACAAGTTCAAGCGGGATTCGTCCGAAGACACTACAAGTTGCCACTTAGCACGCCAGCAACGGTGATCACGTGCCCATTGCCGTCCGAGGCGTTTGTGGTTTCTGGACATTGGAAGCCGATATAATGGTATGCGTGCCATTAGTTCAGCCCGCAGCAGACTGCATCAAAGCGTCGGCTCAGACAGATCCACGCCCGTTGCAGTGCTTCAGTCTCGAGCCAACACTGTAGAGGAGGTTGTACGATCCGTTATGCAATGCGGACAAGATGGAGGTTATCCCATGCTGTGGTCACATTGCGTGATCCAGTACCCGCTCGTCTCTGCTTACGACCCTCTTCTATCCACTGGTGCCACACATGCATCACTGTCGTAGCAGCATGATATGCACGAACCGCAAGGTCATGGTATGACGAACCCGTTTCCTGGAAATAAATCATTATGCCCCACTCGAACTCACTCACATGTTGATATGGTACCCTTTGAGGTCGACGAAGCATACTGGAATTTTTTTTCACTTCGTTCGACGACTCTTCACTGACTGAGCGTGGTGTAACTTTGACATTTCCGGTTACACAAGAAAGGGCGCTGCTAGGCCTACATGTATGCCATCGCTCTTTGAAATCGCAATAACTTATTGCCGATACACTGTTCTACACATTCTCCGAGTTTGGATTCATTCGGGCCATTCTTTCTGGGTGCTGCAATTTTCACAAACAATCGTGCATTTATGATTATCAACTGCTGTTCCTGAAGGGCACAAGGTATTCTAATACACACATTTGCAATAACATTTACCAACCCGAACGTTCTATCGCATGGGTAAGTAAGAGGGTACACGCACAGGACATGGTAGTATGTATACAGAAAAAACAAACTATGGTACCACATCCAGCAGTACTGTAGGCGACCTACACTTGCAGGACGAAATTAGTACCATATTAGACCACCCGTAGCATGGAGACTATTGACGATATGGGCACGGAGGCATACGGGCGTCGGATGTTCTTAAGAAGAAAAATATATCTTAGCTGGCGCAACTGACTCTACAAATCCGCCGTAGTTTCTGCTGGCCGAAGTTGCCGTCTAATATGGTCCCAAACGTTCTCAATGGGCAAGAGGTCTGCGGACGTTACTCGCCAAGGAAGAATGTCGACTTCACGAAGACAGGCTAGAGATATCCATGTTGTGTGAGGCTTTGCATTATTCTGCTTGAAAGTAGGGTTGTCAAGCTGCACCAGGAAGGGGAGCTCACATGGTCACAGAATTTCCTGCACGTATCGCTGCGCCGTAAAGGTTCCTTCAATCATCACCACTAGGGTGCGGGACTAGCAGAAATAGACACCACACACACTAACACCTCTCGCTGGGGCATTGTGCTGCTCTACAAAACAAACACTTGGGTTACAAAAACCATCATATATTAGTGTAAGAGGGTGGATGTATGGATTACGAGGACATCCCATCTATTTGGAACATATACGTCAAAGATGAGATATTCGTGCGCAGAAATATTCAAAAATGTTTTCTTGCTAACATATGAAATTGTAAAATAATAGACTTACGGAAAGAATACAAGTGTCTATCATTCAAAATGTTACGTGAAATGTACCGTTATTTATCACCATTCATTTCCGCAGGTGAAAATTCGAAATTATTTCTTAAATGGGTGCTTTTGATGGACTATGGCGGGGATGGGGAGGGGGGAATTGAGGTATAAATAGAAGGGCGATTCACAACATTATTTCAGTATATAGTGCGGACTCCAATGGAGAAGTTTAATTAACCCTCATTTCGCGTATGCAGGTATTCTCCCGGAGTATAGAAAAGTGTGGTTCCGGGTTAAGAAAACACTCCATTACAGATTCAAATGTGTGATGGGGAAGAATATTGGAGTTTTTCAGTAATCAGTCCTGATTACATGTACAAAGAAGTTGGAGACTGTAACGGACGCGACTGTGCGGTGTATAATTTGCACCCGGATAAAATATTGCCATACTTTTTAAATGAATTAGTGTGCGATGCTCTAGATGAGCACATAACGAAATGTGCATCACATAGGCAGATTAAATACATATTACAAAGAGCAGACTGTTACGCTGTTTCTACAATCTAGACTGAAAAATGTAACAATATGGAATTCTTTAAGGATATTCACAGTGAAAACCGGTGGTTAGTCTCTCCCTGAAGTATGTAGGCTTGTAGATTTTGTGAAAGCAAGCCAATTGATTTAGTTTCAAATAATACAATATGGCTGCCAGCCTATATAAAGGCAAAGGACTAACAAAGCCTTCAGCCATTACTATAGAAGCATGGCGTACATCTTCATTCCTACAGGCAAGCACGAGGTGTTGCGAGTAGGTTATAGGGGAGTTTACTTTAAACCATACAACGGGGTGTTACAAGTACATGTATGTAATAATCTTGAACATTGATGCTATTCTTTTGATTTGTACCAAGGCATTAGGTTTGGCAAAGGAATTGCCTGTGAAGATTGCACTGTGCGATATCTGAGAGCGGACAGCGATTTTCTGTATACGCTACAGGACCTAATTGTAAACAATTTTAATGAAGAGATCGTGGTTGAACGTGGCAACGGAAAGATCACCTACAAACTCACCCGTCCAGACTGTGGGATCACCGTCCATTGGATGGAAGTGTGTGATAGTGATATACATACATTTATTTTTCAACAAGGGAGCCTGCAATTTCCATTTGTAATAGCTGATTATGTGACATCGCCAACTCTCATCGCGACTAAGTTCAAGAATGAAGTTCGAACCAAACGCTAAGTTCTCTCTTATAGAACATGGTTTGTATTCTGTGAGGTATGAATTACCATTTTCATTTTACACGTATAAAGGGATGTATGGGAAAAATATTTTATTTTTTTATGAACATATGGTCCTGGTTTCATGACAACAAGCAATAGTCCTTCTATAATTGATTCTAATCCAACTAATTGTGATAGTGAAAAATGTTATGTTAATAAGTGTAGGCCATATATGTGAAATGTAAATGTAAACGTATTGTCACAACTTATATTAACGAAAGAGAAAGTTTGGAACATAATATTTACAGACCAGCTCACACAGAACCTTTACAGTACTTTGAAGAATGTAATAGGGATATACATATTTTTGTGGCTGAAAATGAGTTTGGGTATTTATTGGTCACCGGTTACGTATCAGCTATTGCGTTGTGCATAGGATAGTGAAACTAGGAAAAGCAAACTTCACCCCACAAACTTGCTATGCCTTGCTCCGCACACAAGGCGACACAAAAAATATGAAAAGCTCCAAAAATCCATAACCGCGAGAAAAATCGCAACAGGAGACAAAAAGCAAACATATATCATAAGACAGATTTTAAAGGCACCTTAAGATTAAATATTAAATTAAAAACATACTTGGTTTGGCAGAACTGTGTTATATTTTATTTTTCCATCTTATAACACATTATGAGTTTCGCTGAGCAAAAACATTTTGTTCATTATCATTTTCTCGTACTGTTACAAAATCTTAAAAGCACCCTAACACATAAGGCTACAATTAAAAAAATATATAGGAAAAGCATACAAAACCCCAATATCAAAAATCTATACTGCAAAATTTTTGGCTAATACTGATTATACATATATAGGTATACAAACGACCACACAATGGTCTGATATTTACAAACAAATGCTATTTCTGAATGCAAGTTATCATAGCATGGTTTTAATCTTTCCTGAATGCTTTTACAAGTTATCATAGCAATAGTTTTAATTTCAAAAGGTTGAAACATTACACTGTTTCATAAAATTGTTTTCACTTTTCCTTGTTTTTCGAACTTTCCACATGAGACTGGCTCAATAAAAGTAATGCTGATCGTACAACAGCCTTGTTTAAAATATCTTTAATTTCTGAACAATTTGTAATTTAAAAAACATCACATTAAATTCTGCATATGTGACGTTACTGACAATAATTTAATTTTATTTAAAATATATCATCATTTCGAGGTCAGTTTTTACAGAAATTTACAAATTATAAAATTTTACAAGTCTTAAAAACCATACCACTCTAAACCAAATTCTAAGTTCAATATCATACCAAAAACACTCATCATTCATAGTGACCAGCCTGATGGGCTTTATTCTACATAGCTACATTATACAAGTATAAAGGTAGTTAACTTGTCACGATCCCAGGAGTCGACTTGCCCAGAGGCAGACTCCGGGGGTCGTTAAATACTTCATCACAAACTAGAAAAAAAAAACGTGATTTCAGCCAATCACGATTCCACCAATCAGCACAGAAAGAACATTATCGTAAATCGCTAATTCTAGGAAAAACGTATGTAGGTGGCGCCCTTTATTTCAAATTTGCCGCTGAGCAAGAGCTCCAAGCGACGGTACTGCTCTCAAGTGGTGCATTGTCGAAAAACAGTCGGCCATAGTTCTTGGGTGAATGGTTTGTTTGGCGGACGTGCCTACGTCTCTTGCGCTGGTAACTTTGCGGAATGTCATTTTATCGTGTCGCGCACGTAAATTTCTAGCACAGAGTACAGCCCAACAATAAGGTAAGATCAAATCACTTTATTTTCCACAGTAATATTACTCTTCCTGAAATATTTTAAAATGTTTTTTCATGACGGTGACGGTGACATTTTGTTACGTGCGGGAACATGTAACGACGCGGGTGACAAATGGGTCAGGTCCCACTCGGCCACCGGGAAGTTACAGTGGCGAAAATGACACCAGCTGTCTCAAACTTTTCTTTTTTTCAGTTTAGGATGGTAAAGTCTAGTGATGAATTCAATTTTCCATGTATATGTATTGAAAAGTCTAATTGCGAAATTAATATTACAAAGTTCATTAGACGGTTTTTGCAATGTAAAGTGTTTAGATGTTGTTTGAAAAAAAAATAGTATTTGTGTGTCAGTTGCAAGTTAGCATTCATACAGTAGGGATGGCGTATGTTCACCCCAGCGATCCATATGTTACCATAACTCCCGGGAAATCAACCGTGGACTATGATTACTGGAGTAGTGGTTCACTGGGGAAATTTACTGAAAGTTGCGACTCCATATTCCATTTCAGAATTATGTGTTTCACATTAGCAAATGAAAATTTCCATCAATTAGTTCAATGTTCAGAAATAAATAAATGCCATGTGCGTTATATGATACCAAGTATGTCATTGCCTGCAAGTGTGGACAAAGTGTATTCATACTTTCTGGAAATGTATCCTGACTTGGTTCAGAATATAGTATTGCACACCTCCAACTATTCTAAAGATGTTTGCACACAAACATATAATGATGAAAAGTGTAGACCAGGGGTGAAGGAAACATATGCATTGTGAAACATCTTAAGAACAGAATATTCACACAACTGTAAAAAAAATGTGTTAGATCAATATTTACTGAATTCGCTAACACTCTGTAAGTGTTTTTGTGTAACCAAAATGTTTATTGTCAATGTGTATGTAAAGTGTTGTCAAGTGTCAATGTGTATTGTCCAAAATGTATGTCACTGTGTAATGTCAAAAGTGTATTGTCTAAAGTGTGCTGTCAAAATAGTATTGTCAAAAGTGTGCTGTCAAAAGTGTAATGTATGTCAAATTTTATGTGAAAATGTAACAGATACATGTTTTTATACATCTTTTATATCACAATAATAAATAGTCTGAAAACATCAATCTATGTGTTTTTATGGGTTAACATTCCCTTTCCACTTTCATGATGCTTAATGTGATTGAAGTGTGTGTGAATTTAACACTAATAAACTACTATCATTCACTTTGTAACACGAAACTATAGGCTATTCACGATAAAGTGAGCACTTTTAAGGCCCTGCTAAATTTTGCCTTTCCATTAATGTCTACCTTTCTGCCACTTTCTAATGTAAATATTGCAATATGACTAATAAACACAATATATACATTTCATCACTCTCACAAGTTAACGTCTGAGACTGCAATAAAATTTATTTATTAGGTGTTAATGCCTTTTTGGAGGGCCTTAAAAAGTGCTCACTTTACCGTGAACAGCCTATAGTAACGTGTTGCTAGAATTACTAACATATTGCTAGAATTTTGTTTTGTGACATGTAATGCTTCGCACTAAATTAGTAACTTTTACATTTTGTTTTGTAACTTGATGTTACAATGGGTTCTTAACACATAATGTTCTAATTAAACAATAGTAACATAACATTGGTTTTGTAGCAAATTGTACATTTCGACATGAATAGTATGTGAAGTTATAATTAAAAAATGAGTAACATTAGGTTTGTGAGACGTAATGTTAACATTCAAAACTTAGTACAATTTGCTTTCTAGCACGAAACTGCTACCATAGCTTGGGAAAGAAACCTTACACCTGCGAGTTTTCTGTGTGTGGACCCCATCCGTATTCCGCAGCACATCTCGCCCAGTGCGTGAACAAAGAAACCCCTCGTGTTTTTGTAAAACAGTGAGACCATGCATACAAAAAAAGAATCCTTCGAGTCTTTAAAAAAAATGTGAGAATACCTGAAGTTCCCCTACAAGTGCTACGGAGCCAACCTCTTTTGTCCCGAATGGAAGGGAACGGATTGCTTTCGTTGTCTTAAATGGACAGCTATTTCATTGGCATTTTTTCCCCAAATGAATTACTTTTTCCCGCATGTGTGGTGGCATTTCCTTTTGCCTGTGCACGGTGTAAATTGCAACCATAATGTAAATTTTTTCTGAAATCTTTTGAAATATGATATTTAGTGTTTTAGAAGTGAGGCCGAGCGTATAAAAATAGGGTAGAATTCCCTACCCTCTGTCAGTCTCTCTTCAACCACCATCGCTTGAGGATGGGTTCCACACTTCAGTAGAAGTGATTGGATGTCAGTCTCTGTCCGACTACCATACAGGCAACACCTCTCTCCGCGATCTATGCTCTGTACCTACAGAACTTAGCACCACCGATCGCTAACGCACCTGGCTTGGCTGGATATCTTTCCACAAACTGCCAGTAAACAGGCTTCCGCCAACACCGGTACAAGTAACGATAGTGATTTTGTCGATTACTATGTAAAGGATTAAACACTTTTAAATGTAAGTAATATTTATTTAAAAATCTTTTTTGAAACTATAAAAAAAACATTTTTTAATACTTTTAGAAATCTTTAAAAATATTTTTTAAAAATATTTATTTAAAAAATGAATTACTTCTTTAAATATTTTTATGAATTTTTTAAATTTTTCTTTAAACGCCTTTTGATATATTTAAAACATTTCTTTAAATCTGTTTAAAATATTTTTTAAAGCATTAAGAACTAATTTTAAAACCTTTTTTAAGATCGTTTTTAGTAACTTTTAAATATTTATTAAATATTATTAATTTTAATTTCTTTTTAAATTTTAGCTTTATGATGGGGCACTTCAGTAGAGTAGTTGGTAAAGTGATAGGGTAAACATGTGGAGGGCTCCTGATAAGGATTTGAGTCCCCTTCACGGCAAAAATGTTTCGATTCCACTTCAGGGGAATATGTTCACTTTGCATGTTTGTTACAGGAGTGGTTAGAGACAGATTAATGGGAACATGTTTAGTGCTTATTAGTTATACATTAGGTACACATAATATTTTTCCAGTTATGTTTTCTGTTGTTATATGTTACTATGATATTTATCCAGTTACTTTTCTGTTGTTAGATGTATATATAATTTTTGTGTTTTTTCTTTTTTCTTTCAGATCGAGTCTTTCGCAGGTGTATTAGTTGGTGTTATTGGTGGCTAGGGAAATCTAATATGGCAAACTCCCCTCGGTCAAACATAGACACGTTAACTCCGAATCAGAGTCATATCCAGACTCTGATTCATTGTCGTCCGACATATCTTTGTCCTAAAAATTGGCGTATGTCCTTTTGGATACCAAATTTGGGTGGAGAATGATGGATTCGCGAACTTAAAATAAAAGGTTAAAGTCAGATGCAGACAAAAGTGATTTTCTTCAAAGATGCAAGGCACCAGTTTTGGAAAAAAAATTCAATGTCACCTGGGCCTTTCAAATTGCGCGTATCCATAGCCATTAAATTTTTCAAAGATAATGCTGCTGAGGAAATGGCTACGGAGACTTTTTACATTTCCACTAAAGCCACACCCGTTCCTCCATTCATCTGATGTTTGCAAAATTTACGATGAACACATCGTCCCTCAACTCATTACAAAATTTAGTGGGTTTTGTGTAATGGGAAGCAGCTAGGTGATAAAACTGATACTGCAAATGGATGTTCAAATTTTGCAACACATAGCATTCACCATTGGTGCGTCTCACATAAAGCTACCTCAATTCATTGCCAATAGGAAGGCCTTGCATTAATGTGCAGTGCTCAGAAGACAAGTACTTCCTATGCTGTAGTAACAAGTACGTTTCCTGCTACATCCAATGTCAGTGTTTCCTCTTCATATCCAGATCCTCACAGGGTTCTGAATACTAAGGGATTGCAGATTCATGTAGTGTTAGCTGAGATCAAACACTTCGAGGAGCTGAACAGTATTTCTATTAATGTATATTCAGTAATAGGCAAAGATAGAAACATTGTTGACGAACCATTTGATAATGCTAAGGAAAGGACTGTCGTACCCGTCCATTTTTCTTCTGTGCATCATGAGCTCCATGTAAAAATTTGAGTCGTTTGTGCCAGTGTCAGTACCACCCATCTGAATTTTGCATTGATTTATCATTTTTCAGATCTCCTTCACAATCAGTTGGCTACGAACGAACACAAAATATTTGTTTGCAACTGCCTTCAGCATTTTAAAAGTGAGGAGAAACTCGCAGAACATAATGAATTATGTCAAAATCATGATGCTGTTCGGTGTACTTTTCCGACTGAGGAAAATAAGTACAGTGAATTCATTTATTTTGCCAAACAGCAAATAAGGGGCTTTATTACATACTGTGATACCGAGGCTTATCTGAAACCCATATCGACTTGCTTACCACATAATGACACTAGCAGTACATCCACCATTAATAAATATGTTCCATATGCTTGTAGCATTATGTTCATATGTGCATATTATTCTAGTTTATCCCAGTATTACGAGTTTGCGGGAGAAGGTTGTAAGTACAGAATTGTTTATAAATTTGTTGAACTGACATAGCGGGTTGCATACATATACTGTATTACAGTTCCAATGAAGCTATTGACAATAGCTGAATGAGCTAGGCTTATGGCTCAAACAAGTTGTCATATTTACAATAAACTGTTCGGTTAAGTTTTTGTTGTCGATCACGACCATTTGATGGACGCAATCAGAGGCTGTGCACATAATAAATGTAAACTGTTGTTCAGATGGAAAAAGAACCAACTTGCGGCTGTATTTCATCATCTACAAAATTATGATACCCAATTAATTTTGAAGCCATTCGCTCTGAGACATAGCAAGCAAACCGACAGAAATTGTGTTAATCGAAAATCGAGGTGTGATAAAGGTGATTGGGACCACCTTGGAGAATTACAAATTTACTATGAAACATATTCCCTATGGGAGAGACTCACAGGAATGTACACGAATTGTTAAGTTGCACTTCATTGATTCATTTAATTTCATGAGTGCATCACTGGAGATATAGGCATATAATTTGTCTCTTACCCAGTTGAGAATCACCCACTCACAGTTTCCAGTTCGATTTGGCACATGGAAAAGAAGTATTTCCTTTTGAATGTGTTAAGTCAACTGAGAGGAGAGTTTGAACTGTACCTCATTCCCACCCAAGGATACATTTCATAATGTAATGAAAGGCGAGAGCATTAGCGATACAGATTATTCTCATGCTTAATCCATGTGGAATGCAGTCAATTGTCAAAATTTACTTGATTATGCAATTTAGTATTTACCTGTGGGCGCATGTTTGTTGGCAGATATTTTCGACAATTTCAGGACTGTATGTTTGGCATGATATGGTCTTAACACTACACTGTATGTCACAGCTGCCTCTCTCTCATGGGACACTCTTTTGCTAAAAACAGGTGTGTGGCTGGAGCTGATGACGGACATAGATCAGTACCTTTTTTGGGGAACGCGGGGTCAGGGGTCGCATTACTAGGTTTCAAAAAGGCACGCAGAAGACAATAAAATTTACATGGGAGAGAAGTATGACCCCAGTGTGGCAGACCAATACATTTGCTATTACGATGTTAATGACTTGTACAGTCACACTATGAAATGCAAGCTACATATTGGTAATTTTGATCGGGTTGAGACATATGTGTTTTCGACGTGGGAATTTGCCAACATGGACAATGCAGGGGCTACATGTTATTTCGCGGAAGTGGATTTGTCTTTTCCAAATAAATGTCACAATGTCCTAGCTGATCTGCTTCTTGCCCCAGTAACTAGCATACCACGGGAATGAAAAACTGAGATATTACTTTTAACACTCGCATCGCGGAAGAATTACAACATACGCAGAGAAACACTGAAGCACTACTTGAAGTATGGAGACTAACTCGACGTTGTTGATCGCATCTTGCACTTTGAACAGAAGACGTGGATGGCTCCATACATCACATTTAATATTGAGAAATATGCTCAGGCGGCAAATGTATTCGAGAAATTGTTTTTTAAATTAGTGAACACTTCAGTCTATGGTAATACTTTGCAGAATGTTCACCAGAAACGGGACACCAGAGTCGTATCGAGGTATGATAAAATTTACAGAGCAGCATAACTGATGCAAGGCAAATCCTCAGTGAGAATCTAGTCTTCATTGAATTGCAAAAGTTCTCTCTTATGTTTAACAAGCCTTTGTACATTGGTGTTGCTGTATTAGAATTGTCAAAGTGATTCTTGTATGATTTCCATTATAATTATGTGCAGTAAAAATTTCCTCAGCCAGATTTTCATCTCTTATACTGTGATATGGATACTTAAGTATATGAAATGCTTTTCCATGATTTAGCAACACTTTTAAGTATGTGTAAGATAATCTGCAAAAATGCCATTTGGTGAATAATGGTGTTACAGGAGTTATGAAGAACTAAGGACTTTGTAGTCATATGCCTTAAACTTTACACATACATTGTTTTGAATTAACAGTGTTTGCATAAAGCAAAGGGGGTAAAGTGTAATGTGTTGCAATTTCTCCTGTTCGAGGATTATTTTGAATGCTTAAAGCAAAACTAATGTTTCATGGGGACCCAATTTCATTTCTGCTTGCGTGCCCATGACATCTTTACCAAAGAGTAGCAAAAGTCGCCTTGTCGAGTAATGACGACAAACAGTATATTGGACCAGACAATCTATTAACATTGTCTCAGGGCACTATAAGAACCCAAAATAAATTTATCCTGCTCGCCAATATCTGCCAGAAGCATCTGCAAACTGTCACAACATCTAACAGACATAACACATGCCAATCCCTACATCTGCTGCGAAGGCCTATCCGCACTCTACATCTAACTTTAAAGAAATCGTCAACATCGGTGGAAAATACCATCCCCAAGGTGTGAGAGCAGTTACGCCATCCACCAGCATTGAAGGGGAGACCGCGTCACTACGAAGCCAAATTTCCAACTACGCACTGTTCACCATAATCATCACAACTGGGTTAAATCCACAGCGAAAACATACTTTTCCAGCAAGACCAGTTCACCACACCATCATCAGAACTGATGCACCAGCTAAAACAATCTCTACAAACAACATTCACCAGCGAAGCCAGTTTAACTAGCTCGTCATATACCGAATTCATGCCTGTCTGCCTTTTTCTTTCAAAGGAGAGTTCCTGCTGTGAGGATTGGCCCTCCAGCATGGGAGGGAACCTCCCCCATCGGTCAGACTGCTACACAACTAAAATAACTGTGTGTGTGTGTAAATAGAAGTGTATATATTTTGTCGAGATTCTATTTTTTGTATATATAAAGTAAGTGATTTGAAGAATGAAACTTTTTTATATATAGAAAGAACGAGACTGTTTGATGTATATTTGTGTGTATGTGTGTGCAAATAACGTTTATTTTGTCAATGGTTTGTAAAAAAATGGTGAGTAGTAAAACTTAGTTATTTCAATTATCTGTGATTAATATTTTTACCTCAACTTCTCAATTTCTTTATAACTGGAAGGGGAGGGGGAGGGTGAACGTAACTTTTATTTCAAGCACTCAATAAAAGAGTTTTTGCCTCATGCATAAATATTTTAGGGAGAAAATTTTAAAACTAATCATTATATTACTTCATAAACAATCTCCTTTTAATACTATACATTTTTTAATTATTAAGAGGAGATGTAATGTTCACATAAGTGTCACAAAATGTGAGAAACAGGGAGGCTATACTAATGTATTTTACTCCACATACACATTTTTATGAAAATATGTATTTTTTATTATTATCTTATGATGTGAGGTAGAATGAAAAATAATTAACATCGGGTTACCCTGACATATTTTATACTTTTACTCCACAAAGCAAACACTCTCTTTTTATTAACATATATTTTTTAAGTATTGTATTATGATGAGAGGTAGAATGAAAAAAAAAAATTGTCAAGCAAGGGGGTTACACGTAGAAAGTTTACGCTAGAAAAGCATAACTACCACTAACACACGTGGGAGAATTTTTAACACTAACTTATACTTTCCTGAAATAGTTTATAATAGTTTCGAAAGACGTTTGTAATATGATTACGTGAGAAAAAAGCAACTAAGTATAGGTTTTGATAGAAATATACGAGGAAATGTTACATAACAACGCCAGACAATCCTCATATTTGGTTAGACAGATTACACTTTTCCCTATGGGATGGCGAATACTTCATGTGTACAATACAATTGTGACTTCTCAGCCATTGTACTTTTTGTTATTTAATGTGACGCTCTTAGCCGCAAGTCCTTACAGTTGCCACGACCGCCCAATCGGTACGGAAAAGTCGCCAACCCCACCTACTACTGCAATCAGAAGGATCAAGATTTCATATAAGTCAACAAGTCTCCCACCAGGCCTCAAGCATTCCAGCAGTCTGCCAGAAGCAGAGATGGACAAGGGATAGACGTCCAATTGTTTACCATATCTCAACGAGGCACTAAAGTGACACACCACACGACCATGGACAGAGTGAGGAGGGATCGTGCTTACCGTTATCAACACAGATACCACCAGGCCTAGCAGTGCACCAGTTACAGGCTGGTACCCCAATCAAGCACCGGCCGCGAAGCATGACATACCTTACACCCATTACATGCTGGTTGTCCTTCTCTAGCCCCTGGCAAGATCAACCGGGGAGACCACACCTTACACCCATTATACGTTGGCCCTGCTGCTCTGGCGACATCTCCGACTCTCAGAGGGCGGCAAAGAGGTGTGTTACACCCCCCTACCCGTTGATGTGTACAGAGAACATCGGTGGTGTTGGAGAGAGAGAGGTAGTTTTCAACTGGCGCTGCCTCCATCGACAGTACAGCGAGATTCTCAGACTGCCAACACTGGCGAATGGAGTCGTGCTCGCCTGGCATCTGGAGCTGCCCACTGGTCTGTGGCACACTCAAGCGACTTCATGGTGAGTTGCTCAGTCCGTGACTACAGAGCGCCTAGAGTAGGCGACGTGGAATGTGTCTGTCGGTGGTATGAGCCTGCCGGGCTGGAGCTGCCTGAGGGCGTGCTTGGCTTCCCATTCCAATATGGCGGGTGGGGTATAATCAGAAGATACTGGTGACCGCAGCTCAGTCGCGAGTGGGCAGTGCTAGTGAGTAGAGGTGTACTTAGTGTCTAATTACTATTGGTACTTATTCTCATTGTGCATACTTAGTTATTGCACAGTTGCTAATTATGCAAGTGTGTACTCAGGCATTGTGCAATTATGCATTGCACATAATTATAATTCATTATGCGATTACATGTATTTACCCTCGTCGGGTGTCGAACCAGGAACCCTCACCCTTCCCCATCCAACCTCATCAGTTGTGGTTCGGCAGCCAAAAGGTCAACATGTGTAGTCATTACATGCAAGAACTGACCCACTCCATGCACCGGTCGCTAGAGCTCTCAATCTGGCGGCAGTTAACCTGAAGACAGCCCGGCGAACGAGGTCCTTCGGAGATAAAAAAAGCCCACTAATGTCGCTTGGGCGGTTTGTCAGCCAAGGGTACCCTCTCACTCAACAGACAATCGGAGCACATCTTTCAGAGGAGAGAGGGGTGGAGTGGAATCTGTCAGTTAATCACCGCACACCTCTCAGGGGAGTGGGTTGAGGGGAAGGGGGAAGGAGAACCCATCATACCACACCTACAGGGTGGAGGGGATGGGGTGGAGAAATCACCCCGCACACGAAATCCCCCTTGTGCCCTTTTGCAGTTTTAATATCCAGAATAGGCCCGCTTATACTACTAGTCTGAATACGACATACAATGACCATATATATTTAGCAACGTTCAGTAGGTCCGCACTTCTTGTAAGGTGCATGATAGTTATTCCTAAACTTAAATGCTTGGGCATTTTATATTTACCACTTGTAACTGTTTTGCATAAATCGTCGGCATTTGAATGCACTGCAAGTATAACTTTTTCATTAGCAGCTGGCGTTGGTTTTCCACTTGTCATAAAATATAGAAAATCACATTGTTTTTCAGGTGTGTTTCATTTCACCCGATTCCATGAATTCAGTTCAAGGAAGCCGCCGCAATGAAGGTGAATTTCCATAAGTCTGTAGGACATATAGCTTCAAAATTATGGCCACCCATTATGTTCTTCACATATCTGACGCAGCAGATTAGACTGCAGCTTCTAGGCTTTTCCAGGTTGTATACATGAATAATTCACAAGCTCACTTCCGTACTTTTGCTGTCAAAACTGTATGTCGTTGTCAAAATGGCATCTTAATTATGCTTTTATTTGATCCATTTTGTAGTTTTCATTATTTAACTGCGGCGAATGTTCCATCATGGATATCAGATACCTTCCATGGTTCATGTCCATGCGTTCTACATTACTATCTTCAATATCTCTGCTGTTTGGATTACTTGCATTTGCGGGGATAACCTTAAGAAATAGGAAGGAAAAGATATTGGCACACAATACTTAACACATAAATATATTCTTACACGGAAAAAAAAATAGAATCGCCTTAACAAGGGATAGGAGAGTGTTAGAAAATAATGTCTGAAATATCAATTCTTTTTTTTTTGTTTCTCCAGGGTTTTCCAGGTTATGTTGTGGCTGACAAATGGTAAATAACAGGGATTCTTCACTGCATGGTTAAAGCTAAAGGAAAGTTCTGTTTCGTTTAGTTCATAAAGAGGAGGAAGATTTTTTATACCATATACCATGGTATAAGAGTGCTTTACCAGGTCATCAGACAACAGATGCGTCTCTCATGCAATAATTATTTTTAACAATCGCCATTCAAAAAGAAACTGCCTCGCATTATTTAGAAAAGAACTGCTTGTCCTGCGCAAAAATACATATTTAATTTGTGATACTGTATCTAGAAATATACGTATATTCGTTTGTAATTACAGCATAGAAGACATTAAATATAAAATTACCTCTACCAGGAAAATAATTACAATTTCTTGATTCGTTTGATTGCAAATCATGTTGCGTAGCAAAGTATCTCAATTTCAGTTTAAATTCTAAAAAAAAAGTTTCAAGGACAAGTTTTATGTATAGAGTTTTGATTAATGATGTGTTACTTAAGAGTTTATATACATATATTATTGATATATTGCGGAGTAACCAAAATAAATGCTAAATTTTTGTTTTGAATTAATTTCCCTTTATATGCTTCCTTAATTTTACACCCATCTTTGAAGTTCGTACACGAGTCATCTCTGATGTACAGAGTTTAGAAGTAATTAAGTGAAATAAAGTAAGTGTCCGTACGGAGAACACACATATCTACATACAGTAAGCAGAATTGCACAACCTTATCTTTACAAAATAGTAAGCTTAAAAAATAATTCGCCAAAACATTTGAAGTAGGCTAGTTCTATTTAACTGAACGCAAAAGAAAAAACAGAAAACCTTGCGTAAGAAAAATGGTCAAAAACAGAAGAAACGAATGGTTTTCTGAAATGTGGAAGTATTCTGTGATAACTTTGTATATCCTATAGCAAATAAAGCTTTAAAACCTCAGCGAATTTAGAGTAAAGTTAACTATTTAATCTGAAAGCTTAGCTAAGTTTAATACATTTCTTTTCCATTACCCTCGCTGCACTTTTACTCCAGCGTCTATCTACGTGTATTTTGTTTGGCCTACTGCGAATCGTAGTACTAAGCTCCCGGCCCCTTTTAAAGATAACTGTGTTTAATTGACAAAGGGAAAATAAAACAGAGAAGTTCTTATCGAGTTAGCCCCGCCAACATTCTGCCCTGCAAAGAAACTGCTTCTCGGACATTGTTATCATTTTACGCTCTTTAAGAAACTCCGCGCGAAAGTTTGGCAAAGAGGCAGAAAGACAAGAACCGAAAGAAAAATTACAGGCTCGCAAGCGGGAATCATTTCTTGTTGCGAGAGACTTTTTGAGGAGCAGAAGAAGAGTGGCGAAGTAAGCGTATGTCTTTCTCGATAGTTCCACGAAAACTATTGAAGAAAGTTATTTAATTAATAACAGACTCTACCACTCTCGCGAAAAGTAATAACAAAGTTTCTTTTCGTCTTTTCCTTCCATTGGCTTTCCTGAGTAAAATAATATCGCTGTAAATGTAATGGGTCCGCAAAATCTTTTTAGAAAATTACTTGACACTTTGTGCAAAATGACGAGGATTCGAATCGTAACAGAAAGTTTTCTTATCCTATAGAACTTTGTAAAGTACTCACCTCACGTGATATCCCTAACACCCCGAGGCAAAACTTTCAACAGAAGTCGATTCAAATTTTAAAAAAAACCTATAGTTTGCACACATAGCAGAAGAGTATGAGTAAAAACTTATAGCTAAATAATTTCAAGGTGATTGCACCACTTAAACGACAACACTTTTACTGCAGTAATGAACTAATTGTTTTTCAAAATAAATGCAATTTTTCAAAGATCTTCAAGTCATAAAATAAAATATGAGCTGGTGTAATTGTTTTCTTACCATTAAACTGGTTGCCATTTACGCTAAAGTTTGAACTGCCTTGCTGACTTACCTGAAAAGAAAAAAAAAATGTTATACAGTGATACAGAATAAAAATAAAAAATATATATATATATATCTATAAGTTTGTTTACTAAGAATAATTAATTTTATTTAGGATATAAGAGAACATTATCTTCAGGTGATTTTAAAATACGTTAATGAAGCAACAAAGATAAATATAAATAGTGGTATCTCAGTAATAGCTGAAATTACGCTGATGCATAATTCCTTACGATCGATTGTTTTCTTGGAGTAATTTTTTTCCTGTAATAACTGATAATTGTATTTGTTAATTTTTGCAATGAAAATAAAGTCTATGCACACTTAGGAATATAAAAGGAAAACACACACACCTTCATAATTTATATTAAAATAATTACTTCGAATATAATACGAGAGAATATTTCTGAATCTTTGGTGAAACGTTACTTAGTCAATCTTTCAAGGATACACCTGTGCACTTTCTGCTAGTAGATTTTTTTAGATAGAAATAATAATTTAAGTTTTAAATTGATTATTGGTTAGTTTATATAATTACTGAAACTTATTTGTAATATATAATTGTAATTGAGGATGTAGTGAAGAATAATTATGACGTCATGATGTGAAATGGAAATAACAAAGAATATAACCACACCCAGACTGTTCAAACAATCTGAACGACACTAATTTTAAAATAGACCCTATTTGTCCGCGTCTTCAATACTGACAACTCATTATTTCCGAACAATTCAGACTGAACTTACATATTTACAGGTCAATGGTATTAATATGCCCTAACAACCTCAGTTAAAGTTACTACTAATGAAGTCGGAAAGCTTTTAAATACGTACATTTAAATTACTGGACAACGTGCGTAATAAATATTTCAAGTTTTACGGCTTTACTTTTTTAGTTTCCTATTGAAAGTGTTTTATTAGGGCTTTTATACCATAATTAAGAAGCATTACGTGTACTAACAAACACTCTTACAATCCTAACTATTGTCACAAATATTACAGAAAACTCTCGAACTGTATTTTTGAACGAAGACATTCAAATGAGTTGCAAAATAAATATATACAGTTGACTAAACTAAATATTTTGTTTACAGTCTAAGTTTTGTGGCTCAACACATTTTTGTTTATTGAAACGTGTATTTTGTTTACTCAACGAAATATTTTGTTGGGTAAACTAAATATATTTTTGACATGAAACAAACAAATATATTTCAGGCTGGAACAAACTTTCCTCTAAGTGTAGAGACGATACGTACATCACTGAGGAAAATGTCAAAATTCTTTCAGATGTGATAATGAACTAGCATTTCTGGCGTCATACTCCCGTCACACAATGGAACCAATGTACGTACCAACATTCGTTTACTTTGCCCCCAAAAACTATTAGTAAAATTTATATACATGATAATGAAACTATTTTGTATATTTAGCAAATACCTTGATTAGGTAAAATTTAAAAAAGTATTTTTGCGATTACAAGATAAAGTAACTGCAGCACTCAGACTTAAAATCGAAGCAATAGAAATGTTTTCAACACCCCAATAATAATATATTTATTCGTGATTCTCAGTCTCGTCGTGGACACTTTTTTAGTTAGCAAAGGTAAGTGAAGCGAAGAAATCCGATGTAAAAAATATAAACTATAGATGACGTTAGTAATATACATATTGGCGAAGTCCATATTTTATTAGATTGCAACTCGAAACAGAGCTGTAAATATCAAACACAAAATATATCTTCTGCGATATTTTAAAAGCACATTTTTTTTTATGAGCTCGTGTTGGCATAAAAAACATTTTCAAAAACTTTTGCATCCTATTTTCGGGCATGAAATTTTTGCGCGTTTTGTAAGTAGTTGGCTTGTCAGTGGAATTTATTATAATATTCTTATTATTCTTCAGTGAGTCGTGAATATCAGCGATGTTAGCTGAATCATCGGACTAAAACTGAAGCACTGCGCACAACGAAAATACTTGTGGTCTTGAGCTCGTAAATTATTCACAATACAAGTATACCGGCAGTCCTTGTCTAGAGTTTGCTAACGAGTAATTGAGAAAGTTATAAAGCTGTGATCATGTGATTCCTTCTGCAACTCAATAACCTTCCTTCACATGTGCTCACTAAACTTGGACCTTCTGACTAACACCCAAACGTCGATTACGAATTATAACCCAATCGAAATGAAGTCCTTTTGAGAGTCTGCATGTAGGAGCAGTGATAATAAATTATTAGTTACTTCCTAAGACTAAATGCAAATGTAATCAAAGCACCAGCGACCTAACGTAAATAATATTTCAGAATCTATTAAATAAAATTCTATGTAACAACAAAAATATTTTAACGAATCTGAAATATGGAAACATGGACCGCCAATGGAAAAAAATGCTTTCTACGTCCTTTTCCGTGTACACAATACTTTATGTTATACCCTGGGTATTGTGTGCCATACAGTAAAGTACTGCGGCATACACCCAAAATAAAATATGATTAGAGAACCCGAGTTGATAAGCGGGGCCTGCAATGCTTATTTCTTGGTATAGTCCATTCACGGTTGCTTTCAATTTTTCCAAATACCTGCTGAATTTCTTTGTCCACAATATTCTTCCGCCTAATACGAAGAAGGTTTAGAAAATTACTTCAGAGAGCGAACGCACCACATTCGGGCGCATTCAGTGAAATAACATTTTGCGTAAGACTATTTCTTACTGGGTATAAACAACACGCTGAATTTTTCTCCGTATTTATTAACATTAGTTGTGAATGAAATATTGCAATTTACAAATATTATATAAGTAACAGTTCAATTTAACCAAAAATTATTTACTTTTATGGTAGCTTCAGTATAAAACCCCTGTGTTACATGACATATTTAGGAAACTAACACACACGTCTCGCACTGAGAGAAAATATTTGTTTGTATAGAGTCCAATATAATTAAGTCGAACTAACAAAACATTTAGCAAAAAAATTTAGCAAACAAAATTTGAAAAGTAACAAAATTACTTTTGTTCGTCTAACAAAATATATGTTTGAATAAACAAAATCTCTGTGTTGGGCCAAAATAAAAAAAAATACTGTCAACTAAATATGTTGTTGAATATCAATTATATACATTTGTGTGGCCACTCATTTGACTACCTACGTTCGAAAATACAGCTTGAGAGTTTATTTGTATTTTTGTGACGATTAGGATTGTAACCGTGTTTGTTAGTGCATCTATTGATGCTTAACAATCGTATAAACACATTAATAAAACAATTCAACAAGAAACTAACAAGTAAAGCTGTAAAACTTGTAATATTTGTTTGCACATGTTGCCCAATATTTGTAGATTATCTATTTAAAAGCTTTCCGGCGTCAGCAGTTGTCACATTAGCTGAGATTTCTAAGGCGCAGCGAGCGGCCGCAGGTAATCTAGTGTTCGAAACTAGGTCGAACTTGTAAAATTATTTTTAATCGGCCCAAACTGTTTAATATACTTGTAGCCAAACAAATCTTTAGTTGCACCAACCAAATCTTACAGTTTGGGGCAACCAATTACAACAACAAATAATTCGGTTTCAGCAACAAAAATGTTTCATTGCCCTATAAACAAACAAATTTGGTAACAAATTTGGTTGCATCGAACATATCTTGTTTGATTGAAAAAACCACGTGGGAAGATTTTTCAAAGGTTTGATTCAGAAAGTGTAAATAAATCGTGAATAGACTATACTGAGTTGCGCTTGTGACATGATCGCCAGCAGACTGCAGACACTCCACTCGCTCAGTCACTAGCCGAAGGAGAAATGACGGGGCGGGAAGGGCGAGAGGGAATGAGTAACAGTCGAAGAACTGCCATATAGGCAGGTCACGGCGGCCCTTAAGGACGGCGCTATGGAACGGGCGTGGAATATAGTAGGGTCAGGGGAGAGGGGAAGGAGGGCAGAACGATTGAAGGGAAAAGTTTGGTGAGAGAGGGCTCAGTGCCAACAGTGAATTACATCACGTGTTGCCAATAACCTCCGCGGATCGAAGCTGAGTAAATAAGAACATGGCGCGAGGCGTGTGCCACGTCCTCGCCCTCGACCTGGCGACGTGAAGACGGCCAGAGACCCGCCATGTCACGCCGAGCCGCGTCGCCATGTCGTACCCTGCTACAGCCTGGGGCCTCTTTCATAAAGCCGGAATCACACAGCCCCGACGCGCACCACACGACGGTCAACGGCCAATGAAATACTAGATAGATCGTCGTAAGCCCGACCGATCCTGTCGTCCGACCAGCACTTTTTGATTAGAAATTAGGTTTGTTCGTGTATTATGCTTTTTCTACTATCTGAGAGCAAGTGCTATTTTTCACGAGCCGAAAAGTAGCAAAAACGGCAGTTACTGTCGACAGGATGACACGATCGACTAACAGCAGTAAATTAACGTCAAAAATATTTAAACGAAATTTTATTTTAGAAACTTAGTAATCACTATTGTCTCTGTGTAATTTACGTACATTAAAAATTTTGACCATTCAAAATAACTTACTTTCAAGGACAAATGCATATTAAGTTTTTTTATTTCCCTCTGCACTTCTTACAGGTTACCCAAACATATTCTTTTCATGAATCTGCGTAAAAGCAAATTACTATTTGCAATCGTCGCTCTCAATAAACATTAATATTTATAATTTAATTTAGGCGGCCATTTTTTTCCACCTTGCTCGTTTTGATATTTCTGCTGTACCTCGGCGAGCAAGAGCAAAAATAGCTTCTTTTATAGCACAAATAGCAATTGCTACCGCCAACCGAACAGCATACAAAAAAAAAAGTGCTTCCGGTAATACGAACGCCAACTAGCAGAAATAGCAATAAACCAGCAGGATAGCAAACCACGCGAAGACAACTATGATTTCTGTTCTTCGTCGTGTCGTGCAGCACGACGCACAGAATATACAACCTGGCAAAATGCAATTGTATTGCAAGCTTTCCCTACAATGGTAAATACGCAGCTTTAAAGAGAAATAAATTGAAAATTACTGTATCTAACTCTTAAAAATAATAATTTTACCTTCGTACGCATTAGCAATACAAATTGTCACCATTATGTGTTACAAATTTCCCTCTTGTTCACCGCCTTTGAAACTAACGGAGTCTATCTGCGCCTTCTAAATAGTTAGGTTAAATGCTGAGAGCTTGGTGTTGGTCATGCTGTAAATTCAAGTAGTCACATTGAAATGTGTTGTGGTTGCGTTTATTGTCGTGTTGTGCTGACTTGGTCGAGGCTGTGTGATTCCTGCATAAAAGTTACAATTCGGCAGATGACAGGAAATCGCCCGACAAGTTTACAATCCGACAAATGTTTCAAATATTACACTACATACTCTTTTATGAAACAGTTAAATATATTCACTCGGTGACATATCTACACGTTTGTAGAATTGTCACTGTACAAATGACAGGCAAGCTTTCTTATGTAACCAGTAATTTGTAATGTCAGGGAAATCGTGTGTTCAAGATTGTGTCAATTGACATTGCTTGCCAAATAGCACATCCTTTTCCTCTCGGATCAGGTTTAATATAGTAATCTTATCCAAATAACTCGACATTCTGCTGCTAGAGTAAACGAAGTTATGTAGGTGGAATAATTATTTACCACTTAATTATTTGTGGTAGGGATCGAGTATTCAAGAATCACATATAAGGCCGTAATCGAGTATCGTAAGCACACTTGAGAGCTATTTAGCGTGTAATAAATTAAACTTATTGTTTGACATATAATTGTCGCGTTTATGAAAATGTTATTTTAAGGCTGAGAATTTACACTTTTTTGCTTGTTAAATAAGGGGAACTTGTATTATTTATGTAACATAACATTGTCATGATATATTGGCAAATTTGTCGGATTTGGCATGATTGTCACGTCTTATGAAATAGGGCCCTGTTCACAGTAAAGTGAGCACTTTTCAAATCAACCTTTGTAAAATTGCACTGTGCCCTACCTGCACGTAGATTTTAACGGGCACAAAGTATGTCATGCGCCCAGTAAAATTATCAAGGAAGGACGGAAAGTAGTTCTAGGTTCTAAAGTTGAATTGAAAGGACTAGGTACACATATGTGAGTATTAAAATTATTTATTATATTTCCTGTTTTTAAAATGCATATAGGAGTAAGTATTTGGAAATTTGTAAAATATTTAATTTCCTTATAATTTCACAGTTTCCCTTGACCGGGGCACGATTAAATGGGCCAGGCCCATGGCAATGTTAATTTTACATTTGGTGGAAGAATACACAGTGTGCCTAAAAGTAGATCATAAGCAGATCTTTCAAAAGTGCTCAGTTTACCGTGAGCAACTTATACATAGATGGACGCGAAAGTTATACGTACACTCTGGTAGGGACATGGTCTCTTCCTTCATGCAATGAAAAGTTTCGTTTATTTAAGTTACAGAAAATAACTTTAGCCTTCTCACGTTGTCCTCGCACTTTATATTCCAAACCGTAGAAAATTCACCTCATAAATATTATTTTAGGTAGCCTTCTAAATACACAATGTACAACAATTGTTTCATACATCCAATTAAATAAAGAATTATTATTAACTAGAATACTCTCTTACTTTTTTTCATAAAATATAATAATTATCTCACCTTCGATATTACTTTTAAACAAATATTAAAATTTGCATGCTGCAAGTGGCTAGTAACGAACAGTTCTTATGTAAAATAATTATTCAAATTAGGTTTTCCGTTCATTTATAAAGTTAACATATCTAAGTGGCAGGTTTAGGATTTAATTAATGCATTGTTGGAAAAATATTTCACCGTCGATTATAAAAATATTTATTTTCGTTTGTCGTTTCAGCGCACAATTTCCGTGCATTGATCTCTCTTTGGTGTTCCTTTACTGTCTTGTTTATGTTTTATTTACAAGTGCAGAAAGGATAATAGCGAGTAGACTGAAATTACAACTTAAAGGCCACGCGCGTGCGGACGGATTTTAGCAGACTGGCAGCGGCGGTAATTCAACAGCTTGGAATGAAAAACGCTTCTTGAAAGTGAACTGAACGCACGAGCGAATAGTTTTCTGTGGAGGTTTTAAAAACGCAACATGTTCTATTCTGCAGGTGGAGTGCTGGCCGCCCGCAGACTGTTCACGACAAAGTGAGCACTTTTCAAATCAACCTTACAAAAAAGTCACTACCCCTGCCTGCATATATTTAAACGGGCGCACTGAATGGCATGCGCCCAGTAAAGTTGGCAATGATGGATGGAAAGTAGTTCCATATCTTAACGTCGAATAAAAAGTGTTAGGTAACCTTTTGTGACAACTTAAATTACTTTCTGGTTTTTTAATGCATCGAAGTGTAAAAATTACCAGACACATTTCTAATAATTTCACAGCTTTACCTGACAGACGCATGCATAAAGTGATGAGGCATAAGGTAATGTTAATTTTACATAAGGTGGAATAATACCCAACGAGAATGCAAGTAAATCTTAAGCAGGGCTTTTAAAAGTTCTAATTTTACCGGGAACAGCCTATAGCATTCATTAGTTACGCGTGCACGAGTGGATGAGTAAAAGTTTGAAATGTTTGGTGTGGACACAATGACTGTTCTTTGCAGAGTAATGGCTACTGATTCTGAATTATTTGATTCAGAGATAATGATAGAGGTCGAAAGAAGACCGCTTATATACAACAAACTTAACCTGAATACAGTGATAGAACTATGAAGGAGGTGCTGCATAGCCAAGGGCGTAACAAGGATCTGAACCCGGGAGGGGCAACTCATATTAGTTTCGAAGAAGAAGGGATAAAGTGAAGCATGACCAGCATGCAATGCGCATGGCACCATAACGAGACCAGTGTTGCCAACTCAAGTTATGATTTTACATTTAAAATTAGGAAAAAGCATAAAAAATAATCGAAATCACAATTTTTTTTCTAATCTAAAAATAATCTATATAATATTATCTTGGTTAATAATAGTTAATTTCTGCAAACAAATCGTTTCCTCTTCGTTATGAGATAATCCTTTCTCTGTAGGCCTTCCAATAGGTAGAACAAGAAGAAAAATTCAATATTTTGTGCAATAAAGCTCAAACTGTACTGTTACTCATTAAATACATAGTTCATTGTTTAAAAAAATTAGGCATTTATGGGACAATTTTTTACATTAATTAAAATGTTTCTTAACTCAAAGAGAACTAAAAAAAAACGCAAAATTTTTGCATTTGATTATTTATTTCATCAAATATCCTTAATTCTATGTTTATCAATAAATCACAAGTAAAATGGAATACCAGAAAAAGAGAAAATAAGTATATAGTACTATACGTCAAGTAGGAAGGTTCCGTTGAAGTCAAGGTTATGGTTACCCATTTCTTGCGACGTCATCGCTTTACGACTCCATACCGGCGATCGGCGAAATAGTTTTGATATTTTCCCGACAGCTGGTTCTAGGCACGTTACTAGTCATTATTCGTTACACGTTCTGGCTTTCTTGAACGAAGTTTCTCCAAACGGATACTGAATTGACACGGATATTTGTGAGGCGGGGCGTAATACTAATTCGGTGTGAATATCATAAACTTTATTTTTTCTTCTAGGGGGGGCAGCTACCCACCCCAGCCCCTCGTTGGGTACACCCATGTGTATAGCAATAATAATAAGAGCGATAATTTTATTAGGTACTTGTAGGGCAACATTAGAGATCAAGGAAGTGGAGAAGGAGTCAGCCTGAGCGATTGTGTAAAACCGAAATCAAGATGGCCGGCCGGGATTCGAACCCGAGTATAACCGAATGCGAGGCCAATGGTTTACTTATTTTCCACTAAATAATATACATTGCAATGCTATTTGTCTCATATTATTCGTAAAATAAAAACCCAAACTATTTTCTTGACCATTCTGCACTGATACAAATTCGTTTATATTGTAAAATGGATGATAGAGGAACAAATTACTTTATTTAGTTTTAAATATCAAATTTATCGATTCTTTTACATAACCTTATAGTGTATTAAAAACTTTGTTTAGTACATATTAAAATTAAAAACAAAATACGTATAATATTAAATAATACCAGTTTGTTAATTAAAATTACAATGTAACCAGTCTTCAAATTTAAGATCATTAACCCTCCTTAGCTATATCCCATTGTTAAATACTACAAAATGATTTCCTTTTCAATAATTTTTCCATAGTGCCAGTTAAATGCCCAACTGTAACACTTCACGAACATAACCGTGATTTATTAAAAAACTTAATACCAACGTATTCATAGTTTTGTTGTGTTTCACTAAGCCTGGCATAATGATTACATAATAAAACTTTTATTTCTTGTGCTATAATCATAATAACTATTACGTATATTATAATCACTTAAATGTTCCTTTACATTCTTAAGAGGCTGCAAAATAGAAAGTCTACATACACCATAGTCTGTCTCATGTAACTTGGCAAAAATTTGACAATTTGATGAAAGTAGTACTTTTCGTTTATGTATCCTTTCGCCATCAGCTAGTGCGTCTAAACTGTGTGTATGGAAAACGCAAAATACTAGCTAAATTTATGTTTGTACAAAATTTAATTTTTTTTAAAACAGAAATAACACTTTACATAAGAGTACATACATTTTTTGGATATATATATATATATATATATAATATTATCCATCAGTTCATTTTACAGTTAATTGTAATATCCAACAGTAGGCATTCATTTTTTCCTCAATTAAGCGAACTAAAAAAAATCTTCTGTTTTATCCACAGAATCTCTTTAGTTTTATCCAGTGTTTAATGTGAGGCCTTATCATAATCAATATTACATCGAACGAGTTTTGACTCATTATGAAGTGCCAAACATATGTATGCACAAGTCTTCATATAGTTTGTGAAATTGCTCTTTCAATAATCTTTAGCTTGTGAAAGGACGAATCTAAATCCCCCCCTCCTTTTTTTCTTTATTATCTGACAAAAATTAATAGAGCACACACACACACACTCATTTTCTGCTTGAAATTGAATTTCGAACTGAGGTAGCTTACGGTTTTCAGCAGTTCGTGCGTTCACTCACTTTATTTCCAAGGTCACATCGCCGCCGCGGCCAGATATCTGCACTGCTACGTGCGAACCTTGCCATATAGGCAGTGACATTTATTCCATAGACACAAGGTAAGTAATGCTTACCCTATACATATTGGAAATGTTTGACCCTTTATACTTTTAGCCTTAACTTTAAAGTAAAACACATTTAAATCTAAGTTTTCAGTTTCCGATTCGAGAAACAGAGTTTTCGTAACTCCCGTACTGTACACGCATAGTGCTGCTATCTAGTTGTTATTTCCACAAATGGGAACGACTAGCGATGAATCGAACTTGCAAGCGAGTTACCCTGCCGCGTTCCTTCGGCATGGTAAGCATCGTTCTGTTTGCGTCCTCCAGTCTTCGTTTTTTCCTTGGAAAGTGGATGAAAGTGTTCGGAAAAACGGGACTTTTCCTATAATTTGTAATATTCTCTCTAAATAATATTCAGTTTAATTATTATTACATTCATTTCTTTTACGTTTTTATAACTAATGATGTTAGGTATTATAAAACGGTAAATAAATGTGGAGGGTAAGCAAAGTTGGAAATTGCGTTTGTTAGTAGAAACTGAAAATGGAACCACAGTCCGGTATTAGCAAATGTTATCTAAAACACTTAAATATATGGGGCTATTATATTGCTTACCTTGTAAAAAAATCTCACAACACGTCCCTGCTTACAGGGCTTCGCATCAAAGTCGTCAACCCGATCGAACTAGACTGCATTCATTTTCAATCGTGTCATTAGTCTCGGATTTATTGCGTGGAAATGAGGCATCCTGCCATCGTTACATCACCATTTTCATTCAGGTACGTCATGTGTCGGTTTGATTTTAATGATAAATTCACGCCGTAAGAAATATCTAGTGAGCCAAAATGTGTTCTTATCGCAAAGCAGTCCGCGTATGGCACGAGAGAGGAGATAATATAAGGCAGTCAGTCTTATGTATGCCGTTTATGGTTATTACTTAAATATGCCATGTATCACTGGAGTTTTATATTTCTATTAACTATAAAGTGCCTTATTTCTGAGTCTATTAAAAATTTACATACATTTGATCTATAAAATAAAATATATAACTTTTAAAATTAATATGAATAAAAACAGTGAGTAAACAGGATGTTGGAAATTCCCGGTGAGCAATAACTTTAATACAAAATATTATTACACAGAATGCATAGGAATGTGGAGCGCAATCCCTACTTTGTAATTTTCTAGACTTAGCTAAGCTTACTTCTACTGCAGGCTGAGAAGATCAATGTCGAAACTTTGGCAACCAAAAATGTTCGCCTCTAGGTAAGCACTAGTGTTGACAATGTACTTGATTTTCTCTATTTTCTACGTTTAAAACTGGGTAATTTTAATAACAAGTAATCAGATGTAAAATACATTCTTAAGCAAATTAAATATTTTTATTTTATTTTTCACCTGTCTTGGAATTTGAATATAAGGTTACCTTTTTGGGACACTGCGCACCTAGCGGCAGAAATGTTCCCTGTGCCAGATTCTGCCATTAAAAAATGACGCTATGTTCCTAACCTGCGTAGAATAAACTTTAACTTGGTTGAGCTTTGTTTGCTCGAGGTGTAGGAATATCGTGGAAGTCGAATTAAACAGGGCTTCAGAAAAGTTCGAAATATAGGTTTTTCGCGGTAAAATGAGCATTTTTGGAAACCCTACTTAAATGTAATTGTAAAGCACGTTATGTATTATTCCGCCTTATGTAAAACTTACATTGCCATGGGCTTCTTCACTTTATTCATGTATCGGTCAAGTGAAACTGTGAACTTTTAAGGAAGGTAAATATTATACAAATTTGCTCATTTTCACACTAAAAAAAAGCATAAATCGAAAGAAATTATTTAAGTTGTCACAGATGGTTACCTAAAACTTTTTATTTGACGTTAAGATGTGGAACTATTTTACATCCATCGTTACTAACTTTACTGGGGGCGTATGTCACTCAGTGCGCCCATTAACATATATGCGTTCTGGGCCAGTGAAATTTTACTGAGGTACATTTCAAAAGTGCTCACTTTATATTGAACAGCCTTTAATAGTGAATGAAGTACATATAAATGCTGTTCACGATAAAGTGAGCACTTTAGAAATGAACTTTAGAACAAAGTCACTGCCCTTATCTGCACTTATTTTAACGGGCGCAAAGAGTGACACGTGTCCAGTAAAGTTGGTAGCGATGAAGAGGAAAGTAGTTTCATATATTAACGTCAAATAAAATCTATTAAGTAACAAGTTATGATAACTATAAATATTTATATCTCTCTCCATTTTTTTTTGTGTAGCGAAGTGTAAAAATGAGCATATTTGCGCGATATTGACTTTTATTATAATATCACAGTTTCACTTGACCGACGAGGCCCATGGCAATGTTGATTTGACATAAGGTGGAAGAACACACAACATGTATACAGATTATAATAACGAAGCATGAGTGTTGGCAGGGCGAAGGCATGTGCGAGGTTGGCTCGAGCGAGGTGCACGCGGCCCAGCAGGCCAGCGTCACTGCTCGCGTGGTGGGCTGTGTTACACGAGCTAGCGTCGCGGGGCGGCAAGTTCCTCGCTCCCCGAGCTGACCAGAAATAGTGGTGTTTACGGCGGGCGGTCCGCAGCTCTCCAAACATCCTGCCCGGGGGCGAGCGAGCCTGTCCGCACCCGTGGTTTGTGTCAGCCGCCACACGTAACTACTACCGCACCCCTCCCCCCCCCCCCCAAAAAAGTATGGCAAGCTGACCGACAACTCCGTCTTCTTTCAATAGTGATGAACTCGAGTGGGTCAAGACTACAGCGTCCAAGAACGAACACTCTAAGAAATTATTCGGAAATTTACCATACCAGTGTATATAGGCCGTTCACGGTAAAGTGAGCACTTTTAAGGCCATTCCAAAAGGTATTAACCCTTAATAAATATATTTTATTGCAGTCTCAGACGTTAACTTCTGAGAGTAATGAATTGTATACAGTATGTTTATTAGTAATATTGCAATGATTATATTAAAAAGTAGCGGAAAGGTAGAAATCAAGTGAAAGGAAAAAATTTAGCAGGGCCTTAAAAAGTGCCCTCTTTACCGTGAACAGCCTATACCTACGCTTAAGCCACGTTTACACCAAGTGCTGCAGACTTTTGTCTGCAAATTTTGTGTCGAAGACGTTTGTCGACGACATTTGTTTACAGACAAAATACTAGTGGGTTCTTGCAACAAAGGGATAAGCATCCTTCTAACTGCAGTCGTCAAGATGTCGAGTTTGGACGATGTTGTGCTTGCAGCAGCTGCCTGTGTAATTTTGTAGAAACAACGGGCACCGCGGAGGTACTGGGTGAGAACATCGTTAAAAGCGAGAGCTCGGTACAGTGGAAGTGAGCTCTTAACTGATTTAAATAAAGATGACGTTGACCTTTTTTCAGGTGAAGTAAGATCGGATGGAAGTTTGAAAAACTTTTTGAGAATGGCCAGCTGCGGTTATGAACATTTGATTGTAATGATAGGGCGTAATATTGTGAAACAGGACACCAAATGTAGAGCAGCAATTCTGGTTAAAGAAAAACTTGCAGTTACGTTGCGCTTTTGAGCAAGCGGGGATTCATACACTAGTCTCAGTTATTTGTTCAAAATGTCTAAAAGTGCAATATCATTGTTTGACCCAGAGGTTTGTGAGGCTTCGATAGAACTGCTCAAGGACAACGTAAAAGTAAGTACCAAATGTTAGGTATCCAATAGTTACGGCAGTATGACTCACGTTCTATAAGGCCATGAGTACTGTCATGTTTACATTGTCTATAGAAAACATGCTGCCTGCACAATTAAAAATATTTCAACAAACCAACTTATAATTATGTGTGTGTAGTTATGTGTATGTGTGTATAACAAGATATTATATTTTGGAAAGCTTAATTAATTTACAAATTTGTTAAAGAACATAAAAATATATTTTACATGGACTCATGTTATTTTCTCAGTTGCCATCAACTACAGAGGAGTGGTGAAAACATATGTCATGCATATGAGTACAACCGTCAGTGGAATTTCCCCCACTGCATCGGTAGTATGGATGGAAAGCATGTTATACTGCAAGCTCCTGTCAGCACAAGCAGTGATTACTTCAACTATAAGGGTTTTTTCTTTTATCATCGTGTTACTGGCAGTTGTTGACGCGAATTACAACTTTATGTACGTTTCCGTTGGACGTTACGGACGGCTCTCGGACGGCGGAATGTTTGACCACAGTACTTTAAAACAAAAGTTAGAATACTCTAGTTTAAATGCGCCCACTAGCAGTTGCTTGCCTGGCAGAAATTTCCCTGTGCCATGTGTACTGTTAGCTGATGACGCCTTCCTCTTACGACCGAGTATCATGAAAGCGTTTCCGGGAGCGCACGACAAGGGGAGCAACGAACGCATCTATAACTACCGTCATTGTCGTGCCTGGAGGGTGGTCGAGAACGTGTTTGGTATTGTCTCAGTCGTTTTCAGAGTTCTAAGGAAACCACTACTGCTCGAGCCTGAAAATGTTGAACGACATGCTGATGACATGTGTTTATTTGCACAATTTTCTGCGCAGAAGCCAGTCGTCAAGTGCATCGTATGCTCCACCAGGGACGTATGACTCTGAAGACATAGAAACGAAAACATTGGTACCTGGACAGTGGAGGGTGGACTGAATACCCACTGGAACAATGTTGACATTAAAACGAGTTCCAAAGACACCTTCCGTTCTTGCCAAAGAAATACGCGAGAAATTCAGTGGATATTTCACGAGTACAAAAGGGTCAGTTTCCTGGCAATACGACTACTGCTAACTCAATAACGTGTAAAGTAACAGTAATGAGAAAACGTATCCTGCCGAAAGATTATAATGTATCCTGCCTTAACATACAATATCAATTAGGCGTAGGCCTAAATTGTTCAAAAATTCCTTCATTTTACGGAAAAGTGCTGGTAAAAATTTATCCAGACGTGTCCGTAAACTCTCCATAAAATTACGGACACATTGATTGACGCAAACGGACTTTCCGTAAATTTCACGGCACCTCTCCGTTAATTTCCAAGTTAGTTTTCTGTGCTTTCCGTTTAAAAAAAAAAAGAGATAATGAAAATGTCTTTCATTTTCTTTATGTGGGTGTTCTACCGTGTATAAAAATGATATTAAAAAAGTTAAAATATTTTGTACTTATGCGAGGTTTGAACCCGAGTGAAAAAATATCGGTCCACGACTCTAACCATTTTTTTTTACCTTCATTTGAAGTTGTTGTGACATTTTTGGCGTTGACGAAGCTCTAGTGTGGCCGACTTATTGACGAATTCCCAGTGCGACGATCGGGCTGGGCATTCGCCATGTCGGAGGCGCCGGGGCGCGAGCCCACGACCCTCCGATTACAGGTCGGCCACCCTACCCCCGAGCTATGAGGGCAGGGCTTTCACCCACAACTCTCTCTTAAAAATTGTGGTTTAACTTTTTTATTTTTATTTAAGAAACAAAAGGAAAAATTCAGTTTCTATTAAATTTAGTGTAGTTTTAGTGTTGCCAAATGTTACAGACGCTTGATGCTATTTTTTAATGTTTAAAAGAATAGGTCATAATCGCGTGGATAACTTTAACTGCCACAGAAACGATAATTTTCTTGTCACATTGGCGAAGAAAGCTTCGTATAGAATCGGCATTGTTCGTCCCCGTAACTCGAAGCCAAAGGGAATACGGAGACTTACCGTATTTTGTATTTACGGACTTAATTCCGTTTTTCGTCATTACGGATTGCCTTTCTGTATATACACTGTACTTTTCCGTCTAACATTCCGTAAATATACGGAAATGTTTAACAGTGTACATTGGCTACTATGTATTCATTTATGGTAACAGGAATGAGTTTGTTCCATGTAAAATTTTTCTTGTATATTAAACACCCTGTCGCAATGTATGCATCACATGGGCCACTTTTGTACTACGAAGACTTTAAATCGTTAACATCCCGCTTTGTATTGAAGACATGAACAGTTTATAGAACTTAATGAGTAGAAAAGTTTCAGTTATACAACATTTTTTAATCCGTACAATAATTACGGAGTTATTTTTATTTTGCAGTTCAACCTCTCTCTATCAACCCCCACTTCTACTTTTGAAAATCGCCCCAAACACTATAGGGCCCTTTCTGATGTCGATATAGAACTAAATATCAAATTTAGTTACATTCAGTGACAAATTGCGGCCTGAAGGCGAGCAGATTATATTTTCATATACATAAACACTTATTGTTTCGGATTCAAGAACATCCAAATTAATAGAATTGACTCCTCCTTTCCCAATGATCCACCTTCTAAAATGTGAGCGGGCGCAATAGCTACGTTTGGATAAATACGCTACAAAGTATGACCTCAGCGCATAGTTTACAGAATAGTTGTGTTTTGATTACCTTCAATGCTCCTGAATCACGAGAATATCGAGTACTTGTCTTGTCCGTCATAAATTTAAGATATTCAAATGCAAACCATTTAGATTTTGAATCTGCTCCTGAGCCACTTCTTACCTTCTTACTTTCTCTGTAGAATTGGGATGTTAGGTTCCTGAACTTGGTTTGTACTTCCGCCTTGTTGATTTGCATCTCCTCACCAATTTCACTCCAGGCATTGTTCTTCTTGTGTTTATCTTTGAACTCGCGTCAAGTTTGGTCCCAGAGGACAAGCCTCTCTCTAAATAGTTCTATCAACGTTATCACCTGCTCTCTCGTCCACTCCATTTTATTCGAGTAAAAAGCACAGATCACTCACTGACTTAAACAAAGCACAGATCACTCACTGACAGTTTAGCGGGGAATGCAGACAAGGCAAGCGGGGGGTGATGAGAGAGGCCTGCGCAGAGAGTGAACGCTGTTCAGCGCGACAGACCACGCCGCGCTGACGTGAAGAGAGCGTAGCGGGGGGATGTCTGAAACACCGAAAACGCTCTGCAACTTTTGTCGACCACAAATGTCGAAGTCCTTTGATCTTTACCGACTCCAAGTGGAAAACATAACCTCTGTTGCAGACACGCCAACCCTGTTGACGACAGGAGATGTTGCAGACGACAAACTTAGTGCTGTTTTTCGAAATGTCGTCAATTTTTGTCGTCGTCAACATGTGTCTGCATCAGTGTAAACGCGGTTTTAGTGAGAAAGTGAAGTACGTTAGACAGTGAAATGCATTGGTAGGGGAAACGGAAACTGAAGGAGATGAACACGGACAAATATGGCGTCGTAGCGAGACGAAAGTGAAATTTACGGGATGTCCGTTATTGAAAAGCAACTTGTCCGTAATTTTAAGGATCGTTCTGGACAATTTTTTTGCCATCACTTTCCCGTAAGACGGCACAAAATATTTTCAACATTATATCTACCCTGACAGACTCAGTATAACATTAATGTAGACTTGAGGGGCTATAGCGCTGCACGCTCTATTTGAAAAACCTACGTCGACTTTTCACTTTGCGAGTTTGTCTCTGTTAGCTTTGTTCCGGTAGTCGCTTCAACATCAGGTTCACAAACGGAACTTATGTGAATCTTACATCCTACACATTTAGTTTTACTGTATACCCATTGTCGCAGGTACTATTATAAGACGCGTGTAGGCTGTTCAGGGTAAAGTGAGTACTTTTAAGGCCCTGGTTACTTTTTTATTTCAGCCAGTTTGTATCCTTTAACTACCTTTTTAAATAGATTTTGCAATGTAAGTAATAAACACAGTGTGTAGATTCCACTGCGCTCGGAAGTTAATATCTAGGGCTAAAATTAAATATATTTATTTACTGTTATTCCAAATGAGAAGGGTTTTCAAAAGTGCTCCCTTTACAGTGAATAGCCTATAATAAGGAAAGTACTTGCATGCTATGAGTTCACCGCTTTTCAATATAATCCGTTAAGAAAGATAGCATAGCGAAATTTTTTTTAAATAATTGAAAACGTGTGGTTTATATGAGGCTCTTAACAAAAGCGTTTTTAATGCACAATAATTTGCCAAGCACGACCAAATTTTGCCATGAAAGCTTCAAAACGCGCATTCTTAAATTAGTCATCAAAATGCTTAATCCACTTACCAATCCCATTTATTCTATTAAATTGGTATTTATTTACACCAATAAAAATTATCTCACAAAAAACAGAAATTCGTTAAATTCAATTAGCAAAACCGTATTTCCTACTAATTAATTTTCCTGGATGCGTTGAGCTCTTCAAATACCTCTCAAAGTAAGGACTGAAAATCAAAATATATGTTCTTCTAGCCGCTAGTATATACTAAAGTCGCAAATATAAACTGGCGTAAAAAGCTTTATATTTATCAATAATGAAATTTAAGTGGCAAATTCCTTTTCCACATCTGATATTAGCGATTGTTCAAAGAAGAAAACAATTCCTTCAACATTAAGCATTATGTTGTTGAAATAACAACTTATTTTGGTTTCATGGCTTAAAAATTTTAACGTGATAAATTTTGTGATTCTTCGACACAGAGTGTTGGTTCTGAAATATTTAAGAACATATTTTTCAAAAATTTTTAGAAGAAATTTTTACCACAGTGGATACGTAGATCGAATATCTATTGTTTCAATTTAAAAAATATAGCAAAATTTTCTCATACAACGAAGTTGACGTATACATGAAACTAAATATGAAACTTGCTATATCTAACTCGAAGAAAATGCTGAGTGCTCCACACCTTACGAATAAAGGTGACTTACAAGCAAACCTTATACGGCATGTCTAAACTGCCCCTTATTAATACACATTATCATTCCGTGTGTGTGAATATTGCTTACGTATCTGTAAATTCTGTCCTTTTTTCTCGGCCAATTGAATTGTATTTGTTGTATAAATTGAAGGCATCCTTATTTACTTGTGGCGTCAATGAAGAGGATATTGAATAATTTAATTTATTCTCTCGAAATATTGTAAATGCTTAAAAAATATATGAGCTCAAAGACACGACGGTCATACTTTATAAGTCTTTGACAATTCACGTTTGACCATTGGCTGCTGCCTTGAAGGCGATCTAGAACTGTTCTTCTCTGGCTTATACGTGGTACTCTGTCCTTGTAATCTTGCGCATTATGAGTCAGCAGGTAGTGTTCCAGGACGTGTCGTATAGGATTCCGTCAACTACAGAAGTAATAGAAACTGACAAGTGCTTGAGATCTTGGAGCTGCAAACATTTTGGAACTTACAAATGTGTGTTGTGGTGAATAATATTTGAATAACATGTATTCCATTATACTACAAATCAAATTAGTTGTTTGATTTAAATCAAACGAATTTATCATTCATACATACTCAAATAATCCGAATATTGCAAAACTTATTTTACACTAAACAAACTAATTTGAGCGAAAGGCGATAAATACGCAAAAGAGCAATTAATGTAAACATTTTTTATCTAGGTGAAAATATTATTTTTCTGCGACAAAAAACGAGCTGTGAATTTAGTCTCGACTTTTATTTGCTATACATATATTTAGTACATAGTCAAAATCGACGTCTCCAACAATAACAGTAATAGGCATGTAAGAAATAGTCATTAATGCAAGTGGAACAACCGTATTTCAAAATAACATGAACATGTGTACCCACGAAAGCTTTTAAAAAAAAAAAAAAAAAAAAAAAAAGATATACTGTATTACTGTTAGTTCTATCGAGAGATGAATATTTTAAAATTAGTGCTATTACAATATTGCGTATAAACGGTTTACCATAGCGTTGTATTAATTATTAAGTGCAATTCATCATGGTGGAATCTAAACTGCATATAAGCACTCAGAACATCGAGTTATTGTGCAATAATTTAGCTAAGTATGGACATATTGGAGCTATTGCAAATATAAGGAATTTTTGGTGTACAAGTTTAATTTGTAGATACACTCTAGGCTCGACTCAGTGACATCAGTCAGTGAAACTGAAAGTCACGGGTGATAAGCTAATACACCGACTGGTGAATCAATCAAACGAACTGGGAATCAGTGACCTATATAATGGAATTATCTGTGATAAGCACATATAAATAAGTGAAGTTCAGCTATCTGTCACCGATTACCTGTTATCACCGCTCCCAACAACACCTGCAGAATCATAACTGGCTGTTTAAAATCCACTACAGTCGAATGGTTTTACCATCTCGCAGGAATAGCACCACCTTCAGTTCGAAGAGAAATAGCAGCAAACAAGGAAAGGAGAAAAGTGGACCATGAAATAAATCATCCATTACAAGGGCATGAACTGCACATGCACAGACTGAAGTACAGGAAGAGTTTCCTAAGAACATCCAAGGATATTACAACCACAACTGAAAAAATCAGATTACAATTGTGGAAAGCTAAGGCCCCTTTTCCTCTTGATGGAAAAGTGTGTCTGAAACTTTACCACCTGGCTAGGACAAGGTATTGCTCACATGGAAGTCTCTGAATAGGCTGAGATCAGGAGTGTGCAGATCCAAGGTTAATCTGACAAGATGGAGCTACGCTAAGGACGACAACATCAAGTGTGACTGTGTAAAAGATCAGACTGTTCAACACATGCTCCAGTGTTGACTGTGTCAAGTCTCTTGCACGGAAGATGACATATCAGGCCTCGGAAAATGCATTGGAAGTGGCCAAGTTTTGGTTCAATATTATTTGATTTTTATTGCTGTTTAAATATGCATGTTTCTGACACGAGAATACTATTAATAACCGCTTTTTACTGGTCTGGCCCCATTCCCCCAATTTCAAGGTACTTGTCACCTGAAAAGTTCGTTATTATGTAAGTACTTCACTACGAAACTCCTTCCAATTTGTAGACATTGCTCTTCTCTCATAAAAGTTATTATTTTGCATAATGTTTGCATTGTGGCGGCGTGTCAGTCACAATTTTTGTGTTTTAGGGACACACAAATTAAATAAACAAAATAATTTACAGAGAGTTTAACAAGGGCGACTAAAAGCTCTAGAATTGGTTCATTTTAAGGTGTACTTAACAAAACGTTTGTGACGAAAGGTCATACATTGCTACAAATAAAAAACATTAAAAAATATCCTTATTTTAAGCAATTTTTAAAAACTGCGAGAAACATTTCGTCGCATAATTTTAAAGGTTCGTTGAATTAACCTGCTACATCTTATTTAATGCGAATTGTCACATTTCAGTAAGTGAATTGGTTTTTATTATTTGTAGGTCCTAAAACAGTAAAGTTGAGATTTTGACAGGTCATTAAATGGTAATAAATATTTTTAATGCTAGGAAGTTGTGTTCGCAAGTAAATGCTGTTCACGATAAAGTGAACACTTTTGAAATCAACCTTAGAAAAAAGTCACTGCCCTTGTCTGCATATATTTAACGGGCGCACGAGTGGTATGCGCCCAGTTAAGTTGGTAACGATGGAGGAAAATTAGTTCCATACCTTAACGTCGAATAAAAAGTGCTAGGTAACCATTTGTGACAACTTAAATTATTTTCTGGTTTTTTAATGCATCGAAGTGTAAAAATGTTAAGATTTGTAACATATTTACTTTTCTAATAATTTCACAGCTTCACCTGACAGACGCATGCATAAAGTAATAAGGCCCATGGCAATGATAATTTGACATAAGGTGGAAGAATACACAACGAGTATGCAAGTAGACCTTAAGCAGGGCTTTCAGAAGTGCTCAGTTCATAGTGAACAGCCTATATCTAGTGTATACAAGTTGAATATTATCCCGTAAGAAAATAAAAGAATTCATTTTCCGGTGACTAGCATTCTCAAGGTTTGGAGTGCACTCCTACAACTACAACATTTTCAAATACGGTATCATTTTGAATGAGGCGTCTGTGGCTTCATGCACAAACGACTTTTCAGCGGAAAATAATTGTTAGTCGCCGGACAATCTAGTGATATGGTAAAAAAGCGAGGCCTTCCCATGAAGAAGGTATGAACAATTTCCGTTTCGGTAATACATGACGGAGTATCGAAACTATATATCACTATTCATCATTCTGGTAAAGGCTCATACAAATACTCGGCGAAATGAGAATGCTCCCCGGAAATACTTGATGCATGAATTAAGCGATCCATCAACACGCTTTCCTATATTTTTTTCCGAAGGAGGGTTGAACGTAATTTAAAACGTCCGACTCACATTGACAAATTTTCCATTAACGTGTACCATCTATCACGTCTAGGCATCTTTCACGTCAGTCATGCGAGAGAAAGTGTTTCATTTTAACTGGGAAATAGTGAGATTTGAAAGTAATATACAGCTGAAATTGTCACGTAAGCTTACGAGCAATGTTTATATGGTACCACATTATCGACGTACTTGCATTTCTGCGAGAAACTGATATTTGACTAAAGCTTCACTTTATCTCCTCGAGTGTATAGTAATGAAGCATAGATTTTAATAATAATGATACCTTTGTTTGCAAATTGTATACGTAGCCCCGCAGTTTAAATAATGTTTTCGTTTAAGCTTAAGTTTAAGAAATATCACTTCGAAATTTTCTTTAAAAAAATTTATTAGTCGTCAACAGAGGGATGTGGCACATGAGAACTCAGATCATTCACGCGCTCTAAAGTCGATAGTAAAATATACTGAACACTCGTGTTCGTGATCACTGTTGCGGACACAATTTAAAACAGTATATACTCTAGAGTGAGTGTTCTAGATTCGCAAAACTCACTCTCCGTTTTCCATCAGTGGACTGACTTCGGTCACTAGCGCTATCAGAAACAGAACACTGTTTATGTAACTAACTGCTGTGAGATGTTTGTAGGGTCTACATTCTCTCTGACATTGTGTTAATGGAAATAGAATATATTGAAGTTTTAGCCAATTCATTTTATTCATGTAAAAGTGCAGGTCTGTTGAAAATTGCAATGTCAACAAACACGTGACATTGACAGGTGGTTTGGGCAAGGGTGAGTGATGCATGTGCAGATGTCGACAATCTTCGACCTCATAGCAACCGCAGGTATGACACATTAAACCTGCGCTCGCGAGTAGGGCCAAGATAATATGTTAAGGCTGATTTAGAGTGAAAAACAAGTGATCTGAGTTCTTTTGCGACGATAAATAGTGTAAGAGTTGAAGTGCCGCCAGTAAATGATACTTTGAAAAATTCAACATATGAGATACTAAAATTGCGCTATAGAAACGCTATGTGTTATCAAAGAATTCATAGGCATTACATATACACATTTTTTTTTTGCTTTTGTTTAGAATCCTTTTTTGAGAATTTTCATTTATAAGCTGTTGGTAAATGGTTTGCTTCAGGAATCTAGCCAAAATTAGTTCTGAAATTCATGTTTATAGACATTTAAGGAGAATTTTAATTGTACAGTTTTGTCCCCTTAATACGAAATTATTAAGCTTGTGTATTTTCTTGTGCAGTTAAAAGTATATTCGAAGCACAACTACTGTTATGTGATATAAATTATACTATAATGCGTTCTACATCGTCAATTTTTAATACAGTGCATTTTGAGTTTGTCTCTGAAAGATGTTCCGATCTTCTCTACCCCCTACCCTCATCCTTCTCAGCGAGTGCACAGGGTCACGGTGGTCTACTGTTCAGGCTTTTCACCTTCTACCTCGTCGGAACGGATTCGACTCCAGAAGCGTGATTACAGATGGCAGTTTTCTGCCTTCGTCGTATGAAACCTAGGTTGCGTTCACACCTTCGCGGTAAGACACCGTGACAAAAAGTGGCGGTACGGATCAGAAGTTAGCTGTTAACCACAATAGCACTCTAAATATCGCATGTATTCCCAAGGTTAACTGGCCGCTGTGCAATTACCAACAATGCACTTCAATCAAAACGTACCTTCAGAAGTTTCTGATAGTGTATTTTCTCTAGTTCGCCGGCAAGTAAAACAAGAAGTTATCAATGCAGCTAATGAGCCTACTTTCTTTTACATGGGTGCAAATAATATCGATAACGTTATGGGAAGGTTATATTGTATGTGGTTCTTGGCGTCTTGTGGATAGCGATATCATGAGAGATGCAAATAGAAACACGCGCAATACTAGTGAGAAAATTACTTGGGACTCGAAAACGGAGATCCCCGTACCGTAATATAGCATACAATCAACTACATCATCGATGTAGGACTCGGAACCTCAACTTCGACAGTAATCAGTCTACAGTTTCGGTAGTCTAGGATTATCAACTTCAAGTATCTACAGGAACATCATTTTGAGTACAAGTGTATGAGGCACTTAAATCATGTAAGTTTTCATGGCCTACCGTAACACTACTTGTGTGCAGAATTTGTTGGGAACAGCTTGACCAGTTCCTGAGATACGGCACGAAAGCTTGACTGTAGTATCTCATTCGGTGCTATCGTACAAAAGATCCTAAAACACGCTTCGTATAGATACTGAAGAATATCTAATAGATATGATAAACTTTTCTAAGTTATTTATATTGCAGCCATATTGCAAATAGAGCCAGACGCATTTGAAACATGGCTTACCGAAGCTCTACTAGTGTAAAAAATACGTTGGTAATCGGTTAATTGGCCCCGGACATATTACAAAAAAAGCTCCGTTTACTCACATGGTGGTATCTTCATTACTGGAGAACAAAACTGATACGTATTTGCACATTCTATGATTTTCATAGATACTGCTACTTAATAAATTGATTGAAATTATTTGGGACATGTGGCATACTGACATAAAATATTTACATTGCTGTGATTTTGAAAATATGTGGCAACTTCCTTAAGTCATTTCAATTGAGATGGACTACAAAAGTATAACTTGTCGCCTGAATTTTATGGGTATCGGTTAATAGTTTCACAAGATAGGACACGGAAACTTAATTGTTCGTGTGGTACTATCTTCTAAAATGGCGGACATTTGAATTTATGTATTCACTCATTTAATGCTTGCATAGATACATCTAGCGTACAAAGATGAGTTGAAATTGGTTACATTGTTTCGTAGATATAGAATGCTATGCGCTAAAATGCTTAAATGGGTGCTATTTTGAAAATAGGCGCCTGACCCTCTTTAAACACATCCCATAAATTTATATGGCCTCTCACGGTATTACTTGTTTGCCAAATTTGGAGGGAATTGATCGATTGTGTCTAGAGATATGAAAAAACTTTACTTATTCGTATGACACTATCTTGCAAAATGGAGGACAAAATAGGTTATGGGTAGACAAATGAGATACTTGTATTACATACCGCCAGCATACAAAGATACGGCTACCGCCTACCTGGAGACTTTTCCGTGTTTGAGACGGAGAAGCTCGGGAGCGATAAGATTGACACTGCCACGCACATCAAGTGCCCCATCGCCACTAAGCGCAAGGCTCTCGATTGGCGTACAGTTTTCTCGTTGCACTGCATGTACCTATAGTACTTCCAGCGATGATCCTATTATGTTATGGCTTGTGTCGCGTGTTTTTGACTATATGGTTGTTCAACAATGCAATCATGTGTTATTTTCGTCGTTTTTGTTCGCCATTTGAGTTGTTGACATAACATTTTTTGTCCTGCGGGCCGGATTCGTGCCAGCATTTGTGTCAGTAGTTGATCTTTTACTCTTTGCGTGCTCTCAGAAATGGTGTCGGTCACAAGTGCACAGACTCGTGAACTGTGTGTGTAACGTGTTGTAAATACGAATTTGTGTGTTCAAGATTCAAGCCCCAAGGTACATCTTCGATTCAGCGGACTGTGAAACAACGAATTATTATTCGTCATCGTTCCCCAATGTTAAGCTGTTTGGTGCACATGACCTTGCGGTTCTTTGTGTATAATCCTGTGCAGTGTTTTGTATCATTACTGGAGTTACACGTAGCTTACGTTTTAGTGACATGCTTTCATTTTGTTTGGAATTGCCTTGTTTGTTGTGCTGTGTACACGTTAGTATTTTTTTTCCCATGTTTGTCGTATTTTTCTCGTGAATCACCGAGTGCCTTTGTGTTAGTGAGATGGGACGGTAGTGTTTTTCTGTACTCGCTAGCAGTTGTTTCCCCCTTCCTCTTGTCGTTTGCTTTGTTTTTCGTTCTATTCAGTTATTATTTTCTCCACATTGCAGATTTGCTATCGGCGATTTTGTGTCTTCGCCTGGCTGAGGGTTGTCTTAAGGTAGCCTACGATCTACCGCAAGTAGTCACTAACAACCCGTCGAAAAGCATGACCTACTGCAGATGAGTCTGCAACGGAGTCGGTAGACGTCTACCTGAACGAGCATGCTGGTCGCTTGGCAAATATGGAGGATAAACATTTCTTAGTAATTGCTACTGTAGATGCCATAACTGATGTATATAAGGGAACTGTTTAGGCTCGTGGTCCCCTTATAATGATGAGTTCACGGGTAGCCTTACCTTAAATAACTGTTCCTACTTTTGAAGGTGACTCCAAGCAATAGCCAATTTCTCCGACCTGTATGCAGTAGAAAAATCGCCTTACTTGAAGACTGCACTGCACTGCGAATCCCATGATATGATCCAGTCGCTGCCCATGTCAGATGCCAATGTCGAGGTTGCAAGGAAATAACTGGTTGGTCGTTACGAAAACAAATGGCTTCTTGTCAGTGAGCATGTTGAGGGCTTGTTGCAGGCGCCTTCAGCCTCATTTGACACGCCCACCTCATCGTGTAATCTATTGTGTTCTGTCAATAATAACTTGTCTGCACTTAAGACCCTTTATGCGCCAGTTGACCAGTGGGATATAATATGTTTACCTATTGTGTACAAACGATTAGACACTGATCTTCAAACACAGTGGGAGATGACACCGGATACTGGATTGCCAACTTTGAAGGACTTGTTAGCATTCCTTGAAAGCTACTGTCGATCCCAAGTGGTTGTTAGTTTGAGTATTGCCAAAAAGCTTAATACAGTAACTGTCATGTCTAAACACACACAGGCCATGTTAAGTTGTAGAAAGTCCTATACCCAAACATCTTCAAAATGCCTGGCTAGATCTGTACTTGGTGAATTCATGTCTATGAACCAAGAGCCAGAGATTATACAAATGTCCAGAGTTTAGTAGACATAATCCTAAGGAGCGATTTTCTGTCGTTAAACAACATAAATTTTGTTTGAATTGCCTTCTTCCCTAGCACAGTTTGCATTAATTGTTCATTATCGTTATCTTACCATAGGTGTGGGGTGCGCCACCATACATTGTTACATTATGAACCAAAGGTTGCAGAGAAAGAATCACCAGAGTAATCACAGGCTGTATCTGCTTAGAGTTATGAATCCCAGTCTCTTGCACTACTGTCTGCTGTTATGCCTGGCGTGAGTACTTAGGCACTGACTGTACTGTTGTCCACAGCCCTTGTCCATGTTCTTGATGACCTCTGGAACACCACAGGTATCTCGAGTTCTATAGGGTTGCTTTATCTCGGCAGTGGACCCACCTTTCAATTTATGGGTTGTAGAACACTCGAACCAGTGTTGCCAAATCATTCACACATATTAGGACCACCCCTCGCGATGCTTCACTTGCAGTTTGCCGTGGTTGTGTTTGTGCCTCCTTGCAGAACCAATAGTTGGCCTAGTGTTAAATTGTCCTACGAAGTGCGCAATTATGTTGCTCACCTGTAATTGACAGATCCAGCCTTTACACTCCTGGGCCTGTAGACCTACTCATCGGTGCTGACTTGTTCCCTCGGCTCTTAACTGGAGGTAAGATTTATGGCTGTCTTATGGCACTTGACTCAGATTTAGAGAGGATTGTCTTAGGTACGGTAGCACCACAACATACTTTATCTTCTGTGACATCATTTTCCATATCATTGTTGACCCTGTCTCCAGTGGAGGACATTATGAGGCCCTTTTGGAAAGTTAAGGAATTCCCTCCAACAAAATATAGATTTGCTGCTGAGGTGAAATGTTAGGACTTGTTTGTGGAACCTCATAGCCGAGATGAGGCTGGCAGATATGCGGTATCATTGCCATTTTGTTCCCCAGAGCCTGAGCAAAAATCATCAAGACCATTAGTACTGACCCAGAAGCTTAATTTTAAAAAGTACCTTAAGGGGGGCCACCAATGAAACATTTGTATGGTGAGTTTATGAGGATTTAGGGAAGGTTCCAGAATCCCAATTGTCTTTCTCACCAGCCAATTATGTTCCACACTACTGTGAGATTAAACCAGAAAGCTCAACCACTAACATACATGTTGTGTTCAATGCCTCGGCTAAGAGTTACTTGTTTGTCTCTGAATTACATTTTGGTAAAGGGACCCAGTTTGAAACAGGAATATATTGAGGTACTTCTGAATGTTAGACCTCATGAAGTGATCTTTATGGCTGATATGAAACAAATTTATTGCCAGATTGTTGTATGTCCTGGCCATCAGAATTTTCATCACATTGTGTGGCGTTTTTATGAGAGTACTCCAGTGGAAGGCTACCATCTGAAGACAGGGATGTATGGGGTTTCTCCACCGCCGTAGTTAGATATTTGAACCTTGCAGCAAATAGCTGAGTATTAAACAGGCAGATTTCCTGCAACTGCTGGTGTTTTTAAGACTGATGTTTATGTGGATTATGTGGTCAAAGGGTCTTCTTCTGTCTAGTCAGCCCTAGGTCTGCAAGAGGACTTGATGGTGCTACTTGCTGCAGGGGGATTAAAACTGGAAAAGTTTTTGAGCATTCAATGAAATTTTTGCGAAATTTTTGGATCTGCAATGGGACCCCAGTGCTGACATATTTTCCTACAAGATCCAAACAAATTCCGCAAGGGGCACAAAAAGTCATATCTTGTCAGCTGCAGCAAATATTTTCAATCCTTTGGGTAGCCACCTCCTCATTCTGTTTTCGAAACATCTGATTCAAATTCTTCGGTTAAAAAATCTTGACTGGGATGGCGAACCACCACCAGATATTTTAGAAAAGTGAACTCATTTAAACAGTGAACTGCTTCTTCTCTCATTCATTATTGTTCCCAGCAAGATCACTGGCCCAACTTACACAGCTAACTGCATGGCTTCTGTTACAGTTTGGAGAATGTATATGTTGCAGTAATCTATTTGTGTATTACCAACAGTGATGAAAGAGTTATCACTTATCTGTAGAACGGTAAATCAAAGGTTGTGCCAGTGAGTTTCAGTATTTGCCTCTTCTGGAGCTTTGTGGTGCACTATTGTTAGCTCGAGTGATCCATCGTGTGTTGTAAATGTATGCCACTGCCTTTTCCTTCTCATCCATCCATGCTTGGACAGATTCACGGGTTGTTTTGCCATGGATTGACTCCTAGTCTTATTAGATGAAGACATTTGTTTCAAATAGGGTGAGTGAAATACAGGAACTCACCAGATCATCATGGTAAAGAATTTACCTTCTGAGTGAAACCCAGCTGACTGCGCATCAAAAGGGTTATACATTGGCACATTCTGTGTTTGTCATAGATACTGGTACATATTAAAGTCGGTCGAAATTGTTTGGGACATATTGCTATTAACCTAAAATATTTACATGACTGTTATTTAGAAAATATCTGACTACCTTCTTGTGCTATGTAAGTTTAAATGGACTAATAAGCTATAACATTTTGAATGAATTTGGTGAGAATATGTTACTTGTTTCGTGAGATAGGGCACAAAATCCTAATTTTTTGTGGTGCTATCTTCCAAAAGGGTTGAACAATGAGTTTATATAAAATATTAGCTAATTTGATGCTGGTATAGATACAGCACCATAATAAGTTAAGTTTAAATTGATTACATTGTTACCTAAATATAGCATACAATGCTAAATTATTCATATTGCTGCCATTTTGAAAATAGTGTCTGGCCTACTTAAAACAGCATACCAGTTTACAAGGCCTACCACAGTACTAATTGTTTGCCAAATTAGGCTGTAATCGGTTGATTGTTACCCAAGTTATTAAACAACTTTATTTAATCATGTGGCACTATCTTACGAAGTGGCGGACAAATGTAGCCCTGTGTAAACACATTGATTGTTGTGACATATATTGCCAGCATACAAAATTAACTTGAAATTGGTTTAATTACGTCGTAGATATAATACTATAAGTTAATATATTTATATGGTTGTCATGTCGATCGTAATTGCCAGGTCCATTTAAAACATATCCGTTTACATTACCTACTGTAGCAATACTTGACGTCAAATTTGGTAGGGATCGGTTGATTGTTTCCTGAGACAAGACAATATTTTATGCATAAATTTGGCATTATCTTGCAAGATGGCGAACAAGATAGACTCTGCATATACACATTAAATTGTTTTAAAAGATACTGTCAGTATACAAAGTAAAGTTGAAATAGGTTCCTTGGTTTCGTAGATATTCTATATTGCTGCCATTTTTTAAATAAATGTCTGGCCCACTTAAAATATGCCAGTTTGTATGTTCTACTGTAGAACTACTTGTTTGCCATAATTGGAAGGAATCGGTTAATTGTTTCCTGAGACATGACAAAACTTTATAAATTCGTGTGGTGCTATCTTAAAAAATTGTGGACATAAGCGGCTCTGTGTAGACGCATTTGAATATTGTAATAGGTACTGTAAGCAGACAAAGTTAAGTCGATATATAGCAAAGTAGCTAGAATCCTTATAACGCCACCCATTTGATAATAACAGCCTGAGTTACTAAAACCTTTCAGTTTACATAACATACTGTAGTGTTACCTTAGTTTCAAATTTGGTAGTTATCGGTTGACTGTTTCCCAAGCTGTGACAATGAAACTGTATTATTTATTTCGCGCTATCTTACAAAATGTTCTACAAATGAGGCCACGTATTGGCAAATTTGATGCTCGAAAAAGATACTTTCAACATTTAAAGTTTCTGTTGAAATTTGTCAAATGGTATGGTAGATATTGCTAGTGAACTTAAATTGTTTATACTACCGCCATTTTAAAAATAAGTGTATATTACATTTAGATTGCATACATGAACAACAATATTACTTATATGCCAAATTAGGGAGAAATCGGTTTTGTAGTATCCGAAATATAATGTAAAAGAATTACTTTTCCATTTCCACTATTTTTTAAAATGGTAGCGAAATAACATTGGTGGTTTCTGAATTCTTTGCTTCCATCGTGCCCTGTCAACGAACCAAATTATGTTTTAAATTGGTTAAATGTTTCCCGAGATGTAAATTAAAAGCTTTATATTTCAGTTTGCCCTATCTTCCCAAATGGCAAACCAAAAACATCATCGCTTTCTTATTAATTTAATAATTATACTACGCGCTATAAACGTACCAAATTTTGTTTAAATCGGCTCAATATTTCTCTTTATATGACACATTGCCCTAAATATTTTAAGCGCCACCATTTTGAAAACTAGTAACCGACGTGATCGAAAACTGTAAAAGTCCGATATCCCTACTAAATACTATATGTGGATCTAGATTGGTGAAATTATGTTGTCAGGTTTAATAGTTACGTTGGGGGAGGGGTGAAAATTCCTGACAGACATTCGGATGGTTGCATAAGCCTATCTTCCGTTTGGAAAGTAGGTAACAAGAAGTATCAAAAATAAATAAATAATTAATATCTTATAAATATATTGGATTATACACTAAATAAAATTTTTTTTTTTGAAACCAATAAGCTTTCTTTAAAACAGATCTCTGTAGTTAGTATCTTAAATATTCACTTATATTTAATTCAGTTCAATTTTAGTGTTATTGTTCCTTTTTACCCTGCTTTATTACTTCATCGTAACGCCTCGAAATGAAAATGGATTTCGTGTGCGGTGTAACTACGAAACGAGCTGGAAAGAGGATCAGAGAGCCAAAAAGGATACCACGGGAGCAGTTCCGCGCAAAAGAAACGAAAAAGTATATTTAAAAAAAATCAGAAGGTAAAACACGAGAGCAGGAAAAAGCAATGAGAATAAGTTGCTGACTCACGAGTCGTTTGGAAACGACTTCGAAACCTTTTCACTTAAAGGGAAGTGGAGGGGAAACATTTTAAATACGGAAATAGGATTCGAGAAATTATGTTATTTAGTGTAAATGCCGTTTGGAAAGTAGTGCTATTGGTTTTCTTCGTACCTGCTGAAGTCCTAAGGGATGAGAATGGGCCGGGGGGGGGGGGGGGAGTTCACAGGAATACGTGGTTCGCTGATGGATTCTTCATCTTCGACCTTGCGAACGCGCCCAGCGATAACGTCTCGACTCGCCTGAATCGACTGACGGGTATCGAGCAACGCCGCACATCGCCGTAAACACGTCCGGAAACAGAAAATCTGAATTGTTATTCAAGAGCCATGCTTGTCCGGCCCGCAGAGGAAACGGATAACTCGATCCCCTATCCGGGGCCACGGACGTGAAGTGGATCGGCCGCGAGCACTAGGGAAATAAGTTCAATTTTATTAGCGGCGTCTATCGGGAATACACGGGAATACCTGATGGAGGGACGCCTTTCTCGCCGCCCACTCTCCGGCGCCGCGCTGCGCAGACGCAATGCATTCCCACCACCCCCCCCCCCTTGAGTTTCCACTTTCCTGAAGGCTCACCCTATCTCCCGCTTCCAGGCTGCAATCCAAAACTCTTTCTGTTCCTAGCTTGGCAGCTTGCAGCTTACTGGTATAGGCTGTTCACTTCAAAATGAACACTTTGGAAAGCCCTGCTTAATATCCACTAGTAAGCACTAGTACGTTCTTCCGCATCATATAAAATTAACAATCCCATGTGCCTCGCCACTTTATTCATGTGTTGCCAAGGGGAAACTGTAGAATTATTAGAAAATGTAATGTTTTACAAATCTGTTGATATATACACTTCGATGCGCACAAAGAAAAACATGAAAATAAAGAAATAATTTAAGTCATTAAGTTATCACAAATGGTTACCTCAACACTTTTTATTCGAAATTATGGAACTACTTTCCCTTCATTGTTACTAACTTTAATGGGCGCATGTAACTCAGTGGGCGCGTTAAAATTTATGCACGTAGGAGCAGTGACTTTTTCTAAGGTTGATTTCAAAAGTGCTCACTTTACCGTGAACAGCCTTTAGCCATATTCCCTATTCCAAATGTCGGTATATTCAATGAAATGTTAAAATTTTCTGTATATTTATGGATATTTTTAAAGAAATTTCACAGTAAATATACGGAAACGCAATCCGTAATGAAAAACGGAGTTAATTGCGTAAATACAAAACACGGAAAAACTCCGTATTTCCTATAACTTCGGATTTCGGGCACGAACAATGCCGAGTCTACACGAAACTTTCTTCGCCGATGTAACCAAAAAATTATTGTTTTTGCGGCAGTAAATGTTATCCATGTCACCAAATACACTAACTTTAACAGATACTAAAAAATGTTGCTTATGTGACTATTAGAAATTCAAAAGTTATACCAACTTCACCACGTGAGCCTTGTAGGTATGTTGTTAGGGTCGTGAACTTAGCACATATAGGAAACAACCTCGCACGTCATACATAGGATGAATTTTCGAAGGTTATACTCAAAATGTGCATAGAAACCGTGAATATATTATACGCTTTCCGCACAACGGGAGTGAGTACAAAACATCCAAAATCTAAACAAACAAATGATTTTAGCCAATTGAAAGTTGTCATTGTGTTTTATTTAAACAAACAAGATGGCATTGATATAACTTCAACCTGTTCACTTTTCGCATAAATACAAATTACGTTTATCAGTAATCTAGTGATAAAGACAACAGAATAAAGTGAGTTCTTTGAAAGTTACTTGCTGTGGAGTGATTGATTAATTGAAAAATTGCTTTGGATATTACGCTATCGTTGTGTCGCCATGTTTTGAGGTTACGTATTTGTCATCGTCTCTGTCTTCGTTTGGATGGTCTTCGTTGCGTGGTCTAGAGAATTTTGTGTATGTATTTGTATTATATTTTCTTTCTGCTCATGCGTTTGTTGCTCTACTTGTTTCGATTCTTTTAGTTTGGTGAAACACGCGACTTAATTCCATGTGGAATTGTTTTAACATATTCTGTGCACTCATTTGCGAAAAAATTAAAATGACTACCATGAAATAACCGCGCGAGCACAGTGAAGATCGCCACACTGTATCGTCATATACCGACATGCGTCCCATTTGCTTTTAATGTGGTTTGCTTGAGCGGATGTGCCACTAGGAGGGCATTCATGTCCCTCCATGATTCATAGCTGCAAGGTATTAGTAGCAGTGTGACCCACAGAGCCCAATTCAGTAAACACAAAGAATGTCCCGATGGTGCGTTCGACAAGCCTTTGGCCAGCTGGATGTGTTTGAGAGAGACCACATCATCGGCCCACGAGAGACAGGTAGGAGGTTTCGGCGCATTGCTCTCCACTTGAATAGTTCTGCCTACAATTTAAGTCAGTGTTGCACGCAGTGGGAACAAGAGGTTACGCGTACACTTCGAGAAGATCGGTTTCGACTCCTGTGGACCACCAGCAGGGAGATCATTTCACTGTACAACAGCAAGCTGTGAGCACTCCCCGGGCGTCGCTGTGCACCATCCAGATACATGTCATGGCAGCTGGGGATACACCCGAGTATACCAGTACCATAGCTAGGCTGCTAGCAGATCAGGATCTGTCGTTGCGGCGTCCCCTACGACGTCTACCATTTGGACCTGAGCATCGCCAAAACGTGCGCCCTCCTGCTGGGGACCGGCAGCTTGGCAGCTTGCGAATTGGCGACGAGTGGTGTTCAGCGACGAATACCGTTTCCGTCTGGACACAGACGACCCCTAGATTTCAAGTCTGAAGACGTCCTGGTGAGAGCTGTGGTCCACGCTTCATTTTAAAGCGGCAGACCGCCCCAACGAGAGGTTTCATGATGATGGGTGACATTTCCTACTATTCCCGCACCCAACTACTGGTGACTGAAGGAACCCACGTGAGCTCCCCTTCCTGGTGAAGTTTGACAACCCCAATTTCCAGAGGGCTAATGTCCGTCCTCACACGCCCGGGTGTCTCTGGCCTGCCTTCATGATGTAATTGTAATTGTGCTTCCTCGGCCAGCAAGGTCCGCAGACCTCTCGCCCATCGAGAAATAAAATTTGGGACCACATTGGATCGCAACTCCCTTACACCAGCTGGGGCAGTATCTTCCTCAGGATAAAATCCGACACATGTATAACTCTATGCCGGACATTTCGCCGCCTGTCTCCGTGACACAAGAGTTCCAACGCCATACTAAGGGCTTCCTGTAAGTGTTGGTCACCTACGATATATGTTTTGAGTGGTACGATAGTTTAATGTTTTCTGTATACATACTATCATGACCTGTGCCTGTGCCAAATTCATGCTCCTCCGATGGCACCTTCTGGGTGATCTATTTTATTTTTTCAAATAAGTGCATCTGTTATCAACTAGTCATGGTTTATTTTTCTGTATGTTATAATCTCCTTCTCTGCATTTTCCTTGGCGTAATAGCTCTGCAATGGAGTATGTACGAAGTAATCAGGATCACATAGTGTTAAAATGTTTCAAACATAAATGATTTTCTCAAATATGTGATAGTAATCGGTAGAGTATATTCTGAGATAGGTTAGTCTACAACCATACTTCTATAGGCACAGAACCCTCCAACGTTGTGTTAACAATTGCGACGTTATTTAATTTTTTATGTCGTTTCTGGGGTAACTATAAACAGATTTGACTATTTTCGGAGTGGTACAAGAAGATACTGTTTTATAACCAATTCTATGTAGCCTGACGTAGTAAAGTTAGCATCCAGAATGAGCCAAGCATTGTTTGATGTATTACTAAGATATGATGTTTACTTTAATTTTGAGGTGACAAACACATCACAATAAAGAAATTATCAGTTTGTGTATTTAATGAACACAAAAATTAATGGCAGATAGTCAAGTAGGAAAGGAATTGCTTTAATTGTTCCATAAAGTATGTTAACCTAAATATTGAAAAGCAATTATTTGTAAAATAAGTATCTAGTTCATTTGAAATAACTTACATATGAGTCACATAGTTGCAAAACCAGACACATCACTTTGTGTCAGAATTAAGTTATCGCTAGATTTAGTTAGCCCATATTGGTTTCTATCACCCTCTGAGGAAAGAAAGTTCCACAACCAACTGCATCATGTTGTTATAAGCGAGTGAGGTAAGGGGTTAATTTCAAAACCAGATACATCCATCACCGCACTATGCGCTGTGTGCTACTGCGCTTCATTATATTTCCGCCTGTGCCAGTTGTTCTCTGCAGTGGAAAGTTGCATACACATGCGGCGTTGTTTTTGGGATACAAGTGTTTTTATACACGCAATTGCTTTTATTTGTGTGTGTCCAATATGGAATGTCACGCAGTGGAATCAACGGATCGACCAATAAAGAGGCAGCGTCATGAAGATTTGTGGAATAGATCAATGCAGAAGAAACAAAGGTAATTCAGATTCTAGGCTAGATTGGTTAATAAGGTGTATAATAGTAGTGTGATGTACTGTATGCTGTACAAAAAGAAAATCAACGAAACCGCAGCACTCCATTCTTTCATTGGTATTCAGGTTGGGCATATATTTTCAACACAGGAGAAACTGTACTGTAAATCATTTATCCTGTTGCCTTTATTTGGCAACCAAAACAACAGTTTCTGTTTCCTTTTATAGATATGGTCCACCAGGGCCACCTACATCACTAACATGCAACCATGGGAGGAGAGTTACATCTTACAGTTGTCGTGACATAACAAGAACATATCAATACCGATTTCACAGTAAGTTATACAACACCACAGACAGGATTTCATAGTTAAAATTCAAGCATGACTCGTTTATAAGTATATGGAATCATCCACACCGAGGAAGTCTAGAATTGTAAACCATGCCAGAAAAAAATGTGGTGACTGTGAGGTACTTGGTGTACAAAAGTTCTTCCCAAGAGCAGGTGCCAGTTTGCCAAAAGGCATTTCTAAATAGTTTACGGCTATCAAAGAACCTTGTTCATAGTGTTATTTCAAGGAATTTTAAGAGAGGGGCCATGCCTGTAGAAAGACGGGGTGGTGATTGGACGCTCAAGATCTACGAGGAGAAGAAACAGTCAGTACTGACATTCATTAAACGATTTATGGTAATAGAAAACCATTACTGTAGAAAAAAAATTTCCCGAGTGTACCCTCGCCAGATATAAACATTCGGAAAATGTGGAAGATGTATGATGCCGAGATGCTAAATGAAAAGCTGAAAGTCAAGTATTCCTACTTTTGTCATATTTTTCGAACCAAATTCAATATTGAATTTGGAAGTCCTAGCACGGATAAATGTTCAACTTGCATTTCCCTATGTGAAAGGATAAAAAGTGCTACACAGTCTGTTGAAAAGTAACGTTTAATGTGTGAGAAGATGTGTCATAACCTAAAGGCACAAACTTTTTATTCATTTCTTCGCGAAAAGCAGGACGACATACTGACAATATCATTTGATTGGAAAAAAGATACGAGGTTTTGCCTCTTGTACATGATCAAAGCGCCTATTATTCTCGGCAGGTGAATAAGTGTAATCTAACAGTAGTTGTCGGTGACAGACACGAAATGCAAGCAAACTAAAAGATAACGTTTTCATTTGCCACTGGGATGAGAGTGAGCACCGTAAAGAATCGAAAGAAGTAAGTTCCGCTGTGCTTCACTGTTTACCAAACCTTCACATTCCAGAGTGTGTCCGCGTTCTTCGCCTCATGTGAGGTGGGTGCAGAGGACAAAATAATAATAGTGCAGAGGACATAATAATAATATTTTCATGATGGGTATGCTGAGTGTATGGATACTAAACAATACGCCTCAGTCCGTAAGGGAAAGTGAATACATATTCCCGAAAATAGGACATTCTTTCCTTCCACCAGATTGTGTATTTACACGCATCGACAAAGAAATAAAGAGAACAGAGGTAATAATTTATCCACAGGAATAAACCAATATGTTTGCCATGTTAGGAAATGTTATTACGCTTGCAGGAGGAGACTTTGATTGGAAAAGTATGGTTCGAAGCACAATGGCCCTTCCAGTTTAACCCCTTCAAACTAAAATTCTTCAAGAGAACCTCAAAGGGAAATAGATTATGTTATTATTAAGGGCTAAGAGCCCTATGGAAGTGAGATAGCATGTTACAAGATTATTTGCAAATCTTCTGAACGAATCAAGTAAGTGAGGTCTCTTTCTTTAATACGGCCTAGAGGAAAAATCTCTCTGTTGAAGTTATGAGACGTTGAAGTTATGCTTGCAAAACATTGTGGTGTCCCTATAGTGTTTCAGAAACATTGTTCAAGGACATGAAGTTAGTGAGTACGTTGAAGATATTGTTGGTATTGTGATGGCATCTCAGTACGAGTGCATTCAACATTTCTACAACGGATTAAGGTTTCGTCCCCTGGGAAAATAACTGCCTACATTCGTTATACACCTACACAGCAATTTAGCAATGTAGCCTCAAATTGCTGTTCCTTGGAGGTCTGGACGATCTGAATGTCCACAACAAAGCGTGATTCGGCACACAAAATGTCGACTTGGCCCGGTGCAGTAGAATCCTGCAGCATGACGACAACTTGCCCCCCACCTTTGAGGTTCTTCTTGCCACTGCCTTGGTAGTTGGTGTTTTCGCCGCACGGGAATGAATGCTGCACCACCGTCAGTGATATGGTTAAGTGCTCTAGCTGGGAACTGGGGTTGTCGCCTCACACCTGCTGTGCATGTACGCAGAGGTGCCAAACTTGGGGAAAACAAGCCAGCCCACGATGCCACTCCCTTCATGCAAGTGCGTACACAAGAAGTGTGTCGACATAGAAGTGACATGGATCACCATATTTGGGCAAGATTGCTGTGATTCGTCGACTATTCAAGATCCCCTCTGAGGCCCAAATTAACTGATTTTCACTATAAAGCCATGTGTTTTTTTATTGGCCTAGCCTTCATTTTTTTGGGCGTTTGGCCCCTAGTTGGCTGAAATTTCTTTACTGCCCCTTTAAGGGGAATTGAAAATAAATTTGTATAAAAGGGTGTGCATGGAGCCAGTCGGGGGTCTATCATCGCCCCGAGGAGCTCTACTGCACTGAGATAAGTAGAAACAAATAAAATATGACTTTGTAAAAATATAATTAGGCCATTATGGCAGGTTTAGGTCAGGCACACTTGCTGACTTGATAATTCAAACAGGTGCCATGATGGCAGAATTTGCTAACAGCGCATCTTGAGAATATTTTAAAATTTTACAAGATATAAAATAAAATGTAACTTAACATCAAAACTTGCCTATTGCCAAAAATTTTAATGTCATCTTTTATATGATAATTTTTTTTATGTCTTCCCTGGAAAATAACAACGAAAAGATACATTTTAAATATTAAAATGGCCTTTGGTAAAATAGAAATTAATGTCCAGTGTCTCAGATTTTGGCCTCTATTCTACCATACAACCAATAATACTCATTAAGTAGTTATTGTGTAAATTTCAAATTAAAATGGAAATTAGTAAAAATAAAACCGATGTTCAGTATCCAATCTTTTGGCCACTGTTCGGTCATAAAGCCAATGTTTTTCATTAAATATTTAATGAGTAAAGAATCAAAGTTAAACATTAAATGTTGGAATTAAAACTCTCAAGTAAAGAGACCTCTTGTTGGCCTATGTTGGCTATGTGAAGCTATAAAATTAGAAAAAAAAATTAATCCTTTGCCATAACCTGCAAGTTTGGCTGAATAATTGATATAAAGTTTTGGTCATGTGTTACTCCCGTGTTGTAGTTTTAATTTTGTATAAAAAAAACTAGTTAAAACTTTTACTGATATTATAAATAGCAATGTATTTTAAATGCCAATAATTTAAATATAATATTGGAATAGTGTGTTTTGGAAAATCGTGTACTTCTGGAAAATTGCATTTATATTGCATTCAAGTAAACCTTACTCTATGTGGGCCAAAAATAATGTGTATTTTGATGTGGCCATTATTTTGTTTGAATAAGTATTACAACAAACCTACATATTTGTGCATTTAAACTTTGCATTTTAAATAGCGCAGTAAATTAAATCTTATTCTAATATTGGCCAAAATAATATTTGTAAATTTGAATATCCTGAGCTGTGATAACTATAAACTTAGAAACTTTTGTATCCAGGGTTATCTATTTATAAAAGCTTTTAAACTAATCTAGTCAATGTTCAAAATAATTTGATGTATGGTATTTTCTGGAATATGGAAAAATTCTAGAGTTAAATGTAAAATAAATAACTATTTTAAAAAAAAATCGAAAAGAGAGGAGAAGGTTTGAAGAAAATACTGAAATAATATTTCATGAGTTCTTTGTTCATATGTCATAGTTCTAATTTACTATGCACTTTTGTGCCCTGATCAATGAGGGTTTTCTCCTGATCTTGTTAGACCCTTCTGGATGTCCATTTTGCTGCGTTTTTGAGTTCAAGGACGTAGCAGTACAAAGAACAAAGACAATTGTTGCCAACAGGCATGCGAAATTGACGATTTGATTGTTTAGTGCTTTCATTGCAGAGTGGCCTGTAAGGTTGACGATTTGATTGTTTATTAATGTTCAACAATGTTCTCAGTTCAGGCATTCAACCAACACCAGTATCCATGTTTATTCAACAACGGTATACCCTTTGGACTTTGTAGGCCTGTACATTTTCAACAATACATAGTGCTAACAATTTTTTTTTGTTGCTAAACCAGATACATTCAAAATATTGGCTCAAAACCAGATACATCCATATCATAATTCTAAATATTTCTAAAACTCTAATGTTAGTGAAGCGCATATTTTCCATTAATATGTATACATTGCATACCTAAATGATATCTGATTGCCACGTTATTTAATAGTTATCCAATACAGTCGTTTGTCTCTCCTGACAAATTATGATTTTGTGATGTATCTGGTTTTGCAAATAGACGACTCATTTTGTCTGTAACAGTACTGTTTGTAAATCTTATGTAGTCACGTCTGGAAGTTTCTGAAACATGATACTAATGCAATTTTACACGATAGTCGTGAGAACTTAGAATAAATTATTTTAATGTTCACCTAGGTACAGTTAGAAAAAGATGTTTCGTTGAAATAACTACGATTGTTCGGTTTATATCATGCCCTAACGTTATTTATTTATTCGGCTACGACTTTGAAAATAAGTGTTTGATATACTTAAAGAGGCACTGAGAGGACTCCGGTATCATTACTTGTATGCCAAACTTGGCGCGAATTGATTAACTGTTTTCTGGATTGGACTTAAGCAATAATTTATCTTATTCGGCACACGTAACACACCAAATCTTTCTTCGTATTTTATTTACATTCTCGGAGTTCACTTGATAAACTGCCCAATACTGTTTAAAAGTAAAGAAAATCCTTGTTTGTTGGTAGGTTCTAGTATACATTAAACACATTTAGGTGCCGCAATGTGAAAAATTATGAATTACTTGGAGTTTATTTCCTTACAATCCATGCATATTTATTTCTACACTACACAGGAATTTCGCCTTTTATTTATCTACAATAAGACAGCCAGCATTAAAGATTAATTTTTCTTCTGTCTGTAACAAAACTTTCAGGTAAACAGTGATCGTGAATAGGCACTGTTATAGTTTAGTCACACAATTCCGCGACAAAAGTGCTATATTAACTTACGCAATTAATTAAGTGACGTGTACTAAACTTAAAAAATGTAAATTTCAGTAGTACAGATGGCTTGGCGTTAAAAAATTTCCCGAAGTTATTGGGTTGTAACTAAGTTGTCTGGTAGACTGCTGTGTTATCTACATGAGATCTTTACTAACTGAACATGTATGAATCCCTAATTCGGTGTGAATGTGCTTGGCGCAGCCATAAAAATAATCTTAGAAAACATTTGCGTACATTTATCGTTGCCTAAATTAAACATCAGTTTCTAATGTGTCTGTGGAATGATTCATCTGCCGGTAAACGTATGAGCTACGTATCCAAGTAATTCCCATGTTCCTTCGTGAATGATGAAATGGAAGCAAAGGCAGAAGTGATTTATAAAAAAAAAATTGTATTGTGATGGCTTTTAAGGGAATACTCATCCCTAATAAGTACTATCGATATAATGAGTTAGCCAATGCATCTCATAAAATTTTTCCATTTAATTTTCTTCTCAAGTAAAATAGTTTGAACTTACGGTAGACGGGCTATATCAAGCAAACTGACTTATAAACATGTTGGAGTTTCCAGCTCTAAAAGTTGGACAGACCCAATAAAGGACACTTCTAATATATTTTACGTAATTTCAAAAACATGGACGAAAATGCACACAAGGTTTATTAAATAAAATATTCGAGAAATTATAACATTATGAAGCATGGAAGTGCTAAACAGCAACCGAATTTAGAGAGAGCCCATGTAGATATTATTCTCATCACAAAAAACGAAACACGTTTATTGATAAAAAATTATATATCTAAATATTTTGAGGAATAAGAGAAGGGAGCAAATCAGGATGTGAAAAATGAATCAGAAATTAGCGTGTGAAAACTTTGAAAACACCATTTTTTGCATGAAACGTAAACATGTGCTGGCATTAACAAAGAGCTGAAAAGTATTCCTACAAACGATATTATAATACAAATACAAACCAAATAAAAATAAATTTATCATAATAAAGTGGCCAAATTATATATATATATATATATATATATATATATATATATATATATATATATATATATGCTGTCGAATTCAAACAGAATTTTATTTGGACTATGTTATGGCTATAAAATTACTTTTTTTTCTCAACAAAAGTCAGTATATTTTTTTATCTGGCTTTACTTATTTCAAAAATAAACCTTGGTAACTAAACCATTTTGTATGAATGTTTTTATAAGCTCTGTAGAAAAGTGTAAAGTCTTAAAACTATTCTAATATTGGGGATATAGGATATATCACGAACGACTAATCTCTACATAAGAGATTACAAATTTTGTCTAAAGGTAAATACTGCAGCGTTGATAATTTTCCAAATGCATATGGCCCCTAATGATTTGAGCAAACACAGTTTTAGTACGGTTAAAATTGCACCCGTCGCGTTGACAAATGAGAGATATACGCTCTTGGTATAATCGATAAAAAATTGATCAAGATATGTACAGTATATATTAAATGTTACATTCACCTTAGCCACGTTTTTCCGATGCAATTGAAGTAGTTACTCTTTTACAATTTTTTGTACATTATCGAAAAAAAAAACAAGTAAGTTTTTTGTAATTTTAGGTTAAAATATTTGTTCAAGATAACCATGATGTCTTGTAAACGAATATGTTATGCGCGAATCGTGGATTTCATTTCTGCTGCTTGCACATGTTTTTCAGAAAGTTTTAAAAAATCCATAGTATCACACGAATGCTCGTGCGATTCGTCGCTGTCCTAGGCCTTACCAGCAGAATCACGATTTTTATTCACGTCTTATTGCGTAAAGAGTAAAGATTAGCATCATTGTACACGATGCAGTCGGTCTTCTCTTCGTTTACCCACCTCGAACGGAACTTGCTTCGCAAGGATCCATCGTGTGACTACTTGTGCCACTCGCGAGGATCTTAAGTAAGTATAGCGACTGCCTATGGAGCACTGCACGGACTGTACAATGTGAAGAACTCATAATAAAGTAGTACAGATACATTAAAATCGTCAGAAAAGTGCGTATATGAAAGAAGACTGTACATATTTTGGCGCGTTACAAAATACTTTAATAAAAACGATCAAGTCCACATTTTCAGCAACATTTAAGCGCATTTCCACTTTGGATGCTTCGGAAAGCAGATGTTAGAAGAAAATCTTCTTCATGAAAGATCGTCATAGTATTTACTGTGATCATACGGAATAAAATCATAGTAATAATGTACCATATCAATTTTATAATTAATTTTATTTAAGTCAGTTTCAGCCATAAATGTTCGTGACAAATGGACGCACAAAAAATCAATTATAAACATCATTTCCTACATTATAAATACAATTTTCTTACATACAATCATGGTAAATATTATGACGGTATTCCATGACGAAGATTTTCTTGCAAATTATGCTTTCTGAAGCATCCAGAATGGACATATGCTTAAATTTTGTAAAAAATCCAGACTATTATAATCGATTATTTTTTAATTTAAAAAAGTATATTTTAATAAACTATTTTATAATTTTGCAAAATATATACACTCTTCTTACATATACAGCATAAATCGCACATTTTTGACAATTTTTATGGTATCTGTATTACTTTCTTTATGTGTTCTTCACGTTGTATAGCCGGGTGCAGTGCTCTTTATGCAGCTGCTTTACTTCAACCTTAAGAGCGCTCTCTATCCAGAGTTATTTTGCGCGTCCGAGGCCTAGAAACGTGTAAGCACTAAGGGAGACCTAGGGACGCACATCGAATGTCTGGTCACCTTTACGCGCAAGGCACTGAACCGGCCTGCAGTCTCCCTCTCAACTTACACCTATATGAATTTCAGCGGCGACTGTATAATTTTATCATGTAACAATAACAACAAATATGAGCCTCATATTCCTATGCACACGTAAAAATTAAATTACCTTGTTTTTCGCTAAACTGAACGGCCACTTATATTTAGTCCATAAATTATTGTATATTATTTGTAACTAAAATGAATAAAGATAGAGAAAATATGTGTGTTGGTTGTGCCTAGTAAAAAATAGTTTGTATGCAAGGTACAGTATATTACACTGAGCGTGCAAGAATGCGGTAAGTTGGCCTCCTGGTGTAGTTTTCTAACCTTTGTTTGGAAGAAGACGCGGAGTATTCTGGAAATAGAATTTAAACAGGGCTTCAGAAAAGTTGGATGTAATCTTGAATGGACCAGACATAAAAAATAATGATAAAATACCCATTTTGGCACTTTCCTACTTTTGAAAAATGCACATTATAAATGGAATTATAAAACGGAGGCTAGTAGTTGGACACTTCATTTTATTCACACACAGACACGGCATAGAAATATCGTAAATTTTTTTAAATAACTACAGCTGTATAAATGTTCAGTTCTAGAAAATATTCATTAAAGGCGGAATTGGAAAACGTAAACTAATATTCAGAATTTAATAAGTTTCCATAGTGCCATCGTTAAGTCCATATTAAAAACATAAAGTACAGTTATTTTTTTTTCGTAAAAATATTATTTGTTTAAACTGTGCTGTTGGTTTGGCTGCGTTTGCAGGGAGACCAAACCACGACTTTTCCTCTCCTCTCATGGGAGTGTTGCGGGTATTCAGTTGCGGAGTGTTTTATATAGTTCCACGTACCAAGGAAGGAGAGAGTCGGTGTCCTGTCCCTTCCTCCGCGACTGTCTTGCAAGGACGGCTCGTCCCGCCATCTAATCTGTCTTCTACCCACGCTCCAGGAAGAAGGAGAGCGACGAAGTACCGGACTCAATCACACACACTAGTACTATAAGCCAGAATTCCGAATGCTCTCCTAGCTGTCGGCGCTTGGTACTTACTCCTTCGGAACGATCAGCAAGCTCCGAGACAACCACAAGAATGACGATACTGGATATTTAAATATTTAATAAATTTACAAAATAATACGTCAAACCGCAGTGGATCTGATGTGTGGGTTAGTTGGGAATTTAATGTCTAAAAGTAACACACTTATATGATCTGTGAATTGTGAAAATAAATTTAGTAAATGAATATGTCTTACGTTGCACGTGATGGAAAAATATCCTATATTGTACCGACGTTTCACAGCATCATAGCGTATCACGGATAACTAAAGTTAGAGAAGATTTCGGCCAATATTCGTAATTATATGCACTGTTTTTTATACTTTAAAAGGTGTTGCTTTTGCGAGACTTGTATACAGAATTTTATTTGAAATACAAGATATGCCATGCTGAAATTACTATTATTTGAAGCTATGAGATGTTGATTCTAGGTTAGAATAATTTAACTAAAAGAGTAATCAGATACGAAACCTCTGATCATAGGAACATAAAAATTAATTTATTACTGTCTTTGATTTAAAAAATAGTACAATATTTTGAGTAGAAAAATCGCATTATGTTTGTACCCATATATGAAAAATTCAAAATTTATATAATAAATTTGCTATATTCGTTAAGGTAGATTTTCGTAGTCTGTAAAATTTCGTAGTTTGTATTTTGTGGTTATTTCAACAAGGTATATACACAGACAGGTACAACACTTACTGTACCATAAATGTCTGGCAGAAGTTGATAATGTACGCTATTAACAGTGACGAATGACTGGGAGACAACAGGCTATTCTGTAGACGTGTTCTAAAACTGTACGAACGTACCACAAAAGAGTTGTGTTTTTTAAGAGCACCGGTAGCGGGTCGTTAAACAGTTTTAAAATTATTTCGTTCCTCTTCAGCTGTAGCATTCTCGTTACGACCGCACAGTCGTAATTCTAAGAGCTGTCACGCCACCCTCTTGGCCTCTATGCAGTCGTGCTGAGTAAAAGTTTCCCTACTGATACTTCACTTGTAAATTTGTAAATGGTCTACTAGCCTCTTACCATGTGCATAACCACACTAACATAATGGATTAGTTAGGCCGAGACCGCTACACTCTACGTTAGAGTCAGTGAGAAACCACTTATTCGCAGTGAAATTCAACCACTCGAATCAGTGAAAATGGCTCCACTTAGAATCAGTGGAAAACCACTGATTGTTAAGGTGAAAATATTTCAATAATTGAATTAGTGACGTGAAATTATTTCACCGATTGAATAAGTGACAGGCGACTACAGTGGCGAATTAAATATTGTTTTAATTGAATGCAGCCAAATAATTACGCGAAATAAATATATTTTCCATAGTTTACGATTTATATTGTGCATTTTACCGTAATTAAAAAAAGTAAAGAACATTTCCGGAGGTGGCCGGGCTTCTACTCTCAAACCCTTCTACTCTAGGCTGTTACCTTACATCTGCGCTACCACGCCAAATCGGAACACTGCGAGGAAAATATATGTATTTTATGCCTCAAAAACGCGGAGATTTAAATTGTATGATCTTACTTTTCGTTTTTGGTTTAATTGGTACCGTTAGGATTGTTTGAACGAATAGCATATATGAGTGCACTCTCTTCACCACATTATATGCAGTTGAAATCTTCGAACAGAGCGCTGTGATGATTACATGAAAACGAAATGAAAGACGTAAAAACTGAATGAAAGGCTGTGTGTTCCTATTACCTCATGAAATGGCGTTTTGAAAGACGAAACACATTTTAGAATTATTTTTTTTGTTTTTTTTTTTGTTTATCCGTTGTTATCTCACTTGATACACGTTGTTTAATGGCCGTTTATACACGCTATTTTACGGCCATTTTTACACACTGTTTAACTGATCCATCAGTCAAAAATAAACCACTGAGTAAACAGTCAAAAAAATGACTGATGTATCAGTGTAAAATGTCACTCAATCAGCAGGTGAAGGAAATCTGGCATTTCTCTACTGATTATTCGGTTAAATTCACTGAAGTGACTGTTGAATCAGTCAGATACGTTTGACTGATTGAAACAATTAAATTCTCACTGATTGAGATTTAGAGTGTATGAGGTTACTTTCCGAGCGCTAAAGTTTAGTCTATAAAGCAACTTCTAATAAAACAATTTCTACAAAATAGCTACTTGCGTGTGCTGCGGAGTAAATAAATGTTGTTTGAAGATGACTTTCCTCAGGAAAAGCAAAGAGCATTCACATGCGGTTGTTACTTTACACTGTTGTTGTCATATTTAAAACAAAAATAAAAAAATAAAACAACTAGTTGAAAAAGTTAAAAAGCGTTTGTTTATAGCTTGCCTGAGCGGTACCCTTAGTAAAAGGAGAAGAACAGGAAGCGACATCAATATATCAGTCAATTGGCTTCCACTCGTGCCGATTTAATTTTTGACTAATTCATCCAAAGTGAGTGTACTCCAAAACCATTAGGCCTTAATCTAATCGCTCGCTGCTTCCTAAAAACTTGCGTGACGTTGCGGTTTCAGATTATTGCCTGCTCACCTTAAGATTTTACTTCTTTTCCATTTTCAAAATGTTAAGTATTGTCGCTTCGCTGAAATTATACTTTTTGTTCATTTTTTTTGTGAGAATCAGTAGAATGAAAAGATTTGATTTTAAATGTTTAAAAATCGCAATGAACTATCATAATATTGCCTGGTATTCATTACTGTAGTAAAAATTGTACTGTGAAATTCGGCTTGTTCTTAGAGAGAAAAATGTTTACTACTAGGCAAATTAAGCGTGGTCATATCGTGGACAAATTTTGGTGCACAAATTCTCCTCGTGCCGGTACAATCACACTAGAAAAACGATAATGTTTAACAACGACGCAGCAAAGAGATTGCGGACTCTAAAACACGTGCGGGAGTTGTCTGGAATTCCACCCTATTTCGCCGCTGCGTTAAAAGCAAGCAGTAGGATATCTGAGCCGAACATTTAAAAAAAAGTGGAGGTGTCTGCATCAGGATTTTGCACCGCTCGATTGGGGTCGTCGAAATAGCGACGCGAAATTAAAGCGGGGTTCGGGGGTAAAAAAAGGCAAGGATGCTAAAGAATGATATAAAAAAGAAGGGCATTTGCATATTTGCATGCAGCGACAGAGGATACCGTCGCCGGAATTTGGGGCTCCCAGCGCGCAGGTTACGAAAGTAACACCCTCGTGCTGCAAGCGAACCAATCAAGGGCGCGAACCAGATCCGCATGCATGTGGCTGAAAAACGGCACACGCGACAAACACAGTCATGAACGTGAACACAGCATTTTCATTTGCAACTGGAGTGAGTGAGTGGAGAGATTTGGGCGGCTCTTAACATAGAGGTCTTGAGAGCTGATGATGATGATGATTGAGGTGAGCATTGAGCAGCGCCTGAATGAAAGGGTGTGGAAACGGGAGATCCCCGAGAAGACCTGCCGACCAACGGCATCGTCCGACACGATTCCCACATGCGAAAATCTGGTGATCCGGCCGGGGATCGAACCTAGTTCGCCTTAGTTGGAGGCGAGCGAGCTAACCGCTCGGCCACCACGGCCCCATTTGCAACTGGACATAAACAGTTCGTGGCCTGAGCATCCTATATATAGCCTTCTTCCACATCGCCTTTTTGACTGTATGATATGCACAGCTAGGCTACTATTACTCTATACAATCTGCTTTCAGAAATTTACAAGGTATATCTACTAACAAATTTAAGAGCAGTGGGAGGAAATGAGAATATATTCGTGTTCTCACAGAAACCTAGTGAAGAGATGACACGAAATTTGTTGACCTTCGTGACCGACGAACACTTGAGACGTCATTACCGAGCCACAAGGTTCCGGGATCCATCCCAGGTAAGGAATGGAGGTTGGTCTTCTCGTGATTATGTGCGAGTGCGAAGTTCAGATTTTAAACCGTTCCGCAGAAAAAAAGCAAACGTTGATATTAGGCCAATAAAATAGTCGTATCAAACAAATTATCTGGGAATTACACCTGTTCCGAGCTTCCTTGATTGATTACTTCTGCGCCACCTAACCTGAATTTAAAGGCAAAAGAGGCAGGAGTTATTCAAATTCAAATTCAAATCTTCTCCTTATATTATAGCTGTGGCACTCAAGTATCGTGGTCTTGAGCGACTATCTCGAACATACGCAAAAAAATGAGGGCAAGTACGAGCTTGTAAAATATATAATAAAGATTAATATTGATATAAAATAATAACCTTTGCCACGATAAGCCATGGTCTTCTATTATTTTTAAATTTTCTGATCAAAATTTTATCAAAGTTTAAAATTTAATTTTTTTTTGCCTATTATGCATATTGTTGTTTCCACTTTTCAGATTTGATTTGATCAAAAGTTTATCACACTTCTCATTTTCCTTTTTCATAGATTTCTGCACAACACTAGAAGCTCGGAAGAGGAAGCAAATATTGTTGTAAAATCGTACACTCATCGAATAATATATAAAAAAATCTGAGTATTATAAATAAAGTAAATAAACTGAACGGATTTAAAAATGTTATACAAAAGCTAGAACGGTTTCCTTTTGATCGGCGTATGTCATTGGAATGAAAAAACGAAATGATTAGGGTAATTGTGACACAAAGTAACTAAAATACGTTTATAAACTAATACGTAAATTATAAATTTTATCTAGGAATGAAAAGTGAGGCACATGACGAAAAACTCATATGATATACTATAGAGAAAAAAATTGATCGCCCATTTCTCTATCGACGCACTAGAATGGTTATTCTAGAATGATTATTATTATTATTATTATTAAAAATACATTTTATATCCCAATGATTGTCGTCCACTACAAACCCATGTACTTGCTGCTTAATGTAGCTCACTTTCCAACACTAAAACAATTTTTCACTCTTACTAAACGTATCTCCTTGTACTTAGCTTTACATTTTATATCCCAATGATTGTCGTCCACTACAAACCCATGTACTTGCTGCTTAATGTAGCTCACTTTCCAACACTAAAACAATTTTTCACTGTAAATAAACGTATCTCCATGTACTTAGCTATTACATTTTATATCCCAATGATTGTCGTCCACTACAAACCCATGTACTTGCTGCTTAATGTAGCTCACTTTCCAACACTAGAACAATTTTTGCACTGTAACTAAACGTATCTCCATGTACTTAGCTATTACATTTTATATCCCAATGATTGTCGTCCACTACAAACCCATGTACTTGCTGCTTAATGTAGCTCATTTTCCAACACTAAAACAATTTTTCACTGTAACTAAACGTATCTCCCTGTACTTAGCTATTACATTTTATATCACAATGATTGTCGTCCACTACAAACCCATGTACTTGCTGCTTAATGTAGCTCACTTTCCAAAACTAAAACAATTTTTCACTCTTACTAAACGTATCTCCTTGTACTTAGCTTTACATTTTATATCCCAATGATTGTCGTCCACTACAAACCCATGTACTTGCTGCTTAATGTAGCTCACTTTCCAACACTAATACATTTTTTCTCTGTAACTAAACATATCTCCTTGTACTTAGCTATTACATTTTGTTCAATTATTCTACCGTAACGAAATTTCGTTGGAACACATAATCTCCTTCACGAAACTGTGGTAGGAAGAAGTTTTTTTTTATCTTATTTACTCTTAATTTATAACTACATGTGGAGATGTAGGTGTAAATTTGTACAACCAAGAAATGTATAAAAATATTGAAATTTAAACAAAAAAAAACCGCGCAAATTTTAAAAATAATTTTATACATAATTTTCTTCTTTCTCATTTCAGATTGGTGGTGGTTGTATTGATTCAAACTTCACTGCCGCTCCAATAAAGGTGCTACTCGTTGACTTTGGCATAATGATCCAGCAGTTGCCTTCTTTATTAATTATTTTCTTTTGTAATCAAGGTCCGAATTCGCCGAAGAGACATCAAAGTTATCAAAGTACAAAATGAAATATTTGTGTTTGGATCGGTTTCTGTACTATCTCCGGCATTATTTGATACTAGCTACTCATTATGCGTTTCCACACCCAAAACCCAGTATTGCAGATCCTCCATAGAGGTAGTACTTTTAAGTTAAATATTAATACGGCCAGGCCTCAACGCATCACATCACAGAAATGTTATTTTCTAAATCATTTTCTGTAAAGTTTATTTACTTGGAACAAAGAGAATATTTAATACATCCCTAAATTCATAAGAATATCCATAATGTGTTAGTTCGTAAACTGATGCAAGCAGACGAACACGGACAAATATGGCGTCATGGCCAGACCGGAAGTTGGCAAATATGCCAACGTGCGTGCGCAGAAAATAACATTTACAGTTTTGCATTCATCGCATTATGTTTTACTCGGGACGAAACTAATGTTATTTGCAGAATAAATTAGTTTGGTGGTAGCTGATAAACATTTTTTTTTTTCAAAAAACAAATACTTAGGTGAGAATTCAATGACTTTACTTCTTGTCAATCAATGTGTCATTGTGCAGTATATATATAGTTTTTTTTTTATTTCGCCCTGAAGACCATCAAGCAGAAAGCTCTTGTAACCACTATCAAAATTTTTTTTCGGTGTTTTAATGTGAAACTGCGAATGCAATTAAATCGGGCATGCATTTGAAGGCAACCCTGTATCGGAATGTATTTGAAATTTTTTCTGACCCTTACAAAATAAACTTCCACATCACATGCACAATGGCTAAACACAATCAGTTTATCTACACAAACACCCTTGACAAAATATATTGTATGTAGGCCTGTATCAATGTGCACTGTGGTCGTCTGTAGGTATATTATTTAAGCATTGTGAAGTCAGCAACGTGATAAAGGATTATATATATATATATATATATATATATATATATATTATATATATAATATTATAAAGCACTTGAACTAATTTCCCACTTTCTTTAGAGCGCAAATCCGATTCACTTCCCTTTAAACTAGTTTCCATCGTGCATATAAAGAAAAACTTTAGCTTGATCTCTTTTTCCCCATGATCAGAGGTTAATGATATCCCTTTGCTACTCCCCACGCCCGCGCATCGTTCTATGTTGGAACATCATTAGTGCCAGACAATTAGTGTTATAAATAATAGTATCTGTTAAAAGCTCATGCTTTTCAAATACTTTCTTGACTTCAAATAAATAAAAACAGCCTTCCTCAACTTCCTTGCGAGCAACTGCTTGATGACCTTGATCAATATTTGGTATAAATAGAACTAACCTACTGAAGCCCCGCTTCAAGTCTGACACGCGTGTCAATTAGCAAACTCAAGCAATTTTATGTGAGTACTCCTGTCCTGCCAAAGACTGTCCTCCCTGAACGATGTATTTTTCGTCCCGCCAGCTGGTGAATTGTGTGATGCCTACAATTTTCTGGAGTACGATTAAATACTGCTATTATGGGGTTGGTGTGTTTACTGAACTACATGACATTAATGAACTCGGTTAGCAAGTCTGCTTGGTTATTTGCCACGTCTGTATTTGGTAGCTCAGATTAATAACATGTTATTTTGTTTGAAGAGGGGTTACTATTTGAAGAGGCAATATGTTTACTACAGAAAAAGGTACTTTGTTTTCTTCGCCCCCCACCCCCTCTTCGGGGTAGCGCACATCTGAACGCTTCCAAGCGTTGAGCTATACTGAAGAGAGGCGCGCGGCGCTCCTGGCGCGGTCGAGCGCTGTTTAATGGCTATTACTGGCAACGAGATCAGCCTCGCACACTCTGGCACCTTTCATAAGCCTCTCCGCTATTCTTGCCGCCTTCTTAACCTTCCCGAGCCGCGCTTTCGCGTATAAATGTTCGTTCCCAGCCCGAGCCAGTGTGCAGTGTTTCTCTTCGAGTTGCGTGGGCTGGCCGACGATAGATCACGTCTACACCACTTCGTACTTCGGGGCTTCAGCATGCTAGACGCGTTTTAGCGTAATATGAGTACGCAAGTTAAGTACTGTAATGAACGTAGTTGTTATACTGGCGGTAGAGAATCGCTTTTAGTAGTGCATTTTACGATTTTTGTGTATATGGATTTTTGCAGGGAAGTGTTTCTTCACTGTTTTGCTTGTGTGAATTTTCAATATGGTATTTTTATGGGAATGTTTGCAAGAGGTGGATTTTTTTTTTTGGCGTACTGTAAGAATGGTCTTCTGGACTACGATTCGCCAAAATAATTTTACTGCCAAGTTGTTTACTGGATATTTTATGGCGTGCCTGTATGCTCATGGTTAAGTGTAATGTAGGTTTTTGCTCCTTTCCAATGGTATTCTTGAAATAAGTATTCCATGTTGTACTTTTTAGTGAATCATCAGGCGTACTTTAATTTTTAATGTTGTTTTGGTGCTTGCTTTACTCAGCCAGTCATTATATATTTGTTAATGGGATTTCGCAAGTGTTTGTTCAGGTTGGGTGATTTCTCAGGGTATATTAATATTGTTGTTCTTCTGTTTGTTCCAGTACATGTGTGTTCTCTCCTACCTTTAGTTCACCGATTGGTAGCAAGCAACAGAAATTTACAGATACAATTTATATTTTTCAAGTCAAGTTGCAAAGTTGTTGTTCTTGGTGATAATGTATAGATGGGCTTCAGTATACTTGTAATGATTTTGGAATTTTTGTGTCCATGCTTTCTTGATTTTTTTGTGGTGTGCGTTCTTCTCCTTGCCTTCCTTTAGCCCTACTACGCCCTAAATGGGCGTAACACTACTACTCACTATTACAATACAATACAATAATAATAATAATACCTTGAACCGTCTTACACAGCAAGCCCTCCGGGCCTTTCCATTCTCGATTAGCCGTTTACTTGTTCTGAGTCAAATATATTATCGGCAATGGGGGAGCTATCTCCCAGGATAGGGCTCTTTCGTCCTGTACTTTCTCTGTTATCTTATCGTTCAATATGACATGCGTTTGCCATTTGTGCGACTTTCAACACACTGCCAGCATGAGTCCTTTCCCTCTGTGAACTGGTGTCAGGAGAACCTCTGGCACTGGCTCGGAGGTCACCCCATACTCCTCCTTACTTTCCATGCCACTTGGGGGTCCGACCCGCCGGCATCCGTGCGTGTCAACCTCGGCCTAGATCGACCCCCACAGCCGCCTTCAGATCTCGCCTCCCGTCCGTTACTATATCAATGGGTTTCTCACTTTGAAACCCTTGATGTTGGGCCCCAACTGTCTTACTGTAAAGGGATCAAACAGGCGGTTGTTCTCGGGGATCTCCCATTTCCCCGCCCTTTCATTCCGGTGCTGTTCCATACCCACCTCAGTCACCCTCATCGGCTCTCAAGAGCTCGATGTTAAAAGCAGTCCAAATCTCATCACTCTCATTCACCCACTTCAAACAGGACCATTACTATCAGCAGTAATTAATGCTCACTACCTATTACAGAACAGAACAAAATAAGGTTGCATCAGTACCCGGCTATTGGCCATTCTGATCTTAGTTATGTATATTTAAATAAATAAAAATAAAATTAACTTTACTACTTAATGAAATTGATGAAATGGATTTACAATTTCGATGAAAATGATTTATCGTTTATTTCTAAGGGTTCCACGGTCGGATTTTATGAGTGTGGGAAAGCGGCTGTTAGTCTGGACCTCGTATTTTTAGATCTAATACGATTTATACTCAGTTATACCTCTACCATTCCACTCTTAGAGAGAAAGGTGAGCTTTTCTTAGCACTCCGTATGGCTTCCTGGGATCTATCTGGAACCCAGACGGATCACCAGTCCACCACACCAAGTGCCAGGAGCCAGGGACTATTACAGCAGCTGCTTAAATTTCCAGTGTGGTACTATATTTTCCTTTTTTAAATCTGTCCATTTCTCCATAGTTCTTGCGTCTTCTCCATTCGCCAACATGCACTCGGCAATAGCATTTACCAACTTCACTTGAGTAGCTATGGTATCAAATGAGAAACCTCATGGAAATGCAAGGTCTCTGCTTAACAAGCCTGCGGTCACCGAGTTTGAAAGGGGAATCATTGTTAAAGTAAGTTCTTCTCAATGCATTGGTTTCAAAGATAACTATTTCAAGTAAAAAAAAAAATCAATCGCAACATTCTCGGAAAATACTGCCACGTTTAGAAATTTCCAAAGTTTTATTCTTTCATTGTCGTTTGCAAAAATGTTTATTTTAAATGTTGAATTTAAGAAAAAAAACTTAACATAAAAATTGGCAAGATCCCTTAATGTTCCAGTATTCCTAAGAAACGTTATTTACATTAATTTTCGTTTTAAAAGGTTATATTTAAAATTGTTTAATTGAGAATGAATTTATTTATAATTTATTGCCCATTTAGACACCATAGATGGAGGTTTGGTAGGCAGAGCTCTTTAGCAGTTGTTCATTTGTTTACGGCCTAAAAATGACTCACGCATCATTCAGAGTGCCTCAGATAAAAATGTTTACAATCAAAGGGTTTGAAGTTCAGTGTACCACAAAACGTACACGCAAAATGCTGTATGCTGTACTTTGTGAATACCCAATGAGTCCGCAAAAAAAAAAAAAAAAAAAAAAAAAAACTCGTTGAAACCCCAAGTCACGTGCAAAAAAATGGTTTACATTTGGAAATTTATATTTTCTTACTTTTGCTTATGTATATCCAGAGATAATGTAATTTGCCTAAACTACGAAAACATGTAACATTATGTACGTCTACAAATAATGTCGTTATAATCACATAACTACACGCCTGGACCTGAGGTGGCCAAAATTATGTTAAATAAAGAAATTTATTTTCATTATCGTTCCAATTGCTTTATATAAATAGTTTTACTAGTATGTAATTTGTTTTAGCAGAACTGCAAATAATTACAAATAATGAACTGTGAGTAGCAGCCCGCAATTGTGTTACGTCTCACAGCATACCGTAAATCTCACCAAAATAAATCTTGAAGGATAAAATTCCGATTCCAGTGAAAGTAGACTGGTGGAGTGGGTAGAAATTTACCTGTACATCTATGTGAAAAACAAAAGTGTCTTTCCTCTACATGTGAACGTACATTTAAGTTAGAATGTATATCCCTCGTCATGAGGGGAAGCAGAGTATAATAAGTACAAGAAAATAAGTTTAGTCTAGAGTGAACTAATTGAAAGAGATTTGTTAAGTGTTAATTCGACACACAAAATTATTCTTTCAAGAATTAATGAAATGTTTCACAATGGTAAAACACTAATGTAATTTTCTCGTGTTGAAATAAGCCATGGCAGAGTGTTAATAAGGAAAATAAATAATGGCACAAAAATTTATAATTAGCTAGAAGAGAAGTCATACATAACACGAAGATCTGAATACTTTCTCTGTTGCCTGTTATATTGATTTACCCTAAATTGTATCTGTTAATTATACTATCATGAAAAAAGTACGAATAATCGCTGCTGATGAGGGATTATTTTCTATATTAATTTAATTTACCAAGTTGTTTAGTGCGCAACACCAAAATAAATTTAAATGTTAGCAGAGAGTTTGATGAAGGCAGTATAGAGCCGAAGTTACGTTCTACAAGCCACATGTGTGGAGTGATGTTTGACGCATATTTATAAAACAAATATACTAAAAAGTTATTAAGAAAACACCGAACATGTTGACACCAACAGTAGGAATAGACGTCAAATTTTCTGCGTCTGCCTTGGTATAGGTTCTGTACAAATATTTAACTAAACGCTATGTTTTATAGTGGAAGCTATTTTATGTAACCGTTAAATGAAATTTTATAAGCTTAAATGACGTCCTGTGGAAACCGTAAGAGATTATGCCTCATCATATCCGTTGTATTAAATCACTTGCTATTAATTCACGCCCAACAAATTATATCTCATGCGTTGTTGTCAATCGGCCAGTTTCTGGAAGAAGCCCAAAAGTTCGAAGTAAATACCTCAAAAGACACCAGGAAGAATTCTCGAAAAAGTGTCCACGAAATAAAACTATGGAAGACATTTTTATCCGGTTGACGGTGACTTCTATTCGATATATTTACAGTGTTAGAAAATTTCTGCCTAATTTTCGCTTATAGCTGCAAAGAACATCTAAACTGGAATGGAACGAGCCCTATGATTAACAGCGATTCGGTAACTGATCTTGATTCCGTCTTCGGTTCGGCTTCTGGCGTGGATTCTGACTTATCATTAATGACTCTCATTATGTATTTTTCGTAACAAGTAATTTGTTTTGTAACTGTTATATTGTACTAGTTTATTGAAACAACCCTCAGCGTACTAGTGGTTGAAAAGGTTTATATGGTTTAACTCGTAATTTTTCACCACTTGGACTATGAAATATGTTCCACAACTACGCTGTTTTTAAATTGTAAGAAATGCACTACACAAAACCGTTAGCTGCGAATTGTCATTAGAGCTTTTTTTCTACCTATGTGGCAGATATACTCAAGATGCCATTTTCTTTTAAATACACAAATGTTCCTAAGAGTCGAAATTAATTTGATGTTTCTGTTCAAAATACACTAACGTTTAGATATATTAGCAACAACATGGGTGTTAAAATACATATGCTAAACTAAGTGTAATATCACTGCAAAAAATGCGCATTTTTAAATTATGCCAGAGTATAAACACATACATACATACACGAGACTGTAATAATAGAAGTTCCAAGGTGAAGTTATACAACGAACATACATTTGTAAATTTATAACAACTAATAGAGTGAAATTACGAAAAAAATGTTAATTTGCACATGAATATATTTGGTAATTTAGCATTATCGAATTATTTTAAAATTATGTAAAACTGCAAGTACAGTACGACTATAAAAAAAAGTTTTTGTATCATTTAAAAATGCATACATATAATGTGAATATTTGTTAAAGTGGGTACTTACTCAACAGTGACTTGGTTAAACACCCATTTCTCTAAAAAGGGAATATACCTGCCAATCTACGCTAGACATATAAAATATGAGAAAATAAAAATTAACTTATTCTGCTGCACGGTAGTCTAAGTTGCTGTAACATTCATGTTCTTCGCCTACACAGTGATCAGCAACAAATTTATGTTTTGATCACTTTATTCTGCTGATATTTGTCAAACGGTGTTATAAACACTTTTGTGAATATTCTGCCCTTCTGCACAAGTGATGTGTTTTATGTTTTATTTTAAAAATTATGATTCCACTTGATTCTGCTATCAGCTAAGTTGAACATTTAGCAGCATTGCCTCAGACGAAGCGTTGAATTTCGTCATGTTACAACTGAAATGTTAGAAAATGCAAAATGTAAAATACAAAAATTAATTAATGAAAGCCTCGGTGAGATACGTCCCAAATCTGGTTTTAAACATAATATTAATTGCACATTCTCTCATATAACGTATGTGGAAATTAAAGGTTTCAATGACATAATTTCTTTAAACTGTCTATCCAGCAGCATTTCAATGGATCCCCAAACGCAACTGGATTTATTTAATGGTTGCGGGAAGGAATCATGATTACACAACTGTTTGACCCCGCGTTTCTGACGTCTGATTGTACGTTACTTGCATAATACAGCGGAAACCAGTGTGGAGGTGAAATAAAACGTTTCTTGCGATCACAAGGGATCAGGAAACATTACGCAACGGTTCCCACCACGAATTCGTTATGGTCACACGTTCAGTGGCTATTAACCTAAAGATCCTGAGTTCGAATCCGGAGAGCTGTATCGAAGGTGTGAAGAAATGGATGGTGTAATGTTGAGAAAGACGTGTCCGTTAATATAATTTAAAGAGTGTTCCAAAACTTTCTACATAAAAATTACATGTGTAAAATTTTGACACATCGTGTAAATTCACTTTGCCAGGTACTTTATTTCTTTATATTCACAGAAAGTGTACAATGACATAGATTGTGAATTGTATTTACTAGAGTATTTTGTCTGAAGTCGCTGTTACTACATAGATGTTTCAGAGAAACATCATGATAAATATACACGCGCGTTTAAACAATGAGAATATTTCCAAAGTAAGTAAAGAAAGTATTGCCACTTACATTTGGTCTGAAGTAACATGAAATATTTTTTTCAATGCAGTCGGACACTGCGAGTGTTACCAACCCACACGGCTATGAGAAGTATTCAGTGAGAGGATCGTAAAGCTAATAACTTGTCAGCGCAGAGTAATCAACAACTTATTGTTCATTTCGCTAAATAGATCTATTTAATAATAACATAGTGTATTGTGACAAAGTACCCGAATTTGATCGTTGCTGCCTGCTGTAAAAGAATAAAGAGTAAGTGTTTATTTAGTTCAGTGTTACAAGTTATATTAACCAAACTTCAGAAATTGTCTCAATTCCTAAAAAAAAAAAAAAAAAAAAAAAAATCATAGGTAAAAGCTGTACTTTTTTTTCTCGCTATCCATTTCGGCAATGGAGACAGCACAATGAATTTCTGAGTTTAATTCAACTACGTTATTGCCACAAAATTTCAAAACCGTTAAAAAATATTATATTTCATTTGACATTGTATAAAAATAAACTTTTTCGTAGTTATTATACAAAATTAATTTTTTAATTCGTTGCTCTGGAAACTTAGAGCAACAATGTTAGACATAGAACGGAAATAGAGTGAGAAACGTGAGAGCAGCAACGTTTTCCCTTCGCTCCCAGCGACCAGCTGAGATAGCAAGTTTATTGTCGTCACAATCGCTACAACGGTCGTTAATAGAAAGGCGGGCACCAGAAGTCGGGGGTCGCTATTTTCGGGTCTACGAGAACTCGTAGGTCTCCTGCGGGGGCTATTCCTCCCTCACAACTGCCTCATTCCACCGCCCGTTACACTAGCCCTCACAAGGCCGGCATTACTAAATGCTACTTCGAGAGCAAAGAATCATAGAGTAAAGATAGAGTAACGGTGGTTTTGAAACGAGCTCTCTGTAATCAGCACGCTGTGTTTACAGGTGGTTGTTGATTGAGCAACCAATTAAAATCCCATTATATATATAAAATATATATATATATATATATATATATATATATATATATTATATACACACACACACACACACTCCATATCGTCTTTTTTGAAAAAGTATTATAAACACTACTAACCAAACATTCAATAAGATAATAATAAATATAATGCCCAAAAACGCAGCAGTAACTTTTGAATGTAAAAAAAAACAAGTATTTTATGCCCCAGAATTTTTACTTTTTCATCTGTGTCTTAACAAAAAGGAAAATGTTTTTTACTTCCCTTAATTTAACTAGGTTTCCCACGATTCCCCACTTCACCCTTTGTTTCTCGTCGTAATAATGCGTGTAAAAACTTCACTCTGGCAAACATAAGAAAGGTTTGTTTCAGCTAACAAAATAGTCCTGCTGGTCTGTATAGGGCCAAAAATGTATTAAGTTATCCCAACAAAATATTCTGTTTTGTAAATAAAACTTGGAAAAGCACGAAATTAGTTTTGTTCTTCTAAAAAAAAATACAAGGTTGAATAAACAGGCCAAAAATTCAGAATGTCCACAAAATATTTAATTAAACCAACTCTATATATTTGTTTGGACACCCATTTTGTCGCATTGGCAAAAATACAGCTCAATAGATTGTTTGAGCAATTTTGATTATCAGGACAATACTTAACATGATAAAAACCCCAAGAAATCAATTTCAATAGGAAAGTAAAAAGTAATCTGTAAAACTGTAATTATTTCATTTTTCACGTTGTTCAGTATTTGAACTGTATCTTTTTAAAAACATTCGCAATCTATCAGTAGTCGCTTCAATATACGTAGCTCAGGCGCAAACGATTTAGGTTAGAATATCGATAGGGCTTTAATTTTTTTATACAAATCGAAAATTTTTAATGTATGTAGAACCATCTTTAGTTGCACCAACCAAACGTCACAGTTAGAGGAGAAAATTAAGAACATTATAATTTAGTTCCAACACAAAATATTTCCTTTCTCTAGACAAACTGTTCATTTGGTTGTTCCAATTTTTTTTCTATGAAAAACATTTTTTTTTTCAGTGCAAGATGATCATAATAGTAGCTCCGTAAATTTGTTACACTGCTAAGAGCGAGACAATCGTCTACTCAGACTGTTTTGGGTCAGCCAAGGAGTGACGTTTTCTCGCAGAGTAATGTTTTTGTAACGCATCCTACAAAAAACGGGATAGAATATGCATGCGAGCTGCTGAGTAGCCACGTGCCCGTCATGCTCCCGCATTGGACCGCTTCTCTATTACTAGCACTATCAAAAACAACGTGAATTGGCCTTGATACTAGAAAACCCTTTATGTGTTCAACTGCTTGAGATGTTTGTATGCTTCTTCTTACCTGATTGTAATGCGACGAGAACATATTCAAGTTAGTCAAAGTTCTTCATTCTTATAAATGGGTGGGCGTGGAGAAATTAAAAATGTAAACAGACACGTTGGTCACTGCTGGCTACATGACTTTGACAGTTATGTTGGCCAGAGGGAAGTCAACGCTGGGGACACGTGCAGAAGGCTGTAAGGGTAGAATAAATGGAAGCAATTATTTATTCCAATGCTGTTACAGAAACGTACGCAAAATGAAACAAATCTTCGAACAATTACTAGAAAAACCCTCGCTTTATATTGAGACTTAGTCCCCCCCCCCCCCCCCCGCCGCCAGTATTTTAGATTATTGGATTTTATAGCTTCTATATATTTCAAAAAAGTCCTCAAGTAAGTAACTAGCTATTCGTCTTACACAACAGCACACGCGTAACGACTGAATTACACACGTGTGTGTGTGTCGCAATATTGATTTGCCAAATTTTGGCAGAATTAATCTTGCGACATAATTATGAGTTCGTAGTTTCCTTGTCTTCCATGTACTGCAGTGTCATGTTAGTAGTTAGTTGGCTATTGGAGTACTTTGGTATTTTTTTTAATATATAGACAATCTAGAAATAAAAGTAATATCGGAAATGTTGGGCAAGGTTCACCTGAGCTAAAAAATGTGCAGACTTCTGTCAATTAGAGTGACTTCGATTCGTAAGCCGAAAGCAATTTATATAATTTCATTTGATTTCGTGTAATTAAGCACTGCTTTAGCTGCATGTTAATATTTGGTTCGTATTCTCCTGAGGGGTGTAAAAAATTATGAGTAATTTACTTCGCGCTGCTATGGATACAAATGCTAGATAAAATGAGTACTTTCGAAATCAATCTAAGAAACAGTCACTGCCCCTGACTGCATATATTTTAACGGGCGCACTGAGGGACATGCGCCCGATAAAGTTGGTAACGAAGGATGGAAAGCAGTTCCAAACGTCGAATAAAAAGTGTTATGTAGCCATTTGTGTTAACTTAAATTATTTATTCCCTTTCTGATTTTTAATGCATCGAAGTGTAAAAATGAGCAAACTTGTAGAACATTTACTTTTCTCAAAAATTTCACAGTTTCGCTCGACCTCCGCACTAATAAAGCGATGAGGCCCATGCCAATGCTAATTTTACATAAGGCGGGAGAATACACAACTTGCACACAAGTAGATCGCAAGCAGGTTTTTTTTAAAGTGCTCGTTTTACCGTGAACAGCCTATAGATCTTAAGCAGGGCTTTCAAAAGTGCTCACTATATCGTGAACAGCCTATAAGATGGGATATCTTGAAAAGTGTGCTCGAAGAAGCACTGAGGCGCTTGTGAAGCGTGCCCAGCCGGGGGTTGAGTCCGGCTGCCTCGCCATCCACAACTGCCTTCCAGTCGCAGATATGTTCTGGGGACTGCGGCAGGGCGAGGTTTACCACAAGTAGAGTGCGGCTGTGTGCGTGAGCGCTCGCGGCACGCTACTCAATGACATTCCGGACACACAACAGTCGTCATATCTGAACTGAAACAAGGTGCGACATTGCCTCGATCTTGGCCAGTACAGTTGGCGAGGCCACACGGTCAACACTCTAGAGCAGGGGTTCCGAAACTTTACTTTACCACGACTCCCTTATGCAAAAAAATTACTACGGCTTCTTCCCCCTCCCCCCGTAAATAAACTTAATTTTTATAAGGGTAAAACAAAAACGAATAAAATTCTCAAAGGTTTTATTTAATGATTAAACTTTAATGCTTATTGAACATAAAAAGTGGTGCACGAATCAATCAATGAGACGGATGAGCTCACATATTTTTTAAAAAGATTCCCGATTATTGGTTGGATATAACAAATTGCACAACGTAAATCACTGGGAATATCGAGTTTGCATCTATATTTCGTTTTTATTGCTACTACTGCTGAAAACGCTCTTTCACACTGATAGGTGCTTGAAAATGGTAAATAAAATCGCAGCGCTTGCTCTGTTATATCGGGATAAATTTTTAAGTATTTAGCCTAAAACAATGTTTTGGTCAATCTTCTCAAAATCGTATTTTGCAGCAGAATAATTTTTTTAAAGAATTCCAATGCCTGCTCTTGAAGGGTTTCTGGTAGCGAGTCTGTGTCAACATGGGAAGGGCTCGTCGCTAATATATAACTGGTATTATCGCACGAGTTAGGAAAGTAACAGATTGAACTCGTCACTTAGGTGCTGCCAATGGTTTGATATTTTTGTCTTGGTGACAGTATCCTCAAAAATCTATTTAAATTGTGTTTTTTTTTCTGAGATTGCATATAGTTGTGAAACAGATCAATACCCGCGTCCCCCTTAGCATGTCGTCACGCCTCCCTGGGGGGGGGGGGGGGAAATCAATGCTCTAGAGGGTATTTCTTTCCATTAGAAATTTTAACACACAATGCCTTTTATAACGCTAAAATACGTCTTAAGCCCCTGTCGCACTGTCAAATTTCTACCTTCAACTATATTGGACAGTAAAATCTGAGGACAAAATACGGCCATCAATTTTTTTCTTCCTGTAAATCTTATCAAATAATCTTGAATGTGTTTGAAAATGTATCACACTCAAATTTTATTGGGAGAATCTAATTTGAAATGTTATTTTTAAAAATTCTTTTCATAGTAAAATATTGCTTTTGTTTTTCCACGCAATCCATTACAGGAAGTAATGTAAGCAATATTGTAAATAATTTTCGTTTCTTTACTAAATGTAAAATTTATTTGTTAGAAATGTTTCCTCCACAACGAAATGAATCTCTCTGAGTTCACAATATTATGTGCAATATTCACTTAAAATAGCATTCATGCCAAGACATTTTCTACGTAAATGAATTATCTTCATAACTTACTTCGTTTCCAGCAGTTGTTCGTTATTTTGAGTTTCTTGATGTCCATTTTCGTCGTGCACGATTCTGATTGGTTGAGACACCGTCAAACATCAAATCAATTTTAGAACTGGTCCAATTTTCAAATGTTTGATGGAAACTGAAGCCACCCAACTTTCTCAGGCAAATATGACGGCGTTTATCACGTTTCGATTACGTCATAAATGTTCAATTTTATCCAGCCAAACTTATTGGAAGCAGTTTGATGGAAAAATTTGACAGCGTGACAGTGGCTTAAGATGATCTATTTGCGGGTTCGTCACACTTTTTGAATCAAACCTTTGGAAAAATCACCCCGTGTATGTCGTGTATGGTTCTTTCCTAACTACGACATACATCGCAAGTGTTATAGAAGGTTATTATGTTAACATAAAAGTACCATCTTTGGTAAAAAAGATTAATTTATATTTTATTTACAAATTAAAAATGTCGTCAATAAATAATACAAATAAAATATAGAGAATATAGTTGTGTTGGTAATGCCAAGTAACAAATAGTTCCTATTCAAAATATTATTAAAGTGGGCGTGCACGAATATGGTGCGTTGTCACGTTGGTGTAATTCGTTAGCCTTGGTTAACCGAGTTTGTTTGAGGCGTAGGAATATCCTGGAAGTATAACATAGGCAGGGCTTCAGAAATGTTGGAAGAACAGTGAATGGGCTATTACTAGAATATGTACTTAATAGGTTAGATGAAATGAACAAATATTTCAAAGCACTTGCTTACTACATTCAGTGTTCAAACATCAAATTCTGCCCATGTTGCTTTGCAGTGCAAGTGGCAGAAAAGCGGTCCAATATTGGAGTGCCTGAGAATGGTTACTGCGCACCTCGCATTTCCCACTTAAGGGTCCTATGTACTGAAACTTTTTATGTGAAATCGTTGTTTGCGGGTAAACGCGTATCTCGGTGAATAAAAGTTCTGGAAATATTACTTTTTTCCAGAAAATATTTTTAAAAAATAATTTGTATGGCCCTTTTTTTAATTTTTGTCATACTAAGTGTATTTCTTGAGAAAAAAAATACGCGAAAATGATCAAATATCGCATTTTTTAAGCTCGGCAAGAAAAAAGTACAAAGATACGGACGTAGTTTAATCTGTGTTCTTTCATCCCGTGTAATAAAACCCTTATTTTACAGATCTTATTTACACTGTAAAGCGTTACGGCGGAAACACTGCATGCCTTGCGCGTAGGAGCGACGAGGCGCTACGCATGCGTGTAACTGTCGCCCGTATCGCTCACTCGCTTCTTGACCATGGAGGGCAACTATAGGCAATTCACGGTAAAGTGAGCACTTTTGAAGCCCCGGTTACTTTTCCCTTTCAGCTGATTTATATCCTTTGGTCACTTGTTAATGTAAACACTGCTACGCGAGCAATAAACACAGTGTATACATTTCACCATAACCCAAACCAAAAGTCCGAGGCCACAATTAAATGTATTTATTGGTTTTTATGACTGATGGGACAGCCTCAAAAAGTTCTCACTTTACCGTGAACAGCTTATACATAGCCCGTGTTAACGACAGGCGGCTGTGTAGTGCGAACTGCGCCTTAGCGCCGTGCTGCCCGCATACAGGACATGATGTGCGTGTTGCAGCCAGCTCTTGCAGTAATCCCCGTCCTGCAGGGGTGTCAAATGTTGGTCGGGGCGCGCCCGAAACATCTGGGAGCGATGGTCGCAACTGCGGCTGACATCGAATAAAAGGGAGATAGCCCCTCCCCTCCCCCCGCTAACGAAACTCCCCTCCCTTTCCAAACCGCACCAACAGTTGTTGACCCCCTCCCAGGGCGAGGGAGAGGCTGGGATTGTAAAGGGTGACGCGGGTACCCCCTCCGGGGACGGGAATAATTTACAGTGCAATTTCAGGGCGGTAGCCTGCCAACTGGGGGGCTGGGTAACAAGGAGGGGGTAAGGAGCAGGGCTGGACCGGTCACGAGCTAGCGAGGCCTCGGCGAGTCCTGCGTCGGACACCGCCGCAGGACTCTCATGATGCCTTCTCTGGACCACACGCCTGCGCTCAAAACACGGCACTGACACTCGGCCTTGCAGAGGTACTCCCGCTAACCCTTTATCGCTCTTAACAAAGATCCAAGAGTTACGATTTTCGACCGTATAGGGGCCACGGTGGCTGAGCGATTAGCACCAAGGCGAATCAGGTTCAATCCCTGCCGGGTAACCGGATTTTCGCAAGTGGGAATCGTGCCGAACGATGCCGTTGGTCGATGGGTTTTCTCGGAGATCTCCCGTTTACGCCTCCCCCTCATTCCGGCACCGCTCCATATTCACTTCAATCAACCTCATCGGCTCTCAAGACCTCGCTGTTAAGAGCCGCGCAAATCTGTTCACTCACTCACTCGATCATATTATACACGGTACGAAAACAAACGAAGAAACTCGTTTGACGTTTGTCTCGTACGATTTTCAGCGGTAACGATTTCGTAACAGTTTGGGCTAACTCGAAATCATCTCCATCGATTCGTCATTACGATAGATCGTCGCCGTATTTTTACTATCCCCATCGACGAAGGGTGATCGAGCTATCCCCGACATGTACCCTTCATTTATTTTATTTTAATTCAGAGTGCATATGCTTGGATTCGATCTCACGATCCTTGGATCGTGAGTCTAGACCACTACGCTACCCGATCGTTGTGAAAAAGAGGTGAGCTTTTGCTTACATTAAATTGTTATAATATCCACTTTAAAAGTTCTTTTAAATTATTATAATTTAATTAACTAACAAACGAATATAAATCAAATACTCCAGCTATATCGTATATTAAGCATTATGCACTAAAGGGTTAAGGTTGTTGTAGTCTGGTTTAAAAGTAGTGATAATTTGGTACAGGGAAATTCATGTTAAAGGGATTCGTTTTTTGGCACCAATATTGAAGATATAAACTTGAAACAAATCCCAAGTGTGAGAAATGATACTATGAAGCTCTGTATCGAGACAAATATAACAATTAGCTTTTCAGTAATTGTTTATTTAATTATTAAGTATTCAGATCTTTCCAGGTAACACGCTATATAATTTTGTTACAAAAAGCTCCGATAGAAACGAAGCGCGTTTTTTTTCTGTTCAAAAACTTTATGGCGTGATATATCTATCTTTAACAAGAACATCAAAAAAAACAAAATTTCATGAACATGTACCATATTCTCTTTGCTTTCAAACAGGCAACAGAAACGGACTTATTTATTAAATTGGCTATTTTATGAGCAAATAATTTTCAGGATTCTCATTTGGCAGGGGCAGCTGCATTCCAAGAAACAATCAAATTTTTACAAACGAAAATGGCTTTATTCATGCGCCACCTGTACTGGAATAGTCTAATGCCCCAAGAGTGGATAGTTATTCTCGAATATAAAATATTTAATTTCGTTGATTTCTTTGAAGAATATGTTCAAGTTGCTTAATTTGATTTCTAATTCTATTTGAAGATTCTCTTATAATACCGAAAGCCCTTACTACATAATCGCTTTTTTTAGAGAAAGAATAATGCTTTATTAATAACTGTAAAAATAAAAATATTTTTATAAAAAGTTGTTTTCAAAACTAAATTTTTATACGTTTATACTAAGGTATGTGTAGTTGAAATACTTTTTACTTCTATCTTATGCAACTTGAAAATTAAAAAAACAGCCACTTGCTATCTTCTCTGAATCTAAATGTGAAGGAATTCAAAGTATCACATTATATTGTAGTTGTAATAACCTTGCACTATATACATTTTAGAAGTATTTTTGAGAGCACGAATAAATAAATACATTTGTAAAGAATTTGGATCTCATAGCTCAACTAATAAAATATGGCAATAGCGTTGACTCGGTGGGATTGTACGGGCTGAGCCACAACACATTTCTTTAGCCAATTGACCAAGAGTGTTTTTTTACGAAAATCTACACATTTTCAATTATTACCCTTGCTCACGCTTTACTTTCGTAGTGCTCTTAATGATAATATTTAAATTTTTCCATTTCCTTCTCCACAAGAAGTTTTTTTTATGGTTACTGAGTTCTGAGATTATTTCCTACGACTTATGGATATGTACAGCGTGACGTTAAAAAATGCTCGGCAAAATGTTTGATTACCTTAATTTTTCAACTTTACATGACTTTACCCATTGTGGCTTTCTACCTAATTAACTGAGTAAGTACTGTGGAGGTGTTATTGTTGATGAGATGTAATTAATAGTTTTGGATGATTGTGTTTTCAATATAATTTAATTTTTTATTTCATGCACTTGAGACTAGATTATAGTTTAGCTTCACTTCATAGCGTAGCTTGGTTTCCAGTCAGTTACTTTCAGTTTGTAGCTAGTTGCACTGTATATGCAGGGAGTGCGAGTTTAGCATTCTTTCAGTATGCTGCTTGCTGTATCTATTATTTGTCTAGTGTAATCTGTCATGCCCAAAACTCGTGATTTAAGGTAGTTTTTTTTCGAAAGTACACGTGTTTTATTCTCATTTCTCTCGTGATTAATCATAGTTGTGCAGTTTTGCACAGCGTGTAAGCGTGTTAGCGACAATCAATGAACTAAACTGGATTGCTTTTTGATCACTTTGCTATGCATCCTTTGGCCAATTGCCTTGTGGTCTTTTCCAGCTGCCTTCAATACACAACTAGTCTTGCATGTGTTACGTGTGCTCCTGGATTCAAGGAGGAATTTGATAACGGAAACGTTTCCTAGTTTTTTTTAAATTTACTTGCAGCTGTATAAGAAATTTTATAATGGAATAAATATTCATATTCATGTGAATCTACATCATAGTCTTATCGGCGGTGAGTGGTTGCGAGCCGTGTTTCACTATTTTCACAGTAGTGTTGCAATTACTAATTACGAGGGTCCATTATATATTAGCGAAGCTTTTACATCCCACAATACTTATCTCATGTTTTCGTCTCTGCTTTCGAGTTTATTGATCGTATTCCATACTGCTGGGGACAGCACGAAATGGTGCCAGGCCGAGAAGGCAGCAGGAACTCGGCCATGGCATCGCTAGTTGTGCAAATTGTAAGGGGAGAGGCACTGTAAACAAGGTCGGGAGGTGAAGTATAGAAGACGCGAGTTCTGGGGGCTCGCGGCCATCTTGTTCCTGTCGCCGCCGGAGATCACCTGCATCAACGTCTGTGAGGACCACCAGTTCAGTGATCCGGATTCGACATACTGCAGCAGCAGCCGAGACGAGCCGTGTGATATCCAACTAGTGGGTAAATATCACATCCCTCTTAGGGCGTCCTACGGTAGTTTTGAGGCGAGGGCGAGCGAGTTGATATCTTGCAGGATTCCCGAGATTTAAGTGAAGTCACCACGTTGCTTAATATATCCTTAAAGCTAATAAAATTGATAAAGAGTATTGATGCGAGAATGGTCCATTAAGAACTATGATAACTTTTGCAATTGTAGTTACAAAGAGATAATATATTAAAGTTAGTTTAATTAGTCTTTACTTATGTGACTACGTTACCCTTTAAATAAATACGTGACCTATTGGCGTAAGTGGGGTCACAGCAACTGGTGGAGGCAATACGAAGTTTTCCAATTGAATTGGGCTGATAATACCCGATTTCTTGATTCTTCTTTCGGAGATATTTTCTTCGTGAAACGCAATTACGGGCTAAATAAAATTATTTATTACACTTTTTCAAGACTTTATTACACTTTTTCAGGACCACATTTATTAATCCTCTGTTTATTAATACTTCTTTAAACTGTATTCCCAATAAAAGCAGTTTTAATTCCAATTATTTTAATTTTAAATTTGATAATCTAGCAAAACCAACATGAACGTTAGCAAATAACTTTAATGCGTATGCAATCACCATTCTACAGTAAAAAATGTGGCTGTCTGTGTATGGAAGTGATATCTCAAATTAGTAGCGTACTATAATTTCAGGCACGTGCTTGCCATGTTGAAACGTGTCCTTTCAGTGGTTTGCGACAGCGATGTAAACGGGGTACGATGCAATGATGAGTGAGTGAGTGAAAAGATTTGGGCGGTTCTTAACATCGAGGTCTCGAGAGCTGCCGAAGGTAAAGCGAGTTGAGTACGGAGGAGCGCTGGAATGTGAAGGCGGGAGAAACGGGAGAACCCCAAAAAAAAAACCCGCTGACCAGCGGCATCGTCCGGCGCGATTCAAAAATTCGGCGGCGACTCCGCAGGCAATCGAACCAGGTTCGACTTGTTGGGAGGCGAGCAGTCTAACCATTGCACCACCACGGCCGGAGGTGGCCGCGGTGGTGCAGTGGTTAAGAGGATATTGCAGTGGTAAGGAGGATATTGAGTTTCTATACATTGTAAAGAAACTAATGCCATAAACTAGGATATATCAAACTACTTCCCATACTAAAACGTATGTTACTCATTGTGCTGTCTTCATTGGACATTAATATTCGCGGTGTTGAATTGCGTCGGTTATTAAGTGTATCTTAATACACCATGGTGACCGTAGTGACTGAATGGATTGACAGGATAATACGTTATTTAACAATATTATTTACGCTCTACGATATGAACTATATACACGATACTTGGGGCGTTTACTAATTGCCAGTGTGAATAAAGTTCCCGAATTCAAAGTAAACAGGATTTCAAAACACCTTCCACTCGTGTATCTGTCAGAGTAACTCTAAGTGCAGTATTTCAATATAAAACCAGAGCATCGTCACGTCCATTAATTACAATGAAAGTGAAGCTTCATACATCGTCAGAGGTGATCAAAATACAAGTGTAGGGATGAAACTTTCAATTGTTGATGCATGATGATGTGTATGTGCTGTTGCAAAATAACTCAGAATATAAATTCACAGACAAAATGGTTTTCATTACGCTGCTGACACAGAGTTGTATTATGTCGTTATGATTTATTAAAGGTGGACAATCCTAGCGAACTGCAGCGACGCGTCAGCATTCAGGCCAGGCGAAGAATTCAAAACACATTACAGCAATAATAGTTTATAAAAGATATCAGCGTAGCGTCAGCGGAGCTCCCCTCCTGGTGACACAGTATTTGGGACAATCACGCCACCAGAAACTATATAATACTTGGCCCCACTTTGTACTGGGTCTGTCAGTCTGTATGTGGCCCCACGTCGAGGTGAAGCCATCAAGATGCAGCTTGGCGTCCCACTCATCGTTTTACAACACAACACTCAGTCTCCGGCGTCGGGAGGCCTATCATTCTGGTTAGTCATATGTTGTAATTGAGTAGGACTTTCCTCGCCAATAACTTATGTTTACTCTAACTCCTAATAACTATAATATGTATGTTTTCTGTCTGCATAATTAACATCAGTTCTTCGCACATAATAGCCTAGTGACTAGTATAAAAACACGAGAATGTTGAAAATTTTGTATGAAATAAGCATGTACATCTTTTGTGGCGTTTTTCTTCTTTCTAAAATGCACATATTTAACATTTTTTTCGGTATTAAAATTTATTTAAGGTTGTAGTTATTTTGAAAGGAAGTTATTTAAATGTAATTAGAATTTAGGAATTATAACTTAGTGAATTTTTGGTGATGTTATTTTCTCGGGGCTTTACAAGTTAGTTTTACGTCCCAACTAGTTCACAAGCAGGAAAACGAGCAGGCAAGAAGAACTGCACACAGCCTGTATATGTGCGAACACCACGCTTGTAACAAACGTATCGGTTGCACCGAATGCCGGCTTGTCTCTTCTAGTTTCTTATTCCAGCTGCGCCTGAAGTGCTGCTTCCCAGCACGGTGGATTTCCGCTTTCTCCACAGTGTGTAGGCCGTGCCTTTTGTACCGTGCGAAAGAGCATTCACCGGCGATGTTCTAGTTCGTTTACTACTCCCCGAAGGACACGCTTCGCCAGGAACATTTGGCCACCAGACTAGGAGGCTACTATACGCATCTCTTGGCAGCAGCACATTTGGTGACATCAAGAAAGGTTGTAGTCGCAGAGTGCGCGTTTAAATTACTATAAACGCAGTTCACAAAACTTTCAAATGTATTTACGAGCAACGTAGACCACTAGTTTTTTATTTAATTTTGTTGACCGGCAGTGTGCAGACATGCACATCTTCGACTAGAGTCGTCTGAGCCTTCCTTTATGGGTAAGTAGCCTACAATGGTTTCTGAAATTTCTTTTTTAATGTGTTAGGTCGCGTATCTAATTCCGGTTCGTTTGAATGCTCTTTCTCCAGAGGGTTTATTTTTCTTTCTTGATGGATTTCCGGATCGAGATGTGGTTCGAGTTCTTGTAGTAGCTCATGTTTTTCCGTGAGCGCACATCTCATTCGTCTTTTGGTGTGAAATCGACCATATTGCCCCTTCTCGAGTATGAGGAACAACGGTGCGCAGTTACTCCATGCAACTCAACGACCAGCGTGGCTCAGATTGATGTCCGGATTTTCTCAGAAATGGCGCAATCAGATAAGAACATTTTCAATAGAAATTGGTCAGTTTGGTAATAATTAATTAATTTTCGTAATAAGGCGCACGAATGACTCTAAAGGTATGTTTTGCAACTCAATATTAATTCTTTGTGATTTCGTATTTATTTAGCAAAAGGAATATAATATGGTGACCTATAAAAAACTAAGGTACTTCTTGTTTTCACTATTAAATAAATTATATGCGGAGCCCCATTTACGTGGTCTTTGATTGCGAATTATAAATTTTTGAATTTTTTTTTTTAATCTCAATTGAACAAATTAAAAATATTCTATAGTAAAAGGTATCGATGTAACGGATTTGATCTATAAGAGATACGGCCATGTTTCAATGTTGCAATATAGTTTTTGTTTTGATGTGATGCAAAATACAAAGATCACAAACCTTCTGAAAATGGGTTCTGTTTATAATTAAACTCCTTGTGATAGTAAATGAAGAAAAGTTCCTATGATTAACTGTATTTAACTACACAACATTTATTCATTTTGATGGTAATCTGCAGATATAATGAATTGCGCCAATGTTTTCCAGCACGCAATTTACATGAATTTTGTTTAAGTGTCAAATGGTAACAATCTTTGTTAATAGTAGTGGCACACTTGAATAGCAATAAGAATTCATTAACTTTGATTTAGCAGTAAAAAATCACATAATATTGTTACAGTAACAAAATAAATAATTTCTTAAATTGTTGCTAATAAATTAATTTGTATTACAGTCTGGTTCTACATTACTTACTGGGAATGATGATCAGAAAGACCGACAATGTACGGGCACATTCCACAATAAATTATCATCTGTATCTCCTAAAATAAGCAATCGCTCGTGCCACAAAACAGATCGCTGATAAAAATGCAATCACCTGAATTCTGCAGTTACCTGAACTTTGCCTCGTTTTTGTAAACGACTCATACTTTATTTACTTCACAGAATGGACGCAAAAGTATAAAATACACAAGCCACACCCCCACAATTTAAAATTTCATAGTGCTTTATTTCAAATGAAAAAACGTAAAACAATCCTACCTTGGCATAAATTTTTGTAAGCGACTCGATGACAGTTTCCACGACCAATCGACTAATAAACAACAACCAAAACTCAATATGAGATATAGCAGTTGATATTGAACGGAATCCTATACTAAAATGAGTTCCATAACTTTTATTTTCTCCTCTGCCTAGAAAAACCATCACGTGCAACGCATCAATTCTAGTTTATTCTGTTTTAGTTGATTGGTATTGGAAGTAGCCGTGTCTATGACAAAAACGTGTAGTGTTATTTTAAAATTTTGATTTTTTTTAAACACTTTTATTGATTTAATACCCCACAAAACAAACGAGTGATTCTGGAATGTACCAGCATTTATGCACTATTAAAAATTCCGTGACTCTGTGTTGGTCAGTAATATTTTTATACATATCTCCAAATAATTATTTACAAGAGGTGGCGTTCACGAATGATGGGAATGATACTGCAGAAATAGTACTGGAAAACCAACCTAACCTGCAACTTCTTCCTTTATTAATTTATATGCAAAAGTCGCGAACAGTGTGATTCGAAGGCTAGAACCGACTGTGAATAGGGACGTACTCACCACTTCTCTATATAACCATGTCTCATAAAAATACTTAAATTTTAGCTCAGTTAAATGTAAAACACGTGTGTACTTCAGTCAGGGTGTCATGAGATTAAAAAGAAAATGTTGTAGCTGCGAATGGGTGGAATAATCTTTTCATTTGTTGTTTCTCTGATGTTTACATATGTGAAACAGAGTTTTTTCTATCGACACATTATAAATGAAGACGAAATATTTTTATCATTACTTATATGAATTCTAACCTCCAGTGATTTATATATAATGTAATTACGTCGAAAAATGTGAATGTAAAATTCAAAATGAAAAATTCTTTGAAAATATATTTGTACTGTGTTTTTAAATTTACGCAATTGCATTTAACTACAATGTTTTAGGATATAAAAGTTTTCAAAATTGAATCAATTTTTCGATTTTTAATTACAGAAAATATGTGTGACTTCCGTATGACATACTGAATTCGTAGTTTCTAATGACAATTATTATATTCCAAAGCAAGTGAAATTCATAGGTTTCTGATGGAAAGTAGTAGAATACATAATGGAATTGGAATTGCTACATTAATTTGCACATTTTTTGGTTAAAATTTAAAAAGGCGAGTTATTTTTTAACTACATGTTTCAAAGTGGCCATTCACGTTTCTTGATCTACAACGAATCTATTTTTCAGTCTCATAGTAACGAGAGTAATCACCAACGTAGAAATTATTAAATCTCATCACATTTGGCTATCTGTAGATCAAAACCGTTTGTTACCGGAGTGTAGTAGAATAGGCAATTAGAGCTAAATGTTCAGGCAACAGCACAACCCTCGTTAACACTTTCACGCCACCCCACTTAAAAGACCTAAGGCACCAACGTAGAAATTATTAAATCTCATCACATTTGGCTATCTGTAGATCAAAACCGTTTGTTACCGGAGTGTAGTAGAATAGGCAATTAGAGCTAAATGTTCAGGCAACAGCACAACCCTCGTTAACACTTTCACGCCACCCCACTTAAAAGACCTAAGGCAGTGAATGGGTCCAGTTTATTTACTGTAGTAATTTAACTTTCACTGGTTAACTTGAAAACTCTCCCGGAAAGCCGGCTTTCCGGCTAATTGAACGTAGAGGTAAATTTAAGCTCCCGTTCTTTCGCTGAGCTCACTGACCCACATCGAACGCGTAAAGCTGTGCGTTAATGATTATTCCTATGGAATATTTGCAAGACGTCACAACTACATATTGCCGGAGTTCATTGTAGTATCTATACGGATATGGAAATGTGCAATGGACAACTGCTTAGGTCTTCACAGTCACATTCCTGGGGATAATATTTGCCTATAATACCTTTCAAATTATTTATACCTACGCTCTCTCTCATTTAACAGGATATCGTTATAACAACGTTCAATTATAGCTGTATCAAAATACCAGTCGAAAAGCATACTTTAACGTATATTTGCTCAATGCTTCATATTTACTTAAAGGAGCCGGTGTTGAGTTTCATAACAGTAAGTAAATACTCGAAATATAACTTTTTCTAAGTAGAATTCTCGATAATTATCCGAAGTGACGATTGGATATTATGAACTGCAGCCCACACTCTCCAATTACTCCCAACGGCTTGAAACAGGTGTATTTTGTGGGGCACAATTAGAGATGAAAGAAATAAAATAAATAATTCATAATATGTCAACCGCTGTCAAAGTAAGCCAAGGTTCCCTTCACCATGCTGCCTGTTTGATTATTCGTTGGGACTGAGATTATTTCCTCTTCGCACAAATTTAAAACAATTATTTTTCTTATTGATAAACGCCCTTTAAAGCAACAATGAGTATTTATTTCCAGTTATGAGTCTTAAAACTAACGCTTGGTCATTAATATACTGCAACTTAGATATCATCAGAAGTCACGTGTTATACGTAATGGATTATTCGTACAAATCTACTGTCATAACAGGTTCTTTAATCAGTACTTGTACTTGATATAGTACTCATTATGGTACATATGGAATGTTATTAGATAACTAGCAGTTATTGTGCCTTCTAATGTATAGCGAAAAAAGAGCGAGCCAACAGAAGTAAAAGATTAATAGCACAGGCTCAGCTGTAAAGAAGAATTTTCCAGACTTATAAGCTTAGACTTAACGCAAGACAACTAACATATATTTACGGGATTATTTGCTGAACTTCGTGACGAGGTGAAAACATGTTTTCTTGATTTTGATATATAAAATAGGATAGTGTTAAAGTATTGATTTCTTTTTAAATGAAAACCAGCAAATATCAATATTAATGTTCATTCTGAATTTTCTTACATACGTCAAGAGTCTCAGCTTTGATGAAATTGTATAAGATGATAAAATAAAGGTACTTTAGACACTCCAAAAGTGGTGTAATTCTAAAAAAATAGGTAATCCATGTCAGCGATAAAATGCTGGAATAAAATCAATTGGAATATAACCAACTCGTAAGTAGGACAATAATTAAATGGAACAATATTTTCGGCTAACAAAAGCAACAACGTTAATGTAAAAGAAACAGCTTATAACAAAAAAAAATTCTATACCATATTGAAGTAGACTGTGGAAGTATATTACTCTTCCTGTAATGGTGAGTTAGTGCAAACAGTCCCATGGTCAGTGGAAGAGACTGCAAATGAAAGAAAACAACTCCGCTAAAACAGTGAAGGATTTAATGTTGCCTTTTTCAGATTCGCCTAGGTTTTACGGATATAGTACCTGGTAAATATGAGGCATCATCACTTGAGATTAGAAGTTAATTAAACCATCTCCAACAAGAACACTTCCCACTTCAATTGCACGTTTATTACAGAAGGCTGCAGTACATTTCTGGGAACTAATATTCGTGGAGATATCTGTTTCTGGCTTTTAAACATTTCCTTATTCGAAAAAAAATTGCGCCCGTCCAGTTGAATTCGTATATTCTAAGCCATAAGAACAGCAAAAACAGGAAAATTTCCCACGTTGAGTTACCTGGACCTATATGCCAATCGCAGCTATAGATAAACTAGCTGCTTACCTTGTGAGCAACTAGATTAACCAGTAGTTCGGGACTAGGTTCTTGGTATCCTGCAAGCTTATTGCTTATTCATGATCTTCAAGGACGTGTAGTGTGAACTGTGGTATAATTACAAAACTAGCTGAAGTGTCTGAACTCCAAAATTTTCTTAAACGAATACGTGAAGTTATAAGAAATGTGGCAAAGTCGTTGCGTAACGATTTTTGCAGAATACTGCCTTAATGCATAATATTGTTCCCCAAATGTAGGCTATTTCGCCCAGCTGCAACTCAGTAACTTTAAAAACAACGTTTAACATCGTCAGGAGAGTTATACGCGTTGAAACTCCTATATATATAATATATATTATATATATATATATATATATATGAGTTTGTGTAATGATCCTTATACCGTGCTAACAGTTTGAAAGTCAAATTAATCGGATAAATTATCACTTTACCTGGATTTTTTTCTCTTACAAACGTCATACAGACTTATTTCCGAGTAAGGTTCAATCTCGCGAACTTTCCATATTCAATAAGCAAGCTTTCATCTGTCAAAAAAGCTATTATTTTTGGGTTCTCACTGTGGTTGACCTGTAATTGGGATATTTAATGGTTTCTCGTGTGACTCTCAGCTTCATGGAAGTTTGAATGTTCTCATATTTATAAATGCTCAAATCGTTTTATATTATGAAATGATAATGACGTAGCGATGAATAATTGACATGTTCATCTGTAATATAGGTGGTAACCAATAATGAAGCTAACGGCTTCGGTGTCGCATATAACAATAAAAATCGTTAAATAAATACTGGTGATTTTTTTTACCGATTAACACATATTCAATATTTTCAAAATTATTTTACATACATGTTTGCGTGCACCAGTAGCGTAAGTGTTATTGAACGTCTTACTGCTTTAGGGCACACTGGCGCTGATATCTCGTCAATATACACCTAGCATGTCAAAATCATAAATCGAATAAGCTCTTTAAAATTTAGTTACCTACGGGCTCGTGCTTTATTTCATATGTGTGTGTGAGAGAGTGTGTTCGGATCATGAGAAAATAGTGGCAAATATTTAAGAAAGCACACGAGAGATTTTGGTGTATGAGAAAGCGATTCCCAGTGTCTGAGGTGTCATCATCTTGATGTGGCACGGTGAAATGTAGAAAATATTATTTCCTGGTGCAGTTTCAAAGCAAAATACGTGCAAATTTTCGTGACCAGAATTTCTTTCTGTTGAATTTCTGGTCAGGTCGTATGACTTGAAATTTCAAAACAGGCATCGTTTTGACTGTTGCACTGACAAGAAAACGGTTGACTTCTGGGAATCAGATGAAGGCCGCTGTGCATCTGGAATGTATCCTTCATGTACGGTTGTAACCTGACTTGTGTTGTTCTGCAGTATAGGATGGTTAATGGTTGTAAGACTGATAGTATTGGCTTTTTATTGCTTCTAGTTCTCTCCTAGGTTACACTTCAGCCACTAGAACGGACTCCTACAGTCACAATACCATGCTAATATTAGGTATTAAAGGCAAATCGTAGGCAGTGGCCAAGGAAGCCGTATTTTTTAAATCAACTGAATGCTCTAGACACGCGACTTCCTCGTGTCGGCTCCTGCCGAGCGTTGCCGTATGTGTTGTGATGCCCGAAGTCACGCGATTGGTCAATTGTTTCCTCGACTCTTGCACACTTTAAAAATTTTACAGTACTGATATTCCGGGCTAGTTTTTAATATAATTTTATTATGGAATAAAGTTAGTCTTTTCTTCCATGTATGAGATTTTTCCACCACTTTCGTCACGAACGTTTCCCGTACGATTGGGGAATAGTACTTTACTTCTTATGTAAATTTACTCTACAATTTTTTACAGTGTGGAAGCTACTTGCCGGAAACTGCCTAGCGACTAAGTGCCGCCAGCAGGTAGTACACCGGACACACGAATTACTCACAGCTTCGCTCAGCAGTCCTCAGGAACTGCTTCTCTTGCAAAATTGGGGCCCACAGTTGCCGTAGAAGCTGGAGTGCACAACTTTCACCACGGCGAACGAAGTTCGATTCTCGGTTTGGCATCTTCTGGATTTTCGCATGTGGGAATCATGAAGCCGCTGGCCGGCGGCTTTCCTCTGGAGGATCTCCCGTTACTATCGTCTTTGTATTCCGGCGCTACACCACATCGACCTCGCTCCATGTTAATCGGCTCTCAAGAACTGGTTACTAGCCGCTGGAATTCCTCTTCTCCACTCTAAGCGTTTTGACAACGCCTCGCAGCTAGCTCATGAGTGTTCACGATAGTTTCTGTTTCCCTCTCTTCCACGCAAGTTACTGGTTTGTGTTGCGAGGGTGCACTGCATATAGAATAGGAATATGTCCACATACCACACTGGTCGTATGTGAGACACACCGCGGGTGAGAGGAGCCAAGGAGACAGTGGGGTGGCACCGACGTCAGAAAAGTTGGCCAGAGGGGGCACGTATTAAATAGGGCCGCCGAACGCGTGCCCGCCCCACTCTTGGGCCACACGTCGGTTTACCCAAAGGCCGAGTGTTGAAGACGACTTCCGTGGTGCGATAGATGCGAGGGGCGTCGCTGATCAACAATTCATGCAACGTCTGGAGACGTTAGTCAGGGAGTACGACAACTACAACTCACTTCTCAATTTGTAACGGAAGATCTTCGTTCGAGCCGACTTTGAATTAGTGATAGGTGCCATATAATTAGGGTGCAAGGTAGAGCCGTTTAGGCAAGCTACGTGGTTACGAACATTCAAAATAAAGTCTGGGAGATATTTTGAAATATTGTAATTATATAGTATAATCAGTAAAGGATTAGAGACTGTATTATTCAAGTCGTGGATAAGGTAGATGGATTAGGAAGAGTTTATTTTTATAAATAATTGAGTCTCTGATTTCTACCGTCTATACGTCACCCGAAGTATAGTCCTTGCATTATAATAGAAACAGCGATAGTAGTAGTTTAAAGTGTGATATAAAAGATTCAAGTAAAAGTGTTGTGTATTGGAATAGAGTCAAGGACAGTTTTGGTGAGCATTTAGCCAGTAGATACGGTGGAGTCACCGTGTCTTAGAAACAGTATAGTCTGGTTAGGGCACCAGAACAATACGCTGCCAACAGTCCACTATAATCTATTTGCGGATTATTCACACTTTTTGAATCAAACCTTTGGAAAAAACACCCCATGTATGGCGTGTTTGGTTGTTTCCAAAATTTATAGTATATATCGCAAGCGTTTTATACTTGTGTCAACATAAAAGTATATATATTTTTGTTAAATTTAACTTTTACTTATATTTTATCTACAATTTGAAATATTTAATTTATAATCAATACGAATAAAACTGGAGGAATATATGTGTTTTGGTAATACCTACTAAGATATAGTTATTTTACAGACTGCAATAATTTATTTGCATGAGGCAGAGGAATATCTTGAAATTACAACTCAAACAGAGCTTGAGAAATTGGGTTTGGCTGTGTTGGGGACACGGCCGTGTGTTTTGCCTGAATACATCTACATTGACGCGCTCGGACGCCTTGATGTTTATTTAACGTTCCCGGCATCGCTTCACTCGATCACATGGGGTTTTATGGTTATCACTGGATTTCTTTTCAGATGTTCTTTCCAACCGTGTACGATTTCTATTTTTCAACTTGGCCTTTTGTCGAGTATAGGCTGAAATTGTGTTGTTTTCTTAATTTTTTACATTAAACTCATACAATTTCACTATGACCACTCCACACAAATATTTTTATACACGCAATCGATTGATCTTGACGAGAGCTGTCAATTTAAACTTAAACGAGCGTCGTAGCTTCTCCTAGTCAAAAGTTATACTACGCGTAAGTTATGAGACGTGGCGAAACTCAAAATAGCGGCGAACCCTCCCCCCTCCCCCCGCAATGCTTTACAGTCCTCACTCAACGTAACATATTCTTTGATCCTTTGGCAATCGAGTGGTGTAATTGAATTTTGAATGTACACGCTAGATTCGAAGCTGCAATGCCAAAGTATATTCCACGATTTTGTTATCATCGGATTTTCTGGATCGTTTCCCACTATGGTCGCAAATTTAAATACGTATTCGCGGCTAAAATTTGTAAGTAATGGTGAATGGAGTATAGCCGCGATTGGCCGCTAGAAGGAGACCCGAAGAGCGTGGCCTCGGCCTCCAGGGTTGCCGAGACGTCCGCAGCGGATCGATACCTGTGGATTCTGCCTCGCAGGACTTGGTCGCGCTTACACCTCGAGGAACGCAAGTCACCTCCACATACCGTCAAAAACAATCACACTGCCAGCGGGCAGAGAAAAGTTCTGCTAGAAAAATAAACCAACATAAGGTCGCACAAAAATATTTTTTTCCTTGTCAAGTTGGAAAATGTGTCCTTTCAAATCATTGACGATCGATAACACCCTAGTTTTTGGTGCGGTTCCTTGACGAGTCGGTGTTTTTCATTATGTACAATTTCGCTTATCATGCGTGGTTGAGTGCCTTTTGTTCTTTTAATAAAAGTTGTTGTCTGCTCGCTAATCCTTGAAGTTCTCAATTTCTGAATTGAGGGTTTTCAGTTACCCGATCAGTTAGGTTAGAATTGTATTTATTGACATCATAAAGTAACTGCGGAAGACCTTTCAGCCTCCACATACAACACTGAGAAACATTCTCCTAATTTCGAGAAAAATTACTGGCTCTACTGATGAAAGTTTATAAATGACATCTCATTCGTAAATACACTATAAAATTTTTCTGATAATCTTCCTAAACTGTAATGGGAGTTTTTAACCTATACACTGTATGGAAATAACACCACACATCAAGCTCCAGATATAGGAGTGTTTAGAATCGTTAATATACACAGTTGGGAACTTTCCTATGCATTTAACTGTTTCCTGAGTAAATGTAAGAATACTACAATGAATGTATAAGGAGAAAAATTACCATTCCTACAGTGTAACTAAGCGTATATATTGGTATGGTAAATTTCGGAATAGATTTTTAGAGTGTAACGTTTTGTACATTACGTCCTGAACAATTGAAACTACCAATCCATTAAAATGATTTAATGTATATTGCCCAACTGCCTGAATTATACCTTGTTTAAATTATTTTAGAGTGTTAAAAAGTATTATAATAAAGGTTTTTTTTTTTTCAGATTTGACGGAGGAACACGATAGAGTTGAGTTATTGAAACGAGTTCTCACATCGCGTAGTGTTGATCTTCTGCGTGAATACACCAGCAACTCTGACCTAAACGACACATAATGCACCCAAACTTACATAAACATACTCTGCTTTGTGTTTCAAACACCAGTCATTCAAAATTCTGCATTGAATTTCTTCATTCAAAGAGATTAGATAAGTAGTAAAAAATACTGACTCCAACTGAGTCAGTGTATACTAACTAACGTAGAGGTGGGTTTGAGTTCCACGTAAGACACCTGCATGTGTATATAAATAGGAGAAAATAAGATATTTCAAATCTGTAAAGAATTTCAGCAATGACTCTATGCAGAGGTAAATTATCTTTAACTAAAAATCAAACACGTCCTACTTTAATAGCTGTGCATGTCATGTTTACGTAAAACTTTCTTACGTTAACTCGAAGTACTGCTTTGGAGTAGCAGTATTCACTGATATTTTGAAGAAAAGAAACACTATAAATTAATTAAAATCCAACAACTTTATAATCAGTAAGCTACCAATGACTTCTAGAAATATATTTTTACTGGTTTCGCTATTTAAAAAAACTCGTTTGGGCGAGGCAACACTCGTTGAGTAACGGGCTTTCCAGCTGGGACCCGTAGGTGCCCGTCATCCCCGGACATGGGCACGAAGTGAGGCCCTAGGATGGAGAGGCGCTGGAATGAGGGAGCGGGGGTTGGCGGGGGTGCCTCGTGAGAGCCCGCCGGCAAGTGGCATCGTCCAGCACGATTCCCACATGCGAGAATCCGGGAGTGAACCCGCCGGGTATTGGGCTCGGATCGCCGTGGTGGGAGGCAAGCGCCCTAGCCAATGCGCCACCGCTGCCCCTACCAGTTTCCCTTATAAGGTGCCATTCCCATAATTTTATTCGAAGTGCATTGGTTAAAAGAAGGAGAAAAATTATTTGTACGTTCACTAGAAGCAACTTTATGTTAAGAATTTAACTAAGCGTTGTCTGATTTCATTTTTTAGCCAAGTGAGTATGGAAATTCTTCACGTGTCTGGCTGGAGGCAAGACTGTGAACTCAGACGTATAACACGATCATGGCCGCGCATGACTGCCGAGCACTAAATGCAATCGTTTACATTGCTCTGACAAGCGAGCGCTCACGTCAGAGGCAGTGGAGCAAGCGGAGAGACCTGCGACGACGTGTATTGCATGTTTCTTATTTTAAATATTCGCTGGCATTCCGCTAAACTTCGTGTCCTGCAGCAAGCGCAAATTATTAATGTCTGCAGAAAGTACCCCCCCCCCCCCCCAAGGACAAACAGGGATAACTTTGTGAGATCATTGCAGCGCTGCCATAGTACCATAACTTAAAGATTAAAGGCTGTTCACGATAAAATGAGCACTTTTGAAATCAACCTTAGCAAAAAAGTCACTGTCCCTGCCTGCATATATTTTAACGGATGCACTGAGTGACATGCGGACAGTAAAGTTGGTAATGATGGATGCGAAATAGTTCCATATCTTAAAGTCAAATAAATAGTGTTAGGTAACTATTTGTGCAAACATAAATTACTTCTTTTCCTTTCTGTTTATTTTATGCGTCCAAGTATAAGAATGAGCAGACTTGTAATATATTTACTTTTCTAATAATTCCACAGTTTCACTTGACCGACGCACGAATAAAGCAATGAGGCCAGTGGCAATGTTAATTTTACATAAGGCGGGAGAACACACAACGTGCATACAAGTCGATCTTGAGCAGGGCTTTCAAAAGTGCTCATTTTACCGTGAACAGCATATATCTATGTTCACGTTTTTTTTTTCCCCGCATAACCGTACATGCATGGCCTAGGCATACAAATATTTTTCGTTCAACCGTATCTTTAAGTCAACAAATGAATAAGAATGTAGAAATATTTATTTTTATTTGACGTACTTCTTTTCAAAAGTTTCATAATTGCCCTGTTGTAGTTCACGAAAAATTTTGCAATTGTTTTCCAAGATTTGTTTGTAAAAATAATATGAAACTACGACAAGGCGCGTTTTAAAAATATTTTTGCTGTGAAGTTTAGTGTGTTTTTATATTGAGCATTCTTCTCTTAAGATTACGAGAATTAATCCAGAGTTACAGATGTGATTTGGTAGCAGCCGTACACGTTTTGTAGTAGGCCCACTATTTATATGACTATATTCGCTTCCGATAAAAATAATTATTTGTGTGTCTCCTTCACTCTGCACTAGTTTAGTTTGAGCCAGTGATACAATCCGCTAAGAGCGTGTCTGCTACCACTCTGCAATGTTGGCAGCAATTCGCGCGTTATGGATAGTGGCAGGGATATCGCGCGGGTTCAGTGACCTTGACTCAAGTTTCCACGCCACGTAGGACGCTATAGACTGTTCACGGTAAAATAATCACTTTTGAAAAGACCTGTATACACGCTGTGCAATCTTCCACCTTATGTAAAATTAACATTTGCTTGAGCCTCGTCAATTTATTCATGCGCCGGTCAAGTGAAAATGTTACATTATTAGAAAAGTAAATATGTTAAAAATATGTGTTTATTTTTACACTTCAAAGCATTAAATAATCACAAGGCGAAATATATAATTTAAGTAAACATAAATGGACACCTTACAATTTTTATTCTACGTTAAAATATGGAACTACTTTAACTCCATTGATACCAACTTTACTGGGCGCAGGTCACCCAGTGCTCCCGTTAAATATATGCAGGCAGATGCAGTAACTCTTTTCTAAGGTTGATTTCAAAAGTGCCCACTTTATCGTGAATAGCCTTTACTCCGGTTTGCAACTTGTTTTACCTAGACTAGACCTTAGACTAAAGATGAGGTAGATCAATCTCGCTGTCTGCGCACAACAGCTTTTCGTGTCCCAACATTGAAATGCTATTCTGCCAATACGACTCTAGAAAAAATTGCAAGGAATATATTTGAGGTTAGAACAGTGTTTAGTAAACATGTGCTTTGAAGTGTTTTATACTTGCGGTTACCAATTTGTATTGCTATCTGATTAAATTAAAATTGGTAAAAGAATTTGATTAATACGATAGAGTTTGTCATTTAAAAATTAATATTTAAACAAACACATTCATCACTGTAGATCATGTGATTTTCACAGTTGTGTTCCTTTGAGGTAGGTTACTGTTGGGTACATGCGCAGAAGATGAATAATCTGTCTACCTTATTTTCAGTTTACGGACCAGACCGCACGAAATTACTGACATAGAGCCCTCCAAGCTGTGACTTCGAAATCAAAAAGTAACTGAACTCTTCGTGAATTCGTAAAACAAATTTTATCATCAGCGAGTCGCCTTTTTCCAAGGCCTTTGCCGACAAATATTATCGTGATGGGATAAGAATGTTTCCCGTGATAAATTGTGGAAAATAAAACTGTCTGTGCCTGAGTTTAGACAAGTTCAGTGAGGAAGGTATTTTTCCTCATATTTATGGCAGAAACAAGCGGCCATAACCACTACTCTATATAAAACTGCAATCATTCAGATATATAAACAAGAACAACGATTTCGGAGTATCACAAAGTAAGAAAAATAGCAAGTTAAGGTGTTGCTAAATAATCATGATAAGAAGACAAACTTTAAAAAATTAAAATGATTCATTTCACGCGATTTATCATCATGAAAAGATAAGGTCTCCGTAGCTAGGGAACTGTATTGTGACAACCCATGAACAAAATGCTGCGTAGTATCTCACATATTACACATTTGTTTCAACGTCTGATGCGTCTATATGGTGACAACTTGATCCACTCTGAGCAATAACTGTAATAACTTTCAAACATTTATAGCTGCGTCTATTTTATGGTCAGTCATCAAAACAGTAAAGTGATGCAGTTACGTAAAATCTTTACATAAACTTGTAAAATTATACTGCTTACGTCGAACTCAAACTAAGCTAAATGCGACTGCCACTTGCATCAGATGCGCCGAGAAGCCGAAGCTTGTCGGAATACAACTCTGGCATCGCTGACACGTAGTAATAAGTGTGTTTTTTTCCAAACTTTTAGCTGCTTTATTTCTTCTAGGGTAAAAGTTGTTCACGGTAAAGTGAGCACTTTTGACATCAAACTAAGAAAACGTCACTGCTACTAACGTCATATATTTTAACGGGCGCACTGAGTAACATGCGTCCAGTAAAGTTGGAAACGATTCATGGAAAGTAGTTCCATATCTTAACGTCAAATAAAAAGTGTTAGGCAAACCATTTGTTGTAACTTAAATTATTTCTTTCGTTTTCTGTTTTTTTAAATGCATTGAAGTATACAAATTACCAGATTTGTCAAGTATTTTATTTTACAATAATTCCACAGTTTCACTTGACTGACACATGAATAATGTGTTGAGGTCCTCGGCAATGTTAATTTTACATAAGGCGGAAAAACACAACGGACATACAAGTAGGTCTTAAACAAAGTTTCCAAAAGTGATCATTTTACCGTGAACAGCCTATAAGAAACGTAACTTCAAAAGTCAGTCGTGAGTGTGAGAGTTAGGCTTGCGTGCATTTAGCATAGATATGCCAACTGCACATCGGCCCAAGCGCGCTCTCTCCATCCTGGCGGATTTCTCTCTCCCTCTTGTCTATCGACTTTTAAAAAATCCGCGAAATTAGCTGCCCTTTTCCTTCAATGCCAGACTGCCGTCCTCCGTTACCTGAATGGCATAGCTAGCAAGGCCCATTCGTTTATTGCAATTGTCAATGGAACGCTCATTATATCGGAACTGCAATACCTGCACTCTACATATACACCAGTAAAAGGCAACACCAGGAAAGCTATGCTGTTATAAATGTAACTGGGAAACCAATTTTATTGTAATTCATTCGCACGTCTGCCATTAAATAATTTTAATATTGTCACACACGAAAAAAAAATTGTGTTCTTTTGGTTTTCCAAAAACTACCCCAAAAATAACAAACTCTTCTATTCGTAATTTGTAAAAATTAGAGCCCATATATTTAAAAATACGAAGATTCGTGATTTATAACTATCCGAGGTCACAAAACTATTAGTTCCTTCCAAATACCAACTCTACTAGTTCTGAACAAACATTCAAGTGGTCTTGTAATCACAATCCATACTGATATGAAAAGGGAGACGTAACATATGAAAATCAGTTCTTGTTCTGATGGCTAGTTAAAGTTTCTTAAAATGAGGGAAATTACGTCGTAAATTATCATGAAATAAACGTAAAAATTAAACGATATCCTAATACTCGGCCGGTACGCTGCGCAAATATTTAATGTTCTTTACAACAACAAAAAAAATAGTAAACTTGATGAGATTATGTTTTAAGCGAAATTCATTAGAATGGAATATATGTGTGTATATATATATATCAAGAACAAAGCAACACATAATAACATTATATAATAATAATATTATATATATTACATAATAATATTATATATATAGCTCAAGAACAAAGCAACACATAATAACATTAAACTTTGAATTGTTTTGAAAAATTGGTAGCCTAATTCATTACGTTCAAATTACACGAATCCGGGATTTAATCCTGGAAAATAGTGGTTGAGAATGCACTAAGAGTAAGCTTTGTTCATCCAACAAAATACATGCTTGAATAAACGAAACCTCTGTGTTGGGCCAAAATAAAATTCGACTGAAAACAGAATATTTGGTTGAATCAACTGTTACTGTGACACGCCGACGTTTCTGATGCTGTTCGCTGGGTCGTCTCGTGCAGCCCTGTGTGCGAGGCGACATCTGGTGTCCTTGCCAGGAGACGATATTCGATGGACATGGACTGCCTGTGATTGTTTTTTGTTTTTAATTATTATTGTGTGTGTAACAAACGTTTAGAATATATATGTAGTCACTTTGATGAGTTGTTCGATTGAATTTTATTCATTAATACTGAAGCAGTTATTTATATGAAAAATAGGTTTGTCTGTTTCATTTGAAAATCAAGAGTTATGGTTAAAAACTTCTATGTGTATTAAACGCAAGATGCGTTCTCCGAAAATTTGTAAGTTGGTATAAATTAGTTAAGGGTGGCTAGTTTCGGCAAAGCGTATTTTACATTTAGAGTTCTCACAAAATCCTGTAAATTCATAATCACTTCTAATATTGACCCCAACTCTACCATTACTACTCTAGCATTATCATTCAAGGATGATGAAGCTACTGGTGTTAACTACTTATTTTCATCGTCAAATACACCTATTAATTAACATAATAGTTCAACACCCGTTTCATTTACAGGGTCTTCGTGAGGTTGTACCATCACAATACATTTCTTTAGCCACTCATTTGATTGCCTTCGTTCGAAAATAAAGCTAGAGAATTATTTGTGGTTATTGTGAGAATTAGGGTAGTAACAGTGTTGTGAGTGTATTTATTAGTGCTTAAAAATGGTATAAAACACATAATAAAACTATTTCAATTGTAAACTGAAAAGTAGAGGTGTAAAACTAGAAATATTTACTCACCCACTTTGTCTAGTATTTGAGATGTATGTGTGGTAGAACCTATTTTAAATAATAGCAGCTCTAGTTAAGGTTGCTAGGTCATATCGCTCCGGTGTAAGCACTCCAGGTTCGAGTCTTGGTCTGACACTAACGTTTTTTTCTTTATTAACCGAAACTGTTCGACACACGAGGAGCCAAACAAGTGATTAGTTCAACAAACCAAATCTTAGTTTGTAGTAACCAAATAAGAAAACCAAAATGATTTAGTTTTAAAAACAAACTATCTGATTGTCACTTTACAAACAATTAATAAACCTTTTTCTCGGTGTGTTGTTAACTCCAATTTATTAAATTACGCTAGAAATGATAGCAACTCCTTATAACAGTCCAAGTGTATCGGACGAAATAAATAAAGCAGAAATAATAATAATATTACTTTTATTATGTAATGTTGTTGTGTGATTTTCTGCTGAATATTCGGGTATTTAGAAACATAGCTTATCTCTCAGTATTTTTAAATCACTTTTTAAATGGTATTTTTTGCATGTTGTTTTGTGTTTGCTTTTCATGATGCGTCTAGCAAATCAGTGGCTTTCCACAATAACACAACCAGAATTGCTGTATAGGAATAATGCGGCTGAAAAACAAATGATCATAAATGTGTTTCGGTTTCATCCATCAGTTTCTAAACACGTTTTGGCTGTTACTGCCCACAGATTGGTGGGAGTTTAAAATGTTTTTGGATTGGTTATTAAAAAAAACTGAACAAATAAACATTTATTCGTAAAATTTTACGTAGAAGTGGATTATTTAATGTCACATCTTCCCCTCTGTGTGCAGTTGTGTTTTTCGCTACACGCGAGCTTCAAATATAATACGCTTTTAAACCATTCACTTCAAATACAAAATTAATTTCAGCGGAATTTTTTTTAGATTCATTTTTTTGTTGTTTTATTACTGCCTCATGCAATGGTATGAGCGGTTGTATAGATAAATATTAAGCATGCATCTGAAAAGGTACACAGATCGAGGACTCATACGGGATTTCAGCTGGAACCTTGGTGAATTCTCAACGACTTAAGCTATCAAAGTTTTTTATAGTTCTTTATTAAAATATACTGATACTATAGAAATAAACAGTTTTTGTTTGTGAACAAAGAATTAAGTTTTGAAATACAAAACTGCTAGTACATAATTATGCACATACACTCATACACGGAGGCAGAAAGACGAGAATTCAAACTGCTGCAAACATAATAATACCAACTAAAGAAGTAATGTTCTCGGCAACAAAAGAGAATGGAACAAAGTAACACTAACGACTTTGCGTCTGGGAAGGTCTTCATGTGACACGAAGTCTCTTCTATGCTTAATTACTATTTGTTGTTGTTTGAACTCGCATACAAATTTATATTTCTATGGAGTTAAATATGGAATCCTCCTATCCGATAACCTACTTATTTTCTACGTTTACCTACGTTTCTATTTAATACTGTCATCATTGACAAGACATCTAGATTGTAAAGACGTGTTGGCGTTTCGTCATACAAAACGAAATTCAACATGGAGTTACATTCAAACGAAAGATAAAATTTATACTACCATATATAATTTTCCCCAAAATAAATCTATTCTAATTAAACCCATAAAATTATATTTACGAATATCTGCATAAATGTTACTTTAAATTTTTTCTGCCCCACATTAGAGCTTAGTTGCGGAAATTGAATATAAAGGCTATTCTTGTGAGTGATGTAGAGAGCTTGAGACGAGTATTGTTTTGTTGCCATTTTCAATAAGCTTTACGTGGTGCGGAAGGGTGGGGGGGGGGCGGGGTGGTGTTCCGTTTTAGAGAAATAAGCAAAGACTTATACAGAAGAGTAGCAAAGTTTACGAATCACCCTGACAAAACTGTATCCTCAGCCTTGGCGTGGTCAGTGCAAGCTACATATTAACTTCACGGGAGAAACTTCTTCTATCAGGAGTCTAGCAACATGCGAGCCATAAGTTACTTCACAACCCTCTTCATATCTCAGAATCATACATAGCTCATTTTAATACAGAATGCGTAGTCTACGTTTAAGACCACGTTCCTTTGCACGTTTGGTACTGCAAACTGTTTTACATTTGTCAAAGTAACTGAGGAGTTCACGGGTTAGCATTTTAGATTTATTTCAGATGAATCTGCAAAATTTACTATTCTTTACACACGTAAAAAGACACACACACACACACACGTACACGCATTCTTTATATAAGTATTTCCGCGGCGGATTTATTTAATAGCAAACAAAACTCTTGTACTTTTAAGTCTGTATTGCGAATGGACCAGAACTTGGGAGTGTGTGAGTAAAGAGATTTGGGCGGCTCTTAACATGGAGGTCTTGGGTGCCTATGAGGGTGATTGAGGTGACTATTGAGTAGCGCCGGAATGAAAGGTCGGGGGAAACGGGAGATCCCGAGAAAACCCGCCGACCAACGGCATCATCCGGCACGATTCCCACATGCGAAAGTCCGGTGACCCGGCCGGGGATCGGACCTGGTTCGCCTTGGTGAGAGGTGAGCGGGCTAACCGCTCAGCCACCGCTGTCTCCAGAACTTGGAAGACTCTGAGTGAATAGTAAACGCATTGCAAGTCAAGGACTCAATCATACACAGCACTGTCTCTAGTTGCCGTCCTCCTGGTATTTACACATCGAGAAATATTTTACAATATAAATTCATGAGTTTTTACCATCCGCTGCTTATTAAGTACGTACATGTCATAAAATAATTTAAAAAAAAATGCTGCCAACTACTTCAGCATGATCCAGTATTCTAGTAGAATGTGAATATAGGCTGTTCACGTTAAAAATTGCATTTTCGAAATCCTTTCTTACGATCTACTTGTGTACACGTTATGTATTCCTCCATATTATGTAAAATTAACATTGTTATGGGCCTCATCACTTTATTCTTGCATCCGTTGAATGAAAATGCGAAATTATTAAGTAAGTAAATACTGCACAAATTTGCTCATTTCTAGACTTCGATGCATTAAAAAATACAGAAAGTGAAAGAATTAATTTCAAGCTATCACAAATGGTTACCTAACACTTTTTATTCGACGTTAAGATATGGAACTATTTTACATCAATCCGTACCAACTTTACGGGGTGAATGTCATTCGGTACGCCCTCTAAAATACTGGGTGAGTCCTTTAAAAAAAGGTCCCGTGGGACATGTGTGTAACGGAGCGAGGGAACTCGATGCCATCCCGCAGCATGTCCTCGCCCGTGCCCTTCACAATTTGTGGTGTCGTCTGCACACCTGCCTCAAGGTCAATGGCGGCCACTTCCAGCACCTGCTCTAGGTATTTTGTTGTCACACTGGTCTGCATTTCCTCATTCCCTCGCTCCGTTACACACATGTCCCACGGGGCCTCTTTTAAATGACTCATCCTGTGTATGCATGCAGGGGCAGTGACTATTTTCAAAGGTTCATTTCTGAAGTGCTCACTTTATCGTGAACAGCCTTTAACTGTGAAGGAGCCTTAGGTTAAGCTAACAAAGTTGAAAGCAGTAGGTGCGGCTAGTAAGGGTGTAGGCAGAGGCGGTATGTAAAGTGCAGTAGGCAGCATGCTAGAACAGTGATCCATTAGCTGCTCGGGAAGTGAGTTGATGAGGGGGAAGAGGAGGGCGGTAGCAGCAGGAAGGGAGCAGTGAAGCCGAAGTCTAACGAGCGCGCCATCATTTATTCAGTAGAAACACGGTGATCACCTGCTGGGTGGAGAGCCTATGTCTGCCATCTGCCTCGGGGCGTGGACGCAGTGCAGCGTGGTTACCTTGCCACAGCCCTCGTGCGCCCTCGCTCCGCACAAAAACATGCAGCATTACACGTGGACATTACTGTAGTCTGTATTAAGCCTAGACTACAACCACCGTAGCGTTCCCGTAGTAAAATAACAGTGGCGTTACCGCGGGAGTATGGAAATTTACTGGCTACAACCGTAATAAGGAAACTGTTACGCGGCTAACAAAAATGAACAAAAAAAACAGGCTGTACGTGTATCGCAGATATTTACAAACACTATGTTGGCTATTCTGATATTTATTTTTGTTTATCTACTAGCGGTGAAAATTTTTTCGCGGGAATCGTGTTTCGACATGTGGTATACACGTTAATAATTGCGTTGACTATTTAAATAAACGGAAATCTGAACTGTATCGCAAAGTTCATTTGATAACTATGTTCTTATTAAAAGCTTGCACTGCACTGACACTCGTGGTTGGAAATGTTGTCTCGTGATTGGCCGGCGTAGAACTCGACGCAAGTGATTTGCAAATATTCAATCCTCTTTACGCCGCTACCGCGAACAGGTCTCCATCTTACGCCGTTATGTTGTGTTGTAGCTGGTCCCATATACAAGTGTGGGTTCAATTTTTTATTGTTATTTCTTACGGTGATTGTAGCCGGGCCTTTACTCCATGCCGTCACCATCCAAAATGACAGACATTCTACAAATGGCTGTGTTGCTCTGTGCAGTATGTCCCTAACTTCATTCCCAGAACCTATTAATATCGTCTATTCTTCTAGGCAGTACTGTCAGTGAACAGAAGTTAACAGTTTGGTAATGTAATTGGCCATTTTTACTATTGCCTCACTGTGAGCAGCGGTAGCACCAGCAAAAATACGATCAGTGGTTGTTTCCGAATCATTTTCAGTAAACATGGGAAAAACGCAAGATTCTGTAATTTGTGCATTAAGCATGCCATTATTTACGAAAATGCTTTGCGAAACGACCAGAATATTAAAGTCTAATTTTAAAGTTTACTTGCTTGTGTAAAAACAACGAATTGTATGCTGATTTCGTATAACTAAATTAATTTCCGTCGTTTTACGTATTGGATCAATTCAATGAGTTCTTAAAAATGTATCTTTGCTTCAAAAATACAAATATTATTCTCTCAAAGAAGTATCTCTCTGCTAGTAAAACATAGAATGATGGAGACGACCAAATAAATCTTTAAAGTTCAGTGTTAATGATTTTACTATGTAAAAACAAAAAAAAAATATATCTTTCCGTTTACGTAATTTAACAGTGCTCCTAAATATTACTTTTCTTATTGCACCTAAATATTTTCGTGTGAAACAACAGAGTTAATGTTTGTCATAACACAACATTTTAAAATAGTATTTCTATTATATCCACAAAACACATATTTGGCACTATTTAAATATTTAATTTCATTGACAGAAACATAATTATTTGTCCCGAGCAATTACTTCTATCAGTATTAACACCAAATAACAAGTCAATTTGAAACATATTTGGGTCTTTTTGGTCGGCCGGTGTGTACTTTTGTTATGGACATTTTATATGGACATTTGGTTTGGCCAGTTTGTATGGTCAGTGTGTGGGATTATTATGGCTGGTCGGTTGGTATGGTCGTTTGATATGGTGAATTGGTATAGTCGCAGCCTTGTTGTGAATTTCAGTGCACAGAATTAGCGAAATGGGCAAGACTTTGGTATCTGTGCTCAAATATAGTTCGCACCGCGCTAGTTAAAAATATTTATTTCTTCCTAACGGTGTCACTTTATATAATATATTATATTATTTTTACCTGTGCATATAAACGAAATATTACAATAATAATACTAGAGAAGATGACACGAATTAAAAATAATTTCAATAATCCAGGGGTTTCATGAAAACTAGATATGGCTTAAAAATCAACCGTATATTTAAAAACATTGTCAACTCGCGAAAATATTATCTGACAAACAGCCAATACTGAACGTTGTGTACTGTAAAATGTTTTTCGAGCGGTTGATACCAGTAAGGCTGTAATAAGAGACAGTATAACTGTTTTTTTTTTTGTATTTATATAAATGAGTGACAAAATTCTAGCATATATTGTACAACGGGAATTGTAAACGGATTTAAAAGTGATAATGATAATCTATGTATCCAGCATTTGTAACTGTATGTTCAGTTTCTCACTCACTTCTATTAAAGAGCCCAGATTTTACCACCATATCATATTTTTAAAAAAATTGTACGGATCTGAATAATTATTTATATTTTACTCACCAGCAACCCATAGAATATATTGAAATTTTTGTTTACTGCGATCACCCAATTCCTAAATGTTTATGACTGTATTAGAATTTCCAGAAGATTTTCCATTTAATGATATTTCATCACCACTGTAACAACTGTGTTTCCTATAGGCTATTGTCTGAGTGTTGGACAATATTCAGCATCCCATTTACATGGCTAAAGCATTTCACTTACAACGGGCTTCGTGCTTGAGTGACACGTTATTTTCCTGTATCGCCATTTCTATCATCACAATCTTTAAAAGAAGCCATAGCGTTCGAGGCATAGCTGCATGTGAAAACTTCTCATGCAAAATCACTCACTGTCCCTAGCATAAACTGCGTTAAACTGATGCTTACTTTTCGAAGTATAATTTGGTAACACAATATAACAAAACAGTCCTCCGTTCCTTTCACATTACCTGACCTTGTATGGATAATTTCGAGATCGGTTTTAAAACGGAGTCCTTGGCCTGTTTCCTCGTATGACGTAGATGGACTAGCCATTTGTTCGACCAACCGTCTGGAATGATGCTGCTGTCGATGGCACGTTGAGTCGTAGCAATAAAACATATTTAATATCCAACACTTATGTTTAATTGTCTACTCAATAATTTCACCCTAATTATTGCTGCGAGCAGTTTGCTTGAATAGCATGCGCATATGTATTTACGTCAATGAAATGCGTTGAATTGCGGAGGAAAAGCATTTGTAATACGAAGTGTACGTATTCCGGGAAATTCCGCACATTATCAAGCCTTTTACAAATCTAATATAACCAGTAATGTGATATAGTTTTAGATTTATTGATACACAACACAAATTATTTGAAGGGTTTCGTGATGTAGGTGACAGCTGGAGTTTACATCAGTAACCAAACTCGGTAGCAGCACACAAATCTAGAAATTGGTGTGACTGATACGGTTGATAACGTTAGCGTGAGCAGTGTGTCGAGATAGTAAAACGGAATAGTGACGCCAGTTCAAAAATGTTATTCATGCAACCGTTCATTTGCAGGGGAAGAATAAATCATGCGGCGGTGACTGATGTGCGACCCGTGTTTAATTACAGCGGACACGCGTGACTCGCTTCCACAAAGGAGCAGCGGAACAGAAGAGCGAGCTTGCAGCGTGCATTTCTCAACGCGCGGCCGGCATCTCATTTGCATCGCAGACACGCTTCGCCTTCGCCTTAATTGGAAAAATGTGGAAGGACCCACTGGTCCTTGCCAACGTGGCACTTAGAGCCTTGCCCCAGTTAAATAAGTAATGCAAAACCACAGCTCAAAGTCAACAAATAAAAGCTATGCCGATGTTTTTAGCAATTTTAGCATAACATTTGAGTATACGCTTCAATACAGTTATTTAACAACTGTACAATAAAGAAAAATTGCCAAAGAATTAAAATATCCTGTGGTTAGACTTTTCATGTTTTAAGCCACGCCACTTTCCGGGAAAAAAGTAAGAAAAACAATAGTTTACATGTTACGAAAATACTGTTAAATGAAACCAGCGATTCTTTGCTGAAAACCTCACATAACTATAGTACGTGGAAAATGTAACAAGCACAGTGTGATTAGCACCTCTGTTCGAGTTTCACATGCACACCTGTTGAATATTTAGTGACTGTGGATTCTGCGAAAAAGGGCTACGTTTGCCATTGGTGCTGATTCCTTTCACTTTTACAGTCGGATAATGAATTGTCGATTCACCTTTACAGTTGTCATCCGAGTTAAAAGTGTTCAGGGGAGGGGTAACCTAATTTGGACGTAGCGATAAAAAAAATAAATTAATGGTTTTTCATGCAGGCAACGACTAATAACAAAATAATAGCCGTAGGTGCGTGGGCAAAATATTAAAACCTACCGTGCCTATCAAGCCTATGATAATTTGGTACAAGACCAACACCTTTGCATCGGTATTTTCATCAAAAATTACAGAATATAAGAGCGAAACCATCACAATAATCAGGAACTCAGAAAGCCCGTGGCAGCAAAAGAGCCTCAGATAATGTCAGAATGTCTCTCCAATCCTTACCCAGAGAAAACATTTCCATAAAGACAGCCCTACCAATAGAGAATATTTCAGAACTTCAAGCAGCCAAACATAACCATTTCTACATAGTTTGATTCAGTCGAACAAAAACATTATTTATTCGTGAAGTATGTATACAAGATTAAAATGGCCATTCAAATGCATGTGACCACTTGCACCACATAATGTATTGAACATCTTTACATTACAGAAGAAATTGGAGTACTTACAGCTGTCTAGATATTATCTTCATTCGCTGCAAAGTATTTAAAATGTTATTGCGACATCAATATTGCTCTCATAACAAGCCGTCAGCTGAGAAGAATTATGAGACAGGTGAAAGAATCACAATTAAATTTAAGCCCGTAACCTATAGCATCCGAAAACTAATTTAATACATCGAAATGGTCTTCAATTAATATGGTATTTGTATTTTGCCTCAGATTTTGCAGGAAATCAGTAACAGTTTGATGCACAATCAGAATACCAAAATGTAGAAAATGTAGCAAATTAACGTAAACAGAACAAACCACAATCGTATTGCCGGAATATAGTCTGTCGTCAGGCGGTTTTGGATTTAGTTGTTGCAATACATCCCTAATATTACTGAATGTTACCTAATAATCCTAGTCATTGTTTTCAATTCAGCACAACCGTTAACGTTAGTAACATAAAAGTCACGAATCATGAAAGTGAAGTTGAAGATAGATAATTGAATTTTGACATGTCAGCATATAATGTTCACTAGCCCTATATTTGTTTAGCCTACTATCCCAAATCAAAAACTCAACTTGCTTGTCCATTGAATTGATGTCTGTTGCAAACATACTCAACCCGAATGGCAAATCAATCTCTGGTAGTTAGACTCAAATTTTCGAGTCTCGACCAATAACTACTAAAGACGGAAATGTAGCATATGTAGGCAAAAATAAATAACTTAATCTCAGTATTGAACATTCGACCTGCTTAGCATGACAAAGCTTGGACACAGTCAAAACTAGCACCATCTTGTGCAAGTTGTTTGATAACATCGTGATAATTCAGATTAACATTTCACCTATAAATCTATCAATCATAATAGGACAGACTACAGGTTATGATTGAGGTCATTATTGCAAGGTTAGCCATTAAAATACTTTCACAAAGTAATTATATTTGCACAAAACAATTATTACCTTCTCAAAGTAGGTTTGGACAACAGTTCGCGATGTAACTCTTTGGTTATCGCATGTTAAGTACAGCAATCTATATTTTATTGGCTATATCAAAGTTTCGCTATTTTTTAGTTGAACCATTTTGTTTGTTTAAGCTGTTGGTTGACTGCACATTTTTGAAATAAACCTTTCAAAATTGTCACTACCCTTACCTGCATACAATGGCTGTCATGCACCTAGTTAATTGGTTAACGATTGATGTGAAGTAGTTCCATATTTTAAAATTTATTTAAATGTGCTGTATAAGTATTTTTGAATATTGAAATGGTTTCATATATATATATATATATATATATATACATACAATACTAAAACTGAGAACTTCCAGCATCCTAGCATAATCACATAGTATATTTCAAATTTGCAGGTGTACCGTAGTTGATGTTCCGCCTACCTGGCGCTATTTGAAGCATTAGAAGCAAGGGAGCGATGAGGCGGCACTGGTGTGCGTGCATTTCATCATCTCGCTTTTACTGCGAGAATTTGAGCTATGACATTTAATTGTATTGCTAGAAATTTTGTTGTAAAACAAAATGCCGATCTCAATAGCTTCAATTATATTCACACAGAATATTGTTAAGATACAGCAGGCCGATATTTTTGGCAGTATCGAAGCGTTTTAATTCATGCTTGCTATATGATTAGTGCATTTAAAGATACGTGTCCGAAGTGTAATTTTAAAGCCGTGCTAAAGTTCTACTTCCAGGATGTTACTCCACCTCATACAAACACGCCAAACGTGAAAACAAAAGAATTTTTCCACTTTGCTTTTGCGAACCCAAAACAAAGTATTCCTTAGCCACACTGCAGGAGGAAAAGGTGTTCCACTGGAAGAAGAACCTGCCTCGTGTGTCGTCAACCTACCGCCACGATACTTTATATTGAGTACTGCATAGTACGGTGCAGTGCTACATTGGAAACCACTAAATTAAGGAGATTCACTAGCAAAGGATGATCACGATAAAGTGAGCACTTTTGAAATTAACCTTAGAAAAAAGTTACTGCTCCTACCTGCATATATTTTAACGGGTGCACTGAGTGGCATGCGCCCAGTAAAGTTGGTAACGATGGATGGGAAGTAGTTCCGTATCTTAACGTCGAGCAATAAGTGTTAGGTAACCATTTATGCTAACTTATATTATTTATTTCACTTTGTGTTTCCTTTATGCATCAGAGTGTAAGAATGAGAAAATTAGAAAAATGTATACTTTTCTAACAACTTAGTAGTTTCCCTTTACCGACGCATGAATAAAGTGATGAAGCCCGTATAAATGTTAACTCTACATAAGTTGGAAGAATACACAACGTGCATACAAGTATATCTTAAGCAGGGCTTTCAAAAGTGTTCATTTTAGGGTGAATAGCCTATGAAATGTTGCATATAATATCAGTGTTAGCGCGTATCTTAGTAAGAAAATGTAAGAAAGAGTTATCTACACATACTACTTTTTAATTTTCACAAATAACTACATTCAAAAACCAAAAAAATTATAGAAATGGTTAATAATAATATTTTAAGGGCGTTCTTCGAAGTTTCTTTCTGTAGTTTAATCTATTTGCTGGTTTACATCACCTTTAATAGCCTTTGGTTGCAAATCTAATTTGAGAGCAATCAAGCTCCCCCGGAAAGCATACCGCAGTTTTGAGAAAGCCCAACGTAATGCTTATTTCTAGCCAGATGTAACCACGAAGTTTTAAAAATTTTATAGAGGCTATTCATGCTAAAATGAGCACTTTTGAAAGCCCTGCTTAAGATCTACTTGTATGAATGTTGTGTATTCTTCCACCTTATGTAAGATTAACATTGTCATGGGCTTCATCGCTTAATTCATGCCTGAATAGTGAATGTTAGTGACGCACAGTGACAATGTAAAATTATTAGAAAAGTAGATGTTTAACAATTCTGCTCATCTTTCACTTTAATGCATAAAAAACAGAAATAGAAATAAATGATTTAAATGATTATAAATAGTTTCCATACACTTTTTATTCGACGTTAAGATACGGAACTACTTCCTATCCGTCGTTACCAACTTTACTGGACGCAAGTCACTCAGTGCACCCGTTGAAATATATGCAGGTAGGAGCAGTGACTTTTTTCTAAGGTTAATTTCGAAAGTGCTCACTTTAACGTGAACATGTTTTTACTAGGGATTCCCCTTAATGCTCTGGTAAGGGAAGCGCTGCTCGCTAGCGACGAATTGAAGGTCGATGAATAAGTGGCTGACGATGGGCAGTTCACTCCTTTCACGCAGTGTGAAGACGTGCCCGCCTGACGCGAGTGTCATGCCGGTTGCATATGTGCAAGAAGCCCTCGCTGACGTCCAGGGCGCAAAGTGTCGGCTTCTTAAGCGGATATTACACGATACCTGCTGCCGTACTTGGTTCTTGTACAAGCTTCTACAAGCCCTGGGTACGAGCCGGTATACTAGCCGCTATTTGAGTCACCATGGAAGATTCATATTACACGACAGCAGTTCGCGTACTAGCATTTGGCACCCTCGGTTTGTAGTAAATATGAACCCCATTCGTAGAACTCCCACCAGTTAGTCACTTGCATAGGCCTACAAAAGAACCAGCTAGCACATCTTAATATTGCTATATTACTACTCGCGTTTTACATAAATTATTTGCTTGCTAGTATAGTTTCATTCATTTTCTTGAAAATGACGTGCAGTCACTAGAGTACGAGTGTGTTATTTTTAATTTTGAAGAAAATTACTAACCAGTTGCAAAATATAGTTTTTCTTTATGTACCGTGATATTATCAGGATGTAAAATCTGATGGTAAAAAATTTTTGGGTCCAACGGAGTTTCGAATTCATGCCCAAAAGTTACATTTTTCCTCAAGGGTGACGAAACTTTACCACTATACCACCAGTTCACGCACCAAAACTTGAGTTTATATACTATACATATCGTACATTCTTTAAGTTACTTTTTCATGCAGAAGCTAACGTTTGAAGTATTTAGAACGGTTTTAAGCAGTAATTAGAAGTTGTCATCGCCAATATTATTCGTCGTCGTCGTATTTTAAATATTTTTGAAAGAGTTTCAACCTTACGAATGTAAAATCAAGATGGAGGCTTCTTTTTCGGTTTCTTAATCAAGTCGTTTCAAGTAGCAGCTACGGGGAGCGCCCTACGCTCTGAAACTGTAATGTGATTGGCCAGGTACGACAACCGGACAATCCTGCCACGGAAAATAGGACAGGTCCAATTACCAAACCTGTGATGAAATCTGGCAGCTTCAGGCGAAAAATTCCATGACGGGTGCCGTACAGACCGGTATAACGGCAGCTATGGCACACCCTGCGCAAGCTTTTACGAAATCTGGTACCGTGTAATATGGCCTTTGGCGTCACTCCTTCCACTGTTTCCTTTCTTTCTCTACTCCCCTTCTACTGTGCGTCACAAACCTTCACTATCATACTCCCCTTCTACCGTGCGTCACTAACCTTCACTATCATACTTCTCTTTTCAAGCCGTGCAAAACTCACTACTCACAAAAGAAAGTTTTCTTTCCTCAACCAACCGAGCAAGGTGGCACTGGCATCGCATTCGGGAGGACCTGGGTTCGATTCCCGGTCCGGCCTTATTGATTTCGGCTTTCCATGGTTTTCCGAAATCACTCCAGGTGAATACTGGGATGGGTCAGTAACAAAGGCCATGGCCGATTCCTTCCCCAGTCCCTCCTCCCTGCGCAACGTGCATCGTCTATAATGACCTCGCTGTTGACGAGACGTTAAGCCCAATTACCTACCTCCTGCTCTCAACTAGAAGAATAGAATCGGCGAAAAAAATTCTACAGCTGCATTTATTTAATCAAATAAAATTAACACGTAACATATTTTGTTATAAAGAACAAGCAATTTATTTTTATTTTTCTAATTTTATTTACCCAAGTTTTTTTCCTCAAGAGACACTGCATATTTGTTTCATGCTATGCAGGCAGAATATATATTTTTTCAAGTAAACTATTAATTGTAAAGTTAGAAAGATGCCGCTCTCTTTAATAGATTACACCAATTTCATTCACCCCTTATTTCGACACTGCATTACCACAAGCGCTTTAAAAGTGACACTACTTTCCCTATTTCATTGCAAACATCATCGCGTGGAAAGTAAAACTGGCACGTCCGCATACCAATGCGGACTGAAACATTGCCGAGAGAACCGGGATCGACGTGAACGTACGAGTAAGTGTTTGAGATAGCGTAGGAGGTAGCCGTGGTTACCTGCTCGGCTTGGCATTCGTGGAGCCCCGCCTCGTCCTGCCTGGCGTCTCCTTTCTGTGTTCGACGTGCACGCCTTCTCCCTCCCTCCCTCCCCCGTCCTCCGGCCAGTGTCGCATCAATAAGTGATGGCGCGGCGCAGGTCTCTTCGCGTGCCGCGCTCTGCGTAACATCGAGGATCGCCTGCCTGCAAGTGGGGCGGCCGGAAATAGCCCGCGCCAACTTCTTCCCCGCGCTTCTGGACGCTCTACCTGCGCCACGAAATGCCTTGCGCTATCAGTGCACGCTGCTAAAGGCTGTTCACGATCAAGTGAGCACTTTTGCAATAAACCTGAGGAAAATGTCACTGCCCCGGTCTGCATATATTTTAACGGCCGCACTGAATGACATGCGCCCAGTCAAGTTGGTAACGATGGAGGGAAAGTACTTCGATATCATAAAGTCGAATAAAAAGTGTTAGGTAACAATTTTTTTGGATAACTTAAATTATTCCTTTCGCTTTGTTTTTTTTAATGCATCGGAGTGTAGAAATAAACAGATTTCCAAAATATTGACTTTTCCAATTATTTCACAGTTGCACTTGACCGATGCATGAATGTGACGAGGCCTATGGAAATGCTAGTTTTACATAAGGTGGTAGAATACACAAGAGGCATACAAGTAGATCTTCAGCAGGGCTTTCAAAAGTGCTCATTTTATCGTGACCAGCCTATATCTACTACGACCGTTCTCATACGCATGATGTGACAAAGGTTGTATAGCCTGTTCACGGTTACTTCACACTTTCCTGTAGCCTGGCTGAAGATCTACTTTCAGGATATTCCTCCGCCTCATGCGCACAAAGATTAACCGAATCTAAAAAATTACGCCAAAGGGACAACGCAACACATTTGTGCTCACGCATTGAAATTTTTTTTTGCAAAATAGCTGTTTCTTAGTAGGCAATACGAACACGCCTATTTTTATCCCTGTTTTCATTGGTAATAGTTATGAATTAAATGTTATAATATACAGAGAAAGATTTTTAAAAAAAGTTCAATATAGTAAAAATAAGGTAACTTTACGTTAACACAATGTTATATAACAAATGTGACATGTGAAGAAGAAACAACACAGAGAGAAAATTTTAAGAAAAAAGTGTTAAAAATGGAAGGATTCCAAGGCAGGAAGGAAAAGAAAACAGGCTCTAAATGGTCCGAAGAGAGGAAAAAAGTTACATAGTGTGAAGATGAAGGATTACTGGAGGAAGAAGAAACAATAGTAAAGGACGAAGCATTGAAATTGGCTCGTGGTCCTTAGAAGATCCTAACGGAAGAAGAAGAAGAAGAATGAATGTAATATGTGATATATTTATGAAACAACCAAAAATGTCATACATGGGGTGATTTACAACGGTTCGATTAAAAAAGTGTGAAGAAACCGCGAACAGACTAGAAAATTCCGTTGTCGTAGCTGATGAGTGAACTCGGAACGAACAAGTACGCCTTCACTGCAACCGCCTACGAGTCGTAGTTGTATGTACTACTGTCAAAGAACACACAGCATACAGGTCGCGTATCCTAAATCGGTCTTCCCATTGCATCGTGTTCGGCGAAAACCACGTCATATGTATCTGGTGTCACAGTTGAAGTGTTTGCCAAACAGCGGAGTGTGGGAAACCCCAGCTTGGTGCCTATCAGGAATGTCAGGGGCAATTTGCAGTGAGCCGACCCTCCTCGTCCGTGTGATAGATCAAAAAGGCCGACATAGCAATCGGTGTTCTGACAGTCCCAAAGTTTAAATTATTTATTGCTGATTCAATATGGATTGAACTCGTGGTTTTGGAACTATTTTCATAAACAAGTGCGTTGAAATTTTAGCACACTTCTTTCGACCAAATTAATGATGTTCATGTTATGTGACATTTTCTTGTTTATAAAACGGAAAGTTTCCATAAACCCGAAATGTTAAAACCGTCATCAAAACTTCTTCATTTCACGATTTGCTTACTGTTGATATGCCAAAGTAAGTGTTGTGGATATAAGCAAAATACGAACTTTAATCTATCTCATTCACAGTACGTATGTTTAGAAAAAGTATGGCTACAGAACACATGGCAAAGTGGCTAAAACGAATGCGACATTTTGGTATCCAATATGCAATTTTACTCTGAACCTGGATGTTGCTCTTCAAATCATATTTTTAAGACATCTTCAAAAATGTTTTATTTCATTGCAGGATTTTTTAATACTGTGTTTTCTCGTGTTCAGAAAACTCTGTTATTATTATATTTCCAACAAACAAATTCACAGTTAAGAAACAACGGCCCATTTCAACATAATAATATTTACCACCTCAGGAAGTCTCCATGTTCGAGGTCGTTGGGTGCGTGTAAGGACCATGACGTTGAGTGGTTCGAATCCCGGACAGGCAATTCATATTCGTTGAAAGTTATTCCTCGAATTACCTTGAAAATTAAAATGGAGTGTAGTGATAAACCTTATAAAAAAACTAAATATTTTATCACCGAGTTCTGTGTTAAAGACGTGGCTTGGTAAGTAGCGCAAGGTCATGAATCGTACAAATGGAACAAATTTCGTCCATCAGATGAACCTGGTTATCATTTAATAGGTGCTGTTCGTTGTTATACACTGTGAGCGGAAATTTCGAAACAAATCTTCGAGAAAAATTACAGCACATAACTACGTACAAACAAATTAATAAAATGTTTTGCCAACAACTGACGTATTGTGTTCTCTTAAATTAGTACGTCTTGTTGTACACGCATTAGAGTAATAGTTTTCAAGATAATAAGACCTTCACATTTCTAACAGTTCCACAGTTTTTACTTGGACGGTGCATGAATAAAATGATGAGGTCCATGGCAACAATAATTTTACATCTGGCACAAGGATAGAAAGGGATAGAAAGGGAAAGTGGATGCTAAGCTGGGTTTTTGAAAGAGCTAAGTTAACGGTGACCAGCTTATATGGAAATTCCACAATTTAATAAATAGGTGCTGCGAGAAACATCAGACACAAATCCCGCTGCGTATTGGTTCCTGTGTGTAAGAAAGTGTTTATTGATTTAACTCGTTCAGTTCCTGTGTCAATGGCCGACAACATATTGCACATCAAAAACAGTTATGGTGAGAACTGTACAAAATAAGGAATCAGTGGCCTATTTTTTGAGTCATCCCTCATAAAGGCTGTTCACGATAAAGTGAGCACTTTTGAAATCAACCTTAGAAAAAAGTCACAGCCCTTACCTGCATATATTTCAACGGGTACAATGAGTGATACGTGTCCAGTAAAGTTGGTAACAATGGAGGGGAAGCAGTTCCATACATTAACGTTGAATGAAAAGTGTTAAGTAACCATTTGTAATAACTTACATTATTTATCTCGCTTTCTCTATTTATTTAATGCATCGAAGTGTAAAATTAGCAGATTTGTACAATATTTACTATCCTAATAATTTCACAGTTTCACTTGACCGACGCATGAATAAAGTGATGAGGCCCATGGCAATGTTAATTTGACATAAGGCGGAAGGACAAACAGTATGTGTACTATTCCGCACGATGTTTTCCTGGGCGCCTTCCCCGTCGTTTATGCTAAAACGACAGGGACTGTTGCATGGAATGGCATTAAACGACTGGGTTTCCCCCGGGTCAGCTACAAACGGGGATCCCCGGGCAGGTCGGTCCGGACCGAAAACACCGCGAAGTAACCCACGCATTGTACTGTGCTGCCCGTGTGGAATAGCGACGTACTTCTTCCACTCGTGTTTTGTGTATAGCGCATGCTGACTGGTTAGTGCTAGTAGCGTGTGGTAAGTGGGGGCACAAGCATCTCGACATTCCTCTGCACTGTTCAAAAAAATTACCTTCATTTTACGGAAAAGTGCTGGTCAAAATTTATTCAGAGGTGTCCGTCAACTCTCCGTCGAATAACGGACACATTGATTTTCAAAAACTAACTTTACATAAAATTCAAGGAACGTCTCCGATAATTCCCTAGTTAGTTTTCTGTACTAAGAGTTAAAATAATTTCTAGTCTCGATTTTAGTTTAATTTTCATTATGTGGGTGTTCTACTGTGTATAAAAAAATATTTCCAAGAAGTTATAGACTTTTTTAAACTTAAGTAAGATTTGAACCAGAGTCAAATAGTTGCAAGTTCACGACCCTAACCACTTACCTACAAAGCTCACGTGGTGAAATTGGTATAACTTTTGAACATATATCAGTTACATAAGCAACTTTTTTGTTTGGGTTAAAGTTAGTGTATTTTAAGTGCTGCTGAGAGTTACATGCGTCTGTTGCTATTTTTTAATGTTTAAAAGAACAGGTCTTAGTGAAATGGACAACCTTGAATGCTGCAGAAACAATCATTTTCTGGCTACAGTGGCGAAGAAAGCTTCGTGTAGACTCGGCATTGTTCGTCCCCGAAAACCGAAGTCATAAGAAATACGGAAATTTTCCGTATTTTGTATTTACGCACTTAACACTGTTTTTCGTCATTACGGATTGCGTTTCTGTATATTAACTGCTCATTTTCGTAAAAATTTCCGTAAATATCCGGAAAAGTTTAACAGTGTGTGTTTCAGTTGTTTGAGGCATGTCGGACTCTCGTCATTATTCAAAGGAATTTATAAGTGAGGTTATTTAAATGTATAAAAGTTACTCGTACTTACGGAAAATCAAAAGCTATGGCTACGAGAACAGAAATCTGAGGAATAAAACGTTTGCAGAGATTGTGAAAACGTTTTTTTTTTTCTTAATAAAGCGCACGCACTGACAGCCACATCAAATGATCAGACATCTTGGAATACTGCAAACTAAGGGATATGCTGGATAAAATGTGGTTTCCTGAATAGCAATAACTGAAATTTTCCCCAATAGCGTACACAACGGGCATCCCGCGCATCTTCTCGGCGTGCGAAAACAGCGTTAGGAATACCCGCTCAATCTTATGCGCTCAAGTTTCTGCATCTCTCATTTGTGGATGGTCAGTGCTGACAGTGCGTTGTACACTGGCTGCGAGAAGCACGCTCGAAACAAGTACGGCAACCGCCAAAAATGTTAACAATCGAAACATTTGAGCTCGTTAATGAACTCGAGTTTGAACGTGTCAAGAATATTTTCACAGGAATGATAAAATTTTGCAGTACACATAATAACGGTTTATTTATTTATGAGCGGTGGAAAGAGGTTAGAAATGTAATGACCACGGCAGCGCTCAGTGCGACTGAGAACGTGCCGAGACGTTTAAGGAGAGGAGTGTTTATGCATAGTCTATTCGCGGTTATTTCGCACTTTTTGATTCACACACCTTTGAAAAATTACCCCATATATGACATTTTTAGTAGTTTCCTAAATACAATCATGTATCGCATGCGTTTTATAACTCTGCAAACATAAAAATTTCTTATTAATTATTAGGTTGCACTTTTACATGTAATTTATCTATATAGCCTGTTCGCGGTAAAATTAGACTTTTGAAAGCCGTGTTTAAGATCTACTTGTATGCACGTTATGTGTTCTTTAACCTTATGTAAAATCAACATTGTCATGGGCCTCATCACTTTATTCATGCGTCGGTCCTGTGAAACTGTGAAATTATTATAAAGTACATATTTTAAAAATCTGCAAATTTTTACTCTTCGACGCATTAAGAAAACAGAAAGCAATGGAAATAACTTAATTTTTCAAAAATGTTTATCTAACACCTTTTATTCGATGTTAAGATATGAAACTACTTTTCCCTCCATCGTTACCAACTTTACTGGGTGCATGTCACTCCGTGCGCCGGTTAAAATATGTGCAAGTAGGAGCAGTGACTATTTTCTAAGGTTGATTTCAGAAGTGCTCACTTAATCGTGAGCAGCCTTTAAATTATATTATCTCCATTGTGTTTAGTATGAATATATAGAGGGAGAAAATATATGTGTTGGTAATGCCTAGTACAAAAAAGTTCTAACACAGTATACTGTTGAAATGAGTGCGCACAAATATGGCGCGTTGTCCCTTTGAAGTAATTTTGCTGGATTCGTTTAAGCTTTGCTTTTACGAGGCGGAGGAAAATCCTGGAACCAAACTTTAGCAGGATTTTAGAAAATTAACCGCTCATATAGGATATTCACGGTAAAATGAGCACTTTTGAAAGCCCTGCTTAAGATCTACTTGTTTACAAATTGTGTATTCTTCTGCCTTATGTAAGATTAACATTGCCATGGGCCTCATCACTTTATTCATGCGTCGGTAAAGTGAAACTGTGAAATCATTTGAAAAGTAAATATTGTAAAAATCTGCTAATTTCACTTCGGTGAATTAAAAAAATAAATTATTATATTATAAAGAATTGTTACCTAACATGTTTTATTCGACGTTAAGATACGGATCTACTTCCCACCCATCGTTACCAACTTTACTGGGCGCATTTCACCCAGGGCGCCCGTTAAAATATATGCAGGTAGGGGTAGTGGCTTTTTCAAAGGTTGATTTCCAAAGTGCTCACTTAAACGTGAACAGTCTTTGGCCATTGGATAGGGGGAGGGGGGGGCACGAGGCGGCTGCGCCTCTGTAAAGCAGGCGCTCTGTGGCCGGTGGGCTGGCCGCAGCATCCAGCGGAGGCGGCTGGCACGCCGAGTCAATAAACGAACGAAAATACCGCGGAGGCGGGTGGCGGCGCTGTACCGTGTCTGCACACACGTGTGTGCGTGCGTGTGTGCGTGTCCGCATGCAGCTGCCTGCCTGCCCGCCCCTCCCCAGACTCGACCATGGCCTTGAGAGCCTACTGCATATATACGGGATGATTCGCGATTAGACAGACAAACTTCAGGAGGTTATTCTTCATGAAAAAGTAAAAGAAAACCTACGTGGCACTTTATACCTAAACCGAATATTAAGGGAGGTATGTGCCCTTAAAAAAACGATATTTTAAGCCGTATTTGTGCAAAATATCGGCTGTTACGTTGAAGGTCACGATAACATACAATAATGTTCCGAGAGAGTTGTCATTGTATTTTCATCGTTACCGGTATTTTGCACAAATACGGTTTAAAACCTCGTTTTTTCAGGGCTCACAACTCCCTTAATATTTGGTTTAGGTATAAAGTGTCAGATACGTTTTCCTTTTACTTTTTCATGAAGAATCATCTCCCGAAGTTTGTCGATCTAATTGAGAATCATTCTGTATAGTCCATTCACAGTTACTGCCAACTCTTCTGAAGCCCTGCTGAAGTTCACTTCCAGTATATTACTGCGCCTCATACAAACACGGCTTATCCGAGTTAGAAAATTACGCCTAAGGGACAACGTACGGCATTCGTGCTCACATACTTTAATAATATTTTCTATATTAACTATTTCTTACTATAGGCTGTTCACGGTAAAAGGAGCACTTTTAAAAACAATTTTTAAGATCTATTTGTGCGCACGTTGTGTAATCTTCCACCTTATTTAAAATTAACATTTGCATGAGCCTAGTCACTTTTTTTCATGCGTCGGACTGGTGGAAAAGTAAAATTATTAAAAAGTAAATATTTTACAAATATGCGAATTATTACACTTTGATATATATACAAAAAACAGAAAGCGAAAGAAACAATTTAAGTCATCACACATGACCAAGACTTTTAATTCGACAGTAAAATATGGAACTACTTCGCATCGATCGTTACCAACTTTACTCAGTGCGCAAGTTAAAATATACGCAGGCAGGGGCAGTGACTTTTTTTGAAGGTTGATTTCAAAAGTGCTCACTTTATCCTGAACCGCCTGTAAGCATTACCAAAACAACTATTTTCACACTATTTTAATTGATATTAATTATAAATCAAATATTATGGTACAATTTTAGATAAAATATAAATACCATTTCCATTTACCTGAAAATAAACTACTTGAATGTTCACACAAGTATAAAACGGTTGTGATACATTAACATAATCAGGAGACAACCAAACACGTCATACATGGTGTGATTTTTCAAAGGTGTGAGTCAAAAAGTGAGAAGAAACCGCAAACAGACAACACACCAGTACTCCCTTCTCTTTAAGAGGGCCCGTGGTTGGGTTAGTGATCAGACTACTCGCCTTTCCAGTAAGGCGAACCGGGTTCTATTCCCGGCGGATTCGCCCGCGGATTTTCGCATAAGGTAATCGTGTCGGGCTATGCTGCTGTTTGGCGGTTTTTTCTCTCGGGGATCTACCATTTTTCCCGCCCTTACATTCCAGCGATGTTCCACACTCACCTCGCTTCACCTTCATCGGCTCTCAAGACCTCGGTGTTAAGAGCCTATGGAGCACTGCACCCGACTATACAACGCGAAGAACTCATAAAAAAGTACTACAGATTCCATAAAAATTGTCAGAAAAGTGTGAATTATAATGCATATGAAAGAAGAATGTACATAGTTTGCAAAATTATAAAATATGTTACTAAAATATACTTTTTAAATGCAAAAAATTAGTCTATCTATAGAGTCCGCATTTTCAACCAAATTTGACAGCATTTCCATTCTGGATGCATCATAAAGCAGAAGTTGCAAGAAAATATTCGTTATGGAATATCGTCATAATGTTTGCTGTACTTGTGTGTAAGAAAATTGTAATAATAATGTCGGAAATATTTTTTTAAATTAATTTTATGTACGTCCATTTGTCACAAACATTTATGGCTGAAACTGGCGTAAATAAAGTTAATAAAGTAAATAAAGCCAATCGAACTATCAAGACAAAGTGGGTATTATAGTTCATTATGAAAACTATTTAGCTATAAATCGGATTTCCTTTCTTTTCGCGTTTAGTTTAATTGATAGCATTAGTATTGTTAAAACTTATAGTAGGTAAGAATTCCCTCACTTCGCCTATTTCAATGACATTTAAACATTCCAACCGAGCGATATGATGAATTGTAAAAACGAAATGAAAGATGTTAAACCGAAGTGAAAGACTGAACGTTCATCTTGTCTCGTAGAATGGTATTATATACGACGAATCTCACAAATATATGTATGTATGATGGTTTTATTAGTTCATGCGTTTTTCATTTGATACCCATTGTTTAAGTGATCAGTAAGAGAAAAAAACATATCACTGCAAAACAGTTAATGCAATTGTTGATAAATCAGTGGAAAATGTCATTAAATCAATAACTTAAGGAAAGCTGGTATTTTTGTTCCACTAATTCGGGAGTTAAATGGACTTAATTGACTGTCGAATAAGTCAGGTGCTATTAAATGATTTTAACACTGAAATTCTCACTGATGCAGATTTAGAGTTAAGCAGTTTAGAAAAACAAAGTATATGCTGTTCACGGTAAAGTGAGCACTTATAAAAGCCCTTTCATTTGGAATAATAGTCAATAAATATATATCATTTTAGCTTCAGACGTTAACTTCAAGTGCAATGGAATATACGCACTGTGTTTATTACATAAATAGCCATATTTACTTTAAAAAGTAATTACAGAATTAAATATGGATGAAAGCAAAAAGTTACTGGGACCTCAAAAGTGCTTATTTTAACGTGGACAGGCTGTGAGTTTGCAGTAAATTAGCGGTCAGTGGTAAAAGCCGCTGACTCTGCTATAGTGTAAGAGTACATGAGCGTGGTAGCTGGATTTCAGCCGCCAAGTTAGTGCGAGTCTGGGCATGAAAAAGCCGCTTGTTGGACGCGATGCGTGGCGTGGCGTGTGATGGAATCGCGAGCGGGGATATTGATAGCCTCGGCGCCACGTGACGCACGGTTGCGGGCTGCAAGCACATTGTAAACGCCGTCGAGGAGACCTCAGCGACTGTCAGGAGCTGCTGCGCCCGCCGGCTCTGCGGCCCGCCGCGCCACCGGTAACTGTAAAAACTGAAACCCTAGTCCGTCAATAATGCACCATCAAATATTGAAGCCAGGCGTGGGCTGGGTAGTTGAGTGATTCGGGCAGGGAAAAGGGAGAATGCCCTTTCTCCTTCCCTATCATTGTACCTCTCCCTTTACTCTTTCCCTCCTAAAACCTCCTTCCCACCCGACCTACCCCCTCTACTTCCACTGTGGGACGAGGAACAAAGGAAGACAGGGACAAAGCGTGAGAATGGGCCTTTGAAGAGAGGGCGGGGGGAGTGGGGGAAGAAAAGTCATTAAACATGGATAACGTCACTTCAGGTAGCATTCCCTCCCTTCCTCGCCCAAAACTCCCTAGTTCTTCCCGAACCCTTCACTCCTCAGTTTTTTTTTTCCAGACTTTCTATATGTTCGTAATCTATGGACTCCCCTCAGTATTCCACTCATCTCCTTTATCAGGCTTCGCGCGCGCTCTCTCACTCATTCTCTCTCTCTCTCTCTCTCTCTCTCTCTCTCTCTCTCTCTCTCTTCTCTCTCTCTCTCTGGGCTTAAATAAATGAACGGCTGCGTCACCCAGTTTTCTGGCCACGAACACGCAGGATGAGATGGGGAGAGGGAGAAGAGGGATGGAGACTGTCGTAAGTGTGTACGAAACTGACACTTTGCCGTCAGATGCACAGGTCTTACTGGGGAAACGTCGGCGGGATGCTCTTGCAGCTTGCAGTGGCCTTATCACTGCAACTACAATTGTTATGAGGCAGTGGGCGGAAGGGGCTAGCCTTTTCTAACCCACTGCACTTAAATGACATAACAATTGGATGGTTAAGGGCCCCTAACATGACCTGAACTACCCCTGCTCTGAGAAACGGCTGTGAGTTGCCGTCAGACTCAGTGAACCTGGCTGTCTGCTCGTCAATTGGTAACAAAACACGCGCGTCAGTTCTAGCAGCGCACTTTGCTCTTCTTGCTCCATCAACATGCCTTTTAATCAATTTCACTCAGTGCCGTATATCTAAGACGCTGCACAGTAAGTTGCTTTAATTGAGTGCATATGAACGCGTAAGTAAACAATCTCCAGTAAGGACATTTTCTCTAATGTAACAGGTGTAATTCCTTATTGAGACAACATTCCCATCTCTCATAAACCCCTGCTGCCAATAACATCACCAAAAACATCAAGCGATTTAATTTTATATACTCATTCAATATAAACATACACGCTGGTGAAACTTGCGAATTAAATTATATTTTAACAGTACACTTGAGATCATATCAACTGTTAAAAGGGAGAGCAGGGGTGGTACTGGATACAAATGACCTTTGACCTTTGACACCATGACAAACTTTAGACCTGCTTTTGAATGCACTTTGACCTACTTTCCAATTTCTTGCACATGTGGTGGCCTACTTTCCGAGTTGCAAATTTCTGCACGTGCATTTTTGCACATGCACTTCTGGTACAGTGCATTCCCGGTTCGAATCCTGGTGAGTGCAATTCTTAGAAATTTGTGAGTTTGATTCCCGCTTGGGGCATTTCCGGTTTAGTTTCGATGCCCGGGCAAGGCACTTAATATTTATTTTTATTTTTGGAAAAATTTGACATCGATTCCAGGACAGGGTAATTTTAGTAAAATGATAATAATTTTCGGAAAATTTTGTTTTCAGAGTACTGGGCTCGAATCCCAGACAGGGCACATAATATTTTTTTGGGAATTTTTGAGGATACCAGATTTGCCATTACCTGGGAACTACAGCAGGTGAGGTCTGTAACAGAGTGTACAGCTCATGCATCTGACTTGAACAGAGAGGCGTCCGCTGACCGCACAGCGCTGTGAGCCAATGTAGCAGCGAACAGCCGAGCAGCCTTCACAAGACGTAGCGCGGAGCGCCGTGCATCAGAGTACAACACACCGCCTGCTCCGAGGCAGTCTATAGAGACTTTCATCTGCCACGGACAGGCTTCAGCCCACCACAGGAATTCAGACCAAGGTAGGAAAATGGAGCATGCAAGGTGTTGTGATGCCATCTGCGCATGCATGTACAAATCTATCCTGGCTTATGGCTGTTGTAAATCTTTGTTGTCATTGGACATTGGAGAAGAATTAGCGCATTTACCAAAGGAATTAATAATTTATTTTGCAACTAACAAAATCAAATGTGCATATAACTTCCTACCAGCGAATTTGAGAGCCGATCCAGACATTACTGGATACCTGGAATGGGAAGATTTTCCCCTAGGAATTCCGGCTCTAAGTAACGACATACTCTGCCATTATCCGCACATTCAACGCATTTGATTATGGTGAAAAATGTGAAGTATAGTTGAACTAACACAAGGTGTGAACGACGTGGAAAGTGACACTGGTTGTAACAACTAGTAAAGGGACACAAATGAACAAGAAGACAGTCAATAAATAAGCAAGTGTGTAATTCTTGCTCTTTGTTTGAGGTATGTAAATTTCGAGTTACTTTTTAGTGACACTCTAGGTGAGGTGTATGTCTGAAAAACATTATTATATCAATTGTAATGTAAAAACTCACTGGTTTGATAGTGCCTAAGACCAAAGATTGTATGAGAAATTATTGAAGTGTATGCTTTGGTAAAATTATACCAAGAAATAAATGTGATATATATATATAAATAGAGAGAGAAGAGAGAGAGAGAGAGAGAGAGAGAGAGAGAGAGAGAGAGAGAGAGAGAGAGAGAGAGAGAGAGAGTTTAAGGAAATCCACCTATATGTGAAAAATGTTAAACCTATATTGTAACCAGAAGGCAAAGTAATTCAAGTGTACATACAATTTTATGGAATTATTATGTAAATAAAATTAATAAAAAAATAAGGTTTTTTGATTAAAAACCCACCGAATAAATCCGTAGAAAACCTGTTATTTATTGAGTATACCACAATATAAACACACAATATTCTAGATAGAATGGAGCTACTTAAATTTAATGCAATGGATGTGTTGAATGAATTAAAATATCTATTGAAAAATACAGAATATGTGATTAAAAACGAATAATTATTAATGTAAACTAAATTATAAGAAAGGCGTAGTTAAAAGAACATTTCCCAATTAACAGTATAAGAAAGGACTCTGTTAAAAACAACACATATTTGGAAGAAAGCAGAGAGTACACAGGAAAGTAATTAAAGTTTTAAGGAAAAAAACATGCATTTAAAATATGTAATAAATTTGCACATAACTAAATTATAGCTCCACTAAAATATTATCTAAGTGTTCTAAAAATTGAAGGCCAACCTCAGATAAATAAATGAAACCCACATTTCGTAGTTTTCTGTCAAACAATGGCAGGACGTGCGTTCGGCCTGCCACAGTGGTGTCATCAACTCTAATAACAACGACCGAGATGGTGACAGAGGAGGTGATTGTAACTCACCCAACATACCCATCACGCTAAAATTGAGACATTTCTCCAAATCAGTGTGAAGTGGCCAAATGGCAAGGCGACTTCGGCGAACAGCGCGGTGACGCAGTTGGAAGCAGGAGCAGAGCGGTCGAGGTGTGACGCAGCGTGCAGAGACTCGCGGCTGCATGTCAGCTACGGAGATGGAGTAGTGACGTTCCACCCCCTCCCCCCCGGCAGCGGCGCAGCACTCCGAGGTTCACTGTGACAAGACCTGCTCCTCCGTGCTGCTGGAGGGACCGGGTTCGCCCTCCTCGGCTGCACCTGATGTTCCTTCTCGCCACACACCCGTTACGCCGTGCCATCCCGGCGCGCTCGCAGATCTAATTAATACAGAATCCCGCCGGACCCTAAGGTCCAGCGCTGATTCTTCAATCTCTATCACCTGCCCAACAAACTGTTGCGACGACACGCCGAAATATTCGTATACAGATGTCCACTGCGACATGACAAGAAACATGTTCTCTAACACTGGTGATGTCTAACACTGATGACAAAGTTGGAAAACTAAATGTACAACACCAGTGTGTGTGTCTATATATATATATATATATATATATATTATATATATATATATAATATATGAAGCGTTTATACAAAACATGTTGACACACACTTCCCCTAGGATATTAAAGTGCGGAAACATCCTAGTTTATTCCCATCAGTGTTGAACTCTAGTTCCTGCTACCAGGGGAAAACAATGACAGCGTGCCACTAGCCAGTACTGCTGTCAACAGGAACTCCCATTAATAACTCTATATCTGCATTAGGAAGCTAAGGGTCGTGTACTTTAGAAAATCCAGCCCAGAGAACCAGAACCAGCGATTTATTCTTCCCTTTTTAACTACCTTCTCAATTAAATTTTAATTTGTAGACTCAAATTTTTTAACTTCAAACTCGTCAAAAGCACCAGTTATGACTTCGCCAGTGTACAATTCAATGTAGTAGACCTGTTGTAAAGCATTTTTGACAGAAATAACCTCAACATCTCAAACTGCAATTCATAGTGTATTTTTTATCGAAATATTTTCTTCACTTTTGAGATGTATACAAAGTTTCCAACCTTGAATTTAGGGTTTGCTTTTACTATAAATTTTCATGTTTTTAAAAACAGACGTTAATAAGAATTCATCCTTTCCATCGGATGGCACAGTTTTGATTGTTCTGTGAACGCAATCATTATAAAACTAGGCAATATGTCTATCAACTGGTATGTACCACATGCAGTAAAATACTTGTAAATTAGCTGTTTTATATATTTGGTGAATCATTTTACAATGCTGGCTTTAATTTCCAAGTATTTCACATAAATATTTATCCCAAAATCTCTCATCAACTGCTTGATATGGGAATTTAAAAAAATTACATCTCACAAACTGTGTGAAGATTCTTAGGCTTTTTTCTTCCAACCCCTTTTTTATAGCAAGACTAACCTCTATTCCAGACTTACTCCATAATGTCAGGCCCCATATGTACTTTGAGTAGATGTCGATGAAAATTAAAATGTACTTGTTACCTCTATAAAATGTTGAGGTAACGACAGTTTACACAAATCCACTTATAACAAATCAATTATTCCAAGACTAATTACCGTCCTTCACAGGTAAAGAATCCTTATGGGCATTTGCAATTCTTCAGTGATCTTAATAAACTTAATACTTTATCAATGTAGCCAGCCTACGTTAACTCCTCAATAATGGACAGTATTTCAATCGTGTGAGAAGATTTTTCCACCTGTTTTGATGCGAGAAACAATTTCAGGTGTTCCACTAGCTTGTTCGGGTTGTCCCAGAAAATGGGTAATTTTCTCATTAACTTCATCTTTGAAAAGTCCGCTACCTATTACATCACTCAATAAAGCTATCTTGGGATGGTCGTCATCGTCTTCTAGACATTTATATGCAGACCACTCGCATGCAACACAATGTCTCCCACTTGTATTTTATCTTAAGTAAAAAAAGTAATTACATAATCCCCAAAAAAAAAATATATATATCCCCTTGTCTGCGTACACCAAAAGTCGTATCGCGGGAAGGTGAAGTAACATTTATCGATAGATATTTACATGTTAATTGAGAAAGTCTTCAAATAACGGGTTTTTCGTCTTCAAAGAAGGTTATAATTTAATTTCAGGTGTTTTCTCATTATTTACTGCCAACAAACTCGTAACAGGTTTAAATATTTGTTCGTGTAAAATGTTGCGATACATTCTTGCCCTCTTAGCCTTAAATACTTTTCTTTTGCCACAGAAATTACTTGATTTAACTCTGGAGTAGCCCCAGACATGATTTCCTTTCTCACGTACACAGTGCGTACTTATAGATATATTGATCTGGTTTTCTAGGTGCAACAACAGGGCGACTAGGAGGAGCAGTAGTGCAAGTACCCTCACTTCGTTCTATTCTATCAAATTTCTTAAAAATAACATCTAATTTACTTCAAAGCCAATCTCACAAATCATTAAGTACAACAATCAGTTGCGATTTCAATTCCTCACTTAGTTTTGGTACTTCTGTGCACGTAACTAAACGTAATGTTTTATTATAAGTACAACACGTATATTGTGACAAATCTTCCATTCTTTCTGCAAGTTGCATCGTATTAAATGAGTTTATCGTATCATCAATTCAACTTGTTGAGCGATCTAAATGTAGAGTAAATTTATATAACAAGTAAAGTAATTTTCCCTAATCGTACGGAAAAGTACCTGACAAACGAGTGTGGAAAATCTCATACAAGAAAGGGAAATTTAATAGTTTATTTTATTATTATGTATATCCTCAGCCGAATAGTAACCGAAAACACAATTATAAAGTCCTCGAAACTTGCCTGTGACGGGCGCGAACCACGGTCCTCTACGTCAGGAGGCCGGTGCACTATCCATTACAAGAAGAAAATTTAGCTGAGTTAGTGATTAGCGCAGTAATGAAATCCACCACGAATAAAAGTATTGATTTAAGTTATTTGCAAAAATTTAATTGAAATAACTACAGTATCCAAGTTTTCCTTCAAATGTTTCTTATTATTAGCTTGACCATTCCCGCCATTCTAAAAGCAGCTTGACAAATTTTTTATTCCTGGAACTGGCTATAATAATTATTTTGTGTAACACATTGCTAATTTCCTTAAGTGTTGTACAAAGCAAAGTTTGTGTAGTATTTCTTTAGTGTTTTTATTAGTGCTTTGAAGTCAATACCCTTTCGAGCCTTTCAACGATCCCCTTGAGATTAGAATTACGCGGGTAAAGATAAAGACATATACTGAGAATTTGAACACGGTATTAAGTCCTATCCGTTTTCCACAGTCTCTTAAGAATTTCCTTGTTTATTTTTTTCTATTTCCATTTGTTATTATTTGATAATTATATTTCACAGATTTTCAACCTTAAAATTAATTTTTATTGCTTACTAATATGTCCACTTTAAATAATAAGTCCTACAAGCTGTACAACATGGCACCTCGTTTTGTTTCCTCCTCTCATCTATATGTTGAGACAATGCTCAGGAGATACAAACGTCGTAAGGTAATTTTCCCATCCATGTATGGAATTTTCCAATCCCATGTTAGTGAATTTTACTCCACAGTGCGGTTGTTCTACCTTACACATAAAGAAAAATATAGTTCCCAAACAAGTTTGCGAATATTACATTACAATATTCAGCTTCAGTAATTTTCCCAATATTTTTTACAGTGTGAATTCCAACAACAAATGTTCTGACTCCTTCTCAGAACTAATGACAGCAGCATCGGCGCCGTTGAACTACCAACAACTAAAGATTTCCGAGACTATAATACAGTGTAAAGAAAAGAGAGATGACAGTAGGAATCGGGTTGAACTATGTTAGCAAGGTACATATTGTATTTCACGAAGATATAGTTGCATGGCAGGCCGTAGACAGGGTGATGATGGATAATGAATCTTGGAATAACTCAGGATTTGCCAAGTGCAAACTTATTGTCTCCTTCAGTGTATACAACCATGCCTTTAAACTTGATTTCTGTTCTTCTGACTAGCATTACCTCATATATTTACAAAGTAAATCGATTTATTCAGTTTGGAATTTACTTATTTATCTGTTGTAATAGTAGTTCAAAACGTATAAATCATTATATTGCTCAGTTGTAAAACTATCAATTTATAATAACAAAAATACCACGTCACCAAATATTTCATTTAGTTTTAAAGGTAATGGTGTCCATTTTTTTGTCTTGGATTAATTTTAACATTTTAAATTCATGCCAATTGTATTTATTTCTTTGCGCTTTCAGCTAATGGATTTTTTCTCTGAGAACAATGGGTCGTTAATCTGTTACATAAGTTTTTTTCACCTGTAAAATGTACTTTTATGGTCTTGTGACCTTTCTCAGATGATTGATTCAAGTTATACCGTGCTCAAATTATGATTAAAAATTATTTCATAACTGTAATTGAAATATAGAATCATCCGTTACTTTGGGTCAGGAGCATCTTTGTATATTCTGTGAGTGATGCATCTATATAAATAACATATTCTCAAAGAGAATGTAAATTCGGTAAATTACTTTGTACCGAGCACGGTAGCATCTTGTTTGTCACAAATTGTGATGCATTTTAAATGTATGTTAATTATCTACAGAAAATATTACAAATGTTTGGTAATACAGTAACCATATTTCTCACTAACCTAGTGAAAAATGGAAACATATTCATGCAAAGAGAGGCAGGCAATGAAAAAAAAAAGGCTTATAACATGCTGGAAGTTAGCACTAACTCAACTTTTCTCGCGGTATGTCCTTCAACCAGGCGGCCACCTTAAGAGGCCGACTACTTGGAGATATTTTCTACGTCTCGGCCATAGAAGCACGTAATCGATGAAGGCTACATTGTTACACGCATCAAGTGCGTTATCACCACTACGCGCTGAGCTCTATATTGACGTGCTCGTCAAGCTGCGTGACACTGTAATTTTACTGAAGGAAAGTCAGCAGCAGGTTTTAATGCAGGGGTGAGGCAGCGGTGTTGTATTGGTTAGAACACTCGCCTCCCACCTAGTCGAACAGGGTTTGATTCCTGGTGGGGTCGCTCTTGGCTTTTTGCATGTGGGAATCGTGCCGGACGATGCCCCTGTTCGGCGGATTTTCTCGGGGATCTCCCGTTTCCGCCGCTCTTTCAATACGGTACTGCTCCTGTGCTCACCTCACTTCACCCTCATCAGCTCTCAAGATCTCTATGTTAAGGTCATATTTCACATTTTTTTTATTTGGTTATCTTAAAGAACTTTCGAAAAGCGCCTTTTTAATTCAGTTGTTAGTTGTAAAATCATTATTGTTTTCAAAATATAACACATAAAAGTCAATTTCCTGAACTATGCCGCGTAGTAGGCTTTATTCATATGTATATTTCCAATCAAATTGCAGTTCATGCTATCTGTATGGTGTGCAGAACGTACTGATTCAGTATGAGTGCGATTTATAAACAAGTGAGCTAGTATTGGCACACTGAATTTTGTTGATACTAGAGGTCAGACTAGTCGTAAATATATTTTTGTTCATTCAAGCGAAACTGTTAACACTCATTTAATAAATAGTTTAAACCATGAACTGTAGTGGAAAGGTTGTGTCTGTTCCTTTTATAGCTTGTAACACAAATGCGTATGCCGCTCTTAGACTCTTAATCCAACATTTTGAACCTGCCTATAACACTCTTCTGCCGGAATTTGAGTGTTATATTTTGAAAACTATAATGATTTGACATCTAAAAACTGCATTAAGGGGGGATTTTTGAAACCTCTCTCAGATAACCAAATTACATTTTAAAAAAAAAGAGAGAAATACGACCCTAAGGCCCCCGTATACCTGGAGTTTTTTCCGCATTTGAGACGAGAAGTGCGGGATCGATGAGGACGACACTGCCACGTGAATTAAGTACACCATCGCCGCTAAGCGCAAGGCTATGGAATGGCCTGCAGTGTAATCGCCACGCTGGGTGTACCTATGGGTCTTTCAGCAGTGACATTATTTTTTTTGTGGAAAGTCTATAGCCCTTGAGTAGTTTTGTACGAATCTTATGCGTATGTTTAGAGATAAAGCGCTTTGAAAAAAACGTTTTAAGCTATTTTGGAGTGCTCTAAATTGTTGTTTATAATGTACGTGACGTCTTGAAAGCACTCGACATCCGTCGTCTGAAGTGTGTTCTTTTCGTAGACCAGGACACGTGACGCACGTTTAATATTTCCCTTGAAAAACGCGTATTTCAAACACTCCGCCACGCAGTTCAGGTACCAGGAAGGCGGGGCCTTATGCCGTGTTCGAATTGGCACCTTTAGTTTACTAAAAGGTCACGCGACCCAAATTAGTTGACTAAAATGATGACGTATTTGGTAATTAAGTATTTATTTTCCTTTTGTATTGTATTGTATTGCAAAGGGCTTTTAACGTCCGCCGGTTTTATGCTTGATAGCTTAGCAGGGGACGGGGTTCGAACCCAGAGCCTCCCGCAGCCCAGGTTGTTGGCGCACAAACCGACAGCATCACGGGAGGTCGGATTTTAGTATTCGATTTCTAGTACGCAACAGAACTTTCTAGAATACAAAATTAACTAATCACAACTATTTTCGAACAAGTGACTATCGACGGTGTCCGAATTGAACGGTACTAAACGCTAACATACTAAAATAGCAAATCGTCAATTTGAACACGGCCTTGGGTGTCACCCATATCTCTTCACTCAATTTCCTTTATTGCAGAGCCCTTGAGTATTTCTGTAGGCGTCTGACCCCGTATACGTTGATAGACAGGCCTTTGAAAAGGCCGTTTATAGCTAGGATGAGTGATTTGAAATGGTGTTTCTAATGTGCACGTCGTCTTAAAAGCAGTCAACCGGCCTAGTGTGAAGTAAACACTCTTTCCGTAAATCAACACAATTGACATTCATTTAACAATCTTGTGGAACAGCGAGCATTTGAAACACTCTGCAACTCAGTTCGAACCCTAGTCAGGTGGGCCCCTTAAGAATGACGAATTTTTTGTTTGGCTTGTACTCATCCCTTCTTCATGGCGTCCTAGCGCATCAGCCCACAAACCCGTCAAAGGGAATATTTGTAATCTAAGAAATATGTTGTGCAGGATAATCTTTCCGAAGCAAAACAGACGATAAAATTATTTAAATTTACGTCACTGCCTCAGACTGGCAAATTTCATTAATGTGGGAGTAAGTTACCTGGATAATGCCAAATAAAAAAATATTTATTGTGGTAGATAATTCGATACTAGTTATTACTAATGATGCTTTAATGCTTTAGTTTTATTTCCGAACATAAAAAGTTAAAAATGAATTGCAAGATACGAGTCATTACACATTGCACATTACACATACTTGGGATGTGCACCACCCTCCTAGACTGCCACCGTTTTTATAATATTTCTACGCCGGTTCTCCCGTTATCGTATAACATTTTGACTGCCCTTTGGCATCAAGTCTTATAATCACGTCTCAAACATTTTGCAGTCCTTAAAAAAATTACTTGTTCTAATTTGCGTGTAACAGTATATGCCTATAAAATCTGTCTGCCATATTTTGTGTGACAGTTTCCTAGCCTGTGGAGTTCCACATACATTTTATCTTGTTAACATAATTTTGCCTGCTTTAACATACTGCTCCATAGACAAATAATAATACTGATTTATTTAATGTCTAACTGAACAACTTCATAACAAAAATAAAGCTCTTTCCAAAATGCAACTGTATATGTGCAAAATAAAATAGTTAGTAAACTTATCGACGACCCTCGAATTCACAAAGAATCCTGCGAAATTAGCGAAGTGGACAATAGCAAAGGATTGGGCGGCTTTTCAACATCTAGGTATTGATAGCCGATGAGGCTGAAGAGAGGTGCGTATGGAGCAGCGCCAGAATTAAGGGGAGGGGGAAACGGGATCAACGGAAAAAACCCGCCGACCAGCGACATCGTGCTCAACGGATTCGCCTCGGTGTGAGGTGGCTGCTCCAGCCACTGCAACACGAAATTTCACAGAACGTAAATTATTAATAGAATGAAAAGTCCATCAAATTACGTAGGCTGCTGGATATCGTTTTACAGTGATTTCCCCTTATTTCATTAGATTTTTTTGTAGTAGTACATAATGAGGCCACCTTTTTGGACACAAACTGCTTTCGTTGTAAACATACTCTTAACGTTATCTTCTTTTCCTACGCTGCATATACAGAAAGTTAACCAAATTAAATATTAATACAAGTAACACTTTGGCAGTGAAAATTTTTGGCACTCTAAGTATAATTAAACTAACTGCGACGAGAGTGTTAATACTCCCAGAATATAAAGCATTACCCTCTACTTTTATATAAAGAGAAGTTAATACTTTTTACACAATTAAACTATACATATAAGTTTTGACTAAAGGAATTGATGGTGACTTAAAAGACAGTAGCAGAGGAAACTAGTTACTCTGGAAAACTACACGAGACATTTGCCATGAAACCATTTCAAGAACAACTCAAGCCGAAACAATAATTAACCCCAATATGTAACATTAAAACCAGACGAATTCTGCGGCGGTGATCGCTCGTGAAATTAGAAAGCGAAAATAGTGATTGTTTGAAATTAACCCACATGAGTCAAAATCTGAGCATCGGTTTGGAACCAAATGCTTATGTTCACGTCGCCATAAAACATTTTGGATAAAAATCGCCCTACAGAATCTAATACGACTACAATACCGTAGGCATGGTACGAATGGCTGTATATTTAGAATAAATTGTTATAGTTTCTATAGTAGGTTCCACGATGATAAAACAATGACAGCACCGGAATGTATACTAGTTTCAGAATTCAGATTAACGAATTTCTTATACTTCTATCATTTCAATACCACGTTCGTTTCGGCTAATTATACACTATAAGAATTTTTTTTGTAAATTTTACCATATCAATGTATACGTGCAGTGACAAAGCGCGAATGGTAAAATATTTTCCCATACATGCAGGGTAACGCTCATACAGTTGCTCCAGAAAGAGTTAAATTCGTAGGAAAGTCCCCAACTTTGTATAGTACTGATGCTAAACATTCCCATATTCTCATCATGATACGTAGTATTATTAGTATATACTGTATAGGTTAAAAACTTCCATTACAGTTTAGGAAGTTTACCAGAAAAATTTTTACAGTGTAGGCTTTTGCGAATGTTGCAAAGAGTGTACGGCTACACACAAAAGAAATTAGTACCTCACCTGAAGGATCGTATATAAACGTGAATGCATGTTCTACGCTGAGAAATGAAACAAAAAAGACTTGATATTTATTGCACTTGGCAAGGATATACCTCATTGCAGTAAAAGGGAGAACGGGGAATTGCAAACGGAATACCAGCGGCCAAGAACGCAGTATATAAGTAGAAACAGCCGCAGCATACGGGAACACAACTCCAGATGTAGGTGAGAGATATCCGAGATTTGTGCGCAGGGAAATGCGCCGTATTTTCTGAGGGAAGGACCATTGGCGTTGGCGCTTAAAGCATCGGCCCAAAACTCACGAGACAGCTGGAATCGAGTGGTATTACTCGGAGACTCGAACATTCCGCTCTCTACCGCTCTGCAACACCGCACTCGACTTAGGAGGCTTGTACGTAAGCAAAACGTTTCCACTTCGCCAGCGAACCCCACGAAAGGCTTGGCTCCCGTCTCAATGTTCGAGAAGTAAGTATTGAGTTGTCGCTCTCCATTGTTTCTATGGCTCCTCGCGTTATATTCCTCCAAACTGGAGATATGCTCAGCTACTGTAGATCATTCACGGTGAAATAAGCACTTTTGAAAGCCCTGCTGAAGATCTAATTGTATGCACGTTGTGTATTCTTCCGCCTGATATAAAATTAACATTGTCATGTGCCTCATAACTTTATTCATGCGTCGGTCAAGTGAAAGTGTAGAAATATTTAAAAAAGTAAATATTTTACAAATCTGCTCAATTTTACACTTCGATGCATTAAAAAAAAAACATAAAGCGAAAGAAAAAATGTAATAATTTAAGTTATCAGAAATGGTTATAAATACTTCTTATTTGATGTTAAGATATGGAACTACTTCCCATCCATCGTTACGAACTTTACTGGACACGTTACTCAGTGCGCCCGTTAAAATATATGCAGGTAGGAGCAGGGACTTTTTTTTAAGGGTTATTTCAAAAGTGCTTACTTTATCGTGAACAGTCTTTAGTCTTGTAGAGATCGCAGTATCTTTGTAATACGCGACAGCACTGAAGGATGAAAAATATCTTCAATAACGATGTCAACATCATACTGTATATTTGGAAATAAGCAAATGAGTATTAATGCATAACTTGCAAAGACAGTACAAAACATAAGTTTACAATTTATTTTTTCTGTTACGAATCAAATTAACTTATCTAAAGCAATCACAATTTTATACGAGAGTATAAAATTATATTTTCTGTTGGGCGTCCTTCAAATACTTTGTCTACTAAAATAAAATTTGCGACAACCTACGTTACCTGTGTAACATTGACAAGTCATCTATTTTTTTTTGTCATACCAGTAAAATTTTAATCATATTTTTCATCCCGCGTGTCTTAAATGTTTGGATTGGTGAACCACTGGAGTTTTTACATCTGAGATTAAAGTCGCCTAAGACAGGGTCGGCGAAAATGAGATGCGAACGACAGCTGCAACAAGCCGAAGGTCAAAATTCATCACCGCGAAGACAGAAGTTTCCACATGCGTACTTATAAAAAAGTGCGTAAAGAAAGGATGTACCATATAATATAGTGAGTTCCACACCACCCACATCAGAAACATTATGATAAAATGCATACATTCCTCCGCTGATAAAGAAATTAAGAATACCCAAAATATATTTGTGTTTATTCATTTCTACTCCAGTTGTTTCGAGACCTTCTTTTTCTGTACTTTTCACTCTAAGAATACGTGTAAATTAATGTACCAAAACACCACATTTTATATTTTTCATACGTTTTATTTTACTACAACTAAAATTCTAATTGTATATGATTTATTTTCTCTGAGCGAAAGATAACGATCCCCTCTCTAAAGTACATGAATGGAATATCTATTAACCGTAGTGTAAATCATAATGTAGATGTTTGTAAATATATGTAAAGTTAACAACCATCGAGTAATAAACTAATAAACCGTGAATTTTACTTCTGTGCAGTCGTATAAACAATCATCTTACTTCAGTTGCACACGTTCCACTGTACATTTTAGGAAGGGCCCCCCCCCCCCCCAAACACAAATTCTATTATATTATTTAAAATATATGTATGTATAAGTTTATTAGCAGTAAAGCGTATGTTACATTACTTATTCTAAATCACACGTGAAAGTACATGAACTCTTAAGTACTCAACTCTTGAACTGTTTAATTTCTAGTACCACGCGGTTGTTGCAGAAATACTCGTATCAGTGTAGATATGCATACTGAACACTGTGACGTTAGAGTAATATCAAGAAAAACATGGAAATCTGTTACTATACTCTTGCACACACAAATATTTGGTAATTTTTCTTTTTGCGCGCAATGTAGAAAACTGGTCCTGTTATATGTCATCTAGCTGAAATTAGAAGAATTACTAGTAACTTCATTTGTTTGTACGGAAATAAAACTCCTGAAGGTTAAAAGTATTCTGTCCACATAAATAACTTTATAATATTTATAGATTAAAGTTAATAAATAACATTCGAAGAGTAATATTTATCTTACATAGTGACTGTACAATACAGGATACCATAAGATAAAATCAATAATAAGTTTTGTAAAACTGCATTTAAGCCTACATTATGTGTGTACTGGTGTAATGGTACCATATACATTACAGCTGTGCAGTAAATGTAAATGCAGCAAGAAAATAGCAGTAACACAAAAAGTAAAATTTCACATAACTAGTAGGATGAGGATTAAAATTACACACTTGTAAGTTAGGATTGACAGCCGTGGCAAAGTCATATGCACGCAGTTCGTCTGCCCTGTAAGGAAAATTCTGCAAATTTAACACATTGTCCTAGAGGCGTATCGGGAAAGCATGAGTGATAAAGTGTTATTCCTGGCATATATTGTAGCTTTTCTACATTTCTCAAGGAATGTGTTATATATGTACTGAAATTCCCAAATTTGTACATACAGTAATTTATACCAAATATTAATCGTAGTTTCACAAAACTGTGTGTATAGTTAGTAATACGGTGAACATTTTTTATAGTTATTTCGAAGGTATTTTTCACCCTAAAATCGAATAAAAACGAAACTAACACTTGTAGGTTACAAAGTACATCGACGTCGGTGGAGGTTGTGCTGCTGCATACATTTGTGAAAAAATAAAACTAATTTTAAAAGTGATGATATTCTTGTAAACGTAATACCGTAACCCTTTTGAACTTCATTAGTCTGCTCTCGCACCTGTCATGTGTTTCATCTAGCATGACTCAACGTTTATTGTTTCTTCCGTTTCTTCTCAACAGTGCCAACTTATGTATCACTTCGATCGGTACTCTCCTACGAAACTTGCTCGGTAGCGATTGTGTTTCCCATGCCACTCGTCGTGCGATTTAGGTAACAATATATTATTGTGCATTCCAGTACTAGAAGCACCGAGATCTGTTCAGGAATATCACGAATGCGTAAACTTTACGAAGACCAGTATCCGTAGAAAATGGCGCAAGTTGATGGCAGGCCAACTATTAGGTTACAAGTTCTGTCTGTACCTGTGTGGTGTCTACAGCCATCGGATTCTCAAAGTGGCATTTCTCAACGATAACTCTCGAGCTTTATAACTAAACGTTGTTTTTTTTATAGAGTTATTATCATTTGTTTTATTCAAATATGTTCTCGTTTGTAAGTTGTGAGTTGTAATTCTACCGGGCGTAATATTTCCATTCCTATATTTTCTTCCCGAGTTATGCTTCAAGGTTGTCACGATTAACATGGCCACGTAAGACTGTAATTTCATGACTTCAAAAGCACTTCTTTCTGTGCTCTTATATGATTACTTCATTTCCAAATTTGACGTGCTAATTTTACTATACATTAATCGTTCTACTTTCCAACATTGTTCGACTGTAGTCACTTTACAGTCCCTCCCTCTCTACACGAAAACATTTTGGAATTTTCTTTGCAGATTCCGAGCTTTGTAAGAACCAGTCCTATTACTTTTTGCGTTTCTTATGGCTTGGTCCTGCTTTTACCACTGCTAAACGTGTCGAAATAGTGTTCCAGTTGAAGACATAACGATTATACACGAGAATTACCTACAGTAGATAGCGGGCAGGTTCCGTGGCACTGTTGACATTATCTACTATCAAAATATCGAAGAAAACCTTCTGCAAGTTCAAATAAACATGATATAACACTAAAACACACTGAGACGGAAAAAATTCAATATTTTCTGAGATACTCGGAGTAAACAATAAATTACATAATATATGTGGAAAAAAGCAACGAATTTATAAAAAGCGAACCAAACTTTTCCGGTAACATAATTAACGTACTAGTGTTTGGTGTTTAAAGTACACGTATGATTAATTGCAACTTCTCTCAAATCCTGCTAAAGTTCTACTTCCAGGATATTCCTCCGCCTTATGCAAACAAAGCTTAGAAAATTAAACCAGCAGGACAACGCACTACATACGTGCGCACTCAGCGTAGTAACATTTTGCTGGAGAACTATTTCTTACTTGCCATTACCAATAAACCCATTTTTCGCTGTTTTTATTCACATTACTTATAAATTAAATATTGTCATTTAGTCATAAAATATAAGTAAAAGTTTAATTTAGAGAAAATAAAAAATGCTTTTATGTTAAACAGATATAAACCGATTGTTCACTATTTAAAAAATGAGGTAAAATTCCCTTAGATGTAAGGGAAGCTAATTACCTATTCATGTAATGTGAAATCGCCTCTTAAATATAAAGTAAATTTACATAACAAGTAAAGTACTATTCCCTAATCCCATAGAAGTAAGGGAAAATGAACTATATTGTACAATAAAATTATATTTTAAAATACCCTGGAGTGTAAGTACTGTAAACGTTTTTAATAACCTATATCCTCTGATGAATAGTAACAGAAACCTCAACACTAAAATCCTCGACTCTTCCTGATGGTTTGGCGCGAACCATGGTCCTCTATCACGACAGACCGATGCGCTATCCATTTTTAAAATTATAAATAGATTTATTATTACACACGATATACAGAGGCGCTTACCTGTTATATACAGTACACATTCAACCCACAATATAAACAATAACAAAATACTCAATCAAATATCTACACAATTCTTACATAGGGGCACAAAACGATATGAACATTTGGTGAACTGGTTTTACTGATAAAGTCGTTGAACACACAAAAAATTATATAACGTGAGGGGCACCGCACGACGTACACCCCGACACGTGACACTGACTTACAACACTACCACCTATCGACGATTACTACTGGAACATTAAATTGTACACTTTAAGGACCGAGGGGTGGGCAGTGCACGGCGTACACCCAACCTCGGTAATATACGCGCACTTCCTGTAGGCGTGAACGTCAGAATGAAAATAAAAAATTGCCTACCACTGACGCAATGTGCCACGCCGCGCCATGTCCCACCTATCTTGACGAAGAAGCTGGACAAAGTCTTGAACTGTCACCGGTGTCGAATGGTCCACCAAAAAACCGATCACATGAAGTACAAACCAGGCCGCAGCTCTTCGTCGTACTGAGGGCAAGGTGAGGAAATCACAATGAAGCATGTGCGTGTCGCTGACATCTCCAGGTTTACCGCGAATTATTTTTCGTACTCGTACGCGACACCACTGCCAGATGGGAGCTGTATAAACACAGGAAATTACCCTATGAAGGGCCGTGCAGGTGTTGCCACACAGCGGGCATGTAGGGTCAGCTGCCAGGTGAATGCTGTATTTACGCTGCTTAGTTGCCACGATATCATTGTAGAAGCCGAATGCTGCAGCTCGAAGATCCGAGGAAAGGTTAGGATCGGCAAGTATTTTCCATGGGCGCCTCCAACGGATGGTTGGGGTGCGATTCACAACAGATGGTATGACAGCCGACGTTTTGGAAGCCCGAATGTACAAATATCTCGCTGATGCGACTGTCCCTTCTGGTAAGTGGTATACTAGAGTTGTGAGTGCTTCCTTTGTCTGACGGTATTGAAGTGGCATGCGTCTAACTTCAGACCACATCATTTTCTGTAATGCTGCGTAAATGTCCTCTGGGCGCAAAATTGTTGCAATTGCTGAAGACTGATATAAGGCCTCACACTCCAAAACGTGATTAATTAGACTCAGGCCTCCGTCTTGCAAGGAAAGATAAAGTTGCGGCCTAGATAATTTAAATATATAAGATTTCCACAATATGCGGCCAACAATCTGTAGTATTTGTGCACTTTGTTGACGAGGTAGTGCAAATATATGTGACACATACCACAGCTTCGCAAGTAAGAATACATTTATTAAAGTAACCCTCTGCATAATATTTGTACGACGATAATTCATCTTTATTTGACGAGCACGGCGCTTATTTATTGTCATGTTCCAATTATAATGCAACATAAGAGTGGCGTCTACGTGGAAGTATATGCCCAATATTTTCACAGTTTCGGCTCACCGAAAGGGAAAAACGTCGTCAAATTGCTCGCTGTTCGCGCTGAGCTCCAGTACGGCAGTTTTGTTAGCATTCGCTCGTAGATTAGAGACACTGCGAAAAAGGTCCAGGCATTCTGTCGTCTCTGTAAGTTCCCGCTCTGAACGAACGACACATGTGATGTCCTTAGCATAGGCATTTAATTTAAAGGATAGGTTCGCTACAGGGAATCCTTGCAAGCGGGCACTGAGCATTCTGCACAGAGGTTCAATGGCGATAGTAAATAAAATCATGGATAGCGGGCATCCTTGTCGAACTGAACTCTCGATCTTAATTGGTGGGGTAAGGAATCCGTTAACCAACAGCCGTGACCAAATTCCGGTACACACCATCTGCACCCACTGTACTGCATTGGCTGGAAAATCAAAATGATGCATTACATGAAGTAAAAATTTATGATCGACTCTATCGAATGCCTTATCCATATCAATACTCAAGATGGCCATTTTACTGTGTTGTATTGACGAAAGTAATTTAATGTCCCTTAGGGCAAGCACGCCTTGTAAAATGGAACGTCCTCGAAAAGTACATGTCTGGCCGGGACCGATAATATCTGACAATCCCTTTGTTAATCGGGTCGCACAAAAAAAAGCAATTATTTTATAATCGGCACATAAAAGTGTAATTGGCCTATAATCCGCGGGTTTCAGTGGACGGGATACTTTGGGTGTAAGAAAAATGATCCCTTCTTTATGAGACTTGCATAACTCCTCGCTTTCAAGCACATCGCGAACAACTTCGCAGAAGTCGGTACCAATAATATCCCAATAAGTTTTGTAAAATTCGTATGAAATACCGTCAATACGAGATTTCTTTGATGGCAATTGCTATATAATTGTATTAACTTCCGCATCTAAACATGGCGCCTCTATCCCCGTCTTGCTGTCACAGATAACTCGGTATTCGCAACACTGCAAAACCGATGGAAGCAGAGCATCTTCCGTGTCTTGTTTCGAGTATAAATTTGCAAAGTAACTGCAAAGCGTTTGCACTATTTCCGGCCGGTCCCGAACAATAGCGCCATCACTGTTAGTGAGCTGGTTGATAACCTTGTGTCGTATTTGCTGTTGTTCCTTAATTGTACTAAACATGCTAAATTTCTCTTCTGCGAATAGACTTTTATCATTTATCATAATATGACGATTTTTAAACTGTTCACTCAATAAATGCATAAGCTTCTGTTTCGTGTCTCTAGTACTTGGAGTTACGTGTGCACCATTGTTTGCCTACAGGAGAAGTTCGTGTAGCATACGTTCGTAGAATGCACGTGTTCCCCTACGTTCTTCTTCCAGCCGGTACGCATGCCGTTTAAAAAGCTTCATGACGTTCGGTTTTACACACACATCCCACCACATCGCCACAGAGGGGAACTGGTATTTTTTGCTATGCCAGCTTACCCAATTAATTAGGAAGTCCTCTTTTACATCTGAACTGTCTAGTAAAGACGTATTTAGACGTCATGTCCCTCTGCCAAACCGAGTTACATTTGCAAACTTTACATACTTAAATATTACTGAAGAGTGATCGCTGAAAGCTACCGGAAGAACGTCATATCGATGCACCTTATGTATATGCTGTTTTTTCACGTAGAATCGGTCAATCCTAAACCGACTCTGTAAAGTCACATAGGTGTCATGAATTCCTTGGAAGTTAGATGCAACATTACACAAGTCTAAGCGAGTTATTAAAGTAGATAGGGGAGCATTAATAGGATAAATGCCACCCTGATGATCATGGGGGTGAACTATGCAGTTGAAATCTCTACCGAGTATGAACTGATTACAGGGTGGATGGAAAAACGGAATCAAATTCACGGAGAAAAACTGATTTCTTTCATATCTCGCTTGGGAGCCGGAGGGAGCTTAAACATTGACTAGCGACACATCGTATATTCGTCCTGACATCCCTCGGCATGACGGGTGGTAGCGCAGGTCTTCAAGTTCCAGCCCCGCACGTGTAATAATCGCTGTCCCCCGTCCCCGGTCACCAACGTTTGTATACACATTGCAGGTATGAAACCCTATAAAATCTTGGATCGCTACTTGCAAGCATGCAATGTCAACTGCCTGTGTTCGAATCAGGGTCTCTAGCGCTGCCAATCGCGCACTGGCCGAGACTGCACAAATATTTAAAGTTAAAATTATCAATAACTCTATCATGTGTACCTCAAAAATGTAGTGATAGTATCAGAGAGAAGGAAATGGAAAGGTGGACAAAAAGGAAAAGTGGACAAAGAAAAATGGGGGACGGTAATAGGGCATACAGGTGGGGATGCACACCTGTGCCGGTCGCATTGTTAGTTAGTTGGGTTATCTGGACGTTCTTCGCTAGAGGCACACATTTTATTTATAACGGCCTTTGCTAGTTCCAAAGATTCCTTCTTGTCCTGTAGCTGCGATTGTTCACTCTGCGATAAAACCTTCGCTTTGCGAACAGGACTTACTCTTGTGGCCCGGGCGTCGCGTTCGTAAGGTCGCTTTTCTCTTACGGACATATTTTCATCTGCAGTTGTTACATGCACCCGTCGTGTGGTTTCATTATTTACACTCTCCACGTCCATGCTGTCCACCCATGAAGCAGGTGACAGTGGAATGTGTGGTGGCGAGACATCCTGTGTGTGTTTTGGTAGCCCTGGGCGAGCAGTAGCAGTATTTTGAGCCGTCTCCTTGTGTATCTGGTGTGGCGCGGTCACTAAGGTGTTGAGGTTGACCGCATGCTCTGAAGATGAGTCACCGACAGGTGTTTGTACAGGACCTTGTTGCTCGCGTCTGCGAAGTGGAGGGTAATCCGCTCGGGGAGAGTGCTGGGCAGGGGTGGACACTGTAGGTGTGTCAGCTGCGAGATTTTCCGTTGCCCTATTCATCCCCTAGCGGCGTATTGCACGTGCGTCCTTTTCTTGCAAACTAGGACACGAAATTCGTTCATGAGTAGGAGACTGGCAGTAACTGCACGTTCGTGGTTGTCCGGGATATATCATTACAGCCCGAAAGCCGTCAACTGAAATGTAAGATGGAGTGTCTTTTTTTAATTCCATCTTTGCCATGCGTACTCCCGTTTTTACTTGGAATTTGTATTTATGATTCCATACTTCATCTTGTAATGTAACAAGTCGACCATACTTCACTAACTCCGTCTGAATTTTTTGGTTGTCTATTTCTACAAGTAAATTTAGAATTCTTACCAGTTTTAAGTTATCGAAAGCTTGTTCGATGGTGACGTTGATCCCTTCCTGGTCTGCGGTGACTGAAGTTGACTGGCCGTTGGTACGACGCAGTATCGCTTCACAAGGTCCAGAGGAAACAAGTTTTAAAAACAAACAGTTCTGGTGCCCATCCAGTTGAATAGCTTCGATTTGATCTTCTGTTACAGTTAAAACCGTACCAATCCATTCATGTATTTCCATGGCCGAAGGTCGTCTGGCAAACACGATACGCAAGGTATTCACGCGCACATTAGACATGCTGGACAAACCTAGACGTGACTGACACTAATATAGATCTATTACTACGCTCGTCTGAACAGAGCCCCGTTTAAGATCGCGGGGCTACAGAACTCCGTACACCGGACGCGATGTTTACTCCGCCGCTGCTCGGCCACGACTTAACAATTACACCACTAAGACAGCGTGTCAGCATCTGTCAATATTAGCGCGTTAAAAGATTGTTTCTTCCGTCCGTCCTCCCACTTAGCTGTTGAGAATGCTGAAGAGATACACACGTCGTAAGGTAATTTTCCCATCCACTTATGGAATTTTCCACTATCATGTACGCGAATTTTACTCCAGAGTGCGGTAATTTTACCTTACCTGTAAGGAAAACTATATTTCCCCCACAAGTGTGCAAATATTACCTTACACTTGTCAGGTAATTTTCGCATTGTTTTTACAGTGTTGATACGTAACATATTTAGGAAACAACCGAAAATATCATACGTGGGGTATTTTTCAATGTTTTGATACAGAAATTTCGAAGAAACCGCGAATGTAGTATAGGGAGCTCAGTGTTATTAGGAGATGAGTCAGTTTGGCCTTTCTGTGTACACGCGGGCGGCACAAGACGTAAAGAATATTTACAGACCTAAAATGACGCTGAATCCACGAGCATTTGCAAGGCATCGAACTCCATTCGGTACCCGCTCAGTGCAACTTGCCCGGTGATATAGGCTGTTCACGATAAAATGAGCACTTTTTAAGACCCTCCTAAATTATTCCTTTCAGTCAATTTCTATCTTGCCACCACATTTTAGTGTGGATATTGGTACGTGGTTAAAAAAAAAAAACAGTGTATTCAGTTCACCACACTCAAATGGAAACGTCTGAGGCTACAATGAAATGTATTTATTAGTGGTTAATGCCTGTTGGCAGTGCCTTAAAAAGTTCTCACTTTACCGTGAATAGCCAATATCAGTTTATCCGACTTGGTGTGGATTTGGTGAGGGGGGAGGGGTTGGAACCGCGAACCACCGTGCAAGACCCCCCTAGTGGTCGGCTAGGTCACCTCCTGTCGCACAATAAATACCTGCAGCCTCGTGTACAGGGGCTGTTTCAAGTAGCGGGGGAGGAGGCCTAACACCTTCTAGACGGTTTTATGAAGCGGAGGGGTGTCGGGGGGAAACCAGTGTATCCACCCCCTCCGCGGCAGAAACTTGCCCGCCCGTAAATTATGTTTTAATTCCAGCATGTGCGGTCAGCCTCAGACCAGCCCCCTCTTCCCCTACTGCTTTCCTTTCCTCTTCCTCATCCCTTCCAGATTCCCCTCCGCTTTCATAACGAAACTTTAATTTGACTTGCGCCAACTCCCGTTTAACTGCAGTTACTCACCTCTCCTCACCCCGCTGAACTCACCGGCACACGGGGGGGTCTTACAGCGCACTTACGCGAGCACGTGATTACACGTGCGCCGAAGGAAGAAGGGGGTGAGAGTTACTCGCAACTTGGGCCGGAGAGGAACCTTAATCTCCTCCTCTCCCCTTCTGAACGCAGGCCGCCTCTTCAACACGAAGGTTGCCGGCACGCCTGTAAACAGACTGGCGCTCGTGCGTCGGCCATCCTGGTGTGCATGCGTGGGGGGTGTAATTACCCTTCGTAACACCCCCGCAAGATGGCAGCCTCGCACCCCAGACCTCGCGCCATGTCCTGCCTGCATGCCCGGAATTGTGGAGGTGCCGCGATGCACTCCTTCCGGCCCGTCATTCCGCCGTATTACGCGACACCGTGCCACTGTAATGGCGTTTGCCGTTACGAGTCCTTTCGTAATTCTACTTGCCGCGTTTGCAGTTGAGGGCATTATATAGCTGCGCGTCCAAGGTCAGGAAGCGAGGTAGCGATACGGGAGGCAGTGACACGCACGCGCAGCGCCTCATCGCTCCTACGCGCAAGGCGTGCAGTGTTATCGACGTAACGCTGTACTGTGCAAATGATATCTGCAACAGAGGGGGTTTTACTACACGCGATGAAAGACCACAAATTGAATTACGCCTGTGCCGTATTTTTCTCTTGCCGCTTTTAAGGAAACTGCATAAGCGCGCTTTAAAAATGCTACATTTGACCACTTTCAGGCTGTTGGCCTGGCTGGCAGTCACTCAACATCCTGTGCGATTTAAATTCATCTGTGTTTATTCTCTTCCAGTATTTCCGTTAGTAAATACATAACGCGAATATTTGCGCCGAAATGTACTTGTTGAAGGAACAAATGCGTATTGACAGATGTCCTTTATGTTGGGGTAGCACTTGCCGGGAATAAAAAAAAAACATTACATGAGAAGGAAACCGACCTCCCGTGGCGCAATCGGTTGGTGTACCACCGATCTGGGATGCGGGAGGCTCCGGGTTCAAATCCCGGGCAAGGCATGGGCGTTTATTTAAGTTAGGTTATAAGTTAGTCTGCAAGTTGTCCCCAGCCAAGCCTTCGAGCATAAAATCGGGGAACGTTAAAAAAGCCTTTTACATTACATTACACGAGAAGGAAGAACGCGCTCTTATTGATAATTGGGGAGGGGCACTATGCCCGAGCCCAGCATATTTAGGGCCCCCATAGGTGTAAAATAAAATAATACTTTGACAATTGTTTTTAAAGTAGTTAAACTCTAAATTATAAATTTATAAAATTATAAAAAAAAATTATAAATAATTATCACCAATACCTATGTGTACTAGTCATCGTCCATGCCAAGGCATCCTGGGCGAACAAAATGAGTAAAGGCTGTTCACGACTAAGTGAGTGCTTTTGAAATCAACCTTAGATAAAGGTCACTGCCAATGGCTGCGTATATTTTAACGAGTGCACTGAAATACATGCGCCCCGTAAAGTTGGTAACGATGGATGGAAAGTAGTTCCATATATTAACATCGAATAAAAAGTGTTAGCTAACAATTTGTGATAGGCCTAACTTAAACTATTAATTTCACTTTCTGTTTTTTTTAGGGCATAGAAATGTAAAAATGACCAAATTGGTAAAATGCTTACTTTTCTAATAATTTCACAGTTTTACCTAACTGACGCATGAATAAAGCGACGAGACTCATGACAATGTTAATTTTACATAAGGTGGAAGCATACGCAACGTGGATACAAGTAGATCTTAAGCAGGGCATTCAAAAGTGCTCGTTTTACCGTGAACAGCTTATAAAAACAAGCAGTCGGGGAAAGTGATGAAATAGCCGCCACGCTGTTGTTCGCCCCGTGAATACGTCGTATGCTGCTGTTGTCTCTTAATCATGGCGTGTAATGAGACCTCGCTATGGAAAGTGAAGGAATGCACTGGTGAAGGGGGACGTAAGTACTCAGAGGAAGCCCATGTCGCCATCTGCAACGTGCGCTAAGTTCTTCACGTGCGAAAACCTGCAGTGGAATCCGCCATTACCGCTGGCGCGTGCTGGCCTCACGTCTTTCGAGCACCTTACTACATTCGCTGTCAGGAGTGTAATCGTTGGGTGAGGTGACTGAGTGAAGAGATTTGGGCAGCTCTTAACAGAGAGGTCTTGAGAGCCGATGAGGATGATTAAGGTGAGTATGGAGCAGCGCCGGAATGAAGGGGAGAGGGGAGATCACCGAGAAGACCCGCCGACCAACGGCATCGTCCGGCACGATTCACACATGCGAAAATCCGGTGACCCGACCGGGGATTGAACTGGGTTTGCTTTGGTGGGAGACGAGCGGGCTAAGCCACTCGACCACCGCGGCCCTAGTGCAATAGTTGTTCTTAGTGCGTCGACAGTGATGCGCGACATTACCAGAAAATCCACCGTCTAAATTTTCCTTCTTTATTTACTCTACAATGAAAATAACTGTATGTTAATTTTACTATGGAATCTCCTGAGATTGTTAAAATTTAGCAACCTTAATACAGCTACATTTGTAATGGCCATGACGAAACAATGAAAAAATTTTCTCGTCTAGATACACACACATTAACAGTAAGCGAAAAAGTTATGTATTAAACATTCTAATAAGCTTTATCCTATTCACTTACGAGACAAAACTTACCACGTATGTTAACGAAGTGATTGCGTAAAACCTTTTTCTCCATGTATCCTAGGTTTAATACTATTTTTAAATTATCGTTTGCCCATCATCATCGACACACTGATAGTGTGTACAAATATCATTTTTATTTCTGTATGACTATATTTGGCACTAAAAAGCATATAAATTTAGTTACTTCAAGGATTTAACAATGTTTTATACTGCCGGATAAGATGAATGAAATCGAACTATATTGAACGCTGCATAAAGAGATGTAAAATTGATTTTTATTTCCGTAATTGCAATAGACTTGTTTTCACAGATATCGCGTACTATGCAGACTGTTGTATTTATACAACAATGGTAGGTATGTGATGCAGGACAAATAATTGAACATTTTGATAACAGGAATCCATGTACTAAAAGGCGTGTCTTGACCATTATAAACCGTCAAATATTACAGCGCTTCGCAAGTACAACGTGCAGTTTCCTAACAATTGATCAGTAAGTCACCTCCATAAACGTAGCACAAGAGCATGACATCACGGATTGCAGAAGGGGTTAGAATAGTCCACTTCTCGTTGACAAAGAGCACATCAGCGGTCCAGAGATAGGCACACACGGTCTAATGCTCCTGGTTATATGCTAAGTATTTCAGGCGCAGCGTGGATTTGTGTGATAAGATATTCTTGGACGTTGCTGGAGTGAGTGAGTGAAGAGATTTTAGCGGCTCTTAACAGAGAGGCCCTGAGAGCCGATGAGGGTGAAACGAGTTGAGAATGGAGCAGTGCCGGAATGAAAGGGCGGGGGAAACGGGAGATCCCCAAGAAAACCCGCCAGGACGATTCCCATTTGCGAAAAACAGGAAGTGACCTGGTCGGTAACTGATTCCGGTTCGCCCTGGTGGGAGGTGAGCAGTCAAACCACTCAGCCACCGCGGCCCCCTACATTCTAACATTGCCGTTTCCAGAGATCTGTGAAGCAAATTTTCTACTCCAATTATGACCAGCATTCTGAAAAAAAAAAATGGCGATGAGAATGTGGGGAACGTATGACTTCCGAATGTTTGTAAATTATACGCCTAACTACACGCCACATGTATGCGTCAGTATTATTAATTGGTTTAAATTGATAAAATACAGCTTCTGGAAGAAAACATATTATAGTATATTTTTTCAACCAGCGATTGAAAAATAATGTTGCATTTGTCAACTTTTTGCTGTCTTTGTCAGAGAATATCGCTAACCAGTGAGAATATTACAGGCAGAGCGTAGTTTTTCAGATGGTTCTAAATTCCATACAATCAGTTGATTTAACGTGCCTGCGCATGACTGTGGGAGTGCAGTTTTAAACCGGCCCACTGATTTGAATAAAACAACGAATCTATTTTTATCGGTGGGAAAGCCGATCGTTATGACGACACACACGTGACCTAGGGGAAAAGCTGGTGTGGTTTTTTTTCATCAGCTCGCATCGGAAGCAGAGAGACGCATTCGGAGCTAATTAACCTGGTGTCACGTAGCTACTCTAGCCGACTGACAAGGACGAAGCGAAAATACACATCGTGAAGTGCCTCGTCCATGTGAGCGCTGGATCTTCCACTGTCAGTGTGACAGCAGCTGCCAACATAGCGTCCATCACAGATGTCTGACTATAACAGCACACCTTACTAATCAGGCTCCCTTTCTGGAACTTCAGTTTGATTAAAGACGCTACCAGTGAATGAGCTAATGAAACGACGGCCACAAAGACAGCTACTTGTAACTATGCGCTATATTGCCGGATTTTTCTTCACCGATTGATTCGTGAAGTCGCACAGGTTTCACATATTTATTATCTGTGTTATAAAATCGACACTCTGCAAAATGATTTACACTTTTTTGGCTTTACAGAGCGTATGCTATCACAACTTTCTACAACTCAGTTGATTAGCTGACACTTTTTTTTAATACACTTCCATAAAACATTTTAAAGTTTTAAATTAACTAACCCCTCTAATATGCTTTGTGAGAACGCTCTAGTTACATTTCCTCCCACCTAGGCGAACTGGGTTCAGTCCCAGGCCGGCTCACCGGATTTTCGCAAGATCATGCCGGACGATGACATTGGTCGGCAGATTTTCTCAGGGATATCCCGATTCACCCGCACCCATACTCACCTCAATTACGTTCATCGACTCTCAAGACCTCGCTGTTAAGAGTCGCCCAAATATCTTCACCCACTCACTCACTAGTTACATTTGATTGTCACGAGATGCCAACACCGAGACTTTGTTTCTTTTTCGACATACTCACGAGTCAGGGCTCGCCGCTGTCCAGAAAAAAACATATGAAGATAATTTCTCAGAAAGAAAAATCTCAAGTGGGAGCGACGTAGAGCGGAGAGCATAGATATTGAAACGAACAAAACTGCTGTATGCTGCATCAGTGCTTCAGGTTCCTACGTAACCTCCCGTGTTGATACACAAACTGGCAAGGGAATGTGACAATTCCAGAGATGGAGATATGCCTGGTACTGCTTTTGAATTCAGTCTTCAAAACAGTTATATAAACAACGCTTTCTTTGTAAAAATGTTGCAGAATTACATTCAGTGTCTTAAACGAAGCATGCAGAAGAGAGTTCTTCTTTCGATGGGCACTCTACGCACACTAAGAATATCGAAGCTTTGCGCATCGCTCGTGATAATAGTATGTTAATGTTATCACACCGTCTCCAGCATAAAGATGTCGCCTTCTTCAAGTCTTGGAATACCTACTATACCTACATATGAACTTCAAAAGTGGCTTATGGCAAATCCAGGTCGGTGAATCACTCAGTCAAAGGTGGCTATGTTATTCGGTATTGCTTATGGAAGAGTTGCTACAGTGGGTATGGCAGCTTTCAGAGTTACACAAGTACGGCCAGTAAACAGCGATGCATTTGAGGAATATCATTTTGTTGCTTCATTCGTCGCCATCTACCTGAGGTGCAAATTCTCTGTCATTCACTTAGCATGTGACACATACCGAAACAGATGAGTAACGGAGTTCCAAGCAAGTACAAGTACAAACAAAGTGATTCCCATCCAGCGAGAAGATAGAGATGTAGGCGCTCCTTCACCAAACACCAAGCCCAATTCATCGTCTCCCTTTGTGTTAGCGAAACCAATATCTCCACTAACAAAGGAAGCTGCCGTTGTTTCGCCAGCAAGAATACAACAGGGCACAAAGGGTGGCTGTTCTTAATTTGTCCTCCTACATAGCAGCAATCGAAGCATCCCTAATTCTTACCGAAATGCGTGCTGCTAAACCCAGCCTTGAACACCCACGCACTAAAAAATTAAGCGAATTTGGACAATGGAATAATCTTGGTTTTGTGATACCTGCGAAACTGCAAGGGAACAAAGCATGATGTAGTGTATGTCGGGCAAAAAGTGGTTTTGTGTAGATTGCGTTGGCTTAAGAAAAGAGAAAGAAAAGGTTCTTCACAACACTTGCCAATATCTTACATTTTAAAATTATTTTTGTGAGTGAGTGAAGAGATTTGGGTGGCTCTTAACAGCGAGGTCTTGAGAGCCGATGAGGGTGATTGAGGTAAATATGGAGCTGAGCCAGAATGAAGGGCGGGGGAAAGTGGAGATCCCCGAGAAAACCCGCTGACCAACGGCATCGTCCGGCACATTCCCGCTTGCGAAAATCCGGTGACCCGGCCGGGGATTGAAACCGGTTTGTCTTGGTTGGAGGCGAGCGTGCTAACCGCTCAGTCACCGTGGCCCCAATTATTTTTGTAATTTCCTTAGTAACGCAAGTTTATTATTAAGACAAAATTAACGTGACGGCTACAATGTGTTACCGATAATAAGTACTTAATTGACAAAACAGAAAGTTGAAATACGAAGCTTTTATTGCACTTTCTTTTAATTGTGTCTACTTTATAAGTATACAATAGGCCTACGTGTTTATCATTTCAACAGTGCAGTTCATCAGTTAAGACCATTTTCATTGTAATTACAGTAGATATTAAGAGTGGTCCTTTGATGGAACTGACATGGTCCACTCATAAAACCCTGTACCTATGATTAGGCCATTTATATATTTATTACATATTTTCTTCCAAAAACATAAGGGATTAATATATCCATTAAGAGTTCTAACAAGTAGTATTGTACTATATGTGTGTACACTCATTTTTCAACTATGTTGACGCATCATTTATTACGCTATAACACAAAATACTTTCCAGGACCATTGATGGCACCTTTTCCTTAACACAAATACAGATGTCACAAGAAAAACCTTACAGACTGAGTATAAAACAAACAATGATGATGGCAAAGTATGGTTGTGTTGTGTAGTTTCGACAACGGTTCTCCCTGGCTTGTTTCTATACCAATTTTACTATTTTGGTTTTCTTTTCATCGAAATATTTGTGCGACTATAACAAAACGATAAAATTGCGTATTTACATAATAATATTTAATAATGAACTAGCCCATTGCAAAAATCAATTACACATCAGGTAGGATGTAATCCAGAAAAATTGGTAAAATTGACTTCTTTTACGGAAAATAATTATAGAAATTTAGGTATTTTCCGTAAATTTACATAATTTCCGAAAATCTCCAAAAAAATTTATAACTGTGTGTTATAATTTGGTAATGCATAACAACTTTGCTTTCACTATGAGAGTTTATTGTAGAGCAGGATTTTAATACTTACCAAAATAATAGTTTGGAACCGCATATATCCAACTTCCAGATTCTCGCACTCAGATCCAATGACGGCATACTTTCACTTTCGTCTATTACAGAATATTTCCTGTCAGCTACAGGACGTCTTCAATCTTTTGACATATGAAGTTGTTGGTGCAAGTGGCGTAAACACCCGAACTGTTACACTGGAAGAATAGAGGCGCTTTTGTGTAGCCCTGACAGTGTCAACACCCAGATAGGTGTTACTAACCAGGGAAAAGTTCCCTCTTTGTATGTATGGTGGCAGTTTCCGTTTTTCATCTTTACGGGGCGTGTTTCATGTGTTAAGTGTATCTCCCGTACAGTTTTCCCTTAATTAGGGGAAATTTTTAATAAGTGCTCCGCTTTGTATTTTAAAATTTCTTCCATGTGGAATTATTTCATTAGCAAGGGCGTGTGATACATGGATACTAATCAGTGGTGAGGATTACGTAATAAACAAATTAAATCTCGCGTCTGTCACTGGTTCAATAATAACCAAGTATTTTAATATGCCTGTTGACTGTGATAATTATATACCCGCCAGTTTCGTGTAAAAAATGGCCAGCGCCGTAGAGCTGATGAGCGCTAATATCTCGATCAAATAACCTAGAAAAATTGTTAACAGCATTCATTAGTTTAACATTTGACTACTTCTAAATAATATGTTATAAGAATTCTTAGTTTCAGTAGCACCTATATTAGCGTTATGTGTTATCTTTTAAATTAAACTTCAAGTCATAAAACCACATTTAAGATAACTGCCAGAGCTACTAATTATGTTGGTCGACATAGAACAAACTCTGGCTTTTCTGTGACAATGTAGTGCTACAGTAACTATTGTCTACAGCAATATGTTTTCTGTCATTACATGCCCTTGTAGTAAGGGCCATACAAAAGCTACCAGTTCGTCTGACAAAACCAACTATTTAATAAGGTTTTTTCCGTCGTTGTGTCGTATAGTTTTATGCCAATGATTATGGCTTGACTCATTGCTAGCCTGTGTGGTTTTGAATTTTCTGGCTTTAATTTACTTTTATCGGTAGTTTATTTTATCGAACTGTTGTTTTTGTGTCATTTTTTGTGTTAAATTTTGGCTAAATTGATTGTGGCATCTGCTATAAATGTTTTAATCTGTTAGCTAAAAATAATCTTAGCTGGTTTTCGGTATAGGTTTTTGTATCATTGTCTGGGTTCTGTGTAACGACGTAGTTCTGTAATGGTGTATGTACAGGATTTTAATTTTGGATTTAATAACTCACCTACATTGCAAAAGTCATTCAAATAACATATAATCTATGTTGATTCTCAATATTGTAAGGAATAGGTAATGTAGACTGTCCTATTTAGCACCGAAGTGGTACCTCTATACTGATTTCTGTTGCAGATAAGAAATCCGAGCGAATTCAATGACCTCCAGATTTCTCGTTTGCTCCTTTACGTCTAAGAACATGACTTATAAAGACAGTTTTTTTTTTTTACACAGAGAACGTGGAATTGTGGGCACAAGTTGCTTCTAAGGTACTGCCAACATTTCTACTAAAAATTAAAAAACTCGTTTAAGGCATTAAAAAATATCCACTTCGCCAGTTTGTACAAGGCGGAGATCTCCAAGAACATACACTCAAAAAATGATTATTTAATATCGAGATATCCAAAATTCCTTTTTAATTCAGGTTTACCTCTTTTTATGATTAACCTTATAGAGATGCGTACTATAAACCAGCAGTTTTGTAGCCAATATTTTGTGAAATAGTAATTTTTTTTTTCATTTTACAGAAATGCCTTAAGTTGATTTCATGAGTAAGATGAACATTATTCAGTCAACTGTAATTTTATTGAGACTTAATGTCGTCTAGGACAACATAAATAAACAAAGTCAAACCGAAAAATTAAAGAAAATAAAATACAGCTTAAATTTCCTAGAATTCTACTGAATCAATCTCAACATATGACACTTCTTCGTCGCCTTTAGACTTTCATGCAGTAGTGGTCAGATTCATTGTGTGTAAACAAATCACCAATTCGTTTGTTAAAAAGGAATACTGGAATGGAACGTCACAGTATGTGGTAGTTAAATATGAATATGTCACTAACAAATAATATTGCAAATTTATTGAATTCCTAAATATGAAACATAAATACTATATAATCTACTGTTCCGAGCTTAAGAGCGGGGGCGGGGGGCGAAAATACAGACGTTCTAATCCCACCTCAAAATACAAATACTTTCATTTACTAAAAACATAACAACCTTAAATAAGAACAACAAACTTTACCCCTGGACATATTTTTTAAACAGTGAGGAAATGCTTATGTATACCAGGTGCCTCAATAGACGCAAATTATTTAACAATTACATCAACGAAAAGGTTGCGAGTAATGTCATATTAGTTGTACACAACCACCAATCCAGACATTTGTGGATAGCAAATACGTTTTACATACCTAGTTTCAGCTTGCGGTAACGCCTTTTACATGCGGTTGTTGAAACTGGAATGGTCTGGTAGGACACACTAAGTAGTCAAAATGTCTTGGAAAACATCCCGCAATTCTTTGACTTCATATATTTGAGCAATTCCAATTGGTTTTGAAGAAGTGAAAGTTTGTAATCAGTCAGAATGTTTTCCACGGCAAAGAGCTCGGAAAACAGGCAATTTCCTGGTCACAACGTATATCTGAGAACGAGATGTCATTCCGTTTTTTCTATGCGGAGAAAACTTCGAGCACAGCAGTATTGTTTAGGGCGGCATGAAATGTCAATTTCTAATATTACATTCTAATAGCCATATCTAACGATAAGGGGGTAGATTCACTTCTGTCTTTTACTCCCGTGATACACTGAAATATGTCATGTATGCATTATGTATACGTAGGCAGTGCATCAGTCATTATACTTAGAATAAATAAAATGGGGTTTTAGATGCAGAATATGTAAGATAGCTTTATGTTTGTAACAGTGCACTTTACAACTGTTTAGATATAATGTTGCAGTTTTGTCGACTTAAGCCGCAGTTCCTGTTTCAAATATAACACTTACATGTCCTGGAAGTAAAGACGTTTCTGAAAACGCATTGGCAAACGCTATAGAGAATCGACTAACTGTGGGCGACATCGCCAGCGAAAGGTAGTTGTTCGTTGTTACACAGATGAACCTGATATCTGCTGGTGAAACATCTCTGAAATGAAATAAAATTTGACAGCCTATTCCTAGTCATACTCGGCGTATGTGGCTTGATATATGAAATTACTCTTGGGAGGAATCACATGAATAATCCAGCATATAATAATTGACTTGGCGAGCATTCAATTTTATTTTCAGTAAATTGGAAGACGTAATTTGAGTTCTCAGCAAGGAGGTTAAAGCGCTGGGCACGGCTGATTACTGTTGATTCTGGGCCACATTATAACCGACTCGGTAACACATGAATGTTGCAGCCATGACAGATGTTGGGCTCTATCATATGTTTTAATATTTTTGTTTGTTAACAGAAGCGGTCCCCGGTCTCTAGTAAAACCTCTTCACTATGTGGGCGTGACGCCTTAGCGGTTACTGTCAACGATGTACCCACTCTGTCGTAAAGATTGGAAAATGGTTTCATTTTTATTTTATTTCACATTTTGTGGTTACTGTTTGCCCATGTTTGTGTAGAGTGTTGTACTCCTCAGTGTCAGATCAAACTTTGGGAGTCAAATTTCATTTCTGTGTTTGGACTGCAATATTTTACAGTATTTAACATAAATTATAGAGCCTAGTAATAAATTTCGTAGTTTATAATATGACGTGAATAATAAAAATATTAAATAACATTCCTTATTACAAAATACTGAATTTTTGAGTTCCCGGGTACTACGGAGTGTTAAAATTAATTCACCTATATTCAGGCTTATTTTAGAATCCTTCTTCCATTTTAAAGTGTTATTTCTTAAAATCATCTTAAACGATCGTGCATATTAACGCTCTGAGAAATTTTTCGCTTGTACTGAGAAAGCATGTGCAGTAAATAATTTTTATATATAATCGTTTGTTCGAAAAAAATTTTTAATGCCCATTGAAGTTCCTAATAGAGTAGGCTGTAGTAGCAATTCTTTTGCAAACAGGTGTAAGACTACAACAGTATGTACAGCTTAAAACCTTCCATTTAAATAGTGAAAGTTTACTGGAAAAAATGTTTACAGTGTGGTAATGCAGTGGTGTATCTGATTACTGTTCTGGAATTCATGGATTAGATACCTGCTTGCTGCACTAGCGATGGTACTACTTACATCCCTATTCGAAGAAAATGGAGGTTGACTTCTTCAACGTGACCCTTCCCAATTGCTCGTATCTTGTGTGCATAAAAGAACGGAGGCTTGCACTGTTGTATTATTTACCGTTGCTTTTGCACCATCCATTTTGTGTGTTATTGCGGTAAGAATATGTAAAGTTACATTGGTCCTGTTACCTCTAAGACTTCAAAAGTAAAACTAAAAAATGCGTGCATTATTTGGTCATAGAAATAAATTTATTGTATAAATAATAAGAATTGCCTTATATAATTAAGTTGTAATACATTTGCTAGCCCCGATATTGTAGTTTTTAGTTAGCAACAACTCCATAACACCACCTTTTATGACTTGTTAGTGAACAACCCCACTGTGTAAACATACTGAGCTTGGGAACGTCCACAAGAGAAACTGAAATTCTTCAGGAGTATGGCGACGAATTCCAAATCTGATTCTCAGTGCCTTTTCCCAACATTCAGTCGGTGTTCGCCATAAACCACTTCCGACAGAGCGAAACTCCTCACTATGGCGATGGAGGCGAGAGGACGTGCAACGCACAGACGCAGGAGCTGTGAGGAATGTTTATTTTGTTAGAGAGCGGGAAAACGGAAGTTATGAAATTCTAGTGGGGGGGAGAGGGTGGGAGGCATTTATAGTGGGGGGGGAGGGTGGGAGGGGTTTCGGGGCATGGTCCGATCCCAATCTGCTAAAATGGATCACCCATGTCAGCGAATCACCTCCCATCAGCCATTCCCCTTCAAACCGTCGGAGGGCGGTGGGGTGGCCGATAGCCATCGAGGAAGATGGCGCGAAGAACAAAGGGCAGGCGCGGAACTGCCAGTTTGACGGATGGAACCTCCCTCCCCGCCCATCCGACAGTGCCCCCTTACCCTCTCGCCAAGCGACCTCTCCCCTCTCCCTCACCTTTTTTTCTCCCGCCATCCCATTGTTCCGCAGCGATGATGTAGAGCAGTCCCGGCCAATCGAATGCCATAAAACTCGGAAACAGCTCTGCGCACAGCAGAACTGGCCTCCATCCCGGCCAGAGGAGTTCACTGGGATGGGGTTGATTTTGGCAGCGCGAAGGGGCGTACCGTGAGGACGGAAATTGCACGATACATGAGGTGTAGCCGATGTTGCCAGGATCAGAGACGTTACATGGCGTGTCCGCTCTGATGGCATATCGTGTTGAGACGTCACGGGCCACGCATTACAGAGCCCTTCGATTATTTATCTTGAATTCCTACTCATTTAATTTTTACTGGACACAAAGAAACTGCGAAACCAGCTGGTAGTAAATTAGAGTAACTTCCATCAAAGGCTGTTCACGATAGAGTGAGCACTTTCTGAATCAACCTTAGAAAACTGTCACTGCCCCTGCCTCCATGTATTATAATGGGCGCACTGAGTGGCATGCACCCTGTCAAGTTGGTAACGGTGGATGGAAACTAGTTCCATATCCTAACGTCTAATAAAAAGTGTTATACTGTATTCACGGTAAAATGAACACTTTTTAAGTCCCTGCAAAATTTTTCCTTTTAGCCACTTTCTACCTTTCCGCCACTTTTAAATATAAACTTTGCCTTGTAATCAATAAACACAGTTTCACAGTGTATGTATATATATATATATATATATATATAATATATATATATATATATATATATATATATATATATATATACATATATACACACACGTGGTTAATGCCTATTGGAAGGGCATTAAAAAGTGCACACTTTATCGTGAACAGCTTATAGATAACCATTCATGATAATTTAAATTATTTCTTATGTTTTTTTTTTAACACCTGAGTGTGTAAAAATGAGCAAATTTGTAAACTATTTACTTTTCTAATAATTTCACTGTTTAACTTGACCGACGCATGAATAAAGTGAAGAGGCTTATGGTAATGTTAATTTTACATAAGGCGGAAGAACACACAACGTACATACAAGTAGATACTAAGCAGGACTTTCAAAAACGCTCATTTTACCATGAACAGCCTATATAAATAATGAACAACAGCTTGCATGTGATTAAGATATTATTAGAGAAAGAGTTGAAAATAAATTAACTTCACTGTTGACAATTGATTGCTAGAATAGCTGAAGCATTGTACGGACATACAAGACGTTGCTAGTCGAATGTATTTGAAGCATAAAAACACGTTTGTACTTTTTATAAGTCCTAGTAACAAGTACGCAACAAGTGATAATAGCTCTAATCAGTAAACATTAACTGCATGAAAGTAAACAGATGTTATAATTAAATTACAAGATATTATTTATAGTTTACTACTCGACATATGTACATAGAGCCTATTACAATAGTTATTAGAAGGAAGTTCAGTGCCTGTGTAACTCGCAATGCTTCATAAGATTGTTTGCAGATTCCTTGTACGCAAATTTGGCAAGGTAAAATCAATGAAAAGTAATTAAATAATTTTATTTTGGCGGTTGTTACTATTCAACTGTTAACTGTTAATTATATTGAAGAAATAAGAAATTATCGTTATTTGTACCGCTATTGAAAAAATGATTGTTTACTATGTACAAGAAACATTAATTTACTAACTGACAACATGTGATTACATGTTCTTATGTAATTTTCTGATGTGGTAGGGAGAGCGGAAGAGAATTGAAATAAAATGCTGTCGTCATCATTTTTGGATCCAGTCAATTCTCTCCCACTGAAGCGGTGTGATATTGCTAGACAGATAACCATGTTTAAGGTTCGTATACTCTTGCTTAAGATACTAACACTCATTCTTGGGAACAAAAAAGAAAATTGTTTAAGGGCCATATTAATAGTCGTGTATCAGCTCTTGAGACTCTTCTTAAGAACAGATACTATTTAATAATCGACTATTGAGTCTACTTCTTATTAATAGTCACTGAAACTAGGCTCAAGAGAGACAAAAATCTCGTTTCATGTCAAATATGTCGGCAGGTCACTTGAGACTTGAAATTATGCACTGTTTAGGTTATATTTAATATATTTGAATACGAAAATAGGAATTTATATGTAATGTGCGTGAAACAACGTACACATTTTGCGATCAATATGTTGATAACGATAATTATAATGAAAAACACATCTAACGACTTTTATTTCAGAGATATTTTCCTGCATAGCAGTATTCAATAAATTTCTTTGATTTTGGTTGGATGTATATTTACAACACGTAATCAAAAACGATTGCTAATGTCGTTTATCTAAAGTAAAAGATTGAAATTTATCGTGCTATTCGTGCATGAAAATTCGTTCATATGTTTTTGCGATCTGTATAACAAAAAATATTACGTAAACGAAATACCAATTAAACCACTGTTACGATCACAATGGCATAACTTTATTTCAAAACTGTCAAACTGCAAAGAAGTGATAAATGTTTTTTTGTTTTGTTGTTGGTTGGAAGCAAAGTTTACGACAAAACAAATTTTACTTTCATGTATCTGAAGTAAAGAATAGTATTGTTTGTTTAGTATTGTTTTGCATTTATGATCTTAATGCTTACCACTGCCTAGCGACAAATTTTAAAAATACATTTATTTTAAAACGTTTAAGACTTTTCTGTTCTAATCAAATTAAGTTTTGAAATAGAAAAATGATTTTAAATTACTGTGTTCGGTGCTCATCGGGAACTTTGCTCAAGTGTCACTCGTAGCAATATACGGTAAATAATTTGTGTAATGTTGTTGCACTTATAGGCAACTTCTAGAGAAACGTATTCCATAACATATTTTCATTTAATGTACTATATTTTTTTTAATGACTGCAAAGTCGTAAAATACAATGGCCGAAAAAACATTACCTCCTCTATCTTAGAATTATCGTGTTCAGGTCTCGTAAGTGTCTGTGTATCTTTGTATATAGTCAGAATATTTCATAATATACTTGTCCACTTCTCCGGTGGACCAGCAAGGCAAAACTGCATCAATTTAGTAGGAAATGGCCTGAACAATTGGCTATTTCAGTTCTGACAATTATTTCCGGGACAACATACCTATGGCCCTTACAATGGTAAATGTGAACACAGTAAGATGTAAGATTTATTCCTATAGAAGACAAAAACTAAATGTTGTCACTGCTTTGTTTTAGGTTATTTTTATACTTTGTTTACATAGGTACCAAAAATGAATTAATGATCTTTTGTATTGGTAAAATTTTTTTGTCACATTTTATATATTCCAATTGATATCAATTTACTAACATACATAAACTGAATAGGTCTTTTATTGCATGTATCCGTAATCTGTATCCGTTTTGGAATTACGTTAATTATATTTCTTGTTCCTGGCAATCTGTGGATGTATCAGTGTTTACTTTAAAATGCATACTTCTACAGCATTTATTAGATACCTATAACAGCAAAAGATTAAATTTCAGAAAAGGGCATATAAAGAGATAAATGAAATTTTCTGTTCATAACTAATAGTACGTCACCTTAACGGAGCAGAGTTCATACTCTGGGCTGATGGTCGTATAGTCAGTACACGGTTATTTCACACTTTTTTGATTCACTGTTGAAGATCTACTTCCAGGATTTTTATCCGCCTCTTGCAAACTAAGTTTAACCAAGTCTAGAAAGTGACACCAGAGAGACAACTCACCACATTCGCGTGCACTCATTGTTATAATATTTTCTATAAGAACTATTTCTTACTAGTAGAGCCACGATTATTTCGCGAATTCATTCGGAGACGAGGTCGACTCCAAACACTAGTTCTTTTCTCCTGCTGTTCTGATTGGATAGCAGCTTTTTAGACACGCCCCGTTTAACTGTGAGTCAGTAATAAGCTCTAGGCAGTAGTGCGAGTGAGTGTTTAACAGTCCTGTACAGATGTCTCAGTTGATCATAGCAACCAATAAGCAAACGATAATGTCTCGAGTGTATAAAGGACTGTACAGTCTAGCTTGATGCCAACTCTATCCGCGAAATACTCGGGGCTTTACTAGGCATTAGACCTACCAACATAAGCATTTTCTAAGAGTTTTATTCAATTTATTATAAATGGAATGTATTAATTTATTCATCAAATATAAATATAATTTCAATTTAAGTAAAAACAAGTACATTTATGTTAACACAAGAATAGAATACTTGTGATACAATGTCATATTTAGGAAACAACTAAACACGTCATATATGGGGTGATTTTTTAAAGGTTTGATTATAAAAGTGTGAAGAAACCGCGAATAGACTATAGGTGGTATCAGATGACGCCATTAAAGAAATCAGAGCCGTTTCCAGAAGGAGGCATTCATTTTGGGAGAGTGTTGGGAGGTGCCTTGAGGGCCTTTGTTGTACCCTGCTGGTCGCGCAGAAAGGAGTCTCTCGGAGTTTGTGGGGGGGGGGGGGGCTCTGTGGTGCAGCGCGTGTTGTTGGTGAGGGCGTATCCGTTTCCGTCCCCGAGGGAAGGGCCACCCCCTTCGCGACTGTCTCCGCCGAATGAAAAGGTGAAGGTATTGGCGAGAGGGTAGTAGGATGCTGTTCGCCCTGCTATTTCCACACAACGGGAGTGGCGCCCGAGGGGCCTTGGAAGACGGGGAGGGGGGGGGGTGCTAAGTGATTACCATGGGGAGGACCCTACCCCGTCGGGAGGGGGTGGAGTGACGTCACGAGGGGGCGGCCCGGATATGAGATTCGTGTGAGCGGGGATGTGAGCATCATGCACGTGATCGAGAGCGCTCTGGCGTGAGACACGCGAAGCGGCGTGACAGCCTCCCCCCCCCCCCAGCGTGACCTCGCTGCGACCCCGAAAACGGCCGCCTTCGGACGGTCACCACTTCAACCGCCTCGTGACCTTCTCTCTTAATCGTCACGTGTCACTGCGCATTTCCTGCCCCGCCCCTGGAACGGTCTGATGCGTTACTATTTACCATGCTGGTGGTTATTAAGGACTTGTCTCTTGGGCAATACATTGACTAAAGAAGATGTAGACCACTTATTCGTCTTCTGCGTATGTACCCAGCACTGACCTACTCCAATCCTACACAACTGTCAAAGTCACATGGTCAACAGTGATGAACGTGTTTGTTAATAACTTAATTTTTAAATGACAAGCACTATTATATTAATAAAATACTTTCAACAGTTTTAATTTAATCAAATGTATTACAAATTGGTTAGAGGACGTATACATTCATCTCAAAGCATTTGTTTACAAATTAATTTTTTAACCTAAAATCCAAACCACGCCGCTTTCGCCAGACGTGTTGGCAGAAAAGCAGTTCAATGTTGGGTCACGGAGATTGGTTGTGTGCAGCCAGCGAGATCGGTCTGCCTCATCTTTAGTCTATGGGGTAACACAGACAAGGAGGCGTTAACTGCGATATATTGCATTCGCGGTTACTTCCAACTTCTCTGAAGCCCTACTAAAGTTCTACTTCCACGACATTCCTCCGCCTCACGCAAACAAAGCTTAACCGGTTCTAGCAAATCACACCAGAGGGACAACGCACCGCATTCTTGCTCACTAATTTTAGTAACTTTTTGTATAAGAACTATTTCTTGCTAGGCATTACCAACACGCCTATTTTCTCCCTGTTTTTATTCATATAAATAATTATAATTTGAATAATTTAACTTTTTGAAAACAGAAATAAATTTTTAATTCAACCAAAAATAAGGTACCTTAATGTTATTAGAAGAATAACACGCTTGCGAGATGGTGAGACAAGTCTGTATTTTGGAAACAACCAAACACGTCATACATGGAATGATTGAACAAATTTTTGATTCAAAATTAGTGGAGAAACTGCGCATAGAGGGTAGTAGTACTTGCATTAACAACCATTTCGTATCGATGCGCACAGACCAGCAGTCTTCACTGCACAGACCAGCAGTCTTCACTGCACAGACCAGCAGTCTTCACTGCACAGCATGCCTTCGTATAACTCAAATAAAGCGATAAAATTTATCATGTATTATGTGGAAATTCTACTGGTAAGTTGGATGCAGTGCCCTGTGCTTCCAAATAACGAATTGAATTATTTATACATTTTATTTTCCTTACTTTACATATACGTTGTGCACAAACGTTAATCAGGGTATTATCCTATGCCTCGGCATGCGATCATATGGGGTATTATGGGTATCACTGGATTGCTTTTGAGATGCTCTTTACAACCGTGTCAACGATTTCTGTTTTCGACTTAGCTTGTTGACTAGTATAGGCCGACATTGTGATACAATTCTTAATTTTTTTACATTAAACTCATACAATTTAACCATAACCACGCCACACAAATGTTTGTATACACGCAATCAATTGACCTTAACGAGAGCTGTCGATTGAAACTTAATAAAGGCGCCGTAGCTTCTCCTAGTCAAAAGTTATACTACGCGGAAGTTATGGGACGCGGCGAAACGAACTCATAAATTCTCACCTCCCTTACCCCCTTCTCTGCGTCACGGGCGATGCTTCGCAGTCCTCAGTCAACGATAACATATTCTTTGATCATTTGGCAATCGAGTGGTGTAATTGAATTTTGAATGTAAACGATAAATTCGGAGCTGCAATGTCAAACTCTATCCCCTAATTTTATCATCGCATTTTCTGGATTGCCTCCCACTATGGTTGCAAATTTAAAGACGTATTCACGTCAAAAAGTACCTTGAAACTATTTAGCTATCTACATATTTGAGATCATAATGATTTGTTTTACCTGTTCATGTGAAAGCTTGCAGGTAATATAGAAGTTATGTGAGATCTGCTTACGCACTGATTTGCCGTTGCTACTGGATTGCGAGGCCATGTCGCTCGCGACGCTGATTTTTCTTTATTGCTTATTTGATTTTGTCGAGAATTTCTTCGGAAAATAGACAAGTATAGAAATATTTAATATTTGGTGCCTTCAGGCAAAGCCTTTTAATGTTTGTGTACATTTCTGATATAGTCAAAGAAATATAGTAATGGAACATCAGCTAATAATAATTCACCACTTTGGAGGCAGTACATAGGTAACAGCATTTGACTTCCGTTAGTCCCCATTAATGAAGATAAAGTACCCCGAATTCTTTATAGTGATGGGTATTATTAATATTAATTGAAATAAATTTTCAAGTTGGTGACTAGATATTTTAGGTTTCCCATTTAAAGGGGCTACTGGCTTCATTAGTTTTAGTAATGACTAAGATGCAGATAGGACTACCTCATTTAATTAATTTTTTAATTAAATAATGATTATAAATAAGTTTTGGATTTATCCCTTTTGATGTCCGTTTTATCCTAACTTTCAAAAAAACACAAACTCGTTGATTATGTTGCAAACTGGCTACTGACGGGAGAGTTGGCAACAGTAATAATACATTAAGCGTGGCTTGCCTATAAGCACGTCGGATGTTTTATGTAGCTAGTTAATTCACAATGTTGGCAGCACGTGGGCACGCTGCAGATAAGGCTTAATAACGAGGTGGCTAGTCACAGGCGCAACACAGACGCCACTTCACGTCGTTCCTGCGCACCAGGCGCCTGTTTGTAGGCAACATGACCAGACAGACATCGTGTAGCAGGTGGTGAGTATAGGCAGGTGACTTCCTGACACCTGGAATGAACTACCCAGTTTCTGCCACCTCGGGTACACTTAAGCGCGAAATTTCTTATGAGCCATATAGTTTCCAATCTCGTAAAAACATAGTATGCAAAAAAAATAACAGAAGTAAAATATTTTCCTGAAAAAATCGCCAACTTTCGTGTTGCGAAAAACGCCAGTTATTGGCACAAAACGTGTTTACTGTGGCTTTGCAAAATAATATTTCCTTATATTCAACTCAAATTATAGGTGTTGGTTTTTATTTAAATTTAAATACAAATTATTTTGAAACATATTAAAAACGAGTGCAATAATTGGTGCAAGTAACTGTGGCGGTACGAACAATTGGGGTTTGTCCTGTGCGATATTTACCAAGAGGCTATGCATATCTGGTTACATATTTGACGAAAGAAGCAATGTTGTTATATATTTATTTCGTTGACTCAAACACATCCCTAAAAGCAACTGACATACTTGTGAATTATCTTGTAAAACTTATTTACGTTGTTTATTATCTTACAATTTTCATGCTAGTAAATATATAATTTAGAATTCTGAAGTATTTGGCAGAAATAAAGTTAAAAATTATCAATTTCCTCTTACCTTATTGGTACTAATTTTCGTTTTGGTCCTTCATGATATGTGTGTATGTATATTTTTACATGGAAATAAATGTATTATAACATTTAAACATGTCTCTTAAACAGACCCTCGTCTTTGTTGTGTTTGTGATTATGATATTCTGTTTCAACAGTTTTACAATGTTAGCTTGATACAGTAAACGATAAATCAACTTTATGAAACTTTTCCATTTGTGTATTAGAGGATCACTAAAGACACGATGTAAATATAGATTTTTAAAGGTTTTTATAGCTCTATTTCCTACTTTCAAAAGTATCTCTACCAATTAGTACAGAACTTGTATTTGTATTGCTGGTGTTTCCCCTAATGTGCCTTCGTCTATCTTAATACGACAATTTACTGTAATTTGTTATCAAATATCAAATCTATATGTTGTGCGATTTAGTCTGACTTCTCTGAAAAGTGTTTCAGTTCCAGTACAATAGGTCAGTATCGCCCTGTGAATCTCTAGAGGCCAAATAATTACGAACACAGAAGTGAAATGCCATAGGCGGCTCTTCCATAATGGCGTACTAGTCGTAAACTGGCTGCATGATTCTCTGGGAATGGTCTTTGAAGTGTGATTTCCTATACAGCGCTGTGGAATATCCCCCTTTAATTCTGTTGTCACCTGGCAGGTTCGTCCCTTGATGCTGATTAGAGTACGGCCTGGTGCCACACATCTAACTTGTAAGTGGCATATTTTTGGAGCACCCGAATGAATGCACGCTGCCATGCTCCTCCAAACTTGTTTGCATTTTTAACCTGAAACTGAAATTGTCAGCTACTGTTGAGAAATTATATCTGATAATAATATCCACTCATGGGCCTGCTTACCAAGCCGGCAGCCGCGAACTTCAAATGGGGAATCAAGGTTAAACGAAATTTATTCTAATTCCGCCAATTTTAAAGATAACTATTTCAAACAAAATGTTTTCTACGTGAAATTTCTTAAGGAATGATACTCCGTTTAAATATTTTGACAAATGTTTTGTTTAGCATGTTTTTATCAAAAGTAAATATTGAAATTTACATACAACAATAAAAAGATGGCTAAATAATATTTTTTTTTTCAATAACAGTTTTACGAAACAATATTATCTGATAAAATCGTGGCAACGTGTTTTCTGTTCGAAATAATTATCTTTAAAATTGACGCAATTAGAAGGAATTTCGTTTAACATTAATTCTCCATTTGAAGTTAGCGACTGCCGGCTTGGTAGGTAGGCCCTTTAATACTCATAACATTCAGATACATTTTATCATTAATTTGTCCATCGGGGCATGATAAATATATTTCAATTTGTATAATTTATGTTAGGAAATCGTTGGAAACAATTTTAAGGAGTGTTAGGGCACGCCAAGACAAACACTTTGATACAAGGAACATGTGTCCAGAAACGCCCTCCCTACAGAGCTACACACGTCTAACGATGCGCGCTCAGTTTGAATTCAGCGAGCGTCCTGGACCAATCAGGTGCCGGCTGAGCGGAGTACACAGGTTTGGGCCGGAGTCAAGCCGGCCTTCTCCCAGACGTGACTGTTACATTGTGATTCGCGGGAACATGTCACCTGGTTGTCGAGGTGCAACAAGGAGGACTTGACTGCGAGAATTCTCGCCACCTGCCTCGAAGTTCAACAAACACGTGGTATTCTTGACAGAGTGCATTAACAACACGGTTGGGTGCATTATCCCTGCTTACAAGTCGGAAGACGTCTCTTCAGACAGTTCCTGTAAACGTGAGCCATGCTTCACATGTTTTGTTTGTATACTCACTGCGATCAGCTGTTTGCAGTCGCGATTGGGAATTGGCGAATGTCGTCTACGTATCGGCTCTCAAGACCTCATTGTTACGAGCCTCCCAAATCTCTCAACTCAACTCGTCTATGTAGTGTCAGCCTGCAGGCAGGCTTCACTCTGTCCCGTACATGACTGACCCAGCCAGCGCGCCGAATTCAAACGGAGCACGTGTCGTTTGACACGTGTAGCTCAGAAAGGGGGCGTTTCCTACCACGTGGTCCTTATTTCAAGATGTTTGTCCTGACGTGCAATTCCCTATCTAGGAATAGACCAACACCCCTTGAATTTAAGCCCAACTGTTACAAAACATCCACTATAAACGACACTTTACATTTTACTAAAAAAAAGGTTTGTAAAATTGTAAATAAATAAAGGTAGTAAATAATTAGAATTTATTGTAATAATATTGCAATATCATGTACACGAAGCTGAATATGGAGGCTTCGCCACCATCATATGAGGTGTCGTGTTTTTTTCGGTGTATAAAAAATCTTCATTCATCGGGTAACAGTCCCTCGTCACGTGCAAGGAAGTATTATCCGCGTTCACTTATGAGGCTCGAACGGGGAAAGTGGGATTTTCACATAGTGCTTCCATTCATTGAGGGGATCCATGAGGTTTTTTACGGTAGAAAAAGTCTTCATCTATCGGCGCTCCTCGCGAGTTTGGTACTGTGGGTTCTGATGTCACTAGGGCGCTCGGGTGAGGAGAACCTTAAACCAAGATGCACTGGAGAATTTTTTTTTCCAGTTATACGCCAACACGGAGGAGATAACAACAACCCAGCCGCAGGTTAATTCACTGCAGCATCTGTACAGCATGAATTTTAATTATTCATCCAGCCTGTCATGGTGGCCGCGTCGCCCTGTAGTATCACCACCACCAGAGAAAACTTATCCCTGCAGCTACTGGGGCAAGGTATTTTCGCATCAACACATTGTACGTCGAAAGTAATATTTGATTTATAACACATTCCTTTTCGAAAATTTATAATTTTCACCCAATTTGAAAAGTTATTTTTCCAATCATAGGTATACCTATCGTACATTCACGACTGGAACAGACATTTGAAAACGAACCTTTGAAAAGTCATCCTAGGTTTAACATGTTAACCTGTTTTTTTAATAGCCTGTATTCCACAAATATAAAACACTGTGGTTAACGTACTGTATTACTGAATAAATGAAACTTTACTTTATTATCTTCTATAACTTGTAATATTTAGTTCTCATTAAATATGATTTAAGAACAGCGAGAGCAGCGATGTGTTGGCAACGACTAGTAAGAAATAGTTAACTGATAAACATTGATTTAACTTAGTTTTTTTTGGTACGCTATTTGTAAATTAAACGTTGCCTATTGAAATATTTCAATATATTTAGGTAGCCTCGATGGCATAATATTTCATTGTTAACGTTGAAATTAACAGCGCAAAATATCGTGCTTAGGTCCTAGTAACAGGGTGTTTGTTTCATCGACCGAGGAAGCAATTGTCCCTGCCGGTTGGGTGAGGCTTGTAGCTCTCTTTCGCTTTCTCTCCCCCCCCCCCCCCTTTTCAGGAAGTTTCGCATCATTAAGTAGCAGACAAAAGACAAAATATACATGTTTAACATGTTGGAATATTTAATACTTATTACAGCAAAATAGTTATTTTGGGATTTGTAATTTACAACTGAAAAGAGATTTTAATATTTCAATACTCATTAAAAAATATTTAGATATGATGGCGGGACGGTTACCATCTGTGAAGTTGGCAGACGTGGCGAGTCATGACATTGCGTGTTGCTTTTCCCCAAACGAAGCGTAAATTATACTTCGAAAAATATTTAAAATTACCACATCTCGTTTGTAGACATTGTGTTATTTAAACCTACCTAGGCAAGTTACGATGTTGTGATAAATCTGTGTTTCCGCGGCAATAATAAATATACTGTTACGTTTCGTTAACCGCTGCTTGCGAAATGGCGCGGAGTTATAGCGTGGTGGTCGTTACTCTGTCCTTGTATGTGTACGTAATTTCAAATATTTGATGTGTACTAGTTATACGTTTTAACTGAGAACTGTTTTTGTGACGAAGTTAATTATTTACATCCACGTCTGTTTATTTATCACGACGTTGTACATTTGCCCTTCGAGTTTGAAACAAAGTCGGAAAAGTAATTTGTCACAATCCCAACAAAATGATAATCCCAGCCCGATCATTTCAATAAACTAAATAAACAGTAAGTGGCAATACATAGAAATATGAGCGGAATAAAAATTACGGCAGGCTTATTTGTGTGCATGTTCACCGATATATTTTAAGTCTGTATGACAAAAAATAAACGACTCGAGTTGCATGCTTGAATTTAATGTGTCTTATTCGTTGGACTGGTTGTTCCTTAGTTTTAATATTTATTCCAATTGAGGCTGTCCTTTTAGAGAAATAAACCAACATATATCAATAACAAAAGGTTAAATACTACAGTTCTTTACCTCGCAGTCGTAACTGTTAAGCACAGTCACGGCAAAATATTAACGTGCATTAAGTGTAATGTGCTATGTCATGGAAAACAAATTTGTTAACAATGTAAAATTACCGTAAGAACTATCGTCAATGCAGGAATTTTTAAAACGTCATAAAGTTGACCTAAATAATGCTATAGGCCTAAACTGTTAATATTCGTTCAGATTGGTTTTTGGAATATGACAGAATTATTTGAGAAACTGTAAACAGTAAACAATGCATTTGACAGGTGTAAAAGTAGAAGTCACATTTAAATGTTTATGTTTAGGTTTAGCGAAAGCATACGAACACATGTACACACGAAGAAACAATGGAATTTAAACATTGATTTTGACAGATACTACATGGTAGTCACATCGCTATGTTTGTTTAGATTCAGTGGAAGGATACGAAACGGGCTTGCAAGTATATATTTAACAGGGCTCCGAGAAAGTCTGTTCCAGTCGTGAATGGACTATACATGAATGATACTAGACTTTAACTAAATGCGTAATTTATACAATCGATATTATTTATCTAAAAAATGTATGTTCTCTAATATCAAAAATGAATTGTTTTTTCACGTAATTTTCTATTTTTATGTACAGTACAATGGCATTTTATACGATATGTATTAATTAAATTAAGTCTAATTTTGTGCCTTTCAAATACTGCGAGGACTTCGAATAAACAATCATCGAGTTGCCATATGATTGCAGTTAGTCAATTGCATGCAGGCCTTCAGACATCGCAGGCAGGAGTAGTCTTTCCATGCAATTCCTATTCTGCAATCAGCTCTGCACGCTCCCCAATCAGCTCCGCAAGCCCGCATACTCCGCATGGATTTTTGTTTAGGTAGAGAATGTATTTTCCCCTCTGTTGACCGGTACTCGGATTGCATAGCTTCTTGATGTGGCTCGCGACATTAGTTCGCCAAGTTCTTATAATTTTTTCTGCGATTTAAAAATTTTCTAAAAAAAAAAATGCGATTCTTTTTTTTTAAGTTGAAGATGTCGTTCGAAATGGTGGCCAACGGTCAAGGACACACGAAGTCATCCAAGTTTATGGTCAAAATTGATTGATGCTATTGTAAGCGGGGCAAATTAATTTTCTCGGAGTGTTCCCAAATTTTTTCTTCGTCCCTAAAAATAAGTACGTGCATATAATATTTAAAATGAAATAACTATTTACCTAGCACTGTATGACTAAATTTCTCTCGTAAAAGGAAGTGTACATGTGATTCGGCTGGTCTGCCACCCTGGAGCCCGAAATAACGACCTGCAGAGTGAAAAGATCAAGTATAGCATTTCAGGGCAAACTCTGGCAGAGGCAATTTGCTCGGAGTGATACTTGGAAAAGACATTCTAAAACTTGTGAACTGGTTCTCTGCAACTGCAATCAGTACCACAGTCAGCAATGCACACACCATAGATAGCACAGCACGCACTGCAGATAGCCCCACGTGCACCATAGTAAACACCGCATTTAGCACCACATGCACTGCAATCAGGGGTCATTTGGGGGTCATTAGGGGTCATTCAGATTTTATTTGTGGTGAAGGAGGGGTCATTTAGAAGTCATTTGAGGAGCAGGAGGAGTCATTTAGGGGTCATTTGAGGAGCAGGAGGGGTTATTTTGCGGTCAGTTGTGGAGCATGAGGGGTCATTTAGGGGTCATTTGCGGAGCAGAAGGGGTAATTTGTGGAGCAGCAGGGGTAATTTGCGGAGCATGAGTTCAAACTGAGCAAATAACTTACCTGGAAGACACTGCTGAAGTTGTAACTGCATGGTAATGTGATCAAGCAAATAGATAAAATGTATGGTTGAATGGATGAATTAAAAAGTTTAAATTCTACTGACGTAATATATTAGTAAGTTTATATAAATAGAGCAGTAGCTAGGTAAAGTAGATATACAAGTTGTTATGTAGAAATAACATCAGTTTTTTCATTAACATGACCCAAGCCAATGATTGTACGAAGTCTACTAAAGAGCTTACCTCTGTCGATATACCTTCATCAACTGCTGGAAAATTTCATGGAAAACAGTGTTGCTACTGTGGAAAGTTCTTCAGCAAAATCCGCCATGCTCGGCGACATATGAGAACCATCTGTATGAAGAGTCCTTTTCGCCGATGAAGCATTAAGACATTGGTACCAAGCAGTTTATGCAAGGCGATACATTGAAAGAACACATCGAGCAATGAAAGGGTTCGTCTACTGGGAATCAGCAAGTGATGACGCGAAATTCCCATGCTGTATCGGTGGGTACTGATTCGTCAGGCGATAGTGATGAAACAGTTAATACTAAAGATATAATGAGTGCAGTAGAGTCAGTTTGTGTGGAATAAACACTTGCAAGACTTTCGCGTTAAGTCGATGAACATCGAAATAAATCATCTCTGCTCTAAATACTGACGATAACCATGCGACTCATATAAACAAAATTAAACTTGATATTCAGGATGAAACAGGAGGTGAAGACGACCATAAAGACAACATTGATAATAATGACTACGAAGACAGTGTTGATGAAGTATCTGATCAAAAGGATGATGATTCTCTCGACGTTCCCACACATTTCACTAAGAAGTTTCCTTCGACAATTGGCGAGACGAAGGCAGAAGGCGTCAATAACGCTCGTTCGTTTGCTGCAATGGAAGAAATGGAGAAGGCAGAAGATGCTGAGAATACATACTACATATTTACCGAAGACCCGAATGAACTTGTTGATAGACTCAGACATTTGATCGCTTTGCAAGATGGAGATTTCTCGCACAATAACGAGCTATCTTCTTTCATTAGTGAACTGAAGGATCTTGTTATGAGACTGTTGGTTACTATCTATCATCTGCAAACATTTGGATCTCGAAGATCTGAACAACGTGCCCATCCATGGCGGTTTTCTACAATGAAGAGACCTAGACTACGAAGTTTCCAGATGTGTATTTTGTCGAGAAGGTGTGGAAACGATGTAAAGGAAGGGCGTCTCTCAAGTGGTGGGATTTCCCACCCGCTACAATTCCTGGATCACTGAAGCGAACATCGAGAGGTGAACTCACTGTGGAAAAAGACGATGTATGTAAAAACTTTTATTAAAGGGCTTATGTATTTCCTTATGTCATTTTAAATAAATTTAAAAAAATTTAGTGTTTATTTATTTTTTCAAAGATTGACCTTAAAATTAAAAATATTACTAGCAAAATAGTAAATATTTAATGTTTGGCATCACCCAAAAAAAAATGGATGATATGGGGGCTCTCTGGTGGTAAGTACTTAGAAAAGTAATAATTATCAAACTCTATAGTGCCCGATGCTAGACAAATACATGTCAAAGTCGTAATTTAGGGACCAATGGGAAGATACAATTGATGTGTATGGGCGGAAGGACAATTTTTGTTATGTAAAGTCACTGAATCATTTGGGTGGGGGTACGTGGGAGTGTTGGTTAGGGTAGCGGGGTGTGGTAACACATGTTATTCGATTTTTAAGAATTTTTTACAATATCACGATTTTTGATTATAAGGTCACAGAAGTCAAGGTCACAGGTCAAGTTCATGGTTCAAAATCAAAGGCCAATATCAAGGATCAATGTAAAAGTCATTGGTCAAGGTCAAAGGGCAGGTCGAGGTGATGGGTCAAGGTCATAGGTCAAGGTTCAATGATCAAGGTCAAAGTCATAGGTCAAGGATCAATGGTCATAGTAAAATTCATAGGTTAAAGGTCAAGGTCAGTGCCACAAATAAAGGTCATGGTCAAGGTCAATGTCATGGACGAAAGTCGAGGTTATAGGTCAAGATAATATCCAAGGTCAAGGTAATAGACAAGGTCAATATATTGGGTCAAGGTCAGAGGTTAAGGTTATGGGTCACTGAATTTTTGAAGGGGTCAGGAGTGGTGATGGGTGTGGTGGGGAGCGAATATGTGGTGGTGGGTGTTAATTGTTTATAATTTTTATTGAGATACATTTTTTATTAAAATAATTTCTATTTTATTTATTTCTTGGGATGTCGAGGGGAAGAACATCCAGTATGGTTGTGACGCCTACCAGGATTGTGGGTGGTGGCGGTGATCTTACCAAGATGGCGGACAATGGCTGTGACACCTACCAAGATGGCGGATGGTGGCTGCGACGCTTACCAATATGGCGTACTGCACCGACTAATATGGCCGCCGGCTGCAACTGTGACGTCATGGTAGGCAACTCTTACCTCCTGTACCAAATGCCAATGCCACCGAACCGACATAAGCATACTACATTACCACATTAGGATAATTATTTTGTGTACATGTGTGTCTACCAATAGTCACTAATCCTTCAAACTTGTTAACACATTAATTTTGGGAATGCGTATGGTACACATACATAAAGTTTTCCGCTCAAATTTCAATATTTAAAGTGATTTAACTTAGTTTTACTGTAAACTTTGAATAGTTACAGTGGCTCCACTTGTCACTATAAGCATAGTGATTATTATGGTGCTGAATTTCACTGATTTAAAACTTCACTGTCATGCTCGAGAACTTCTCATTAGCGAACATTGGAGGGTATTTATGAATAGGGATAATTTTACAAACATTTTGTCACATGTCGGTAATAGCAATGTATTGCAATAATGGTGAGGTTTAATAACCGTGGAACTATGACTTGCTCTTCAGATCACAGTCATCACGAGGCTGAATTAATTCAGTGTACTTTGTACTAGGTCTACTATTGAGGAAGCAAATAACTCGCATTTTAATAAAAATTTTTTTTACAAAATTACTTTTTAATAAATTTCGTGTTTAGGTGCTGACTAATTAATAATCGTCAAAACGATGAAATCTGTTTATTTAAAATTAGACTAACTTGTTTTCAAATAGTCTCATTGTTGCATGATGAAACAATAATTAACTCAGGTCGTGTATTGATGATCGAGCAACATTTATGATTTTTCACAGAAAGATTATTATATACAAATCGCGTGTGGAAGTATTTGTCGCACTGGAAGCGACCAGTCTCTCGCACAAGCGAAACTGTTTCACATCATTCGGTGTCATCTAGCAAAGTTTATCGATTAAAGCCAAATTTTCAATCCTCAGATGACAGTACAAGATGTTACCATTTACTAGCGATAATACTAAATGTAATAAATAACCATAATAACCAAAATCAGAGACATTACACGACGCTTACAGCAAATAACTTTCACCAGTCAGTGTACGGATAGTTTTGTTTATAATTTTATATCTCGTTTATGATTAAATATTGAACGTAAATATCGCCATGAAAATTTTCCGTTATTCTATAGCAACGTCTTTTTTGTTTACACATCATTATTAATTCAGTGTTACCTTCAATATCATAAATGTCGCATTCACCGTACCGGACCCACACCTGCATGTTTTATAGATGGGAACAGGTTAGAAGGGTAGAGGGAACATACGTGCAAACATATATTCTCCCGCTTTATTGATCTTACCTTTCTAAGGGAAGTATGACAAAATGGGTTTGGTTATCAAAGGGAAGATGAAATGAGTACTTTTTAGCTGTTGCTATTTAATATATTTTTCTGTGGTTTTAGATGTTCGGCGTAATAAACGTTTTAAAAATAAATTTGTCGCTCTTATTTCCGTTAAAATTATTTATTTATAACGACATACGATATACGGTTTAAGGAACTTAACACTGAAATGAATTCTAAAGATTTCTTTCATACAGGTAAACCATTTACTTCCAAAATGTGTTTAGATTTTTAGCACAGACAGTACAAATTGAGCTCTGGTTTTGTGTGTAAGAGATTACTTTATATTTACTGTTTGCTGGTTGTGCCAGCTGGTTGTAGAGTTAAGTGTTATTTATATATATATATATATATATATATTATGATACCCGCATAGCTATAATTATGAGGCAAACTGAGGCACTTTATTAATTACGTTGTCATAACGGTATTCTAGACGTCTTTCGACTCATTTAATTTAAAGTAAAGTGTTCAGTAATTTTAGAAAAGGCAAATAGTAGTGAGAATGGTTGCCATATTAACAGAGACAATGTCCTGCAACAAAATTTGTTGATAAAAATATTCATAATAAAAGTATGCTTGAGAAGAAGAAATATTTGCGTTGTTATCTTGAACTAATTTCTTTGTCTGGAGTGTATTTAATACTTGCCACAGATGTGGATTCAGATTGTCTAAGACTGAGCTCTGGATGCTGAGTATTTGAAAGTAAAATTCTCTGATGTGTTCATTAAATTTATCACTTCGGTATGTTGAAAACACACCAATAAAAATATCAATGTTCCAGCTTCCGTTACAGAAACAGGTTTCGTGTAATATTAGCGTTAGGTGAACTGCTGAATTGTAATGCCATGGATGGACCAGTACGCCATAGATTGTCCAACCATAACACTCACGCCATTTTGTCTTGAGCGCGCTGCAGTGCAGCGTATAAAATGAATACATGCTTTTGAAATACAGCGACATGTTACACAGGAAACAAGCTTTCGGATACCCTAGCAATATTTATAATTATGTAATTAATTATTTGTAGCACACAAGCACTACTAGACAAAATAAAATAAGCAACAGTTTTATAATAAACGTTTTTTACTTTACAGTGTACACGTTCGTCTTATCACAAATCTGAAACAGGTAGCGACTAGATCGTTTGTACTTTTACTGTGTCCCATGAGCATGCACTGTGCATAGTGCTTCAGATAATATTAAAAAGGTCCAATAGTGGAGCTGGTCCATTGATGGCACCTTTCTCCTTCATATCTGTCAACAAAAAACTAATTTCTTTTTAATTTGTACAGGGTCCGCGGTGGTGCACTACTCGCCTCACACCCAGGCGAACCGGGTTCGATTCCCAGCGGGGTCGCCCCCGGATTTTGGAATGTGGGAATCGCACCGTACGATGCCGTTGGTCGGCGGGATTTCTCGGAGATCTCCAGTTCCCCGCGCCCTTTCCTTCCGGCGCTGCTCCATACTTCAATCACCCTCATCGGCTCTCAAGACCTCGATGATAAGAGCTGTCCAAATCTCTTCACTTACTTAAATTTACGGTTTCAGGTGTTGCAAATAAACATTTTTATGATGCGTGCTGTACTTAAGTCAACACAACACTTGTTTCGCTGTCACAGCCAATGAGTTGTGGGCCATATGCTCTGCTACAGTTGTAGGAACCAAGTATGACTTAAACCAGTAAGACGGTTTTCGAATATTTTACTCAAAGGTGAAATCGTCGGTCAATCATCTTAGTGTACAGTACAGACCAGAAATATACAAATGCGTGTAAACAGGGCCTGAATAGGTTAATTTGTGTCCAAGTTTTTATTTACAGTGAAGGTTTTCTTTGGCTGTAACTAATTGTGTGCAGTAGCGTATGTCCACCATAATAGTTTATATAAGTGGTACCAGTGGCGTTTATTCCATAAACTCAAGGTAAGCAATGATTACCCTATACATATTGGAAATGTTTGACCATTTCTAGTTTTCACCGTAACTTTAAACACATTTCATTCTGAGTTTTCCGTTTGAGAAACATGAGTTTTCGTAACTCTCGTACTGTACACTCATAGTGCTGCTATATAGTATTTATTTCCACAAACGGGAGCGACTAGCGATGAATTGAACTTGCAAGCAACTACACTCCACACGTTAGACCGCGTTCCTGCGGCAGGGTAAGCAGTCGTTATGTTTGCGTCCTCCATTCCTACATTTTCATTTGGAAAATGGATGAAAGTGTTCGGGAAAACGGGAGTTTTCCTATAATTTGCGATGTCTCTCAAAATTATATTCAGTTTAAGTATTATTAGATCCATTTCATTTTCATTTTATAACTAATGTTGGGTATTACAAGATGGTAAATACGTGAGGAGGGTAAGCAAAGTTGGAAGTTGCGTTTGTTAGTAGAAATATCGCTTATCCTGTAAAAAAAAAGTCTGTACGCGCCACTGAGTGGTGCGTGTATTTCGGCGTAATTTCAGGGGAAATGTGTAACACGGAGCTGTCTTAGCAGTCACGGCCTCGGAGGTTGCCGACGAGGAAATGTCGCTACAGCGTCAGCGAGCGCCTGTGGGTAAAATCGGAAGGGGCGGAGAGAACGGGGCTTGCTTGTACAGGGTCGTTGGGAGGGCGCCAGTGGCGACAAAAGACGCCGGAAATCGCTGGTGTGTCTCTCGAGGGACCGTCAACAAAACGTGGCCGCCAGGAAGCGAGTGTAGGAGAGCGAGCTTCACCCTGCGGGAAAACACTCAGTTCACAAGACAACACCATCAACTATATATAAGGTCGACTGATTTTAGTCTTCTGGCAATGATTTCAACGCTGCACTCACCCATGTTCAATAGTCACAATGTCACATGATAAAAATTGGAAAACGTGTTTTTTCACCTTTTAATATTCAACAGAGCCACCCTTTCATACAAATGAAACACTATGGCAAACTTAAACATATTACAAAATCCAAGGTTCATTCCTAAAGTGCTCACTTTATCGTGAGCAGCCTTTAAGAGTAAGTTTACAAACATCACAAATAATTTACTGACAAAAACACTATTCTAACCTCAAATCCTATCCATGTTCTTTCTAATAGTGCTATTGGCAGTAAAGAAGTACAATGTTGGGACACGAAGAGTTGTTACTGCGCATTCTGCATGCGCACGCTACCCAACATTTCCTCTACGGATAACACATTAATTTCAGTACTCACAACTGTATGCGCGTACTCTAATAAATGTTTATTGCGAATTCATCACATCGCTATATACACGTACTGAGAAAAAACGAATAATTATTATTTTTCCCCGCACATTTATTACAGCTTTCCAACATTTGTACAGAGAAATGTCAAATTCATACAGAAGTTCGTTTCTGTGACTAGTGGCATTCATATATCTGCTATCTAAAGTATGGCAAATTTTCCGTACTATGAACCAGTCTAAAGATTCCGTTACAGTCAGGAATTCAATTGCGACTGCCTCCGAATAGGTAGTTACTTCATTCCTTGGATCAAAGAGGTAGCTGATTTTCGCCATCTAAGCGTCCTCCCCAGCAATAGCTCAACATTTGATAGCATTACTGAAGAAAACCGAGTGATAAACTGGTTTTATGCTTACAATTGAATATCCAAGATACCAGTGATTTTGTAAAAGAAAATCTTCATAACAATAATGTACTCATTTGCTACAAAAATGACGCGCCCAGGAACAGACAAACGGAATGAAAATTTTCAGAGGCAATGGGAGCGATGGTACAAATAACTGACTACAGTATCAGGTCAAATGAGACGTCTATTCATGCTAAGCTGTACAGCACAATATATTGTTTCGCCATCCCCATTGGAGAGACGATCAGGCATGGAGTCATGCTAACGTCTTATGCTCTGCTTTGTAATATCGTCCCTTAGTTGCTGTAACTGCTGGTCCAGATGCAGCAGACTCGCCGATGGCTGAAACTGCTGCCCCAGCTGGCGTCATACACGTGCTATAGACGACAAGACTAGAGATCGGACTGGCCAAAGAAGTGCGTCGACAGCAGGAAGGCAGTCGTGAGAAATACATGATGTAGATTGTTTGGCAAGAACTGTCCTTTTGTAAAATTGCCTCTGGGAGCCGCATTAGGCCGCAGGATCTCCTGAACGCATCGCTGTACTGTAAAGAGTTCTCCTGATGATAGGCTGTTCGCGGTAAAATGAACACTTTTGAAAAACCTCCTTAAGACCTACTTGTATGCACGTTGTGTATTCTTCCGTCTTATGTAAAATTAACATTGCCATGGGCATCATCACTTTATTCATGCGTCGGTCAAATGAAACTGTGAAATTATTAATAAAGTACATACTTTACAAATCTGCCCACTCTTACACTTTAATGCATTAAAAAACAGAAAGCGAAAGAAATAATTTTAAGTACATTTTTCGCCACTAGACCTGGAGGGGGAATGGAGCTTAGGCCTTGACGATTTTCAAACTAACAATGCGATACCAAACATTGATGAAAATAACTGCGAGCTGTACTTCGTAAAAAGTGATGAAAATGTTTCCAATGCAGTTTCACTCCCCGTTGGCTCTTATGAAATAGACGACGTTGCAAGGTACATTGAAGATTCGCTGCCCCCGACACTGAATTCGAACTACGTGGGAATCCCAATACTCTGAAGAGTGTTATCAGATGCAATGAAGATATCGACATTACGAAACCGTATACCAGCGGAACGATGCTGGGATTTGAACCGCGCATCTATGAAGCTGGTAAAACACACGTGTCATCGCAGCCAGTAAATATTTTGCCAGTCAATGTGATAGGAAATACCTGCAATTTGGCGAGCGGCACATACCTCAACGGCACGTCGAGCAATACTTTGAAAGAATTTTCGCCTATGGTCCCTTCAGGTTATAAACTGGTCGTTGCACCGCAAAGCATCATTTACGTTCCGGTCGTCGTGAAGAGAGCACATGAGGTGGTAGTGACAGTCGTCGGCCAACGCAGAGCGTTGGTGAACATTTGAAAGAAGAAATCACCCTACGCCTGCATTTCAGAAGAAGGGTATAAGATTTACACCTACCAGAAGCTATAAAATAACATGTCGTGCAAAACCTAGAGCCAACCATTTTCGAAGACAGCATAATGAAGGTGTAACTTCATGCGTACCAGCCGTTCCTGATCAGGCCGTACACACTACCATCGGAAGTTCAGATAGCGGTCCAACACTAAGATGTATGCACTCTTCCTTGCCAGTCTTTCCTGCGAATCAGGGGGGCTCTGACGAACGAAAATGTGTCCAATCCAGCATCGACGAAAATAATGAGCAATAGAGTTCTTCACCTGATGGATCGCATCGCCTACTTTCTCAACGGTGCCGAGGTGGACCAGTCGCGAGATGCGGTCATAACCTCACAATTAAAAATTACCTTTTTATCACGCCGAATGAGCTTCCTGCAGTTTATATGACAGGCTGAGGGATCGAAGATGGCTACAGTGTGAAGGGAGGTTCGAAGTATGTGTTCCGCTCTCCATGCTATTGGGATTTGCCAAAGACTACAAACTAATTATCTTCGATTTAAAACAGGAGCTGGTGATAATGACCACCAACACACATTTGGATACCATTGTGGGCAGGGAAGACAACCTGGAGGTAGTGGACCTGAGCCTACAGCCTATCGAATGGATGCTGCCTCGTGTACAGTTGAGCACTGCAGAACGCCTACACATGTTGCAGAATGTGGAAGATTGTAAAACATCGATGTGGCTTTCAGGTCATGAAATCTGGAGACATACCCCAGATTTCCAGCAAGCTAGTGCATTTACTGGTTGGTGAAGACTAGCTTTGCTTCTGAGAAAATGAGGTACATCATTGTTGGGCTACAGACTGGAAGACAGTACAATGTAAGGGTGAGCCGTTCGCAGTTCGACACATCCCAAATAGAAAATGTCAAAGTATTTTTGAATAGCGAAAGCTACCCGTACGTAGACATGAAAACGAACTTTGTAAATGGACAGTGCCTGCTGATCAGAAGTACGCTCAATTTCAAACTGCATATTATGGACGCACCCAATCTACAATATTGACACCTGATACGTTCAAGAGTTTGGCCCAGCTCATGGTATTCGATGTGAGTAAACAGGACGAGTGTATTACCTCCTATGTGATCGACTGCAGGGTCGAATTCACTACACATGAAAATATTTCTACCAACACAAATGCATTTTGCCTCGTACTTCACGACCGGCTTGTATCTTACAATTGCATATACAGGACTGTCAAAATACTGTCATGAGTGCAGCTGACTGTTCACACACTGTAACTGTTTAGTTGTCTTCGAGCATCGCCAGCTTCAAGTGGCGGGGTTTCCTTGCCTGCTACAATTCCTGGGTCGCCGAGGCGGACATCGAGAGGTGAAGGTTGAAGAAGATTAATAAACCTGTATATTTTATTATGTATACAATACATTTTCATGCAATAAAGACATTCTGTGTTTTATTTTAAAAAAAAAACCTCGCCCGCTTTATATATTATATATATATATATAAGATGGAGTTGAACTAAAGTGAGTAACTGATGGAACGAATGTGACTAATTAGCGCTACCTAAACTTTAACCACATATATAAATATGGTTGTCGCCTGGTGGTAGTACATAGGTGATTTAAACATATGATACACAATATGGTTGTCGCACGAAGGTGAAATGCAAACTATAAAACAAATGACAGTAAAAACATGGATGACTGCACCTAGAAAGATGGCTGCCGCTCAACATGGCAACCTCCAGTATAATATATAAACAAATGATGTACGAAAAAAACAAATATGGCCACCTCCAATAAGATACATACAAATATGGCTGCCTCCAGTAGTATGTAAACAAATGTTCCAAAATGGTGGAAACCGCGAGGGTGGAATGTGTATATGTAAGGGGAGTGGAGGCGAATGAGTCAGTCGTCTGCTGGTTTCGAAAAGAGATGAGTAATTGGCGTTGTGGGGGAGACCTCAGAAAACGTAAGTTTTTTAATATAAATTTTTAAAGGGCAATTTTGAGGGATAAAGGAAAATTTTAAGGAAAGAAATGAATTTTTAGGGAAAATGGGAAATTTTAGGGAAATGAAAAATTTAGGGACATTTTGAAGGAAAAAAGGGAAATTTAAGATGGCGGACAGAATCCCGTGAAGGATTTGTGGGGGGGGGGATCTTTTTTTGGGGGCTGGGCCAAATAGGAAATTTTTTGGTAATTTTTAGGAAATTATCGATTTTTGGGTGAAAACAAATGATTTTTGGGTAAAATCACGCGATTTTGAAAGAAAAATTCCAAAATGGTGGAAACCGAAATGGCGGCCAAAATCCCGAATCTCTGCTGCTGGGCTCCTTGTCATGAACATACTTTGTCCTACTACTCACGGGTTCACAATCTTATAATTATATAATAGTCGTGAGACTATTGGAGTGTCTGAACAATGTTCCAACCTAGATGTAATAAAGTTACTGTACACCTCTTTTATTTGATCAGATCTTGCACTACCGTTTCTGCATGCTGAAATTACTGAACTGTACTCTACTGCGATGGCTTATTCATCAACCTAACGAGAGAAGTAGGAGAAAACCCTAACTTAAATATTTATTTTCCACGTCAATACAATATTGTGTAGTGCAAAAAAAAATTAAATGTCGAATATAATCTCGTCCGAAAAATTTTCAAATAAATTTTCATGAAAAATAATTAATCTGAATTTTTACAACTGCAACAAGACTTAACCGAATCAAACCTCCATCCGCAAGGAAAAATGCAGTCGATTGTCTCTGTTTCAAACGGTCAGTACCTAAGGGAGTTTCACGAGGAGGTGCCTGAATCAAATACTACCAATACTCTTAATTCACCAATCATCAAAGGAACAAACAGCAAACCTTACCTATTATTTAAATTGTATTTGCAACAGCGCCAATACCAGTGCGTTTTTTCGCCAACGGACAGTTAAACTGAAAACCCCCGAATTACCACTATACATAAAACAAAATGTAGTTTTTACAGATTTTTCTAAAAAATCATGTCCTTTTGATATATTACTCTACAACCTTCCTACTGTACCTCCTTCCCTGAGTGTGGTACTTCCTTCTCCTCTTTATTTATTTTTCAGCACGGAATTACCCTCTCGCATTAAAAAAGAAAACGCTTTTCTGTGGTGTGATTCGTACGGGAGAAAATTTTACAATGCCGTCTTGGCTTCACCTTGGCAATACTTTTCCGGTTACAGTCACCATTTGCTAGTTACACTTCCGTAACTAATTGTAACAATTCTTTCTTCTTTATCAATTGACAAACAAGCACTCCTAAAACGCACAAACCTCGCCACTGACTGCTTGTGATAACCTATTATTTTTATAACGTGGTGATATGCTTCGTCCGGTGAAGGTAGAATTCTAGGCTATAGAACCTCGTAATGTGCCTGTCTAGTTCACTCTTGAACTGGTTGCAACGGATTTCCAGTTCGATACTTTTTCGTTTTTACCAGAAATTTCCAGAGTGTTCATTTACGAAAAGAGCACAAACATACACCAGTCAATTAATGAATTAAACTTCAAGGCATAATGCTGGTTTCAAGCACTATTGCTGAATATCGCAATAGGGTAACAAACAACATATTGCTGCTACTCTTCTGCGTCCGGAATTTTAACAATCGGACTTACGCAAAACCAGCGTAAGGATAGCAGAAAACCAATGAAATGATGGCCGTCTTTACATCCCGCACCTGTGCGCTGCACGACGTAATGACGACATGCTAGTACAGACGATGTAGCATTAGACGCTCCGAACAGTGTCATCCTTAGAGCTCCGTTGTCTCTGTTCTCTACTTCACTCACATTCACAATCGTTCAGGCAGGAAGGCAGGCCCTCGTGGTACGATAACCTCCTAAAAGCTGTTCACGACGAAGTGAGCACTTTCGAAAGCAACCTTAGAGAAATGTCACTGCTCCTCCCTGGCAAATATTTTAACAGGGGCACTGAGTGACATGAACCTGGTAAAGTTGGTAACGATGAAGGGAAAGCAGTTCCATATCTTAACGTCGAATAAAAAGCGATGGGTAACCATTTGTAATAACGTAAATTATTTCCTTCGCTCTCTGTTTTTTTATGCAGCGAAGTGTAAAAATGATTAGATTTTCAAAATATTCACTTTTATAATAATATCGCAGTTTAATTTTACCCACACATGGATAAAGTGATGAGGCTTATGGCAATGTTAATTTGACATAAGGCGGAAGAGTACACAACGTGCATACAAGAATATTTTAAGCAGGGCTTTCAAAAGTGCTCAGTTTATCGTGAACAGCCTATACCTGGACTGCCAAATAGTGAACAGACGTTTATAGAACCTTTCAATTTCAAAACTACGCTGTATACTTATTTTATTCTCTGTTTATTCACCCTTTTTGATGTAAACCTTTATAAAAAAATCACTCTTTGTATGACGTGTTTGGTTGTTGCCTACATATGTCATGTTTTACAAGCGTTCTACGCATATGTTAACGTAAAAGTACATTATTTTAGTTAAATATAACTTTCACTTATATAATATATATAAATTATAATAACTTATAATTAATATGAATCAAAACAGGTAACGCCTAGTAAGAATTAGTTTTTATTTAAAATAATATTATTTTGAGTGCGCAATAATCTGGTGCGTTGCCCCTTTGTCGTAATTTTCTAGACATAAGCTATGTTTACATAAGGCGGAGAAATACCTTGGAAGTAGAACTTCAGCAGAGTTTCAGAAAATGGCTGGGAGTAATCGTGAACAGCCTATATTAATTTTAGTGATATTTCCTTACTAATATAATTTGATCAAATATCAGTTGCCAATATACATTTTCGTTATAATGTGCCTTGTTAAACCTAAAATTGGATTAAACAACAATTTTACTAACCATTCTTAGCTATAAGAAACAAGACCAGGATTTTCAAGTTATTGCAGAAACGTAACAAACACCTTCATATTTATTGTTTCAATATAATAAAACAACAATGACACCACTGTAATATCACAGAGAGGCTAGTTGCCTAAGGAGAAACTAAATGCCTGTCAGCGCCTTGCGTTTAGAGACTTGGCGGATTCACAATCTCATCGTAACGTACGTACGTTTTATGTTGGCTGAAATCCAAATAAATCGTAACTTTGCGAAGTAAGATAATTATTTTCTGTTTTATTTTTCTTTTCAAGTTTGTGCAAAACATGATACAGTTTCAAAATGTTTGCTAAAGAAAACAGAACTTCATACATTTTTAGGATTTACCTTAATAGATCTAATTAAAATAATAGATATATTACTAAATCGGACATTCTGATTGGCTGAGAAGTCAGCTGTACACTATAAGTAAAAAATTATTCGGAAATTTAACATACCAGTGTATACGCTTAGTGAGAAAGTAGGAATGGTAATGTTTTCCTTTAAACATTCATTGAAGCGTTTCTACATTTGCTCAGGAAACAGTCAAAAACATAGGAAAGTTCCCAAATTTGTACAGTAGCGCAGCTAAACATTCCTATACCTGCAGCTTGATGTGTGGTATTATTACCATACAGTTATAGGTCAGAAACTTTCATTACAGTTTAGGAAGGTTGCCATAAAAGATTTTACAGTGTACGTACGTAAATAGAAGTTGAAAGTTGGGCCACTCTACCTCTCTTTTCTACGTGCGTACGATAAGATTGAATGTAAATGAATGCATGTATATACGCAGTGTTCAAATTTAATTTATACGTAGTACGCTACTTGGAGATTGTAGATCTTTTTTTAAGGAAAGCAAGTGATAAACCGTGCCTGTGCTTCTAGGCCTCAGACACTCCCAATACCTGCTGGTATAGGCTGTTCACGGTAAAATGAGCGATTTTCAAAGCCCTACTTAAGTTCTAGTTGCATGGACGTTGTGTATATTTCCATCCTTGATCAAATTAATTTTGCCATGGGCCTCATCACTTTATTCACGCGTCAGTCAGGTGAAAATGTAAAATTATTGGAAAATGAAATATTTTACAAATCTGGTCATTTTTATACTTCGATGCATAAAAAAAAACAGAAATCGAAAGAAATGACATAAGTTGTCACAAATGGTTACCTGACACTTTTTATGCGACGTTAAGATATGGAACTACTTGCCATAAATCGTTACTAATTTTACTGGGCGCATGTCACTCAGTGCGCCTGTTAAAATACACCATCTACCAAAAAGTAATTGGGCACCCGTGAAGATAGGTAACTCAGTACGTCAGTTGACTTATGTTTCACGGCCTTCGGCGTAGGACCGCTGGTGTTTGTCCCTGGTAGCATGAACACAGAGGCCTATTGTAACATTCTGGATAATGAAATACTCCCAACATTGTGGAGTTTTTACAGAATAGACCCGTGTTACTTCCGGGATGACAATGCGTTGTGCTATGTTTTAAGGGCTACTATGCAGTGGTACGCCGACAACAATGTTCGCCGATTGACTGGCCCGCCCGGAGCCCCGACCTCAACCCTATAGAACATCTCTGGGACGAATTGGACCGTCGGATGAGGGCTCGTCAGTCACGGCCAAAATCCATTGCTCAACTCATGGAATGGTTGCAAGAGGAATGACGACAAATCCCCGTGGATGTCCTGCAAACACTCTTAGAGAGCACGCCAGACAGGGTGGCTGCTGTCATAGCAGCAAGCGGTGGCCCTACGAGATTCTAACGGGGTGACAACCACCGAGCAAACATTTTGGACAGGTGCCCAATTACTTTTTGGTAGATAGTGTATATGACGTTAGTAGCAAAAGTGTTTACTTTATCGTGAACAGCCTTTAGGTAGTACTATCAGTCACCGGCGTGTGGTGAACTGTTGCAATGTGTTCTGGTTAGCCTGATGTGCTTATCAAACAGCTTTAGGGCGCGTAACTCAAGAATAGTAGGCCACAGAATTGTAAATGTAATGTTAAGGGTTTTTAAAGTCCCTTGGTTTTATGCTGGAAAGCTTAGCAGGGGACGGCTTACAGACTAACTTATAACTTAACTTAAATTAACACCCATGACTTACCCGGGATTCTCACCCAGAGCCTCCCGTACCCCAGATCGGTGGCACACCAACCGACTGCGCCACGGGAGGTCGGCGGTAGGCGACACAATATAATTTCACTACGTCATTTAGTTTAATATAATCTCTGAAGTCATTCACAATACGTTAAATGCATCTCTTCACAACAAGTTACTCTACTTTAAAACCGGGGGAGTTCAATATAATAATTATTAAATTTCCAAATTAATTAAATTTAGCCACGCCATTATCCAAAGACTTTGATCCCTACATGAGCCGCTGGACTGATATCACCTTGTCTGTTAACGAAGGCTGCTTCACATCTCAGCTACGGTGGTTCACGATACGCCCTGTGTCATTCCATCTCCTTGGTTGGCGGCTGGTGCAGGAAGACCCCTCTTCGTGGCCCTGGCGGCGTTTAAGTATTCCCGCACGGTTTAATAATTATGATGCTGTTTTCCAAACGTCTCGCTGTGCGCGGCCACGTCCTAAATAGTGTCATTTGTCATCTCTGCGTGGGGTGTGTCTCTGGCAAACGTTAAATATAATGCTTGCCTACACCGTCACAAAGGTAATCCGTGTATTGCTCTGTGCTACATTTTAACCGTTTGCTAGTTTACACATTGACCACTTAGACGCAGTGGTGCAGTTGACGTCACATCAATGCGCTCTCGTGAGTGGTCACAATACATTTGATCTGGTTACTGGTTCCTGCTATGTGCGCTGAATGTGTACAGCACTGAGCAAGGACCAGCTTACCTCGCAACACTTCATTACATGTCACTGTTTTCAGTCCGTATCTACATCCGGCTTTTTCTACGTCACTGACCGCTGCTTGTGCTCGAAGTTCTCCCATTTGGCAGTGGCATACACAATCCGCGACCACAGTGCTCATCTCAGACTTCTGAAAGTATCAATTTTTCTTCTGGAGTACTCTTTCAGAAGTGTGGCATTGCTTTTTGTCCGTGTCGAATTCCGCGCCAGTGTTACCAGATGTGCCAAAAGTCTGGTATTTGTATCAGATTGTCTATCTTGGTACCAAGCTACCAGATTTCTCTCATTCTGATATGCATATATACCAGAGTTTGGTTAGTCATAAAAATTTGTTCATATTTACAGATGTAGCGAAAGTACTATTACAATTTCTCTCTCTACAAATTAAGTGGGCTGTACCAAGTTCGTTACGGGATGGAGGTCTTAATCAAATAAAAGAATTAATTATAATTTCCTTATTTTATTTGCAATAACTACAGCAAAATTCTCTGAACTCAAATTCTCACAATAAATTGAAATCACTTACTGTTCACAATTGACACCAATTAATAAAATTTATAATTACGACACAGAAATCAATGTCGCCTTCAATCTCCAGTCGTCGTCCACACCTCACTTCACTCGCGCACACACGGCTAGGTGGCCTCCATCAAAGACTGCCGGCCGCTGGGTTGCGGCAGTATATATAGGTCTTAGTCCGCCACATAGAATCTTTCGCAACTCGCATGATGCGTCGCGGAGGGCTGAAGCGCCAGCTAGTCTCACTAGAACATTCTTGCGTCATCGTTAAACGTATCGGAAACTCTAGCATGCGAGAGGAGGTCTGTGACACCAGCAAGTCCCGCCGCTGTCGGCATTCACGGGATCCCCGGAAGGGGGAATCAGGAGGCCGCGAGCGCATCGTTCCACAGAAGAGGGGAGGGCGAGGTGGGTCTCCGATTACGGCGCGGTGCAACTGAGACGGCGCCAGCTGCAGCCAATATGTTAATTTAAATTAGTTTCTGCAATAAAATAGAAATAATCGTATATCAGTATTTTGTCATATTGCAATTGTATTTCGTAGCAATACATAGTGTTAAATCGGATTATATGGCAATAAAAACTTTTTAATGTTATTCAAGCATTTTTTAGTTTCCGACTAAATGTATATGAAGTAAATTAAAAATTCAGTTTGGTAAAATGAGTACCGGTAAGTAATCTTTAAGCACCATGAAAATAATATTTATATATAAAATCTCGCCAATAAAAATTAAAGTTTCATAAAACAACAACTTTAATTGTAGTTTTAAAATTACGCAAAATTTATTTGAGACATATATTTACTGGAATGTAATTGCAGTGACTGTTTTCTCGGGGAGGGAGGTAGAGAGGCTCCTTTTTATTAGAGTACCAGAATTTAATAGAACATGTCATAATTATACAGTGCATGGTACCAGAATTTCATTTTCCCTATCTGGCAACACTGCTCCGCGCATGCGCACGACCTTGTATGAACGCTTTCCTACGCCTGCCCGGCCGACTCCACACACGCACACGCGCGCACACACACAAACACGCAGCACATCTCGCAGCCGTGGGATGCGCCGCGGGTTCATCCATCTCCTACGCGATTTGCAAGATATTGGATCCGACCGCGACCGTCGAGAAATATTCGGAGCTGCCAGCGGGGGCCCGCGGGAAATAAATTGCTGGAACATCCGATAGGGAAAGAAATAAATTTCTGCAGGGAGGGAGGGGGAGAGAGAGAGAGAGGGCAGGGAGGGGGCAAAAAGCTGTGTGTATCGGCTTGTGGATGCGGAACTCCAGCTGATGCGACTTGGAGGAAGTACCGTGTTGTTTCGCCCGTCGGTGCGTGTGCGTCCACGACAGAGGAGGAGAAAGTGAAGGGGTGGTTAGGGGGCTCAGAGAAGTTTGGTCCTCAAAAAGGCCGGAAACTTTTTTTATCGAGGGTCAAGGCGAGCATTAATTTTTCATTGCGAGTGTTGAAAAAGAAGACACTTTTTTTGTAACTTAGAGTTTAACTGTATAGGCTCCAAAGAAAACCGCTTTCTGCGTGAGAACAGTGTGCTCAATAAACCATGTACTCAAATATTTTCTGTGAAATCTTTCTTTGCGCATGTAGACGTTTGTCCAGTAAAAAGGGGTTCCGGGAATACGACTTTTCCAGAAAAGATCGACCTTTTATACGCTGTGTCCACCACAGTGGACATGTTGCAGAGGAATAAAAATCTACGACAAGAGCTGGACACAACTACTCTTAACCATTCCAAGATGGCAGCTTGTATCATTCATTAACACGGAAAAATAATTTTTGTTCTTACTCCTTGCCTAGTTCTAGAACCAGACGTTATATTCTATCCTCTCCAAGACATTCGACTGATAGTCGGTTCACTGTATTGTTCTGATACAAAGTAATGTTAACGGTATTTTGCTATTTTTAAGGTCAGACATTGTAAATAACATTTTTAGTTGCTTCGTTTAATGCTCTATAACATTTCATTAGCGTTAATTTGTGTGTGCTAACATGGGCATAACTCATATAGACTATTCGCGGTAAAATAGCACTTTTGAAAGCCCTGCTTAAGATCTACTTGTATGCACGTTGTGTATTCTTCCGCCTTATGTAAAATTAACATTGTCGTGGGCCTCATCACATTATTCATGTGTTGGTCAAGTGAAACTGTGAAATTATTTGAAAAATAGATATCTAACAAATCTGCTCATATTTACATTTCTATTCATTAAAGATTCAACGGAAAGCGAAATAAATAATTTAAGTTATCAGAAATTGTTACCTGTCATTTTTTATGACGTTAAGATACGGAACTACTTCCCATCCATCGTTACCAACTTTACTGAGTGCATGTCACTCAGAGCGCCCGTTGAAATATACGCACGTAGGGGCAGTTACTTTTTTCTAATGTTGATTTTAAAAGTGCTTACTTTATCGTGTACATCATTTATATAACTATTATCTGACGTGCCTTTTCAACAAACCACTGATTTTCCTTTGTGCTAACAGTCTGGAAAGAATATTACTTATTATTTTTGTTTATCGATAAAAACCCATTAAGTAAATAGTGTTGAGCAAGTTGGCGGTCGCAGGCTACGAGCTGAATCTTCGTCATTACGTGCCTAAAAACGTAAAAGACAAAATACTTTCAGAGTTGTCAGATAAGAACGTTTCATAAGTTTAATGGATTGGATAAGGCTTATTAACGTCCCATGGTGTTACGCCTGAAGGATTATTGAGGGAATACTTACAAACTAACATATGACTGAACATAACCTAATACCAATATCTTGTGTAGGGTTCGAATCCAGAACTTCCCGCACCCCAGGCCGGCGGCGCAACAACCGACTGCTCCACGAAAGGTCGGTATTTGTTTAATGCCAAATGTAAATAATTCCTCGCATGAATATGGATCGTAGTTTGGCTAGTTTTGGAAGAAGTTGGAGTTTAAGAAAGAGGAACTCGTAGAGCAAGAAAGCATGTAAATTAAGGGTGTTTAGTCCATGTCACACAAGAGAAAATATCGTGAAAATTTAATTAATATATACGACCAATTTTTAAAAAATCTGTGATACGTAAAGTGCATTATTTATTTTTTAGAAATGAGTTCGCAAATCTAATCAAGTTCTACATTTAGCTGTGAGTAACTTGCTGAATATCATGCACTCGACTTTCCACAAATTTGTAAACCTGCGGAACTTTAGTGTGTGAAAAGTTGTTATTCATTTCCATTCATCTGACGAGACATTATTTTGAGCAGTAGTGAGTACCTTTATTTACTGTCACATTACAGATCTAAAGACGAGTATATTATTTTCGCGAAACGTGGATAAATGTCGCACCGTCCAAAATTGCGGGTCTATACTACAGTGATGTTTATTAGTAAATGAATACTATTCCTGGACGGTCTTTCAAACGACATAATAATTTCTTCAGAGGGAAACAAGCAGATAATTTATACAGCACATAGAAAGCGACGCAAGTTTGTTGAAAGTGGATGACTATCAAATATCTAAAAAACTTGTATCTTATACTACGAAGTAATTACAAGAGAAGTGTTTGTTAAATAGTTTAAGGGTGTGCTTTCATAGAAGGGTAATCCATCAATTTCATGGCTAATTTTAGTTACCCTAATGCAAAATAAGAAAAACTTTCTAAAATAAATGATTGTAAAAATGACATCACTAACAAGTTATGATAAAAAAAAATGCCCCATTTGACAATAATATGATAAAATAACAGCCAGTGGTAAAATATAACAAACTCAAGCATCTATACGATGCATAGGCCTATTGGCTAAATCTGGGCGTGTTTTTGTTGATTAGGGCCTGCCACTTTATTACCGAGAGTTGAATTCCAGTGAATTAGTTTGTAGTCGGATACAAGGATACATTACTACAACGGAGGATTCTTTTACAACGGCCGACATAAAGGATTTATTGTAAGCCACTAACAGAAACGGCACTGCGATAAAGTGGAGAGTTTACTAGGGTAGGTTTATTACATATCTGGAAAAAAGATCTTTAGGGAATAACTAGCGACTTGGACGTTATATGTAAAGCCAATTACAATCGCGACCACAAACATTTTCCGCATGCACCGAAAATCACTTGGTAATATTAAATATTAGTATTTAAGAACATCAACAGATTATTTCGAAACAATTAAAATTGCGTGTGATGGCAAATAAATGTAGTGATACGAGGGCGCTAATGTGCCTTGCGTGGACTGTGTAAACATTTCTGAAATATAAGTTAACATGCATAATTTGACTACGTGACACGCGCAAACTTGCCAGAAGCAACGATATGCGTGCCGAGAAGACTAGCTAAACAGGCGTACGAACAACAACGGAGTTTGAGAGAAACTGTGTGTAGGCTATTCACGGTAAAATGAGCACTTTTTAAGGCCTTTGCAACAGACATTAACAACTAATAAGTACTATAATTTATTGTAACTTCAGACGTTAACTTTTGGGAATATGGAAGTGTATACACTGTGTTTATTAGTCACGCGTCAATGTTCATATTAAAAAGTAGCACAAACGTATAAATCGGTCGAAAATAAAAATTCAGCAGGGCCTTAAAAAGTGCTCACTTTACCGTGAATCGCCTATAGCAGGACTGCGAGAGGCGGAGTGGACGGCGGCATGCCAAATCGCTTGCCATTTGAGTCATTAGGACTTCACAGTCAGATCGTAACTGGAGAAATGGACACGTGAAGAAAAACCATACACGTTCTTCCTTTCCAGGCTGTGCGTCCAGCATCCACTTCCAGCAAGGCAACGCTTGACCTCGCAGAACTCTGGTTTCACGTCTTAACATTTTCATGGCCTACTTGGTCGCCCGTCGATTGTTATGTTACAAACAAATGTTATGCCAGCTTTTCGTCTCGCCGTAGCATGCAAACAAATATGCCACAGGTTAACGTACGTTGTTTGTGTGATCCCACGCCCCCGCCTTATTGCCGTACATTTCCATGCACGAAGCTGTCACCACGTGTTAAACTTCCTCTCCTCCAGTGCTGCAGGCCGCCGGATCGTTGTCCTCAAGAAATTATATTGTAAATATGTTCTGTACCATAATGTCTGCGCTTTCTTGTTTATGAATGAACTTTAATTACAATTGGTTTTATTAGTATCGTGACACACAAATGGATGAAGAACCTTGATTGTTATTTTTGTTATTTCATTACTAAAATAAATTGCTTTTCAAACGTGCATGGGAAAGAAGGGTGCGATTTTGACAGCACACCACTTGTGAAGTGTATGGTAGTGAGTGACAAAAAATAATAATAATTCTAGTTTGTGCATACAGAAGTAACAGAAAGGATAGGAAAGGAAAGGGTGTACCTAAGTTTCCAACACCGGAAAGAATAATATATTATGATAAACACATCATTAGTTAAATTATATATTATTGTGGACATAAGTTATTGTAAAGCTGTGCCGTCACAAATATTACGACTTAGAAACACGTGCTGAAAACAAGGCAAGCCTAATATAATCAAAAACGAATTTAGTCAAAATTTATGGAACGAAGTGAGGCCAAAACAACAGAACTATTAACTAAACGAACGAGCGACGAACACAATAAAAGAGATTAACGTCAGAAATTCTCAACACAATACAACAAGGAAAACACAGACGAACACTGAGGAGAACACTTAATTTATCTGCGTAAAACTCGACAACTCAACAATGACAACACAAAAGTACAAAATTTTCTTAGATGAACTTCTAAATAGGTTTTGATAACTGACTGAGAATCTGCCTGAGGACGGAAACGAATGGCTGAAACCTCTTTGGGAAGACGTGTAAACTAAATTCCTTGAAGTGGTAACTTTGAATAGTATGTTCAAAATATAACTTATTCTCACTTTTTGTATTTCACAGGTTTGAAATTAATCTAAAGTTAGCAAGATATATGTCTCAATTGAAGTACATTTGATGCTCAAAAATGTAGCTGCCTCGTTCTTCGTGGAAAATGATTAGACGATGTCTGAAATTGCGTGTGTTGACAGTGTTAATATTGCTTAATTTCAGTGTGACCACTCCAATTAGTTACAGAAGAAAACATCCTGAATCAAATAAACTACCTTCAATTAGATAACTTAAAATAATTTTCTTATGGTGTTGATTTTTGCTCATTTTGTGTGTTCATATTATGTACCTATCTGAGACTGAGAAACGGATTATAATAAAATTATGAGAATAATATCTTTAAACTTAAAATTATGCTGGCGAAACAGGCTTTGATCGCGTTATTTTGATACCATTTTATTCGTCATGCTATTTTTATAGCTGGGTTTTTAATTGGTTTAAATGTACTCAGATTTCCAAGTAATGTACCGTAAATCAATGCGATTTCAAATTTCATATTTCGCACAGACAGTTGTAACATTTGATGCCAGGCTGAAGGACATCGGCAGATATTGGTAGGAATCTGAACGAATATAGCGATGGCGGCTGGAAAACCCTAAGCTGTAGTAACATCTTCCGAGTACGTAAATATTCTAAGAATGAACGACTTTACGCATTGCTCACAAAAATTAAGATTTAGATTTTCCTTAGTTTTATTTGTTTGTATGAAATATATATTTTGAGGATTAAATAAATAGTCATAATATATAAAATATGCAGAGCTGCAGTGTTCTCGTGCAACTGAAGTACAGTATTTTCACTGTAAAATGAGCACTATTGAAAGCCCTGCTTAAGATCTACTTGAATGCACCTTTTGTTGTCTTCTGCCTTGCGTAAAACTAGCATTGCCACGGTCCTCAGCAATTTATCATGCGTCGGTAAAGAAAAACTGTAGAATTATTAGAAAAGTAAATATTTCAAAAATCTGCTCATTTTTACAGTTCTACGCATTAAAAATGCAGAAACCGGAAGAAATAATTCAAGTTATTGCAAATGGTTACCTAGCATTTTTTATTCGACGTTAAGATACGGAACTACTTTCCCTCCACCGTTACCAACTTTACTACGCGCATGTCACTCATTGCACCCGTTAAAATACATGCAATCATTGACAGTGGTATTTTTCTAAAGTTGATTTCAAAATTGCTCACCTTATCGTGAACAGGCTATAAAGCGTTGCTTGCCTGTAGCTTTCTGAACATCTGAGGCTGAGAAACGGGATCCATGAGGACGACACTCACACCCATAAAGTATCCCCTCTCTGCTTGTACGCACAAATCACTCAACTAACATACACTCATTACGTGGTTTCCGAGACAATACTGAACAGAGTGCGGATCTCAGCTGCTCGATAACCTATTTCTGGAAGCAAATATTGAAAACAGATTTAGGACGGTCAAAAATCTAACTTTCATCTTGGATTGTTGGTGAACAAAACTTATAAAATAATGAACAGGCTTCTTTAATTATGCACGTACGTCTAACTGAAAGTTTCTGAAATATCCGCTTAGGACGTACTTTCCTTCTCGTATTGTGTCCTCTGTGTAATCTTTATTCATGCGCCACACACGTGAAACTGTCGAATTATAGTATATTCGAGGTTGCTTCGCCTTTTCTACATGAAATAAGAAAAGCTCTAAGAGAAGTATAATCTGAACTAATAAAAGTTCGTGAAGAAAATGTCAAACTGAAAAATAAATTATTTGACCAAGAGAGGTTAAAGAAGTAGATGTCTTGAAAACTGAAAATGAAGACCTATAACAGTATCTGAGGGTCAATAACGCGGAAATACATGGACTCCCAGTTGTAACAAATGAAAATCCGTTGGAGCTGATAATGAGTGCAGGGAAGGCTCTGAAGATCGAAATATCAGACCAAGAAGTAGATGTCTGTCACAGGCTACCGACTAGCAAAAAAGATCTTCCTCCTCCACTGTCAATGAAATTTGTTAGAAGAAACAAAAAAAAAAAATGAAATAATAAAGGCAAAGAACTTAACATTCTTGGATATTGGAATAAATGCACCTTCACAGCCAGTATTTAACAATGAACACCTGACTAATACAAACAAGATTGTATTTAAATAAGCAAGTGACCTGAAGCAGCATGGATATAAGTTCGTCTGGACGCAAGACTGCAAGATTTTCATAAGAAGAAACGGGCAGCACACGATAAGAAGAGTGAAGACTGTCGAAGACGTGGAAGAAATATTGACAAAACACCAGCAATGCTAGTTGAGAATGAACTAAGCAGAAATTTTATGCTGGTACATGCTTTTAGTGTAAATGAATCTCTTTTTGAGTGTCCTCTAGATTACTGCTATTCAAGAAGTTTTATTACATAAATGCTAGAAGCATAAGGAATAAATTTGATGACATTGAAATCCTTGCAAATTCACTCAAGGTAGTCGACGTTTTAATCATTGCTGAAACCTGGATAAATAACAACGAAATTGATTTCTATAACATAAACTATTACAAAAGTTTCTTTGCCTGCAGGGATGATAAAATTGGTGTGGGTATTGGTATTTATGTGCATGACTCGTGGGACATTTGTGTCATCAATAAATCGGAAGGTACTCACAGCTTTCTATTGCTAGAAATAACAAGTAAAAGTAACTCAATAAATAAATTTACTCTGCTGGCGGCCTATAATCCTTCACGTGCCAATGCAAAAACATTTCTCGATTTTCTTGACAGTCAACCGTGCCAGATAAAAAGCAAAAATTTAATTATTGTTGGTGATATTAATACTGACATACTCAATTTAGATGAGCTTTATGATTATTACAATAATCTACCTGCTCATGGGGTCTTGTCAAATGCAATACTTTATACCCTACAAGTGTAACAGAAAATAGTTCATCTTTAATAGATCATGTAGTAGTCAATAATACCGAATACGAGTATAATGTATCAAATATAAATACTGACAATAGTGACCATAACATTTTAATAACTGACATATTCACCAATATAAATAAAATAAAAATAACAAAACAAAATGCACAGTATGATAGAAGCAGCAAAAGTAAAATAAACTATCAAAAACTAAATGAAATATTAATGGATTTCAATTTTGTTTTGATTCTAATGACGAGAACTTAACTACTGCCTATAATAATTTTGCTAATGCTTTAAATAGTGCTATAAACAAATGCAAAATGAAAGTAAATACTACAAGAAAGCAAACTACAGATGAGCAAACAAATCCTCCTTGGTTGACAGATGAATTAATTTATTTTATAAATAAACGAAATAGCATACATAGCAAGTTAAAGAAAACATCTCTAAACATGCTACTTCAGATTGAATACAAACTGGTCAGAAACAAAGTCACGTATTTTAAAAGAGACTTAAAGACAAAATATTATACAAATTAGTTCAGTAAAGCAAAGGATAGCTGTAGAGAAACCTGGAAGGTTATAGATAGTAAGCTTTATAAATTTTAATATGTTAGTAAATAAAAGGAATGTTTTGCACTAAACTTGGAAATACCTCATCTGACAGTAACACTGAACAAGCGTGTGAACTTTTCATTAATTTCTTCATCAGTGTAGCAAAAGACTTGGTCACTAACTCAAATTGGAATTATGGGAGTGCAATGAATATATGTAGGGAATCAATCTTTTTATATCCAACTGATAGCGAATAAATAATTAATATTGTTAAAAACATGAAGCTTAAACAGAACATAACCACAGATGGAATAAGTAACAAATCATTAAAAGTGTGTAATCTTTTGGTTGCAGATACAGTCGCAAACCGGGTAAATCTATCTCTTTCCCAAGGCAATTTTCCAGCACCACTAAAGATAGCTAGAGTTGTGCCTACATATAAGAATGGAAATCAGTTAAACCCATCTAACTATAGGCCAATTTCAATTTTACCATCCCTCTTAAAGCCATTTGAAAAAGTAGTTCAAAAGCGTTTGGTTGACTTCCTTAATAAATCTCAATGTTGGTACAATAGACAATATGGGGTCAGATAAGGATCAAATACTGAGAGTCACTTTAAATTTCATCTCTCACATAACAGAAATTATGGATAAAAATAAAGTTGCTGCATGCCTATTTATTGATATTCGAAAGGCTTTTGATAGAGTAAACCACAAAATTATACTGTACAAATTATAAATGGCTGGGATAAGGGGGAAAGCTTTAGATTGGTTTACCAGTTACCTGATTGGAAGGAAACAGTATGTGTGTATAGGAGACTCTGAAAGTACTGAATCAGCAATCACATGTGGCGTTCCCCGAGACTCGGTACTAGGGCCAACTCTATTCTTGGTGTATATAAATGACTTGGCAACTATCAATCTCAAAGGGTGCCTTAACTTATACGCAGATGATACAGCATTATTATATGAAGGAACAGATATTTTAGTAATAATGGAAGATATGCAAGAGGATGTAGATATCATAACTAATTGGCTACAAAAAATAAAATGTCACTTAATGGGAATAAAACAAACTATATGATATTTAATAAACGTAGCAAAAAGATAACCTCAGAGTATTATTTATTGTCGGTTAATAATAAAAAATACTGAAAGAGTCTCCAAAGTCAAGTATTTAGGTCTCATCATCAATGAAACATTACAATGGCAGGATCATATGAAGCATATTGCAAAGAAAACAACCCCAGCCATTGGAGCACTCTATAAATTAAGAGATTTTGTGACACATAGATGTAGACTACAACTTTATTACAGCATAATATATTCCCATTTAAGTTACCTTATTATAGTATAGTTCAACTGTAATAAAACCCAACTGCATGAATTAGAAAAATTACAAAATAGAGCAATAATACATTTTTTCGAATTTCCTCCTGATACCAATACAATGAAGTTATACATAGAAACAAGCATTATGCCCATCAAATTATGCGCAGATATGAACTCCCTCATATTATTTAAAAATTTTTAAAGATAACCCCACTTTGAGCAATCTAAAATTCACATGAAGACAATCCACCAGCACTACACTACACCAGTCATGCAAAAAATCTGGAATTATCACGTATATCATCTGTTAAATATGGATACAAATCTTTTCATTTTCTGACACTCCAAAAATTTTACAAACTGCCAAAAACTGTAACGTCTTTTACCAGTCAATTAAAATTCAAAACAAAACTAAATAATTGTTATGGGATGGGTACAAAAATGATGAGTGAATATGAACGTAAATTAAATTTTTCCCTTCTGTATTTGTATTATAATAACTTGTTCTTATTGCAATTTATCGCAGCACAATAATGACTTAAAATATTTTTAAAAATAATTTCTCACCTGATATCAAATAATTTTTTTTTGTAACTGTACTCTATCTTTTTATTTCTGTTATGTTAAATGTGTTTGCATTGTATGTTTTGAAAGGCCTATTATATTCTCTTTCTTTTATCTTTTTTAATACAGTATATTATGGTATGTTTTTGTATGTTACTTAAATACTTATCCATAACAAACTGCTAAATATTTTTGGTATGCCATCTCACTTGCTATTTTTCTTATTGTTATTAATAGGAGCATCATTTTTTTTAAAAGGTTTTGAATAATTTCTCCCCTATTATCCAATAATTTTGTTTTATTTGAAAATGTAGTCAATCTTTCTCTTTCTACTGAATAAAAATTTACTGTACTGTATTTCTGAAATGCCTACTTCAACTCCTTTTATCTTGTTTAATACTGTGTGTTATTGTGCATATATATTGTATGTTACTATGTATGCAATCACAAACTGCCATTATGTTTTTTTGTGTACCATTTACCCTTTATGAACAGGGTTGTTCGTGGGAAATGGCAACAAATAAATGAACAAAAAATAAACAAAAATTTAACAAAAATCTTTGATAAATCTTCCCATGTATGACTTATTTAGTTATTTCCAACGTGTGCCATGTATCACAAGCGTTTTATACTTGTGTTAATAAAAGTTACTTATTTTTTATGTTAAATTAAAATATTATTTATAGCAAATTTATAAGTTATAATGCTTCATTTATAAATAATTCGAATAAAAACATTGAGAAAACCTGTCTGTTGGTAGCAGTGTCTAGAGAGAAATATGTATTTCTTATTCAAAATACAGCTACACTGAGTGCACAAGAATGCGGTGCATTGTCCCTTTCATGTAATTTTCAAAACTTAGTTAAGTTTAGTTTGCAGTAGGCGGAGGAATATCCTGAAAGTAGAACTTTAACAGGGCTTCAGAAAAGTGTGAAGTAACCATGGAGGGATTATATTAGTAAAGTGCATGTGTTACTAGTATGCAGATTCATACCCTACTCTGTATAGACAATAAACACTAACTTAAGTGTCCATAAATTTAAACATCAAACTCGCAATGCAACAGACCTGCGTATATCAACTCGTTGCAGACTTTACTCGGATGCTGCACACGCCAGTTTGTATTTATTCCAAGGCTGATTTCTGTAGTGATTGTTTCATCGTAAACAGTCTTTAATGAGTATTAATATTAAAAAATATGCTCGAAGGTGATGCGGAATTTAATCTTTTAAAATCAAAATCATACCTTCCTCGGAAAACTAACTGCACGAAGTTGCTTGATTCCATGAATCAGAGGGCTCTAATAGTTGTGTTGGTAAACAGTTGTGTCAGTGGCGGAGATTTTGCAGTGAAGATGAGGAGGAGAGAGAGAGAGAGATGAGAGAGTAGAGAGAGAGGGAGAGAGATAAAGGGAGAGAGTAGAAAGTGAATAGGTTTGTCGACACTCAAGGGCTCATAAATTATTTTAAGCATGTTTCAGCTACCATCCACAATAACGCTTCTAAACAAAAAACACAACTTGTACCATTTGAGGATAAAAATCGAGCTTCGACAGAGCGAGTAAAAGTAAAATAATACCAATGCGTGTGTGTTTGTTTTAGGTTACGTCTATAAAATTTAATCTTCCCGCAATTTCCAGAGTATTGAAAAATTTACAAAAGCTCTTTGTATAAATATGGCCTGTACTAAGAATTAACAGTTTTATGGTGATCAAACAAATTTGTTGGCGACCACAAAATTATTTTGTCAATATAGACATGACAGAATATTTTGTGGTGCCAACAAAATATTTTGTCATCCCAGTATTTAGTGGAAATTACTAAATGACGCTTGGGCTCAACAGTGAACTCAGTGTGTTTGTGGGTAGTAAAGTGTTCGTTAGTCACAGCGAAAAATATTAGCTAACAGCAATACTGTTTTGTGAGGTTCACAAAGGTGTTCTGCGGGTTGTGAGAATTCGTATGGAGGCATGGTCTAACAATAATGAAACACTAGACGTCATGGCAGGGACTCGAACCTCGGGCCGTTCATCTGCAAGCTTAGCGTGTTACCAATTTTATTTTATTTGCATTTTGTCGTTATAGTTGTGTTGAAAAGACGTTGACGAGCCCAATTTAGACCGACTTGCTGACAAATTCCCACTGCTACAAGCGGACTGAAGATCTGCGCGGAGGGGGCCAGGGCGCGAACCCGCGACTACAAATCAGCCACCCTACCCCTGAGCTATGGGGGCAGGGCCATTACGCTTCCTTACTCGACGTTAAAGCGTTGTCTTCAGCAAGTACAAAAGTGAAATCTACTAAGTGGCACGCACGAAAAAGCTTGCACACTTCACCTCATGGAAAGTTACTTTTGTGGAATCATTTACGCGCAACATTTACTTACTCGGAATAAAGGAATTATATAATCAATTCATTAATACTTACGTATATCCCTGTAAGCTGGTGAAAGTAACCGAACCCAGACAAATATGACATCGCGGCTAGACAGAAGGTGACTACTTTGAATATGCTAGAGCGCATGCGCAGAATATAACGGATTTAGTTTTGCAGTCGCAGCAAAATGTTTTACTGTGGATAACGTGAATGCTGTTGCTGACAGCTAAATAAACGATTTTTTTCATAAAAAAATATGTCAGTGAGCACTAAATACCTTAGTCCTAGTCAATCAGGTGTTACTAGGCACCACAAGCTATGTTTTACGAACAACAAAAATGTTGCCTTCGAAAGCATCAACCAAACAGTTTTTGTAGCAACTAAAAAATCTTTTTTTCCCCGCGCAAAGCTTGATAAAGCGTTATTTTGTTTGGCAGCGATAATGTGCAAACTTGGATGGACACGTCTAAAATCATCTGACATGAAAAACCCCGTCCTTTCACTCGGCTGGTCCAGCATTAGGTGGCGCCCGTAACATCGCTGTCAGTGAACTGAAGTGTCTCTTATGGCCAGTTTCAACATTGTGGTTCAAAACTCGATCCGAGATCGGATCTAAGATCGACACGGAAAACTATTGCACCATTAGAGTTCAGAGCCTGATTGAATATCGATATGGACTTCATTTCGATTCGCCGAATTCGGGGGTTCGAAATCTCGATCCGAGATCACAGAAGAATACAAGTCTGTTGAATATAGGTTATGTGAATTTATAAAAATATATTTAATTACTAGAAATAAACATAGTAATAGTTAAATCGTTTAAAAATGGATTCGGTTGTTGTTTACAGTTGTAAAATGTAAATTGAGACATTTTACAAAGTTTAAGTTCGAATGCATTTATTTAATTGTAGACGTATAAATGTTTTGTAAAGAGAGAACGAAATTCATGCTTATCCCTCCGAACAAACACAAAGTAAAATCGGAAAAGCCAAAGCTAACTATCATATCGATTTTTTTGATCACGAAATAACAGCGACAAATATAGTTTGAAAATACTCCAATAGGTAAGACTAACTACAATTATTTTCTTGGTAAATTAAAACAACGTTATAAGAACTCTGAATATTATTCAGTAAAATTCGTACACCAATAATTCCCTTAAAACAGATAAAACATCGCACACCTACTGTAGTTCTATGTACGCAACATTCTTCAATAACAGTGGTATTAGAAATAACGAAAAAAGTGTGTGCACACTATGCTGACATTCATCATGACGTCATATATTACGAACCAACAGCGAAATTCGTCTCATTCTTAATCTCGATTTCTCACTTTGGAACCAAGATCGACGAATCGGAGAGCCATAATCGTGCAATTTCGTTGGTGCAACACTTTTACAATGGAACCAAGATCAAGCTGAATCCTGGTTCGGAACTAGTATCATTCGATCTCGGATCGGGGTAGATGTTAGTGCAACTGGACTTTAGTGCGTGTAGACGGTAGTGGGTGCACAGACTAAAGATGAGCTAGACGCTTTTCATTATACGCGCCTGCATATCTCCAACATTAAGACGCACATTGCAAATACAACGGTCCAAGTCACACAGTCAACAGTAATTAAAGTTTAATTACTTTTTAATTTTAAACAGAGCCTCCCTTCAATTCGAATGAAATACTATGACTACGTTGAATGTATCCTAGTTGTATTAAAAATAGGTCAAGTAAGTGTGCAAACATTTCGAAGCACTTGCTTACATAAACAGTGTTCCGAGTTCTGTCCATGTTGTTTATTGGCAGTGCTAGTGCTAGTGGCAGTGCTAATGTTAATGCCAGTGCTAGTGTTTGTGCTAGTGGCAGTGATAGTGTTTGTGCTAGTGGCAGTGATAGTGTTTGTGCTAGTGGCAGTGCTAGTGCTTGTGCTAGTGCTAGTGGCAGTGTGCTTGTGCTAGTGGCAGTGCTAGTACTAATGCTAATGGCAGTGCTAGTGACAGTGTTAGTGCTAATGCTAGTACTAGTGGCAGTTCTAGTGGCAGTGCTAGCTCTACTGGCAATGCTAGTGCTAATGCTAGTGCTAGTGGCAGTGCTAGTGCTTGAGCTAGTGCTAGTGGTAGTGACAGGTGCTTGTGCTAGTGGTAGTGCTAGTGCTAGTGACAGTGCTAGTGCCAGTGCTAATGTAAATGCCAGTGCTAGTGTAAATGTCAGTGCTAGTGACAGTGCTAATGCTAATGATAGTGCTAGTGCTAGTACTATTGCTAGTGGCAGTGCTAGTGCTAATGCTAGTGCCAGTGGCAGTGCTAGTGCTTGTGCTAGTGCTAGTGGTAGTGACAGTGCATGTGCTAGTGGCAGTGCTAGTGGCAATGTTAGTGCTAGTGACAGTGCTAGTGCTAATGCTAGTGGTAGTGGTAGTGCAAATGCTAATGCTAGTGCTAGTGGCAGTGCTTGTGCTAGTGGCAGTGTTAGTGCTAGTGGCAGAAAGGCAGTCTAGTGTTGGAACACGAGTTAGTGGATGCGCGCGCCTCACATGCGCACTCTACCACATGTAGGGTGTGGTGTCGCAGCGCTAGCGGTTGGCGTCAGTGTGAGCGGCTGTGTACCTGGCAGCCGACGCCAGGCGTCGACAGTCCCTCCCCCCTTCTTCAACACCATGCCGTGCTGCGTCAGCCCGGCGGGCTCGCCCAAGGAAACACTCCCCACCCCCCCCAACCCAGCTTGCTAATTACTGCCGGTCACGTGATGCCGACTTGATATTCAAACTGCGCGCCGCTCATTTCCACGAGCCGACGCGACTGTTAATGGCCGCCTGCGAGGCGTCGTCCACGCCCCCAGGACAACAGCGTCACAAGCGACTCCCTACGTTCTTATTCACTCCACGCCACGCTATTAGCCGCCTTCATCTCCACAATACATGGCGTTCTTCCGTATGTCATTCAAGGCAACTCTCTCCATTCCGCTGGTGCCGCGGTGATGTAGTGGTTAGACCACTCGCCTCCCGCCTAGGTGAACCGAGTTCCATTCCCGGCGGAGTCACATATAGGAATCGTGTCAGAAGATGCCGCTGGTCGTCGGGTTTCCTCGGGGGTCTCCCGTTTCCACCTCCCGTGCATTCTGGCGCTGCTCCATACTCACCTCGCTTCATCCTCGTAGGCACTCAAGATATCGATTATTATAAAGTCAACCAAATCTCTTCACTCACTGCTAATATTCCTATCAATATTTATAACGAACGTAGATCTACAGTACGTACTTCCCAAATATTATAAAACATCACCGGAAATAAAAAATGTGTAGCCTTTAAAGGAAATGGTTGAGAAAGATCATGGCTGTGTCCAAATTCAGTACCACGTGTCCCCGTTAATTTGCAATTGAGCCCTTCGTGTGTGATCACGCCTTGGTCCCTTCCTGACAGTTTTGTTTAGTCAATTCGGATACTCTTATTCATCTCCACCTCATTGATGGCGCAGAGGTAAAGCGTTGGACTTGGATTCCCGAGGAAACGGGTTCGCTTCCTGGTACTGCCATCCTCATCTAAAACTCCCATAGTTTCCCGAAATCACTCCAGTCGAATGTTAGGATGTCCCCTACTACAGATAATGGCGGATCATTTTCCCATTCCTGTTTCTCCGAGCAACTGCTCCGTCTCTAATGACCTCGTAACCTACCTACAGTACCTCCTTTCCACATCGATTTATGTTGTGTCGAGTTTTACGCGAGTTTCATCCGTCGAGTGGTTTCCGTGGCTCCCGTGCGAAGTTGTAAACTCCGGCAAATGAAATGGTCTAAACAGCAGGGCATCGAAAATAAACGAATGGTTCGAGGGAGGGCACACATCGGCCCCCCTTAATTCATGCGGAAATTATAGGGTGCATTTTTGCTCTTGCTGTGATTTTGGACAACGGCAAAATTACACACTACTTAGATGTTTTTTTCTAGGACCCTTAGATGGCGAATTTTGATACCGCCATAGGTGTATGTGGCAAGGGCAGCAATATAGGATGATCAAGTGAGCAGCATTGTGGATAAATCAGGACTCGGTTACTGTCAGTCAAATGTGTGAGGTGTATCAGGAGCTGTGCATTCACAAAGGGATTGCTAGTCTGCAGTTTTCTGTGTCGTTCTGCTCTCCGAAACTGCGCTAAACATTTTCATCGTTCTACGACGGAGTAGGCACTCGCCATATAATAGTTAATAACTTCCAGGCGAGGCCGTATTTGTGGGACTGCGTTAGACTGAACTGCTACACCGACTTTTGGTCAGAGGAAGATGCTCACGACCGGTTCCCTACAACGACATATAGACCCACACCTGCGGCATGGTCACTCCTGAACATATTACAATTACATGTCCATATTCAGGTAGATAGGACTTAACGTCACGTCAACAGCTCAACCATTAAGAACGCAGCATGTTGCTGAGAGAAGCAGGAAGGCCGGATCGAGTATCGAACACAGGCCCTCCTGAATGCGAGTCTGAAGTTTTACCACTGCGCCAATTTGCTCGGTTATGTGCAGCATTAGGCTCTCTGCTTAGTGTATAGTCACCTATCGAAATATGTAATTTTGATGGCGGTACTTCAAGGGCCATTCGTCCACCGTCTGTCGTTTCCGGAAGAAAGCGGCTTACTCTTAACTGGGCCAGAAGCTGAATGGGTAGAGATGATGGTTTATCGCGGGAAAAGTTGACAGCTTGCTAGGATTCAACGTATGGTACACACATCCGACTGTTTTCTTTCCTTATGGGATGTCATGCATTTATGATGCCACTGCCCTGTTTCACTGGGCCAATGAGGATTCTGATACTATAAGACAGAACGTTCGTGATTCTTATGCAGACAACTTAGCCGAGCCAAAAACTTGTTCATCTAATCATGACAAAATAAACTAGTCAGAGTGTTACAGAAGATATGGTGGCTCAAAAAATGTTCGCGATTTTCTATCATCTCTAAGAATGGGCTTGTCTTCCATTGTGGATCCAACCCGTACAGTCTTGAATTCATTTACAAGTTCGAAATTCGCAACCATTAAATTTTTTTTATCTACGCTGTACTTGTGTCGAGAATGCGTCTCACAGCCAATGAACAACGAAGTACCTACGAGATGGTTGATATCAGCACTAACCACTCACAAATGAGAGATCCGAAAATTTCAACAAATCGGATTACCCGGAGGCAAGGTACTAGAAACACCGGCCACTGATCCCTTGTTGCGTACAGTTGCTGCCATAGTTATCCTCCATGCTTAACATGTCCTCGATCAGATGCGGTGACTAAGCGGGTTTAGAATTACTCGGAATATTAAAGAAAATCGCGTCAAATTGTCACCTTATCACAGGACTGGCAATTGGTACGAACGTACAGGTCCTTGAGTTTTAGCCTCTCCTAAGTAAATCACGCACTCATTTTGATTCTGTTGTTTACGGAATCTTTGTGCCGTTATTTTCCTGGTACGTTAATAAGTTCCTGCTATGTATTCACAAAACCTGATATTGTTTGCAATTTGACAAGGATGCTGGCTGATTTTGTGATGTCATACTTTCAGGGATGATGGAGAATTACAAAAGAAGCGAAATGAGATAGGGAATGGTGGGCCGGAAATGTCTTAGTAAAAAGTTATAGGCGAAAAACGTGGCGAAGCGAAAGACATCCTGTAGGCCTACTGTTTTTATTGACAACATCGTGCATACCACGATAAGCTGAATAAGTTCTACATTAAATGTTATAAATGGCGGTCCCCAGAATCGATGCAGGCATGGCAGCGTCGAAAGAGGTACTGACGCATTCGCTGTAATATCGCTGGCGACGTTCTGATGACGACACAGGCAGCAAGTATTCTTGCCAGCAGGCCATATTTATTAAGTACCGGTGTCTCGTGACCAAGATTGTTTACGACCGCACAGGAAAAAAAATATACCGTGGGTGAGATCAGGCGAACGCGCTGGCCCCGGAACAGGACCTCACCTTCCTATCCACCGTAGCGTGTACATCTCGATGCAACCGTTCACTGGCAAAACACACACAGCAGTCACCAAGTAGGTAAAATGCCTCAGACTTCTTCCACGCCACCTTATACCACCACTCTTGCGTTCGCCTGATCTCACCCCGATGTGTACAGGTTGTTCTAATTTCGCTTCGCCATGTTTTTCGCCTATTACTTTTGACTAAGACATTTCCGGCTCACTATTCCCTAGCTAAATTTGATCCTTTTGCCCTTCTCCGCCATCCCTCTCTGAGTACACAAAGAACTGTGACAGCTATGCAAAAAGTTGGGCTGCCTTTTGCCTGCACCCACGCAGCAGCTGCACATCAAAGTGAAATGAAAACCATGACGGTCCCACCCCAAGCATAAGTTGCTCATGAGCAACGTCTTCCTACAGCCAACCTTACTTTCTACTTGCTACGCCTTGAATAGAAATCCTTAACTAGGCCGTACTCACAATCATATAAACATTCGTATACAAAGAAGTTCACTACAGGATTTACAGGGACTACGGTGGCTGAGCAATTAGCCTGCTCGCCTCCCACCAAGGCGATCCTGGTTCAATTCCCGGCCAGGTATCTCTGGATTTTCGCATGTGGGAATCGTGCCGGACGATGCCGTTGGTCGGCGGGTTTTCTCAGGGATATGCCGTTTCCCCCGCCCATTCATTCCGGCAACTTTCCATACTCATCTTAACCACCCTCATCGGCTCTCAAGACCTTGATGTTAAGAGACTCTCAAATCTCTTCACTTTACAGAATTTCCCAACTTACGCGATGCTTCTCATGGCGTGTAATGTACTAGAATATTGTAACAGTTAATCGATATAAAAATTTATATAAAGTATTTCTAAACGTAATTTTGTTATTATATATATATATATATATATATATATATATATATATATAACACACACACATACATATATATGTATATATCTCTATCTGTGGTGTGTGCGAGCGCGCGCGTGCTTGGCAGTGCCAATACAATAACAAAGTGAAAATATAATGAATTTAGTTAACTGAAGTGTTCTCAATCGATAGCTTTCTCACTTTTATCCACATCATCGTAATCAAAAATTTTGGGAAGAATGATTATTGCGAAGCACTGCACGCCTTTCTTGACGAGTGATGGAATGTGTCTAAAATAATGGAGAAGCACAGTGGAAGAGCTAGACAGGAGGACAGCGGGCGACCTATATTTACTACTATCGATCACTACGTCAGCAGAGAGGGAAGCAAAGCTTATTTGTGGTGTGTAACTAGGATGAAGCAGAAATGTTCTGCTGGAGGAGATTCGGTCTAAATGCAGAACTGAAATCTGAAATGAATATTTGCACGTTAAGAACTGCGCATGTAAGGCTGCTACCGCACATTCACCAAATATTGTCAAGATGGTTTTGGCAAAACGCAACAATTTGCAAGTTCATTTTAATGTAAGCTAGAGTACCAGTCTCTTTCTTACATCTTATGGCAAGTCTGTCTGTCTTCGGAGGCGTATAAAATAAACTTCAGTCCAGTCAGAAAATATGTTAATATGAAGAAGCGAAATGGTGTTTCAGTTTGTTTAAGGGTACTTGGTCAGTCTTGTGTTTGATTGGTTGCTAAGCTCAGTGGAAGCCCGCCTATTGTTAGGACATTTTGATGGCGACTGTGGCTGGAGTTGTCGATAAATGCAGTAGGCGTACGTTTCCTTCTGTATTCTTAGGTACATGTGCTCCAACCATAAATGTGACCAGTTATTGCCTGTAAGCGAATTTTTGTGGTTCCTATAAAATAAGTAACGTTTTTGAGGGGCACAATTAAAATCAGTGTTCATTCTGAGACAGCAGTGTAGTGAAAATTATCAATTGCGACACTACTTACAACATTAACTTCCCAAACTACAGTCGGATTTGTTTGGCGTGCGTTGAGAGTTGCCTATATGTACGAAGACGGGAGGTAGTTTCCTCGGTGACCTGTTAGTAAGTAAAGGCATTAGCAAGTTAACTTAAAAAAAAGAGACAGTGATTTACCACCAAAGTATTTCATGCCAAGTTATTTTTGGGATGAGTATATACTGGTTTTAACTGTGAGAAAAGTGACATTTCGAGTGTGTGGTTTTGCGGTTCATTTGCAGAACACAAACATACAACGTTACAACAGCACGCACAATCGAAGAAATAGCTCAAGAGACGTTAATCGATTACAAAAAAAGCTGCACAAGTCTGCTTTATACATTAGCACATATAAAAAAGGCCTAATAATTGTTTTATGCATTATTTTCACTTTTAAGTATAAATCTTCCATATCCATATTCACTAGTTATTATCAGAAATAATAAAACGGGAAAGTTCCGTGCATTAGTGGGTGGCTATCGATATTAGTAGTTCAAGTGTGAGTGTTTCATTCTACAGTGCAGTAAACACTCGACAAAAGCAGAGAATTGCGTAATTAGAACAGTTATATATATTTCATAGGTAACTCTAAGGCCATTATTTTAAAAACACTAATTCATAGATCCGTCGCTTAACCTAAACGATAAAGGTGGTTCCCGGCTTTATTATTTTTAATAATAACTACTTAATATGGCCATGGAAGATTTCTACTTAAAAAGGAAAATAATGCATATAAAATTATTACGCTTTATTTATAAGTATCTGCATATTTAGCGCGCAGCTTTTCTTTTGTAATCGATTAACGTCTCTTGAGCTATTTCTTCATTTGTGTGTGCCATTGTTGTAACGTTGCATGTTTGCGTTCTGCTAATAAAATGAAATGCCATGAAATGCCACTATCCTCACAGATAAAACCAGTTTATAGACATCCAAAAAAATCACTGGCATGAAATACATTGGCGCTAAATCACGGTCTCTTTTTTTTTAAGTTAACTTGCTAATGCCTTTACTTACTAACAGGCCACCGAGGACACTACCTCCCGTCTTCGTACATATAGGCAACTCTCAAAGCACGCCAAACAAATCCGACTGTAGTTCGGGAAGATAATGTTGTAAGTAGTGTGGAAATTGATCATTTTGATTAAATATATAATTTTTGTAAAGTTACTGAAAGTACAATGGAATTCTTTAACCTGTAAATAGAAAGGGAAGTTTATCATAGTTCTGGCCTTCCGTGAAAGAAATCATTTCATCATGGAGAAACTTAACTATTAATTTGATAGGGTTTATTATAATAACTATGCCGGCTGGCTAACAGTGCTCGAATACGGAACCGCATTCTACTTATATAACACCACTGGGATCTTGGCCGTGGAGGTCGCCAAGTCAGTTCTGCGAACAACGTCATCATATAACTGTGAAATGTGTACCCAGCTACATTCTAGTGAACAGTTTCAACAAATATAGATTTGCGATATACGATGCAAAGCAGAAGTAAGTAGCTGACGAAGCAGCAGTTACATTACACAAATAATATTAGCGGAAAATGAACTTTTGTGTAATTTCAGGGTTTATACCCATGTCCTTGGCTGTCAAATTCAGTTTCATCATTGATTGCTTGAGAGGCGCGCATACACGACCGATGTTGGTTATTGGATATCCTCTAACATATAGCAAAATATCTGAGCGTTCAGTCTGTACCCAAGTGATACGGTGTACCGTACCCGAAGCGATATTCTCTTCTGTGTCTTTTGTCTATAACAGAAGTTCCATTTTTCTTTTCATTTATAATTACAGCTAGATGTATGTTCAGCCATAATGAATATCCAATTTTTTTTATTAAACGGCAATTTCATACAACACGTCACAACACTTTCTACGTAAATCATGGAGTTTAAGAGAAGTAGTAAAGAGGGCATTTTGATTGGACAAATAAAAAAAATTATCGCTCTCCCACGTCCTGCATCAAATAAGAAGAGAGAAGCTGCACGCGAGTAATTAAGGTGGTGGGAAGTCTCCTGTAAACATATTATGTCAGGAAGCAGGCCCAGTCAGAGATTGAAGAGCAAACACACCGAAGTACTCTCTCCCCTCCCCCTTTAAAATAAAATAACTTTTTTGTTAAATAAAAAAATGAATACAAAAATTTACGAAGTTCTTAAAGCCTGTAGGGGGCCACGGTGGCTGGGCTGTTAGCGTTCTCTCCTCCCAACAAGGCTTTCCGAGTTCAATCCCCGGCCGGGTCACTCCGGATTTTCGCATGGGGGAATCGTATCAGACGATGCCAGTGGTCGGCGGGTTTTCTCGGTGATCTTCCGTTTCCCCGCCCCTTCATTCCGGCGCTGCCCCATACTCACCTCAATCATCCTCATCGGCTCTCAAGACCTCAATGTTAAGAACAGTCCAAATTTCTTCACTCACTCACTTAAAGTTTATACGTGTAAAACAATTAGCGTTTACGTTGTAGATATATTTGGCTGAGCTGTTTTCTTGACAGAAATCAAGGGCAGTTTGTAATTCCTTAGTCAAAATATATTTTTAGAATATATTTTTCGCCTCGCGGGACATCTTACCGAAGCTGTTGACGGAGTGCGAATGCCGCTTTTCCTCTTTCACATTTCATCTTCACGCGGGGTTGTCGCGAAAAGTCCCTGACTCTACCTTGTGTTGTCGCAGTGAAGAACCGCGGACAGTCTCTGGACGGAGATGTGACGCTCTAGCCCCGGGCGTCTTCGTCACTAAAAATGATTAGCAAACCCGTCACGTTACGCATGCACCTCGGGGGAGATCTCCCCCTTCCCTTACAACCCCTTCCACTCTTCCCTGACCTTGTAATTCATTCGCGAAGTTTGCCGGGCCTGTTACCGCTCGCTTCGTCCGGCTGATGCTTTCCGCACGCCGAAGCGGCGTTGGGTCCTCGCAAGATTGCTGCCTCATCAAACCTCATGCCCCCCCCCCCCCAACACCCCCAAACCACGATGTTAATTGCTACCAGTCTTCGGCAGCAAGGTTTTCCGGCACCGCTAATTAGCTGGAAAGTTTTCGGCACGAAATCTCCAATATTACTCCAGTACCCACACCTCGCCACTCTCCAGTATTCTCCAGTACCCACACCTCGCCACTCTCCAAGTATTCTCCAGTACCCACACCTCGCCACTCTCCATATTCTCCAGTACCCACACCTCGCCACTCTCCATATTCTCCAGTACCCAACCTCGCCACTCTCCAATATTCTCCAGTACCCACACCTCGCCACTCTCCAATATTCGTCCGGTACCACACACTGCGTCTTCAATTTACACATTATTTTCCAGTCACCCACTCGCCACTCTCCAATATTCTCCAGTACCCACACCTCGCCACTCTCCAATATTCTCCAGTACCCACACCTCGCCACTCTCCAGTATTTCGTTTGCGGCGGGAGCGCGAGTGTTGCAAGATCATCTGCGTCTTCGAATTTACACCATTCTTTATTCCAGGCACATCCATGAAAATCGGGTGGCTTAATATAATATGTTTATTGGTTCACGATTAATTTGATCGGCATACTGATTGCGTTAACCCCTTTTTCACTTCTGGTATAATATTTATCACGGCTGTACACAGAAAAAAATCAATCCAAGTAATTTAGGCGTGGACTGTGTGACAAGCACTTTTTCGTGGTTGATTCCACATTCGTTCGGTTAGTTTCGTTTAGCAGCACTTCATAGCACCACGCACGTTTCGGCTTGGTTCTGAGCAAATATATCAAATACTACGCTCACTACGTATTTTATTATTCAGCAATTGCGATAAGAGAAAGGTTGATCAAATTCTGAAGTGCACTGTTCAGGAAAAAAATAACTAATGAAATAATGTTTGCAGGCTTTAATAAGCAATGCATGCTCCTTAAAATTTGTCACGTTAAATTAAAATCTGCATATATCAATAACAAATCAATACAACATTTAAAATAAGTTATCTTAAATCAATATTTTGCAATAAAAGTGTGAGCACACATGTTGCGAATTAAACACATCTGAGATAGCAGTTCTAACACGTTTTCTTCTCTCTCTCTCTCTCTCTCTCTCTCTCTCTCTCTCTCACACACACACACACTTGCCCTTTGGTGTGTGTGTGTGTGTGTTGTGTGTGTTGTGCGTGTTGAAACCCCAAAGGAGCAATGTATTGCCTGCGAATGAGTACAGCGTATTTATTGTCTCCATGCGAACTGCATATACAGTTATAAACCAGATAACTACCTCTCAAATTTTCGTTTCTGTCAGTACGTCTTAATTATTTTGGCCAGCGTGGAAAAAACTATTAGAATGAAGACATATAATACCCGAAGAATTTTAATTTTCATCTATATAATTTTACTTATTGTATTTATTGTCAAGACCGTTACCTAACACGGACATTTAAGCTGAATTAGTGTGAAAAACGCCCGAAACAAGTCGGCTGTGGCGGCATTGGTTTCGCGGGAAAAGTCACAACATAATTCTGGACAAGCTTATTAATGTCCTCCGCTTAGTGGTTAAATGCTCTTTGGAATTAGAGAAAGGAGCTTACTAGAAAAATGGCAGAAAACTTAAGCTACTTAAAAGTTTATATTTTTTAGAAACTGCATTCTCTGAAAACGTGACCTATCAGAAGGATTTGAATATGTTCATAGATAAAGACATTTAGTATAACTTATTTGACCGCGGTTGTCATGACTAACATTTCAGCCTAAATATTTTTTTTATCCCTTTATAATGTGTGACTAACTACAGAATCCTTCATAATACCTTAACAATTTACAACTTTGTTATATAAATATTTGTATAAATATATATTATGCATATAACTGTGTTGATTTTTTGAGAAATTTGGTTTTAAAAAACGACATTCTGTAAAATATAAAATAGCCGTACCAACAAATTTCAGTTATCATATTACACCAAATACCACAGCTACCAAATATATGTTTTCAACAATACTGGTATTATATGTTCCATTATGATTGGTACATTTATTTTACTGTATTTCTTCCAATTTCCTACTATCACAATATTTCGATAGTTTCAGCTGCAGTAATTTATTTTACATTGTTTTAGTGTCCCGCAAAGGAAAAGTAATAAAATATGATTAAATTGTGTACTTCGGGACAGCAAGGATTTTTTTTATTTACACGCAGTGCACAATAATTTTAACATGTATATTTGGCCGCATATTAACCAGGATTCGAGATAAAAATAATCCTAATACACTGTTACAGATATCTGCATATGTTTCCAGCCAGCCTGGCAAAATAAGTTCTATTAAACGAATGTTATATTTATTAGTAATAATTTTTAAATTATTGAGAAATTCTTTGCAAGTACATCCAAAGCCGTAGAATGTTTGCCTTAAGAGCAGTGGATGGAAATACTCCAGCGTAATATGTTTGCGTACACAATGTCTTCTGTGTAAATATGACAGTATTCTCCGAAATTTTATGTTGCTAGATTGTTTTGCACATACCTAAAAAAAAACTCTTAGATCTATCGGGCACTTCTCTTGGTCTGTTTAGTCTTAAAATATCATATGTAATATATGTGTGTGCCCGTAATAAAATAGGTCATTCTACAAAGCCAATATGGTGGCAAGTATCATTAGTTCATCGGAATGATATATAATTAATTACAAATAAACACCTAAAACGTTAAGCAATAACTGTCAAAAAGGTTTGGAAAACTATTTCGATCATTATTTCCGCTAAGTAATGTTTAACAATTAAAACATTAATTTGGAACAGTAGGAAGCTACAATTTAAAAAAATGAATAAATTTTTTAAGCTTCATTTTAATTAAACAACAGAGTAGAGAAGCTGTCTCTCTGCTTGCGCTGCTATTAAAGCTTTGGATTTGATTGGTTGAATACAGCATCATTCTGTAAAAAGAGAAATACATATGGACTAAAAAAAGAATTACTTTCCGCTGGGAAAACAATAGAGAAAATTTTTTTTATTTTTTCCTTTAGAGATATAATTTAATTTTAAGCTTTCCCATTGCAGAAAGCCTTGACTTCTAAAGCATATTTCGTTTTACAATTCGCTCAATTGACACATGCTATCGTTGAGACGGTTAGACCACATTCTTTAATTTTTATTTATTTTGTGGTACGAATGAGTTAAATTAAGCAACACACTACAATGTTTTTTAAATTATATTTAGGTGAAAAAATTTATTTTCTTAGGTTTTATTATGGATAACATTTTGTCACAGTTTCTAGTAGGTGAAATTTTATTTCGCCATCAAATTCTTTAGTGGATACCTACGAAGAAGATCTAATTAAAAAAATGATTGCTTTATTTTATTTCTGGTATCACTACACGGAGTTAACGCATTTGTAGTTAACACGGAGGATTAGAATGTGTGAATAATACTACATATTTGAGATTTTGTCTCAAACGCAGTGAAAAACAGAATGAACTAATTCCTCATCTGGTGTTGTCACACCAAACAAAATTTTTTCTCCGCTTTAGCACAATACTGAAGTTGCGCTTTTATAATCCCTTCACTGCTGATGTTATCACTTTTGAACACCTTGAAGGAAGAGTTTAATTTATTTTCACGTACGTTTTCAAAAACACATTTTCTTCAAAAAAAAAAATAAACACTGCACATGAAAGACTCAGAGTTGTTTTTTTTTTTTTTTTTTTTTACGTTAACATGGTGATGGATGTACGTATACAGAACGGTAAGTTATGCGAAATAATTTCGTGACAAATAAGACTTAAAACACATTTTACGTCTGAGAGTGTGTTGTGATGGAAACACAGTTGATTGGCAACGCCGCGTAAGGGTGTGAGCCACAGCAATTGAAGTCCCCAACAACACAAAACACGATTAAGGTGGTCGCCTATCTACGGCTATTTTCGCTTTTTAGGATTAGATGCACGGGAGCGGCGATAAGGGCGAAACTGACGCTCACACCAAGTGCGTTATCGCCGGTACACGCAAGCCTCTCAGCTGGCATGCAGTTATTTTCGTCGCGCTACGTGTCCCCATATGGGTGTTTAAGCGGTGCCCGTATAATATTATTGGTAGATAGTCAGTGACAAGGTGCAATAAATGGTTTCTGAGTAGTGTGTTTTAGGTTACAGTACTCTAAGAAAGCCACTTTTTTTAAAGTCTCAGGGATCCAAAACAATATTTGTAGCATTCGTAATATAGTCCATTCACGGTTACCTCAGGCTTTTGTGAAGCTCTGCTAAAGTTCTACTTCCAGGATATTCCTCCGCCTCGTGCAAACTAAGCATAAATAAGCCTGGATAGTTATACCAGGGGGACAACGCACCACATTCGTGGGCACTAATGTAACAGTATTTTATATAAGGACTATTTCTCACTAGGCATTACCAACATATCTATTTCCTCCCTGTTTTTTCATTCAGTCTGTCTTTTTAGTACTCCTCAATATAAACTGTACATGTGTGCAGTGAATAAATGTGTAATAAATGTTGTCCTATCTCCGTACGAAAATATTTATATGTTTACGGTGTCGCGTGTATATGTAGTGTGTTGTAAATATTCGCATAAAATTTTTTGTTGTTTCCTCGTTGTAATATCCTTTTTTGTGTAGTTTTCCTTTCTTAAAGTATATTTTTCTCTAATTTAATTAAGTTCTGCAGTTCTTCTATTATTATCAATCAGTGTTATTAACGTATTTTTTTTTACATCTAACTACGATGGTAGGCAAAGTCATATTGCCTTAACTTCGCCACCTTAATAAAGACCTAATTAGATTAGAATCCTGATTAGCACCTCGCAGCTCTCTAACCAATTAACATGCATACGCACGTAACTTACTTCTGTGCTGGCTAGTAAATGGCTGAAAGCGACACCAGTTTTTCAAATCAAAATTGTTTCGCGTTGATCTCTCGCTGTGGCATTGGCCGTTTCAATAACTATAACGCCACTTTCGATATTCCACGGTAAGTTTAAACATATATTACACCATTCCCTCTGCCATACGTGTTCTTGTAATAACTTATTCAAGTTTTGGTAATTATGCCGACATGCACCTACGCCAGTTGGTACAGACTCATGATATTACACGACAATAGCTGGTTCTAGTTCTAACAAATGGCGCACGCGCACAAGAGTAGGTGAGTAGGTAGTAGACAGCGAAATATGGACTTACAACAAATAAAAACCTATGCGAAAATTAATACAGCAGAAAGAGCGCGGAGTCGTGTGGATAATGTACCGACATCTCACCAACACGATCGCAGATCAATTACCGTATTCCCAAGATTTCGCGTGTGGTAAACGTGGCGGACATTCCCCTTGAGGTGGGTTTTATCGGGTACAGCCATTTTCCCTGACGGTGTGCTTTTGTTACCGCTACATGCCAGGATCCCTTTCCAAGTAATACTTCAACGACAGCAGGCGGCTCCAGGCTCCTGTCAAAACCAGTTATAGTTTGTTCACAGTGAAATGAGAACTTTTGAAAGCTCTACTTTAAGATCTACTTATATAGACACTGTGTATTCTTCCGCCTTATATAAAATTAACATTTTCATGGGCCTCATTACTGTGAAATTATCGAAAAAACAAATTTTTATCTCATCTGCTAATTTTTACACACTGAGGCGTTAAAAAAATAAAAAAAAACAAAGGAATAATTTAAATTATCTAAAATTGTTGCCTGGCACTTTTTACTCGTCGTTAAGCTATGGAACTACTTTACATCCATCGTTACCAACTTTACTGGACCTATGTCACTCAGTGCACCCGTTAAAATATATGCACGTAAAGGCAGTGACGTTTTTCTAAGTTTGATTTCAAAAGCGCTCAATTTATCGTGTACAGCCTTTACCTGGTGTGTGTTACCTCCATCCAAGATTGAGCTACAAACCACGTTTTTCACTTTGACACCGCTTAAATATACAGTCATTTTGTTACACTAAATTGAGTCATTTTATATCACTTATCAAAGTAAATAGCTTCCCTGATTATTTATGGGCGGTGTTCTATATCTAAAATATCTGTTTCTGACGTTCTCCGAATTTTTCCCGTATTTAGAGAAACAGGAGGACTTGATATTAAGTAATTAAGATCCGAGACTTTGTTCATAGCCTCGTCAATTAATTTTTAGTAACTGCCAAAAGCGGTGCCCAAAGTTTGAGAACTATGATCAATAAGGTCGAATCAAGTACGAAAGCTTTTATAAAACCGTTTCAGTACCACTAAACAGAACCTTTTACGAGTTTCATAATTCTATACGAAAATGTCATTATGGTTTCCGTTTTAGCTGGTATACGTATAACTGCTAACTAGTTGAGTGATTTTGTTTAAAAACTTGTTTTTCGGTCAATTTCGTTTTCTTCCCAAACTGAGAAAGTTTTAATTGGTAAAGCCTGTTCACGGTAGACTGAGCCCTTTTGGAAGCCCTGCTTAAAATCTGTTTGTGTGCACATTGTGTATTATTCCACGTTATGTGAACTTAATATTGGCATGTGTTTCATCACTCTATTCATGCGTCGGTCAAGTGACACTATGAAATTATTAAATATAAGTTATTATATTTTAAATCAGCTCATTTTTACACTTCGATGCATTAAAAAAACAGCATGCGGAAGAAATAATTTAATTTTAACACAAATTGTTATCTAACACTTTTTTTCGACTTTAATATGAGGAACTACTTTACTGGGTGCATGTCATTCAGTGCGCTCGTTAAAATATACAAAGGTCGGAGCAGTAACAATTTTTCTCAAAGGTTGATTTTAAAAATGCTCACTTTATTGTGGACAAAGTTCCTAGTGGAACCAACCCTGGCCTCTCCAAACCTCCCCTCTAGGTGGCCGATATCTATTAAAAGGTTTTACCTAGAGCACTGCTTTCTACCAGGTACGTTAGCCCCCACAAAACAAAAGCTAAATTGGCTCTTTGATTTTCAGAGTCCATCGGGAATTTGTAATTTTGAAACCGCCATGTTGTCCGAAAGAAAAAAAAGAAACTACACTAACTACTCACACATACACTAATTACTCGCGATTCACGAATGTCCTTCAAGTTTGAATTTAAGAATGACGGTGTCCTCATTAAGTGCATTCGCGGCCGAGTGCGCCCGAGTACAGACGGACTAAGTTTTGAGGGATGCCAGGCAACCAGAAGCATCCCCCGCTATCTCGCCACCGGGCACAAAGGGCATACTCGAAACCACACTGCTCCTTCCCGGGAAGGTACACATTCACACACACTCATACCAATACCTACGCATGATCATACAAAGATCCTTGTCGACTCTCCTGAGGTTCATTCCGTAGTCTCATTCCGAGTTCTGCACTGTCATCATTGGTTTCCCCAAGAGTACTTGTCAAGGGGAGGATTGTCATGTCCGGTGTATGTCTCAATCAGTGAGCGATCAAGCGAGGGAGAGATGCCTTTATTGTGAACAGCCTTTATAGGCCTACTGGCAAGCAGACAAGCGTCGAACTAGTGGCGTGAGCGGGATGCACTCTGGGTGAGAGGGGCCCGTAGACGGCCGTCAGTCCCACGGCAACTGGCTTGGTGTGGGACCCGGTGACGGAGGGGGAACAGAATGCAAAGGTAGACGAGACGGGAACATCATAGAGAAACCCCACTGGCCACCGGGAACGCCCGCCACCTTTACTGCATGCAAAACTTTGGCGAGAATTCACCGGGAATCGAACCCGGACTGCCATGGTGGATGTCAGGCAACGGCTTGAAGTTATGGCCAATTCTTTTTATTTCAATTAAATAAATGGGATTTATTAGATGTATATTTCGTAAGTTCTAGGCTAACCGGAAACCAGCAGAAAAAAAAAACATAATTTGTAAAAGCTGGGGAAGAAAGTAGGTAAAGTGTAAAGAGGTCACCTTTAAAATCAGTATTTAAAAAAAAAATCACTGTCCATATCTACTTATATGATACAGTAGGCTTACATAGCGATGCCCATGCTGTCATTTATGTTTGCAGAGAATTAATTCGAATGAAATGTTAAAATTAATGGCCGCAATAAAATTTATATTTCTTATTTTACTCACATTTGAGTATGATTGCGCGTATTGCTAACATATTTACATGCACGATAACTCCGCGGTTTCACTTACAGAACGCGAGAAAATGTTACCGGGGAGTCCAATGCCAATGCTAAGTTTGCGTATGGTGGAAGAAAACAATATTTAGAATAAAAGTAGACCCTAAGAAAGGTTTATGAAATGAACTGTAAACTGCCAACACTATGTCAACACTACTAAACGATATTATCTTTCAAGGAGATGCCTACACAATGAAGATAGCTGGTTTCTAAGGCTATCACGGCGACCCCTTAGCAAGCACGTGTACGCTACGGAGAGCTTCTGTCGCTAATGTCCGTCCGGTCCCTCGTGTGTGCAACTGTTAAGGATATAGCCTTTCCCCACGTCCTTGTGCGTCCTATTCTTAGACAGAAAATTAGTTTGTTTGTTTTTAGTCTTCTGTTCATGAAATCCACATTGGATTACAAATATCCAACAAAACTGTCAGATAATACGATCGGACAGAAACTTTTATATTTTGTTTCACCAACAGACTCACACTTTTGCGAAATATGATGCACATCTCGAATACATTAATTTGACAGTAAAACTCGGTAAGGGGAAAAGTACTAAAATTTCAAATCACTTAGACAGTCTACTAGCCAGAATCTAAGCCATTTGGTTTTGACAAATATGCTGACGAAAAAGGCTGTTCAGTGCTGGGAATGACAAACACGTTCCTGCGCAGCTGACCTACGCTCCCTTGCTCTTCATGTTCTATCTTTGGTTGTGTTTCTCCTGACTTGCATGCGAATTGAAATTCGTATTTAAACTGAGGAAATAGAATGGCTTGCGCGGTTGAGTAGCTTTTGTTCCGCGCTGTTCCTGCGCTAAAAGGAACAATGCGACGAGCACTGAACCACTGACACGCAGTCGTTCTGAAGCCAGTGAGTGACCTGCGCAAGCCCACGTACACACGTACACATGTGCACACGCGAACATGAGACCACACGATGTCGATAAGGGCGTCTGGCATTCTGTCTGATAGGTGATGTACAGCGTAGCGTGTCTGGCACTTGCGCTTGCCGCACAAATCACCGACCATGAGTGCAATGTGCTGTCACAACTCACTGAAAAACAACGAACACGTCTTCCGTGCACTAAAAAACTCACAAATCATGTTCCCACTATATTTTTAACGTAATATATGTGTATATGTGTGTTTTAATACTTCCATTAATTTGATTTTTGAATGGCATAGATAGAAAGCTGGATATTTTAATACTCACCTTCGAGCTATATTTTCAACAGAAATATAGTAAGGTCCAAAACAAAATTCTACAGACATTATTTCAGAGAGTATTTAATTTGATAAATACATTGTTTTCTATAAATAAAAATTACGTAGCTTAACCAGGATAGTAGAAACAGTTATTTTGTATAAATTCCACTTAAACGGATTGGAATAATTTTTTCTCTTACCTGAAATATGTACCAAAATGAATTGTTGATCCACTAAAATATTTAGGAGTAAGTACTCTGTCATGAATTATCAAATTTATAGTGCAAAATTATTTCACATTACTGTTAAAGAACTTAATTAATCTGAAACCTCTCCACTATAAACCGAAAAATCTACCAACTGCAGAGATGAGAATGTATGTTAACAAACTTAAATATTTTAAATGTTAAATATCTGTACCAAAATTGATTTTATTGTTAATGAATTTTTGCATGTTTTGAGTGAGTAAATATCTAGAAAAAGTTATATTTAAAATTAATTTCTAATACTTAAAATCATTATAAAACAATGCTTGTAACATGCAGTAAGTCATAGAATAATCATATTTTCCTTTTTGTACAGAAATCAATCATAGCAGTTCATTTTGAAACTTATATTTCAAGCACAATGCAAAGCAGGCCAAGCGCCAGGTATATTTACTAGTGAAAGGCAATGATATAGGCTGCACTGCATTATCACGAGCTCGTATTGCGCGTGTTTGTGTTATAATAGTTTACCTGCCTGACCGAATTATGGGCATAGCGGGCTCGATTCCTATAGGATGTTCACGATAAAGTGAGCACTTTTGAAATCAACCTTAGAAAAAAATCACTGCCCCTTCCTGCATATTTTACCAGGCGAACTGAGTGACATGCACCCAGTTAAGTTGGTAACGAAGAATGGAAAATTGTTCCATATCTTAACGTCGAATAAAAAGTGCCACGTAACCATTTGTAATAACTTAAATTATTTCTTTCGCTCTTTTTTTAAATATTAATGCATCGAAATGTAAAAATTATCAGATTTGCAAAATATTTACGTTTGTAATAATCTCACAGTTTCACTTGACCGACGTATGAATAAAGTAATGAGGCACATTATTGTTAATTTTACGAAGGGCGGAAGAATGCACAATGTGCATGCAAGTAGATTTTAAGCAGGGCATTCGAAAGTGCTCATTTTACCGTGAACAGCCTATACCTAAGGCAAAGGCATGCTTTCCCTTTATGTTATTTTATACTACTTTCTCCATTTATATGCTTATACTAACTCCGTGCGTGAGAAGCATAAACATTTTTACTGATGCAGCATTGCCATCATATTGAACGAGGTTAAGACGATTATACGGAGAGACGTCATTCCGATATCTAATGACTGTGTCTAGTAAAACTAAATACCATTATGACAACCAAGCAGATAATTTAAATCACTGTTCTAGGTAAGTAATTCCGTCACGTTTAATCGTATAGTTAATTCACGGTATCTTCGGCTTTTTCTGAATCCCTGCTAAAGTTCTTCTTTCAGAATATTCCTCCGCCTCGTGCAAAATAAGCTTAACTATATCTGGAAGATTACACCAAAGGGACAACGCACTGGATTCGTGCGCACACAGTTGTAACAGTATTTTGTGTAAGAACTATTTCTTACTAGGCGCTAACAACACACTTATTGCCTCACTGGTTTTCATTCAAATTATTTATAAATGAAGCATTATAATTGATACATAAAATATAACTAAAATTTCAATTTAACAAAAAAAAAAAGTAACTTTTATGAAGACAAGTATAAAACGATTGCGGCACAGGGCGCATTTAGGGAACAACCAAGCATGTAAGATATGGGGAGATTTCTCAAAGATAGTTGCTAGAAAATTGTGGTCCGATGAAATATGCTCGAGAAATACTTCACGGCCAACTACTACCTTCGGTGATGCGTTTCTTATCGGCTGGCTCAGTGAGACATGATCCTCTGTCGATATAATCTTCTCTGTCCCCAAACTCCTAGTAATGGTCATATACTTTGCATTCGTATCTCAATATTCAGCTGGCAGCAATAACGACAAAATATTTCGCCACGGCTACAAAACTACTTCGGAATATTGGCACGCGCGCACTCAAGATGGTTGTTTTGTCTTACAGTTGACTACGGCACCATAATTGTCTTGAGTTATTCTACTTGCACCCCGCTATTGACAAACTCCCGAGGGAAATTATTGTGCAATGGATGATAGATTACGTGATCCCTGTATTCCAAGGTCAGTAAATTTAACGAGGTTATGTATTAATGAGTCTAGATAACAAACTGTTCTTGTACTAAACTGTTTAGTACTTGATGTACCCGTGACACCTATTAGGTTTGTGGTATTTGCATGCCGAACTTAAATCCCGCATTTCCTTTTCTGAAAAACCGAGATTATTATCGCCGCTAGTAACAATATTTTTTCGCTGGTATACTAACGGCCAAATTACTGCATTACAAAACACTGAATTGTTTGGTGACTGTAAAAATGTTTTTATAGTGAGCAATAAGCATTACGGTTACAAAACGATGTTGATGGCACCGCAAAATATTTTGTAACGCATATATTGATAAAACAGTTTTGTGATCGTTAATAAATATACCTTGGATACAACATTGTTTTCACAGTGTTACCTTTATTTTGATGTGAATTCTTTTTAACCAATCGTGCTGAATCTAGTCGCAGTTTATAAAGCAATTTGGCTCTCGGCATATATGCTCATTAAGAAATCTTGTTGTTTTGCATTCGAATATAATTTTAACCACTCCTCACAGTTTACAGGTGGTTTTAGCATATGCTCACCTTTGTTTTAACTATATTTAGCTTCTTATACAACCTAGTAAAGCTCTATTCTCTATATCTTTCGGGGGCCACGGTGGCTGAGCGATTAGCACGCTTGCCTCCCACCAAGGCTAACGGATTCAATCCCCGGCCAGGTCACCGGATTTTTGCAAGTGGGAATCGTGCCGGACGATGGCGTTGGTCAGTGGGTTTTCTCGGGGATCTCCCGTTTCCCCCGCCCTTTCATTCCGGCGCCGCTCCATATTCACTTCAATCACCCTCATCGGTTCTCAAGAACTCGTTTTTAATAGCTGCCCAAATCTCTTCACCTCACTTCTATAGCCTTCGCTGCTGCTTTCACATCACCTCGCTCCTCTGCCACTGGAGCTGAAGACTGCGGTAACTTCCACCAGCTTGTCACACGCGATGTCCGGGATATTCGCTCCGGCGACAACCACAAATTAATTATCCTCATCTGAACAGTTAATTTAAACTTCAGCCTCCTCAACTGGCAAGTGTAGATGGCCAGGGGCATTGCAACAATTTATAATTAAGCGAAGGGTGGGGTACAGGTTGGGAGCCGATTGAAACTATAGACCACAATTTCAAAATAATGCTACAAAAGAAAAGGTATTCGGGAATGTACAATTAACTGCTGGCCCACTCATGTAATACAACCCAGCGCTATTTACAAAATTTGAAAGAGAATATTTAATGAAATTTTTCGCCACAGCGGTGGATGTTTTCACACGAAATCTGTTGTGTGTCTGTGGCTTTATAAGAATTGGCATGACAATGATTTAAATGATATTCAAATTGATGATTTGCAGATACAACGTCGTAAATTGAGGCGTCGTCAAAATATGAGGTTTTGTTTTTATCCACGTTCTCGTATGTATTCAGATAAAGTTATTGGTGACGTAATAACAGAGAAAACTGGGAAGATATTTTGTCTGTGTGTGGATGTACTGGCATTGTTCCTAATTCAAGTATTTATATTGGACCTGGTAATTTAGGTACAGACAACAGTGCTACTAAAAATTTGTTTCAGAAACGTCATTGTCTTTTAACATTGACGAAATCTGTTGTGTGTCTGTGGCTTAGGTGCTTCGTTTCGGAAAATAAAGACAAAAATACATTTATAACAATGCTGAAACTATCTATATAGAACAAAACTTGTTTAACTTCTGTGCATTTAGTTAAACACCCTTTGTGGAAGAAACTTTTCATGAATTCCAAGTTGAGAACAGCGCTAGGCTAAACCTACTAAAGGAAGTGTAGTTCCATTGTATACAAGAATCATTAAACCAGAATAAGAGGTATGGTGAGACAAGGACAGCTTTGTTTCCGAACGAGTTGTATTTGATTATTTCAAGGGAACCTAACGCTTAACAATTTGTGCTTCAGTATGCCGTGAAAGTTTGCAGAAATTAATATTATTGTTGCTGCAATATTTATTAAGGTAATAAAGAGCATGCACTGAAATAATTGCCGGAGGAGGGGGGAATACAAATGCCATGTTTTACCTCATCCAAATTTTTTTGAGACGGGGTACAATGTACACTGTAACCCTCTCTTCCCCTCTCCCGTGTCATAGAGACGACAAAAGTTCGTTTTCTCCACAAATAAATAAAGAGGCTCAGAAATCTCTGCTTGTGTTTTCACACTTTAACAGTGGATACAAAGTTAGCGTGCACAACTTTGGAATTAAAGATACTTATGGACACCTGAATTTCGCAAAGATGTTACCTTGCAGGCAAGATTTCAATATTCTTTTTAAACACCTGCAGCTCTCCTCAGATCGCTGGCCACTATTATTATGACATTTCCTCTCTCATCTGGGCAAATGATAACTAGTTTTCTCCCATAGATAACGCCTGTGATTAGGGGGCATATTTATAAGACACGTAAAACTTAAAATCACCCAATTATGCGATGCATCTGAGACACGATATTTTGAATTACAACTAATCTAAAAGTTTTCCCCAAAATGGAGGTGTCTCTAAACCTAATAGTTGCCATCAAGGTAAAAGGAGAGTGACTTATAGTTGAGCATTGCACCAAACTGTACAAAATATATAAATAATTTGAAAGGAGTACACACCCTATCAAAATTGTCACAAAAGTACATTTTATGTTGCATATGACAGAAGAGTATGTATATTTTGTAGTACTTAAAAATGGTTTGTTAGAATTTACTGACCTAAATGTTAGGGAAATAAATAGTGAAAGTAATTTTTAATCAAAATTTAACCGCATTTTCGTTTTGCAGTTATAGAAACCATATTTTGCAAGGAAACATGTCCTGTTAGTCATAATAATTAATATGAATGCATATAAAATGTTATTAGTTAATGTTAAAAATATTTCTTGTAATCGATTGTATGTACATTTATTTCAGTTATAAGTATACATTTCGTGACTGAGATAAAGGTACATAAAGAAATTATGAAAATGACATGTAAACAGTATTAGCCTACTTAATTTTTACGAATAGCGTAATAACTTTTATAGATATTTCCTCCTGCATAATTCAAAACATATATGGTTTTAAAATATATTAAGATTAAAACGTTAATGTGAAATACCAAACAACAGCGTTCCCCGTTCACTTTCTAAAAATAAAAACAATAATGAAAAATAATGAAAGTGATGGCTACAGATCAATCGTTCCTTGATAGCATTAAATACTGTGGCGACGAATTAAATGTGTCTTAAGCAACAGTACTGAAAATTCGTACACTCGAGAACATTTTCAAAAAATAGCAAGCATCTCATTTTCACAAAAGTAGAAGACCGTGCAATGCGGCAAGTACAAAATGTTTCGACGTAGGAAAATAAAAAGTCGTTAAACGATATTACGTAGGGCGTGAATGACTATTTCTTGTAGCATTGTTTAGGCATGCGCGAAGAGCTTGAGGAATAAGCGGCGTAGAATGTCCCCCCTCGCCATAGAGTCGCTGTGCGCTGCGGCTGTAAGAGTTTCCAAGTGGCGAGTTAAGAACCAATAAAAAGTAAGTACTGTGTGCATTATGCAAGCTCCTAAACACATTAAAAGGGTAGTCGAGGGGGCCGGAGGGTGATCCCAGAAGGCATGCGGACCCTCGCCGTTAAGGCAGCGGCGCTCACTGGCTGTAATTGTTTCCTCCGGCCAATTTTTCCCGGCCACCACATTCTGTGGTAATTAAGATTAGGGGAAGGGCGGTGCTTGACCGTGATGGGAGGGGGTGAAGGGGAAAAATAGCAACCCCCTGTCCCCCTACCAGCCCCACGCCCAGGGTCATGTGCTCATAACGGCCACGTGGACACAGCAACGACTACAGCAGTTAGCAGTGGCCATGCTTTACCGCAAGGCGCCTCCGGCCAGCGCTCCGTGCGGCAGATACTAGTGATACCGCGTCCACTGGCCACAGCCATTTCAAATTTCAGTATACTTAAGCCTAGTACACAAGGGGACTCTTTCTTGTACAAGAAAGTGAAAATAATTGTGAACAAGAAATTGAACACTAACGTGCCTACTAGCTACTATGCACGGAATCGTGTTATCCATACACACGACACTAGCTGGTGAGCAAGAAAGTGGATGGTTGGAGTCAACTATGTATCATTTGGAAGCATTTTTTTGTGGTTGTGCCATAAAAAAATAAAAATATTTAGTCCAATCAGACATATTTCAAGCACTAAATATATACAAATGTAGAAATTTTAAAATCACTCACAGAAGAAAAGATAAATCTCTATTTTTTCAAATTCATACACAGAATTATTGATGAAATCGGGACTATTAAACATTTTATCGTATTAAAATCATTAACGTATCTGCTTATTGTCAGGATCAACAAAATATATGTTTTGTTTACATTCTACTTGTACAAGAAACATGGCGAAAAATAGGATCGTCCCTATATGGCGCTAGCTAGTATAGAAGCTCTTGTTTGCTAGTAACTAGCATACTCGGCGGCCGTTCACACGATCCAAGTCGAGGTGTACAAGAACGTGCTCACTTTCTTGTTCAAGAAAGATGCCCATGTGTACGAGGCTTTATGTAACGGTGTTGCTATACGTACGTACGTATCCATGTTTTCAAGCAAAGTGGCTAACAACCGGTTGCAGATATTTGTGCTATTATGCCATCTATAAACTAACATGATGCAGTGAACGCAATTAAATGTTTACTGAAAGAAATTTCTCATATAGAAATGTAATAAAAAATCGTAGAAGTTAACGTTATGAACTGACAGGTTGTCAAATTATCCTAATTATAAACGAGTACCAAAGGCGAGTAAAAATATTAGTACACCTACTATCCTAGCAAAAGCAAAAAACATCGATTCCTCCGTTCTATGCATCAATTTAAGTGGAAAAAATACTGATTCTTACACCAGTGTTAATAATAATTGTTAGTTTATAATATACTGTTTTAGCCATTTTTCTTCGTCGTATCATGCGAGTTAAAACCTTACCTCAAGAGTGGGCGAATAAATATTTTGGTATTTAGAACTTAGGATTTGCAGGTAGTAATTATGTTAATTAGTTTCCCTAGAGCTACTTAATCATCATAGACCTTTCGACAGACACATATTTGAGATTCCGGTCGAAAAAATTAACTGCAAAAAACTTTAAAACCAAGTATTTATTTATAAATGATGTAAAAATATAAAAATAACTATAGGGGTACTTGCAGAATTTTTATAAATTGTAAGAAGGGGTCGACTAGCCGTAATAAACTTTACTACAAATTAAGGTTTTTGTATCAATTTATATTTAGTATATAAAAGATTGGCACGAATAGTCAAGAGCCTTACGCAAGATATGCGCTTACTACGCTCACACAAATGAGGTATACGTTCTATATTGCGCCAAACTTTAATATACTAAATACAAATTGATACAAAAATATTAATTTGTAGTAAAGTTCATTACGGCTGCTTTTAGTTAATTTATATATAAAAGCTTGATTTTAAAATTTTTATTACAGTTAATTTATTTTTCACTTTTTATTCTCACCTATTTTTTTTATTACATAGGAATACTATTTATACATTCACATACTCGTCCGTCATCGGTATCGCTTGCGATCAGGCGAGTTTGAGTGCACTCTTTCGCGGGAAGTTGAACCGCCATGCTGAATATTCATTATTAATCTTACACGTGCGTGTATGTCGATGTATTTGACATTTCAATACGAGCTCACGCAGATCGGAATCTTCAAATGGCATTTTACATACACATACGCGGTCGGTCCTTTGAATTACTTCTTGTGTTTCAAAGTTTGGATGGCCTTTTACCCACACGACCATGTGTAAATGAGGACTTCCCCAGCACTGAAACTCTACATGCCACCAATATACCAACAACTTGTCCACTATATGTATCACGATTGCTAGTGATTCGGTGGGAGCCAGACAGACAGCTCACAGACACCTAATGTAAATACAAACAAGTGAAGTTAAATAAAAACTTGTAAAAGAACGTGAATATGCAGTAATGAGTAATGTTTTAGCATAATGTGCAAGCTATAAACATGTTGCTTTCAATCGGAAAAGTCGCGATACTTTATAATTATCGAATTAAATTTGCATCTGCCAAAGTAGCATGTAATTTTATTTTGTAATTTGTTAATTCTCCAAATGTATTCTGAAGTAGCTACTAAATGCGTACAATATCTGATAGTTTCATGGTCACGTTGTGTAATAATGCCCTACATAAAATGTGGCGTATTTTTCGAAAATTGGACATTTAAAACTTCATTAATAATATATTATTTCCAGTAATTCAACTATAGGGTCAAACAATTCAGTTTCATGTCATATATATTTACATAGTATAAGTACAATACTCACGCTTCAGTGGAACAATCCATTTTATCGCCACTTCGGTATATTCGAGACGCTCACCAATTTCATATCTGTATTATTGAGCGAGGTAGCCCAGTGTTAAACTCCTGGAGTTTAATTCGGGACGATGAGGGTTCGAGTACCAGTCCGGCCATCATGAATTAGGTATTTCATGGTTTCCTGATATAACACTAGACGATTGCTGGGGTGGGCCATAACTACACGCAATGGCTCATCCCTTCCCAATTTCTGCAACCCTGAGTAACTTGCACTGTCTCTAATCACCTCACCGTTGATAAGACGTAAAGCCCAACCCACCTACCTATCATCGCTATAATGCCGGAAAGTGTCTTGAATACATGGAATTCTAGCGATATACCTCGACACGCGAACATATTAAGTAGTATCACGTTAAAGTCATATTTCTCTTTTTTTTTTAAAATTTGGTTATCTGAGAAAGGTTTCGAAAAAAGCCCGCTTAATGCAGTTTTTAGTTGTCAAATTACTATGGTTTTTAAAATATAACACTCAAATTCCGACACAAGATTCTAAGCGCGGCATACTGCATTTGTGTTATTAGTTACGAAAGTAACAGAAACAACTTTTCCTCTACAGTTTATGGATTAAACTATTTATTATATGAATGTTAACAGTTTCGCTTGAATGAACAAACATTTATTTAAAAGTCTGATCCCTATTTTAAACAATATTCAGAGTGCCAATACTAGCTCATCTGTTTATAAATCGCACTTATACGGAATCAGTAAGTTCTGCACACTATACCGATTGCATTAGATGTAATTTGATTGAAAAAAAAGTATAGGAGCAAAGTCTAGTATGCTGCAGAATTCAGAAAATTGAGACTTTTGAGTGTTATATTTAAAAAAATACAACGATTTGACAACTAATAACTGCATTAAGGGGACACTTTCCGAAAGCTCTTTCAGTTAACCAAATAGAAAAAGGGAAATGTAACTTTACGTTGTAGACGAATCTGAGTGAGTTACGAACTTCCATGAAAACAAGTAACGAATTCCGTGCTACATGTTACTCACTGGAACAATCAGGCAGTGAACAAATAGTGGATTCTGTGGCATGCGGCGGGTGATGAAGGCTTTGCTAACCACTAAATTTGAGAAATTTTCCATTGCTAAACATTAAAAACAGGTGTAATTTTCTTGTACTCACGAGGTTGGAATACCATAATGTAACTAATTTTAGTAGCTCTAGAAAATGGCAAATATTTAAAATGAATTCCATTAGTCTGATTCAATGAAGGATATGATTTTAGGAACAGATGTTGTTGATACTTTTGTCTGATAGAGTTGTTGGCTGCTACTCATACCTTCGGCATAACGTCTCGTGCCACAGTGAACTTCACTAGTTTGCGTTGCAAGAATCAGCTTCACAAGGTTACACCACTCTGTTAAATATTTGCTCACAAAGTTGGCAGAAACCTTTCTTGGTTTCTCTACGTTGGTCTCGATCAAAATCCCGCATACTTCATGTAAAGTGTTTTGCGTTAATTTGTGTCCGACGGGTGCTTTCGTGATCGTGCCGGTTTTCGTATGAATCTTCCTGGAGATCCTTTAATTATGAATATTACGAATGACGCAGATGAGGGGATAATGATGCAAAAACCAGGCAAAGAAAGCTCCTATGAAAAACAGAAACTCACAAATAAGTTATAGTTACTCAAGCATGTAATATTATTAGTCAAATAATTAAAGATTCTAGTCAGGATCCATCATAAATCAAATAACTGGCAACAACACTTTGATGATATTGTCTTATGTCATAATGAACTTCGTAACATAATAGGTTTCTGAGCAGTTTGTCATTCATTGACTGCCCACTCTATGATAAAATTTGTAATGTTACGGAATATCTGTTGAAACTACGGCAAGTGTTTGTTGCTGCTATAAGAGTCCAGTGGTGTTAACCAACAACTGTTTACGGACGTCTATGTTTTCAATTTGCATAGAGCTACGCTTACATTTACAAACGCATTACAAAGACACGCTAAATCCTTCCATCACTATAGAAATAAATTCCCGAAAGGAGTGCTGTAACGGATCTGTGCGCACGTGAAACACCGTTCGTCCTTTCTAAGTTGTAATCTGCTTAGTGGGCTGGGGCACACGGGATTAGCCTCCCGGGCTGCTGAATGTTTATTTTTCATCAACTAAACTCAGGGGCGTGGTCTGTAAATGTAGCCATCAGGAGTGTTAAACCCCCATAAACATTGTGTGATAGCATAGAATTTTTATAACTATTTACCCTATTATTTCACTGCTATTTTAAAACGCATTTACACATCGCGGTATTTTTAGTGGTAACTATTGGGCTCACGGATATATTTCTAACATCTATTCTTGGTATACTAATCTCACGCTACTGATTATCCTTTGGTTGTATTTCAATTCTTGCTAATCACTAATAAAACACACAGCTTCTTATACACATTTATTTCAGAGGGTATTTTGGATAATCCGGTAACAATTTTCAGTACAACCAAAAATATTTTACGGAGTTTTTGTAGTCCAAAACATGCATATTTTAATACTCACAAAATATATTTTTTGCTTCCCACATAGAATCAGTATATGCCAGAAATAATTACATACCTTGACATTAAACTTGCAACATCAAGAAAAACGTGAGCTATCACAACTAGATTTAATGAACAAAATTGCCATCATACACAGGTAACATGAATACTCTTTCAGTTCGATATGGCATACAGAGCATGGCAAAATAAGTTCTGTTTGGTCCCACCAAGAGTGGCAATAACTACTGCTCCGCGATGCGGCAGGAAAATATTTCGTAAGTCCGTATGTTATCTCCACCTATACTGGTTCTATGCGTGCCTATAGTTTATCCGTTGTGACCGAGGGTGTCCTGGAACAGGCTGGTCGTCGTCCGACCATAGACCACAAGTTTTCTACGGGTGAAAGATCCGGTGAACGCGCAGGCCAAGAAAGCATCGTGACATGGTGAGTGAGTGAAGAGATTTGGACGGCTCTTAAGAGATTTGGACGGCTCTTAATATCGTGATATTGAGAGCTGATGAGGGTGATTGAGGTGAGATCCCCGAGAAAACCCACCGACCAACGGCATCGTCCAGCGCGATTCCCACATGCGAAAATCTGGAGTGACCCGGCCATGTATTGAATCCATATCGACTTGGTGGGAGGCGAGCAGGCTAACCGCTCGGCCACCATGGCCCCCGTGTGACATGCTGATCATCCAGAAACCGTTGGGTGGTGTGTACAGGGCCACAGGCTGGCCCTGAAGATTGGGGACAACAACAGGTTCCAAAACACCCGCTGGTCTGTGTACTAGTGATGCGGACTAGGCGCGAGTGGGACTGGAATCCGATGACACCCTCTTTGTAAAATAACTCGAAGCGCTGGGCCGATATGACGACGCTTGATGCAGCAGTCGGCCAAGTGCGCGCCACGGTACCCAGGCATGGATTCTACCATCGTGCTGCGGCAAGCAGCAGTGGGATTCGTCGAAGAATACGATGGCTTACCATTCGTCCCTCTAGGCCTGATGTTCCATATGCACCATTGCAACTGAACGCGCCTGTGGTATGCAGTCAGTGGCAGCTGCATTAATGAGCGTCAAGAAATACCCTGATGCTGCAGACGGCGACGCACCGTACGTGCGGAAACATATTGTTGTACCATATGCCTGAACTCCTTAGCGAGGTTGTTTGACGTGTCTGTACGGCGACTGTAATCGCCATGCGCGCCAGATGTCTATCATTGCGCTCGGTGCGACGATGGGACTGTTGGTTCCATGTAAGCCTGTCCCTCCTCGGCCCACTTATTCTTTATAAGCTTCATTCTGGATATATTTCTTCCAATGCGAGGAACACTTTTGCGGTACGTTAGTCCACAATCCCGATAAACTGCGATTCATCCGCTGTTTAAAGGCGGAAACTCGTTCGTATGGTTGTCGTGGTATTCGACGCGGCATGCTCACTACGTCTGTGCTCATGAACGGCGGGAAATGATCCTATCCTGCTCCACGCATTCATCCAGTTTAGTGTCATTCATGCGTGTCCTTCTTGGTTTTTCCGTTTTAATATTCAGCAGTTTATTTCTATGCAGGTTCTGTAATAGTAACATAAGTAAAGAACTTACAATATTGTAAAAACTGATATAGGCCGTTCACACTAAGTGAGCACTTTTGAAGCCCTAGTTACTTTTTTCCTTCAGCCAATTTACATCCTTCCGCCACTTGTTAATGTAAAACCTGCCATCTGAGTAATAAACACAGTGTATACATTCACCATACTCAAAACCAAAAGTCCGAGGCCACAATGAAATGTATTTATTGGTTATTATGTCAGATGAAACAGCTTCAAAAATTTCTCACTTCACCGTGAACGGCCTATAATCACATTAATAGTTTTTTCAAAGTCTTAGATGAAGTGACGACCAAAATTTGATACCTCCAGGATCATTTACACATCACATTCTTCCTAATCAGTCACGTATTTTAAGTAGTTGTGAGAATTTTTGTTTGCATTTGTTATTACTTTCATTGCAAAAGCTTTTTTTTAACCTTATTCTTGTATTGAATTGGAATTGGATTGGAAATGGCTTATTAACGTCCCCCCGGTGTTATGCCACAATTTTTGGAAAGATAGGTTTTAAGACCGGGGAAATGTCTGTATGAATGTCTGAACGTCTCCCCTAACATTATTTTTTTACCATCCATTAGAGTGTAAATTTTTTTTTTTTCTGGAAATATGATGCTAATAACATTCGTCATGACAACCTTTCAATAAAACTCAACCTTTATACTTGTCAATCTCTGTAAGAACAAACTTATGAGTACACGAGTGTATATGTACCAATCTGCTTATGTTGTGTTTTTGATGGCATTATAACACACAGTAATTATCAGCACATAGTTAAACCACTCATCACACTTATCACTTCGTGCACATTGTACACATGTACTGCACGCACTGTTTGTAGTAATGTTTTATGTGTACGACTACATAAACGCAGAAACCAACACACACAGACACACAGTCATATGTAACGTATGGAAATCGTACTATATTTATTGCAAATCTTGTATACAGTTTCAGAAATTATACTTAAAATATTTTATCGACTAGAAACATGTAACGAACATCTTGTGATTTACTCCGCGAGAAAGCTTGACAGTGATGTTACTTCTTACAAGCTTTCGTTGAGCAATGCATATAGTTATAGATAAAGTTAGGATACCAACATAACGGGCTATTCGACTTAAATTTGTCGCATGTGATGAAGTGTTTTTTCTTATAGAACGACGCTTAAAATAGGTCCTCATTCAGTGAAATACCATTTATCTCCTGATCCGTAGTAATCACACGATTCCTTACATCATTATACCCTACAGTGGTTATCACTAGTCTCTGTACACTAGAACGGCACGGCACACAGTCCATGTATTTTCTGATGTTTGAAGCCAATTCCTCTTCATCTTAGCAATCTCGGTCATGGAAGTTTCCCGTGGAGGTTGCACATACGTTCTGGGGCTGTGAGTGGGGATCCAATCCATGAGCATTAGTCTAACAAAGCATTTAATAATTTCAAGTTTCTGGCAAACTTAAAGCTGTTGCTTGGTTGACAATTTAATATAGGGTCTTCTATATCATCTAGTTGATCTAGTATTTCTTTCTGTCCACCTGAACGCCATCTTTCCACTATCTGAAATAACAGCCACAACAAGGTTAATTTTTTTTTTCAATAATCTAAAATGATGTAACAAATGTTACGTCACAAACAGCTCCTATTGTTAACGGTGCCAAATTATGAGTCCGAGCCACTATAAGTATTTTTTCCCCATCTTCCATTCGTATCTGTTCTCTAGCGAACAGCACAACACAGGGAACAATACTTATAACTGCGTGTTTATCCATTACAGAAACCCCAACATTAAATATCTTATAACCCATAATATGTTGTGGATGAACACCTTTAGGAGTTTTTATTGTACAATAATTCACATATTTGGTTTTTCTAATCAGAAGTACTTCCAAAAACGTTCTACCAGCTAGAACTGGAAATTGTGATCATGTGGAATTTAATTTAAAATTCACATTCGGTTAATTGACGTTCCTCTTAAAGGTAGGTATATACCACCAGTGACTTTTTGAGCAGAAAAATACGTGCTTATTTGCTATCGAACCTTTCGGAACATAAGTGTTTTGCCTGGTTCCTGGAAAGATCATAAACCTTAAAAATTAAATAAAAAACTTCTGAAAAACAAATTGTGATATTTGAATCAAGACCTTGACATCATCATTTCCCACGCTTAGGTTATTTTGCAATTGTATATTTTAAAAATTAGCTCAAAAATGCTGAATTTCATTAATACGTATTTCCCTATACCAGAATTCTCAACCAGACAACACCCTTGAGAACAATTGCAGAGTCTCTGCGTAAATGAAACTGAAGATTGCCTGGCAATAAATTTTAAATTACACAAGTTAAAATATATTATCAAACTACGAAAAATAATTATCGTGTGGTATGGTTTAACCCCTCCTCCCATTCGAACCCATGTAAATAATGTTAATACTTCAGCGTCAAACCAGTCTTGCGCAGTCTTCTCGAATATCCGTGTAATACAAGCAGGACAATTATGTAAATATAAGTTGATTACGAAGGAATCATATGCAATCAATCGGTTTACAGTGACGTTGACTCTTGTTAAAATGACCCGTTTTACAGCCCTGGTTTACAGGAAATGCGGTAAGTTCTGGTTCAACATAAAATAACACGTCCAGAATTCACGTGCTGAAAAGTCAGGAAATAGTCTACTACTGTACTACAGAGCAGATAAGTGAGCAAAACATGCAACTTACTGGAAGTAACAGAGGTTAAAAAGTATTCTAAAACAATGAACAATTTGTATTTTTAAGGAAGGGGTGTGAGGCCACAGCCATTTTCACTGCTCGCCGCTGGTAGTCACAGTGTTGAGTCTGTGCTATGACTAGAGACCTGAAAAATTCGCGAGTTCAATAACCTGCACGCTAGACTCTACATTCCTATGTACAAATATGCCGATATCAATTCCACATTTGTTGTCTGCTGTCATGGTGAAAGGCGACAATTGGACACCGTTCTCCAGGATGTGTCAAACTCCGTGTGGACCCATAGCAGAAGTTATATAAACACACATGTTTTGAATTCTAGCATGTCCCAAAATGAATCCACTAATTCTTCAGGTCTCTAGCTATGATACCTTTCTAGTCTGGTTTCGATACGTGTTGACCATAACATCGATAAATCATTGAAAATAAAGGGCGAGATGTCTAAAATAGCATTGATATTGGTACCACAAATATTAATAACTCAAATTTTGCTTAAAGCGACATCGGATATCTCGATAATTAGACCATACACGTCGATAATGTTAGTATCGAAATAGAAGATATTTATGTCTCCAACACGGGAAATACGGGTGTATATTGTCTAGCGCATATATCGCTATAAGGGAAATATTGTAAACATGGCGAGTATCTGGTTGTGCCCCGCAATGCTCAAAGTGTTCGGACTATTTGGTGATGTGGACCCGTCAGAACTGCGGTGTGGCAATACACTTACGCAACACAGACGGAAGTATTACGTCACGGTAAATAAAAAAAAAAGTGTATGTATCAGAACGAAACAACGTTTTTTTACGAAAATGTTGTAGGTCGTTGTGTACATGTCGCGTAGGAACATCCTCAACGCGAAGCCGTACACGACATGGCGACATTTTCTTCAGTGTCGTGTACGTAAGGTCCTTCAACCATTTGAATCACAGTAAAAAGGAAGACTACCACACTGCTTTTACAGTATTTGAAAACTCTATATCTATAAAAAAAAAAACGTACCTTTTTTTATTTTCTTTGGGACACGAAGATTGGTTGTGCGCAGCCAGCGAGATCGGTCTACCTCATCTTTAGTCTATAGAACAAATCGCAGGGCGACTTTTTTTCTATCCGTCCCCTCACCAAATATTTTGCAAAATTTACTTTCGACGGACGGACGGACGGATGAGCCACCGCCTTCTAACGACATTCGCTAGACGTGAATACGCACTTTAGAATAAAATGAAAGGCAATGGATCTGCGTTTATTTATCTTTAGTGGTGAATTCATACAATTTTTTATGTATAAAAATTGTTACAGATACTTATTACGTAAAAAAATTATTCCCTGAAAAATGTTTCTGTTTTGAAAATGTAATTCCAACCAAAATATACCTCCAACGATATAAACATCACAATGTTGAGTTGTCACACTGACATTTTGCGCAGAGAAGGATTGGAGAACGACGGGTTGTTTTGAATCGCTTTCAGCTGACAGACGAAAACAAGGACGGATGAATGACTGACGGGCGGATGACTGACCGGTGCGACGGATGGCTGTGAGTACAGCCCGAAAGTCCAGTCGCAGTTACTTCCAACTTCCGTAAATCACTGCTAAAGTTCTACTTCCAGGATATTCCTTCGCCTCATGAAAACAAAGCTTAACGCACTGTAGAAAATTACTCCAAATGGACAAAGCACTGCATTCGTGTACACTCAACTTAATAATACTCTGCATAAGAACGATTTCTTCTAAAGGTTGTTCGCGATAAAGTGAACAATTTTGAAATCAAACTTAGAAAAAAGTCACTGCCATTACCTGCATATATTCTAACGGGTGTACTGAGTGAAACGCGCCCAATTAAGTTGGTAGCGATGGAGGGAAAGTAGTTCCTTATCTTAACGTCGAATAAATAGTGTTAGGTAACCATTTACGATAACTTAAAGTATTTATTTTGCTTTCTAGTTTTTTTAAATCATCGAAGCGTTAAAATGAACAGATATGTAAAACATCTACTTTTCTAATAATTTCGCAGTTTTCACTTGATAGACGTATAAATAAAGCGATAAGGTCAATGGCAATGTTAATTTTACATAAGGTGGAAGGATAAACAGGGTACATACTAGTAGGTCTTAAGCAGGACTTTCAAAAGTGCTCAGTTTGCCGTGAACAGCCTATAGGGGTTTCAGCACACGTATCTTCTCACTGTTTACATTAATTATAAGTAAAATATAATTTATTTATAAAATATTAATAAATATAAAATTTAATTTAATAAAACGTATTGTACTTTAACATTATTAACATAAATACAAAACAATTGTGATACATGACATATTTCGGAAACAACCAAACGTTAGATTCATAAAATGTGAAGGAAACTGCGAATATATTATAATCACCACTAAACTAAAATCAACTTAATTCGTAGTCATGTGCGAGTGATTGAACATAAGGGTGGTTATTTCACTATGAAGTAGACATTTTTTTCACAGCCGTTCTATGCAGACGCATCGTACGTACTCCAGTGGCGTGCAGTGTGTATTTTTATGGGGTAAGCAATTTATACTAACAAATGCAACTTCTAACTTTGCTTACCCTCCACATGTATTTACCGTTTTATAGTACCTAACATTAGTTATAAAAACTGAAACGATATGAATATAATTATAATTAAAACTGAATATTATTTAGAGAGCATATTACAAATTATAAGAAAAATCCCGTTTTCCCGAACACTTTCATCCAATTTCCAAGTGAAAATGTAAGAGTGGAGGACCCAAACGGAACGACTGCTTACCCTGCCAAAGGAACGCGGTGGCGTGTTGTTGCTTGCCAGTTCGATTCATCGATTTGCTTGCGAGTTCGATTCATCGCCAATCACTTCCGTCTGTGGAAAATATTTTAGATAGGAGAACAGTACGGGAGTTACGAAAACACTTTTTCTCGAGTCGGAAACGGGATACTCAGAAGTAAATGTATTTAAAGTTACGGTGAAAACTATAAAGGGTCAAACATTTCCTATATATGTAGGGTAAGCATTGCTCACCTCGCATCTATGGAGTAAACGCCAGTGATATACACGACGGTGCACTAAGCTGAAAGCTGGCGGGCGAAGCGAACATCTCCGAGGCGGGAAGTGCGTGCGCGCAGGGCGGCGGCCGGCCTGCCTCGCACGCCGACAAATGTTTAACCAGCAATTAAGGGGAACGTGGCGCTCTCATTAGCCGCCGCCCTGTCACCTTCTCCCAGCCCCGCACGAGGCGCCCGGCCAACGTGATAATACACCGGAGTACTGTCCCCGACCGCGATATCCTCACTCAACATCACCCTTACACCGCCGAGGCTGTAATCACGCAACCACCCCCCCCCTCCCACCATCCTCCTAGTCAGGGGGGGGGGGGAGTCAGAAATCATCGTGGTTTTACCAGCTTTTGAGCAATGAAAGTTATTTAGCATTCATTATTGAGATTTATTCTCTGACAATGCATAGTTCATTATAGTATAGTGAATTGTTGTATAAGCCGTTTACGGTAAAATGAGCACTTTTGAAAGCCCTGATTAAGATCTACTTGAATGCACGACATGTATTCTTCCGCCTTATTTAAAATTAACATTGCCATAGGCCTCATCACTTTATTCACGCGTTGGTCAAGTGAAACTGTGAAATTATTATAAAAGTAAATATTCTACAAATCTGCTCTTTTTTACACTTCGATGCATGAAAAAACAAAAAACCAAGGAAATATTTTAAGTTATCACAAATAGTTACCTTACACTTTTCACTCTATAATAAGATATGGAACTATTTCCCACCCATCGTTACCAGCTTTACTGGGCGCATGTCACACAGTGCGCCCGTTTAAATTTATGCAGGCAGGGGCAGTGAGTTTTTCCTAAGGTTGATTTCAAAAGTGCTCACTTTATCGTGAACAGCATTTAATATCATTGCTGTATCTGTATTTGTTCACCGTGTGGATCAATGGGAATTGGTGATTGATTACCTTCTGAAAGTGATAATAGACAGTTGTCTCTAAAGTATATAACTAAATCAGGTTTTATGCCTTAAAAACATAGAAGAAAATATGCAAATCAAATGTGATTTCAACACTCCCCCTTAATTGATTTACAATAACAAGAGTTTCTTCTCAGACACCCCTCACAGGCAGTACATCACTCAGGCTGCAATCGAATGTTTGTCCTTATAGTTACGGAATGTTTTACGAAAATGTACATGAAATATACGGGAATGCAATGCGTAATAATGAAAAACGTATTTAAGTTCGTATGTACAAGATACGGCAAGTCTCCGTATTCACTAACGAACAATGCCGAAACGAAGCTTTCTTCGTCACTGTAATCAGAAAATTATCGTTTCTGCGGAAGTTAGGTCATCTAAGCCATGATGACTTGTCCTTTGAAACTTTACAAAATAGCATCAGGCGTCTGTAACAATAAGCAACCCTTAAAATACACTAGCTTTAACATAAATTGAAATAGTTGTTTTTGTTACTGTATCAGAAATACCAATGTTAAAACACAAAAATCACGTAAGAGTTGTGTTTATTGCCTTATAGTCGTGGGACTTGTAGTAAATTATTGACTCGTGTTCAAAGCTTGCTCAAGTATAATATATTTCAACTCTTTTAAATATGGTTTTTACACACAGTAGAACACCCACACAACCAAAACTGAATACTCTTCCATTACCTCTTATTTTAAACTGGATGTGTAGAAAATTAACTGGGAAAAACGGAGAGATTCCGTGAATTCAAATCCAAAAAATAAATTACAAAAATTCACAAAAAATAAAAAATCGAAGAAAAAATAAAAAATAAAAAAATTGATATTTTAAAAAATTCAAAAATCGTTTTAAAAATGTATTTTATAACATTTTATTTTAAAATATTCTTCATCAAAAAGACTTTAACTCCGGCGGCCATTTTCCCCATTTCCCCCCTTTTCCCCTCAACAATTACCTTTAAAATTTTTTTTTAATTTTAATTAAAAAACTTACATTTCTTAGTGCCTCTCCCCCCCCCCCCCCAACAACTAATTTCACACCACTGTTCGAATCCAGCAGACGACTGACTCCCTCGCACCCACTCCCCTCACCTTACTCATTCCGCCTACTTGTTTTTTTCGTTCGCCATTTGTTTACATGCTGCTGGAGGCAGCCATTTTTGTCTATATTTTACTGGAGGCCGCCATATTTGTGTATATGTTACTGGAGGAGTGCATCTTGCTTTTTTCATTCGCCATTTGTTTACATGCTTCTGGAGGCAGCCATTTTTGTTTCTAAGTTAGTGGAGGCTGCCATATTTGTGTGTATGTTAATGGAGGCGGCCATCTTGATTTTGTCGTTTGCCATTTGTTTACATGCTACTAGAGGCAGCCACCTTTGTTTATGTTACTGGACCCCGCCATATTTGTTTTTTCGTTCGTCATTTGTTTATGCATTACTGGAGACCCCCATATTCGTAGGCGGCCACCATCTTGGTAGGCATCGTCCATCCTCCATATTGAAAGGCAATTACCATGACCTTGACCCCATGACCTGGAATGACCTTGAAAACAAAAGCACGAGAATAAATTTGTAAAAGCAAGCATGCTGGATGCCAAGCAAGCTGTCGGGCCCTTATATTTTTTATAGGCATAAAAATACATGAAAATTTCCACCCTATTTAAAACAGATGTTTTCAATCAGCAGTATGCCTACAAGCAAAATGCGAGACATTTGATGACATGCTTAATTTTCTATATATATATATATATATATATATATATATTATATATATATATTTGGTATTTAAAATTTAAAGCTATTTACGTTAAAAACTTTTTTATTTAATTATATAACTGTACATATAGTACAATACTTAAAAAAAATGTACTTCTTTACTTTTTAAATTTTTAATTATATTCCGACAAAGTAGGGAAACATGAAATGAAACACAATTTTATTCACATGTATTTCTTTATTCAATTAAATTATTACAGTCACTAATACCCTCCAAAAATTACAATGTTTTTTAATATGTCTAAGTAAACTGTCTATACGACTGATCTGCTTACCGCACCTGTCACATAAATATGACATGCAACAGAGATCTTTAGTACAATAACAGTGTTCATGTCGTCGAGCATTGCTACTGTGCGTGTAGGACGTTTCACAGAAGCGACACTTATAATGTCGGAATGGCTCAGCAGATGCTGCTGGAACAGGGGCCGATGGTCCAGTTAGCGATGCCAATGGAGCTGCTGTAGGTAGTCCGCTCATAGAAGTCGATGACACTGTCAACGTCATGCCTGAAGACGTCGATGGCTGAACTGCTGTAGGTGACTCACCCGAAGAAGTCGACGGCGCTGTCAGCGCCATGCCTGAAGAAGTCTATGGTACTGCACTGGTGGAAGTAGATGCTGCTAGTGACGTAGCCATCGCAGATGAAGAAGTCGGTGATGAGAAACCATTGTAGGCAATATCCACTAAACTTTAACGTAACTAGTCATGGATGAACTGGCGTATAAGCTAGCCGAGACGATCCGCCTTTCACGACAGCCGCTGTCAAACTAAGACTCTCAGCTTACCTCCCTATTGAGTATAAACGAGTTAGCGAGCCCATGACGTCATATTGGCGTTGAACCAATCGTATTGTTAAAACCAAACAGCCAATAAACAACTAGTCAATCACCAACCAGCCAATCACCGAGTTGTCGCGTAGTTGCAGCTGGCCAATCACGTAAAAGCACTGAGACATCACATGCATGAGTCAGTCCCTAGGTCCTGTGAAGGAGGAGGAGGAGGCGGTCCGGTGGAGTCAATCAGTACAGATAGTTCGCGGAGGGGTACAAGGAAAATAGTTCCAAAAATCTGATATAAGATAGAAACGCACTAACTTTGTTCCATTCTGCATTGCGAATTTGTTGTGTATGATTCCGAGTGCCACTCCTCTACTGTCATCTTTAGTCTATCAACAAGTTTATTCGGGTTTTCGGTTAACATGTAGCCGGTGTTCTCGACATCTTTTACCTTCTTCACACCACTTGTCGAAGGAAATTCGTTGGTGAAATGTGTGGGAACGTCAAGAGAGTCACCATCGTCTTCAACACTATCACTATCGTCATAGTCATCATCAATGCTGTCTTCATGATCGTTTTCACTTCCTGCTTCATCCCCAATATCAAGTTTACTTTTCTTTGTAGCAGGAGTTGGGTGCTCATCAATATTTAGAGCTGATGGTCATTTATTTTGAAGTTTGTCGACTTCATGCGAACGTCTTGCAAGTGTACGTTCCGCACGAACAGATTATGGTGTACTCATTCCGTCTTTAGCATCAACTGTCTCATCATAATCGTCTGTGGAAACAGTACCCATCGATGTAGAAGGAGGTAGTGACAAAAGCACTTGCTGGCCTCCAGTAGACGAACCGTTGCAGGTCTCGGTATGTTCCTTCATTGTATCACCTTGCACAAACTGCATGAGACCAATGTCGCAATGCTTCATCGTGCGAAAAGGACTCTTCGTACAGGTCGTTCTCTCATGCCGGAAAGCATTTTGACCATAGGCGAAAACTCGATCGCAGTATCGGCACTGACGGCAACCAGGTAGCGATGATGTAGGTCGCCGCTCCGTGCTCGTCGAGGTCAAAAGGCAGCCCTTCGTGTTCGCAATTCATCTTCGCGGCATGGAATTACTTAAAGAAAACCCAAATACTCGTTCGCCCCAGAATAAAACATACAAGCCGTTGCAGGCCCGGCATAGAGGCAACATCTAGCCATCGCAAGCCCGGCATTGAGGTGACATCCAGCTGTCGTAGACCCGACATAGCGGCGACATCCAGCCGTCGCTGGCCCGGCATCTAGGCGACATCCAGCTGTCGCAGGCCCGGCATTGAGGCGACATCCAGCCGTCGCAGACCTGACATCGTGGCGACATACAGCCGTCGAAGGCCTGGCATCGTAGCGACATCGAGCCGTCGCAGGCCCCCCAAAAGTTAGGTATTCATTTTGTGTTTTATGGGTTCTAATCCAAGATATTTTTGACACTGTTGGCAAACCCCTTAGTCAACGTTCAATATTTATATAGGCTCGCTTCCAGCATAAGACAGAAGGCCAGAGTAAGCTGACCGTAGTTAGTCGGCTAGCTTTCACCGACACGTTTCTGGCCCGTACCTTATGTGTTTGCTGGGATGTGTCAAATTTGTCGAGAATTGGTTGAAAATTCTTTGAGATACAAATTGAAACTTTTATTTGTTCATGTGATGCTATCTTCCAAAATTGTGGACCACCAATAATATCAATCTCTCAATTGAATTCTTACGAGTTATTCTGCCAACATACAACATTTTATTTAAATCGGTTGAATAATTTCCAAAACATGACAGAGCACCCTAAACGTTAAAATTGCAGTAATTTCGAAAGTAAGCACACAGCGTGGGTGGTAACTCTAAAGGCCGTGTGTCCCTTCTAACTTTTATATGTGTACCGATTTATGTGAAATATTGTTTACGGGTTTTCAAAGTTTTAGGGGGACACACAAACACACATAAACAAAACCTATTAACGCATGCACATAGACACACAGACATGCGTGTTATCTCATAAGCCTTTTTTCCTTCGGAAAGTAGTTAACAATAAGTTTCGTGAAGAAATGCTGGGTCGTAATGATCTTGAAAATACCATTGAACATTAGCGGAACTATGAATCCGTGCGTGTTTTGTTTTCAAGTCCAAAAAGTTTTGAAGTATCGTTCCTAAGTGTGTGAATATTACATTTTCACGGATATATTTTTTGCTGTGGTACTAGTACTTGTAACTCGACGGGCTACCAAAAGTGATTGTACAAAACACGCAAGTCGTTGTTAATATGTATATACGGACAGTTTAAAGGAAGGACTTTATCCAAAGGTGCGAACCGAATGACAGAACCTTGAAACGTCATAGTAGATACGACCTTAAAGTTAGTGCAGTTGATTAAACGGTTCGTAAATAAGAAATAAGTTATGAATAGAAAAACGGTAAAGTCGTCATGTAAATAGAAGTCTCCAAAGAGGGCGAAGCACATGCCAGGTACTACAATGGGAGAGGAATTTATTCGATTCAGCAAAATGCTTGCTTTTATAGGGCCAAAACTGTATTTATTTTCCTGTAAAAATATTTAGAGTAAATAAAACTTGAAAAGTAAGAACAGTAAACATTTTTATCGAACAAAATACACGCTTTAATAAACAAACCTTCTGTGTCGAGCAAAAAAAACAATACTGTCAACAAAATATTTAGCTGCATGAATTGTACATATTTGTTTGGCCACTTTTTAGAATGACTACGATCGAAAACACAGCTCCAGAGTTTTTGATGTGATTTTTTGACTATTAGAATAGTAACAACATTTGTTAGTGTAGTCACTGATGCTTGATAATGGTATAAAAATTCTAATAAACAAGTTCAACAGGAAACTAAAATGTAAAGCCGTAAGCTTGAAATATTTATTTATCCACGTTGTCCAGTACTTTAAATATGTATGTATTTAAAATCAATTCCATTTCGCAAGTACTCACTTTAGCTGAGAAAGCTAGGGCATAGTACGAGTGACACACAATCAAGGTTAGAATCATGGTCGAGTTTTAACGTTTTTTCTTATATTAAAATTAATTGTTTAACGCACGTAGAATTAAACAAATCATTATTTTCGCCAACCAAATCTTGCAGTTTGAGGCAACTAAACAAAAGCAACGTAGATAATTCGTTTAAAAAAATAAATATATTTAATTGCCCATTTACTGGCAGTTAAATTGGTTGCGCTAAACAAACTTTGTTTGATTTCACAAAACCTTTTTTTTTTTGGTGTATGAAACTTAAATTAATAGGTTCTTGAATGGCAAAATTAAAGCAGAAGGGGGTGCGGCAGAGTATGGGATGGAAGAAATCAAAAATAAATAATCAACATAGAGGCGACTGTTGGAAATCGCATGCACGAATTATGTAAGAAGTTGTAAAATTTTAGCAATATCGCATATGTTTGAGAACGCTTGTGAAGCAAGGTGAATGAAAAGAATAGGGACGAATAAGTTAACTTAGAAGTACGATGTATGATACTATGAATGAAGATTTAAGGTAAAATTTGGAGATGAACGGTTTCAAAGATATTGGCTATAGACGTCAGACAGAAAATTATTTAAATTAGAATAAATATAGGGTATGGCAAAATAGGGCAACATGTGAACCGATAGGAAAATTTTAACTAGAGTTGTTTGTACGCCAAATGATCCACCCAGAACGAAACAATATTATGGAATGAAAGATGGCTCAGTATATGGGAACGATGATACAAATAACGGTTTACGACATTTAGAGAGATGGGCGGTTGATTTATTCGGGAAAAATTGTACAACTAAAGAGTAGGTATAACTTGTTCACAGTTAATCAAGCACTTCCAAATGCTCTGCTTAGAATCTATTTTCCCGTTATTTTTGTATACTTCCGCATCATGTAAACTTATCACTGCACGCTTGTATACAGAATTTGTTTTCTGATGCATTTAAAACAACAAAGACTAACTTTAGAGGCCATAAATTAAACACATTACATTTTAAATATAATGTTAACTCCCCTAGATTCATTTTTAATGGTTCATTGCCAACTTAACTTTGGGGGTGCGTGCCAGTGTGCACTGTATTATGTACGAGCAGCTATGACCATCGATCACAATTTTCGGCGGTTGAAGTGCTCACTGTTTCAGCTAACAAACTTTACTATTTATTACATTACTACATCATCGCCAGAGTAGACACATGCAGCGATAGATTCCATCATGTATTCACGTGAAGCTCTAATGCCACTCTGTGACAGCTCGTCCCTAACTTGTTACACATTCTCATGCAGCGCCAGTTGCTGCAGACTCGTTGATGACTGAATCTGCCGTCCTAGCGGGCTCCATACGTATTACAGAGGTGGACGCTGGACAAGGGGACGCAAGCGACCTTCGCGACAAACGGTTAACGCATTGCTTTCAGAGTGCGATCTTCCAAATTAAGCCACGTGAATATGAATGTCACTTTTAGACGTCAGTTTCTTTTATTAGTATGTGACCTAATCTCTTTCTAGGAAGCACAAATGCATGACGGTTAATGTGTTAGTGAGTGAAAATATTTGGGCGGCTTTTAACAGCGAGGTATTGAGAGCCGATGAGGGTCATTGAAGTGAATATGAAGCAGCGCCGGAATGAAGGGGCGGGGGAAACAGGAGATCCCGAGAAAACCCGCTGATCAACGGCATCGTCCGGGCGATTCCCACTTGCGAAAATCCAGTGACCCGGCCAGGGATTGAACGCGGCTCACCTAGGTGGAAGGCGAGCGTGCTAATCGCTCACCCACCGTGGCCCCTTAATGTGTTAGTGAGCCAAATGTATGAAATTTTTAAACTTTAATTTCCAGAAATATTAACGTACGAGGAATATTAAGGCCCGAAACTCCATAATTGTAGTTTTCTGTTGCTCAGTAGGGCTTAATTATCGTTAAAATATCAAGTCTTACTTTCTTAGGCTAACTGTGAACTCCATTACGATATTAGCAACAAAAAAAAATCATGAATTACAATGAACACGATGGACGGTATCAAGAGGGACTGCCCAGAAATAAATCTGATGAAGAGCTGATTATTTCTATGAACGAATACAATGTTTAGGCAAGTGAGCTAACGAGGCCGTTCAGGCCAAAGTGAGAATTGATATGCGTAGGTGCGCATCGAGTTTCGTAGAGCACAGTTATAAATGTTGGAGCAGTTTATTGCAGGTCGCGTATATGAGTGGCTAGGCGTTACAGTCACCTACCTGGCAGCCTGAATCCGCGAGTTTCAGAGCCCGAAGCTGGTTACTTCAAGAGGTAAGTCTCGAGTAATGTCGTGATCGTGAATCGCGGACGAGTGCAGTCAAGGGTACAGCATACAGTCCACCAGATGGTCCCAGGTCTCGTCTCCCCAGACCTTCTTTCTCTCACCAGTAACATCTATTTTTACCCACGACGGCTGCAAACCATCTCCCCTTTTTCAAATCTTCCACGTGGTTTGCCTACCCCCCCCCCCCCAAACCCACCTTAAACCTCTTTCCTTTGGAACTTGATCCAAATGGATCTCGAGGGCAAATACGCAACATTATAGCTGCCTTTTTACAACTCCTTTACTTATTCACCGGCTTTTTTTCCTTTGTTGCCAGCCCATTTGCAAATATTAATAACATATACGACTCGCATTTCTCCCCTATGACTCAACCACCATCCCTCCCACCCCCATGCGGATTTCAACCGTCTCGAAACACGAAGCAAAGAGAAGTTATCTTGGGAAATTTTCCCATAGCAAGAGACCAACCACGCATTGCGAGATCTCTGTAGAGGGGGTGGGTGTGGATTCACAGGAGCATGAAGATGAAGAGTGGAGTGGGAGAGCAAGAAGAATATATTACTTCCGAGACATTTAATTTTTTGGAGAACTTGTGCACGCTAAGAACTTTTCTGCGAGGTTAAAAATGTAGATGCTTAATAGCGGGAAAGATACGTATAACGCAGGCCATGGCAACATTCTCCCCACCATGCCAGTTCCTAAATCAAGCCCTCGTGTCTCGGTAAGACGAGATTGCTAACAACTACGCAACGTGGTTGGCGACATCATTTTCCTGTCGTTATTAAATGCAATAATATGTGCAAGAATGGTAATGTTTGATATCGTGTAACTTTATGCTTAAATCTAATTTGGCGACAGATATTTAGTAATCACGTTCAAATTAACAAAGAATGCTGCCATGTTGTAACATCCTCAGGCTAATTCTATCTTACTGATGACACGGAAAGTGTTACCAACAAAATGTTCACACATTTGACATCGCCGTCCATCAAGATGCTATACTGAGATGTGTTGTTTAGTTTCACGTACACAGAAAAAAGTCTAATGTTTTGGCAACAATATTAGTGTTACTACAACAGTAATTTTTTTGTTATCTGTGAGCCGTCAGTAACTAATGTTGCTGTTAATGTAATATACTGTTAAGCTATGAATATTAATGTAACATTAAGTACTTTTGTAACAACATTACCATCTTACTGTTCTGTCAACAACAGATGTTAACACATGTGTTACAAATTTTCTTGTATTCTATTTGCTTTAAAGAAAAATCGGATATAAAATAAATGAAGTATCATTATTTCGTCAGGAAAATAAATATTACCAAACTAAGAAAATAAGACGTTTGGGAATGGTATCGAACCCATATCTTGAGTGCTTGTCTACCCATACTTTACGGAACCTGATGCCCTGCTCTATCTTTACATGGTGTAACAAGATTCGTAACGTAGGTATTCAATATAATATAACGACAAACTGCTGTTCTCTTTCGTTACGTGGAAATACTTTATGCTCTATACGTATGTGAACAAATTGCACACGTAGATTCCTTTGCAAGACTTGAGAACTGATCTAAGCTACATTTAATTCTCATACTATGGCTTCAAATTAAACTACTGTAGTTTCGATTTACGAGGCTATCGCTGTTCACTACTATCCACTATTTTACAATGCCAAGTCAGTGTGACTTTGTGTTGGTTGGACATTCTTGTAATGTGGCAGTAACACAAAATATTGTGTTCTTCCTGTTATATTTAGCGAAACACAACATTAATTTGAAGCTTTATTAACAGTAATTCTTCAACACTATATATTAATATTATAAAAGTAGAATGATTATGGTGGTTCGTGCATAAGGGGCAGGCGGACAGGAGCACATGATACGGCCGCCACCATTTTGTGACATCCCCGTCCGCCATATTGGAAGACGGTGCCCATTGGCTGTTGACGGATGACCTCTGACCCCAAAAATTGAAAAAAATATCAAAAAATAAAAAAAAAATTCAAAAAACTCCCAAAAACAATATTATTAACAATTACTAAAGAATTATTAAAAATAATTTTTAAAAATAATTATAAATTACTGAACAAATTATTGAAAATTGTCAGTCCACCAGTAGACATTTCCCCTCATGTCCATTTTTTTCCTTAAAAAATTCCCTTTTGCCCTAAAAAATTTCACCTTTTCACTAAAATATTCCAAAGAAAGACTAAAATTTCATAAAAGTAAGCAAGAATATTATGTTACAGGCCACTACCGCCATATTGGATGCAGGTGACCTTGACCCCATGACCTTCAATGACTTTGAAAAAAAAATTCAAGAAAAATACATAAAAGTCAGCAAGCATATTATGTTATATTTCACTAACATTGTATTAGATGCAGGTGACCTTGAGCTTGACCCCATGACTTTGAATTACCGTAGAAACAAAAATACTCGAGAAAAATATGTAAAAGTTAGTAAATATATGACGTACAGACCACTATCGCCATATTGGATGTAGGTGACCTGTACCTTGGCCCCATGACCTTGAATGACAATGAAAACCAATACACGAAGAAAAATACATAGAAGTCAGCAAGCATATAACATTGAAAACAAAAAACTCGAAAAATACACAAACGCCAGCAAGCATATGATGTTACTAACCACTACCGCCATATTAGATGCAGGTGACTTCAACCTTGACCCATTACCTTGAATGACCCTTGAAAACCAAAACTCTAGAAAAATACATGAGTCGCAAGACTATTATGTTACAGACCACTACCGCCACATTGAAAACTGGTGACCTCGGCCTTGACCCTATGACCTTGAATGACCTTGAAAACAAAAACTTGAGAAAAACACATGTCAGTAAGCTAATTACATTACATACCACTACAACCATATGGGATGCAGGTAACCTTGACATTGACCTCATGGCCTTGAATGATATTATAACAAACATTCTAGAAAAATGCATAAAATTCTACAAGCATTTACATTACAGACTACTACATCCATATTGGATTCATGTGAACTTGACCCCATGACCTTAAATGACCTTGAAAACAAAAAGTCGAGGAAAAATCATAAAAGTTGCAATCATATAACGTTACAGACTACTACCACCAACTTGGGTGCGGGCGACTTTGACACACCATGCAGGGCATGTATGTAGGCAACTACACATTTGATTACACGTACCGAAGTCACAAGATGCCTGCTTGCAGTAAACCTGGTACCGAGGAACTGAACGAAAAATGAACTTCACCTTTACAGGTATTTACATGTCTAATTTAACTATTGGTTTGAATGAACTGCTTACCGCACCTGTCACAAATATAACATACAACAGGGAGACTTGGCACAATTAAAGCACTCATGTTACCATACATTATGATCGAAAGTGAAAGCCTTAACATAAAAATTACACTTACGACGATGTAGTGGTTCAAGTAAAGACTCGGACAGGCCTCTTGGAGATGTAGGTGCTGGAGCTAACGAAAAAGGTATGACCAAAGGTCATATGGCCAAGGTCTATTTCAGCTGCATCCAATATTGCGGTTGTGTTTTGTAATGTACTATGTTTGCCGACTTTTATGAATTTTTAGTGACTTTTTGGAATTTTTTAGGGAAAAGAAAATATTTAGGAAAAAAAGGGTCATTGTTAGGGAAAAATGGCTGCTGGGGGCCTGGCTTTTTTTTTTTATAAATTTTAATAATTTTTAGTAATTTTTTTTATAATTCTCAATAATAATTGTTCGGGAATTTTTAAAAAAAGTTTGTAAAATTTTGAAAATGTTTGGGCCAAGAGGTACTGGCTTCCAAAATGGCGGACCGGGACATCACAACATGGTTATGGCCGACTCCTGCGCTTCTGTCCCCTGTTCAATCAATCACAAAATTATTCATTTTATCTACAATACAAACGTTTAAAGAAAATCCTCAACAGTATTTTTTGTTGCTATAATATTAGGCTTTTTTTCTGTGTATATAATTAGTTTCTGATTATTTAAAACTGAAAGCATATCCTAACCTACTGTATTAAAGGGCACACTTCCCTCTGTAATCAATTTAGGCTGTAAGTGATATGTTTATGTCTTAATGTGAATAAAGAAACAACTCACACATTTTGTACCATTTTGTTGGATTCGGACTGTATATCACTTAGAAAAAATATTTTTATAGGAACCATCTTGACTGTTAAAATAGGGACAGCGATTTGATGGGTTGATGGTATCATACAATTATTGTTAACATGCATAGTAATACCAACAGAACTGTTTGTTGTATTCGGTTTATTATTGCTTTTGTTGCTGTAAATATGGTTGCCATAGCAAAGTACTGCATTCCTACAACAAAATAGATAGTGTCACCAGCAGAACAACTTTAAAAATACAGTATATGGATTGTTCCCACAGCAATTAGAACGTTCTGTTGCTAATACTGAATATTTTTGTGATCGGGTTTGAGGACAGTAGCAACAGAATATCCTGTTACGTTATTGCAGTCCTAGTTGTTGTAAGGACAATTCAAATAGTGTTGAAGACGTTCTATCATAGGTTCTAACGGTTTTCTAGTAGGAACACAGTGCTCGGCTGCATTTACCATATGTGACAGTAGAAAACGCAATCACAGGCAGGAAAACAACAAACAGTTATGTTTTGTATTTCTACTAGCTGTACCCTCGCCCGCTCTAGCCACTGGGCCACTACGGCCTCAGTTGGGATTACTCTAGCCACTGGACCACTACGGCCTCAGTTGGGATTACTCTAGCCACTGGACCACTACGGCCTCAGTTGGGATTACTCTAGCCACTGGACCACTACGGCCTCAGTTGGGATTACTCTAGCCACTGGACCACTACGGCCTCAGTTGGGATTACTCTAGCCACTGGACCACTACGGCCTCAGTTGGGATTACTCTAGCCACTGGACCACTACGGCCTCAGTTGGGATTACTCTAGCCACTGGACCACTACGGCCTCAGTTGGGATTACTCTAGCCACTGGACCACTACGGCCTCAGTTGGGATTACTCTAGCCACTGGACCAATGCGGCCCCATTTGATGTATCTATATCCACTAAGACACTGCTGCCCCACTTGGAATCTGTCTAGTAACTAACTTGTGATCGCTCTAACCACTAGGTCACTGCTGCCCCACTTTATATATTTCTATCCACAAAGCCACTGCGGCCCCACTTGGAATCGCTCTAGCCACTGGGCCTGTGTGGCCCCACTTGATATATTTGTATATTTATATGGAAGAATGTAGCTTGCTAACAATAAAGAGTTATAACAATCGGTCCTGCAGTTTTGGTAGAGCAAAATAGCTCATTTTTCCCGACTTGATTCACTAATACCGTTAATGCTCAGCTCCTATAGGTACTACGGCAATTTTTAATACACAAAAACCTTCCTCAATAAATGCAGATCATAACAGTAAAAACGCATCGAAATCTGTTTAGTAGTTTTCGAGATTAGCGCAGTCATACAGACAGACGCGCCAGGGACTTCCTTTTATACTATGTAGTGATTATGTTAATGAATAGGTGGTACTGACAACTGATCAGATGGCTATTATTATTTTAACTGTCCAGATTGTTTCTCCGGCCATATTTATTTTCTCAGTGTAGGAAGATGTTTCATTGTTTTATTCACCCATATGAAATTAAATAACCATTCTGTTTCATTTCTGTAATTTGTGAAATGTGAATTCGGGACTTGATTTATTCTGAACTGGCTCCTTAGTCACGTGGCGTGCGGAATCTAATACTGGTGGTACACGTAGATGCAATGGATCATCAACGTTCTCTTTGTTCTCGTACGCCAGTTGGTTAAGAATTTTACTCATTTTTATTCATGCAATATATTTTAAATCAATGCAATTTCCAGAAAATATATCTCATTTAAATTGTAAACATTCTACGCAGTTATTAAAAAAATTGATGTGTTCGAGTTACATGCTGTTCATGGTAAAATTAGTACTTTCTAAAACCCTGCTTAAGATATATTTGTATGCACGTTGTGTGTTCTTCCGCCTTATGTAGAATTATCATCGCTATGGGCCTCGTCATTTTCTTCATGCGTCAGTAAAGTGAAACTGTAAAATTAATAGAAAACTAAGTATTTTAAAAATCTGCTGATTTTTACAATTTGACGCATTAAAAAAAACAGAAAGCTATAGAAATAATTTAAGTTATCACAAATGATTGCCTAACACATTTTATTCTACGTTAAGATATGGAACAATTTTCCTCTCCGACATTACCAACATTACTGGGCACATGTCACTCATTGCGTCCTTTAAAATATGTGTATGTAGGAGAAGTTACTTTTTTATAAGGTTTATTTCAAAAGTGCTCACTTTATAGCGAACAGACTTTACACAGAATACCCAGAAGTTTACCGTTATCCTAGTACAGGCTGGAATTTATTTTTGTCCCAGGCATCAAGATGGAAGGACAACATGGGTGATAATGATTTTTACTTTCTTCTGAGAGTGGTTAATCAATGTTTATATGACTGCCTTTTTTATAGATCCACATTTTTCTTCTTAAAAGTGTTGAATTCCCAAGCCACGTTTAAAAATAGTATAGGCTAAGAAATATCATATCAACAGCTTCGTTTCATTTTTGTCATGGATGTAATTAATAAATTTGTTTCGAAAATAAATCCACGCAGTCGTGTCTTTCAGCTAAAATTAACTCAGTATGTTAAAACACTGAGTAGATATATCGTCAAGTTTTCAATGCCTTACAACCATATAAAATTTGAAATAATTACCTCAGCAGCCTCATAGCTGAACGAGCGTTTTCGAAAGGACTGCTTAGTTAGTGGTTTTTGTCGCAGGGTAGTTAAATACACAGAAACGAGTTTGTGTGCATGTTCCTTTGATATGAGTGTACCGACTGTCTTATTGGCTGCGCGAGGATCTATAAACAGGCCTTGTGTCTGATTTGCTATTGCATGCTATGCAAGATTCGCTATTGGCCGGCTGGCAGGTAGCTTACCAGGAGCTGATTGGCGAAAGATGTTACAATATGTTGCTGATCAGTCGCGCCATTATGCTGGCGTGTGCAGTTGGAGTTGGCGGTATAAGCGGAAGTTTGAGTACTCTGCCTGTCTGTCCTGATTTCAGTTTTCCTCCACATGCGCATAACAGTATTGTCGTACACCTAGCGACAATTGTCGTGTGTCTACCAATGAACAGTCTGCTTGCTGTGTTTACGAACAGAAATATGATGTTCTCAACATTCTTGTAATATGCATTGAGCTAAAAGAAACCGGTTAAATTATCTACTACAGGTTGACACAGATCAACACTAAAGAATGGTGTTTACCAACGGTAAACGGGACGGAAATAAAATACCACTCATAGGCCCAAGTCATCAAGAGATAGCTATGCATCATTAAACAAGAAGATTAAGATGTTTTTAGTTAATTGTATTATACAATGCACGATATTTTTCATGTCCCAGGGTAGTGTGTTGTTGTATTTAAGAATTGAATTCGTGAATAGTTGTTTGACAATATTATTCCCTTTCGTTAGTAACTAAAGGAGTGCATACTGTCATTGCAAATATATATGTATGTATATATATATATATATATATATATATATATATATATATATATATATATATATATATAATCGATTACAACCCAATGTTATATATATATAACATAGGGTTGTAATCGATTCGTTTCCACAGATATTCGGCAGTTATTCTCGAATAAAGAAAAAGTTTGTCTTTGCGCAAAATGTCGGCAGAGTTCAAGGTTTCAAGCAATTAAAAATAATAGAAAGGATGCGGCACGACGCCTCGTAGCTATGAAACTTGTACTCCTTTATGTGCAGTAACATGACGGCAACCTGTATTATACTAACTCATGTAGCGATTTATAGTCATACCTCCCTACATAACTATTTAAGCAAGGCGTTGTATAATATGTTTCGTGGCCTAGTCCTACACAAATTATGAAACAGTTGTCCAATCACCGTATGTATCAAATACAACTTAAAGAATAGGTTAAGACATAGCAATATTATTTTCTTAATTGTTTGACATTATTAATGCAACACTCCTAGTACCGGTGGAGATGGTTTCTGACAGTTGATTTAATGTTTAATAAAACTCAGCCGTGAATCATCCATACAAAATACACATCTTAACCAGCACGTGCTTGTAGTGGATATACAGGACGAGTCCTTTAAAAGAGGCCCCGTGGGACATGTGTGTAACGGAGCGAGGGAATGAGGAAATACAGTCCAGTGTGACAACAACATATAGAGTAAGGTGCTGGAAGTGTCCGCCAAGTGGCCACTTCCAGCACGTACTCTAGGTATTTTGCTGTCACACTGGACTGTATTTCCTCATTCCCTCGCTCCGTTACACACATGTCCCACGGGGGAAACACTCTCCAAGGCAGCCGCGGAGGATCGAGTTCACAACAGCCACAGAATGTCTTCGCCCAGCCAGCACTCAATACATAGTGTCGGCTACGGACGTGTGACTGATGTTACCAGACACTCAAGATAAAAAGGGAGTGCATTCACTCATAGGCGTGCTCACAGATTAGGCCATATCCCCATTCAAGACGGCAATTTCGCTGACACATTTGCTATCGACCGGGTATTGCTGGAATAAACAAGTGCTATCATCCTTTAGACAAGGGTGCTTTGTGTCAGAGTTCTTACCCTTGACAGTTAAAAAATCTACGACAGTGATTATAGGAAGTCTGTGATACATATAAGGAAATAAGTTATAGAGCAAGAATCCGTTAATGTCACAGGTATTACAATGTGACATATAGGCAAGGAATCAGAACAACTTCCGTATTATATAGAACTGTGCAATTCGTAGTTAACGGAACGTCCAAATGGCACCACCAAACTAATTTTTTGGCTTACACATCAACTGCAGGTAAAAGGAATTAAAAACCGTTTAATGATACTTAAAATTATATATATAATTCTCATTTCATTTTAAATTACATGAAATTTCTATGCACGCCTTTGCATCCAATCTGAAAATGGAAGACATTAATTTTGAAAAGTAGGATAATGCAATTTCCTTATTGCCACAAATTGTATATAATGAAGAAACGTATAATATTTTTTTCGCAAATAATAGTTTAGTGAAGTCGTTAGCATTTTAAATAATCAATTTTCTAAAGTTTAATTAATGAATTAATAATATGCGTTAAAATAATGTTTTTATTATTACTTAGCAAAAAATATGACATTTAAGTAGAGTTGTTTAACCCAGAAAACATGGTAACAATAAAGCAGTGTAAATATTAATCAAAATGAAGATTTAAAAATCAGTTGTAAAAATAATTCATCGGACAATCGAAGAACATACAGATGCTATTATACGACTTTCAAGTGAATTCTGAGAGTACAGATATTACCAGTTTTGTTGCACAAAAAATTAATAATATTAAAACTGTAAGTAGACCAATACTATATTTTATCAGGTCTAAACGGCTGGACATTTTTGATTACCACGAAAAATCCTGTCGGATGCAAAAGAAATGATTAAAAAGGAGGGCTGGCGAACGTGTGGTAAAGGCTGTTCACGATAAACTGAGCACTTTTGAAAGCCTTTCTTAACATCTCCTTGGATGCACGTTGTGTATTCTTCCACCGTACGTAATATTAACATCGCCATGGGCCTCATAAATTTATAAATGCGTCGTTTAATTGAAACTGTGGAATTATTACAAATCTGCTCATTTTTACGCTGATGAATTTTAAAAAATACGTACGTAACACTTTTTATTCGACGTTAAGATATAGAACTACTCCCCCCCCCCCCCAAATCGTTTCCAACTTTACTGTGTGCATGTCACTCAGTACGCACGTTCAAATATATGCTGGTAGGAGTAGTTACCTTTTTTCTAAGGTTGATTTAAAAAGTGCTCACTTTATCATGAACAGCCTTTAACCGTACGCGCGACTTTGGTGTTGGCCGGGCATGACCGTGCGACACTTTGCCCTGCTTGAAGGGTCCGCAAGGGCCTAAGCCTACTTCACGAGGGCCCATGGCTCGAATCCTACTGGTCGTATTCTGCCGCCACCAAGTGTGTTGACCGCACGGCTTATTTCGGCCGCCAGCCGGCACCGAAGAGTCTTCAAGAACCTTGCAGTTGGAGGAGTAGACAACGCAGGACTCTCCTCTTCTCCTTCTGCCAGGATCTGCAGAGGAGCTGTGACCCTGCACCGTACAATGGGCAAGTATAATCCATTCACAGTTACTTCAGCCTTTTCTGAAGTCCTACTAAAGTTCTACTTCCAGGATATTCCTCCGCCTTATGCAAACTAAGCTTAACTAAGCCTGGAGAATTACACTAGGGGGACTCGTGCGCAGTAATTGTTACAGTATTTTGTGTAAGGACTATTTCTCACTAGGCGCTACCAACATACCTATTTTCTCCCTGTTTTTTATTCATATTACTTATAAATGAAGTGTTTTAATTTATACATAAAATATGAATAACATTTAAATTTAACAGAAAAATTTAACTTTCATGAACACAAGTGTAAAACGCTTGTGATACAGGGCGTATTTAGGAAATAGCTAAGCACATCATACATGAGGAGATTTTCTAAGGTTTGATACAAAAAGGCCGAAGAAACTGTTAATGGACTATAGACTAGAGGCATGCCGGTCCATGTGACGAGACCACAGTGAGATGGCTTTCCCTGGCACGCTGCTCTCTCTGCTTGGTGTTGTTGAGTTGAGTTAAGAGACTTGGACGCATATTAACGAGGTCTTGAGAGCCGATGAGGGTGAAATGTAGCGAGAATGGAGACGCGCCGGAATGCAACGACGTGGGAAATGGGAGATTCCCGAGAAAACCCTCCAACCAGCGGTATCGTCCGGCACGACTCCTAATTGCGAAAAAAAACCGGGGAGAGACACCGCTGGGGATTGAACACGGTTCGCTTTGGTGGGAGGCGAGCAGTCTAACTGCTCAGCCACCGCGGCCCCTTCTACCTGGTGATTTTAGTGTACATCTGTCAGTAGGGCATAGTTCTGCGTGACGTCACATCACGTGTGTGATGGCGGTGTTGCTTTAAGTTGTGTTCTCAGACTAGGTTGCACTGTTTGCTGCACGCGATCATGTCACTGATAACATAAATGTGGAACATCTAACGAGAGAAAAAGAAGTCGGATTACGAAGTGACTATTGCGATGTTTCCTGTCTGTGCCTTGACAAGAATTGCTTTAAAATATTGATTCTGGAATTAAGTTATGCAAAATATTGAAAGGTTAACGGTGAAAAATGGACGGAAACTGAAGATAGTAAAACAGTGCCTGGTTACAAAATAAATTATAAAATTAATTTCGATAACTGGAAAAATAATTAATTTAACTAGATTTAAAAACATTATATCAATTAGGATAAAAACATAAATTGTTCTTATGCAAATATAAATTACCGGAAGCAAGAAAAATACTTGAATTGTACATTAACATTATAAAACAGCCGGTACATTGCATTAAAATTCAGATGCGTTGCGTGTAAATATGTTACAAATATCGTCTGTTAAGCCAAAATAAAATAAATAAAAAATTAGAACGTGTGCTCTAGACATCGAAAAGATGGACATGGATATTTTTGTGCACCAGTGTGACGTCAGTGTGAGATTGAGATGTAGCCACTTCTGCTAATTCCGCCAGTTGTGTACTGCTCGCCAGATACTTGAAGCATAAACAACTTCACGTTGAAAGGTGACATCTCCGACGATTCCTGCGATCCATTATGTCGGACGTTAAAAAAAAAAGTATTCTATATTTCGCTGTCAAGTAGCATGCATTTAAACAAGAAAGTAATGTCTAATAAACATGGTTCCGAAAATCCATTACGTACCATTTATATGGTGAACAAGTGCTCATAGCTCGTACGGTATGGGTTTTCAGACCCATGTTTTTTAGACATTTCTTTTTTGTTTTGGTGCATAATACCTACCCGCAAAATATGTATTACTTTTTTTTTATCCGTTATAGAGCGCGAGAGCGGCGGTTTAACCTAGCAGGTTTTAGCCCGCCATGTCTCGTAAAGAATAACAGAAAAAACCGTCCGTTTGACAATTTTTTGTTCATACCTCTTCATTTTTTAAAAGCCATCCTTACTGATCAACGAGATCACACCACTATGGCAACTGTTTTCAATACAAACACTAAATAGATTTGCTATCATTTTATAGATACTTTGAAATTTTAAAACGAGTTTATATTCAAACTGTTTAACTTATTGGAGCTGATATTTTTCGATCAGTTAGTAGGAAGGATTCCACGTTGTTTTCTCAGGTTACCTGCTCTGCCGTTCTCTCTCCAGAAAATATTGGCCGAGAGCATGGGTGTTTGTCACCGTCGTCTATGCTCGCAGGTATGTTTCACGCAGTGTAGTTGTTATTTGGTATCTTGCAGCTTGTTAGTGAGTAGTCGCGATACGCTCAGTTTCTCCGGCTCCACCAGGATTAATGGTTCCATGTTACAGTTACCGTCGTGTAGCAAGCATATGTCTAAAAAAATTGAATAAGAGGGGGTGTAAAGATCGTTTCCTGCAATAGTGCTATAGTCATCTAGTCACAAGTGATGCTGGAAGCAACTAGAAACTGACTTCCATCTACAGCAACCATAAATTCACTCCGACGTGCAGCGAGTAAAGAAGGCTCTGTGATTGTATTATTGCACTCAGAGTATGTCGTTTTCAACTAACCACCAGATTATTAATCTGCAAACAAGTGGAGCCATGGCGGAGGATTAAATAAGGTAAATATTATTAATTGAGATAAATTCTTTACGTCTATTTGTAAATAAACAAGCAACAAATTATAATGATTTTAAACAAAATATTTTGATATATTGTAAAATTTACATATACTTAATAAATAAAACATATAATTAATACGTACATAAATTATACAAACAAATAATGTAACTAGAACATAAAGGATATAGATTCATGCACATAATAACCCAGGAATATAATTAAATATATTAAATTTAAATGGCGACCACTATTTTATAAGAATAAAAGTGTTTATATGAAAACATTCTCTTATCCTAATGTTGCCTTTACTCACCGGCTGGGAGATTGATTTAAATGAGAAATGATACATCTGAACTAATATGATTTATGTCAGATATTTATACCAGTGAATCTTTATATCATATTATTTTGTAATTTATTTCATGTTACGCAACATATAATGTGCTGCAGTTCACTATCAGGATATAAATGAATAGTGAAAAACTATGTTCTTTATTATTTACAAGGAACTTGTGCTAGCATCTCTTCCTGCCGGTATACTAATTAACAGTTCTCAAATTAACACTAAAGTAACTATTTTTTTTAGAATACTTTCTTTAGTTTTTTAAATCTAAGGCGTTACAGACACTTGAAAGTCACAAAACTCATGTACTTCGTTTGTATAGTCATGGTACTTTCCTAAAAATTTCAAGACACAAATGTCAGAGATGTCACTCTTGAAAACAATGAGGCTGTCATGACACCCGATGCACCAAGGAAGATGAAAGTTAAAGAACATGCTGCTCCACTCACCCCTGGCAAAGTGCGTTTCTCATGCAGTGCGTGTTGGGCGCTCAGAGCACTGTCCCTGTTGTAGTAGGTCAGGAAAGCACAGCCTGTAACACAAACACACGCCTTCACGTTACATCGCGGTAAACACTACTGCAGGACAATTGATCATTGTTGCAGTAAGCAATAGTAACAACGACAACAATGACAACTACAACTTACATCTATATTTACGCAGAGAGTCTAACAAGATACTCATTTTCATTCTTATACACATTGTCAAATAAACAGGCCATTGCAAGCAGGAAAACAGAACACAATTAGAGAATTCCTTACGTAGGGAACTTCACGAAAATTCACTTTGAGTGGTAACCCACAAAATGACACCCAGTGCGGTCCACTGGTATACATCACACTACATGCCCAATGCAAATCACTCTTGCTACCGCATGTCTTCACATGCTTGGTTACTACAAGTATACAGCTAAAATTAACTTTGGTACAGTAGTTTTAAGTTTGCGCCACTGGTTGGCTCAGCTGTAAGGCAACAGTATTCCACGGGTTACAGTCACCTGACCGAAAGTCATCTGTCCGAGTTGTTTAACATATGTAATTCGTTTATTTGACCTGCCAGCTGCAATGTCGAACAGCTACACACATGTAAAGGCTGTTCACGATAAAGTAAGCACTTTTTAAAATCAAACTTAGAAAAAAGTCGCTGCTCCTACCTCCATTAATTTTGACGGACGCACTGAGTGACATGCACCCAGTAAAGTTGGTAAAGATGGAGGGGAAGTAGTTACTTATCTTAAAGTCGAAAAAAAGTGTTATGTAACCATTTGTGATAACTTAAATTATTTATTTCGCTTTCTGTTTTTTTAATTCATCTAAAATTACCAGATTTGTAACTTACTTTTCTAATAATTCCACATTTTCACCTGACCGACGCATTAATAAAGTGATGAGGCCCATTGCAATGATAATTTTACATAAGACGGAAGAATACACAACATGCATACAAGTAGATCTTAAGCAGGGCTTTCAAAAGTGCTCATTTAACTGTGAACCGCCTATACACAGTGTTATATCCATACATAAATGCACACACATCGAGCGATGTGCGCAGCGGTGGACAACTGGACTCGCATTCGGAAGAACCCGGGTTCGATTCCTCGTCCTAGTACCCTGATTTCGGTTTTATTTCGGTTTCTGAAATCATTCCAGGCGAAGTAAGCGTCCCTACTACAGGCCATAACTTATTCCTTGTCACTTTCTGCTTCTCTGAGCAACTTTCCCCTTCTGTAATGACCTTGCTGTCGACGAGACCGTAAGTTCTACCTACGTACAAGTACACACATGTACAAGTTATTTCAGAGCGAATGGTACAAACGTCGTGAGGTGGTTATTTACGCACAATGGGAAGAAAAATACAATAACACTCATAACTGAATGTTATTATTGAGGGATGTATGCATCCTTAATGCAAGAGGGTTTACAATGCTTTTATGGACATTAATAAGGAACTAAGCGAAATAAAACACCACATTTCGGGAAAACGTCTATGTGAACGAAGCTGTTAAATGTGTGTGCATATTTTGTCGGTAATCAACCCCCCTAACATCAGCAAAATTGAGCGTGATAACATTGTAATGTTCGAAGAAATAGTAACCATACATATTATGCAATATTTTTTGACACATTAACAACTAACATGTTTAGATTAAGAAAAAAACAGTTGCATTGGGGAAATAATTTCAGGTCATCGGTTTTCTTTTAAATTCCCTCTTTTTAATGTTGAATAGCCTTGCAGCTAGGCAACCTGCAAAACATAAGTCTGCCGTGTGGGCGCAATACAAATTTAACTAATCCAATTCACTGATGTTGAGTCGACATTTAGATTCTCAACGCCTTTACAATCACACATAGACAGAATGACAACGGCAAAATAACACCAATGATAATATTAAAAACAAATAAATAATAAAACATTTAAATAACATAGTACATTGCAGATGTTTAATAGAATTACTAGTCTTACAATAGTTACAAATACGTAATTACGGTCATTTCACAAAACATGTTACAACAATTGCTCAAACTGGCAACCTTGGACGTCAGCACACAACTGGCAACGCCGCATCAAGGATTGCCAAGTTCTTTCCAACATTCCTGGTGTGTTTCGAATAAGTTCCAGGTGCCAATGATTCGCGGTAAATGGTCCTCTCGTTGTTCCACTGGAATGTCGTACACCATGCTCTTTAGTTGGTTCCACGGAATAAATAGAGCGGACTAAAGTCGGACGAACAAGCAGGCCATTTAATGGGGCCGCGATAGCCAATACATTTGTTGTCAACTGTTGCGTTCATGTGTGCCCTTGTGGTGGATCACCGCCGTGCTGAAACCACATATCACATTTGATAACAATTAGTACACCTTCCAATAACAATGGCAATGTCTCAGACAAAAAGTCACGGTACAGAGATACGGTCAACCGATCAGGAGATACAAGTGGCCAAACGAGGTGGCCGTTGATGATGCCACACCACACGTTGATTGAGAATCCCACCTGACGTGCTCGTGTAAACGTAGAATGTGGATTTTCCTCAGCCCAGATATCTGCTAAATGACTGTGTGAAAGTTCCCTCATCAGGGAACAACACACAATTTTTAAAGTAAGGTATTATAGCACACTATGGCCGAAACCACACGCAGAATTTAAGTCGTCTTGGGTAATCATTTGGGGACAAACGTTGTACACATTGTAGGTGATAGTGTAGCAGCAACTGCTCATGGAGAATGCACAACGCTGTCGTATGACTCACGGTAACAACAATATCAACTGCACGTGTACCTACATAGCCTTCAAGTGCAGGTGTCATCGTAGTCCTCGCATGGTTCTTTGCTAGCAGCAAAGCGCTGTCCCGAAGCCGCTGGTGAAGTCTTTGGAACATTTGTTGGGCAGGATAATGAAGTTGCGGAAACCTCTCTGATGCAGCCGTGCTGCTGATCTGCCGTTGCAGTTAACATCACCATACACTAAATGCATAACGGTGAGCTCTGGCGAAGTGTACTGTTCCAGTGCACCTAACAGAACACACCGACCTGGGCCACACTACGAGCCATGTATACAGCATATGGCTGTCTTGGCCATTAATTATCTTTCTAATAACACACTAGCAAAAGCTCGGTACTCAGGCTGGACAACGTTCGAAACACAGGAGGCGTAGCTTTGTGGCGAATGATAAATGCTATCATTTGGCGTTTGTCACTCGGGGCATGTGCAACTGAAATGACGTATAGGTCCTAAATGCCGAATCAAAAGCCGTGTACTGAATTAGTTAAGTTTATACTACACCCGTGCGGTAGACAAACCACTTTGCTTTATATGTTGCAGGTCACATAGCTGCAAGGCGTTATAACTCAACATTTGATAATACAAAGTAAAGCGATTGTACTATTTGGCCAGAAACAACCTGTATAATTACATTCGCGCATGCAGTCATACTTACGTACAGACATTAATTAATACACGCAGACATACATAAATGTATACGTATACATACAAGAGTGACAATAAGAGAACCAGCAAGAAATTATGGTACAAACTCTTAGACGTCATTTGCTACATGAGAATACCTTCACTGCACGTGTAAGTGATTAGCGTTGCAAATAATGTGTAATGTGAAAAAAGAATAAAACAAGAATGTATTATTGGCTCCATGACGATTAGTGTTATAAGGCAGATGCAAAGCGATGGTCAGACAACGCAGTGATGAAATGTCGCCGAACAGAGAGTATGTCTCGTTAACATATTAATTACTATCAGCACTTAATGGTGTTCGACAGGAGAAGCAGCGTGAATCTGCATGTACCTTTGTACAAATATTCATAACACACAAACCACATGTGGAATGCAACATCGCCATATTTAGTGACAAAATTTGTAATGAAAGCAAAGAAAAGCGAAGTAATTGCCATAAAGTTACAGGTATTATTTATATAAAATTTGGCATGTAGATGCATACGAATATGTACAAAAACATTTATAAACAGGCAAAGAATCACGCACATGAGTATGTTTTTCTAATACATTGTTAACTTGAAGAGTTAAATTTAATATAACTGAATACCGTTTCATAATTATGAATTTAATCTTACATACATATTTTAATTCTACACAGCATTTTTGTAATTTTTATTGTGGTTGTTTTGTACTGACGATTTATTCCGAATAATGTACCTGTGTCCATGAAAGCGGCAACGATATATCCTTGTGGGAAGTAGAGACTGCAGGCGAAATATGAAAATATAAGTTTTCAAAGTGGTTATACATCGTACCAATATCTCATTCACCTAAGCTAAAAAGTAATAATTTCTAACACGCTATTGATTACTCTCTATATCTGACTCAGTAATATCGGACAATGAACCGCTTCTCTTTAAAGGGTCAGGTAATGAGCTGCCCGCACCCGTTGAATCAGATGCATGAACCTTGATTCAGTTAATTTCTGAGAATAAATATAACTCAGTCTAAGAAATAGTGAAATGCATCTACTGAAATAATTATGTTTTGTTTCACTTATTACAGCGGAACAGTTTTCTCTGATTTATTAGACATTTGTAGTTTATCGATTTGGCATTTTAACTGCATATTAACACAGAAATCTAATATTTACTCTTATTTGGAGTACCAGTTAGTGATGCATTAACCCAGCTACCTCATTAAACGTCTAACATGCAGTCAGAAAGAAGGCCATAGACTCCAACACAACATTTTTTTTCTCAGTATATTGGAGCGAGTTAACAATACACGACACTATATAACATAACATTTATGCCGAAGAGACCAGGGTTGTCATTTTACATCGGATTTCACTGGCCAGTAGAATTTAAATCATTTAAAACTTTTCACTTGGTGGCGATACTCGTCTCAGATAAATCTGTATTTATTTAGAGCAACATGTTGAAATGCTTCAATCTTAGATAGCTGTGCACTCATGAGATGAAGAGACCGGACTGTAACGGTTTGTGTGCATTAATGAAAAACTTCTGAACGCCAAGTTTGTATCGCGTGGTTCGGCAACACTGCAATCGCGGATCGCCGTAGTTCAAGAGCAAGCACTATATTTTAAGTTGCTTATGTTTTCTGTTAAGTTCCATGAGACCAGATAAAGATAGTTTTATGTTACAAGTCAGTTGATATTTTCTGGGATAATGTTTTTGAATTGAGTTATAAAGACGAGAGGAATACAAAATTAAGTGTACCAAATATGAAATATACGTAAAAATATCAACGGTGTGTTGAGGCTACCCCCTGGCAGAAATCTTCTAAACGATGTTGCCAGATGTACCAGAATTCTGGTATTTGTACCAGCTTTTCTCTTGGTACCAGGTACCAGATTTATCTCATTCTGGTAGGCACATATACCAGATTTTTGTTGGTCACAAAAATTAATTAAATTGACTGATATTGTGGAAGAATCTGTCAATTTAAGTGATTTTGTGTGCTAAAATAAAAATAGGTTGTATATCACAACTGCATAAACGTATATTATTTTATATCGTACTTATAATTTGTAGCCATACGTTGTGTTAGTAAGACTAAAGTCTGTTCACAATAAAGTGAGCTCTTTTTAAGGTCCTCCCAACAAGCATTAACCACTAATAAATGTATCTTACTGCAGTCTCAGGCAGTACATTTTTAGGGTCATGAAATGTATACACTGTGTTTATTGGTCGCATTGCAATTGTCGTATTAAAAACAACAAGAAAAAGGAAATTGGATAAAAGCAAAATTCAGAAGGGCCTTAAAAGTACTCACTTTACTATGAACAGCCCATATATTGTCATAAAGACTTTAAAAAAATTCGTTATGTATTTTTTACTCTGTGAGTAAATATGTTTAAATGATTGATGGTAAGAAATTTCTTTGCTTCCTGGGGGGGGGGGGGGAGGATAGATGTAGCCTAGATATAAACTATAACTAGTAGCAATCTAAAATTTCAAATAAAATATTAAGTGATGTTTGAAAATTATGGACATTTTATTTGGGATTAAAAATAACTGTAACGTAGTTTAAAATATTAATGGTAAGGGGAAGGATTTTATTAGAATATCAGGATTTTTGGAAGAATAACAGAATTTTAGGGACCACAGTAGGAGAATTTAATTTATCTCATCTGGCAACGCTGCCTCTAAATCCGCTTCACGTTCTGTCGCACAAGAGCAGGGAGCGTTCCGTAACTGACTCCGCGTGCAGGAGCTGCTTGGAGCCACTGTTGCTCTCTCCGGCACACAACATGGCGGCTCGAACAACCCGCTTGGTCCTCGCCCGCAGTTAAATGCTGCAATACGTCACCCGGAGTAATACGAGTCGTTCGTCAAACCTGGCCGAGGGTGAAATGCTTGGCAAGGGGGTGCAGCGAGGGGGGAATCTGCGGGGGAGGAGGAGGTGATGCCAAAACCGTCCATATTTTTTCTCCCTCTTTCGGAGCTATGCGTGGGACAGTCATAATCGTAGCGGAAGTGATATGTAAAAAACTGGTCGGCGAGCGACAATCTATCAAGCGGCCATCGCCCCGCGAGGGAGGGGGGGGGGGAGAGGGAATATCAGATGCGATGTCAGGGCTCCGGCATATCATTGCGACAGAAGGCAGGACGCGGTCCCGTCATACGTCATACACGACGCGCGTCCATGGCACATGGTGAAGAGGGACGTATGGAAGGGGCGAAGGGGTGGGTTTGATCGTCAGGGGGCGGGCGGGGGTGGTAGTTAGGGCCCGGCAGGACAATCGATACTGGCACATCCATCAGGTGCGCCTGTACACTCGGGACCCGGTGAAGAATGGAGATACAGACGCGTTGTGCCGACTACCACACGCCAGGCGACGTCGCCGAATCCGCGTCGACTCTTCGTTCGCTTCTGTCAACCCCCAACTGTGCATTTTCACGCCACACTTACCCTTGTCCGGGGGGTTCGTTAGCCGTACTCCCCACCGGAAAAAGAAGCCTGCTCAAAAACTGGACCTGTGGGTCGTGTAGAGCAATCGTCCGTTTTCATATGAAGCGCTAACCTCTACATAGTTGATATTCACGCATTATTCAAATGTATTTTCGAATTTCATGTTTTCTGGCAATACGTCTTCAATTTTATTTTCTGATACAGGCAGTTCACTGTTAAGACCAAGCTTCGCCTTGAATTGGCGTGTAGGGAATTAAATGCTTAATTCGGACAAAGATCTCTCAGTCGGTTTTTGAGGTAGTATTTTCAAATAAAGATTTCTCGTTAAAGACTGAACGCATATAGATTTGCAAACATTCCAAATTTTAGTTGTTTTTTAAATTTTAAATCCACTTTTTTTAATTTTTAAAATTGATTAATTATTTAAATAATTATAAAGTGCATTCAAATTAAATATAAAATTAAAATTTGGAAGGTTTACAAATCTAGATGCTTTCAATCTCTAACAAAACATCTTTAGTTGAAATATTACCACAAAAAATGACTGAGAGATATGTGTCCGAATTTAGCATTTAATTCCCTATATGCCCATGCATGGTGAAGCCTGGCCTTAAATGAGCGAACTTACAGTTTCTGGTTTCAGGCTACAGCATCTTCCCGTGACCACTAGTTTATATGATGAATGCTGTGGACATAGCGACTATCCTTCGCACGTCGATCAAGAGACTTGTGAAACTGTCATCTACATAAAAATGTTACAACTACTACAGCCATCACTCTAAACCAGTCCTAGCATTATATTCCTAACAATACGCTGAAAATGGCAAGTGAATCCAGCTTACCTAACTTTCTGTGAGTAACTACTCATTTAAGGATTTTGGTCTAGCCACATGTGTATAGCAAATAAAAATTTTTTTGAGATCAAAATGGAAAGTGCTTAGTTAACTGCAAACCCTCTAAAATCCAGATGAATTCGAGAATGCTTGTGTTCATCTGAGACTACAAATCTTTTTAATTGTTCTGACTTCTTGTAGAGAGGCTATATATTGCCGAAAGTATTTATCTTCGGAGAGAGAGGGCAATTATTTCGGAAATATGACGCTACAGTACTTTATTTTGTATCTTGCAGAAAATCTAAAGTACAATATGATAAACACGGAGGTGAAAATAAATAAAATTGAATACGAACCGAGATTAATTGTTGCTAAGAGATACATAAATAAAAGCTACAGAATTCCTTGGAAGTAATTATGCCAGCATTAAAAAAATAAATGAGACAAATACATGATCACATAATTAAATAGCGGGCGTATTATATACAATATGTCACATTTCCATTCATATACAGCTTCAGAAATTAGGTTATTAAAATTATTGTTAAAAATTCTGTATATTACAGATAAATGAAAAATATACATACATACATAGTGCACAAGATAGTGACTTTCAAAAGCAGTCTCCTTGCGAAATAAAAGAAAAGCCGTTTGTAATCCCAAACGAAGGTCACTTTGCTTTCCATACACTAATAAATATCCTGTCCCCGCACAAGCGCTCCTAAACTACGCGCACATTAGGAAATTGCTACCAGTAATAAAACGTGATCATAGAAGAAATTTTCCCAATTGTTACGAGGCACGAGTATAATGACTTGGAAGCAAGGAAAAAGCCATATTTGTTTCATAGCAGTTCTTCAAAATTTAAATTCAAAAGAGATCTATATAGTTCGATAATATTGATGTGACCTTAATGAGAAAGAAATACAAGTGATGAATACCGCAAGCAGCAACGACCGAAACCATGGGGAAAATACCAAAGACTTAACGTACTGCTAAGTGAGATAATTTCATCCATCGAAGATGAGCCTTACTAGCAGATTGCCAATACATGTTATGACTCAGTAGCTGGCTGTAATGAACTTTGCCGATAAAGACGTTTGCGTCACGTTACATCGTAGATAAAACCATTCACGCAGACGTTTGTGTGAGAAAGACCCAAACGTTTTTTTTTTTTTTTTTTTTTTTTTTTTTCGTCTGTTGCATGAAGAAATTCTATAACGTAGAATTAATTTAACCTATATTTTTCTGTGTCAAATTCACATTAAGGTGATATGTTTACGTCACATAAACTCTTGATTTAAGTGGGCCCAAAATAACTTTATTGCGAATTTAAGCCTTGGTGGATGTTCATCTCCAAGTGTCCCCAGTCCAGCCTCCATGTGCATATTCATGACTTACTGCTGCTGAGGACTATTTGTACAGGCTATTCACAGTAAAATGAGCACTTTAGAAAGCCTTGCTTAAGATCTACTTGTATTCACGTCGTGTATTATTCCACATTTAGTAAAATTAACATTGCCATACGCCTCATCACTTTATTTGTGCGTAGGTGAAGTGAAACTTTGAAGTTATTAGAAAATTAAATATTTTACACATCTTCTCATTTTTACACTTCGATGCATTAAAACAAAAAGAAAACCAATGAAATAATTTAAGTTATCACAGATTGTTACATAACAATTTTTATTAGACTTTAAAATATGAAACTACTTCACATCCATCGTTAACAACTTTACAGGGCGCATGTCACTCAGTGCGCCTGTTCAAATATATGCACGCAGGAGCGGTGACTTTTTTCTAAGGTTGATTTCGAAAGTGCTCACTTTATCGTGAACAGCCTTTAACTGTTGGCAACTGAGGTGTTTGGCACCGAGTGTCCAGCGTTACTGCCTGCACGGAAAGTAGTGTGTGGCCCTATCACAAGGGGGCCACAATGATTACGACACCAAGTTATAATTTACTGCAGCCATCGGACTCACTTCCAACAATGGGCCATGGAGTTGAAAGACGCGGACAGCACACCACCGGACGACTTAGGAGAAAAAACATGTCACGCTCCTGGTCGCCACACGTGTGGTCAGCTTTGTATGATAGGACGATGTGATGGCGCCACCAAATTGGCGTCTCGTACAGTCGCTATTTGCCGCCACCACATTTTTGAATACTTTACTTGAAGCGTCACAGCTTTCTTTGACTCACTCTCGGTGGATGGAGAGGATAGTCGCATGACACAAGTAATGTTCACCCCCATTTCAGGAAAATATCTCAGAAGTTTGTCCATGTGAATTTTCCAATGAGCAGAACCCCGAGTATTTCGCGAATTCCTTCTGTGACGAGGTAGACTTCAAACACTTGTTATTTTCTCCTGCTTCTGTGATTGTACAGCAGTTGCTTGTACACGCCCCGTTTAACTGTGAGTCAGTTATAAGCACTAGGCAGTAGTGTGAGTGAGCTTTGAAAAATCCTGCACGAAGGCCTCACTTGATCGCAGCAACCAATAAGCAGACGATAGTGTCTCGAGTGCATATAGGACTGCAAAGCCTAGACTGTTGCCAGATCAATCGGAAAAATACTCAGGGCTCTACCAATGAGTTTATGATCTTCGTCGGCGTTTTGCATAACAGAAGAAATAGTTAACGACGCCGTAAATAGCTTTAATTTGCTCACTCATGTTCAGCCAGAACACACATACATACATGTATGAATACAAAAATAAAAAGATGGTACCAACGGCCTTGCATTAAATGAAATAAGCTTGTGATAAAACAATTTTATAAGTCAGATTGTCTGCAATGAAAAATTTTTATTTCGTATGTGGATATAACTTGTCCTTTTAACCTCATTGGGGATGTTGCCTATCGACTGGGTCATTTATCAAACACGCGTCACTTACACATCTACACTTCTTACAAACGTTTGTAGTGACGTAACGTTGTAAAGTACCACTTATCACTCTCCAAACATTCATTCATTAACGACTCAGCTGAGTGATACAGCTCTCTGTCCAGTTCATAAAATCTTGAACATACCATCTACAATTCGCAACTTAACAGCGTATTTATTTCAGTGCTTCAATTATAATAGGGTTTAAGCCATTGAACTGTCTGAAAAACTGTGATAGCGCGTATACAAATTGTTACATGAACGAGAATTCAAATTTTTAAACTTTGAAGATTATTGGTGCAAGCTATGTTAGCTGGGGCTGGCAAGCGACGCTCTGCACCTGGGACGGTGCGGCCACGACGAGCCAGCCCCGCTGTTTAGAAAACACTCTGCCCGCCGAGGAAGGTCATCTTGCTCCAGAGGGGCCAGTGAGACGTCATCGCTATGGACCACAGGGCCGTGGTCACGACGTCAACTCTTCACTCTGCCACTGCCGAGAGAGCCTCGACACGACGACGCCGACAAGCTATAAAAGGGTAATATAATCCCGGTAGGGCGCTTTAGGTCTTGCCGGATTAGGGTCCTCGGATTAAATAATTAAGGCTCAACCTGCCTAGAGCAATCTTTAGCTGTTGTTATAGTAAAGGTTTGATTGCCGTAACTTGGTCTGTTGATAAAGTCATTTAATGAGTCGAGTAACATTGTTGTAATAGCCAAGGACTATATGTACTTCTTGTAGTAGATCTAGTATTTGTAATAAAGTGTAGTGAATCTGATAGAGTGCTTTATCCTCTGGTTACAAACATTCCCCCTTCCTTGCGTGTCCTGGTTCGACTACATAGCAAGTCACATCACTATACTGCAAGAAACATACACGGAATCTCAGATTGTCCTCAAAATTAGAAATAAAGGAGTTATCTAAGAAATATTCAAATTATCTGCTCTTGATTTGAAATAACGAAATTGTCGAAGAAATATTGAAGTTCTGTGTTCTAGGACTCGCAGCCATGTTGCTGCTTCGGGGGAAACAATGGGGTGTGGCTGTGTTGGAGACAGGCCGTTTGTTTTTCATGAATACGTCTAAGTTGACGCGCTCGGACGCCTTGATGTTTGTTTTACGTTCCCGGCACCGCTTCTCTCGATCACATGGGGTTTTATGGGTATCACTGGATTGCTTTCGAGATGCTCTTTCCAACTGTATACGATTCATGTATTTCGACTTGGCTTTTTGACGAGTATAAGCCAACATTGTGTTGAGTGTTCTTTGTTTCTTTAGATTAAACTCATACAATTTCGCCATAACCACGCCACACAAATGTTTTTATACACGCAATCAATTGATCTTGTCGAAAGCTGTCGACTGAAACTTAAACGAGCGTCGTATCTTCTCCTAGTCAAAAGTTATACTACGCGAAAGTTATGAGACACGGTGAAATGAACACAAAATTGCACCCCCACCCCTCCACCCATGCGATGCTTCACAGTCCTCACTTAACGTAACATTATTTGATCCTTTGGCAATCGAGTGGTGTAATTTAATTATAAATGTAGACGATAGATTCGGAGCTGCAATGTCAAACTGTATCCCCAATTTTGTCATCATCGGATTTTCTGGATTGCCTACCACTATGGTCGCAAATTTAAAGACGTATTCACGTCAAAAAATTTTTTTTATTCGTTGGAAGCAGCAGTGTCAGCTGTCAGCATAATCTACTGCAGAATACACGACGAAAAACAAGATGGGTTTTTTTTTGTTACATCAGTATGTATTTTTTCAGTTACGTCTTAACGTATTGTCAACAACAAATTTGTTACAGTCGATTCACAGTTACTTTCAATTTGCCTGAAGCCCTGCTTAAGTTCGACATTCAGACTATTTCTCCACAGAATGCAAATAAGCTTAACCGAGTACTAGAAAAATACATCAAAGGGACATCGAACCACATTCATGCGCACCCAGTTAAATAACATTTTGCATACAAATTTTTTCTTTCTGGGAACAAAAACATACATTTTCTCTCTACATTACCCACTTTAGTTACAATTGAAATATTATAATGTGTGTATACATAATATAATTAAAATTTCAATTAAACCAAAACTAAGATACTTTAATGCTAACAGAAGTATTCTATGCTTGTGATACGTAGTATATTTAGGAAACAGCCAAAAACACGTCATAAATGGGGTAATTTTTAAAAGGTTTAATTGAAACAGTATGAAAAACCGCAAATGGACTATAGATATAAGGGTCGGACCAGCTGTTAGTGTATTGAGCAGTGGGTAAAGACGGGAGTCTGTCATTATTTGAGAGCGCCATCTGTTCGCACCAACAAACAGAGCGCAGAGCTCTAAAAGTTATATATGTAGGCCTACTTGAGCAAATAGTAGTTTCTGTTTTCCATTTTTGTCTACGATACGTGTTTTTAAAAGCGGGAATCGTTAATAAAAGAGTTTCCCATTAATTTTTAGGTGCAGTACTTTTATTACAAGCTATTTAACATACCATAAGAACAGACAACGCAATTTTGTCTTTGAATTTTGTTATATTTCCGGTGGAGCCGCTCCCGGATTTTCGCATGTGCACTGTAAAAAAAATTCTAACTTCCTGAACTGTAATGGAAGTTTTTAACCTATACACTGTATGGTAATAACACCACACATATAGCTGCAGATAAAGAAATATTTAACAGCGCTACTATACAAAGTTGGGAACTTCCCTATGCATTTGACTGTTTCTTGAGCAAATGTAGGAATACTATAATGAATGTATAGAGGAAAACAATACCATTCCTGTTTTCTCACTAAGCGTATACACTGGTATGGTAAATTTACGAATAACCTCTTACAGTGTGGGAATCGTGCCGGACGATGCCGCTGGTCGGTGGGTTTTCTCGGGGATCTTCCATTTCATCCACCCTTCCATTCCGGACGCTTCTCCATTCTCACCTCGCTTCACCATCATGGGCTTGTAAGGCTTCAGATTTAAACTCCAGTACATTATAAAATTATAGTTTTACCACTGGAAGTTTTATGAGGCGGGTCGGCGAGAAAAATATGCGCGTCAATTCAGTGCCTTACGCATACAGGTGATCAAGACATTCGATGCGAGTGCCTAGGTCGCCCTTAGCGATTCCGAAATTCTAGGCCTCGGACAATCAAAATTATTCCAACTTTGTCAAAGTGAACTATAAATGGTCGAATCGGGACTCGAACTTGAGCCCTGTCGAATATGAGTTCGGTGTGTACGGGTGAGTGAGTGAAGAGATTTGGATGGCTCTTAACATCGAGGTCTTGAGAGCCGGTGAGGGAGATTGAGGAGAGTATGTAGCAGCGCGGGAATGAAAAGGAGGGGGAGGGGGACATCTCCGAGAAAACCCGCTGACCAGTGGCATTGTTCGGCACGATTCTCACATGCAAAAATACGGAGTTATCCGCCCGGGGACGGTGTGTATGGGATTCATTAGAAAATTATACACTATCTACCAAAGAGTAATTGGGCACCTGTCCACAATGTTTGCTCGGTCGTTGTCACCCCATTAGAATCTTGTAAGGCCACCGCTTGCGGCTATAACAGCAGCCACCCTATCTGGCATGCTCTCTACGATTATTTACAGGACATCCACGGGGATTCGTCGTCATTCCTCTTGCAACCATTCCATGAGTTGAGCAATGGATTTCGGCCGCGCCTGACGAGCCTTACCCGGCGATCCAATTCGTCCCAAATATGTTCTATAGGGTTGAGGTTGGGGCTCCGGGCGGGCCAGTCCAATCGGCGAACATTGTGGTAGCGTACCACTGCCTAGTAGCCCTTAAAACATGGCACATGGCATTGTCATCCTGGAAGTAACACGGGTCTATTCTGTAAAAAACGCCACAATGTTGGGAGCATTTCATTATCCAGAATGTTACAATAGGCCTCTGTGTTCATGCTACCAGGGACAAACACCATCGGTCCTACGTCGAAGGCCATGAAACGCAAGTCAACTGACGTACTGAATTACCTATCTTCACGGGTGCCCAATTACTTTTTGGTAGATAGTGTATTTAAAGTTTACCTAATATAAATGTCATTAGTGAGAGCAGTGACTGTGCACATTTACGGGGAATTTAGTTAGAGCGGGAGAATCACACTGGAAAGGTGTTGTTGATTGGTGGAGGGGCAGGGGGGAGGACGTACTACGAGTATCAAAAGTCGGCGTGATTCGTGGAAAGTGGTAACTTATTATCGGCACTTGGGAAAGGAAACGTGCTCCTAATTGTGTAATGGTCGCTGCAGCGGACAGTTACTGCACGCGAAAGACATAGCTTCTGGTGAGAGAGGGTTTGTGGGTGGAGAAGGGTGGGGGGAGGGGAGAAACGAGAACTCGCAAACTGTGGTAATTGCGGAACTGCTCTTGCGCTCATTACCGCTCGAGTTGTGTTTCTGCGCGCTTCGTCGAGTTCCGGGAGGGGGTGGCGCCAACACTCCACCTCTCCGGGGGGGGGGGGGGGTTGGCGAGAAACCCATTTTCCGCCGACTGCCGCAATCACAACGCTCGACCAGAACAACCTGTGACGACGCGTGGTCGAACCAACCCCCGGCCGAGCAGCTGCGGGTTCGTGATGGCTCGAGCTGCGACTTTCTCACTGGAAACTCCTCTGCCACTGCTGCTCACGTCACGTACGAATCTTTGAAAAATTCCGCTTCGCTTGACGAAGTTACTAGGTCACGGGTTCAGCGGCTCGGTGGGGCTAATGGTCGAAACTGGCTTGGTCGACACCAAAACGAGTAATCACTCCTTCTGTGTGTCCACCGAACGACCATAGACTAAAGATAAGGTAGACCGCTTATTCGTCTTCTGCGCATATACCCAACATTGACCTACCCCAATCCTAACTGTCAAACTCACATGGTCAACAGTGATGAACGTGATTGTTTACATATAAATTTTTAAACGACAAGCACTATTATATAAATCAAATACTTTTACCAATTTTAAATTAATCAAACAGCATTAAAAATTGGTTAGAGTACGTATACTAACATCTCAAAGCACTTGTTTACTAAATAGTGTTCTAACCTCAAATCCAATGCCACCGTTTTTGCTACTCACAATGGCAAAAAAGCAGTTCAATGTTGGGACTCGGAGATTGGTTGTGCGCAGCCAGCGAGATCGGTCTACCTCATCTTTCATCTATGCGAATGACCTGCAGTTAAGGACAATCAACAGTAAAGTGAATACTTGTGAAATTAACCTTTGGAAAATATCATTACCTCTAAATGCACATATTTCAATGGGCACACAGATTGGCGTACGCTCAGTAAAGTTGGTGATGCCGGAGAGGTAGTATGTAGTTACATGTCTAAACGTTGAGTTAGAAGTGCTAAGTTAACATTTGTGAACACTGAACTAATAAATTTTTCTATATGTTTTTCAAGTACGAATATGTAACACAATTACTTTCCTAATAATTTCAGTGTCGCTTAACCGACGCACGAATAAAGCGATGAGGCCCATGGCAATGTTATTTTTACTTATTGTGGAAGAATATGCAATGTTCATGCTAGTGATCTTAAGAAGGGCTTTCAAATGTGCTCAATTTACCGTGAACAGCCTATAATACTGTGAATTGAAGTTTTTAAAAAGCAACGGATAATGCGGTAGTGCATGAAACTAGATGTTAACCTATGTAAATTTTGTTGTAATCTTGGTTTTGTTCGTTTTCACGATACTTGCTACAGAAGCTTGTTGTTGTAAGAATATGTTCTTACTGTTGTCCGTATGTTACGTATTAACTTATTGTCAGTCATCAAAACAACTTTCCACTTTCAGACATTTATTTATCTAAAATATGTTGCCCAAGAAAATGAACGATATTAAAAAAAAAAATTCCAAATAGTGCGAAAAAAGTTACTGCTTAAAGATTTTATTCGCAATGTAAAAAAAAATACTGTAACAGCTCTATACAGTTTCCATAGAGACGTGAAAAATCTGGAGATTTTCGAGGTAATGGAAACATATCGTGAACAAGATAATGTTCCGTGTTGAGCCCCGAAAGATCTAATAACGACGGAGAAGCAAAATAAAAATATTTGAACATCTAATGTGCTTGCGTAAAGAGACCGAAATAACTTCATTGCCTTATTTTACTTAGTAAGGCAGGCTTATAAGATAGGGAGAATGTCTGTGTTAATGCGTGGAAGACAATCCCCTTATTAATAACTTTCTATTGTAATAAAGTTCTTTGGGAATATGATGCCACTAACGATTGTCACGGCTCAACCTTTTATAAAAACACATTATTTGTATTTATAAAACTCTGGAAGTGTAAACTTCTCAGTGTATGGGCGTGAATGCACACCTTCATTGCCTCAGTTTGCGCGTGTTACGTTTGTGACGATGTAAAGTGCAGAAATAATACACACGCGTTTATAAATACTTCCTGGAATTCTCACTATGAGTTAATTATGAACTCTTGCACCATCTAATGTTAGTAGCAATACTTTAAATAAGAAACATTACCCATTTATATATAATATATGCCTTTTTTATTTATTGCACTCAAATAATTTTACACTCTTTAAATCACTAACGGAAATTTACGCATTACTGCGCATTAGCTTGGCAGTGCTGTCTCGTCTTGTGACTTCAACAATGCAATTACTTCATTTTAAAGTTAAGATACTATAATAATGGACTCAGTCCCTTAACTTCGTTTTCTCCCCGATAAGATTTGTTATTCCGTTCTAATCGTTGGACAAACAAGAGATAGGATATATAATCATTAACACGCTAGGTGTATGCAAAGCGTAAAATAAATTCAAATAAAAAAGAATCGCAAGTTACTTAAAAAATAGTTGCTAAAAAGTATTACTGTTTTGACACTTATACTTCCAGGAATTATTCTGTAAATTCTTAGATTGACTGAACTCTAAGAAATTTTCCCGCACATCCATGGCATTTGTTCTACATTCATTTAGGAAACAATCAGATGTAAGGGGAAGTTCCGAATTTTGTATAGTAACGATGCTAAACATTCTTATATTTGCAGCCTGACGTTTGGTACTATTTGCATACTACATATAGGTGAAAAACTTCCATTATAATTTAGGACGTTTACTAGAAATTTTTTTATAGTTTGGCTTTACAGAGCGGTCGGTGGAGGAAGTTCGGGTATTTTGGACCCTTCGGTTAAAGTGGGCCCACGCTGTAAAACTTAGTACTCCAACGTTGTAAGCGTCACATGAAGTACTCGGGTACAATACATTAAAGGCTATTCACGATAAAGTGAGCACTTTTGAAATCGACCTTAGAAAAATGTCACTGCCTTCTGCCTGCGCATAGTTCAACGAGCGCCCTAAGTGATATGCGCCCAGTAAAGTTGGTAACGATGGATGGGAAGTAGTTCCGTATCTTAACCTCGACTAAAAAATGCTAGGTTACCATTTCTGATAACTTAAATTATTTCTTTTCCTTACTGTTTATTTTTTAATGCAGCTAAGTGTAAAAATTAGCAGATTTGATAGATATTTACATGTCAAATGATTTCACAGTTTCACTTGACCGACACATGCATAAAGTGATGAGGCTTACGACAATGTTAATCTTACAGAAGGCGGAAGAATACGCAACGTGCATACAAGTAGATTTTATGCAGGGCTTTCAAAAGTGCTCATTTGACCGTGAACAGCCTATAGTCGCCTGGATGGCCGGAGATGTGTATGTGAATCGACGTCTGCAAGTAATAATACTATGACGGAAAAAACAGAATCCAAATATTTTGCAGGTATGCATGATTGTTAGACGTGTTGAAATGATTAAGGATAACAAAATGACTTAGAATATATGAAAGTAATTATACAGGTGTCTGTGTATATGGTAGGTGTTTACAATTCGTAGTATGTAAGTAGATTAGTGTACATCATTCGAAAAACAATGACGTGGGTCGGCTAAAGTGGTCCTGCCAATTGAGGCTAAAGTGGCACCGGTCCACATTACCCGCCGTAGTTTACATTATTTCAATTTTCATTAGTAATAGTTAATTTGTTATAAGTATGATACTGCGATCATGCATGTTATTATCTGACTTTATCTATAACCTACTTACGAGTACAGAAAGTGAACAACTGAAGCATCTGAGAAGGCTCCTAAGAAAAAGCGACGGGTTGAACATACTAGTATTGATGAAACTGATGCTGTGTGTATCTATTACTGTTGAAAATTTTCGGATGACAAATGTAGAGAAAAATGGGTTTAATGTCACGAAGAATGTGCTTATAAAGAAAGTTTTAATTTCGTATGTGATATTTGCAGATCCTAATCAGTCTATATTTTACACATATTTATAAATAATGTTTCGTGAGTTTTAATCTTATTTCAGTAGAACATTTACACGTGTGTTAAGAATACGCTCTGAATTATTTTAGTAATTGACTATGTTCATTTGCTTTGTGTTAATTATCACCATTTATATATGTAATGTGTCCAAAACATGTATCAAACTGTACACGTGCATACAATAGATAAAACTGGGATTTACATTTTATGATAATTTAGAATCGGGAAAGTGTACCCGTGGTTCCACTTTACCCGAACAGTGCGCGAAAAATGTACCTTTGCAGACTTGTACAAATATCAAGATATCAAGAGCAAATATCTAATTAAATGTTGAAGTGATATGCATATCGTATACTGACATATCAAGCTGTAAAGACCTTAGAATAATTTAAAAGTTCTAATATAGTTTCTGACGAAAATTCGAAAAACAAAAAGGGGGTCCACAATACGCGAACTTCTTAATTTATAATTTTTCAAACAAGTGCTGTGGTTTACGGATATTGTGCTAGTTTATAATTCCAAAACATGCAAACTATGAATTTCAATATCTCTAAACAAACCTGATTGTCTCTGAACACAACAAAATGATCATGGCCACATTACCTAACCAGCGTAGCTCACTGTTCAGATAATATCGTACGTGATCACCATGATCGTGTTCAGGTTACGATCACACTCAAACTCGATCATCATTCGGTAAAATAGAATTTTATCCTTACAAACTGTGATTATTTCATTCCTTATTTCATTATTACTCTCCTTCCGAAAGAAAGTGATGTTTTTTGTGTTCTTCATCTCTGCCTGTAATTTTTTGTGTGACTGTGTGTTTGCTATTCCCCCTGAAAACGTTTGAATCTCCCTACACAGATTTTCACCAATCTCGATGCAATCTTTATTTTAACAAAAACTCTTCCATTTTCATAGCACAGTTGCACACAATTTACAGTAAAACTTGACTTTGTAAGTCGATAGTATATAGGCTGTTCACGGTAAAATGGACACTTTTGAAAGTCCTGCTTAAGATTTACTTATACACGCGTTGTGTATTCCAACGCCTTATGTAAAATTAACATTGTAGTAGGCCCCGTCACGTTATTCATGCGTTGGCCAAATGAAACACTGAAATTATCAAGAAAGTAAATACTTTACAATTGTGCTAATTTTTTACCCAAAAACCGAAAGCGAAAGGAATAATTTTAAGTTATCACAAATGGTTACCTAACACTTTTTATTCGACTTTAGGATATGAAACTACTTTCCATCCATTGTTACTAACGTTACTGGAAGAATGTCACTCAATGCGCCCATTAAAATACATGTATTCAGGGACAGTGACTTTTCATAATGTTAATTTCTAAAGTGCTCAATTTATCGTGAACAGCCTTTAGTTATACAGTTGTAAGGAACAACAACGTGACATACCCTGCGCAAACGTCGATGCACGTTTCCACAAATAAATTATTTGTCCACATTAACATTTATGCTCATAGGTTATAAATTGTAATATATGCTACTGTAAAACGATTTAAACTACAAAAAAATATTTTGTTTTGTCACCATTCGCCGTACCTTAAAATGCCTCTAGAATATTTTAAAATCGAAGGGAATAAATTTCGGTCATTACATTGGCGCTTAATTTTTTTGCTGTAGTTTAGAGATAAGCTGATCTGTAGACTCTACAAAAACCTACTTTGATGTGCAGTCCACTAACAAAACTCTTCATTTGTTATGTAGACTAGGAAGATATGACACATAAAATATCACAACCGTAATAAAGAATATGGCACACGTCATGTAAGTGCGGAAAATAATTGATTTCAGGAAATACATTTTTTTTTCAATGCCGTGTTAAAATGGTGAATTATGTCACTACAAATGTAAATTTAGTGTCTGTTGTTATGATTGTATGAAAGAGCCCTAAAGTGGAATCGTCGTATGAACCCGGCATCACAACTTCAGTAAACCTGGACGCTAGAAATTACAACAGCGTATCGCAAAAGAAGGGCCGACAGCAATATCCCCCTCCACCAGCCGGCAATCGGGGACATCTATGTTTAAACAACCCGACATATTCCCACATCCGACCAGCAGCCAGAGTAGATCACAACATGGGTGTGTCTGTGTCTGTCCGTCGCCATCCGATAATCAGCTAGATACAGCCTCCGGCATCAAGAATAAGGAAGGGGCTGTCCGACTTAGATGTAAAGAGAAATGGCGTGAGATAGTCATAACTTAATTTATGTTAATAAGTTAATAACATTTAAAGTTGCTCCCTGTTACTGTAACTGTTTCAATTTTGTATTGTCTGTGTCTCACATATCATGAATAACCCCCCCCCCCCCCAGTTACCATAAAAGCTCTACAATTAACCATCATTTCAGCTATGCCCCTAAGCCTCTTGTATGGATATGACCTTAATTCGAATCCGTAACACTGTGAATAAATCAGTCTTTGAATGATACAGTCTCGTAGAGGGTTATTTTTAGCGCCGGTGTGCGAGTGCTTTCACACCAGGTGTTCATGACGCACGTAGCAGGCAAGCTTTCAAGATCTGAAACGCGTAACGTTGTACTGAAAGCCGGTGAGTTGTAGAGCCAAGTTGACACACGCCGAGCTCCAAGATAGGCTCATTTGGCCCATTGTTGGGCCAGACACATTACATGTTGGAGAGAGAGGTAGCTGGCCGGCCAGCTCGCCGCTCATTAGGCCGCGCCATATGAATGGCCGTCCGAATGGATAAAGACTGTTGTTATCTAACAATGATGCACGGCTATGCCCCCCCCCCCGACTCAAACACAATCTCTCTATCCCCACGTCGAAGACATTTACCATAATTAACTTGCCGGGATACATTCTCGCGGATAATGCGGATCCCCATTTCGATCCCATTCCAAACTTCGGCCCTCTCACTTACCCCTTTTCAAACTACACCTCCCACGCTCTATACCTATAAAATGTTTATATAGGCTAGTCACGGTAAAATGAGCACTTTTGAAAGCCCTGCGCAGGTTGTGAATTCTCCCGCCTTATGAAATATTAATATTGCCATGGACCTCATCATTTTATTCATGCGTCGGTCAAGTGAAACTGTGAAATCATTAAAAAAGTAAATATTTAACAAATCTGCTTATTTTTACACTTCGATGCTTAAAAAAAAAAACAGAAAGTGGAAGATATAATTTAAGTCATCAGTAAGGACATGCAAAATTCGCGTTATTTTTTGGCATCATTTCTTCATTGTCTGCCGCAAATATGTAGAAGTCACTCACTTCCTAAGTAACATGCACTTGATTGGGGCAAACAATTGTGATGTGTTCATTTATTGGCGAAAAGTTACCCGGGGCGTGTCAACAAAAGAATGGCCCAATTAAAAACGCATTGCAGAGGGAAAAGAGTTTCAAGTTTAAAATATCCTCAAATAATAACGCGAATTTTGCAGGTCTCTAGTTATCAGAAATGGTTACCTAACACTTTTTATACGACGTTAAGATACGGAACTACTTTCTATCCATCGCTACCAACTTTACTGGGTGCATGTCACTCAGGGCGCCCGTTAAAATATATGCAGGTAGGGATAGTGACTTTTTTTAAAGGTTTATTTCAAAAGTGCCTAATTTATCGTGAACAGCCTTTAAACACGTCTTCCACGCGTGCAATCTTGTATTCCGTCGCGCATTCTTTATTCATGACGCTGAAACCCGCTTTCAGGTGCGGGCGCCGTGATCGGCGATTACTCGCTGCAGTTAATTAATTAAAGATTCTAAAATGGAAGACAAATAGTTCCGGCCAAATTTTGTGTTTTAGCGTGGACGCTGTTTGTTTCATTTAACTGGCAGGCGGTGTTAGGGCGTCGCTTTCTGGCGGGCTCACTGGTTTAATGCTCTAATGAGATGCAAATAAAGCGGTAATTGTGTTTTGCCTGCCGCCATTGTTCCCGGCCAAATCGTCGGCGGTACATTGTTCACGTAAAATACATCCCGGAACGAAACGCGTCCTGTATTTTGGATATGCAAATGTGTTTTAAAAAATGGGGCCTGATTGGTACATATTTAGGTACCACGTATGTTAAGCTGTATTAACATGCAAATCATTTTCGTCGGGAATTTCTAAATTGTACTAGTATTTTAATTTACGTAACTAAATAATAAATAAAGAGAAAAATAACTCTTATGTAATAATTCCTGTTGACAAAATCAGCAGCACTCGCCCATGAAATAGAACGCGTTTTTGTAGGCGTACAGTAACAAACAATACTGCCAAACGCAGGCATTTTCAACCTTTAGTAAAGAAGTAAAATATGTTGTCTAGAAAAATGGCAATGTCAACGCGTTTCTATGCCCAACCATGCATTTCAATTTATTGTGTTTAATACAGTTGCTAGAGTCAAGTGTTTAAGCATCTACCGTTCCACTCGGAGACAACGTTCTCATAATTCCATTGCAATATACTAATTAGATGCAATTCGTTTATCTGATTTCCAGACATAGGCCTAATATTTTCATTACTACGGTATTAATATGCGTAAAGAAAAACCTGAAATGCTCCAGATTTTTTTATGTTTGAAAATAAAGATTTAATTTCAAAGTGCTGCGAGATCTCTACCATTGTATGTTTTACAATTCCGCGAGAAGTTGATTTCAATAACTAAAAACTAGAAACAGTTATGCTTATAAATACATTTTTATGCGTAAGATTTGTATATTCTGATTTATAGTTGTTTATTATCTGTAACACTATTTCAGATAATTGAACGGATCGCCACAAAATAAATCTGGAAGGTCTATCAAAACCGTTAGAAGAAAGTTCATCGTTCGCTAGTTACATGTTTAAATTATTTGACATTACAAATCCATTAGCAAATAAATAATTTTTGCAGATTAGGTCTCCTAGGAAATTAAATTTTCAAAAAATATATACAAATTATTTTAAGTTTATGTTTGGTTAATTCACACGGTTTAGAAAAAGCAAATATGTACGCAAGGTAACCTGGCTGAGAAAATAAAATGACTGTTTTTTTCCTTATAATTCACGCGACCCCTACACTTACTTCCAATATTTCTATACAATGAATATTGTTTCATTGGTAAAAAGTTGAACACGTCATGTAGTATACTTTTAATTACTAGATTGGTGATTGCTAGATTGTTTCGGAATCTTAGGTTCTTGTATGAAGCATGTCATTGTTATTTACATAATGTCTTGACTTCCAATTTTGTAGATTTATGAGAAATATATTAAAACCCTCATTACAAAACCGTCTTCTTAAAGCATTGGAAATGTCACACTGAGTAATATTTCTCATTCGTACAGCAGCCACTGTAACTGCAAACTTTAGATAAAAATTTCGAAGGTAAATTTTTTTCTCTAATTTGGCAGTGGCATCTAACTAATTGCTCAATACAACTAAATATATCAGTAAATTGCGAAATAACTGGGATAAAAATCAAGGAATACCGGTCTCCAGTGACTTAGTCAAGGAGTCTTGGTGAATTGGGTTGGTTGGGGGGGGGGGGGGGAGCACTACACTTCACAAACCTTTGCTAAAGTATGTCCACGATAATGTGGGCACTTTTGAAATCAACCTTAGAAAAAAGTTGCTGCCCATGCCTGCACATACTTAACGGGCGCACAGAGTGGCATGCACCCGGTTTAAGTTGGTAACGGTAGATTTAAAGTAGTTCCATATATTAACACCAAATAAAAAGTGTTAGGCAACCATTTGTGATATTTGAAATTACTAACTTCGGTTTCTGTTCTTTTAAAGTATCGGATATATAAAAATTAGCAAATTTATGAAATGTTTACGTTTCTAATAATTTCACAGTTTCCCATTACCGACGCATGAATAAAGTGATGAGACCCACGGCAATGTTAATTTTACATAAGGCGGAAGAATACACAATGTGCATACAAGTAGATCTTAAGTAGGGATTTCTAAAGTGCTCATTTTACCGTGAACAGCCTATAACTGTTCTTTGGCTACATATAAGAATGCAGCTTCGTTTGGAAGTAGAGCACGCGTACAGAAGCCCTTCTTTTGTCGTGAGATTTTCGTACACTCACAGGGCTTCAGGGAGAGATCAAAGAAATTTTACAACTGCAAAAGTAACACATGTACAAATTGTTGCTGTATGGAACCAACTGAATCCGTGAATTTTTCCAGCCTCTAGTTATCAGTATATCCCATTCATTTTCACACGTTCATTTTGTGTTAGGAAAGATACCAAGCTCTTGCATGCTTGTTATTTGTCCATGTGTCTTTTATGTTAACATTGTTACGTTTTTAAAAGAGTGGCTACTTTAGAGTGGACGATTATAGTTGATATTAAACGTGCATGTTGGGGTTAGGTGTACTCAAAGATGAACACATTCTAAATTAATTACCGTCCCTGTATTGAAATCAATATCAACTTACATCTTGTTACATTTCTTTTACAACTCGTTACAAAATGTTAGTTACTCATTAAATCGGAGGAGCTCTTGTTAAGCTTACTTGGTTACAGTGTGTTAGATATTATTATGATCTGTTATTAAATTACTTGTTTATATAAAAAACCACTCAAGCTCGTTTTCTATGGCGAAATCTGCGGCGATTATAAACACACAGTAAAAGAAAGAGGAAATAAATGATATTCCAGCCCACAACGAAAAAAATATCTGATTACGTAGGCAGAAATGAATGAACAAATGGCAGTGGATAGTTTATTCGAAGAGCATTGAAACCTATAGCTGTGTCTTCGAAAAACGTTGCAAAATTCCTGTCTTGGCATCAAAGTTTTGGTGGCGGCTGGTGATCTTTAGCAGTGGTTTAAAGTTGCTCGCGCTTCATCGGACCTGGCTGGTTGTAGTTTACATGTAAGACATTAAACTGTAGTTCTGTAGCTGACTTGTCACCAAGTACTGTGTGTAATTACAATGTTATAGCCTAGTTACCTAATGGACTGATGCCAGGTAACGAAGAAAAGTTTACAAAACAGTATTTCAGTGCTAATACACGGAGTTCTCACAATAACATGCACTTTGTTTATTTTAGTGCAACTGGCTTAAAGACGAGCGCACCAGTGCTACGAATGTTCGTTTAACCTTACAGCGCTAAGTTCGGACACTTTCAGTAGCGCCAGTACGTCAATATAAGTACCAACGATGTTTCAGCTATATCTTCAAGCACCCATAGTGTACACTGTTGTGAGCAATCATCAGAGTATTTGCAGCTAAACAATTTCTTTGGCTACACAAAAGCAGCTCCTACTGACTGCCTTTGCTGGCGAAACAGCTAAAATGAACACCACGGAATATTCCTGACCAAATCTTGCTTTAGGTCGTAATGCAAACTTTGGCGTTACTAATTTTTTTTTGCATTGTTTATTATTGATTAATGACGATATAAACAAGTTTCTTTGAGTTTATTTCCTTTACAACAAAGAAAGCTCGCATAGTACCAAATCAATGGGTTAAATGATATTAAAATTATTATTCTGTACATTTTAGTTTTTTACAGTGTAAGGAAACCTACAAATGCTAAGATACCAAATAACAAATTCTTTCAATCTTCGACACACTGGATTAACCTTCTTTGACATTAACTGACTTTATCACAGAGAAACAATGTTACATATGCCATTATTATGTATCAATTTTTTTTAAGGAAAGCCACTTTGCTGTGGTTAATATTAAACTAAATTTCCTTTGCGGAAACAGATCATGTGTTGCAGGAAAGAACGTGTTTTCAGAGCTTATGATACGAGGATAGTAACAATATTGATGTAATATTGGAGGACTTCATATGTTCATATATAAGTTCTGGTAGGCATTCTCGTCAAAACAAGACAATGACGACTAGTGAAAAAAAAAAACAGTCTAATGCGGCCAGTCGTGTACTGACACAAAACCTACCGGTTTGACCGACTAACTTGAGTCGCGTGAATTGAATCTTAGTACTGCACGAGAAGTCTGCTGCTTTGAAGAGGGGGAAAGAGGAGCAATGCACTCTAAACCTGAATAGTGAGAAGTTCACTGTTTCAATCAGTCAACAGTACCTCACTGATACAACAGTTACATAAATGAATTTAACTGACGAATCAGTGAAAAATCTCAAATTTCCTTAAGTTATTGATTCCGTGACGTTTTCCACTGATTCATCAGTCTTTTTTTTTTGTGGTTTGTTTTTTACTGATGGACAAGATAAACAGCGTGTAATAATGGCCGTCAAACAACGTGTAATAATGGCCGTCAAACAACGTTTAAAAATGGCCGTTAAAAGCATGTATCAGGTGAAATAACAACGAATAAACTAATAAAACCAATACAAAATGCTTTCTAAAAAGCGTTTCGTATTTCAAAACTCCATTCTACGAAGTAATATAAGCATTCAGCCTTTCATTCCGTTTTTACGTCTTTCATTTTCGTTTTCATGTAATCATCACAGTGCTCTGTTTGCAGGTTTAAACTGCATATACTGTGGTGAAGAGAGTGCACTCATATATACTATTCGTTTTAACAATCCTAACGCTACAAATTAGACCAAAAACGAAAAGTAAGGGCATACAATTTAAACATTCGCGATTTCGTTTGAAACTATAACAAATGTATCGTCCTCTTATTTTTCAGCTTCACTTGCTGCCCTGCCCTCTTAACTTAGGGGTGGGGTGGTCGACTTGAAGTAGTAAGGTAGCTGCATCGTGCCCCGGTGCCTCCGATGCAGCAGGTTTTCAGTTCGCTTGCCGCACTGGAAATTTGTCAGCAAGTAGGTCTCACTTAAGCTTCATCTACATAAAATGTCACACGAACATAAAAAAAAGATAGCACAATTGGCAAAATGACGTATAAATGAAGTTGGAAGGGTGCGTGAGTTCAATCCTGACCAACTCTGAAAAATTTTTACTTTTTAAATTACGGTAAATTGCGGAATATAAATAGTAAACTATCGTCAATATATTTTTTTCGCGTAATTATTTCGCTACATTCAATAAAAGCAATATTTAATTTTCCATTGCAGTCGGCCGTCACTTATTCAATCAGTGAAACTGTTTCACATCACTAATTCCATCAGTGAAAATTTTTCGCTGAAACAATCATTAGTTTTTCCCTAATTCTTAGTGGAGGCATTTTCACTGATTCGGGTCGTTGAGTTTCACTGCGAATCAGTGGTTTTCCACTGATTCGAATTTAGAGTGTGTTACCTCTGGTAATCCATATACGCTCGTAAGTCCAGTTCTGAGGTAACCATAGACTAAATATCAAGTAGACCGATCTCGCTAGCTGCGCACAACCAATCTCCGTGTCCCATCATTCAGCTGTTTTTCTGTCAACACGTCTAGCAAAAACCGAGATGGGTCAGATTTGATGTTAGAACACTGATTAATAAACACATGTTTTGAGACGTTTGTATTCTTCCTCTAACAATTTATAATGCTGTTTGTTTAAATTCAAATAAGCTAAGCAAACGTATTATCTTCATTTGAATGTGCTTGTCTTTTGAAAACTGAGACATAACCAATAGCGTCCATCACCGTTGACCATGTGACTTTGACAGTTGTGTTCCTTTGGGGTAGGTCAATATTGGGTATATGCACAGAAGACGAATAGTCGGTCTACCTAATATTTAGTCAATGGAGAGAACTCTTAGGGTTGTAGGAGCGTGGTTTTCAGTGGAACACTGCACCCAACTATTCAACATAGGGAACTCTTATTACGTATTTCACTCACTACCAGAATTATCAAAAAAGTACAATTTTTCTTGTATATGAAAGAAGAATGGATATTATATTTTGTACCGCTGTAAAATAGACGCTAGAATTTACTTATTTGGATGTTTCTAAAATAAATCAAGTAATATAATTTTTTAAACCAAAATGTGTGCGTATTTATATTTCCGATGCTTCGGGGAAAATACGCATTTTGCAAAAAAAAAAAAAAATTATATTAAATAAACCATTTCTGTGGTTTTACGAAAGAGAGGATTAAGTCAAAAAATTGTCGGCGTGAACTATGTCCAGGAATAGGTCGATATTGGTATTTACTGCTAGGAAAAACTGAGTTATGACAGTAAACTAAATTATAGAATGTGATGTTATATATTGGAAAAACAAATGAAGTACCCCTTGACTTTCTTTGGCATCTCCCAAAAAATCTAGCATTTTAAAATTAACCCTCTATTCTGTGAAACTATAGAATTATAATAATTGTTCTGATTTCATGCGATGAGAAATTAGAAATAATGTTAAAAATATTCTTAATATTTTATATGTGTAGGCCTACATCCATTTCAGCCCCAAAAGTTATAATTTTTATGAGTGAAATCAGTGAACATAAAACCAATTAATAAAAATACATATATTTTTAATGGTACTGGTATTATTTTAGACAGAATTATGGTAGCTATTATAATTTCCCTTCTCAACTAAGATCTTAGCAAGATGTGCATAATGAAGCATCAAGAATGGACACATACTTACATGTTGTTTTAATAACACTGTTACAAAACGTCTGAGGAGCGTATCCGAGTAGATGCCGACCGCCCTTCCCCCTCAATGATCATCCATCCTTCCTCTTTGAAATCCTTGCCACCAAAGTGCCCCTTCCCACCCTGGAAGGAGTAAAACTGACAAGAGGGGTATGTTTTCCATTTCGTAGGCTGGTGGTGCGTCCCATATTTCACCTTTTAGAGTAGTTAGGCCCTTCGTAGGCCTTACGCCTTAGGTATTTTGTCTTTTGTCTTAAGTCTTAAGTTTTGAGGCTTAAGTTGTAAGTCTTAAGTTTTAAGTATTATTTCTCAAGTACTTTTACCATAATTACTACTGCATGTCGGGATGTGCGAGCGAGCACGTGCCGAAGTTCTCAGATGACATTGCACCATAAATACTAATTCGTACGGTTACCTGCTTCATATTTGGTGGCTCAGCCCGCGGTTCCCGCAGGCCGGACCCCTGGTCATCTTATTAATCGAGAACGGAAGTGTTGTGCTAAAAAACGCCATTTTTGAGGGTGCCTCCCCCCCAAAAGAAGGGGTGCAACAAAATTTGTGCACACCTTTAGACCTTCGGCTATAGAACACTCCTCCCCCACTCCTCCCACATCCGGGAGGAGATACAAAGATCGGTGGGGTGCGTTTTTCACCTTTTCGTTCTGGAAGGCGGGTTTTATGACCGATTTTCTTGGGGTTAGGGGAAGGGTTGTCTTTCTATGCCACACCCTCATCCAATGGGTAGTTAGGCCGTTCGAGCCTACACCCAAGTCTTAAGTTTGCAACTGCAGGACGGGATGTGCGAGCGAGGCTGTGCCGGCGTTCCCAGACTAATTTCGTACGATTACCTGCTTCACCGTCGGTGGCTTAGCTCGCGGATTCCGCGGACCCCGTTTCTGGTTTTAATTTATTCCACACACCTATTATTTACAGCATTTATGTATCTATCGCTACTATTACTCACTTTATTTCTCCATGAGCGCAATATTTAATGTCTATCTCAACTCAAATTAATTTCCTTTTCAATTCCTCTATTTGGTTATAGTCGATTAAAACACTCTCATCATTAACACATGTTCAGTCTGTCTGTTGCCATCATTTGAAATGTCTTTCTCTCACGCATCTATTTCAATAGTTCCGCCTGTCCAGTCGCACTCTTCACTACACCGATTATCGCAGTCGCAGATTTTACACCCACTGCTCACTTCCGTCATCAATCGCTGTTTTTCTGGTTCGTCGGCTATCGCTTAAGGTTGCACAGTCGCCCAGACTCCCGACTCTCATAAAATCTCCGGCTCGAGAGCCCGTTGCGCTCAGATAGCACCGCTGACCTTGATCTGGAAGGTTCGCCGTACCCGGACTCACGTTGAGTGAAACTCGGTCGTCAAACCAGAATATTCTTCAGATAGATGCAGAAATTCAATCTGCTGAAGGTCATGAGAGTGCGAGATACAAAAGGATAATAGCGGTGGCCCAACCGCAGCTCACCTTTGTGACGCAAGCTTTGTAAACGCCGCCGGAGCATCAGATTACAACCCTCTCCTCCACGCACTCTTTTCTCGCTCCCGTGATGCAAAACAGCAACACATGACAATAATCATATTTGTTGAATTTTCTAAATTAAAACAAATAAATTCTACCGAAGTATTTCAGAATGTTACAAAAGTATGCTTTTTCTGTAATATTGTTGCAGGCGCGGGGCTTAATCCCGCAACTTGATGCCCGAGTGCTGTCCTGGCGCACTTGTGGTGAGGGGAGCTAGGCAGCAGCGAGGGTGGCAGAAGACATGCCTGTATGTCGGCCAGCCGTAACGTATAAAAGATCGCTGGTACATGACGACCCCCCCCCCCCCCCGCCTCGATATTTGACCCACTCTGTCGGTACCACTTGAGGACAACATTGCAGAGCGAGCCGATATACTGACGTTTTGGAGAGACGTGACCAGATCAGCCAATTACACCACGACAACGCGACATCACGAGGTGGAGGATCTCCGGTCCGGTGTCGTTAATTACCAGTGGTAAGGAGATATTCTGTTCTGGGCGCAGGATAGATCGGAAATGAACCTACGCGCAGCGAACTCTAGAGGTCCCCTGTTAAAGAGCATTAATATTGATAACGTAATTCTAGCTGGTAGGAGTCGAGTTTTTATTCAGTATTGTTTATTAAGATATTTCAGATCTAGTTATTATTCAGTATTGTCTGTTAAGCAATTCAGATCATTTTGTATGATAAGGGGTAGTAAAAGAATTAATAATTTTTGTAATCGTCTTGTGTCATTGTACTATCATGAGTTATACCCCCAGAGTAGGGTAAGGTAAAGAAGATTAGCTTCAGTGACTTAACATGTTCTTATTCTTGTGATTAAAAGTAAAACGTACAGTAGTCATTCCAATAAAACGTTCAATATGCAACATGAATGGTACTTGTCTGTCAATCTTGGTTGTGGGTGTGCTACTTCTTAATGGGCTGTGCATGTACAATCGGGAGTAGAACTACGTTGGAAGCCTCTCTACTTATACCTCGAATACACAAGACACTGGATACGGACGACCTTGTTTACAGACCCAGGAGGACAAACTTCCGCCTCGGCGGTAAGTCGCGCAATCATTAATAAGGAAATTCGTTCTCCAGTGTCCGCTCCGTTCGCCAATTATTAATCGCTGTTTTAACTCTTTGTGCTGTTTTTTCTGGCACGCCTCGACGCTTACAGTTAAATCTGGCACGCATTCCGCCCGGGCTATTCAGTGTATAAATGTGTCAAGCACCTCTCTTAACACAAGTGTAAGGCATACTTTCTCTGAGCTGTGCTTTGGAGGCCTCAAATAGATTATCACAGCTGTATGTAAGACGCACGGAGTAATTTCATATTAGGTGCGAATATCGCACATGGGTAGGGGATTGGTATTTCCAAACGTTTAATATGCAGAAACTACTGCATGTTGTAAGCCATTCTACTGCACATTAGATCATTTGAGTTTGTACTGATTGCAGTGAAATAGTTTGCCGAATTTACAACGCATTTTAAAGTTTCGAAACATTCATAAATTTTTTTTAACGGTTTCTTGTAATGCATAGCAAATCGGTGCCGTACGTCTGATAAATAAATGATGATTCTAATGAGTTATATTTATTCTGATACAGATTGAACTAATAGATCTGGGTTAGTAGAAGTTATGTAAACAAAATCTAAAAACATGCTTTACGATGTTGAACAAGGAGCTGATGCTGACTGCAAACCATGTTTTATGGAACTTCATTAAGAACGCTAAGGTACACTGCAGGAACATGCATTACTTATTGTAAATAGTTCCATATGTTATTTAATGTAAATAGTTCAATATGTTATTTAATTAAACAATGTTAATGCAGAAAACAGTGCAGCACACGAATGGAAAAAAAAAAAATCTGTTTCATGAGGCGCAAGCTGGTTGATTAATTTCACCACCCAAAATGCTATTAAACGAGCAAGGCGTGACTATTAAATGAAGGGATTGATAAAATGTTCAAAAATAAATTATAATTGCTTAAAAAATATATATACTTGTGATCATTTCGATGACTGCAGTCTTAAACAAGCACAGCGATACTACAAGATAAAGTTTGCATGACCAGTTGAAAATGATAAAATTGCGTACAAAAATAATTTCTGTGCTCGAAATTCCCTCGTATCCTATAAGGGTGGAGTGCGAATGTTAGCTGCGTTCTACCGACTCCTCGTGTTCCAACACTGAACTGCTTTTCTGCCAGTAGCAGCGCTATCGACAACAAAGTGGAGAGGATTTGAGCTCGGAACACTGTTCATGTAAGCAAGTGCGTACTCTAGTATAGCTGCAATGCAATTAGAATGTATTTAAGTTACCCACTCATATGATTTCATTCATATAAACCGCCCTTCGCCCGCACGTTTGCTGAAAATTTTAATTTTAATGTTTGGGATATGAGCAGCGGACAATAATTTGTCTACCACATCTTAAGTCTATGCCCTATATTCGCCAGATCTGGTACCGTGTTACTTTTAGCTGTTTCTCATAATCAAAAGTATTATTGGGAGAATCACGCTGATAGAGAACGGCAGCTGATCTGAAGCATTGCTTTGTACTGTCAAAGGGGATAGATATACGTTTAAAAGTAGGTTGAAGGGGATTCTTATCTACACTCTAAATCTGAATCAGTGAGAATTTCACTGTTTCTGTCAGTCAAACGTATCTGACTGATTAAACAGTCACTTCAGTGAATTTAACTGATGAATCAGTAAAAAAAATGCCATACTTCCTTCATTTATTGATACAGTGACATTTTCCACTGATTCATGAGTCATTTTTTTCACTGTTTACTCGGTGGTTTATTTTTTACTGATGACTCAGTTAAACAGCGTGTAAAAATGCCCGTGAAATAACTTTTAAAAATGGGCGTTAAACATGTATCAAGTGAAATAACAACGAATAAATAAATAAAAATAATACAAAATACTTTCTAAAATGTGTTTCGTGCTTCAAAAAGCCATTTTAATAGGTAATATGGATACTCAGCCTTTCATTCCGTTTTTACGTCTTTCATTTCATTTTCATGTAATCGTCACATCGCTCCGGTTGATTGTTTAAACTGCATATAAGGTGATGGAGAGAGTACATACATGTATATTATTTTTTTTCACAATCCTAACGGTACCAATTAAACCAAAAACGAAATGTAAGAGCATACTATTTAAATCTTTACGATTTTGCGGCAAAACTTGATGCCATATATTTTCCTCTTATTATCTCAACTTAGCGTGTTATCGCAGACGGTAAAGGTAACAGCCTATAGTTGAAGGGTGTGTGAGTTCAATCTCGGCCGTCTCCGGAAATGTTTTTACTTTTTTAAATTACGGTAAATTTTCTCTGATTCGAGTAATTAATTTCACTGCGAATCAGTAGTTTCCCACTGATTCGAATTTAGAGTGTAATGATGCCAATGCAACTATCTGTTTTGGTACTACTGGTAATAAATTATGCACTGCATATTTAGTTCCAAAATAAATCAGTTGGCTTCTACTTCAGAGGAGCTAGTTTCATACACACAGCTACAGCAATATTTCACTCGTTCCTGCAACAACTACAAGTGCAATAATACCCATCATTCCGAAGCTGGTGTCAATGTCTAGGACTTTCTGTCCTCAAAAACGACTTAAGGCCTGTTATGGTATTATATCTCCGTTGACTTTATTTTCTCAGAAAACTTAGTAAATCGTAAGTCTTGTAACATATCGACGACAACCCGTGCTTTGTTTTAACTTCAAACAGTAAAAGTCAATGAAGATGGATGTAAAGTCTTCCTAGTCGATGTCACGGGGACATTACTGGCCGTCACGTGATGGCACCACTTCTCGTTCCTGCGGCATGTGGAGGGCTTCAGCTCTGCATGAGTCACAAATTTCCCAGCAACACTGTCACACTGTAAACAAGTCAGTGTTATTACAAAACTGCACCGTGTAACAACAAACTACATTGCAAATTTATAACGAGAATTCATTCTAGAAATGTTTCGGCAAATGAAATATTATTTGTTACTGATCAGTGAACTGTTTGTCAACGAGTCAGAAATGTATCTATTTTTGAATATGAGACGAATAATTTTTTTTACCTCTTCATGTAATTTTTTTTGTTAAACATAAAGAACACAAACAGTAGTGTTTACAAAATATGTATAACCACTTTTTTTAACCACTAACCTTAATAGGCTCTTTGTTCACAATTAAATTAACATCGAAAATATTTTAACACTATATTTATTACCTTCCACAACATATTTTTACAAGTTCAGAAACTACGCACATGTGTTTCATAAAATACATAATATGCTTCATTTATCTCTAAGCAAAGAACATACACTTGGTGTATGAATATTGTTATGACTCAGTAAAGGCGGACGAAAGGTAGGTATAGAGAACTACAGCAATGTCGGTATCCAGGCCAGGCGAATAATCCAAAACACATTACAATAATAATAGTTTATAAAATATATCAGTGAAGCGTCAGCGGATCTCCCCCCCGGCAGCATGGTATTTGTAACAATAACACCACCAGAAACTATATAATACTTGGCAACACTTTGTACGGGGTCTGTCTGTCAGTCCCCTGGATGGCCGTGTACCTGGAATCCTGTGGTGTTCGTGCGGGAGGGCTTTGCTCGTGTTACTAGTAGCATGAGCAAGCTCAAACGCGACAACAGACGACGTACAGTCTGTGCCATGACCCGAGCCAGGGAGGTATGGTCAACGGGAGTACCAATGGAGGAGGAACGGACCGATCAGCCACGGTAAACCGATGTTGAGAGGGAAGTCTTCCTCCACAAGATCCTCACCGGGAAACCCGAGGCAACACCTGAGGAAGCGAAAACCGTTGTAACCGACTGGCCGGATGAGAAAAACATGGTTGATGTCGCAGTACAGGCATGGCCTGCACAAGCTGACCCGGACGACCCACAGTGGTTGTACAACGAGCTTATCAGGGGAGCAATGTTAACTCAACTGGAGGACCCAGCTACGTTGACATCTGCCCTGGCCCTTGTGATAAGAAATATAGAGGGAGGGGACAGGGTCCTGCTCCCAATAATGGAAACAATAGACAGGCTTGTCATCGCCCAGGCAGGCCTGCCCACCGAACCTTCAGAGTTAATCACTCTGCTGAAGGAATGATATTGGCGTAGGGGCGAAAGATTCAACGAATCTTACTTCCTTCAAGATGCCATCCGTACATACGGGAGGCGTACTTTCGGCTACAGTAAGCCCTTCAGTGGGTACACTGTGCTCCGGTAATAGTCCTCCAAGCCCGGATGGCACTCTACCAACAGCTTTGGAAACGCCACACAGAATGTGACATGCCCCTCCCTTGGGAGGGGCCTGGCCGGGTAGGGGGAGGATCTGGGGGAGAAAAGGTCTGGGAGTTAAAAGACTCGTGGTCTTGGATGTAACAAATTTGGAAAAGGAGAAAAGGAACTCTTCCCCATTGAGCCTCCAGTCACCTGGTAAGTCAAAAATACCGGCTAAGACAACCCGATAAAGACCGGATGTCATTTGAGCAAAGCTCAGGCATTTTTTAACGAATTGACAAAGGTGATTGTACCAGTATGTAGTATGCATTTGGATAACAATCAAAGCGAATGAGCGCAGCGTTGGTTATGTATGAGTGTGTGTGTGCATGAGTGCCGTATCGAGCAGCAGTTTTCGGTGTAGACACAAGCTCTTTGCGCCCGGGGGCGAGGTGGCGGGGAATGTTTCTGGTTACCGGACATCCCCCAAAACTAAGTCCTGTACAACCCGAGCGCACTGAGCCGAGATGGCAGTTATGGGAATACTATCACGCTTAAATTCAATCGAGAAAGGATATGCGCAGTCGCGGAAGGTAGTTAGTTAGTTTGAGTGAGTAGATTAGTGTAGTTTTCATTTTTCAATTTTTGGACAGTATGGCGGGTTTCAAAATTACAAAGTTCCCGGTGGTACCTGAGATCAAAAGAGCTGATTTTAACTTTTGTTTGTGGGGGCTAAAGTAATCTGAATAGAAAGTAGAACTCCAGGTATGACCTTTTAATAGGTATCGGCCACCTGGAGGGAAGGTTTGGAGAGGCCAGCGCCGGTTCCACCGGGAACTTTGTCTGTCAGTCTGTATGTGGACCCACGTCGAGATGAAGCCATCAAGATGCAGCTTGGCGCCGCGCTCGTCTCTTTACAAGACAACATTCAGCCTCCGGCTAATGTATCATTCCGGTTAGTCATATGTTGTAATTGATTAGGAACTCCCTCCCCAATACCTTATAGCTAGAGCCCAGAGTATTTCGTGGATTGCTGTGGCAATAGGCTAGACTTTGCAGTCCTCTATACACTCGAGACACTGTCGTCTACTTATTGGTTGCTGTGATCAAGTGAGGCCTTCGTACAGGACTGTTCAAAGCTTACTCACAATACTGCCTACTGCTTATAACTGGCTCACAGTTAAACGGGGCGTGTACAAACAACTACTGTCCAATCACAGAAGCGGGAGAAAATAACAAGTGTTTGAAGTCTACCTCGTCATAGAAGGAATCCACGAAATAATCGGGGCTCTACTTATAGCTATTGTAAATCATTGTATTAAATACGTATTCGGTCTGTATAATAAAGTTCAGTTCTTCCATCATAATAATATAAAACACCCTAGTCTCAAATATAACATATTAAAACTATAACTATCAGTTCAATACTTCAATTTTAAAATACTTTATTTTTGCAGCGCGCCTGACTTCTCAAGTCTTGCTCGATAGAGTGCCTCCTCTGACAGCCATGGCAAAGGAGCAACAGCGCTATTCGCGGTCTTGCATGACGTGGCCATCTAAGAGGGTGCAGTTAAATGAAACGTCCAAAGTTGGCCCAATCTCAACCAGAGGTCTCCCCCTGCAGAAAGCATCGATTGTGCCATGTCGGCTAGGCCCAGCGGTACAGTAACTTCCAGTCAGCTGTTTGCAAAGTACAGTTTGTGCGTCCAACCTCGCAGCATACATCCTGATTATTAATGTTATTAACAACTATATCACATACGCCATATATGTTTACGGTGAAATTTAAATCATTAAAAAGGCAATTCTACTTTAACAGCGCGTCACTTTTTATATGAAATAATATTTATCATTTGAAAATTTTTCCAAAAGTTATTCTCAGACGATAAATTATATGTCGTAAATTTTTTCTCTTGGAAAAATATCACTAGGCCTATATATGTAATGTCAAAAAATATTTCAACAACTTTCCAAATTATTATTTCATTAGATTTAATGTAATTGAATAATATGGCGATTATTTTGTTTTTGTCTTCGGTATAAAGCTAAAAAAAGAAAAATAATCATAACTAATTTTCATGAGCTCCAACAAATTTTGTTTCTGTTATACACTGATATTTTTAGAAGATATCTTGCTTGTCATGTTAGCTTGTAACAGATAGCAAAAATTACTACAGATATGTGCCCGACCTCTCCAAGTTGGGAGTTGAAAATATTTCTGACACAATCTTCCACGCTTTGATGTTGATAAATAGCGGATATTTTACAATCGAATATTTTGGAAACACAATAGAATAACCACGCAACAGGACTGATTAATCATGTTTTTCAAGTGCTCTGACAAATATCGTCAACGGATTAGATTCACAAAATTAATTGTCTTTCTCGGCAATTGTGAAAGCCCAGAAACGGATTTGTGAGTTTAGGTTTAATTAAGTTCTTAACTCACGTCTATTGGACGACAGTTCTTTAGACACGCTTCGTTTTATCGTGAGCTAGTAATAAGCAGGAAGCAGTAGTGTGAGTGACCTTTGAACAGTCCTGTATGAAGTCCACACTTGGTAGCAGAGACCAATAAGCAGACGATAGTTTCTCGAGTATGTAAACGTCTGTAAAGCCTAGCCTGCTGACACAACAATCCTCAAAATACTCGGGGCTCTACTGTTTACAGAAATACTAAAGGAAACTATATATACCTAACTGTAGGCTGGACGCTACAAACGTGTATGCCCGATGCTGTGTCACTAATGCCTCCATCTAAGTATGATGATGTACCACATGTAATTGCAGTGAACAGTGTTGTACTCTAATACTGTCCGTTTAAAGTTCTGCATAGAGTTAAGGCCCGATAAATACGTACCACCCAGACATAATAAGAACCACAGTGGAACGGGAAATAAGCTATAACAACAGATTTTTGCTATAATACAGTTGGTTTATCCATACCGTTGTGCAGACGTTGGGAAACTTTTGCAGTCAGGTTTAGTTTGAATAAATGTGCGTTGAATGAATGTGACTGCAAAAAAAGTTCCTTTCCCGAGAAAGACATCTGGCAAGACTGCCGTAAAGGCCTTGTACAGACAGAAAATAAAGATGCTCCAGCCAATAAAATTTCGCTTGCATTTGAATAAACAAAGCATGTCAAGTAACAGATTTTCTGATAAATAAAATATGCGCAGAAATATTAAATTTTATAAAACAAATGCTACATTTATTTTGTAAAATCAGTTACGTTGTATGGACAAAAATGCCATAGATTATTCATTTCTATCAGTTTTAAATCTATATTTTGTCCGAAACAAATACGGACTACATTTTTTTTTACCCTAGTGCGAAGAAACCTCACCAGGGAGATTGAGCATGTAAAAAGGTCTCAAAGTGTTGTTTGTTGCTTGATGTCTTTCTCGGAGGAGTGACATCGAAGAAAACTGGACAAATGATGTCAGGCATGGCAAAGTCAACGGACGAACGACGCTGTGTCCGCTTGTAACATTGCGGTATCAAAATGAGACTTCCGCATGAATGTTTAACGCGAGGCGGAGCTATTTGCGAACCGGCAGAGCGGCATGCAGGGGGAGGCGAGCACATCACAGGATCCACACAGGAGCGCTCTTATCGATCACATAGGTAACGGCAGGCGGGGGCTGTTTTTCGCTCAGCCACCATAAAGATAAGCCATAATTTACGATACGATACTCTTCTGGCGGGTTATCTGCACAGTTCCTTCCATTGCGCGCCTCATAATCCCGGCTCATTTCTCCATTAAATATTCAAATTTCCTCAGTTGATAATGATCGTGGCGTGACACAGGCGTGCTATAAATAACTCACACCCGCTCTCTCCCCCCAAACTCCTACCATCTTCCTTATTCGACTCTTCCATGACGCACAAAGGAGGAAAAATTACCGGGAGCGTCTCTCTTGGGTGCATTGAACACGAAGAATCCATCTTCTTTAAAACCGTTTTGTTGGTAGCAGTTAAATTATGCGATGGCGAGATTGTGATAGCGGTGAAGGAGGAGGAAGGGGAAAAGGGGTGGTCGCTTTCAAGGGATGGAGTCACTCAGGGGGCGAACTTGGCGGAATCTTAGCGCTGATTAGAGTCCTCCTTGCCTTCTCTATCTCGGAGGGTGGAGGGCTCTGGCGGGAGAAGGGAAGGTTGAAGATATCAAGGATTGGAGGGGATGGGCGGGGGTAGAGAGCTCCTGTGCATGCACGCGATACTTCCTCTGCGAGGGAGGAGGAGGGATGGTTATCGAAGTCACGAATGCGGTCGGGGTCACACTCCCAAACCAGTGTCACACTTCACGTCTCTGACACCTCGCCCACTTTCACCAACTGCTGAAACACGATATTTCTCTAGTCATCAGTGGTCGCTGTACTTTAGAAAAAGGAATGTTGGCTGACTGCTAACTTCCGTTGTACTTCGTACATTACTTAATTCTTTTTTCACTGTCTGTTATCTGAGTGTGATTGTGGTACCCGGTTATTGCAGTCTGGTAAAAGTTATGATACTCTTAATAGTTAACCTCTGCGATTTGTCTGCAAACAACTACGCCGTTCAAAATGCACCACCCAAATGTAAATGGATACGATATAGTATTTTGAAAAATATTTTCTAGAAAATATTTCCGCTATTTTCCGCTGTCTTCCGTCAAAGGTAACGAGTTGATAGTTGTCAAATTCACTTTAATATTTCGCAGTACGTTATACGTGATACAAACTGAAGCGGTGACATATGCTTAATGGCTTCTACATCTGAGTAAACTAATCATCCAATTTGCCTTCTGAGTTGGCTGAAGTGACTAAGCTATCTCATCTGAAACTGTACCATCTCTATCTGAAAAAGACACGAATTTCGCAGGTATTCTGTTCAAGTAGGCTTAAACCTTGTAAGTAAGACTTGTAGAACTAGCGCTCTATCATAATCGTATATGCCACCGAAAACTATATTCTACGAAAAGAAAGCATTCATTTTTAATAAAATAATTATTTCAAGGCATAAAACATGGTTTAACAGACTTTCATTGTTTATCAAGTTTAATCACTATTCCAAGGAAGTCAACGTTTCGTTATCCTTGACTCGGTGCGCAAAACTAATTAAAACATTCCATAACTATTAATTAAAGTTTTAGACTGTCAATTCGAGGAGTCAAATATTAGTAACACTCTCAAGGAAGTGTCAAATTGCAATGTTATTCTTAAGTAATAAGAAATAATTGCAAATTGAGACTATGAGCAATATTTATTGCGCTACGTATACATACGCACGTGTCTCAATATGACGTCTTAGATGTCTCGTATGGTGTCCTGAGAAAATCCATCCCATACAACTGGAATATACTCTCTCAGTTCCTAAGGATTTCCCTGTTAGAGGTGGTGTCGCGATAGATCAGCCAATAGCACCGCACACATTTTCAAGGTCTGTCGATGTGGCTGGTAATCCAGTATCCGTGGCTTCAAGGCACGCCCATGAGAAGGCATTGGTACGAGGACGAGCAGTTTCCTGTTGGAAAAGAACTAGCGTGGTTGTACACAAAAGGCATGGCCACTAATTGCAGGACACTATTATGCTGTCAAAGTGCCCGCCATGAATAGCAACGCTAATAGGTAGAGCCACGAGTATTTCGCGAATTCATTCGGAGGAGAGGTACACTCCAAACATTTGTTCTTTTCTCCTACTGCTGTGATTGGACGATGGTTGTTTAGACACGCCGTGTTCAACTGTGAGCCAGAAGTAAGCAGGAAGTTGTATTGTGAGTGAGTGTTTGACAGTGCTGTACAGAGGCCTCGCCAGATCACAGCAACCAATAAAAAGGGGCAGTGTCTCGAGTGTATAGCGGAGTGTTCAGCCAAGCTTGCTGCCAACTCAATCCGCGAAATACTAGCGGCTCTACTGATAGGGCATCTTAAAAATCGCACCCCACGCCATGACACATGGCCGTTTGGATGTGTGATGTGTGACAACAAGCCGTTCATCTCGGCACTACCCGTGTTGCCTCCAGGACAAGGATGCGTTGGTCGTCGCCAACAAGACGAAAACGGTACTCGCTACATGAGATTACACGCATTCTGTATGACTCCATGAGAGTCGGTCACGACACCATTACAGTCTATGGCGTCGTTGATATGTTGTTAAGAGCATGTAGCCCGCTGAATGTCTGCAATTATGGCGGTTGGTGCTCTCCTCGCATGCCGGGCAATCCGTCGATTATCCCTCGTTATGGTTCGTGCGTGGCGGTCTCCCACTTCCTGCGTTTCGTGTGCGCGTGCCTTCCTCTGTCCACTAAAGCCGTTGGCTTTAGTTCCTTGTCTTTAGGACACGCAATACGGCGTATTAACCATCCCGCTTCCCGCAGACACTAACCTAACGAGTTCACAACTGTTCCAATTACTGTGAAACTCTTTTCCGATGTATACTACGATTGAAGGACTGTTGCATACAACAGAACAAGTCAGAATGGAAGGTATGCACAGTGACGATCTTATTAAGCCTCGCCCTTGCTGACACAGGGGCGGATCCAAAGGGGGGCCATAGGTGCTCACGGCCCCTCTCAAGACTGCTTTAAAAAAATTAATGCCAAGTAAAAATTGTACCTACTTTAAATTCACACATTATTCAGTGCTTTAGAAAATGTAACCCACACACACAGTTACTCTGTTTTGTGTTGCAACAATATTTTTAGCTCTGATGGTCAAGTTCGCACGGCACAGAAGGTTAACTCCTCCCCTCCTCCTTCGACCTTAATCCCTACTCCCTTCTCTTCTTTCCCTTTCTCATTCCGGCGTCACATAGTTGCGCCAAATACAGCAGAGAACTCTACTGTATTTGGTACACTTAGCACCTGTTCAACACCCTTCTCCTTATGACCTTCATCAATATTGTTTACAACAATCCTTCAAGACTATCAGTAACAGCAATTAGTCATATTGAAAGTGTCGGTATATGTACAGTTATTTGTGTTTCCATTGACCAATCTTTCAGATAGATTTTCAGAAGCATTTCTACAGTCTTTAAACTTAAGACTTCTGATGCCAACTAATATTTTAAAACGAAATACATCAAATGAATGCATTGAGCAAGAAATCAAGGCACTTGCAAAAACGTACAATTTCTTTTTGTAAAATGATTGTACATAGAGACTTTAAAATTGACCCTGAAAAAGGTATAAATTTATTTTGCTAAAGAGAATTTTCGGCGCCTTGAAATTGTAACGTAACTGAATTACTTTGCCACATCTATCATAAGTCAATTAAAATATTGTAGCACGTAGAATAGTAATTTTTTAAATACACATGTTGTGTTTTATAATTTATGCCCCTCCCCCCTGAACATCAAGCCTTGATCCACCCCTGTAAAAGACGTCACTTAAGATGCCGAGCGTAAAACGTGAATTATCTGTATGTCTCACATTGTCAAACCTACCCAGCAAGTTTCATCCATGTAGTTTTCAAGGTGCAACTTTTTTTTGTCTATGAGTATATTTAGTGCACTTGATATTTCAAATCATATAAATAAAACACGACTGCATCTGTTCCTCCGCCGTTCAAATTAATATAATAAACACTACCAACTTTTCTTATTACATAAAATATTCTTCGCATTAAAAAAATGTATTGTAGGCCTGAAGTTGAGAAAAAATGACGAAACAAGAATCCTAGTGTGACAAACATACGGAACGGAATATTAATAAAAGAGTTTTGCTGAGCCAAGATGCAAAACTGAGGAACAGCACAAACGGAGGATATTACAGTGGAAACAGAACAATGTTTCCACCTAAGGTTAATAGGGAAGGCACGAGAAAACTGCTAAAGTTAAGAACGGAGTACAACGGAACGGTGCGCATAAGAAACGTGTACCTATGTAGATGTGGTTACTAAGAAGATATTAATGGAAAGATGAAAAATACTGTCACAGAACAATGGCAATAATACTACTGGTAAAACACTGAAAGCGTACATTTTAACAAGTAAAAAAAAGCATGTCTCAGGCGCGAGGTGGCTATGAATGTTATTCTCAGACACCAGCGGCAGAAAACTTCCATGACAAGTGCCAAGCACAGTGTTTGTTAAAGCCGCCGAGATGCAAAGGATTTGGGTTTTACGACGCACAGTTGTAGTCTACACAGAAAGTGTAAAGGCGATGGTACTTCTGGGAAATTATAGTACCGGTGTTTGCCAACACACACAGGATGAGGTCTTTGTCAATTTAATCATTGGCCCCTTTGGTCGCCCTTCCCAGGACACCTGTATTCATCCATCTTCGAGTATTTGGTCTAATTTTAGTGTAGACTTTAGTGAAAATTTTAGTCGCTATTTCACTATCTTCGGCATATTTTCAGGTCAGTCCGTTATATACTATTTTTTTTTTTAAACTTTAACCCGTTTTCTTGTGTGGTGTGCAATTTTCAACGCCTGGCCGCTATCATTACGATATCCCATAATTCTCAAGCACAGCCTAGGAGGTAAACCAGGTTTGGGAGCCACAAAGAAGCGTAGGTTCAATTGGGCTGACAGAGGCCTATTGGCTTGCGCATAACCAGTCTCTCTTGCAGCTATGAATACAATTGGCTCTGCTACTAGGGCTCGCGATCGCAGCGGAGGTTGAGCGGTTAGCATGCTCACCTCCCACCAAAGCGAACCGGGTTCAATCCCCGGCAGAGTCACCCTCGGATTTTCGCGTGTGGGAACAGTGCCGGACGATACCGCTGGCCAGCGGGTTTTCTCAGGTATCTCCCGTTTTCCCCGCCCTTTCATTCCGACTCTCATTGGCTCCCAAGACCTCGTTGCTAAGAGTCCGCCAAACCTCTTCACTCGTGTGGTCGAAGTTGTGCTGTCGGACGAAGCTCGACCTCGCCGCGTCGTCGGCAAAGAGATAATGAATAATATAACCGCGCGAGGAACGTCGGCCGGTAGGTTAGGAGTTGCGTGACGTCGCGTGGCTATGGCCCCATCACGCACACACCCCCCTTCACCCTGCTCCATTCTTATCTGGCGCCACGCGGGCTCTTCCATTACTTCCCAGATCGTTCCGTGTTGCCCGCCAGATATTATAATGGCCATTCGCCACGCGTGCAAACAATTAATTAATCAAATTATCTGTGCTTCTTCTTCTGCCCCCCTCCCCATCCACTCCCCAAACACCCCGAACCTCCCCCCCCCCCCCAAAGAGTCCCCTCCTTTCTGAGGCCGGGATTTACTGCTTTTTAAAATTAATTTGTACGTCACGAGCGTTGCGAAGACGGGCCCTGGGGGCCGGCGCGGGATGTACCCCTAGTACCACCCCTCCCCCCTCCTCCCGAAGCCCTCGGAGAAGAATTATGAATAAGAGTCAGGCAGCGCAGAATAAAATTAAAGCCAGAAGGGGGTTGGAAAGGCGGAGCCAAATGATTTTAGGCCAAATGATTCGCCACGAAACTTGCTCAACATATAAAAAAATAGATCTTACTTGTTAGTTCCTGAGGCGGGAGATGGGGAATTCTTGTTCCAGCAAAGAATAGAAATGTAACCATTGAGGTTAATTTCTCTCGTAGTAGTCGGATTGTTTTAAGTCACTTCAGTAAAGGCAACGAAATATCCATTTGTTTCTTTTCCGGAATCTTCGGTGGCCGTGCCTGCTGCGAAATCACTCACGTGTGGCGAGGAGAGAGAACCCGTGAAGGCTCCAGCCAGTCCCTGCAGGCCTATTTAGAGCTCTGTATTTAGAGAGTATGGTCCATGGCGATCTTGTTCCCATCCAGAGCTACAGAGCTCACCGCTAGTAATAAAAGAGCGAACGCAACTCGTCATTCAACTGGCTCCTTCTCGAATGTTATTTATAAAAATATGACCACAATTACTCCACGTGTCCTACACACCTTGGGGGTTCCTATGGGATCGTTATATTTCATACACGTGTTACGGTTAACCTGTAAAAAAATTAAAATATCACTACTAAATTTTACCGATAAACCTGCTGGAACCTGCCATGTTGAAAACTATCCTCTAAAATCGTGAGTTTCGCGGGAAATTTAATATTTGCACCACCGAAACCTAAAGAAAATAATAAACAAACAAATCTTTTGTTAAGTTCAATAGTTTTCATGAGGCCAGGTGAAATGTTTTACATTTCGCGCCGGTTTATGACTACCATCGCCGCTACAGAGAAATGTAATTTTATAGGCATACTACATACTCAGCTAGCCTCTGAAAAAGTTTCGAAAATTAAATTATCTCGTAAAATTGATGTCTTTACAATTATTGAAAAGAAATAAAAATATATGAACATATTTAAAGCTTTAAACAGTGTTGTTTCGATCTATAGTAAAGTTATACCGCACTCCTGTTGAATATCAAATTTTATTTCAACAAAATCCAGTTTACGATTTTGAGTATTATTCTGATACTTTATGAAGGTATCAGGCCTGGATAAAACGCAACGCTGAGAATTTGCCACGAACAAGACAACTATAAACTGCCACAGTGATTATGCAATCCAAGTTTTGTTTGGAACATGACATGATGTAAAAATAAATCGCTGACTGGTTAAATCTAAATCGAATCAGTTATTATTTACTGATTGTCAGTTGAAACTGCTCCATCCGGAATCTGTAGAAAAAATATCACTAATTCATCAGTTAAAAGAAATCTACTAATTCAAGCAGTAGAAAACTACTTTTTTATAGTTATTATTAATAAATAAGCACAGAACATTCCTATGTGATGTATATTAGGTACTATTTATTTTATCACAGAACACAAATATTGTCTACATAAAAACGTTTGGGAGGTGGTTGGGCTCGAAGCTCCAGCCATAGAGCAAAGCATGCTGAAGCTCTCATGATCAGCCATATCCATTGCCCTACTTTACCATTGCCAAATGTATGCTCGTATTATGGGTACTGAACCACAAAATATAATGTCAAATATTGCTGTAAGTTTCGTAATGTGAAAGTATTTATTGTTGTCGAAATATATAGATATTCTGCGCAAGTACATGTCTTTGCAAAGTTCGAAAGTCGGTCTATCTTTAGTTTAGTTCGTATTCTGTGCTTTAAAAGATAAATATAGTGGTTTCAATGTACTAGGTTATCAATGTCCACTAGTGTACGCAATTTTACAATGCAACGAGACACTACAGATTTAAACTGTTATTTTTAGTGACAGATAGATCAGTGATAATTTTACTGAATCGATAGTGCGGTGATTCAATAGGAAAGGTGGATTTACACCAACAAAAGTTTTGTGGTCTCTGCAAGTTAACAGATCAAATAATGAGGAAACGATAAATTTTATAAAATATTGCATTGTTTCTAACGTTCTACTGTCTTATTAGCACAGTTATTACTAGTCAATCTGTCTCTTCAAAATTAACATTTTCATTATGTAAAATGTGGCATTGTAAAATAGCAGATACATAGAAAACACCGACAACATCGTTAAAGCCACTATATTTCTCTTTTAAAGCACAATCTGAACTAAACTAACATAAAATGACTTTCGAGCCTTACAAAGACGTGTACCTACGTACGCATAATACGTGAATATTTCACAACATGAAGTACTTCCACATTACGAAACTTACAGCCGTTCGCTTTGCAAGATTATGTTACTACGCAAATGCGAGACTGTTTACCTCAGTGACAAAGTAGCAGAGTTGGTAGAACGTCAGCCAAAAGAAACAAGAGAATGTGTTGCGTTCTGGGGTGGTGGTTAGATACCAACCACTTCCAAAATTTCCTTGTATATGTAATACTTTTGTTTTGCGTCAAAATAATTATATAACTAATCTATTTCAAACCGTAATGCACGGTTTTCAATCCTTGTGCTTTTAATTAATCGACTATAAATAACTGATTTTCTACTGTATGTATTAGTGGATTTCATTTAACTGAAGAGATTAGTAGTTTTCTTTTTCTACTGATTCCGGATGGAGCAGTTTCAACTGACAATCAGTACAGAGCATAAATGAGAGCTTCCAGATGAACCATCAAACAAATGCTGTATTTATTCTGCATGTTATACGTATACATAATCATTTTCATTTTACGGAAGTAACAGTCTCCATCTCTGGCTACTGCAACATACAAGCTGTTAAGATATTATACTGTCTAATAAACACAGTGTATACATTTCACCAATAACGAAAGTTAATGCCTGTTGAAAGGGCCTTAAAAAGTGCTCACTTTACCGTGAACAGCCCATAGGTCTATTATGACCGCAACGCTAGGAAACGCAAAGCAGTTTTGCGATCGACCACGACGCAAACCCGTACTTTGCACTAGTTCTGTTTACGACCGCGTAGTTCGCGAAAGTAAAGTTTGCGTCGACGATAAAAACGGTCGCAAACTTAACGCGAGAGACATACACCACGCAAACTACTTTGCGTCTCGCGCAGCAAGATAAAGTAGGGGACATTTTCCATGAGTGACCGTAACCTCGTGAACAAAAACTGATGAAACTAAACAACGAAGATCAGAGACTTTGTCTTTCGTATGTTAAAATAAAAGTATTCATTTTCATTTCCAAAGTAGTTCGAGGTCATAGAAGAAACTGATATTTGATTTCAAAACGAATACGTATCTTATCAAGCTGCCTTGTCGCACAGCTGTGTGGAAATTACTTAACCTATTGTGAGTCAGCTGCTGTTGTAAAGTATACGGTAGCGTAGTGTGTAAGCTCGCTGCTCACGTGCTAGAGGTAAGAAGTTCGTGAGTTCTGATACGTTATGGTCTAAGTTTTTCTAACGAAAAGCTTCAACAAATTAGCTAATTTAATGCTTTTCTGGCTGTGCTCACAAATTAAGAACATCTTTAAATATATGAAATGTATACGAACATATGTCTACTCATTTTTTTATATATGTAGTACGTATGAGTTGAAATTACAATGGCCTGAATTAATACGGTTCATAGCATAGAGTATTTATTGTGAAATAACACTTTGAAGAGGGAATAAGGATTATGTTCGCTAGGTTTGTTATTGCAGTGAAATTCGAGTTTCCAAAGTTTTATCGTCTCAGCGCACCACATCCATTGTATAAACTCTTGATTTTCACCTGAAATTTGATGAATATACTATAAATGTTAACGTTTATAAGCTATGATTATCAGTAAATAAGAACAACATATGTAAGAGTATACGAAAAATATGAAAAATCACAGTTCGCAACTTCGTGTTAGATGACCACGTCTTAAAATTTGGTCGATGTTTGTAATGTGTGTATTTTTGTATATTTGTTTTCTTTTCCGCACGTGCTGTTCATTTTCCTGACGTCTGAACTGGCTTTAGGGGACACGTTGAAGAAAGAAACTTGCCTCAATTTTATTCAAAAGAGAGTGATATTTTACCATCTAAGTACTGCCAACTGTCGTCGCACTAAGTGTGTGTTGGCGCGAAGTGTTTGCTTTCAAACAAAAGATAGCGGTCGTTGCAAGGAGGAGTGGCTTATAATCACTAAAACGCTACCTGAAACACGGTACAGCGTAGTAAAGTTGCGTTCGGAAGTAAACAACAGTTCGCGGGTCATAATAGTCCCGCTGGCGAGTCTCAGTTTATCAGCGCCGAGCCTACTTATAGTTGGGAGCCCACTGTAATTATCATTTCCTGTTGCAGCCTGTCTGTTGATTATTTGCACAGTTATGAGGTCTATGACTCTTACTTAAGGTAAAGTATATCACTCAAACTATCGAATATAACCCAGTCACGGTTACTTCCACCTTTCCTGAAGCCCTCTTAAAGTTATGCTTCCAGGATATTCATCTGCCGTATGCAAACAAAGCTTAACCGCATCTCGAAAATTTCACCTAAAGAACATTGCATAACATTCGGCGCACTTAGTGCAATAATTTTTGGCTTAAGAACTGTTTTTCACTAGGCATTACCAACACACATTATTTTCTCACTGTTTTCATTGATATTAATTACAAATGAAATATTATACTTTATAGGCAGAACGTAAGTAAAATTTCAATTAAACCGAAAATAAGGCACTTTTATGTAAACAGAATTATAGAACTCTGGCGATGTGTGATAAATTTCAGAAATAACCAAACACGTTATACATGCGATGATTTCTCGAAGGTTTAATTCAAAAGTATGAAGTTACGTGATATTACGGTAATATACAATGATTACCTTTATTCGTTTACCATGTAGAATTAATGGAAATAAATTATTCACTTGCTTGTGAAGTTGACTACAGAAGCGATAGATGTACAACAAGTAAAACGGTAATTGTCTATTAAATATAATTAATTAATGCACTATCCCCTAACAAAGTTAGGTTTTCAAAAATTGCTCTCTAAGAAAATCAAGTAATGGCAGAAACATATGGCACAAGACGGCGTTAAATTCTCCCCTTCTAGAGTATGAGCACGATTCTCTGACAAAGACAAGTTTGACATGAGTTCGGTTTGAAAACCTTACACAACTCGACATAAAACTACAGTGAAATTTGTCTTTCCCAGACGAGTTGTACGCGAGAGCTGTTTAACATAAGTCTCGCGTGGTGTGGGTTTACGTGATATCTTCAAAGAATTCACATCGATAAATTATTGCCTCCCGCTAGAAGCCGTACTGTGAACTTTGGTAACGACAACTGCAATATTCCCAGGGACGTCAGAGGAGCAGGAATTTATGGATGTCGCTGAACTCCACAAGCCAACATAACATTTTAAACCTGTTGGAATTTCAGCCAATAACTTCACCATTGCCTTCCACCATTGCAAGCCGATTTGACTCACCGTCAGTAGCAAGGATATAATTATTGATAACAAAATAGTCACTTAATGTCATATTTATTACCTCCACTATATATACATATATATATAGTAATTTTCGAATACAGTATAATAGTATACTGTTATTCTCTTGATGCATTCGCGGGAGAGGGGTAAATGCGTATTTCACAAATATTGCAAAAACTCGTGAGTCACAAATTCGTTGTATTCTTGACTTATTCGTCTTGAAATTAACTATAAATTTTATATTTGCGTATTCAAAGTTGGTGCAATTTAAAGCAAATTTTGGTTTAGGTTGACAGTGCTCTGGGGGAAGATGAAACATTTGTGGTTTCCAGAAAATATTTTGAAGTTGTAAGATGATCAGTTTTAGCCTGTGTCTGGAATACATCACTGATTCGAGCAGAGAAAATTAAATTAAAGCTTACATTTAGCAAGGGATTGATTTAAATATAAATTATTTCGAATAATAGCTCACTCATCCGCCGTTTTGAGTGCTAGTAAGATCAATAACATTTTTAACAATTTGTTGAGAAATTTTTAAAAAATATTTTGCTCTAAATATAATGAACACTCGAGCAAACTATTTTTTTTTTTTTTTGTAATCCGGCAAGTCAAATACCTTGATTTTCGAATGACAACCAATTGGGGAAAAATTGTAATTAATAAGGATTCACATAGTTTAATATTCATTTTTAAATTATAGGTTTATTTAAACTCTTACGAGACTTTTCGATTTAAAACTCATTAATTAAGATACATTTATCACACCCACACAGTTATGTAAAGTGGGCACTTTTGGAAACCCTGATAAGTTTCAACTTACTGTCCGTTGATTGCGTATCTTTCAGCTAGTGTTTGCATCACAGAGATAGTATGTCCACTGAATTTTCATTGAATAATAATAAAAAATAATAATGCAATATAATATTTATCACCTATAAGCACGTACGCATTAATTTTAGTAAATAATAATTGGAGGCCGTGGTGGTGTAGTGGTAAGACTACTCGGCTCCCACCCAGCAGAGCCGGGCTCGATTCCCGGCGAGGCCGCTTGCGGACCTTCGCACGTGGGAATCGTGCTGGACGATGACGCTGATAGGCGAGTTTTCTAGGTATCCTCCGTTTCCACGCCCCTGCATTCTGGTGCTGCTCCACTCTAACCTCGCTTCACCACCATCGGCTCTCAAGAACTCGATGTTAAGAGCCGCCCAAATATCTCCTCTACACTCCACTACTTGTATTTGACGCGACAAGGACGTGATAAACGCATTGGTTGGACTAACATTTTTAACAGGCCCATCCTTTTATATGAATGAAGTAATTTTGTCAATTTTAGTATAATCTAGCAGTGCTAGTTTGTCTTTGTCAACTTTGTTAGAGGAAGTGTACGAACATCTCAAAGCACTTGTTACTAAAACAGTGTTCTACCGTGAAATCATATCCACATTGTTTCTGAAGGTGCTGCTGGCAGTAAAGCAGTCTCATGTTGGAGCATTCATAGTTACTACAGCGCAGCCCACATGCGCACTCTGTTTCCTTCTTCCCTGAGACTAGACTTCACTCTCTTATATACTCACATACAGATATCAACTGTTTATTGGTTAATTGTGGTTGTAGTAAAAGGCGGTAGTCGGGAGCACAATTTATTGCATCTTTGTTATTGGCTCATTTATCTACAGGTGTCAAACAACACGCCAACCAATTACAAAAGTAACATGAACGTATATGTCAAGTGTGGATAGGATGTATGGAGACTTGCTAATTTAAAGTTAACGCATAAAAATAAAGTTACAATTAATCTCTAGGGTGAACTTATTTATGTGTTAAATTCATAATCTTCATACTTATATAAGTGTTTTTATACAATTTAGAAATCCAAAATGTATAATTGGTTACAACAAACTAATTTTTTTATGTTGTTAGTTGTAATATTACATTTTCTGTAACATATTGAACGTTTGCGGATAAGAATGAAAATCATGCTGTAATAAAATTCTGGTTATATTAAACTGTAAGAATTACCTTCATATTATTATCATCATCATTTTGTAGTAAGTTGTTTATTTTACTCTAAAAATAGTAAGAGAATTTTTTGTTCACGAGTGAATAGTAGGCCCTATTACAAAATGTATTAAACACTTTACTTCGATAAATGTAATATATGCTCGGAGGCCTCTGGTCTGAATATAATTGTTTCTTTACTTGTTAAAATGATGGAATATTACGATCTATATATCAAACTGAGTTTTGATGGTTGTACAATTTTACAGCCTAAGCTAATCAAACGTGAAATTCGGGAACACTTCTGCTCGTTGGTGTACTAGAGAACACTTCTGCTCGTTGGTGTACTAGAGAACACTTCTGCTCGTTGGTGTACTAGAGAACAGAACGAAAACCGCAGCCACCAAAATGCAATTGACGTCATACCGTGGGTGAAAATGATATCCTGCCACTCACTCGTAAAATATATATTTTTACAATACGTACCGCCTGCCCCAAATCTACAGAGATTATAAGGTTTCATGCCGCAGCATCACAAGTTCAGCGAGTGCATTAATTCACCAGCTACCACTGTTACTTCTGGCCAGCTTTTTCAAGCACTTTTAGCGGTATGAGCTGTGGTATATTAAATGTTGGTCAAAGTGGTGTCTGCAGACTGCCATCAGACTTACCGAAGAGAAAAATAACGTGACTAATGGCAGAGATCACACAGGCGACAAGTATATGAATTCCGTGTCTGTTCTGCAGTGTAAGGCAAATAGACGTAGGTCTACAGCAACATTTTTTTTTTTAGATTTTTACTTCGCAAAATCTTAAATCGTGAGGAATTGAAATAATCTGGCGTAGTGGGCGATGCCAAGCCTTAAGTTATTTCATCCCCACATCTTAATAATATCGTAAATGCGAAAGTTTGTACGTTTGCTTGTTACTCAATCACGTCATAACGCCTCGACGGATTTGGATGAAATGTGGTACAGAAGTAGATTATATTCTGGATCAGCACATAGGGCACTTTTTATCCGGAAAAGCCAACCATTTCTTAGGGAATATATGAAATATGCCGCCGACTATTTGAGTATGTGATGGTTGGTGGTCCGTTTCTTGTATTTTGCACACGGCTGGAGCGCGGGTAACAGCTAGTCTGAAATAAAACATTACTTGATAATGCAGACGTAATGACGTAGGACCCATTGGTGGTGGTAGTGAAATATTTTGAAAGACAGTTTCCCCTCGTAATGAATTGACCGGCCTCGATAGAGAGAGAAGACACCGAGGCGGAGTGGAGTGTCTTGAGGGATATAAACACGTAGACGTGGCTGGAGATGAACTGCACGCGGCGCGGGGAGTCGTGCGTGATCGGACGACGATAGCGCTGATGCGGCGCACGGCAGAAGTTTTATTGTCGCGGGCACCTGCTACTGCTTTTCGTGAAGTGAAGTGTCCAGCCCACGCCACGCAGTACAGACACCATTTCAATCACTAAATTTAAAAAAAATTATGTGATAGCTTGGTCACGCTACAAAAGTTTAAATGAACTTGAAATGTGGGTTTGATACAAACAATCAAAATATTTATTGTGGAGGTTCCTATTTTCAAAAACCTGTAACTTATTTGCTTTATGCTTCATGCAACTGTAGTGATGTTTATGATGCTTATGTTACTGTTTAATTAATTAAATGTGCTGTTACTGTATGTAGGTGTGTGAATGAGTGTGCGAGAAGACGTTGTATTAATGGTTTATTTTATGTATATTTTTAGGTAGCTGATAATTTTAGACGTTTTATATTATAATTTAAAATGTCGTACATTAATTAATTTTTTTGTCTTTTTCCCGTGTTGAAATAGTTATATGGTGTGATTTTCTATCCTTCAGTAATACTTAAAATAAATTTTAATATTAGAACTTTTGCCAGTCAATGTTATCTTGTAGTTTAATTTTATAAATAGTACAATTATATGTATATGGATATATGTCAGGCGTGTATATGGTTTTGTGTATACATGTACGTGTTAATCGTGTAAGTTCACTATTAAGGTTAATTTTATTTTATATAATTTGCTTTTATATATTTTATATAAGCTTCTTTCTAAGTTTATGTAAGACATTGTCTCGTACCATTGCCTTTTTTTTAAAATAAGTGTTTGGTTTAATTCTGCAAAGAGGTTAAGTGTAAGAGAAGGTGACAATACCTTAAGTTTGCCACAAAAAATAAAGACGCATTATTATTGTAATATTATTATTACTATTATTATTATTACATACACACAGACGAGGTGGCGTTCCGGGTTCTTTGGATGTGGGCGTACCCATCATTTGATTGACTGCGCGAGGCTCTGGGTCCTGGCCTTGTCTCTCATTGGTTACTGCGTGCTATGGAAGATATTCTATTGCCTCGGCGGGGCCCCGGTGGAATGGTGGTCAGACTACCCGCCTCCCATCCGAGCGAACCGCGCTCGATTCCAGGCGGGTCAGCGTCCGGATTTTCACATGTGGGAATCGTTCCGGACGATGCCGCTGATAGGCGGGCTTTCTCGCGGATTCCCCGCTTCCCCCGCCCTTCCATTCCGGTGTTGCTCCATACTCATATAACTTCACCCTCATCGGCTCTCAAGACCTTGATGTTAACTAACCCCCCAAATCTCTTAACTTACTCTATTGCCTCGGCTGCCGCCTGGTAGGTATGCAATATAAACTTCTTGTACATTTGCAAACAATTCCTTAGCAAATTGTTGCCATATTTTTTGTATCATTGTAAGTAACCAAGTTATTCTATATTCAAGAACGAAAATTTGCACCGCTAAACGCTTTACGCGAAAACGGGGAGAAGGGGTGCTAGGGGGGATCGACAGTTACCCAGAGATCGATAGCGACCGGGGAAAGGGGTTCATGTGCCCCACAATTAAGAATGTGTTTACCATAAAAGTTGGGTTTGGATATACCATAAGTATCGTACACAAGTCCACATATCCATATGTTGCATACTTTAATTATGGTATGACGTGCCATAATATTCTCAATTGGTACGATAATGTTATAGGGCGTACCATAATTGAATCTGCATGCTACAGGCATGCCAACGCACTCGTAAAATTTTATCTAGTTCCCACGGTTTGCGAGATATTAACAGCTCATCCAAAGCTCGCCGCAAGCTTTCCGAAAAGCCTTCGCGTGTCGAGATTGGACGAACGTTTAAGAAATTATTAAAGTTGAATGGTATGGGTGTATCATAATATATCATATTTCGTTTTTAGCAAATTTCACACATGTGCGAATGTCGAGAGGTGCGAGCAAGTACCGACAGGCGCGAGCGAGCACCTCGAGGTGTTTTTTGCCAACCCATACATACCACAAATAATTATTTCTGACAAATGTTGCTTTTATGGTACGCATTTGTTGTACAATAAAAGCGAGTCGAGAGTTGCGAGCAAGCGCCGATAGGCGCGAGCGAGCACCTCGGTGAGTTATTGTACATCCAATATATACCATAATTATCTGACGTACCCCTCGTGGCGTAGCCCGCGAATTCCGCCGATCCATCCCGTAATGTTTGCAATATTGAGATACAGCAAGCATAGTAAATTAATAATGTATCTCCATGTATTAATGCATATGAAAACAACAGTGTCTACTTTTTTGAAATTTACCCTAGCTGAATATTTTCTCAAATCATAATCTATTCGCGGTATATTTACAATTTTGGAATCAAAGCTTCGAGAAATCACCGCCTATACGGCGAGCTTGGATTTTCCTGAGTATGTTTGTACCACAGTATTATTATATTTGTATTACCTTATTTATAGTCTAATTGATCTTTTACATGCATCTTATTTAAAAATTGCAATAGTTCATTTATAATTAATACGAACGAACCATGGAGCAAATATGTGAGTAGGTAATGTCTAGCAATAAATTGTTCTTATGCAAAACACTATTTCACAGAGTGCACACGAACGTTGTGCACTGTCCCTTTGGTGTAATTTTCTAGACTCGTGTAAGCTTTGTTTGCATAGGGCGGAGGAATTCACTGGGAGTAAAACTTTAGCAGGGGCTCAGAAAAGTTGTATGTAACCGTGAAACTATATAAACTATCGTACACTCTGTTGTAATAGACTATACTTGTAGTATTGGAAAATTATCTCGGCAAACAAGTACTATAAAAATGGGGGTGTGGCTGTTTTGGGGACACGGCCGTTTGTTTTGTGTGAATACGTCTAAGTCGACGCGCTCGGACGCCTATGGGTATCACTGGATTGCTTTTGAGATGCTCTTTCCAACCGTATACCATTTCTGTATTTCCACTTGGCCTTTGACGCGTATAGGCCGACATTGTGTTAAGTTTTCTTAATTTTATCAAATTAAACTCATACAATTTCACCATAATCACGCCTCACAGATGTTTTTACACACGCAATCGATTAATCTTGACGAGAGCTGTCGATTGAAGCCTAAACGAGCTTCGTAGCTTCTCCTAGTCAAAAGTTATACTACGCGGAAGTTATGAGACGCAGCGAAACGAACTCAAAATTTCGATTCCCCCTCCCCTCCGCCGCGATGCTTCTGAGTCCTCACTCAACGTAACATATTCTTTGATCCTTTGGCAAATGAGTGATGTAATTGAATTTTGAATGTTGAAGTTCGACTCGGAGCTGTGATGTCAAACTTTATCCCTCGATTTTGTTATCGTCTGATTTTCTGGATTGCAAATTTTAAGACGTATTCACGTTAAAAAAAAAATGTGTGTAAAGTACACGTTGTAATGTGTAGGTAACGAGACGCTGATTTGCGAACGGCTTCCCAACATATTGCTGGTCGGTAACGCCATTTTGATGGTGTGTGCAGCTGGTGCTGGCGGTTTCGCCTCAGTATTATGGAGTAGTGTGTGTTGGACTGGGGTCGGAGATGCGGTCGGCAGTTCCCTCGGGTGCGCGGATGTGCGTGACTCGACCAACACGAAGCCCTGGATCGTTGCTACGTCGACAAGGGAGTCGACAGACGAGCTGATAGAGTCCGGGAGAATAAGGACGGGGGTGGTCAACAGCTCGTATATCTCTCTCTCTCTCTCTCTCTCTCTCTCTCTCTCTCTCTCTCTCTCTCTTCTCTCTCTCGCCCGGCCAACGACGTGGCCTCCGGCCGCAGACGTGAAAGCAAACAGATACGCGGCTCGTCTCTGTGTATTTTTCCACGAACAGTCCTTTAAAAACAATAGAATTCCTCTCCCCGTTCGAGGCCGGGGTCTGCGCTGTTGTATTTCCGACCGACCGCAGCACCACCAGCCTCGAGCGGCAGGCAAGCGAAACAAAGCCCCCGTGCCACGCTGTCAAAGCCAGAAATAATTTGATGCCAGAGGGTGCTGATATTCTGGGCTCAAATCGAAAGATAACAAGTTAAATAACAAAATAAATAAAAACATCGTGTAACTCTCTAGTCAGTGGATCAACTGCATGTGTAGAGAAACTGCTGGGATATCAGCGGATCGTATGCCTGGTTATCAGACGTGTTTAATAAATATTGTAATACAAATTTTGCAATTTGCTACCTTTCGATATCATGCGATAGGACCTACAGCGGTTGCATTTTGTATTGACTAAAAAACTCATGCGCCACGCGGGAGTGTGTTAATTGATATTCTGTAAACATTCTTATTTCCCATACTCGTCTCTAAGCGGCAGAGAGGGATTAGGAAGGATCTACGAAGATATATAAGGAATTCTAAATGTTTGGCGAGAATAGAATGCCAATTATCTCGTAAGTCTCCTGCATCGTAATTGGTGTATAATCTGCGAATCAGTAGAAATTAAACCGTGATGTGTATACTGGATCACTGAAAATACTGAAATTTTGTGACCCAAATAATACACTTACTTCAGGCTGTTTACCGTTAATAGCTGAAAGCATTTAGAAGACCTCATTTTGGTCTATTTTGGCTGGCTTGTATCCTTACGCCACTTGGAACTACTTTTCCCCCGTCACTGTCAAATTTACGGACAATTAGCGAGTCATTTAAAACGTTTGCAGTTTAATGCGACGATTTAATAAGAGTTTATTGTAAAACTTACTCAATTAATGAGCGAGCCACATTTACTGTCTTATGTGACTGAATATTAAACAATCTCTCAGAAAGGACTGCGGATATATAACATATCTCTGTATTGTTGGAGTTAGTTCAGTGAGTCGTTACAACGTAGCCTTGTAATCACTACCGTATGCTCGTGGTCACACTGTACGGCCAGATAAGTTACTACAGAAGACATTCCAACAGAGTCAAAAATATGCACCATTGCTATCTGCCGGGTAGAAGGTTAAGAGAGGGGTTGAAGGAAGTGTCAAATGTGTTAGACTCTTAGAAAGGTGAGGATAAATGCGTGGTAATCGTCTATTTGTACGACGGTGCCGTACAGACGGGATCACACCCCTACCCTGTGCGGACTCAAGAAACTAACTCGAAAACAGGGCAGAAACATCTAATACCTCCGTCTTTCTGTCCTAGTCTTTTTATCCAGTGCTTTTACTAGTTTACAGTTAAAGATCCATCATTTAAGAAAACAAGATTAAGTAAATTTACAGTGACTAATGCTAGGGTTCTAACCTTTGCTTTCATGACTGCATAATGGTAGAAATTTCTATATTGATGGTTGGTGGTAATGTGATCGAGTGTCCAAATCCTTTTCTATACGTCCAATTTTCTTCATATTTTTCGATATAAACAAATGCTATTAGAATATAAGAAAAAAATCTATATTAAACTTTAAAATAAAATTAACGCCCTTATAAAAATTTATAAGAAAAAATGCAAAAATTAAAAAATGTTTTACATGTTACCTAAATATTTGGATAGTCAATGTTGGCACTAAAATACTCTTCACAGGAAGTTTCCGGAATGTTTTTCTGAAGCAACCTGTATTTTCATTTAAAGTTTTCTAATAAAATTCAAATCTAAAAGAAACTGAACTTCAGCCACCATCGTTGACGAACAAAGTGTCGCAATTCAAAGAAATTGCTTATAATTTCACTGAACAAATTGACTTAAATAAAAACTAGATATTAATTATTATTCAAAACTTTCTTCGCACATTTCAATGTTTCAAACTCTTGTTACTAAGAAAGTGACATGAATATTTCATTGTTTTATATTTTATATGAATTACTATTGATGAAATGATGCCCATTTAAAATCTCATCAAAACCTACGACTATTTCATAGCCCCAAGTAAGAGATCAGAATAATGCACAATGCGTAATTCGCTATAACACATATCCACAGTCATACTAGCAGCGAGTCATACAAATTAAATAGCTACCATAGTGATGTTTTAAAGTTATAATTTTTTCCCAATGAAATATGTTTGTAATGGCTTTCTTCATTTAAGAAAATAGTTGGTTTAGAAGCAGTAAAGTATTTTTATTCACAGCGTATTTTAAATAAATAAACGTTTATAGTCATAATTCCATTGCAATGTTTATTTTTACAAGGAACAAAAGTCATTACAATAAGCAAAAAAATGAAACTACGAAATTGTTGGTAAAATATCCAGTGAACTTCGTAAAAAATACTTTTTTTGTATCTAGTGTCGTGTTATAAAAGGGCGAAATGTTTGTATAGTTGGTAAAACTCTAATAATTAACAACACACAGTGGGAAAAAGATAATAAAAATAATTAAGTAGTATTTCTGCACGTGCGAACAGGCCTACTGCTAACTTTATGCTTTTGTGGAGAATCTCTGACGCATTCTGTTAAATATGGAAAGGAGAAGCATTAAAGTTTCGCTAGGTGTTGGAGCTCGTGTAAGAATTCCTCACGGTAGAGAGAAACTGTAACTGGCGGAGTAGCGGCTGACGACGCCTCGTGCTGCGGCTGGCTACGTTGTTCGCAGAGAGAGCCGAACTAATGCTTCTACCAAGTGGATTTTCACAGTCTGAATGGGAAGAGGAGTTCCGTGTTCCGTAATTACAGAGCACATTCCCACACATTAGCGGCACGTTTCCGTAAACTTTCCATTCGTTTAGGAATATTTTCGGCGGCGTGTTGGGACGAGTCGCGGCAGAGCAGGGGGGTGGGTTGGCTGTACACGAGTTGTTGAAACTGTCGGAATTAGCACTCTGGATGAATGGCTTACAACCACGGTTGCTGCTTTACGGCTTGCTTCAACACTTCTCGCAGGCCCGATTATTTGCTTCTCTCCTCCTGTGGCGGGCCCCGACGCCTTCCTTCTACATCAACAAGCAGTATTGTAACAAATCTCTTACTACAGGTATCGGGTGAATGCTAACTCGAGTGTACAGTTGGAAAAAGTAGGAACTTAATTCACTCTCTAAACTAATGCCACACTTTTGAATAGATGTTAATACCTAAACCTAGTATTGCAGTTAGGTGCCGGCAGTGGCGCAGCGACTAGATTGCTCGCTTCCCACCAAGGGTTTACGCACGTAGGGACCGTGTCGACGGGATTTCTCTGGGATCTCCCGTTTCCCCCGCCCTTGCATTCCGTGCGCTGCTCTATACTCATCTCGCTTCACTCTCAACGGCTCTCAAGGCCTCTGCATTTGTCCACTCCCTAAACTCGATCGTTGACAGAACGTTGGAACACTGCAACAAGTCCGACATTATCTGTCTCTACGGCTCAATGGCGTCTGCTGTGTGAGTACTGCGTGGATGCATCCACTTACGGAGGATTCCTTTTTTCCTGAAACTATGGACACCTCAGTCTACAATGGGCTGGCGAACCCACCCGCTGGCTTGTAGAGTGGCAACATGTCGTGTTTTCAGACGAGTCCCGCTTCAAAGTGGATTAAAATCATGGTCAGAAACGCATTCGACGATACCGAGGCGAACGCCATCGTCTAGAATGCATTGTCAATCTTCATACAGGACGAAAGATAGGTGTAATAGTTTGGGAATGAATTTATTATCATAGGCGGTAACGGCTGCTACGAATTGTGGCCATTCTCATCAGCAACCACTACATAAGGGAAGTTGGTAGGTTGACTTTGTACCCTTCCTTCATCAGACTCCTGGAGCTATATTCCAAATAGTCAACGTCAGCTGTCTTAGCAGCAATGCATGAGTATCCGCCTGATATGTCACCTATTTAACTCCTCTGGGATACACTGAGAGAAAATCGAACAAATTATGTGTTTTTTATAGGGCCAAATATATATTTTGTTGCCCTAACAAAATATATTGTTGAGCAAACAAGAAAAAGCAACAAAATTACTTTTGTTCGTCTTACAAAATATAATGTTTTAATAAACAAAATCCCTATATTGGGCCAAAAAAAAATTAAATTGTTAACTAAATATTTCGTTGAATTGTAACTATATATATTTGTTTGGGCACTCATTTGACTGACTTAGTTCGAAATTACAGCTCGAGAGTTTGTTTGTATTTCTTGTGACAATTAGGATAGTAACCGGGTTTGTTAGTGTAGCTATTGATGCTTAACAATCGTATAAACACATTAATAAAACAATGCAACAATAAACTGGCAAGTAAAGCTGTGAAATTTGAAATATTTGTTTACACACGTTGCTCAATATTGGCAGCATATTTATTTAAAAGCATTCCGATGTTATCGGTTGTCACATTATCCAGGGTCGCCAAGGCGTAGGCTCGGATGCAGGAGATCTAGATTCGAAACTCAGTCGAACTTATCAAATATTTTTTTACTAGCCCAAACTGTTTAATCTACGTGAAGTCAAACAAACCTTTAGTTGCACCAACCATAGCTTACAGTTTGGGGCAACCAAATGAGAACAACGAAATAATTTGGTTACAGCAACGAAATATTTAATTCCCCATATAAGTACAAACTAATAATTTGGTTGCATCAAACAAATCTTGTTTGATTCAAGAAAACCTTTTTCTCAGTTAATGTTCACTAGACAACTATCGTACCATTCTCATCGAGCAGCCAATATCGATGAAGTGTGAACTCGGCTATAAGAAAGCTGACAGGCGATCCTTCAGAAACATATCCAATGCTTGTTATATTGGATGCCATTGCGTGTAGAAGCTCTTATTTCAGCTCATGGAAAGTTTACTAAATTTATGCAAGTAATGTTGTGGCATTGTTCTGAAGCTATAATCGTTTGTGTACAACAGTATTAGAAATGTCTGCAATATAATTAGTACCATTCTGATCGTTCCTTCATGGCGTTGCATTTTTCACAAACATCAGTGGTTATAAGGAATTTATCGTTCCTGTGAGAGTTATGCTATTCATGCAAATTACTCATATTTTTAAGCATTATAAATTAGTATAAATTACTTGTAAAACATGGTCACACCCAAAACACTCCTATGTTACCTGAAACGTAAATGTCACTTACTTCGTTACCTGATAGATACTTCGTTCACGCTTTATTGGTTTTTGTGAATCTGATAATATGAGTGAGAAGAATCAGTTATATAAATATTTTTGTTCGTGTACATGTCCCGCTCATTTACTAAATTTTTTCAATTTATTTTAATTTGTTCACTGCCAGATATATGCTTCATAAACTAAAATAACAGGATAATTAGAAAATAATCGAATAGCCTTTCGAAATTAAGGGCAGAGCTCGTTACCAGAAAACCATAAGTTTCATGAAAATTTTTAGATAATTATGGCAATATTTTTCAACAATTCACGTGAAAATTATTTCAAAACTATGCGGAACCAACGGATTTTTTTTTGCTAAAACCGGTCCCGTTCATTAATAATTAGAAGTCCGCTACGTCAGACAGAGAAAGCGAGAGAGAGAGATAGAGATAGAGAGAGAGAGAGATAGAGAGAGAGAGAGATAGAGAGAGAGAGAGAGAGAATGTGTGTGTGTGCGTGTAAATTATGAAACAAAATTTCAGTAAATGATTTGGTACTGATTTCCATGTTCGTGATTTTTTTGCAATGGAGTAATTGGGTCTACTAATGCGGAAAAAAATTAATCACGAAAAAAATAGACAAGTGCTTGATATTGCAGTTTACAGAAAGAAAGACCAGCTGTTCCTGAACAGAGTGATTTCTGAAGCAATATCGCCCCTTCCCCACCCTTCGACTGGTTGGAGTCGTGAGTGAGGAGAACAGCAGATAAGGTCTGCAGCTATGATGCCTCGACTTGGTTCGAAAACACTCTATCTCCAGGAGTTACTGAAATAGCTAACCTTAGCTAAAAATTGTAGTAATTTCGGGGACACTCTTCATACTACCAATTCGTGATATATCACAAAAACAATTTATTGAATGTATACTTTAGAACATCATAAAAGAGTTGCTAATTAATTTACTACAAGAAGCAGCTGAGCACGATTTTTTAGGCAGTGTCACAGGAATTGCCATCATCAAAATTACGTCTTTATTATAAGATTGCACAACATTAAAATTGGGATTTAGAACATGTAGTTCATTTCTTTGCATCAAATGCGACAAGATACTGTAACTCTCATTAAATTTGTGCATTTAAAAATTCTGAAAACTTTACATTAAAATTAGCATTGCTTTTTATGGCTCGCATTTCAGCTACTGCTCACGCTTAACACACTGTGCACCGCTTCGCTCGATGGAAAAAATAACGTGGGAAAATCTTTACGCCTCGACTACATGTACACAATATGACAACATATCCGTCACGATTCAATATTTTAGAAATACCTAAATCTCTAATCGATTCACAAATGATGATCACTGTATTATATGTATATGGTGTAATAGCGACACGAGCAATATAGCATACTCTTCTATATTGTGACGAAAGTGTGCGATAGGCATACTAGCAGTGTCTGTGATTCAAATATTTGTAATTTCATTATGCCTTATTTCTAGTATAAATAATTTCAACATTGGTAATACTATCGACATTGATACTAGTGATATGTCTTCCAGGAACAACGACGTTTTTGATGGGCATATTTTTTAAATTAATACACGCGATTTTTATATTTGTGGCACAGGCGTACATGATAATATCGACTTATCGCCACTTATGTTCAGTTGCTAATGGAAGTGATATGTCATATCGATATCGACAGGGGACTCTGTGCATATCTCACTTAGGTTAAGGCCGGGTATTGAATAAAGAAACCTTCACAAAATTTGATTTTTGAAACAGTTGTATCAGTGTTTACAAATACATGTTGCCTCCTATCCAAAAATGTTACAAAAAATCCTATACCGATACAAAAAGATCGTATAATATAAAGTGATCTCCAAATTTATTAAATATACGTACAGTGTGAAAAAAAATCTTTTAGTAAAACTTCAAGAGGGAAATATGCGTCCTTTCCTCCTCCTCCCATTTTCCGGCCCGTCCTGATATAGATATTTTTAGAATTGATATTAAAAATTAAATACTATTGCGTAGCTCTGGCCGCGAGTTCACGACCGCTAACAAGAGCCAATACCGTGCAGTTTTCTTGCAGGCTGTTTTCCGAAACCGTGACTGGTGTTTGTTAGAGGCGGGCGACGAGGATGTGGGCTGCGCTTGGCGGCGTGGCCACTAGGGCGCAGCAGCGGCGCTAATTTTCCACGCCGTTGCCCCACACCGGCGCTTGTTCACGGCTCGCCCCCAACACGAGACCATCCAGGGGTAGAGGTGGCTTGCTAACGGAGTCACGAAGAGTCGATATACATGCTGAAAAGTCAACGATGTCGATTCGGAGTCGTCTATTTGGACACTAGTAGCGCTATCTCGTGAGCGATTGAGGCATACGAAATATAGTGTAATACGTACTTTAAAGAATGTGGTAACAAAAGCCATTGAGAAAAAATTATATTTATATTAAGTACATCATTCAACCTTCTAGTCAGTAAATATATTATTACACCTATGTGTGAAAAACGTATAACCAATTAGCATGGGTGTAACAGTCAAATGTAACTTAATATTTCATTCACATCATTATGAACATAACTACAGATGTAAATAAAGAATCGTCATAATACTAAAATACGGCTGAGTAACAGGTCGGTATGTAACGGTGTTCTCTCTAGCGTAGGGTCAGATCATCCTATCTCTTTGAAATATGCCCGATTCGCCCAACGTACATGCCGACTGACGTTTTTATAAAATACCACTGTCATACAATTACTGACGTTTTTATAAAATACCACTGTCATACTTTTTTTTTCATTTACGACATGAATGATTATAGACATATTGCAGTTCTTCCCATATTATGCTGTAAGTAGAGGCCCGAGAAATTCGCGGGTTCATTTCTAAGCAGGTTGGAATTTACACACATGGCACAAAATATAAGTAAAAGTTAAACTGAACCAAAAATAAGTGTTTTTATATGCAAGTATAAAATGCTTGCGATACATAAAATAATTACGAACAAAGAAGTAAGTTATACATGGGGTGATTTTTCAAAGATTTGTTAAAAAAATTGTGAAGAAATTGCGAATAGACTAGGTTTGTGGAAAATTTCTCTTTTCTTTGACCAGGTGTTTTAGTTTGCAAGCATCTTACAGTCTCTACAAAACTGAAGGCGTTCCCTTGAAGTTATGAGATTTTTTAAATACTATTCCTAGCCAGCCGCCCGTCTCCTGCTTCAATCGCGACGGCTTATCGTGTTGGCGGAAAGACGAGGGGACGTAATTAATTCCGCGCAGAATAATCAGTGTTGCGGTGAAAATATAGGCGAGGCGGAGCGTAGTGAGTAACTGGCGAGCCTATGTTATCTCTCCGCTTTCACTCGGGCCTGACTCGCTGTCGAGTAAACAGCCAAGCAGCCGCAGGGGGGGATTACTGCATGGGGGAGGGAACATCGGCGATGGTTCTACCCTCTGTCCTCTCATACACTCTCAGAAATAATAATAAATTCGTGTGGGGGGTGGACCCAGGGCGAGGCACCCTCCGAGGGACGGGCTTTCTAGCTGGGACCCGTTGGTGCCCGTCATCCTTGAACACGACATTAAATGAGACCCTAGGCTGGAGCGGCGCTGGAAAGTAAGGGCGGGGGAACGGGAGTACCCCGATAAAACCCTCCGGCAAGCGGCATCGTCCAGCACGATTCCCACGTGCGGAAATCCTGGTATGTTCCCGTCGGGAATCGAACCCGGTTCGTCTTGGTGGGAGACGAGTCACTCTAAAACATTTTTTGTACTTTTCAAGAAAAATCCTTGGAAATCCAGTTGCCAAGAAAATCCTTTGTAAAACTACAAAGAGTTTTCTTGTAAAACCTGCAAAATATTTTTTTGTAATATTACAAATTATATCCTTGTATTACAAATAACGTTATTGAAAAGTGTACATTAATTTTTTTTTCATTAAAAAAAAACAAATGTGATGAATTAGTAACAGAGAAAAATTTTATATATATATATATATTCAAAATATTATTTATAAAAAAAACACATTGCCAGCTCGGGTATTAGTAGTCTACACACAAAATAATATTGTTATGCGGTTAAGAATAATACGTACATGTATTTCTGTTTAAGAGAATCCAGTTGTTAAGTTAAGAGATCTGGACGGCTCTTAAAAACGGGGTATTAAGACCCGATGTAAGAGTTCTGTGTAGCTAGGAAACACTAACAAATAATGAATAATACGGTCACGTTTGATTGAAATTGTCGTTTTATTATGATCATTTGAATTGTTTTAAGTGTCAAACGTTATTAAAACTTGCAATACACATCTTTTTGCACGCAGCTGCACTTTACATCACAGATAGTTTTGTACAAACAGCTTTATACGGTTTTACGTTTTTGAGTGTCCGCCATTTTACTGAATTCGTGGATACGGCTCAGTATAGTACAAACATTTCCTAAGGTCTATTACAAACATGGCCCTTATAGTTTAACAAACGAGCAGTTTAACAAGAAAAATCTTTGTACTGTTAAAATTATTTGTAAAATTACAAAGAATTTCTCAGTAAAAATTACAAATTTTTTTTAGAGTGTAATATTACCACTACCCCACTCTAGTCATTTTATCTGCACGGCTTATGGCGTGTTTCAGAAGTCTGCATTTGCTTTTTATCACTTTCAAATGTTAAACTATATATATACATATCTGTGTATGCATATGTATATATATATATGTGTATATGTATATATATATAATATATATATATATATATATATATATATATATATATATATATATATATATATATATATATACATTTTACCAAATCACTACCACATCAGTTTTGCCTACTTGAAATATTAAAAAACACTTATAGTGCGATAAACTCTTGTGTAGCCCTGGATGGAGGTAGAAAAAACGCTGATGTATAGGCTATTCACGATAAAGTGAGCAATATTTAAGGCCCTGCTAAATTTTTCTATTCAGCCAATCTTCATCTTTCAGGCAATTTTTCATATAAACATTGCAACGTGACTATTAATCACAATGTATACATTTCACCACTCCCAAAAGTCAACGTGTAAGGCAGCAATAAAATAGATTTGTTGGTGGTTAATGCCTTTTGGGAGGGCCTAAAGAAGTGCACACTTTACCTATTCACGGTAATGGTCGCCTCGTGAAAGCGTGGAAAGAGTATCAGTAGACAGGCGGGCAGGCCCTCCCCTTACAGTCCGTTCAAAATACGAGAGACAATCAGTGCCAGCTGTGAGATGCGTGGTTTACTTTAAGACAAAAGTATAAATATACATTATTGTCGAATATTAGACCCACTTCGGTGAACTATTATACTTCTTGATTAATAACTGTTAAGGTGCAATGCTATAAACATACCTTAAATCAGTTCTTCCATTCCAGAAATGTTGCCATCACTTGTGCTGTCACTGCTATTAAGTTCGCCCAACTTGAGGAATATCCTCCTCCATTAGTCCGTCGTTTACTCAATAATAGTTTTCTAGTTTCTTCACATGATCACACTGTTTTTTCCAGTCTGCTGATGAAATACTGTCTACCGCTGAATGAGTTAATTGCAGAACGTGGGAGTTCGCAACGATAACATTTTTGTTAGAAATGCGGGGATTTTACCACGCTCCAGGTGTATTCTATTGGGTTTAAGTCACAATGGTATGGCGGTAATCAGATAACTGTGTGTCCATGGGACGTAAACAGTTCATCGGCGGTGTAAATAGGAGGTTGCCGATTTAACCGAACTTAGTCTCCGCTTTTAGTTTTGGCTTTAAAAATTAATTTGGCTCCCTCAATAAAGCCGTTTTCACTACCCGCGTGAACTATAATCCATCGCTGGCCTGGATGGTTGTTTTTGTACACTCCTGCTACCTCACCATGCTACCATCACTTGTTCACAGTGTAATTCGGATGACTCCATGTCTCATCGAGGTATATTACAAGTTATTTACTTTTGCCTTATCTATCATTTGTCCTTATAGCTCGTAGGTATTTCGGTCGCCATGAGATGATCTCGTTTGTTTCCAATACGGATAACCGCTTATTTTCACATATTTTGAACTTAAAACCCATTTCTTTGATTAATTTTTGCAAAGTTCCCCTTCTACCCCTGGAATCAATTTCTTTCGCCAACACTGCCTGCAAGTTTTTTTTAGTGTGGGTATTTTTTTTTTCATCACGCAGAACTCTTACATTCTTCTTCGCACCACTCCAGCATCAAATGAATCGAACCGAATTCTTCTGTCTGCAGTTTTCCATTTCTTACAAGGAGTTGACAATTTTGTTCCGCTGATAGATGCTATACTGCCTTCTTTACGAATCGTTTTAATAAAAGTGTCTCATTTCCCGATTTCAGCTGAAGCACGTTTTGTTGCACCACCTTAATTTCCCCCCCCCCCCTCAAAACTGGATTACACTTCTAAAAATTTCTCTAGCTTCGCTATGCACAGGTCTATTGCTTTACATTTTTCCTACACTCAAAATATTACAATCCTTACTACAACATAAATGGGAGTGTGTTTGTGTATTTGTTTGTCCATATTTCACGTCAAAACGGAGCAACGGATCGACGTGATTTTTTGCACAGATAGAGTTGGAGGGTCGGAGAGTGACATAGGCTACTTTTTATGTCAGAAATATATATAATTTCCTTTAAAAAATTCTTATTTTAATTTTATATAATTCCTTCATGAACATTACATTATTGTAATTTTACTGCATAAAAACGGCATTGTTAAGATAAAAAGTTCCGTCATTTCTCCTTTCTTTTCTGTCTGTGAACTGTCTTCCATTCCTTCCCAAGAGCCGCAGTAGCTCAGTGGATAGAGGACACAATAGTGTGGCCGTAGAAACTCAGTGGGTAGAGAACCCAATAGTGGGGCCGCAGCATATATATATAAAGTGGGGCCGCAGTCCTAAATGTCATGCGAACTAAGTCGCCTGGGTCAACTAGTAGGTAAATAAAATGTCTCGGTGCACACGTACACAAGTTATTGACAAACAGTTGTTGATATAACAAAGACAACAAATATGTTTATTGCTAGTCACTCTACGACATACAATGGCGGTAATACTTGCAGGTAAATGCGCGTGACACAAAACTCGAGGGAAAACAAGCACAACTGCCACAACAGTTACCACCACTTTACAACTGACGTGACTGTATGCACAGGTAGTAGATACGGCCACTTGCTGGCTATTGGCTGGAAGGAGATGAGACGAACGGCAATGTAGGGTGGGCTTGTGTGAGAGACACAATAAGTACGTTAGTTCACATATTTCTCGGGGCTTCACTAAAGTTTGTCACGCTGTACATACGCCTTCTTTCTTCGTGTCACTCGGTGTTTCTCGCGGTAATGTGGCTTCGACTACTGTACACGGCAGAGTATATACGAACGCTTGTCTGTGCTTGCAGCGACACTGCCGGGTGTGTGGTCCAACACAACCGCACTAACATAGGGACATGGGAATACCAGGCCGTACTCTCGCTATTTATATCGTCTCATACTACATCGCTTTGTAATTTCTCGTGGTGCGCTATTTTCACTGTCTGGGAGTGCATTTTTAATTATCAATGTTACGTCTTCACCATTTTCTTCAGCTGGTGTAAACGATGAAATAGTTGTTCATCAATTTTTTAGGATGATAGTGTTTTTCTTAAGAACATATGTACCTTAAATTATAAATTTGTGCTATCCTATTTGTATGATTTCAGCATAGTATTTTGGCACTTAAGCCGGCCCCACACGATACACATCTCGTAGCAGTTTTCCTACCAATCTTCTGCTAGCGTTTCTGCTCGCGTGTAGGTTACAATCCGGCCACCTCCGGAAGGGTTTGGTTCTGGGTATAACAATTTTGGTTGCCAATGGGCATGCCCGAAACGGTAATAGAGCGTGTTCTAAATTTCTACAATACCCACGGAGCTGCGACAGGTAAGATGGCGGACACCCGAGTAACAGCCTCAAGCCATATATGTCCGTTTACGAAAAAATTGCGGGTTCTGTGCAACGTATTTATGTACAGAATGAAACTTAATGTATGCGTAAGTAACGGAAAACTTTTCAGTTTACTCCCACGGTCATAATAATACAATTACAACAACTTAAAAAAAATATATGAAAACACTGAATTTTTGTCGTATGTATACATATGACCATTTACCTAGCTCGTTTGTAAGTAGTGTTTCTAGCGTCCCCTGACCCATAACTCAGGGATAGGATGGCTGACTTGTAGTCGAGGGGTTGTGGGTTCGTGTCCCGGCCGCTCCGCGGCAGATCTTCAGTTCGCTTGTCGCACTGGGAATTTGTCAGCAAGTTGGTCTAACTTGAGCTCATAAATGCCACTTCAACACAAATGCAACAACGAAAAAAACCACGAAAAAAAGCTCAGTGGGTTGGTATGCGGGTCGACGCCGTATAGTTATGGGTTTTAGAGTTAAAATCGCCGTCTTGTAACGGTTTTTTAAAAGTAATTTTATGTGATACATTATTCCTGGTTATAATCTATGTTAGTGTTATAAAACGTTTACTTCTACAATATATTTGTCTAAAAACGTAATACACCCGTAATTGCACAGTGCAATCTGCTGTCTGTGGTTGTTTGCTAATCAAACCGATAGGTTTCTAAAGTGCAAAGTTTGAGCTGTGTAATGTGAGAAATGTTAACAGATACACATAAAAGTCTTATTTTTGGTATTATGATACCTTTACCTTATTTTGGCCTTCTAACCGTAAAAGCTTGTTTAATTACGGTAAGTATAAAATCGAATATTATGCTTGTTAGAAACAAGTATTTAAAAATTTTAATAATGTTTTAATTAGTCGCGTAAATTTCCGTTGTTCATAAATATGAATACAGTACTTTGATTTCTATACATAAGCAGTGCCGTTACTAAACATCATTTTCCATACATTAATAGTCTAATATTCGTAATCAGAAAATTAAAATAAGTGCAGTCTTCAGTGAAGAAAATTTTTCGTACTTTTTTGATTTGCCACAAAGCACTTACATTTAATATTTGATTGCATTTATACCCCTGCCAACTGCGAAATGTCTGTCATTTGCGAGTGGTTTTTCCTTGCCATGTAGTACAATTTTCTGTTAGCACTGGTAACGTGTGGGAATGGACTGCTGCATTCTTTCATCTCTTCTGGAGGGAAATTTTCACGCCTTTTATTGTGCTCATTGGTATAACAGATGGTAACAGAAATTGGGTATCGTGTAGGGACGGCTTTAGATACTGTACATGGGTATGCTGAACACTTGCGTACCGTGGTGTTCCAATTGAAATTAATACTATGGTGATATATAGAGGCTAAACTAGGGCGATCTCGTGACGTCAGAGTGAACTTCACTTCAATACTATGTATTTTTGATGAACCGTCATCATCCACTCATTGCTTGTTCCTTTGGTTTGAACGAACTTAACTTTCACTGACGTTAGTAGTGAATGTATGTTTCTTCGCGGACATCGTACGTGTTATAATCGGCTAGAATCAAGGGTAATTTAGAAGTTAAATTGTTTATGAAATCAGTGCATTCATTCACATTTAGATACTACCACTAATTCACTGTTAATCATAACCAGTTACCATTATTTATCTATGTACGATCAGCGATGTTTTAGTGAATCAGCAGCGCAGCTTTCACTTGTTAGCAGACTGATTGCTCTGATGTGGAGACATTTTATGTGATTCCATATTATAACACAAACTGTGAACGAGAAACCAACTTGATAATGATATGCTTTTCTACAAGATTTGATGGTGTATGTGTGTGTTAGTTCTTGTTATGATCCCATAAGAAACAAGTAATTTATTTAGGTAGAAAACGGTGTGATGGTCCAATCTGATCGGCCCTGGAAACATATCTCATGCTTGATTGACCACTATGGTTTGGAAACATTTTTACGTACACATTTGTAGGCTAAGCTCGTCTCCAGGTGCGGATTGGCAGATGACTTTCGCCCAGTACCTACTGTTACAGGCTGGAGTCGCTTTCATGCAATTTGCATCTGGTGTTTCCTACACACCGGCTGTTAGTTTCTGTGTGCTTCACGACCCTGACCTGAGGCCAGTATATTAGCTTTCTTGGATTCACGACATTCCCCGTCTTTATTTTTCTCCGAATGGCTACATTACTAACACTAAAAAGCAAGTTGCCTAATTTACACATTTTACAAATTATTGGTTGGAAAAACTAAAAGAGGATGCGTGGTACTGTTTTGTTTTAATTAAAATTTACTACATTTACTTATTCAGCTATACACCAAGACAAAGTTAACATATTTGGTATTGCTCTCGTTAACAAGAGACATTATGACTGGTACACGGTATAGAGCACAAACACAGATGCAGCTGATTCAGAGACAGGTAAACACTTTTGCAAACAACTTTAGGAAACATCTATTTAAAGTACTTGCACAAAGTGAGTAGTGTCGGCAGCTAAACACATTAATTAGTTTAATGACTAGATGCCTCACAATGACATATATACACTTCCTTTCACTTTGAAACACTTAAGTAAATTATGGAAAAATAATATCATGTTTACATTAATGAAATTTTCAGATGTCACTTGATCTTCATATCAAACTAGTCATTATATCCATGACGAGGATAAACGATGGCTTTCCAAGTTTTGCAGTAATATTAAACAAAATTTTTATGAAGTAAGCAGAGTTACAGATGAATTATTACCGAAAAATAAAGGGAATTTTCTCAGAACGAAAATCTTCTCCAAAGTCTTAATTGTCCGTATTGAGTACACTACTCTCTAACAATATTGTAGGTACAAGCTTTTCTAATGACAGAGCTACATAGTTTTTCAGGTTGACATAACTACTTTACTTTGTTCCTCCTTCGTATCTGAATTCACAGAATTTTGTATATAACAGTGTTTACTTCTACCAAGTATGTGTAAAATACACATTAACTAGATACGATCCTATGAAGCCACATTTAGAAGTCAGAAGTGTAGAAATATTATTCTACTTGCATGGACTATAGCGCACGTTTAAGGATTCGATATCAGTTGCGACTAAGAATTTTGTGACACAAGTTTTAACGGAAGTTTCACATTCCAATTCGGCCTTCCTGATTTCTGTTTACAGTGGTTTCCCAATATGATTCTAACGGTTCCTTTGTTGTTTGCAGTTGCTGCTTCATTCCCCTGCTCCTCATGGCTCATGATTATGGTTGTCTCTCAAATGAGCGCGCTGTCGACAAAATCTTAAGCCCTAATAAACAACGTGAGAAATAGACATTTAAATACTTGGATTAACCTCGCTTCAGTGTTACAGGTTACTTATCGGGGAGTGTGCAGTAATCATATAAACGTAAGACAACAGATTGAGCTATCTTCCGACACGTCAATTGACGCATTAAACGAGGTCATGAAAACAAGTCGAGCATAATTTACGTGTTATTGCATGTACATATTAGATAGAAGTGCTCCAAAACTAGCAAAGCCAGGGGTAGTATTAAAGTTTCTTTAGGCGATTTCATCACTTGTTGGGAAATATAAATATATTATTAGGTGGCCAAGTATGACTGTCAATAAATTTAAATAGTTAAAACAAAGTTTGTAGCACTTCCATCATACTTAAAACAGTGTCTTAACTTTAAAAAAATACAAATAACTGTATTTTTTGCAATTTTAACTAACAGATATATTCAAAACTAAAGTGATATGTCTATGATTATGTCAACATCCGAAATAAACCAACTCAAACTTAAATTTAATGAGAGCAGATACAAGACGTTCCGATATCGCAATACAATACTGCTGTTATCATGAAATTTAGCAGGGAGTTGTACTAAAGGAATTCATACACGGCTGTAATGCACGAAATGGCAAGCACCGCTAAACTGCCCCACATCAGCATCACAACACAGCTTGGTAAACAATATCCAAAGGCCTCTTAAGGTATACAGAATGAGGCTGAACTCTACTGAAAAACTTCGTGAGGTGATTCCTTATGTAAAACCAAGTGACAAATATATATGACACTTTGTACCTTAACTTAATATTAAGAGCGAAATAAGTCCCTGAAAATGGAGATTTTGGAAAGAATTTTTTCGAAATATCGGAAACCAGGGGAGATGAAAGTACAAATTACAACTCAAAAAACCAACAACGAAGGTTCATAATTCCCGACGGTAACGAAGTTGCTGTCAATAAGAGGGTGGCCACCTAAGTTATTTTCGTAACGGGGAGTGTTATTATCGTAAATTTGCTGTTAGGTTGAAGATACCGATAACATGAAACAATGTTCCACAAATTGTACTTTCACCTCACCTGGTTCCTGATACTTCGCAAAAATACATTCCAAAATCTCCATTCTCGGGGACTTATTTTGCTCTTAATATTTAGTTTAGGTACAAAGTGTCCTGTATATTTGTCACTTTATTTTGCATAAGGAATCACCTCACGAAGTTCGTCGGTTGAATTCAGCCCCACTCTGTATATGTTAGAGGCTTCGACACTTAATGAACCATTTCCGCACACAGCCTGAGAGCTTGTTTAGCTGTACTGCCTCCCTCTCCTCACCAAAACCTCCCCCACCCCTCATTCGTGTAACTTCCGCAGTTGCCTCTCATCAAACAGCCATGGCTCCAAAATGTGGTGCACTCTACGCAACATAAAAATTTATCTAAAATAATTACCCCACCTTTTCGATTTCCACCGAGCGGGCAGGAAGACAAGCACACATGCGATCCGCACATGCGCTCTACGTGACACATATATTTGTCCTCCCTGTGCCTATTCTCATTATTTTTCACTTATATTTAGCAACGTATCGGACAAAGATACCGATATTTTGCTAGTAGGGGCACACGGATTCAACTCCACTCTCGATTAATCGGATTATTAATTTGATATCAAATTGGTTGAGCCAAGTAATCCGGTAATTAATCCGCAGTTAATCTTATAAAAATTGGACTACAGTTAATGCGCTAATCTTAATCCGATAAAATTAGATTGATTGGTATACGGATTAATTATCGGATTAATTGGGGCTATCCAATTGATATCAAATAGATAATCCGATTAATCAAAAGTGCTGTAGAACCCGTGAGCCCCTACTACTCCCGCAGTCTCTAATTACTCAGCACGTGATTATGAAGATAAAAAATTGGACTGAGATTGGCGCTTGACCATATTAAGTCTTCAGCATTCATGGAAGTCAGGTTATATGGAGATAGCGCAGAGACGACAAGCGGGAGCTGTCAGAGGCAATGTCCACTACGTTTACAGCACGCAAAAATTTCGACGAACCTAATGATTGTATATATCTTTTAATTTAAACAAACATAATGCTATCCCAAGCAAGTGCTGGTAGTCCAGCAGTTGTGTATAGAAACACTAGGGGCCCAGCCCGTGACCCTTTCATTTTTTAGTATTGCCTCGTGCCTAGAATAGTTACCATGTTTCAAATTTTGGTTATCATACAAATACTGAAAAAAAATTTTTATTGCATATATATATATAGAGGTAATAATAAAGTGATGTGAAATTAACTCAATATTGAAACGACTGCTGCCCCATTTGATATTTCTCTATCCACTTAGCAACTGTGGCCCCACTTGATATAGTTATATCCACTGAGCCCCTGCGGCCCCACTTGGAATCACTCTATCCACTGAGCCACTGCGTCCCCACATGGAATAGCTCTATCCACTGAGCCACTAAGGCCCCACTTGGAATTGCTCTATTCACTGTGCCACTGCGGCCCCACTTGGAATCTCTGTATCCAATTGGTCACTATATATATATATATATATATATATATATATATATATATATATATATATATATATATATATATATATATATATCCACTTGGCCACTGTGGGGGCCACTTGGAATCGCTCTATCCACTGGGCACTGTGGCCCCACTTGGAAACGCTCTATCCACTGAGCCACTAAGGCCCCACTTGGAAATTAACTCAACATTTAAGCGAGACATTAAGATTAAACAAAAATTATGTTCCATTACCTTAATATCTCTATGCAATAATCTCTATGCATTATTACAAAACTTTCATATAGGAAAAAAAGTAATTCAAAAATAAGTTTTTAGGGTAAAATGTAATGATTGCGTAATCTGATCTTGCTGAAATTCGAACATGACCTGTATTTGACCATGAGGATTCGCTCTGCAAAATTTGAAGAACTTCTGTTGAGTTTCAAGGGACCTAGAGGCATTAAAGACGGACAGACAGACAGAGGCCGTCTCCTTATTATATAGGATTGTGAGAACGAACTGGATGTCAAATAGCTTAATTTTACTAGCATTTACGGAAACTGTTCCATGACTATCTTACAATATGAGGAGAATGAGATCGCTTTAACCCGTACAACGTACGGTCAAAATGGTTTATCATTTAAATATTTTATTCCAGTCATTTCGGCAATGCATGTTTGTTCAAGATTGCCACACTATTTGGCGGGTGGTGCCACTTTCAGGTAAGTAGTTGACTTGCCCTCGCAATACTCATAACACGTAGGTCGCCCATGCACTAAGTATGAGGTAGACCGATTCCAGTGAGAAACATATTTGTCGACATTTGAATATTGAACAGAGCCGCCCATTTATATGAATTAAATATGTACTATAACTGACTTGTATACATTCTTGTTGCATTAAGACCAAGCTAGAATTAGTGTACAAACATCTTAAAGCGCGTGTTTGCAAAGTGTTGTAATCGCATATGATTTTGATGAAGTTTTTTATAGTGGTATTGGAATAAAATTGGTGAAATGCACAAACGTATGTTGAACTCTAAATAGGCACTTGGAAAATAAAGCTACGGAACAGACAAGAATAAAGAATTTTAAAACTATAGCAGTTTCAACATTATTACATGGAAGGGAATCAATCATGGGTCACAAACAAACGACCGAAGAGCAGACTTCAAGCAAGAGAGATACGATTTTTTAAGGCTGTTAAAGGATGTAGTATATAAGATAAACTGAGAAATTAATATATAAGAGGGAACGGAATATCTACCGTTTAATGGCGAGTGAAGAGATTTGGGCGGCTAGTAACAGCGAGGTCCTGGGAGCCGATTAGGATGATTGAGGTGAGTTTGGAGCGGCCCCGGAATGATGGGCCGGGGGAGGCGGGAGATCCTCAAGGAAACCAACGGCATCGTCCGTCACGATTCCCACATGCGAGAGTCCGATGACCCGGCTGGTAATTGAGCCCGGTTCGCCTTGGTGGGAGGCGAGCGAGCTAGCCGCTTAGCCACCGCGGCCCCTACAGTTTAAGGAATGAAATACAAGAAAACAGAAGAAAACCGAGAAATCACGTTAATACAATGAGAAGCCAGAGATTATCGCTGGAAATAATGAAATGTAGACAAAGAAGGCAGAAGAAGTATGGGAAGACAGAGGAATTGATGGGTATCGCAACAGGGAATTATTTAAAGCGTGAAGTGAAGAAGAAGATGAAGTAGAGGTGCAGTGTTGGAAAACGGTGAGCGGCAACCACGCAGCACGATACGCACTCTACCCGGTTTTCCCCGTACGGGGCCGCCGCGCGATAAATTCATGTGACGTAGCTAGAGGCGAGCGGCGAATAACGACGCACAATGCAATCTCGTGCTATCGTGACGTCGCTTATAACAATAATGTTTGACAGAGTCGGGGCCCGCGGCGCCCCGCCCACAACCTCCTCGTGACACTGGACGGCGTCGTGTGCGCCCACCGAACACTCGCAGCTATCACAGGGATCGTGGCCACGCACTAATAGGCCGGCGAGATAGTCCTCACGAATCCACCGCGACACGGAAACCCACACGTGCCATGTTGCGAAGCCTTCTGCGTGCTCGGGCCGCACATCACGCTCATATACAGCCTGACTCTCAACTACACCTGCTGACTCGGTGAGATAATTCTTAAAGGAAAATAGGATAGAAAATCTAATACCATATATGACTACACTAAGAAAAAATGTCCACAGGCTGTTCATGATAAAGTGAGCACTTTTTAAATCGACCTTAGCAAACATTAATTGCCTCTGCCTGCATTTATTTTAACGGGCGAACTGAGTGAGATGCGCCGAATAAAGTTGGTAACAAATAATTGAAAATAATTCTATACCTTAACGTCGAATAAAAAGTGGCACATAATCGTCTGTAAGAACTTAAATCATACTTTCACTTTTTTTTAAATTTCAATGCATCGAAGTGTAAAAATGAGCAAATTTGGGAAAATATATCTTTTATAATTTTCATAGTTTAACTTTACCGATGTATGAATAAAGCAACGAGGCCAATGGCAATGTTATTTTACATAGGGCGGAAAAAAGACACAATGTGCATGCAAATAGATCTCAAGCAGTTAATTTTACATAGGGCGGAAAAAAGACACAATGTGCATGCAAATAGATCTCAAGCAGGGCTTTCAAAAGTGCTCATTTTACCGTGAACAGCCTATACCAGTTAAGTTGGTAGATAAATGATAAAAATTATTCTTAATATTTCGCATAGTTCAAAAACAGCGTGACGTTTAAATTTATATTCCATGAAAGTATTTTTTTTGTATTATACACATTAGATTATTAATTGGGATATAAGTAACAATATGACATTGCTAACGATTCCTACGTCTCACTTGGCTGGAGTATAAACAGCATGATCAGGTTGATTGTAACGTTAATTTTACATATTCCGGAAGAATACAGAAGAAGTAATGTATATGCTAATCAAGCCTTTCAAAAGAGCTCAGTTTACCGTGTAGATCCTTTAATTGCATGTACCAAATGTATTATTATGTGCCATATTTCATTGTCTTACACTAGCGATTAATAAAAAGATAAATGCAGCTATCCCTAAATATCAAGTAATTTTGTTGGCGTATTTTTTTTTGTGGTGAACATAAGCTTTTTTTTTGGTTAAATTCTGATTTTATGATTTCAAACATAATTGTGCGTTATCTTAACCATCCTAACTAACGACAAAACGTATGTTGAGTAATATATACCATTGTGTTAATAATTTACACAAGCTGCGTTTAGAAAGAACCTTTAAAGTAGCCGAGTATTTGTTCCAACAAAACGTATTGTTGGAGGTTGGTTGAGTTTGTGTCCAGCAGCAAATACTTATTTACATCTGAACGCCATCTATGTGCACACGTGTGCAGTGGTTTAACTATATTAAATTATGGCAATCGACAGAACTGAAAATAACTGAGAAACTCGGACTTCACGAAATTAATATGTTTATTTTAAGTACGTATAAATCAGTTAAAATAAAAATAAAATTTTATATAGATTAAAACCAAGTAAGTTTACAACATGGTTTGCATTTTGAGGTAGAGTTTAAGTCCTGTGATATTTACATTCAGTTCCCTATAAGTAACATGTTGACTAAATTTAGTCATTATTTCTCACAATGTTTAAATTAATCATATTAACGTATGCAAAAGAAGCTTAGTCGAACGACCAGAATATGACTATGTACGTAAAAACTTTCTGGGAAATGATAAGTGTTCTTTAGTGTACATATGAGACAGTGTAGATCAGAAATTGCGTTTTCTTAAAAGCTTTTCACAGCCTACAGTTATACCTTAACACTATTAATGAGTGTATTCCTTACTGAAACCAAGAAACGTTTACCATAAGAAACGAACATTTCCGTCTCAAAATAATATATGCCAGTAACATCCAGAATGATGAAGACAAACAAGTATTTATAAATTTCAGCGTTAAACTCTATATTTGTAATTACAGAGTTCAACAGTTTTCACAAACGTAACATATATTCCACACAAATTAATTAATTTTTCCCTGGAATTTGCTTGTTCGTGTGTAACGACATTGTGAATGTTTGCCGTACACCAAATCTTTCATCTATAATATTTATCTGCAAAACATCTGCCTAGTACTATTAAAAAAATTTTTTTTCCCCACAGGAATATATATTGTTTGTGCCAAGCATTTTTATCTTTTTGTTACTATGACTCAATATGATTGTTTAGGGGGAGGGGGGAGAAAGCCTGGAAACTACGCTAAATAAAATAAAATAAATTTAATGAATAACGTTCGCCTCAATCGATGTCTACAATGTGTGAACAGTTTGGGGGGTGATAATAATCGTTAAACAACTACTGGCGACAGCTCTTTAGTTGGTCACTAACATTTAGCCCCATAATTTCGTGACGACGGGCTATGTAACCGCCAGCCTAACAAATGACAGAAATCAAATCAGGCTAACGCTATTCATAAACGTTGTTCTAGCATCTAAACTACCGAATAGGAAAATCATCACGTATTAACAGTTGAGTAAATCTGGAGGTGTAGTAGAACTTTTCAATTAAAATAGGGATTGTAGGAAGTATATCTTAGCATTTTGCAAAGAAAAGTAGGCTACAATTAATTTGAGTACTTATGTCTTGCCAGATAATACACATCAGATAATTAATGGAAGACAGGAACTATTCTTCAAATATGAAAACTTTCTTAAAGTCATTATTTTAACTCACAAATTTTAAGCTATTGCTGAATACAACTTGTTTACGTTGAAGCTCTACCCGTCGTTTGGCAGAGCCTCAAGGTTGTTGCAAAGTGAAGCCATGGATTTCAGGTAGCGTTTTCAGTTGCCCTTGCACAATAATATTTCTGATATATCTTCATTCTTTGAACAGTTATTTTAGTTTCCATGAAGAACTTTCAGATTATATCACCGCATTGTGATTGGTTGATAAATTCGCACCGTTTAGATGTATTGTGAGGCTAGAGTATGGAAGTGATTATGGCTTAAAGTTTCGTTGGCAGTTCTGTCATTAAAGCCGGAACGAACTGGATTCTAGTGGAAACTTCGCCTCGACCTTTAATAAACTTTCAGCAGTTTCACGAGTTTCATTATTAATATTAATAAATTATTTTAGTCTTATATATGCGCAAGTAAGAAATGTTTACAAAAATGTATATTTTGACTGATATAATTTTTTTACATTCACGGACATTTTGACGTAAATGTATTGTTATACAGTGCGCGAAAAAAGTTTTGCATAACCAGTAATTATATTGCACGTTGTCACAGATCACGTTTTGTTTCTCCTATACATTGGTTTGTGTCGTCAGGTCAAGCGTGATATTCTGTACAGTGTACAGATAGGGTGTATTTCCATCCCAGTCATCCTCTTTCGTCGTAACCAACATCGTATTTAACAAATCCCTTTTATGTAAAACTTTTTTTGAGCACTGTATACGGAAATGCGATTCGTAGTAAAATAAATGGCGCTAAGCTCTGTAAATACAATATAACGTAATGTCTCCGTATTTCCTATATCTTCGGGTTACGGACATGAATAATGCCGAATCTACGAGCTTTCTTGGCTACTGAAAATCAGAACTTTTTTCTGTTACAATTAGTATTGTTACATGGGGCCGTTGTGTGTGAGCGCTATCATTTGCAACCGGAGACGCGGTAGCTTTTTGTAAAGGAATGTTTACAAACTATGACTGTTATGCCTATCAGGGCTCGTGCCGCTTCCGACCTTGGGTATTGCGTGTCTTTGAGACATCATTGAAGGAATGTTTTGGGAATTACTATTGTCCTAGTTTCTCTCAACGTGACCCGGGGTGTGTAAAACCTTCCAGATCAAGGCCAGCGATACTATAAAGGTGCGACGAGCCTCCGAGCCAGGGAGTTCATAAGAGTCGGGAGTTTGAGCGATTTTGCGGCGTCAAGCGAAAGAGGACGAGCGAGAAGAGCAAAGAGTAGCGCCGGAAGTGACCAGCGGGAGGAAAATCTGCGACTGCGAGCCTCGGAGCAGTGAAGAGTGCGACTGGCAGGCTGGAATATTGGGCTGGATGCGTGAATGAAAGACCTTGCAAATGATTGCAACAATCAGGCTGAACGTGTTAATGTTGAGTACCAGTAAATTGACTACAGCCAAACAGAGACATTAAGAAGACACTAACTGTAATTGAAATAGACATTAAAAATTGCGTTCACAAAGAAACAAAAAGGATAATAGTGGAGATTGATAATTTAGTGTTGTAAATATTAGCTATGCGAATGAATTACAAATAAAATTTAGAACTTTTTTTTTAAATTAAGACCTCCAGCCCACACCAACTCAGATACGCCGCTCGGGCATTTTGTAACAGTATATTCACAGCACTGAGACCTATTAATTCCATAATTAAAAATATTCACAAATGTGTCATGTGCCATTTAGTAGCACTTAAAACAACCCGAGCATTGCTAAAAACTGAAAAAGGTTCAACTAGTAACATTATAAAAAATACGACATCTACACCCCACATTCCAAAATAAATTCATAGGCAAGTAGTAAGACTTACAAAGACCAAAATTTTTGATACGGGTTCAAATCACGTTCTTGAACAAAATATTTTAACTTTCTTATTTTTTTCTTACTAAACAGTTGAACTGCCGCGTAGCAAAAATAAGAAATTTTTTTCTGTAATCTATTTTTTTTAAGCCGAAGGTGCAGAAAAACTATTTAACGAATTTACGCGAGGGTTCTGTGAGCTCAAGGTAAGTTCTGCGAAGGTCACGGAGAAGTCGTTATTTGCTGGAATGTTTCGGCGAATTTTTTCCGGTTCTCTTCCGTAAACAGAGGGAATTGTTTGAGTTACAAGTGTGTTGTTGAATGTGAGTAGCTGAGTGAGGTCAGGCAGGAGAGCAGAGGCCGCGGAGGGACTCGGTGGCTCGTGTCTGCAGGCGGGATACGACGCGATGTCCTGCAGAAGGCCCGGCTGCCTGCTCGTCTATTTTGGCGCAGGCCATAAACCAGCAGCCCCGAATGGGAGCTACCCTCCTCCTCACCCCCCTCCCGCATGCCCTGTACAGCAGGGGCTCACCACGCCAAGGGGAGCATTCGTGAATACAGGTCATTACCCGGAATGGATTCTCAAGACGTCTTGTCTCCTCGAAAGTTAACCCATTTAATTGCATCGTGGTTCTTTGTACATAAAGCAAAGACTGCACCATCTCCTGGCGGGGCCGGGAGACGAAATATGCGATCCCATTCTGTGCCAGGCTGTGTACGTGCCTTCATATTTCTGGTCGCTTGCCTTGGGGGGAGGAGAAGCGATGTAGCGGAGGGCACAGTATTCCCTCTCGACGCTGGGGAGATGTGACTTAAGTGACAGAAAGTCGCATAAAGTTTGCTTTCTAGGGATAGTAAATAATACAATCCCACAGTTATAAGGGAGAGGTACTCCGATGGAAAATTTTTGATTGGACTGGGAAAGGCATATAGCTTTTCAGTATATATGTACTTTTGGCGGTAACGTGTGAATTATTTACCGTTTTGTATTATTACCTCAACTACTAGCTCTATTTCGGTCAAGACAATCAAAAACAAAAAAGTTAAAATCTTGCATGAACTTAGTAATAATTATTTTAATTTAAGTTACTTACAAATTGCACACGTTTGCAATAATTAAATAAATGGCAAAATTTGTCTGAAAACAGATTTTCAACTAATCAACTCTACGCAATACACAAATTTACAAGAGTGGGGATTCATGTCTAAACTATGAAGAATATCAAATTTGATCGCAAACTACGTATACGCTTTGAAGACCAAATGTGCTGAGCTACCAAATATTATAATCATAATATATTAAAAAAACATTAGTACTATATTCCTTTTATGAAAGTATTATTTTTTTCATTATAATACTTCATCTCCAGCACTCGAGACACAAAAAGGTAGTTTTGACAAATATAAAAAAATGTCGGTATAATGTGCTGTATTTCTTTCGGTCATTAATTCTGCTCTTTGTCATTCATTCTACTCGTTGACATTCATTATGCTCTTTGTCAGTGATTTTTAATAAAAATACATATTATGCTTCTCACGTTTCTCGATAGTAACAATTTCCATCACAATTTAACTAAGTTGGGAAAACTGTTGTTTAGCTATATATGACGTTTTATGTTAGTGTCAATAGTGTGGCAAAAGTCGAAGGAAATATGACTACTATACCTACACACGGCAAATCTTAACTAAGTAGGTCTGGCGTGTTATGTGCTTAATTTGAGATGTAATCTCGCGGCGAAATAAATAATTTAAAAAGCTGATATAGGTTATATTATTTTTACTAATGGGTTAAATTATTCCCACAAGAAAAATTTCAGATCATGAAATGTGATCATTTCCATGAGTTCTATAAGTCAAGAAACATATTAACTTATAACACCTCATATAATTATGTGTTAATTTGACTTCTTCAGGGCGATTCGGACAAGTTGAGCTCCTGAATTACACTAGAAGAGTATTTTTCATTTTGCCTTACATTTATTTGTGTAATCTAAACGAGATTAATTATATTGATGTTCAGTTATTTACTGTAAGTCCTAATGAGTTAGTTAATACATTTTCAAAGATTAAGTTTGAGGTCTTTTTAAATAGAAGTAACAATTAAGTGAATCAAGTATCTTATATGTAGGCATATACAATTGTCAGAAAAATCCACTTTTTCTGAGAACAGCTTAACGTTTAATGAAAAAAAATCGGAAATGTTCATTAAAATATATTCACTGTTTACAATTGGAACTCAGGTGTATAGTGTCCCTTATTGTGCACAGAATATACTATCGATATTTGTTTTTAGCAGAAATTAAGTAATTTCGATTTCTTCGGTTTCAGAATTATGGCAAAATATTCACACATTACCTTCAGAGTTGCAACTACACCAAGAATATATGGGGCTGGTATTTAATATTGAAATAACTAATTTTTATTCCCCCATTTCCTCACTTTAACCGTACACTTGCATTGTTGAATATCACGGACGATTACGTAAATCATTGAAATATTTTGTTAGATTTCAAATAAACGGCTATTCATACACAACAATATCGCATATACTTTATAATTGGTTGGTTTTCACAAAAATTCATGCTTTTATAAAATATACTAATATCAAGTGTCTATAACTTTTGACATTAGGCTCAGTTTTCGAGGAGTTCGTGGAAAATAACTTTCATCAATAAATTCATAATAAAGTAATACTCCATGATAAATGCGTGGACCAAATATTGCCAGGCCGTAGAAGCAAAACACTCTCTTCAGCAAGTATGAAGTGTAGACCATCAGAAAATGGCAGAATAAATGCACTGCATGGGGCGAAACTAACGTTTTTAAAGAGTATAAACAGTACAAAAATTATTCATCTTTGATGTCCCTACGTGCGTTCAAGACCTTATGCATCATTGTTTCGCCCGAGGAGAAAACACTTAGAAAACTAGCCATATTCCGTGCTATATTTTATGGGTTGTTAACTATTCGGGCTGTGATGCATGTAAGTGTTACGAGTATCTTCAGTGTCTTATTTCATTTTCTGCTCGTCAGTTGTCTCTTAACAGACCCTGTGCTCAGAAATTCATGGAACTGCTAATAATTTATCTAGTCGTAGTCTAATTTCCTGCGGAAATGACGAGCCGCTTGAGGCAAGATAAAATGAAGAGAGTTGTGAGGAATTTCAACGTCTGCTGCATTGACTGTTCAGTATCCACGAAATAACATTCATACTTAGATTCCCAGTCCTAAGCTGTGGTAGAACATAAATTGCCAGCCATATAAATTTTATAACAACTGAACTGAATTTTTCTTAAGGTAGTAAATAATCGCAGGATACAAAAGAAAACCTTTACATGAAATTTGGAATAGTTATATTGTGTAATGTTAGATGGAGGATTCGTGTGAATTATGGAGCGTCTTACTACATCCAACGTACAGGTTCGAGCCATAAAATTTGTAAATCATAGCCAGCATTGTTTCAACAACTCGAATGTAAGTGCATTTGGGATTGTGTGAATACATGAGTTTAATGTTAGCCTATAGTATTAATTTTTGGCGAGAGTACCATCCAAAGGAGTATCATCCAAATTTTATATTTCAAAAGACGGTGATTGGAATTGTGTTACATTCTACACCTATTTTACGACTTAACTGACAAAACTCATTCTTCTTGTGCAAAACGTAAGAGACTACATAAAATAACAATAAGTTACTGGAATAGCTAATGAGCCTACTTTCCTCAACGTGGGTGAAAATAATTTTTAAATATATATATATTTTTAAACTGAGTGTGTAAGGACTTGACATCTCTTTGAAAGCAATAACTTTAGAAATGAAACGAGAAACTAATGCAACAGTAGTGAGACGATTACAAGTACACAGATGCCTTATCCAGGACCTGAACCCACAAAATCTCGAACTATAAGTTTGCGTGCAATCTACAGCATTGCGGAGGTCGGATTCGGAGCATCAACTTCGGATTTAATAAGTGCAATGTTTCGAATGATAGGGTTTACTAACCTAAAATATTAATATGGCCTTTATTTTGAAAATAAGCAACTGAGCCACATAAAACATGCAATATTACACGGCCTATCGTAGCGCTACTTATGTGAATAATATGATAGAAATCGGTTGTTTCTTCCCTGAGATATTTCATGAAAGACTTAATTTTCTTATTTGATGCTATCGTAAAAAATCGCCAGAAAAAAGAGTCTATATACGATGCCCCTGATGTATACTGTCTACATACAAATTTTGGTTGAATTTAGGAAAATTATTTAATATATATGTCATTCTTAACTTAATTATTTATGAAGCTTCCATTTGAACATCGTCATCTGGCCCATTTAAATCATGAAAGTCTTCACGGCCTTCTGTATAATTTATGGTGTGCACAATTTGGAACAAGTTTATTTGAAATGTTACAGTGTAACATTTGGTTCGAATCGGTTGATAGGTCTTTGAGACATGGAATAAAACCTACATAATTTTCATTTGGCGATCTTCTTAAATGGAGGACAAAAAAGTAAAGGAGTAGAAATTTATGTGATTGTATACTTCCAATACACAAAGTTAAGTTAAAATAGATTTCATTGTTTCATAGATATCGCGCACAAAACTAAAATGATTTTATAACTGCCATTCTGTAAGTGTCCTACTTAAAAAAAATATAATTTATTAAAATGGCAAACAAGATCTTCGCCAAATTTTGTAATTGTGGGTCGATTGTTTCCCGAGATACGAGATAAAATCATTATGTTAATTGGTAGGGCTATCGTAAAACATTGTAGAGAAATGAGGCTTTGTATAGACATAACCGAGCAAATTAGAAACCATCTGGATGTGGCACGCTGCTTGTAAGAGAGTTACAACCAACTGGCTGGTAATGAAAAACTACAATGCGTTTTAGCAGGAATTACGTGTGTTTTACCCATTCATAATGCTGTTATACCTTTATAAACATTTTATGTTATTTTGCGTATGTTACAGACGGTTTTGCAGCAAACCAGTATTTTGTTATTGAAATCGTTATTTTATAATATTACTAGAGATTTTGATCATATCTTCACTGTTATATCCTAGTGCAATTATTTTGGCTACTTTCTGATCAACTTACTTTTAGGTGCAAAGTGCAGTGCGTTGCTACAATCTTTATAAATAAAATCCTTCGTGCGTGACTAAACTGCATCATCAGTGACAAACCGCTGAACCAATTGAGACAATTTTCACACCATATGTTATTGAGTTGGCGAGTAAGGTTTTTAGTTATGTTTCATTCCGATTGGTGGTGCTGGAGTCTGGCTTCTATATTTATGGGCCGATGTTGCTCATACTTACAGGAAATGTTTGTTGATCTAAAAGAGATAAATTCCAGCGATACCACGGTCAAATATCGGTCTACGTACCAGACGTAATAGAGAGGGCGCATTGAGAAGGCAAAATAGAACGTGAAAGAGGCGGAACAACGTTTGGCAGGATCCGCTAGTATTTATATATATTGATAGCAGCTAAGCATACACTTATTTCACATGCCCTGTCGGATTACTTAAAGGACACACAACAATTACAAAACACTGCAGTACAGGATAAATTTGTCTAAATAAATACTACACAACTCTTTGTTGCAGCATTAGTATTGATCAGAGGTAAGTAGGCACCGCCCACAATTGCAAAAGACTTCCGATATGACGTCATGACTATAATGTACGAGTTATCACTCAACGTAACACAATTACGACCATACGCAAATACGTGATTGACGTATTTTCAGTTGGATTCTGGCGTACAAGGAATACTGATGGTACACACTGCTTTGCTGTGATACTGTTATGACTTCATTGTTTAGCCACATACCTTAACTGTAGACTATACACGTAAACTCAGTGTAGCCACTGTATGCGTTTGATCCGTACTCATGGTTCTACAGCGTGATCATGTAGGTGACGCCCACTGTATAGGTATTACGGTAATACCCTGTCGTGTAATAGTGTTACCTCTACCACAGATTTTGGAAGAACATGTGTTTCATACTTATTAAAGCTGTTGCATTTAGGTTTAAGGGAGAAGCATGCTCTGACATGGCATTACTGTTTTACCTTTACGGCTTAACTTATCACTTTTCTCATTGTACATAGCGTTCCAGCTGGTTACAAATCGGACTAATAACTTATGTTGAGGGTGAACTATTAAATATCCTGATAGGGGCTTATGTCATCTAAAGCCGTTAAGGATCATTGTCTGTAAACTGTACACAGTCTGTTTAGTAACCATCAACATTTCAACTAGACACCTGCCTTGGTGCTAAGTGTTGCCTGAAGAGGGCGCAGCTTCCTGCTGTTTTAAACAATAATATTTTTCGCTTACAGGAACACACAATGTAATCTCTAAATAATGCCTTAAACCAATTTATGAAATAACAATGTCCCGTTACTTCTTCATTGGCCAGGAAACTGTTACACGTTGCTGATTTCAGAAACCTTGCCAATGCTACTTGAAATCCCGAATTCACGCTATTCTTATACGTATGATGTAATAGGTCTATTTTTGCCCATGCAGTATGTAGCATGGACCTAGCACCATTACTGTCATTGAATAATGCAATTTACTGATCGCTGCTGACTTAGTACGCTGTTGCTGATAGTGCAGGAATACACACAAAACCAGCTCTCACTGATTCTGACCGTGCATAAGTAAGGTTATCCGTGGTAAGGGAGACCGAACGAGCTCGTAGTTGGGGATAGGACTAATCAAGGGCACGCAAGTCTTTAGCTTAGTCAACAACCTTGCACAGAATTTGCCAAGCTACGGAACTCATTGGCTCCTTGTTGAACAACTGGATAACCTCCCAGAGGTACAGTGGTTGACAGAAGTAGGTAAATACTGAGCGTTCTCGGTTAACTGAAAGAGGTACTTGCTCCCATTCCAGCTGTGCTCGAATCAAGGACAATCTTGATGGCATTGGTCTGATCGTGGGCTGGTTGACTCATTCACGGTCAGACCGTTAAGGCCCAAGCAGGAATTTCAGTGTGGAGAAATTAAGATTTATGGTAATGGACGAACCGTGCTGCAAGGCGTGAGTTGGCTGGGCTGTTCATAACACTACAGATTGGGTTCTGCGAGAGTATACCCTCTTAAAGTGATATTTATCTTTTTTTTTTTTTTTTTTTTTGGAATGGTTATCTGAAAGAGGTTTCGAAAAGTGCCCCCTTTATGCAGCTGTTAATTGTCAAATCAATATGGTTTTCAAAATATAACACTCAAATTATGACACGAGAGTGTTATAGGCAGATTCAAAGTGTTCATTAAAGTCTAAGCGTGGCATACTTTATTTGTGTTACAAGCTACAAAAGAACAAAAACAATTTCTCCTCCACAGTTTATGGTTTAAACTACTTGTTAAATGAATGTTAACAGTTTCACTTGAATAAACAAAAATTTACTTACGACAAGTCTGCCCCCTATTTTAAACAAAGTTCAGAGTGTCAATATTCGCTCACATGTTTATAAATCGCACTCATACTGAATCATGAATCACTATGTTCTGTACACCATACATATGGCATTAAATGCAATTTGACTGGAAAAAAATATCTAGGAGCAAAGAATTCGGGAAATTAATACTTGTTGAGTGTTATATTTTGAAAACTGCAGTGATTTGACAACTAATAACTGCATAAAGGGGGCACTTTTCGAAAGCTCTTTCAGATAACCAAATAAAATAAATTGAAATATCACCTTAATGACTGAGGAAAACCCACTTGCCAATGACAAGGAAGAGGCAGCACGTGCAAACGTAATATCTCGTTTGAGAATCCTTCTTATTTTGACTAGCCACGTAGTAGGATGGATACCGCGCCTAGGTCAGATGTGCTACATTCGTCTAGAGGTATTCAACATATGTTTGGATATTCACCCGACTGAGAACGCAGGAAACGAAATGTAAATAGAAAGTGAAACCGCGAAACCTTGGGAGTGCGAGGCCAAGAAAAATCAAAGTCTTTGTTACTGAATTCTGTAAGAAAAGAGAGCTCTTCAAAAGCAGTTGTCAGGCAAAGACATACTGTATGTTGTAACACTTGAGGCGTAGAATTATTATTATTATTATTGCCGAGAGTTTGATATACACAAGGTAAACACAGGTGTCGTTGTTTTAAGTCACCCCAGAATGACTAATTTATAAATCTCTGAAGACGAAAAGTAGTCTGATATGATGCTGCGTTTTTTACATAAAACTTTAAAGGCCATGCAAAGTGACAGCACCTGGTGGTAGCAGACGATATCAACGTGGAGAAAAGCTGCATTGTACCATCAACAGAAGCGGTAAAGTTAACTGTTTGGGAATGCGCAGTACTACCCAACCAAGAAATATCATAACTACATAAACCAGCGTTATCCAGTAAATAAACAAGTGTAAGAACAAAATTACTCGCATATTTTTTCTCGAGATGATAACTTGTATGACTTTACACAAAGGCGTCTCGTACCGTTTATTTCTGATGAAATACCTGGAAGTACTATGAAATAATTTCTGAAATGAAAATCTCAAATACTTGGGACACATCTCAAAAGAGCCATCAGTTTATTAAGTTTGAAATGTTGCTACGACGTATCGAGATTGACGTGAGCTGTCGTCCAGTCAACACGGCGTACGCGCTACGAAATGTCAACAGATGCACGTGGAGGATGAAAGGGACATGCAAACCCACCGTGCATTGATTTGTTGGACACGTTTTTAAAAAATTTCAATCTTTATAAATGTCAAAGGAACGTGGCCTGTGGTCTTCGTGCCATACCGACGAATCCGCGAAGCGGAGCTTTGCGATTCGTTGTTGTGGAATGTATTTGGACCAATAATCTCAATTTTTTTGGCATTGCAGACAAGCGTGCGGCCTGTCACGTGGTCGTTGCTAGTACGGGAACGTAAAGAAGAAGCAGTCAAGTGTGTCTTCTCGCGAATTCACTTAAACACTTGAATACACGGCGAGTGTTTCAAAATATGTATAAAGTATATTTAACAATTACGTCTAAAAATGTAATTGTGTGTTTATATTAAAAACCAAATAATTTTTAACATTTTATACTTGGAAGCATTAAGATTTTTAAAAATTCTAAGACTTTAGCTTACCGTTTCGACAGGAAAAAGTTTAGATGGTTGCTTCTTGTGTATAGGCTGTTCAAGGTAAAGTGAGCACTTTTTAAGGCCCTCCCAAAATACATTAACACCTAATAAATACATTTTATTTCGGTCTCAGACTTTAAATTTTGAGAGTGATGAAATGGATATACAGTGTTTATTAGTCATATTGCAATGTTTATATTAAAAACTGTCAGAAAGGTAGAAATTAATTTAAGAGGGTCTTAAAAAGTGCTCACTTTACCGTGAATAGCCTATAGCTGCAAACATCTCAGTAATTGCACATTTAAGTTTCTCGCACCCGAGCATCTTCAAACGTCGCTATTACTTTTTACACCAAACATTACTGTTTGGTCCAACTGAAAATAAAGAAATTGTTGGAGAAAGGTGAACTGAAAGTACGCTGCACCGCATATTACGACACACTGTTAACGGTCCCCTTACATCGGAGTAAATGTTTACGGAAATATGCAGTATGCATTCAGAAACGCGCTCCGCAATGACATGAACGTCCCGAGATACGTACATGAGGAGCCTCCCAGTATTTCCAAAACCTTCGTGACCCAACACTTTCGAAGCAATATGAACCGCTCTTCACCGTTGTGACTAAGTAAGTGTCGTTTCTCAGGCGGACAGGATATTCACACCACTTAAAGCCACATTGATCACGAAAAATAACACGTGCCTAGTTTGCAAATTAGTAGCTCTTCAAACACTAAAATAGTTACAAGAAAACTAAATACTCTTATGCTTCACTTGTGTCATAATTACACTACATATGTTATCAAGATACTAGTAGCAGAGTGGGGATAGTATTCGAATAACTATAGTTAAACGTTATTTCTTTGTAATCTCTTTTTGCACGTCGTAAAAAAATTAAACCTAGTAGCATATCACGGTATTGCTTCGTTTACTTTAAAGAAATTCTTCTTTTTCATGTCATAATTTCAGATTACAAGTAGGCCTAATTACTCGCAGTGTAGACCTATAATTATGGACAACTGATATTTTTCGTGTTGTTCAACTTTTTTGTGCTTAATTTTCATTGTTTGCTATCTGCCAGGTGTAAAATGTCGGGAAAATATTTATATTTTGTTAATAAGTTACTGCATTTTTATAAGGAGGAAATAACACAACGTGAAAATTAGATACAAATATATGAAACAACTAGTCAATCGTAATTTGTCTATAATCATGTTTCCAATAATGCCTTTGAAACTGAAACTATGACATGAAAACGAATAATGTCTGCATAGTATGTGAAGACATGCCTTTGAAACTGAAACTATGACATGAAAACGAATAATGTCTGCATAGTATGTGAAGACATGTCTTAAAGGAAATTCCCATGAAATAACAGAAGCTTGTACTATTGACCGAAATTTCGTTATTAAGAAAACGAATAGCTTGTAACTTTACGAAGATTTGTGGATAGCTTCTTTACCAAAATTACAACATTTTTTCTAACGGCGAGCGATTAATTCTTTGACGTATAAACTATGTGAGTCATTTGTGATGGATATTTTAAAATTAGTTAGTGTCAGTTGTTATGTTGTCATGAATAGCAATGGTGTAGTCGCCGTGGACTGTGAGGATACGTGAGAGTAGCGGAACTGTAGGCCATTCTCGGTAAAGTGTGAGCACTTTTGAAACCCTAGTTACTTTTCTCATTCAACCAATTAAATCCTTCCGCCACATGTTAATGTAAACCCTGCAATATGAGCAATAAACACAGTGCATGCATTCATCATACCCAAAACCAAAAGTCCGAGGCCACAACGAAATGTATATATATAGGATTTTCACCGTAAAATGACCACTTTTGAAAGCCCTGCTTAATATCTACTTGTATACACGTTGGGTATTCCTCCGCCATTTGTAAAATTAGCATTGCTATGAGCCTCATCACTTTATTCATGTGTCGTTCAAATGAAACTGAAATTATTGAGAAAGTAAATACTTGACCAATATGCTAATTTTTACTTATCGATGTATTAAAAAAAAACAGAAAGTGAAAGAAATAATTTAACGCTATCATAAATGTTTACCTAACACTTTCCGTTCTATATTAAGATATGATAGTTCTTTCCATCCAACAATACCAACTTTACTGGGCGAATGTCTTTCAGTGCGCCCATTAATATATGTGTGTACAGGGGCAGTGAATTTTTCCAAGGTTCGTTTCTAAAGTGCTCACTTTATCGCGAACAGCTTTTATTGGTTATTATATCTGACGAAAAAGCTTCAAAAAGTGCTGACTTTACCGTGAACGGCCTATAGTAGGTAGCGCTCTGTAAGTGCGTGAGAGAGAGAGAGAGAGAGAGAGAGAGAAGGGAGAGAGAGAGAGAGAGAGAGAGAGAAGGTAGCTGTAGTGGACCTGTCTGCCAGACCGAGGTCGCAGAGCCAATCTGCCTCTGGACCTCGAGTGCCTCCCCCCCCCCCCTCGACTATTTGTTTACCCGCGCCGGGGCCACCTTCCATTTTGACGCTCAATACTTCATATCGGTTTCGACGCTGATGGGAAGTAAACTGCTGCGCCCGGCGATATGAGCGGCAGGGCCAGCGGCACTGGAGAACAAAGAGCTGCATGAGCTGTGGAATAGATTCGTCACAAAGATCGGCAGAAGATTGGAAGAGTATGGCCAGTGGTAGCGCGAGAATTCCGATGACCCATGAGGGGGTGCTCTGGTAAAGGCTTAGTAAATCAAGTTAGTGCACTTCTGATTGGAGAGGAGGACATGTTTTCGCTGCTTAAACCGGCTAAGGCCGGGTGGGAACAATAAACGGCGCAAGGCACGAGAATGAAGATCAAAAGGAGAAAGTGCCGCACGCAGTTTACTCACCGGAGTGCAGTCCAGTGCGGGAGGATGGAGGGAGTGGTGGCCTTCAGGCCGTGAAAACCTGTCTGTTTCTGCCCCCAACGTCTAAGAAGAATGAATCGAATGAGTGGCGTGTGTACTAGTACCGAAACGATTGTCTGCAGTGTGGTTATGACTTGCTCTTTGCGCCCGGGGGGAGGAAGGGAATGATTCTGGCTTACCGGTCATTCCCCGAATCTGAGTCCCATACGCACTCGAGCGCACTGGACCGCGTAAAGAGATAGAGGGGCACCGTCATGCTTATTTTTACTCGTGAAAGGACACGTGCGGGCACGAATAATTAGTGTGTGTGTGAGTAGTTTAGTATAGTTGGAATTTAATTTTTGGATAGTATGGTGGTTCAAAAACGCAATGTTCCCGGAGGGCCATGAAGAACAAAAGAGCCGATTTAGATTTTGTTTTTGTGGGAAGGTTAATGTAAAGTTAGAAAGTAGTGCTCTAGGTATAACCTTTTTATAGGTATCAGCCACCTGGAGGGGAGCTTTTGTGAGGCCGGCGCCGGTTCAACTGGGAACTTTGTCTGTTTCTGCTGGTGAAGTATCGGCGGTATAAAAAAAACAATGACGTGTTCATTAGTCAGTAGTGATATTCGCCAGTTTTTCAATATGGAGTGAATGGAGAGATTTGGCCAGTTCTTGGCACCGAGATCTTTAGAGCCGATGAGGTTGAAATGAAGTGAGTATGGAGTAGCACCGGAATAAGAGGACGGGGAAACAGGAGATCCCCGAGAAAGCCCACCGACCAGCGGCATCGTCCGGCACGGTTCCCACATGCGAAAATTCGGGAGTGACCTCGTCGGGAATCGAACCCGATTCACGCAGTAGTGTGACAACTTCACCACCGCGGCCCCGCCGTACTATATGACAGCAGCATCCACTAACTTCGAGACTGAAGCGCCGGCTAGCTTCAGGGAGAATGGTAAGAGACCTTTCAACAGCCATATCTCTTGAAACAAATATTCTCCACAGCTCCTTTCCGTGTGACTGCAAGAAATTACAATGAAGCAGTCGCCGAGAATTTCTCTGCATCTGTAATTCTTTACACCAATATCTCCACGTGGGATCCTCAGCGGAAATCCTCGCTATCCGTTCGAGTGACTTTGGGTTCCCAAAGTGTGTCATCATCGGGCCAACCAGAAAGGCGATACCTTTAAGCCATGCCTACACATTCAGCGACGCATCCTGCTGCCAAACATTAATGTTTTCCTGAAGTCTATTACATCACATTCACGGAGAGCTGATTTTAAACAAATATATTTGCATAAAATACCATAACATTATAAAAAATATCAATTTACTATATAAAGCACGACCTCGCCATTACGCGTATCACGGCAGTGTTGTTGATGTGCACAAACGTGAACACGCTTGGTACTTCACATCACTTATAATGTTGGCTGTACTGTACATGGCGGCAAGTTCCGCTCAGAAAACAATTGTGTGACAAATGTAATTTATTAATGGTTGATTCCCTACGTAGGCTCGTAGGCTCTTAGGCTCGTTGCTGGCTACAGATTATAGTTCTTAAAACAATTCATGTCATTTATAGATCCTGAAGATTAATTGAGGAGTTAATAATTCCATGTAAAACCCCACCTTAAGTTTCATTAATGGTTTTATGCCCGACAATTTTGCTGCTAGCAGAGAAAGTTTTTCAACTTACCTCTAGGCACTTAAACCGCTGTTGTATCCTCGATTTATTTCTGACTTTCGCTTAATTTTTAGTTTTGGTTCTTTGCGCATGATTCCCTCACTTTATTGTCACGAATTAGTTATGTCGATGCACTTCAAAATTTCGTTTTCTAATTCATTGTCTACACTTAAAGGAAGATAAGATGATTTTCCTTCGGAGACAGAACCTTCATGACATGGTTTACAGAATCCTTAATAATCAATTACGTTTTGAACGGCTGATTCCCGTGCAGGCAAGTTATTTGAACCCAAAAAGAGATTAATTTAATTTCTTTTTAACGTTCCAAGTCTACATTGGGAGGATAATGGTGTACTACTCTCATGCTCTACAATAGACTATTAGCGATTTTTTCAAACATTTTAAATCCAACCATTGAAAAATCATCCTATATATGACGTGTTGGGTTATTTTATAAATATCCCATTTATCACGACCGTTTAATACTTTGGTTAACGTAAAAGTACCTTAACTTTTGGTTAAATTGATCTCTTACTTATATTCTATATGTGAATTATATTTTATCTATATTTAATATGAATAGAAACAGTGAGAAAACAATTGTTCAGTATGCCAAGTAAGAAGAGGTTCTTATGTGAAATACTATTACAATGAGTGCGCTCGAATACTGTGCGATATCCCTTTGGTGTAACTTTCTAGATTCAGTTAAGCATTCTTTGCGTAAGGTGGAGGAATATCCAGAAAGTAGAACTTCAGCAGGGCTTCAGAAAAGTTGGAAGTAACCGTAAATGGACCATACACTAAACCTACATATTAAAGGTACATTCATGTCCCCGACTGATCTGGATTCGTGTCATTAAGGTGACATCCCAGCGTAGGTCACGAAACACGTAAGGCATGTTCATACTGACTAACACTGTAAAGTCTAGCATGCTGACAGATGATAACTAGAAGCTGTCAGTGTTCACTGATAAAAATACTTTACGACGCCACAAAATATTTTTTTGGTATTCGCTCTACCAAACATTTATGTGGTGACCACCAAATTGTCACCACTAAACTTTATTGGGTTACTAATAATTTATTGTGACCTGTTAAGTTAGATAATCTATGGTTTAGTTACGAAGGTAGCTCAGATTAAAAATTTCTCGAAGAAATAACTTGCCGCTACAAGAATTCGCAGATATGAGCTGTACTATAAAATACAGATAAATAAACAGAAAGTGTAGTGAAGATGGTCACATTTTGTTACGTTTGCGAGATCACAAACGAGTTCAAGCACTGCGGGAATGCGGCCAAAGCTTGATTTATAAACTATAACTGCAGACAACGAGGACAGTGGCGCAATGGCGGAAAGTGCAGTGGGCTACAGGAGTTAACAAAAAATTTGGGTCTGGCTGACATAGAAGATCGGGGCAATTCCATCAGCAATAGCTCAGTAATCCCTCCCAGGAGACGTGGGAGAGCCAATGGGAACGGAGGATTTCGGCGAAGGTGGGGTGTGAAGGAGTTATGTGGTGGTCGGAACAGCAGTGGACCAAGGTGTCAGTCAGCGACGGTCCTCAGAAGTCTGCGGGTTCCAAGCGGCGATCGGGGGTGAGTGCCTTTCAGCTAGGGTGAGAGAGCTTTCCCTTTATCCATCTAGCCCTGTCCTTAACCTATCCTAAATCCACCTCTGTTCTATCACATCACATTTGTTTGAACAGTAAAAAGGCGACAGTAAAATTAATCTATTTCGTTAATTGGGAATTATTTCATAATCCCATAAATCTTGCCCTAATCAACCATAGTCAGATGCATGAATTTATATACCACCTAGCGGTGTATATAACAATGTATAAAATGTCGCGATACACAAAAAGTGATCATTGCGCTAATTCAAATACAGAGTAGAAGCCTGGCGTAATTAAACTACAAACATTTCGTTAACCTGTTCAATGTCAGGCTGAACAGCAAGAATGTTGCACATTTGCACTAACTTCCACACTCAAAATGCAGATTATCTGAGAATATCTCGAGGACTTTATTATACTATAATAACCCCAAAGGTGCACAACCCAGCCAAGGTCACAAAGGCAACCGAAAATGGACAATGAAACAGATAAAGAATACTTACATTAATCACAAGTCAAGTCACACCAAGGAATAGAATTGTTAAGAAAATTTCCCAGAAACTAGAATTGCAAAATTATAGTCAAATATTATGCGAAACATGTCCCATAGAGATAATAAATAAATTATGCTAATCCTATCCAGTAAAGCGTTGGTAATGGAACGGGTTCTTGGTACTAGAAAGACCAGATAACAAACCACACTTCACACGAAGTGATTAAGAACCAGGAATAAAGTAAAGAATTCGGGAACGAAAGCCAAGTCCGCGTACACAAAGGGAAAGTTGTGTAATTATGACTCACCTGGACTTCACGCGCGAAATCATCTCAGGCGAGATTTCCAGGGTCGATGATTATTGTATCCGAGGCGATTTGAGGGAGTGAAGAGTGAAGAGATCTTTAGAGACGACAAGGGTGAGGTGAAGTGAGTATGGAACAGCGCCGCAATTAAAGGGTGGAGAAGCGGGAGATCCCCGAGAAAACCCGTTGACCAGCGGCATCGTCCGGCACGATTTCCATTTGGCGGAAATCCGGAGTGAACCAGCCGGGGATTGAACCTGGTTTTGTCTTGGTGGGAGGCGAGCGATCTAACCATTCAGCTACTGTGGCCCCCTCCTAGGCGATCCGAGATCTCTAAGACGTTAACTCTGCGACACGATGTTCGACACCCGAGTAAACCAAGGATGCGGGTCTCATTGCATGTTCACGTCAAAATCACACACGTATAAAAGATAAATTCTTTAATAATAAACAAAGAATAATGTTTCTCTTCTTATGTAACGCGAATAATCACAGCCTTAATAGTATGTGTGTGATAAGAAGGTTCAGCTTAAGGATATGTGCCAGTATTTGCCTTGAATGGAATAACTAAACCTAAGTCGAACCCGCAACCTCCTAAATGCGAGGGTGCCACGGTGGCACAGCGGTTAGAGCGCTCACCTCTTTCCTTGGCGAACCGGTTCGATTCCCGGCGGGGTCACCCTCGGACGTGAGCAGTGTACCGGTCGATGCGGCTGGTCGGCGGTATTTCTCGGGGATCTACCTTTGTCCCCGCGCTTGCGTTCCGGCGCTGCTCCATGCTCATCGGCTCTCGAAACATCGTTGTTAAGGGAACTATGTAGCTGCGCGTCCAAGGTCAAGAAGTGAGGGAGCGATACGTGTGACAGTTATATGCACGCCTAGCGCCTCATCGCTCCTACGCGCATGAATAAAGTGATGAGGCAATGTTGATTTTACATAATGCGGAGTAATACATAACGTGCTTACAAGTAGATCTTAAGCAGTGCTTTCAAAAGCGCTCATTTTACCGTGAATAGCCTGTACAGAACCTGGCATAGTGTAAGATCAGCTTAAAATACACTCCACGTGGTTATGTCCACGCGGGTGATTTTGATTGGTTTCCGCGCGATAGATTCTCCGACCTGCCGTGACACCGATCATAGCCACATATATTCGGTTAGTCAGCAAAGTTGCTGGCGACAATCCTTTAGTTTGTAATAACTGTATAATCCACTTTATGTGTCTCATACGCTACATTCTTCCTCAAAATGTGCACACATTTCTAACTGTAACTCACTTACCGAAATCCCGGACAGTTCTGTTTATCTTTGGCCCAATGTAGTAAATACTAATGAAGCCAACTCCGACCGCAAACTTCATAAAACATGTAACAACTTGTTTGTTTTCAACAAAGCGGGAACGCCGTACACCATTGATTAGTTGCAATAGAACTGCAGCTCGACTACAAAGTTGCAGTAGCAGTTCAGACATTAGTGCCATTTTCGTAGGCTCGTGCAATAAACATACTGTTACAATTTAGCTCTCGAAATTCAGTGAGTTAAACCAAATTAGTTAAGGGATGGCGGTCTTACTTAAATAAAAGAGTATAATTGTCCTAATTTTATTTACAATAACTATAAACAAATTTTTGTCAACTCGACATCTCACAGTAAATTGATATCCCTTACTGTTTACAATTAATGCCTTCAGTAATACCATATATAATTACCTCAAAGAAATATATGGCATTAATTAATTAAAAATCAGTCGTAATATGCAGTATATCAACCTATTATTTATAAATTATGTGTCCATATTTGACAGTTCCAATATTTACAGTAAAATTCGTATTACATGTCCACTCAGTCCCACCTCAGTTTAGTCCATGTCCCGTCTGCCCGTAATGTTCTAGAGTTCTCCGAGCGCCCTCGCGCACTATAGGCTTCACTCGCCAGGTTTCACGCCCTCTCGTACATTCACATCAAGAACACTCGTCCCCCGCCGTCGTCTCGTACCTAACTTCTCTCGCGCACTGGCCAGATGGCCACCGCCAAAAATGCTCGCAGTCCCGCTGTGGTTTGTATTTATAGTTTGTAGGCCATCATCCAGAAATTTCGCTATTTTCCGAGTTGCGCTTAGTGTCCTAATGCCCAGAATAATCCTGCGCCTACTGTCAGCTTCTTCATCAGTGGGAGGAGGGGCTGTGACGCAAGCAAGTCTCGCCGCTGTCTGTTATTCACGGGATTCCCAAAAGCGGAGCAACCAGGCAGTGAGCGACCAGGAATAGGGAAGGATTGAGATGGGTCACCCCCCCCCCCCCCCCACAGTGCCAGGCAGCCTCCCGGCGCCAGCTGCAGCACGTAACAATACGCCGAGAATAGCCAATAAAATTTTCCAATTTTCCAATATGTTTCTGTCTTTTTCGTATTAGATTGTTCTGTAAACAAAGGAACTATGACTTCTACAGCGCATACTAGGAAACCAAATTCATTATTCTCAGCAGTTTCTGTAGATGTATAACGATATTTGGCTGCACGCTGTGAGGACACACAGTGACTGTGTTCGATTTCGGTGCAATGTACCCTTGATAACTTACCCTTGATCCCTTCTCGTTTCACAAGCCCTTGTTCCCCTTCCATAGATATATTCGTTTGTGAATTCGGACGCTTGTGTTCGTTTCCACCCGAGTTTTATTCTATATAATTTCGCTCTATGCGAGTTTCATTTGTCTTTGTGACGTTAGGAAGTGTTTTCTGCGGCCGTGGAGAGTTGTCAACACAAAACAATCACAAACAAATGAAGCGTTTTAAACAATTGCGAATCGAAAAGAGAAAGTTGCACGTGCCCTTGGCTGAAGGAAACGTTTTAGGGTTCATAATGTGCCCTTGCTACGAATTAGGATAGCGGTAATGTGACGTCACATCTGGGATGCACTTTTCAAGGGCCCGAAGCCAGATAAGGGCCCTCAGCTGGTGAATTCGAACACAGCCAGTAGTTTAATAGTTGGCTAATGTCGATGTAATCTCGTTGGACTGGGTATCTATACGTATGTGCCAGGCTCTAAAATTAGCTTGTTTCAACTTCTGAAATAAAAAAAAAACTCAAGTTAAAGACAAGTAGATTAATAAGAGTTTACAGTGGATAAAGTGGTGATGGTGTGAATTGCATCCGGTTACGCTACCCAAAAAGCCACGACTGTGTTCACCTGTAAGTCGCACACAGGGCTGACAATTCTCGGAAAAGTATCTTCCTAAAGGTGGAGTCATATACGCAGCGTGCGATTGAGCTATTTTTAGTTGGTGGCGCTCCTAGCGGAGACGAAGATACAGACGGAGTGTGAGAGAACTACGAATATAGGCCGTTCACGGTAAAGTGAGCACTGTTTAAGGCCATTTCAAATTCATTAACCCCTAATAAATATATTTTATTGCAACCTCAGACGTAAACTTGTGAGAGCGGTGAAATGTATACACTATGTTTATTAGTCATATTGCAATGTTGATATTAAAAAGTGGCGGAAAGTTAGAAATTAGTTGAAAGGAGAATTTTAGCATCGCCTTAAAAAGTTCTCACTTTACTGTGAACAGCCTATAAGCACATTACAGAAAACTGCTGTACAATGACGTCGTTGGGAGAAATGTGTACTATATTTTCCCTAGCGTTTCAGAACATACAATTGTCATCTGATATCAGAAACTCGTCTTTGAAGAAAGGTCAAAATGCAAATGAGAGTAAGTACATATTCGGAGTTAAAGATATGCTAGGGCGTGAAATACACGGCAACTGCTTAACAGGAACGAGTGTTCACAAGGCCCTGTAAAACGTCAAAATTCAGGCAATTAAAGTATTTTCACGTGGTTTTGCACTACAACATAAACGAAGTTTTAATATGATACTTTTCAAACATGTTTATGTCTTAAATTTGCAGTACAAGTAGTGCATTATTTAAAGTGAAAATCAGGTGGGAAAATTGGCAGTCCTAGGTATCCTTCTTTTAAAATTGAATCGCAGATTGACTCAAAGAGGAACATCGTGACAAGTGACTATGAATGTAAAGCTGGTCAGACACTGTCGTAAATATATAGCTGCACTGTGTTTCTTTATTAATACCGAGACACACACTCCTTAGCCAACCATAACATAACAATGGGGAAAACCGAAGCGTGCTCACGAAAAATTTGTATTCGAAGGGAACGAGTGTTGAAAATATGTTCAAATCCAACTTTGCAGTTGTCGAAAATAACGATTCGTCTACCTTGGACAAAATTACGTTGTATGTCCAAATAGCACATCTTGACTAAACTTTTACTAGCATTTTGAAAGCTAAATGTGATAGTGAAAATCTTATAAACCAGATTCGATTCTGAAGAAGTAATAGATAATAGTGTCAAGAAAAAACTAGCTGAATATTTCATTTATTGCGTGAGTTAATTACAAAATCAGAACGGTCGCAAAGTTCCTACGTAGATTTTTTTTTTTTTTAAGTGTCCAGTATTTACGTTATGAATCTTCCTGCACGCGTCCCCTCCAGAAGCTTGCGGAAGCCTGCCACAAGAGCGCATCGTGAGTAATTCTCTATAGCCACCGGTGCGTATACGAAAATATTTCGTGTTTCCCGAAGTTTTCAGGCGAACGCTTCAAGAACATTTGCTGTCATGCCGCGGTCATTTTCAATTATTGGCCAGATACGGAATGAGTACTGTGAGAATATTGAAGAAACTCATTATTCATTGGTTTAGTCGTATTCCGCCACTGAAACTCTACTTAATGCTCTACAGATGTGTACACGCGTTGACATAAAGATACCACACTTTCGGTTAAATTAAACATTTATTATTATTTTGCTTATAAATTATAATACTTTATTCGTAATTAATTTGATTTAAAACAGTGGGAATATTTGGTGTGTTGGTAATGCCTGGTAAGAAAAAGTTCTTATGCAAAATGTTATTGCAGAGAGTGCGCACGAATACGGTGTGCGGTCCCTTTGGTGTAATTTTCTCATTTATTTGTATGAGGCGGAGGAATATCCTGGAAGTAGAATATTAGCAGGGCTTGGTGAGTGGACTGCGCCACTCACGAACTGCTTATTCACTCCTTGGTCATACGAGGTATGAGCTATTAACGGTAAAATTAGCACTTTTGTAAGCGCTGCTAAGATCTACTAGCATGTACGTTGTCTCTTCTTCCGTCTTATGTAAGATTAACATTGCCATGGGTCTCATAACTTTATTCATGCGTCGGTCAAGTGGAACCGTAAAATTATTAGAAAAGTAAATATTTTACAAATCTGCTAAATTTTACTCTTCCATTGATTAAAAAAAAAAATAGCGAAAGAATTAATTTAAGTTATCAGAAATTGTTACCTTACACTGTATATTCGACGTTAAGATACGGAACTACTTTCCATCTATCATTACCAACTTTAGTGGGCGCATGTCACTCAATGCGCCAGTTAAAATATATGCAGGCAGGGGCAGTGACTTTTTTCTAAGGTTGATTTCAAAAGTGCTCACTTTATTGTGGACAGCCTTTAGCTGGCACGGCTTTTCCGTGTGTTGATGGCACGGCTAGCAGGTCCGTGTGCAGTTCAACAAATCTTATAGAGATATTCTGAAACAAATCTATACTACTAAATAAATTAGAAGTGTCTGTCTGTGATTTTCGAATTTCTCACTTTTAATTATTTTTTTCATATAGTATAATTGATATATGTCATATTTAATGTTAATATTTTGTGTATGTCTGTCTGTCTGTCCAAACGGATTTAACTCAAAAACCACTTAACGTTTGGACATCAGATTTACACAGTACATAGATAATAACCCTAGGACCAACTCAGTCTTTGTTTCGTTGAGTATCTCAAACGGTTCCGGAAAAAATGATGATCAGGGATGTAAATAGGTACTGGATTAAGCTTTTCTTAGGATTACTGCATTAAAAAAGCATTGTTAAAAATGGTCATCATTTTACTGCATAAAAAAAGCTTTGTTAAAAAAAATTTTCATCATTTTCCCTTTTTTGTTGGCTATGGACTGTACACCGTTCCTTCCAAAAATCCGCAGTGGCCCAGTGGCTAGAGTTATTCCAAGTGGGCCCACAGTAGCCCAGTGGGTAGAGCATCCAATAAGGGTGCCGCAGAAGCTCAGTGACTAGAGAACCCAATAGTGGAGCCGCTGTAGATCAGTGGCTAGAGAACCCAATAAAGGGACCGCAGTAGTTCAGTGGCTAGAGAACCCAATAGTGGGGCCGCAGCTGGTCAGGGGCTGGAGCACCAAATAGTGGGGCCACAGTATCTCAGTGGATAGAGAACCCAATAGTGGGGCCACAGTAGTTCAGTGGCTAGAGCACGCAATAGTGGGGCCACAGCTGGTCAGGAGTTAGAGCACCCAATAGTGGGGCCGCAGAAGCTCAGTGGGTAGAGCACCCAATAGTGGGGCCGCAATACCTCAGTGGCTTGAGAATCCAAAAAAAAGTGGCTAGAACATTTCCAAGTCCTAAATTACATGCTAACATAAAACATGTGTGAAGTGATGCCAGGGTAGTTTAATTACTCCATTAAACCTGAAAGAAGAAATATTAGTATTTTAAACATAAAACGTTTAATGAAACTATGTTGGGCTTTATTTTAACAACTTAAAAATATATATGTATAGTTAATATGAATAAAAACATTCAGAATATAGGTGTGTTGGCAATGCCTGGTAATAAATATTTCTTATGCAAAATAATATTACACAGAGTGCGCAATTTATAACATGTAAAATTTCAGACTGCATCATGTTCTGGAAAACAAGAAAAAGAGAGCTTCGAGAACGACATTACACTATTTTGTTCGTCAGTGTTATATATATATATATAACGATGATGTGTGGCCATGAGGTAGCACGCCCGCTGCGTATTCGGCAGGTTGCGGGTTTCATTCGTGCTTACTACGTGAGCAGTGGTTCCTCCCAAGCGAATTTACAGTTCCCAATACAGACAAGCACCTGTGCAGCTCCCTAAATAACCCTTTCCAGTCCTCCTCAGTTACCTCACCATTCCGATCACCCACGCGGCATGTAAAGAAACAAAGATTATATTACTATTATTATTATTGCTTGAAGTGTTGCGAAAAGTCACGAGAGTCTCAAGCTAAAGTTTGTCGTTGAGCAATTAAGCGGGGCGCCATATTTGTGAGACTACAATATTTATCAAACTTAAAAAGTTACGATAAGCTTTATGTTAAATAATATAGTGTATTTACATTTATTTCAATATAAAACATCAACAGTTATAATGTAAATAAATAATTATTTCTATCAAACATATTTCTTGTAGTCTCACATGACAGTGATGCTGTATTTTAAATGAACATCCACGGATTCGTGGAGTAAAATGAACAACATTGCCTTAAGATTTGCTATCAACCCCCATGTTGATTTTCCCATATATGTCAGATAAATTGCTTTTCAAACAAAAAAAACTATATCTTTCTTATATTATTACGTTTACATTTTACAAATACTTTCATCAAATGTAGTTGCTAAATATTATCCACGCATTATGTGGTCACTGTAAAATGGCAAAAATTTACTTATAATAAAATATCACGCTGCACTAATTTCTTCATAATAACTGAACAAAAGTTCATAATTTATTTTGGTTTACAAGCGTATATTGCCAGAGAGGTATAGTTATAAGTTCAAAATAAATTTCCCTAAACAACTGGAATAAGGTATAAAAGCCAGAACTCTACATGGCATGGAAGCCGACCCTTACGTGTACATACGATGTTTTTTTTAACTTGAAGAAATGTCAGGGTGAGAAGCCAGGATTCATCACGAGGCATCTCGCTATCCTTAAAAATACACGAAGTCGGCTGTGCGTAGTGCGCGTGGTAGAGAAAGTCTACCTAGCCAAACTTTCTCCGCAGTGCCGCGATCAAACCTTTGCCGCGGCGCGTACTACGGTTCTATTACTCATGCCAGGTTGTAGGGTTGCCACCCCTCCCCCCTTAGGGGAGCGTGGAGGTAGAGTTAGCAGAGCAGCCGGGAGGAAGGAAGGAAACTGGCCTGCAGCCATCAGACCAGGTGAAGGCCAGGTTCGAGTCTCGTCGAAGGCCAGGATAACGGCAGGATGGATTCAACTCCTGAAATATCCCTGCCCCTCTAACGTAGTCTACATCCTTACGGGCTCTGACCATAGGCTGTTCACGGTAAACTGAGCACTTTTGAAAGCCCTGCTTAGGATCTACTTGTATGCATCCTGCGTATTATATCCGCCTTACGTGAGTAAAATTAACATAACCATATCTCATAACATAACTCTATTCATACATCGATCAAGTGAAACTGCTAAATTATTATAAAAGTAAATATTTTATAAATATGTCCATTCTAACGCTTCGATTCATTAAAAAAACCTAGAAAGCGAAATAAATACTTCACGTTATCACAAATGGTTACCTAACAATTTTTTATGGACGTTAAGATAAGGAACTACTTTACTTTCATCGTTAACAACTTTACTGGGCGCGTTTCACCCCGTGTACCCGTTTAAATATACGCAGGAAGAGACAGTGACATTTTTCTAAGGTTGATTTTGAAAGTGCTCACTTTATCGTGAACAGCCTTTATCAAGCCTGCAGCTATGGACTTTGGGTAATCAATGTTGAAGAAACCCATTCTCAATGCCTGAATTTTAAAGAAAGCCTTAAAAAATATATATTCTACGCCACGTTCTCTGAAGATACAACTACGTTAAGAAATCATCAGAAAGTGTATTTATTAATTTTTATTTTACAAAACGTTAATTTTAATAACTTATTAAAAAAATAAATATTAGTTAACATAAATTTCATAGATTTCTTAATGTGCCAGTATTAATTAAAATTTAACGTAGAATACTTTTTGTATGAAACGGTCTATCTAAAACTGATCCACAGAGAAGGAATATTTCAAACATTGATTCCCCATTTAAGCTGAATGGCTACATGACTGGTAAGAATAACCCTTGAGAGTAGAAGATGCATAGCTGCAAAAAAAAAAAAAAAACATTGTACTGCTTTCATCTCTCACTTTAAACCAAAGATAGCGAAAATATGACAGAGTAGTGCTACAAAACACTTTTTAAAATCACTGCAAGCAATAACTAAGTAGTTTGGTGGTTCTGCAGTTACTTTTCAAACAGAAGATTTGTGTTTTTTAAGGACAGCACAAGAAAATAATCGATAAAAAAATTGTGAGAAAACAAAGTCAATAGAAATTTATAATTAGAGCCCTTTAGAATAATATGTTGGTAAAAATCCCAACTTTTATTCCAGTATACAAAAAAAATACGAACTCACCTATTACATCAAATTATGTACAATAGCCTAAAATGTCTAAGACTAGAACCGCTTACTTCCTTAAGTGGAACTGCTACCTGAAAACTAAAGTCTAACAGTACCGAGTACATCTGGTTGCTGTGTTTATAAATAGTGACTATAGACATGAAAGAACTGCATACATATATTAGACATTAACATAATGCTACTTCGCAAATTCATTTCGTTGTTTTGATAAGAACATCATATGTGATACTATTTCCCGGCGCCTAATTACCAGTACTTACGAACATAGAAATAATTAATTAAAGATATAATAGTAATTTATGTATACATAAATACATTCACCAGATGACACACGCCTACTTTACTGACGAACAAAATAGTGTAATGTCGTTCTCGAAGGCCTCCTTTTCTTGTTTTCTATAACATGATACAATCTGAAAATTTGCACGTTATAAATTACGAGTTTATGAAAAAAAAATCATAAATTATGCTAACGAATGGAGGTTAAAGAGACGTTGAAATGTCATCGGATTTGAAGAAATTAGAGACGCAAATAAGGGCATTCTCCTAGGTCAAGACAATTTGGAACCTTTCTTTGTCCACATCCATATTTACGTCTTGGCAACGCAAATGGGGAAAGAAAGAATATTCAAAAGTTCCGACAGTGATAAATGTTTGCATGTAAATTAACATGGTTCTGCGCAGTCATGAAAAAAGAAATTATAGTAACTGGAAACATTTTCTAACAGTATTGCTGAATAAGTATGGGACATGTATCACGCACGTTTCATGTACTAGTCACGACGTTATAATTTAAAGTGATAAGGAGAAGTAATTTCCCGGTCGAGACCGTATTTATATTAGTCGCATTCATTTTACACTACAGTTGAAGAGCAGCACACGGCAGCTTTTATTTCTAGCAAGATTAAATGTAGTGTTGTTTCCGTGTCATGATTTATTAGCTTGTTCACCATTTTCGCAGGATATTTACTTTTTCTTTAGCGTACGCTACCTTAAACTACAACACGTGTCGTTTAGGCATTGTAAACTGTTCGAAGGTATTGTGTACTCATGGAAGAATTATGGCGGTCCTTAATCGCTGAATAATATATAGAGCAAAGATTTCAAACGAAGGATATATATATATATATATTCTCGCGGAGTTTAGATAAGTGTCTCAGGTATCTTGCAACGGCCTACTCTAAATTTTACCCAATGATTTCATCAAATAAATTGCAACAGACGTATTGTTGTCTTCTGTGTACGTCACCAAAATGGACTCGCCCGTCACCGCTAGAACTGTAGAAATCACTTTGTCTAATAGCGACACAGGCTGGCTTTCTTTACAGCACAGCCGTGTTTTCATATAACAATAATTTACATTATTTATTTATGCGATAATTGTATTACACCACTTACAAAGGAAAATAAGGAACGTTCTAAAGCGCATATTTGTACAAAGTTCTGGCCTATAATCTAAACCACACTGTTTTGAAAGTGCCACTGGAGAGAAAAGCGAGATGTTAAAACGGATATAATGTACAGTTCAGCTAGCCTGCATACCAAATATCATACTCCCTTTACGATTGTCATGGATTCTAATGTATCGGTTTTCATTGGGTCGAAAGTGAAATTCACAGGTATTAAGACATTCTCAGTTCTTGCAGTTGACAACATCAGCTTGGGTGAATGCAGCAACGTAGATCGTACTTCGCAATAAATCGTGGCTTAGGCTGTGACCGAATTCGCTTGAAGTACATACGTGTGCATACCTGTTCCCGGAAGTGGCATCATGACTGGTGCCCAAATTGCAAGTAAGTATGCAAATATACAAGTAAATGAAGGCCTGTACTTCTCGCGTACTTGCTGTATATGTGCTACCATTTTGAGAAGCAATTTGTAGGTTACGATTGATTTTCGACATAATTATTTTATTTGAACATTAATAGGGCAACATTACTACTTCGTAAGCTTATAATTTGGAAATGGGTTAATAATTATCGCACGGTACACCTTAAAAAAAGTTCTAAATAATAAATTCGTATAAGGCCTATGTTCATCCCTTTAACTTTTGGCAATTCTCAAGTTCTTCGTTGGAATACACGTTCATTAAAAGTGATTAGCTGACTAATAGCTATTGCTGACGCCAACAAGACTGCCCGAATTCATTACGTTTGATGCCAAGAATAAGTAAAGTATGCAAGGATGCAAGTACACCAATATATACCTGAATTCGGAAACGGCCTTAGAAGCTGAGTGGTCATCATGTCGGCCTCCAGCTGCAGCAGTCAGGGTTCGAGTACCAGCAGGGTTCTCGCGTGTGTGAAACTTGGCGGACATTGCCGGTGTCGTTGGTTCTTCTCAGGCGCCGCCTTCCATGCATGCATCGCTGTTGATCCGTATGGCCTCACGTCGTGTCAGCCCACAGGGCACTGACGGCTGTCTATAACCACCACTTGAAACATATACGCAGACTTCACAAGATGCAAGATGCATTTTACGCAAGATTTCGTATGACATTTTTCGTAAGAGAATGCCAACTAAATTTCGTGCGAAACGAGTTCCCACACAGACGAACAAGATGTATACTGTCTCGCATCAAAATTAGCTGATAGCCCCGGTGAGTACCAAACAGCCATGATATTATAATACAAAATATGAAGTTGCTTACTTTAACAAGGTGATTGTTTCAAAGCCATCCCCTCCAAAATATAATTGTTTTCATTTTATTATCAGCAAACTCTCTGAACTCCAATCCACGTTTTAAAGTTATTTTCCAGCAGTGTTTAATTTCCCTGCATTCCTCTTCGCACTTCTCATATTATGATTTTCTTTTACTCTATGGTTGCTATTACGACAGGTCAAATGACCAGCATACAAGGACCAATATGACCACAACTTGCATCGCCTTACACGAAAAAAATAGGACCTGCTCTATCTGCTCATTTCGTGCAAGATTTGCTTTGCACACAAACTTGTGGAAGAAATTTCATGCGACGTCGGCAACTCGTGCAAGTTTAGCACTCATCTTGCATAGTGTGAAACCTGCTTACAATAGAAGTAGCGTGGCTTCCAAGACCGCAATGGACTAGAATGTGCATCACGCAGAATTCATTTAATAGGAGTGCACACACTAACAAGTTGTCACAAAAGTACGATTTATGTTGCAGATTAAAAATAATGCATATTTCGTGTAACACTGTAAAATATTTTGCTAGAACGTACTTATTTCAACGTTTACAAAATCGAGTGAGTAAAGAGATTTGGCCGACTCTTAACAATTAAGTCTCGAGAGCCGATGAGGGTGAGGTGAGGCGGGCATGGAGCGGCGCCGGAATGAAAGAGCGTGGGAAACGGAAGATCCAAGAAAGAAACCCGCCGACCAGCGACATCGTCCGGCACGATTCCCAGGTGCGAAAATCCGGAAGTCACCATCGGGGATCGATCCCGGTTTGCCTAGGTGGGACGCGTATATTCTGACCACTATACCACTGCGGCCCTCATTACAAAATGTGTAATAAGAGTAGATATACAATAAATTTTAAGTACATTTACGTTATAAATGCTTTAGAAATCACACTGTTGAAGCAAACAAGTGCCATGTTCTGTTGGAGTGAAATAAAACGAATTTTAACATAGTGATGTTGAATACTGCACGGTACATACACCGAAGGCGCCTCGCGGGAACACACACACTGCCAACAGACGTCTGTTCACACTACCTGCCCCTTGGTCGTCCTCTCTTGCCATTACTTGAGCTTCCCTCTTTCCACATGCCTTCAAGTATTGTCGCCAGAGGCGGCTAAGGTTGTGTCTCAACTCGAAAGTGTGCTCTCAATCGCCGCTCTCACTCTGGCACACTCTGGCTCACTCAAGTGAATTGAGACTTGTGCCCTCTGGAAGCCTTCGGCATTATTTATCTGGCAGAAAAGGTAATAAATAGTGAAAAATAACGTGAACATAATAACATCATGATTGGTTGCGTTCCATATCAAACGGAATATTTTATGGTTATTGCACATTTCACAAACGTAATGATTAAGTTAAGTCTATAAAATGTTTCTAACGCTGCTTTAGAAACAACAAAATATATATCTAGATATTTCATGTTATACTTAAATCATGGCTTAACATGGCTTCCAGAGAGGGAGTGAGAATGAGCACCGAGTGTGCATTGTCGTCCACTCTCCCTCTCACGCTCTCTTCTTGGAGTAGGGATAGCAGAGAGGCTTCTCTGTGACGTCAAGAGTGAGCGAGAGAGTACTCTCTCGGCGAATTGGGACATGGCTTGCGAGAGAATGCAGCCTCTCTTCTGGGAAGTGTACGTGCGCTGGTGCGCCTGTTTGAGGCTTAGTGTACAATGAAAAATATGAACAGGAAATTCAAAAAGGAACAATGGGGACATCACAAACGAAACAGGAACACAGTGAACGAATGAAGAGGTTTTGGGAAGAGAAAAGGAAGAAAATAAGTAAAAATTGAATAATCATGAATAATTTAAGTTTGTACACTGTTTTCAAGGGCAATCGTGACTAATAATAATAATAATAATTATTATTATTATTATTATATGCAGCATACATCGTCTTTGGCAATTTTTGTAGAGAGAATATAATAGTTTAAATGAGTTCAGCAATTTGTACGGTCGTTTGTAATTCTCCATTGTAAGCTACTCTTCTGATACATTAACTAACTAACGTCTCATCGACAGCTGGGTCGTCAGAGGCGAGAGAAGTGGCTTGGAAAATGAGGTACGGGGAAGGAAGCAGCCATGGCCTGGACCAACGAACAGTCACCCTACTCGTCTGGAGTGATTTCGGAAATTAATTAAAACCCGAAATAAGGCAGGGATGGTAATAGAACATGTGCCCTTCCGGATTTCAATCCACTGTGTTACTGCTACAGCACAATTAGATACTACTCGAAAGATCGTTTGATTCGGTGAATGTTAACGCCACTTGGGAATGCGTCCACCATAAGAAGTACTGTTATTATCAAAGGTAATTGAAAAAGATACTTAAAAATACCTCGCATGTGTGTTAAAAATTGTATCTTCCAATAGTCCACTTGACAACTGACTGCCAACTGTAATAGTGATTCATTTAATCATAGTCCGAATGTAGAACGATCCCAGTTGTCTAGGTGAAACCTGGTCGACGCAGCATCAACATTTGTGGCCTAATTCAGTATTCCTCGGTATGGTTGCAAGTTCATTTACTTTTCATCTGCTGGTTGAGTATTCAATGACATGAAGTAAAAAGCAATGGCCCTAACCAATCGGTTTAATACAAATCAGTAGAAATCAATTTTCGGTGTCTCAGTTAAAACGATTAGATTGCGATCACGAACAATTATTACTGTGTAAGATTTTAAACTGAAATCAACATTCATATCAAGTTTGTCTCTGGATGTGCACAGGGGATATCCTCCAGAGATTGACGGAATACTTAAATGGAATTCAGGGTCCCTTCAATGGTGGTTTCTACCGGGGAAATAAATAACCCTTTGCAATCTGACGAAATGCTGCTTTACTGGAATAAAAGCTGCATAATACACGTTGTTATTATTGTATGAAAGAGCCCTAACTTGGAATCATCGTATGAACCCAGCATCATAACTTCAATATACCTGGACGCCAGAAATTACAACAGCGTATTGCAAAAGAAGTGCCGACAGCAATATTCCCCTCCACCAGCCGGCAATCGGGGACATCTATGTTTAAACAACGCGACGATATAGGCCGCTCTAAGGCAGGGCCCGGCATCTTCCTACATCCGACCAGCAGCCAGAGTAGATCACAACATGGGTGTGTCTGTGTCTGTCCGTCGCCATCCGATAATCAGCTAGATACAGCCTCCGGCATCAAGAATAAGGAAGGGGCTGTCCGACTTAGATGTAAAGAGAAATGGCGTGAGATAGTCATAACTTAATTTATGTTAATAACATTTAAAGTCGGTCCCCGTTACTATAACTCTTTCAGTATTGTATTGTCTGTGTCTCACATAACATGAATAAACCCCCTCAGTTACCATGAAAGCTCTACCATTAACCATCATTTCAGCTATGCCCCTAAACCCTTCTTGTATGCGGATATGTCATTAAGTTCTAATCCATACAACGTACATGTCAGCCACAAAATTGGAAGAGCTCAGACCTGAGATGTCACACCTGTGACAGTAAGGGAAAACTGTTGCGCAAGTACTGACGAGAGAAAGTGACCTGGGTTTGTAACGAACACTTTTTATCCTCAGCCGCAGGACTCCGTAATATGATCATGTCAGACATTTTGGACGTTCGTGTGAGATCGGACTCGGGGCGAATTCGATTAAAAAAAAAAAAAAGCTTGGTCGCTGGTTGGAACGTCGCTGGTCTGCATTCTGCTGCCTACGCCGGGCTGATACCTCTCCCCCGCGCCAACCCCCGCGGTTTCCATTACATCAATTCCATGCGTTCACAACCTTTAATCAATTTCAGCGGCCACCTCGGAGCAGCCACAACCTCCTCTCCATCCCCTCCTCACATAGCTGCAGGATTCCAATAGCGGCGTGCTGTTGCGGCGCAGAGTGGGTCAAGTCGCCCTTACAGCCTCGTGCGGGAGGAGCAGCGCCTCCACACAACCATTCTCTGAGACAATTCCAGCAAGCGGTACAATTCACTACACTAAACCATACCATGCCCCCCCCCCAAATGTTTTAGCAGCGCGCTCAACTTGACCCGTTGAGTTGCAGTGTCCAGTGCACTCTAAATCTGAATCAGTGAGGATATCACTGCTTCGATCAGTCAAACGTATCTGACTTATATAAGTCACTTCAATGAATTTAACTGATGAACCAGTGAAAAAATGACATATTTCCTTCAATGATTGATTCACTGACATCTCCCATTGATTCGTCAGTCATTTTCCTCACTGTTTTCTCAGTGGTTTATTTTTTGACTGATGGTCCAGTGATACACTGAGCAACTTGCTCCGTCTCTAATTATTTTTGACCGATACATCAGCGAAACTGCGTATAAAAAAGGCCGTTAAACAACGTGTGTCAAGAGAAGTAACAACGAATAAACGAATAAAATTTATAAAAAAATACTTTCTAAAATGTGTTTCGTCTTTCAAAACGCCATTTTACGAGGTAATATGAACACACAGCCTTACATTCGGTTTTTTATGTCTTTCATTTCGAAGTTAGAGTGTGACTACTCGAGCTTCACCTGTTATGTAGAACTTCTTCGTTTTAGTGTCATCATTTAAGTTTCTTAGGTATTACTGGAAGTGTTTGATTATAGAACATTTACAATTTACTAGTTGCGTAAAACTTTTGTATCTAATTGTAACTGTGTGTTTTTTACTGCTTGCAAAAAGGCAGAAACTTATTAATAAAATTTAAATATGTTCCTGACTTTTACAACTAGCCGACAACAGTCAATGAAAAATAAAATACTGAAATACTAAACAACACGTAATATTTAAAATTTCTGTAATAGTAGATTTTCAGTAATTACTCTGAATCCAAAATTATGACATGAAAACGAAGAATCTCTGTAAAAGAGAGGAAGCAGATCCTTACATAAAACTTTGAGGCTTGTTTTCAATTTTCAATTATTTATTTCACACTTATCATGAGTGAACAATAAGAGAAAAGACGTATGTTGCTGATGAGAAATGATATCTATGGCTGGAACTGTACACAAGAAGGCATCAGTGCCGAGTCTTGCTTGCATTCTAACTTTTCTGTGGGCCTTCACAAGTTCTACTTTCAGGATATTTCTCCGCCTCATGCAAGCAAAGCTTAACTAAGTCTAGAAAATTACCGCGTTCGTGTGCAATCATTTTAACAATATTTTATAAATTAACTATTTCTTACCAGTCATTACCAATACACCTATTTTACAAATTAACTATTTCTTACCAGTCATTACCAATACACCTATTTACTTCCTGTTCCTATTCATATTAAATATGAAATAAATATTATAATTTATTGGTAAAATATAAGTTTATGTCCTATTTAATAAACATAATTTTCAACAATTTAACGGAATTATAAAACGAATGTGATACATGGTATATTTAGGAAAGTGTGAATTAACCGCAAATAAACTCTACCAAAAAAAAAAAACGTGATTGCAAGACTTGAACTCAGAAGCTAATGTGTGAACGGAGGAGTTAAGGTAAAGTGGCTTCCAATGTAGCTCTGCCTCCGACTCTACTTCGTGCGTAATCCATTAAAAAGTATTGCACATGCACCAACACTGCCAGAAATGTGCCATTTATGTTCCATTTGATAGGAAAATGCACACTTATTGTAACACCATAAAATATTTTGTTTGTAAGTAGAGACCTGAGAAATTCGCGACCGCAACGACCTGCAGACTAGACTTCGCAAGTCTTATATACTCACATACAGATATCAATTCAGTTTATTGGTTGATTGTTGTTGTAGTAAAAGGCGGTGGTTGGGCGCACAATTTATTGCATGTTTGTTATGGGTTCATTTATCTCCAGGAGGTGTCAAACAACACTTCGACCAATTACATAAGTAACATGAACGTACAAGTGTGTGAATTCCAACTTGTCTAGAAATAAACCCGCAAAATTCTCGGATCTCTACTTAAAAGTTACTTGTTGAAATGTTTTGACCAATCAACTAATAAGAGTTTACTTTTAACCAAAATTGAAGGGTGTTTTCTTCTTGGATTCTTCAAAAAACAAATATAAAAAAAAAGCTCAAGTAAAGTAATTAAAACAATTACTATGGTTGCATGAAAGAAAATACTTTTACTAATCATTCTTTACTTGTGGGTCTCGGCCGTTTCGCACTCGAAGTAAGAGTATCCAGACGTTTTGCGCACGCATTGCCGTTACCGTCTTCAGGTAACGGTTCCAACTCACCTGCAGATGGTGACTGCAGTGCGTGTACCGACACGTCGGGATACTTTTCGATTGCGACACGCCAGAAACCCAAAATCAATGCTTAGACAACGGCCGCGAAGCTGGTTATATTATTATAAAATATTTTTAATGGCTAATTTTATGTACATTTATTTCAGTTATAATAATGATGACTTTCGTAACCTAAATGGACGTGTAAAAATGTATTATTAAAAATTTTTATGAACATTATTGCAACTATTTAAATACATACAATTACATTAATTAATACGAAGGTCTTGCTTGACGAACGTTTTGCGAAAAATTAGTGTTCTAAAGTATTTAAATTATAAATACGCTTAAATTTTCATTAAAAAAACTAATTCTCAGTAAAAGCTTTTTTAGATATTTAATATTCCAAAAATATATATTTTACAGTGTAGCAAAATATACGCAGTCTTCTTTCATACGAAGTATAAACAGTGCTTTTCTAATAATTTTGGTTGAGTGAGTTTCGCATGTTGTAGAGCCGAATGAAGTCTTGGAATGGAAGCAACCCATACACCTTAAATCTTTACACTCGAGCCACTATCGTTTGTTTGTTGGCTTCTGCTTTAGTGCTCAACCTCTGCACTGGGTTGTTCATGACCCGAACACATTATTGTGTCCGGTTTATCACTGGCTCACTATCACGCAGAATTACTTTCCGAAATACTCGGGAATAGTTGCTCTTCAAGAGAAGCCATTTCCATTACTTCGCATGGCCACTCGGAATTCGAGTAATTTCGGCACTGAACATACACGTTTCGTTTACAAACCTGCTGACACGCGCCTAAATATGACCAAATATGAATATCCTTCACTGTTGATAAATATTTCCTGTTTCACACTGCCGAAATATCACTGACCCTAGCCATTAAGGAGAAATCCCAAAAACATGTGTCCGATGTTTTCCGAATGTACTTGCGTGGTTGTAGAAAGTGCTGTGGCAGCGTGCTCACTAGTATCATGTGTACATGATGTGGACTGGTAATGGCTACAGCCCATCTCCTGGTGTATCACGACTGTTGATAAAATTATCGGAAACATGTAATTGAACTGAATTACATTTACAGTAATAAACTTGCGGTTGATTACGATAATAAGTACATAAATTATTATAAGATAATGCTTGAAATTTAAATTAGAATCATTACTGTTCACTGCTATTTTTAAACTTCTTACGTAAAAGCACATGTTTCAATAAGTTAGTATAATTTAAGTAGTTTGTTTAAACAATAGTATTTGCATTAAACGCTGTATCAAAATATTCGTACATTTAACTAAATGTTTACTGATACCCATATTACTAGGGTTTGACTACATTCAGATCAGAAATATAGAATAAAATACCATAAACCCTACGTTTTTCAAACCGCACAACAGTAATATTAAAAGCATGATTTATTGACAGAGAATTTCACGACAGAATGTAACACAGTGCTAAAAAGACAAATATTGTTTTTAACAGTTGCGTAATACTTATGGAAATATACTCAAACTGCCAAGTTTATTAAGATGCTCATCTGTAAGGTTACCATTCTTGAAAGTAATACATCTGCTATAGTAAAACTATGCTATTTTTAACTGGGAACAAATTTGGTTCACAACACGCAATGATAATGTAACAGAACGTAACATGTCTTGACTACGTGAATGTAGTGATTGCATTTTTTGTATGTCGATTAAAAGTACAAATTACTTTATCATTTCCTTATATAATCCGTTACAAGTAAAAATTGACACAGAAGTATTTATGTCATTCGTTACTACACAAAGCTGGTTACCAGTACCAAGTCGATACGTAAAAACATCAAGTTGCTGGAAACTCATGTTTTTTTCGAGGTCCGTCACCCTACCAATCAGCAATACAACAAAACATTTAATCAAATGAGTAATATATTGAAAATACGGATCATTACTTTACGTCCAAAATCACAAATAAGTTTGTAATATTACGCAAATGAGTTCGCACCCATTGTTTGGAACACTATTTTTTCTATAAAAACAATTAATAAATTTTATTGTAAACTGTAATAAAAATTTTACTAGACTAGTATTTTCTCTGGTACGTGGAATTATAAAGGAGAATTTGTTATTTTGATTCATCACTACAAAATCCGACGCCACTTTACACATAAAGTTGGGATTTAATCATGAAGTTTAATTCCACCTCTTTGATACAGAGCTAATTTATAGCTGTATTGTATATTTATCACGGGAAATAAAAGTCCTTTACGGCGACTTCGCAATTAAAATGACAGGAGATTTTACGTTGCAGTTCAAAGGAACACGACATTTTCATAACTCTAAAGGTCATAATTAAACATATTACAATATGATGCTGTTTTACGTATTTGTCGTTTAACAATATATGTGTTTTATTTTCACACTATTCGTGATTAAATATTAATAAAATTGGCTTTGTCTACTGCTAATTTTGCGTAACAGTCTTGATATAGCAGTTGTTATATGCAATTTTCCCCTGTTACCGTCATTAAGTTGACGTGACCTCAGAGGGACGATGTGCAATGAATGCTTATCACTACTAGTAATTTCATCCTCAGTAGTAAAATCTGGCAAAGTTCATGCAAAAACTCTTCAAAATTCATGGAGTTATATTTGCAAACATATGTACTGTATTGTTTCGAACACATGTGAAATATTCCAAGATAGTACAGGGCACTATGTGAATGCGAATATTCTTAGCTGGTCGGATGTATCAACGAGATGGATTAATTCAAAGCAAGAAATAGTTGAGTAATTACTATGTTAACTGCTCACAAGATAAATTATTTATCTTTCTCCGGCCAAAATATATTACTGTAGTCTCTTATGGCGAAATAAATAGTTATTCGGTGACGCAACTACCTACGAATAATGTGTAATAATTTATGTAGGCTGTTCACGGTAAAGTGAGCACTTTTGAAAGCCCTACTTAAGATATACTTGTATGCACGTTGTGTCTTCTTCCGCCTTATAAAAAATTAACATTCCATGCACGTTAGCACATATTTTATGCGTCCGTGAAGTGAAACTGTAAAATTATTAGGAAAGTAAATAATTTTTAAAATCTATTTTTTACACTTCTATGCATTAAAAAAATCAGAAAGGTAAATAAACAATTTAATTAATAACACATGATTACCTAACACTTTTTATTCGACGTTAGATATGGAACTACTTTCTATCCTTCGTTACCAACTTTACTGGGCGCATGTCACTCAGTAAAATGTATGCATGCAGAAGCAGTGACTTTTTCCAAGGTTCATTTCTAAAGTGCTCACTTTATCGTGAACAGCCTCTAGGTGATATTTATATTAAATATTAATATTAAAACAAATTGTGCCATTTCCAACCAAATTAATTACCACAAGTATATATAACATGGTAATAATAATTTTCATTTAAGTATTTCGCATTTAATCATGGTCAATTGGGTTTCCTAGTTTATTAAATAAGAAATTTTCCTTCCCTGTCCTATCATTCCCGCAAAAATTTGCGTCCTTGCACCCGCACACTTTACAGTTCTTCCCATAGTCACCATCGCGCCTTTTGGTTTGGAGATTAACGAGCGAAGGCAGGTAAAAAAAAAAAGGTTTGTGTAAATACAAATCAGATGCGCCGCAAGAATGAAATTACTTTCGTGATATAATGGTTCGCTCTGCTAGATTTTTCATCATGTGACAAGAGCTGAGGTGGAATTAAAATATTATATATTAATTTCCTACAGCATTAGAAAAGACAGTTTGGATCGCACACCGTTGACTATGCTCCTTCCCACCTTAAAATATATACTCCCGTCGAAAACCTTTTCCTTTCATAGGCCACGATGTAATCAGTAAATTTTTTTTGCGACAGCAGTGAAAATTAACTTTATTTTCAACATGAAAGACTTGCAATTTTAATAGATTTTTTTTTCATATACAACGCAATACCACATAAAAACTTCTTTAGTTTTTTCAAATAAACTTTGAGCGTTCCCTTTTGTGTAAATCGAGCGGTTAATTTTTACGAACTCAATCTATATCTACATCTGTGAACATCGCATACATACGCCTTTAGAAGGATTCAGACGCAAGATCCGTTTAATTTTCTGCTGAATTTTCTACTAGATGAGTTACATAGTGATGGCTTATTTATAGACTGTTCACGGTAAAGTGAGCACTTTTTAAGGCCTTCCCAAAGGGCATTAACCCCTAATAAATGCATTTTATTACAGTTGCAGCCGTTAACTTGTGAGAGTGCTGAAATGTATACACTGTGTTTATTAGTCATATCGCAATGTTTACATTAAAAAGTGACGGAAAGGTAGAAATTAATTGGAATGAAAAATTTATCAAGGCCTTAAAAAGTGCTCACTTTATCGTGGATAGCGTATACTGCATAACACCGTAACGTTTTATCCTCTAATGACTGAAATATACTGTCATGACATTTTATAGATGTTAAACTAAATATTTCAAAAGGTGAATACCAAAGGAAAATACAATGTCTATAGCAAGTACGAAAGTAAGTTTTCCCACGCAATGAACCGATTGTTTTTACTAAGTAACAACATCTCGGAATGAATCCAATGAACTGTACTTCTGATTTGAGGGATTCGCTGGAATTCTATGGACATCGTCACTCACCCGGCAAAATTCAGCCATAGTTTCTATATATATATATATATATATATATATATATATACACTCTTACACATCGGCGTGTATAGCCCAGGTAATTGGCAGCTAATTGAACAGTAAAATATTTTCAAGTCTTGGTGTTATATTTACGAGTGTATTAATGCTTCAATCTATTAACTGTACAAATATTTTGTACTTTTACAAGAAAATTCTTGTAAAATTTGCAAAACTTGTAACTGTTATATTGCAAATTACTTCTTGCCAGCACGGGGACTAGAACCCACGGCCCTGGCCTTATTACCCAACACCCTTAACAACATGCCCAACTTGATTTACGAACATAGCAGTTATTTTTACTGAATATAGCGGCAATAATCCCAAGATGATAGTGACGTTATTCAGTTATGAAGAACACATCAAATTCATTTTTAGATTACTGTATAGATAAAAAACATTAACAGTTAATGAGTAATAGCATCAAATGTTTTTAAAACTGTTGATTTGTAATGTGAAACGGCAAAACAAGTTTTTGATTTTCTGATTTATAAATATTTGTGTACGTATTAGTAAATTCGTAACACATTTGGGTTCCTAAGAATTTCGCGTTTCCTATTCATTGACGCAATGTAAATTTTACACATAAGAACGATTAAGAATGAGAAAAAATACAAAACTTTATCAGAGCTTGGAAAAATGTTCAACTACCGTGAAAACCTATTTAGGTTGCTCGTGGTAAAATTAACACTTTTCAAATCCCTTATTAAGATAATCTAGCAAGAACATTGTGTATCCTTGCGCTATATGTAGAATAAGCATTGTCGTGTATATGATTGCTTTATTCATGCGCCAGTAAAGGGAAATTTTAGACTTATTATAAAAGTAAACATTTCACATATTTTCTAATTATACTCTTATACGCATTGAAAAACCTAGAATGAAAAATAAATCAGTGTATTATTGACAAATGTTTACCGAATGTATTCAATTCAACCTTGAGATATGGGACTACTTTCCCTACGTTGTTGCTAACTTGACCGGGTGAATGCCACTACATGTTCCCGTTTAAAATACACGTAGGTAGGGGCAGTGATATTTTTCAAAGGTTGACTTTAAAATGCTCACTTGACCGTGAAGATTCTTCACTGTTGTGGAACCCACGTTCTTAAGATTGAAATAAAGCATCTGCCTATGGAGCACTGCACCCTACTATACAACGTGACGAACTCATCAAAAAGTATTACATACACCATAAAAATTGTCAGAAAAGTGCGATTTATGCTGTATTTAGAAGAAGAATGAATATATTTTGTCGGGTGAAGTGCTCTATAGGCAGTTGCTTTACGTCAACCTTAAAGTCAAGCCTTGAGTGGCGCAGATTGCGATGAATGCCTAGCAGACTCCGGCGCCGCCAGCAATAATTACTCATCACTTGTGAGCAGCGCTCCTCGGCGAGAGCGGGCAACTACCGTCTGGGGAACAGCTTCCACTCGAACTCGATCCAAATTAAATCAAGTTGGGTCGCCGCGGGGGGTACAACCCCCTGAACTATCGACTGTAACCCTAGGCTGGCTAACTGTCTGGCTAGTGCGGGAGCTATTCTCGAGTTGCAGACAACCACCTCCTCCAATTCACTACGAAGCTCATTAATTAACTTCCGATCTCTACGCAACTACCTTTGCGTTCATTTAGCGTTCATTTGAATTATGAATTTCTTTTCTTCGTAGTATGCACGCTACATACAGCCGTTATTGACGTGAATACGTCTTTAAATTTGCAACCATGGTGGGTGGCAATCCAGAAAATCCGTTGATAACAAAATCAGGGAATACAGTTTGGCATTGCAGTTCCGAATCTATCGTCTACATTAAAAATTAAATTACACCAATCGATTGCCAAAAGATCAAAGAATATGTTACGTTGATAACTGGGACTGCGAATCATCGCGTATGGCCGGGGGGGGGGGGAGGTGGGATTACACCACAATTTTGAGATCGTTTCGCCCCGTCTCATAACTTACGCCCAGTATAACTTTTGACTAGGAGAAGCTGCGACACTCGTTTGAGTTGCAATCGACAGCTCTTGTCAAGATCAATCGATTGCATGTATAAAAATATTTGTGTGGTGTGGTTATGGTAAAATTGTATGAGTCTAATGTAAAAAATTAAGAAATCTTAACACAATTTCGGCCTATACTCGTCAAAAAGCCAAGTCGAAATACAGGGATCTGAAACGGTCGAAAAGAGCATCTAAAAAACAATCTAGTGATACCCATAAAACCCCATATAATTGTGTGATGGGGTGCCGGGAACGTAAAATAAACATCAAGGCATCCGAGCGCGTCAACGTAGACGTATTCACGCAAAACAAGCGGCTATGTCTCCAATACAACCAAAAGCAATTTTTCATTATATTGTATGTGGGGAAAATGCTACCCAACAACATAAAGATTCTGAACAAAGAAATGCTGACATATTCGTAAATTTATAAACAATGTTTTACTAAGATCTGGGGATATTTCGCAAAAATTAACTCATTTTACAAAACTGTTACTTTCTGTATTTAATTCACTTAAATCTAAGTTGAATCCCAAGCTTTTTCACGTTTCCCGTTTTATTAAGGGTCGCTTAGATATGTTTAGATATGCTATCCAATAAAATTAAATTTACAGAGGCATTACTAAATTTTAAGGAGGCTGACAAGGGCTGCTAGGTCAAAACTACAGACACACGTGGCATCTTGGAAATTAAAGTAGTTGCGAATCCAAGCGATATTGAGATGCTTCATATTTGATGTAAACTGAAATATTAACGGACTGCCCTTATCAATGAACATGTTCGTCCACATTAACCACAGAACTACGGGAAGCATTCTGTGTATGTACATACATATATAGTTGAGTCAGTACGTAGATGTTATCCACTTTGTAAAATAAGACATAAATGTCAAGGTTTTTATATACCCTACTGTAATACAAATTTATTTCCATCAAGCAATCGCCATCATTTCTAACGAAAAAAGTCGTAATTTCCTTGTCAAGCATATAATGTTGAGGGTTTTCTTCTTTCTGGGAATCTTGATAAAGTTAACATAATATAGAGAAAATACCATATCGATACTGTCTTACAATTCTAAGTGTGTGTAATTCAATCAGTAAGTCAAATCAGTAATACCGTGTTATATATTGACATACATACATATACCCGCATACGCATAAACAACAATCTCCTTAAATTTAAGTAATCGATCAAAATACCTACATAAAACTTAAGTCATCAACAATGCTTTAATTGTAACCTCTCAGATGAAAAATGAAATATCTCCTGAAGGTAAGAATAATGAAAGGAGATGACATGTTTTTAAAAACTGATCACTTGCATTATCTGATTATTATATTTAAGTATGTATTATTTAGTAAAATGAAAGGGGTTCAGTTCTTTGACAGCAGTTTCAATGTGGTTCTGAAGTAAAAAATATATTGTAAAATTAACTAATTAATAGTTTTAAAAAACATTAATTTAATATTGCAAAGAGTTCAATCTTAAACGAAAATGAAGCAACATTTAGCAGTCATTTGATTCATACGTCTGTGAATGCTATGCTACAAACTACATAATGATGCCTGGTTAGAAGAGGCCGGTATTTAGCTGCACGCGAACAAGTTGAATAATCTGGAGAGAATTTCGCCGTCGTTTCGAGTAACTAGGAGTATTTCTATGAGTAACGAGACCGGTAATTTGCAGAGCGGAAAACCGCTTTGCAAGTAACTATCTGCTTAACACATTCATCTGCTTGTTCCTCCAAGTACGTGATACATTGCAGTCTATGAGGTGGATAACCAAAGTGTCGTTGCACTGAAATAAAATTCGCACTTTACACAATTCACTACGAAATCCCGTTAATAAACATACAAAATTTTACCACGCATTTTATGTTCGCACGCACGGACAGACTATCTTGTTTACAAAAAAGAAACCTTCTCTGCTCTGTCAATGCAAACAAAAAACATGGCTGACTCTACACATTACAAAACGCAGCAGTAATTCTGAGAGTTTTTTTTTTCTTTCAATAATGTGCCGGTCAGTGATGACAAAGGTATAGACATTTTGCCAGATACTTTTCTCGCATTTCTGTGAACGAATTTACAAATACATTTGATCTTATTTCCGGTCGAAACTTGTAGGTAAACAGTGATGGCATGTTAGCGTGATATTAGTTTTATTACATAATTGCGGATAGTGCGCAACAGGTATACCGTCACTTTCAGTAATATGTAAACCTCGGTCTAACACCCAAGCAAGTGTCACCGACTTGTGATGCATGGCGAAGGGACGTGAGGTTCGGGTTAGAGAGGGTGGATCACGAAGGCAAGCACTACTCTCGACTACAAGCCTAAATGAGATATTAAACACACTCTAACAATATTGCGCACGGCGTAGCGTGGTCACGGGACTGTGCGTGTACGTCCGAGCTGGTCGCCGACACATCTGCGTGGTTAACTCCGCAGCTGATACCATCACTTCGATACCTGTACGTAACGTCGTGAACTCCTGGGTTGGAATACTCAGCACTGTTGTTTCGCAGTTGTCTCTGCATTTCTCAAAGCCTTTATCAGTTTCTTTCTTCGCCCGGTTTTATATCCTTCCGCCTCATTTAATATTTAACGTTGCCGTAAGCTTTGAGCATGCGTGAAGGGAATGATACAAAATTTAAAAAAAAAGAACAAAGAGGGGTGTGGCTGTATTGGGGACACGACCAATCGTTTTGCTTGAATACGTGTACGTTGACGTGGTCGGAAGCCTTAATGTTTTTTTTACGTTCCCGGTACCGCTTCACTTCATATGGGGTTTTATAGGTATCACATGATTGCTTTTGAGATGCTCTTTTCAACCGTATACGAGTTCTGTATTTCGACTTGGCTTTTTGACGATTATAAACCGAAATTGTGTTAAGTTTTCTTTATTTTTTACATTAAACTCATACTATTTCTCCATAACCACGCCACAAAAAATATTTTTATATACGCAATCGATTGATCTTAACGATAGCTGTCGATTGAAACTCAATCGAGCGTCTTAGCTTTTCCAAGTCGAAAGTTATGAGACGCTACGAAACGAACTCAAAATTGCTACCCCCCCTTCTAATTCATGGTGCTTCGCAGTCATCACTCAACGTAACATATTCTTTGGTACTTTGGCAATCGAGTGATGCTATTGAATTTTGAATGTAAACGATATTTTTCCACTATGGTTGCAATTTAAAGAGTATTCTCGTCAAAAATACTGTAATATTATACCAATTATTTCTTAAATCCATATGCAACAGACAGAAAAAAATGATACTGTTTTCTACTTATCAATTTACACTAGTGTTTTAATTAGAAAAGACACAGCGACTGCCTAATTAACGCTTTGCGCAGTACAGTGTTTGATATCTGTGTACATCATTGCGAAACTACTGATCGTTTTACAACTGGATTTGAAAACTAAAAGAATACTCGCCACAGACGAGGTAATAATGGTATATCGAATATATTAGCAACATTAAAAACACTACCGGAGCTTTATAAAGTAACTAAAGGGGTATTCTTTCACTGCTGTATCACAAAATTGTACACTTATTCCATACAAGTGGAACTACGATAAACAATAAAACTGAACTTTGATACAGACTTAACGGCCATCAAATTGTATAACGCGAGCTCTTGAAGTGTCATAGCTAGAAGCAAAACGACGAGATCATGTAAACTGTGTACTGCATAGTGCGAAGCGGCGATGAGCTACATAGCATTCATAGTACTCCCTAATCTGCCTCAGACGAAGAAAACATTGCATTGTAAGCAGGAGCCTCAAATTCTCCCGCCAGGGTGTAAACAGCACAACTCAAAGAGACATTGCATATGCACATAAACCTTAGGTTCGATGGTTCCGAGTTTCTGCTAGAATTGTTAGCAGCCGTGTTTGTTACAGCGCCTTTTAGAGTCGCGGTATCCCTGGCTGTGTACCAGAAGTGATTCATTCTTATAAGAAGTGCTTGAAACATCCACCTGACATCTGAACGTACGTGTACACACATCACATCAGTGACTGTCTGAGACGTCTAAGTGTACCTCGGATATGATGGTAACCTTTCTCCACACGCCGGCAATGCATTGCAATGTCTATAACAGGCGTCGTCCAAACGATGGTCTGGATTCAAATCAGGGGAACATGCAGACTAGGCGATTGGTCCAGCACGACCTATCCACCTGTACTGGAGCAGCTCATCCAGATAGTCTCTGGCCACTCTAATGAAACGTGGCGACGCCTCGTCATGCATGAACTACATGCGGTGTATCAGATCAAACAGGACATACTTGAGTAGTGAATGCATATATGTTGTAGGAAGTCAAGAACTTGGTGCCCAACATGAGTTTTATGTCAAGAATAGATGGAATTTGCATAAACATACACTACATTCGCATTTATTACGTTCAGAGATGTACCGACTACAAAACACTGGTCAAAGTGACATGGGCTAAACTCGGGAACTGTCGAACCTACATCATGACTACATATAGACTTTTTTTTCTCTGGTTACGGTCAACACCCTGTTTACCTCCCACATACTGTAAATCTACACAGTCTGTGTGTGCACTAACATCTAGTACTGTCGAGGTTGTTATCAAAAGAGCTCAGTTATTCATTATACAAATAATAATTCAATGTGTATGAAGTTTAATGCTACAGAAAATTACGTACACTGATGCCTGATTAGTGAGGAGACATTACGTGATGGTGTAAATAACACTAATTAGTAAAGTCAGCAGATTTGGATCACGTCAGTAAATCTTATTTTCATAGCTAAAGATAGGACTGCTTAAAAATAACTAAACAACCAAAATTTAAAATCCTTTTTTGGCCATGAAACCGTCTATCTCAATATCAGTCTTCTTAGCATTGCAAACGTCAACATCAATTAAGGCCTAATAACTATGTGGACTGAAGAAAACGATAAAAAAATACAAGTGTTCTACATACAACTAATTCAATGCACTGTATAGATGCTCCTCAGACAATGAACGAGAGGGTCCTGCCCCACGCCTAGATTTCTCAAGCAGGCATATTCCGCACCATCACCGATCAATTGCTTCACGAAAACTTCTCTTCTCTTCTCTTCTTTCTGTTTCAAAGTTTGAGTTAATGAGATTTCGCCAGCGATTTCGTATCACGTGGTATATGGTTCTGAAGATAAAATATGATGCTAGCAGGAAACCACTTCAGAAATCTCACTTCCACGGCAGACGACAATTCGCTGTTTCTGCAGCGTTAAACACTGCTGAGAGTGATTATTAGAACATACTTGATACTTTACTGAGCATGGGAGTAGAGAACGGATCTGCGTGACCCATAAACACCACAGAAGAAAGAGCTCCAAATCAATGACAGTGGCTCCAGAACAATTAAATTCATTTAACTAAAGAAAATTCAGTTAAAATAACTATAGTTACAGACAAAAATATTTAAAACGGTAGAATTTTTTTGCCAGCTACATAAATTATTTTTTTATTTGTAGGTATTTAATTACGCAATAGAATGATAATATTACTTAAATTACTAAAGCAGCGAGACTACAAGTTTAACGTCTACTCTTGTAACGCGCTGTTCGCATTCACCTACGATTATTATTATTTTAATTATTGAACGGCCATTAGTAGTCATTCTACAATACTCTGTGAATATCAAAAACTCTCACAGCTTTCGTACAGTGTAGGTCGGTGGGAGATAGTACATAATAACAGTGAATCTCTCCTAAATGTTATCATTAACTCAATGAGAGTAATAAGCCTTGGAATGGGTACAAGATCTACTATTTGGTATTTGTATTAATGAGTGGATGATTTAGACATAAAATTGCGTCAGTGAGAAAACAAGCACTTTTTAATTCTGACGCGCAGTCCATGAAATAGCTCAAGATTTCCTTCAAAAATTCGTGAACAAAACGGCTTATACGGCGTTTTTTGTACACACCGTGGTCTGAAACATTTCATTATAGACTTCGAGTTCATAGTTATACGTAAGGGCAATAATTATAAATAGGATTGACATATTTTGGCAATTAAAATAATTAATGTTTAGTTTCTTTTATGAACTGTCATAGCAGACTCACAGGTGTTGATTATTAGATTATCTTTGATTATCGTGACAACTTGTCCATTCAAATCACGTAATGGCTTCTTGATTAGATAAAGCAAGCAAGCGAACTAAATGAGGCAAGAAGTCAGGAAACCCCTAAATGAAAAATATAAAACTCTATGTTGGTCTCTGTAAACTTTCGTGCAGCTGAAGTAATCAGCCTCTTACATATGAGTGAAGGATTTGTAAATAAGCACATCAGAATTTGCCTGAAATATGAATGATAAGCAATTTTGGGAAAAAGCGGAATTTTGGAAAAAAAAGCGCTTCGTGCAGCCAACAGGTCTCACCAATCTGGCTGTCACAGCACCAGAGAGGCTCAGTAATTAATGCTATGAGTAACTATAATTACTCGTCTTATTGTTGGTGGGATATGTTTTCGAACAACCACTGGTCCGACATCTCCGAGAACTGAGTACAACGCCACGGCGAGCACGGCTCACGAAGGCCCCTGACAACACCGGAATGAAAGTATCGAGAATTTTTTTTATTGATTTTCGTCCCGGCACTTTAAAAAATCGTAACAGGAGAATGGGGAGGCGCAGTGACTACTAGGAGGATCTGAGCGATAGTGGCTTTTCTCCTTACCCCTTGGTGGCCAGGCTTGCCCGCGCATCTCTGCGACATGGTGGGTTATCGTCCCCTGGGGGCGGCAGGAGCAGCGGGAATGGCCATACCTTACATTCCTGAAGGACTGCCCTCGGATAGCTGAACGAGGGGTTGAAGCGGGGAGGGGGTAGGAAGGACTCGAAGCGCGCGCCGATCCATAACCGCCCTCACAATGCCACCTGCGCGCGGCATGCCCGCCATAATCGCTCCGGCAGTAAATACCCGCCACACCTCTCTAGCGTCACACGGACATACCTGCGTCGCCGGGAGAGAGAGGGACTGACACACACACACACACACTCACACATACACACACACAGATGGAGAGCCGCTCTCCCTATCGGACGCCTGGACAGCAATCCTCCCTCTCTCCCCGCCCAAAACCTCGTGATTAAGTGGCTCATTTATCCAGGCATTCGTTTGTGCGAGCGAGGGAAAGTTGATAAGGTCGAACTCCGCACTAGGATGGAATGCACAATCGTCTTTTATGTCTGCGACGGAGCCATACAGAAAATGAGTTTTCCCGCAGAAATGAAAGCTTAGACACTGGTTTATTTTAACTTTATACAAAAATATTTGAGTTGTACACAAAACAATATTTTTCACATCATCACCTGCACGATTTGTATGCATCGTTCAGCAACACGACCAGCTCAAGAAATTATCATGTTTCTGTCATAAGTTTTGCACCAGAGGAACTTATAAGTAATCCTCATATTCATTTCAAGGAAACAGTGGGTTCAGTAGTTCTACCAAATTTTATGCATTAATAGTTGCAGAACAGAAGAGATAATTATAATAATTATAAATAACAGTATAAAATTTAGTTTATTTTAATTATGAAAATATGAATATGCATTTAAATCATATGTTTGCGCCAATAGCGTATCTAACTACAAAAAATGATGCACGAGTGTAGTAAAATTATTTATCTGTATCATTTCGGTAAGCAAAAGTAATCCGTTTTACATGTGTCACGAAATCTCACATCCTGTTAAGTGAAATATATAAACCTACAAAGAACTATTCATAAAAGGCAACATAAGCTGAAATTCTACATACACTTTAATTTAGAAGTCAACAAGACGTACTTTAGTTACTGTATTTAATATATTATATTTATTGAATCTAACTTTCGTTGATATATATAGATTTTTATATTATATTTACACGATTTTACGTTATTTCTAAAGTGTTTACAGAATATTAAGGAACAATTTTGTTATTCGCATAACGAACTGAGGGATATATTTCAAGTCAGGCGGAATTTAGGAATTAATTGTTGTATTGTATAGTAAAGGGCTTTTTAACGTCCCCGGTTTTATGCTTGACAGCTTAGGAAGGGACGGCTTACAGACTAACTTAGAACCTAAATTACTTAGAACTTAAATTAAATTAACACCCATGCCTTACCCGGGATTCGAACCCAGAGCCTCCCGCACCCCAGGTTGGTGGCGCAACAACCGACTGCACCACGGGAGGTCGGCTTCAGGAATTAATTTAATTTATAATAATGCAGTGTATTATAAAACAAATTTCATTTGCAATACTTTCTTTAAAATTAATTTATCGTATCCATGGGAATCCAATACATAAACGTATTTAAAATGCTTTACTCTCTCGCACAATTTTACCTCTAAATAATTTTTGTTATGAGAATTTATTTTAAGTAACACACACGTGTATATATATAATTTCACTTGTAGAGTTTAGCCATTTTATTGTTACACTCTTACACCTACGCACTCGCACTCGAACACATAAACACGCATATATACAAAACATGATTAGGTCATTTGCATGAACTTTATACTTAAAATAGTTCAATTAGACCTTGTCTTTACAAATATGCAGAAGAATATTATTCATTTTTATTATTACATTACTAGCCACAAATGCATAAATATAATTTTAGCGTATCTTGTTTCAAATAAACGTCTCAATACTCATTTTTTATCTTAATATCTCTTACGAAATCATTAATAAAGAAAATTAATCCTTCGTGGGAAGCTAACCAGAAATCGCACGGAAATAATAACATTTTACTGTCTTCCCACCTATTTGACGCCTAGAACAAATCACTTCATGATATATTAATATAAATTAGCCAGTAATATAAAACTACTTTAAACAGTGAATCTTGAAATTAAAAGTGAAATGTTTGAAAAATCGAGTGCACACTTCAAAGGTGAGAGGTGGTGCAGACAGAAACCCAAGGAAACAAAGTATGTAATAATGAGGCTATTAGGCCGGAAATACGGTGTTAGTTTCCATGAAGAACGGTAGCCAATACCTGCTCAGTATTGTGTATTTTATAGAGCAACCTGATGAATCCTGTTGTAATTTCTAATTACGAGTTGTCCAGAAATATACGAGGATGATTCATGAAGTAAGGTAACAATAGCTCTCTTTAATGTCATTCCTCCTCTAGTTCGAATTTCCCGCCGGACCGCATCAGATACCCATAGCTTTTTTCACATAACCAGCAGAAACAGCATTTGTTGGGCCATACCTTTGCTGTATCAGTAGTACGATGGCGCTGCACTCACGGAAATATGGTCAGACATCGAAGTGCGCAGTGTGATCAGGTTTTTGAGTCTAAAGAGCACCTCACCTGCAGAAATTCACTGCCAGTTGGTTAAGATAAAGAGTGTTAATGTCACGTATAGACTATTCACAGTAAAGTGAGCACTATTGAAAGCCTTCTTATTTGCCATGATAGTCAGTAAATATAATTGATTTGAGCCTTTGACGTTAACTTCCGAGGGCGGTGGAAACTACACACTGTGTTTATTACTTACATGGCCATATTTATTTAAAAAGGCGGGTAAAGGATACAATATGGGGGAAATAAAAAAGTAAATAGGGCGTAAAACGTGCTACCTTTATCGTGAACAGCCTATAAACAAGCGTGGGTTTGGTGCACAGCTTTCCATTTAAAGACAGATGTACAAGATGAGCAACGGTACGGTAGGCCAAGCACAAACTAAAATGTGTACGGATTGAAGATCTGATTCAAGACGATCGTCGTATCCGACTTAGCATAATTGCTAAGGAACTCAACATCCCAGTGGGTAGCATGCACAGTATCGCTCACGAGCAACTGAGCTACCGAAAGACGCTGTCATACTGGGTCCCAAGGAAACTCGCAGGCCACAAAGCCACTAGGATGGGATTGTCTCTTACGCCTTTGATGCTGATTAAGGAGTGTCTTTCCTGCAACGTAATTTTAAAGAAAATTAAGCATGGATACGTATGCGACACTGGACACGAAGCATGCATTCGTGTGATGGAAGTAAAAGTCGTCCCCACCCTCCGAGAAATTCTGGTCAACTCCAATTGCGAAGGAAGTTATAACGTCAGTCTTTTCGGACTACAAGGCTGTCCTGGTCGATTTTCTTACCAGGTGAGAGACAGTGAATGTTATCATGTATTGTTACACTCGACAACGTCCGATCAAACTAAGGCCAAGGCACGCGTGAATTGTTACGCCATTTCCGGTGGGATGTACTGGACTACCCTCCTCATAGCCCTCACCTTGCATCCAGTGGTTCCCATCCCTTCGGAATATTGGAGACGCTCCTGGGCGATAAGCGATTCACAAATGAAATAAGGAAGTTCAGTATTCCGTCATGACGTTGCTTCGGAAATTGGTGTATATTTCTGCTATGCTGGCATCGATGACTTCGTGTACCATTAGGGAAAATTTTATGCACTAGCATGATGGCTACGTTGAAAAGTAATGTGTGAGAGTGCCACATTGATGTGAAGCTGTTTATCTGCTAGTGAAGTAAAATTTGTCCATAAGAGTTTTTGTAACCTTAATTTTCTGAATGACCCTCGTACACTATAACCAATATTTTGGCAAAAAAAACTCTATACTGTCATTTTAGTGTATTATGAAAGCTATATCGTTTACATTTAACCAAAATGTTCCAGATATGAAATCGGGAAAAATTAACAGTTTTCTTTTAGGCAGCCAGCGAAGGAAGATTTTGCATCTAAATGGTTTTAGTCTAAATATATTAAGTGAACCGCAGTTGTGCGCTCCAATATAAACAGGTATTTGATTTCTTAATCAGACAATTGTTGGTACGGTGTGCCTACCACAAATTAGTTCTGCAGAGATGATGTGAAAAGTGTGGCGGTAGTGTAAAAGGCGGCTTCTCGAGTTGCCGACAGCTCGGGGGCGACCCACACGAGCGCTGCTAGAAACAAGCCGGGCAAGTCGAGCTTTGAAATGCCGCCAAGGCTGTGTTGCGAGAGTCGCTCGACAGCGACAGCGACAGCGTCTGAGAACGCTGCCAAATGCTGCGCTCGCCCGCCCCCACGCCAAGTACTCAGCACGCCGGGGAACTGTTCTGCCAACTTATGCGCCTTGAAAGGACTGTCGGTATGTAGGTAGTTGGGCTTAACGTCTCGTCGACAGCGAGGTCATTAGAGACGGAGTGAGTTGCGTAGAGAAGCAGGGGGGGGGGGAAGGAATCGACTTTGGCCTGTTGTACCCATAGACTAAATATGAGGTAGACCGATTATTCGTCTTCTGGCATGTACCCAACATTGACCTACCTCAAAGGAACACAACTCTCGAAGTCACATGGGCAACAGTGATGAACTTGTTTGTTATATCTTATTTTTTAAATGACAAGCCCTTCTGCATGAATCAAATACTTTTACCCATTTTAATTTAGTCAAAAGGCATTACTTATTGGTTAGATGAAGGAAACATACATCTTTAAGCACTTGTTTAATAAACAGTGTTCTAACTTCAAATCCAGTCCATGCCATTTTTGCACATCGTATTGGCAGAAAAGCAGTTCAATGGTGGGACACGGATATTAGTTTTGCCCAGCCAGTGAGTTCGATCTACCTCATCTTTCGGGTATGATTGTACCTTCCCAGCATTCGCCTGTACTGATTTCGAAAAATCCTGGCAGGAATTTAGAAATGAGTGTGGCCGTACCGATAATCGAGCCTGTATCTTTTATAATGTGATTCCAGTGGTTTTACCACTGCGCTAATTCGCACATTTTCAATAGTGGCTTTGAATTAATAAGCTTTTTCGTCAAAAACACTACATCTGTATAAATATTTTTCTTAATATCCTAAGAAACACTGAAAAATAATAAATTTACATTAAGGAGTTATGTTGGTGCCATGCATTTGAAACTCTCATGCAAAATAAATTCACCGTTAATGGTACAAGTATATGAGAATGAAGAAGGAGAAAGACTTTAAATGATGGCCGCAGCCTACTTTGAAAGACGAGTGGTACTCGCAAGTATAGTATATATGTGGACAAATTTATTAAGATAAACCCATATATGACGTGTTTGGATGTTTCCTATATATGCCACGTATCACAATCGTTCTATACGTTTGTTAACATAAAAGTATAATATTTTTGGTTAAGTCCAAATCTCATTTATATTTATCTATAAATTATAATATTTCGTTTATAATTAATATGACAAAAAACGGTAAGAAAATAGCTGTGTTGATAACGCCTTGTACAAATTAGTTCCTATGCAAAATATTATTCCAGGAAGTACGCACGAACACGGTGCGTTGTCCATTTGGTGTAATTATTCAGACTCGGTTAAGCTTTGTTTGCACAAAGAGAGCGAATAACATGAAAGTACAACTTTAGCAAAGCTTCAGAAGTGCTGTAAGTAACTGCGAATGGATTATAGGTAAATACTGTTCACGATAAAGTGAGCACTTTTGAAATCAACCTCAGAAGAAACTCACTGCTCCTACCTGCATATATTTCAACGGGAACGCGGAGTGACATGCGCCCAGTTAAGTTGGTAACGATTAAGGAGAAGTAGTTCCATATTTTAACGTAGAATAAAAAGTGTTACGCAACCATTCGACATAACTTAAATCATTTCTTTAGCTTTCTGTTTTTTGAATGCATGTGTAAAAAGTACCAGATTTGTAACATATTTAGTTTTCTAATAATTACACATTTTTCACCCGACCGACGCATGAACAAAGTTGTGAGGCCCATGGCAATGTTAATTTTACGTAAGGTGCAATAATACACTACGTGCATGCAATTAGATTCTAAGCAGGGCTTTCAAAAGTGCTCATTTTACTGTAAACCTACTATAGTGTTTTGTTCTGACACGCAATTAGCCGTCAGTGAAGCGGGAGCGCTGAACCTGGCACATGTGCAGCCCGCCTATCAGACGTGAGATGCGGGAGGTTGTAACCCAGGGGGGAGGGGGCGGGGTCCGTGTATAGCGTGTAGCGGGCGCCACCCAGAGCGGCCACCGCGGAGATGGCACCCGGCCGTGCACGGCGGGTTGCAGTCTGTCCAGGGCCAGGGGACAGGAAACAAATACGGGTGCGCAACCGGTGGCAGCATGGCCCTCGGACCGACTTGCCGCCACTGCAATTAAACCGCCGGCCCGTGAAATGTGGCCGGGCGCTAGGGGAGCTCGACCACGGGCGCTCCATCTCCCTGTGACGTCAGTGTACCACTGCGGATAAACAAGAGGGCGCGGCAAGCGAGAGTTTGCTGCAACTTCCCCCCTCCCCTATCCCTTTCACCCACCCTGCTACAACCCACACTCTCGTAATTATTGCTTATTATTAACGTCGCCCAGCCGACTCAGCCACGCCAACAGTTTCACACCGGAGTCAGACGGCATCTACAGCTTGCACGTAGAAAAAAAACCTAAAGATAAAAATTTGCATATATATATATATATATATATATATATATTATATTTGTCACTACAACACTGATTCATACCCGATACGAGTGCAGCTTAAGGGACCCGCCAACCCGCCGGTACGACTGTGTGCAGCATGTTTTGAGAACACGTTTTAATACGAAACTGCAGTGTTAACGTTCGCCTAAAGTGCCGATCCACAAAACGAAAACACACTTCCAGAAGCGGCCTATTGAGTTCTTTCAAAGGATCGCCCACACTAGATACACATCGCAGCACTCAAACATAGTTAAATAAATGCCTTTTGTAAAACGCTATGACTCAAGACATACGGGTCAAATACATGAAGAAATACTCTATGGCGATGAATTGAGCTTTGCTACAGACTTATTACCAGGTTATCACTTTAAGTTCATTGGTACACAGAGAATGTCTGCACACCAGTTTGTAGCATTGCGCAGGGACGATGGCGCACTTGATGTGCGTGACAGCGCCGTCCCGCGCTGCTTGGCCGTAAATGAGGGAAATAGCTCTCGGTATGCGGGCACCTTAACGACAGTTTTGAATATTGTTCGTTTTTTAAACATTTTCACCGTGCAAACATGGAAGCATCACCACTGCTGATATTTGTGATGCACCGTTACGCGTTGGTCATTTGTTTGTGTGTTATTATGTTGCAGGATAGCGAAAACAGTGCTATAATACTGAGTGTCACAAAATTACACAATAAACTAGGAGATAGAAAAAAGTACTGGACAATGTAAAAAATAATGTAATAATTACCTGTCAAGTGTAAGGTAATATTCACAAACTTGTGGGTAGGAACATAGTTTTGCTTACAGGTTAGGTAAAATTACCGCACTCGGAAGAAAATTCACGTATCTAGTGGAAAATTCCATACATGGATGGAGAAATTACCTTAGGACGCGTGCATCTCTTCTGAATTATCAACAGCAAAGCGTGGGAGTGGGGGCTGAAAGAAACAATCCTTTAGCACGCTGTCGTGGTGGTGTAATGGATAGCGAATCGGCCTATCGTGATAAAGGACCATGTTTCGCGTCCACCTACCAGCAAGTGTCGAGGGATTCAGTGTTAAGGTTTCAGTTAGTACTCGTCAGAGGATACAGGTCCTAAAAAAGTTAGCAGCACTAATCCTCCGGGGTATTTGAAAGTAAAATTTTATCATACAAAATAGTTAATTTTCCCTTCCTTGTATAAGGTTACTACCCCAGTTTTGTAAGATTTTCCCATGCGGTTAGGAAACAGTATTGCACTTGTTATGTAAATTTACTCTACATATAAGTGGTAATTTTACCTTGTATGTAAGGTAATTAGCGTCCTTTGCATGTAAGGGAATTTTACCTCAATTTTTTTTCGCATTTGAGATTTCAAAAACCGTAAAATTTAATGTCCCACGCGTTATATTAATTCCGTAGATAAAGCGAAATACACAAATTGAGCCCGCTAAAGTAAATGCCGTTCATTGTTGCAAACATTTAGTTACTCGCAGTGTCTGCTGGTCTACTGGAATAAGTGAGTTTTGTATTCACTTGGGCTAGTGTTCATTCTACTCAGCTAAGGAACAAAGCGAGTTTTCTGATGGGAGAGTTTAGCATTTTGAAAACGTCCACCGCTAAGTGCGTAGTGTTCCAAAGAGGTCACATTTAATTAATCATTTAAACTACGAAGAGAAAGATTTTACTTAGGTAGTTATTTTAAACTAGGTAACTCAATTCGTGACCTTTTTTTTGCATTTTCACAGGGCTAGAACTAGTTACCATGTTAAAAAATTTGGTTATCATAAAAAGAATGAAAAAAAATTGCATAGATATATGTAGATAATAATGAAATGATGTGAAATCAACTCAACATTGACGCGACTGCGGTCCCATTAAAAATGTATCTATCCACTTTGCCACTGTGGCCCCACTTAACGTAATTCTATTCACAGAGCAACTAAGGCCCCACTTGGAATCGCTCTATCCATTGAGCCACTGCGACCCCACTTGGAATCTCTCTATCCACTGAGCCACTGTGGGCCCACTTATTTAACTCAACATTACTTCATATCACTATGCAATATTCTATGCATTAATACAAAACTTTTCATAGAAATAAAGTAATTAAAAATGAGTTTTAGGGTAAAGAGTAATGATTGCGTAATCTGATCTTGCTGAGATTCAAACTTAATCTGTATTTTACCCTGAGGACTTGCGATGCATAATTTGAGGAACCTCTGTTGAGTTTCAAGGGACTTAGAGGTATTAAAAACGGACTGATAGGCATACAGAGATCGTCTACTTATTTTATACGACTAGGGGCCCAGCACGTGACCTTTTTTTGTTTTTAGTATTGTCGCGTGCCTAGAAATGTTACGATGTTACACATTTTTGTCATCATACAAATACTGAAAGAATAATGATGCGAAATTAACTCAATATTGTATATAGTTCCATCCACCAAGCCACTGCGGCCCCACTAGGAAACGCACCATCCACTGAGCCACTAAGGCCCACTTGGAATCGCTCTATCCACTTAGCTACTGCGGCCCCATTTGATATATATCTACCCACGTGGCCACTGTGGTCCCACTTAACATAGTTCTATCCACTGAGCCATTAAGGCCCCACTTGGAATAGCTCTAGCCACTTAACCACTGATACCCCACTTAATTGACTTAATATTAAAGCGAGACAGTTAAAGTTAACAACAATGATATTCCATTACCTTCATATCTCTACGCAATCATCTCTATGCATTGATACAAAACTTTCCTTGGGAGAAAAGTAATTAAAAAATGAATTGTTATTGTAAAAGGCAATGATTGCGTAGTCTCATTTTGCTGAAATACGAACTTGACCTGTATCAAAGGCAGACGGATAGACAGACAAACTGAGCCCGTCTGCTTATTATATAGGATTTGATTTATGATTATTGCAATGATTTTGTTTTTATAGGCTGTTCACGATAAAGTGAGCACTTTAGAAATCAACCTTGGAAAAAAGTCACTGCTCCTAACTGCATACATTTTAACGGGTGCCCTGTGTGACATGTGTCCAGTTTAGTTGGTAACGATGGATGGTAATGTAGTTCAGTATCTTAAAGTCGAATAAAAAATGTTAGGTTGCCATTTCTGCTAACTTAAATTATTTCTTTCGCTTTCTGATATGTTAATGTATCGTGGTGTAAAAATGAGCAGACCTGTAAAGTATTTACTTTTCTAATAATTTCAGAGCTTCATTTGACCGACTCACGAATAAAGTGATGAGGCCCATTGCAATGTTAATTTTACATAAGGTGGAAGCACACACGACGTGTATACAAGTAAATCTTAAGCAGGGCTTTCAAAAGTATTCATTTTACCGCGAACAGCCTATAATAAAGATAATAGAGACACTATCGCTTATCTAGTGACGAAAATTTATGTTGCAAAACTAAAAGCACTGAGATTCCAAAGCTGAGTAGAATAAACCTTACTTGAACTGCATTGTTCCTAGTTTTTTTTTAATATTTGTTACTAATACATTGGAACAGAATGTGATTTACTTCAACTTAATAGTAAGTTTTTTTTTTTTCCGGTAATAAATGGAAACACCTTGAAATAGTGATGCAAGTTAGATTTCTACGCTCTCGGAGATGGTTACGTGTTTAAGCTCCGTGAATAAGAGGCAATATTGTAGCACAGACGTTTAGTTAGCACCATGCTCGTCCCTGTTAGAAAATTATTATTTGTTAGACTATGAGCATATACCATACAAGCATATTACGAAATAGATGGCTCAAGTATGTGAGGCAGTGGAAAAGTCTAAGTCAAGTATATCGTAAACTGCAACTATAATATAGAGGAGTTACATGACATTCAATTAATGGTACTTGGATCAATTAAATTTGCGTTTGGACTAAACCTGTCATACGCAGACTGGACAAACAGGGAATGTCCCGCAGCACGGATAACCCATCAGTATTAACGTCAGTTGTCAAACCACCGTTTAGAAAACCAGAGACTGAATGACTTATTCTCCAGTGACAGCACGTCATGTTGCCTTTCCGTACTTACATTTTCGAAAACTTTAGACCGCTTGCTACAAGCTCAGCCTCCAATATTTATTTAAACATTTTTCTAGTGTTAATCTTTTTACTCAATCTGTTCCTTCCAGCGAATTTAAGGTACTAAGAAAAGTATAATCTATGGTAAGTACTTTTTCGATGTCTGTAAACGGAGCCAGTAATTATTAACTAAATTAATTAATAAAGAACTCCAAATAGTTGCTCAGTTTCCATCTGTAAAGTACCACGTTCGCAATAATATTTTTCTGTACCACCCGATGAATCATTATAACTTTTTTTTTCAACTGACAAAACAGGGCATGAATAAAACAATACACATTAATTTTTATCCTATTTCCGAAAAGACTTAAAGGTAACTTCCCTATTTGAATGCCTGTACGCGTGGTGCCATAAAATATTTTCAACCGGAACACACAATAACGCCAAATATCTTACTCTTGGAGTTTGTCATAGGATCGACTGACTTCTATAATTTCCAAACATTCCGAATACTTATTTTTTAAAAAGATGGACATTTAAATTTTTTGGATGGCATATCATATCTAATGATTGATTAAAATTACTAAAAAACCAAGCTGGTATTTTGACAGTTCACACTGTCGACATCTAGTTCAGAAACTTAAGCGCTCGTTAGCCCGTCGACTAAAATATAGAGTTTTATATCATATTTCTGTAACTATCACAATACTTTCAAATTTGACTAAGTGTATTATAATTACAGACAACCTGATTAATTATATTTTTAATTAGTGAAGCATTTGTTTGTAACACTGTTGAGTTGTAATATTATAATTCTGAAAAAAGGTGAGCCGAATTAATAACAGCCTGCCATGTCGCCAATTTTAATTACGTTCACAAAACTTACTAACAGATGTTCACGTCAGCTCACTAGATTAAAAATAAATATTACTAGGAAAATTATGTTTGAATATCAGTAATTTATTGGTCTACCATTTCAACTTGAACGCAAGTAATATTAAAGGGGCGTACCAAAATTATTTATATATTATTAGCTATCTTGTTTTTAGTATTGTGCTCTTATTTCTTAAGTAATATTTGGCTTACCTCTGGTGCCTTTACAACTGTTTGAATTCAACTTGGTGTGCTCAATAATCTCTCGAACGATTACCATAAAATCTGGTAGACAATTCCTTCTTCTGAGCCATTTTTAATACAAAATGTCTCATCCAAATCTTCGTGTACATAGTTGAAAATGCTCGTGAAGAAGAATGTATTATAATTATTTGTATACACTACTTCATGTTCACTTGAATGATTTTCACTAGCGCCAAGGAAAATGTTTCGCAAACATATGAGTTTTATATGCTACTCAATATCGTTGAATTTGTCCATTGCTAGAAATTTTAACCTAAAAAGCAGCGTAGATACTGGTAAATATTCACAACGCATTTTGTGTAATTATTTCGGCCACAGAGCATTTTAAAATACCTACTACGCGTTATGGCAATTGCACTTGGCTCAATACCAGAAAATATATTGATTTTCGCTTTGTGGCCACTAAAATTTACCCATAACGTGATGTGGGCATTTTGGTTGTAGCCCTACGCGTTTATCCACGTTTAGGTTACGTTACGTTAGGTTAAGTTGGGTTAAGAAACTACAGCCAGCCCAATGCGTTGTGGGTACAACCAGAATACTCACATCGCGTTGTGGGTAATTTGTAGTGGCCATAAAGCGAAAAACAATATTTGTTTCAGCTGTTGAGCGAAGTACAATTGCCACAACACATAGCGAGTATTTTAAAATAATCAGTGGTCGAAATAATTGGTCGGAACGTGTCGTGGAAGTTTATCATTACTCATACCACGTTGGGGGTAAAACTCTCAGGTAGTGGGCGAATTCGGCGATTGCGAATAACGTAGACACGTAAAAAAGACGTGATACAAAAAAATCAACACTCGTACCACATGGATTACCTTGGAATGTTTTCATTTTATTTTACTGTGACACAATCATTACGCATAATGGTGTTACCTGCTGTAAGGTCAAGCATTTATGACATTTCCATGATATCATGTGATTTAGTAGGAAGTAGAAACGTCTGAGCGAGGTGACTGGACTGGTATTGGTTCGATTATGAACATCAGCAAGATTAAAAAACATCTTAATGTCAAGTCGAAAGTCCTGTTCATAGATCGATGAACTCAGATGATATGGCCATCTGTTACATATGTGCATAATCACATGACATAAACCTAGACTTAGAATCGTTGAAAATATATAACTTCGATCAATATACTAAGACTACCGCCAGATACGACAACATGGCAAGGAGCGAAAAGAAAGCGTTGAATTTGTAAATACATTTATAATCATCTAGGACCCTCACCCCCTCCCCCTTTTGGAAACCGTGATCCAGCTGAGGAACTACCCAGCCTCTACTGTCCCTCCAGTACAGTGCCGGAACTGTGCCGTCACTCACTGCGACGACACTTCTCAGGGTAGAGTACACTCCAGAGATCCTCCAGCTTGAGAAGGGTCAACCACTGCCTCCAAGAATACAACGTCAATGGATCAGACACCCGAGAGAACCTCAGATGGGGCCGTTACGGCCACCCGTGGTACTATCATAAATATCCATGGCACTTGTCTGTGACCACACATGTCATTACTATAACCAAGAATTTCTTTACAGTGGTATTCAAGTTTCTATGACCTGTGTCCCAACAGCCTGAGGGATAATTAGTCCAAAGCCCAGATAGTGGACGAGCCTAGGTGCTGATTGTCGGTCCATCCATCCGGCCGAATACCCCATTCCCCGTATTCAAGGTACGGGATAGACACGGTGGAGCCAAAATTGCTTAAATCAGTGGTTGGGTTGGGGGGGGGGGGGTTGCCGAAGCACCACTCTCGGAAGCTTGGGTCACCTTGGTGGGAAAGGCTATGTAGGACTGAGGCTTGTCGCGTCAACACCTACCTAGTGTCGTGCTCGAGTTACCAGGCTTTGTTGCTAGGGCTCTGCACTGCCGCAACAATTCAAAAACCCAATGCCTTCCTCACCAGTTACCCAGGGAATCCGTGACACTGCAACCCCTAGTCCTTAAAAGGCAGAATATTTCAGAAATTAATGCTTTCGAGCAAGATACCTTGAAATTTCGAATCGTAACTTGAAACAAGTTTACTTGACTAAGGAATGTTATAATTTAGGATTTTTCCATTGTTGATATACGTATGGACATTAAAGATGAGTATTTGCTAATATTGGAACACCATTTATTTCCCCATTCTGTAAAAAAATAATTTTTCTAAAAATAACTGTATAACTCTTATTCCTGTTAGTATAAATTCAGCAAATTAAGTTACGATTATATTTTCATTAGCTTTTTATGTAAACTAGCTGAAGGATTTTATTTTTAACATATTTTGCATTGTACGGACTGTGAACAAAAATAGCAATTTATTAACTATGGCAACCCATACAAGGCTGGAAATGTGTAATCGCAGAAGTAATTACCAAAATTGGGTTAAAACTATATAAAATACGGTTTTTTTTGTAAGTTTGTGAGTATACCAAGCACTAAATTTACAGTCATTCATATTGACGCATATATCCTCGTCTATTTATTGGTAGAATGAATATGTGGCTACTCTTTGCAACCACTGAAATATTACACATCACTAAACAATTCATTCTTTCGTTCGGTTATGTCGTCAATTTAATGAAAACATCATTATCGTAACTCTTACGAGGGAGAAGATCCAATACTTTTTGTAAAGCAATTTTATGATCACACTTAAACGAAGGACTGCCATTTTACACTAAAAGCATTCTTACTTAATTTTAATATCCTGCATACATTATGATGGAGGTTATTTTTACTCATGCACTGTTCATAAATATCAGCTTACTTAATTAGATATATCATGCTTTTAACAGACAAATTCTGACTCAATTGTGTTGTTTCTAGTTGACATAACACTCTTTTGTATTTTGTCTGCAACAAGTGTAATTAAGGTATTTTGAGCTAATTTTTTTACTCTATATTAGATACATACATCTTTAACAAAGAACCGCTTGCATGCTAAACAAAATCTTTTAAAATAAAATGGTATGGACAATTATTACGACTGAAATGTAACAATATTTGAAACATGCTTGATATTACTGTCTGAAACACAACATCAATATATAAACGCAGTCACATCTGTGTAGAAGTAAGAACAGCGCACATTTGGTAACTGTTTCAAGTGGCACAGAACCGTTGAATTCTCTCTACTAACATCCAGTCCCTCATAAATGAAGTGTCAAACCTGGCGGATCGCGCCGCTAGTCGGTTTCAGTCGGCGCGGCAACTCCATATGAAGCTCCAGCCTACGGGGGTCATTTTCATGAGCACACCTCCCCCGGACCCTTCTCAGTTCCGGATTGTCGCCGGGCGTGAACAGTAAAATGTAACGGCCACGGGGCCCGCGTTATCGACTTCGGTGGGTGTTGGGCCTCCAACTACCCAGATGGAGGAAGGGAAGAACGTTACTAGCCACCGTAAAATGGGGCTATACCATTCCCCCAGTTTGCCCCGCACCTTTGAACGAAGGTTTCAAAGAAACCCGTGGGCGCGATCAGTCGGGTCGCGGGGGACCCCATTTGACGAGTCGGCGCAAGTTAATGGGCGCGGGATTGATGCGTCTCCCCCCCCCCCCGCCCCTGGCCCGCCTTTTCGCCTTTTCCAGACACTTCTTTTGCTGGTGCTGCAGGCTGAAGAGGATCGGTTTTTTTTTGTGGGAGTAGCCGATTTTAGGGGGGAGAAGTGGGTGGTTTAGTGAAGAGGTGGGGAGAGGGTGGGATTTTCGCAATGCGGAAACTCAGGGAAATGGTCTGCGGGGGTGACTCCCCCTCCCCCCACCCACTTCACCATGGTTCTCCTGCCACCGTTCCTGGAGTGTTTGCATTGATCGTCATGAACGGCCCGTTCCGCGTCGTCGGTCGTCGAAGGACGAACACCAGCACGCCGTCGACGACGGCGTGACGTGACAGCGCCCCGAGCGAGAGAGACAGGAAATGATGGGTGAAGGAGGGGCGGGGGGGGGGAAGTTCTCCGAAGCGCTCCCGTCAGGACATCGGAATGCCGGCATAAACGCAACGACGCTATTTCTAGTTCGCCTCCGTGGAAGTTTAGACTGTGGAGGACTTCTCTCATCGCGAAGCTGCCACCAGGGTATGAGAATAGCAAACTTCGCTCTCGCAGTTCTCCCTACATACATTTTTGCGAACCAAAAAAAAAAAAATACTTCCTTCCCTTATTGACTAGCTGTTTCAGTTTCCTCTTGGTGGGACACTAATTGAGAACTCACCCGTGTCTTGCTTAACTTAACGTCTGAGGCGACACGAGATTAAACTTCAAATTTTTCCGCGGGAGCGCGATGGTAAAGACCGCCCCATGCAGTACTATTAACAGCACAGCTCATTCAATATTATTCTCTTGGCATTAGTGGGAGAATTTTATTTAATGCCCGCCATAGCTAAAAAAAAAAAAAAACTAAAAAGTATTCAGTTGTTGCTCAAATAAGAACAAGCATTTTTTGTCGTCCAATAGCGAGTTCTCTCGTTCGGATATCTTGATTACTATCTCTGCACGTTGTGTTGGTGTTAGTTTTCCAAAGTGGTTTTCCCATCTTAAAGGCGAATCCATGGCGCAGTTATTTAATATATACCGTCCTCATGAATTGACTTTCATATTTAGATGCTGGTTATTCTCGGTGGATAAAATAAATAAATATAAGTCCCCTGAAAGGTGTTCTTCTCAGGTAACAAGGGATACACTCCTTTCACGCAATTTCCCATAAGCAAACCATAATTTTTGCGCAATTTTTTAATATCTCTCATGTGAAGTCTTTCGAAGACAGTGTAAAATAAAAATAAAAACATCTTGAGTTAATGTATTATACGAGGCACTGTAACGTCTTGTAGTAATTTGGATTTGAAATCGTATTTCTGACAGGGATTAACTGTTAACAAAGACTTGAGAAACGATCAGAGGAGGGGTACTACATTTCTCGTTGGGCAGTGAACTCAGCTTAGAAGGTGACCTTCATCAACGAAAGGAAAACGTCTAACTTATAAAAATACACTGAATATCACTTTTACATGTACAAAGTAATTTGAAAACTAATACAATGTCGCCTTTTCTACACAGCACATAATCGCCACCTATGCATTGCCTCATGTAACTGTAAAGTTTCAAGTAGATTTTCTAATTACTTCCTTGATCTGATTTGTTTCCAGCGTAGTACACCATACATTTTGAGGACCTCGACCTTGAGTTATATACAAAATTTCACCCATGCAGGGTTGGAATAGTTCCCGTTTAGATCGATCAAAAGAACATACAAAGACGACTCACAGTCTGATATTCATGTATAGAAACGATTACACAATCAGTGCGGAGTTTGCACTTGAACGACGAAAGTAGTAATCCACAACAAATGTGTTACAACAATGAAGATGTGGCAACCCGAATCTGGAGAGAGTGATTTCCCCCCACTTAACTGTCAACACACCGCTGCAAAGAAAACAGTGAGAACTATAACAATCCAACATTGCCGTTGAATTTGAGCGGAACGTGAAAACTCTGATGCACTATGTAAAGTGGAGGTGAATTAATGCGGTAAATATTGACAGATTGCTAGCTTCCAATCGATTGCGAACATTCCTGACGCTATTTTTGACGCGAGTACGTCTTTAAATTTGCGGCCACAGTGGGAGGCAATCCAGAAAATCTAATGATAACAAAATCGAGAGATACAGTTAGCCATTGCAGCTTCGAATCCATTGTCTAAATAAAAAATTCAGTTACCCCACTCGATTGACAAATGATCAAATAATATGTTGCGTTGAGTGAGGACTGCGCAATTTTGAGTACGTTTCCGCCGCGTCTCATAAATTACGCATAGTATTACTATTGATTAGGAGAAGCTACGGCGCTCGTTTACGTTTCAATCGACAGCTCTCGCCAAGATCAATCCATTGCGTGTATTAAACATTTGTGTGGCGTGGTTGTGGTGAAATTGTACGAGTTTAATGTAAACAATTAAGAAAACTTAACACAATGTCGGCCTATACTCCCAAAAAGCCAAATCGAAATACAGAAATCGTATACAGTTGGAAAGAGCATCTCAAAAGCAATCCAGTGATACCCATAAAATTTCATACCCATAAAACTCCATATGCTCGAGTGAAGAGGTGCCGGGAACGTAAAATAAACACCAAGGCGTCCGAGCGCGTCACTGTAGACGTATTAAGGCAAAACAAACGGCCGTGTCCCCAACACAGCCAGACCCTATTTTTCGTTAAAGGTGGTCACCTGATATATGTAAATACCAGTCACCATTTCGTCTGGCCGCTGAGAGTTGTGGTTTTTAATACTGATCGCTTGCGGTTAAGCAGCCTGAGGTAGCGTACTCATCATTCACTCAGGGAAAGTTCGGCTCCTAGAGTCGTTTTGTACATGCAATTGCGCAAAGGATTTTGAAATTTTCCACTCTCTTTAATTACATATGAAAACATATGTTACATTATTACTATTTAAAGAAGACGAGTAGAAATTTTATGGGCGGTAAATCATACAGACCTATATTAAGTAACGTATGAACAGAGAATGACTAAATAAACTATTCCGTAAAATTTTACTTAAAGTAGTAGTGGAGGATGAGCGTGTATATGTCTTTCCACAAACATGTAATCTGGGAGATGGGTGTGATTATAACTTACGTGTAGTGTAATAAGATCAATTTTAATATTACATTGTGGGAAATGCATTCCAAGATTTATGAAAAATATTCTAGAGTAAAAGAAATCACATTATTTTGCGAAGCATTAGTCAGCGTAAAATGAGGTTTTGTGGAGTTGAGTTAGATTTTGATGACTGGTTGAATAGAAATATTTTATGCAATTTACAGTAGTAAAATAGAACACAGTTTGTTTATTTCGTAAACCAAGAATTTTTTTTTTTTTGCGAGGAATGCAATCTAGTACTGCTTCAGTAGACGAACGCCAGACAGCTATACCATATTAGATTTTCATATTTCATGTCGCAAGGAGTGAGAGGATGAGCATCTGTTAAAAGCACTCAAAATGTAAATGCACCCATGCATGACAAACACATGCCATAAAAAACGCTTCCTTGCTATGGGTTACTAACTCGTGACACGTTCAGTCAGAAATGCATTGCAATTATGAAAGAGAGAAATTTATTTTCGCTCGTTGGCCGCTGTTCGCGCGTGATGGATTATTTTTAAACTTCAAATGAATTTACGAAAGTTACTTAATAAGATATGTATGTTAATTTACATGCAAGTCAGAAGATTATAAGGATAGTCACTCATTCCTACAAAAAAAGTGTTCTACTATTGTTGACAATTTTTTTATGAACGCTTAATTTTTTTAATTTTGCTTTTATTTCACGAAGTTTACTCAGTCTCGTTGCGTAAAATACAACATCGACTTGACGAGCAGCCATGCGTTGATTACGTGATATCATACTGTTATAAAATACACAGACTCTTTCTACGATACTGTCGGCGATATTTGGCATGTTACAAGCGAAGCAGCGTTCGACACAGTGCGCTTCGAATACGTGACACTATAGGTTGTTCACGGTAAAATGAGCACTTTTGAAAGCCCTGCTAAAGCTCTACTTGAATGCACGTTGTGTATTTTCCCACCCTATTTAAATTTAAAATTGCCATCGGCCAGATAACTTTATTCATGCGTCGGTCAAGTAAAACTTAAAATAATTATTAATTTAATTAATTAAAAGTAAATATTATAAAAAACCTGCTCAATTTTTCACTTCAATGTATTAAGTAAAAACAGATCGCTAAAGTAATCATTTAACTAATAACAAATTGTTACGTAACACTTTTTATTCGACGTTATGATATGGAATTATTTTACATCCATCGTTACCGACTTTACTGAGCAAATGTCACTCACTCCGCCTATTCAAATATATGCATTCAGGTGCAGTGACATGTTTCTAAGGTTCATTTCGAAAGTGCTCACTTTAAGGTGAACAGCCTTCACCTGAGTGAACATGCCTAGCGGGTGCAATATGAGAGTGACGTCACACAATAGATAAGTACGCCGAGACGAGATGACGTGGCCGTTACTTTGATGTGGGAGCACCCCTTCTCTGATTGGTTGCATGAGGCTCTGAGAATGAACTTCGTGCCTGATTGGCTACTGCATGCTGCGACAGGTTCCCTATCGGTTGGTTGCCGAATGGCGAGTGGGTTCCAAGGCGCTGATTGACTAAAGGTATACCAATATTTCGCTGGAATGAGCTGCTGGAGTTCTGTTTCACCTTTGCGCTCTTAAGTACCATGTTGTGGCGATGTAATGTCAGAGTTAATATAAAGAGGATCATACAAATTAATCAAGAACGGAAGTTTTTGCACAGAAAACGCTGTTTATGGAGGGTCACTGTAGGCAAACAGAAATGTAGAGGCGGGGGGAATCCTACCACCCCTCACTGATCCCCCCTCCTTCCCATTTGAAACCTATCCCTCCAAAGTGCCCCCCTACTGGTGGGTGTTAGAGGGACAAGGGGGTTATATTTTCCATTTTGTGGGATTGGGGGTGTGTTTTTCGCCTTCGAATCATCCTGGAAGGCGCATTTTTCCGCCGATTTCCTTCGAGTTTGGGGGAGGGGTTCCTTTCCGTGCCCCGCTCTCCCCCCACATTGGCAGTTAGGCCCTTCATAAGCCTAAGCCCTAAGTATAAAGTCTTAAGTCTTAAGTATTAAGTTTAAATCTCAAATGTTAAGTCTCAGGTCTTAAGTACTGAGTCTCAAGTCTTGAGTCTTAAATTTGAAATCTTACTGTCACCATAATTATAACTGCATGTCGGGATGTGCGAACGAGCGCCCATAGGTGCGAGCGAGCACGTGCTGAAGTTTCCAGACGACATTGCACCATAAATACTAATTCGTACGGTTACGTCCTTATTTTATGGTGGCTCAGGCCGCGGTTCCCACGGGCCCGACTCCTGGTAATTCTTTAATGGAATATTGCAGGCTTCTTGGAGTTCACCCCACAGTGCACTCACGCAGGAATCTACTGGTTAGACTAACCGTGTACAGTCATTGCCAAGCTTTGCTACTATTGGAACACGCACGTGCTTTGTCACTGTATTACTCAAACCTTTACTCGCAAATCATTTAAAACAAGAAACACTGATTTCAATCCTCACTAGTTTGAGCAGTATGTGTTTTACTAGAAGCTACAATATACGCCAACAATAATGGATATGGGCTTTTTGCGGTTTATGGTGAAGCATAAGCTGTTATGGGTAAAGATTTTTTTACGGGTTGGTTTCAAAAGTGTCGATTAAACGGTGACTTTTTCATCGCTAACAGCAAAGTTATATCTACGATTGACTAACGTCGCGTACGTGAAACCACGCCAATTACTCGCATTACGTAAGCGAAGGACTTCAATTTCCCATTCCCTCGCGTGCACTTATGACGGCTATTGGTTGCAATCCACTGCATCCTAAGTAGAAGGAACGGTTATTCAGCAACCGTGAACTCACGATAGGCATGTAAAACGGAAGGTCTATCGGATAATGTGACCCAAATCCTTTACACTTACCGCAGGTTGCTTTTAATACTGGAAAGTTCGTATAAAAGCAACGTCGTAGGTGGACTTCCATGGTTAAGCATTCAGTACGCCTGTTGATAAAGTTTTAAGTCCTATCCATATTCAAGTCCAGATTTTTGTTTGAAGGAAACACAACGATGATTACTGTTACCGGTGGGCTTTCTTGAAATGCTTCCTTTACCCCAGCCCAAAAAAGGCTTGCTCCATTTTAACGTCTCTCTCGAGTGAACGAGGGAAAAAATTTGGGCGCCGTAACAGTGAGGTCTTGAGAGCCGATAAGGGTGATTGAGGTGAGTATGGAGCAGCGCTGGAATGAAAGGGTGGGGGAAACGGGGAGATCCCCGAGAAAACCTGCCGACCAGCGACATCGTCCGGAAAGCTTCCCACTTGCGAAAATCTGAGAGATACCCGGTCGGGGATTGAACCCGTTTCGCCTTGGTGGGGGGCGAGCAGGATAACTGCTCATCCACCGTTAGGGATGTAACTATATCACGTAGGTATCGATACTTTGACATAGTAGTTGTATCGAAAGAAAGTATCGATACTTTCACGGTGTCGAATGAAAAGTATCTATACCTACTATATCGATTCATTTTGCATGTAGGATTAGGACAAATTGAAATGCTATTACGTATTTGTTGGTAGGTACATGTACATAAACTTGTTTAATTAAACAAAATAGGCCGCTTTCGTAGCAGTCCATAAAAACAATACTATTCTAGGTGCTTCGCTGTTAGCTTTTGAAAATAGCCTCTGGCGTGGAACGGAGGTGGCAACTATATATACATACGTTCGCACTTGTAATTATTATTAGCATCCCCTGGAACATAATCTGGATGGGTTTTCATATGTTTATGCAGGACGTATTGCCACAATATCGCACATATTTAAAGCATTGTTTGCGCTTGGCTTTTTTGTCACCTTCTTTATTAAAATATAACCACACGTCGGACTTTGGAGGACCATTATAAGAAAACTCAATAGGCACACACGCAGACCGAACTTGACCAAACGCAAAACAAAGCACTCATAACATTTGAGGCTGTCAACTGTTTGGAAATTAATGCGTTCCGTTCACGCATGGGACAAAAAATCTTTGAAGCAAGTGAGTACCGATACGAGTACTTTTTATCGATACCTTCTCAGTACTCGGTTAACAAGTATCGATACCGAAAGTACTTGGTATCGAAAGAAAAGTATCGTGTAAGTAGTTGTATTTACTTGTATCGTTTTATCCCTCGCCACCGTGGCCCTGTCTCTCTTGAAAATACTACCATCATCAGTAGCGCGCTGCTACCTACCGTGACCTGGGCACACTTGCATTCCTAAAAGGCGATTAAACTCAGGGTGTGGTTATATTGGAGTACATCTGTAGGTTTTACGGGGGTCCGTCTGATCTATAGGGTAATGTTTTTCTTATGTATATGGGAATCAAATGAAATTATAGGCTGCTTATGATAAAGTGAGCACTTTTGAAATCAACCTTAGATAAAAGATAAAACACTGCTACTCCCTGCATACATTTTAACAGGCGCACTGAGTGGCATGCTCCAGTAAAGTTGGTAACGATGGATGGGAAGTAGTTCCATATCTTAACGTCAAATAAAAAGTGGTAGGTAACCATTTCTGATAATTTAAATTATTTCTTTCGCTTTGTGTTTCTTTAATGCATCGGAGTGTAAAAATGAGAAAATAAAAGAATATTAACTTATCTAATAATTTCACAGTTTCACTTTACAGACGCATGAATAAAGTGATGAGGCCCGTGGCAATGTTAATTTTACATAAGACGGATTAATACACGACGTGTATACAAGTAGATTTTACGCAGGGCTTTCAAAAGTGCTCATTTTACCGTGAACAGCCTATAACATTTAATGCTTAAATAGTCATATCTGAAAACACAAATTGCTTAGAATCAAAATCAGTGCACTATCACATCAGATTCGCTATATATAGGGCCCGAGAAAATTACCGCCAAACGTTGTGGGCCCCCACCCATGCATCGTACTTACATCCATGGCGTCAGCTCACAATCATGCTCGCATACCCGATGGAGTGAGATCGCATGTATTTCAATCGTTTTATTAGTCACGACGTTGTAGAGTCGGAATATGTGCGAATGTTACATCGCCGTTTCCAGCCCGGTACCCCATGTGGCGTTCCCATTTTAAAGGCGTATTCGCTTCATGCCTATCGCTTCAGTGTAATACAACTCGCTTTGTTTGATTGTCATCCTATTCATTATTTTTCGTAATGGATGATTTGGCTGTATACGCGGTTCCAACATGACGTCACTTATAGCCTAGACGAGCAGTGACTTACCTTCATCCGTCCTTCATTACTCCGAAACTAGAATGCACCACAAGAAGGAATGTATTTTAATGGGGAATAATCATCCAGTCAAATAACCATGATCACGTTTATTTTCAAATATATTATTTACATTTGTTTGCTGGTAAAGTCCTCCTGTGTAGTTAAGAGCCGTAATAAAATTGAAAATATACATAGACTATAAACAAATTCTACTACGGTCCAATACAAAATTGTTTTAATATGTGTACAATTTTCTGCTGTTGTTTGATTGACCTGCGCGGCTCCGTAGTTTCTGATAGTTAAGAGTACCAAGAACGTCTGTTGAAAATGATATCGTCATAATACACAGAAAATTTACGAAGGTTTCCCACTCATTTCCAAGTAGTAAGCAAGGCACCACATTTCGACTTGTTTTGCGATGTCCACGTAAATCTGAGGAAATCCAGAGAAAATCAAACTAACACCGGGTGACTTAAGGTAGTGAGAGGCTGTGGAATACTCACTGAGCAAGTTTCAGTGTTTCTCCCGCCACTCTCGTGCTGATACGGAGAGAATCCCGTGTTACAAGTCACTGATGGCCAATGTTCGGTTTATCAGGAAAATAAATAAATAACTCAATTTTGTAGTGACTCATCGCCATAGGCTCAAAGCATCACTGGATCATATAATGAAGGAATTTTCCGCCAGCATACGACACGTGAAATGTTCTCCACACAATCGAAAGTAAGATATCAGCACAAAAGTCTCTGACATTGGAAAAGTAAGCTTTGTAGTAAGATATATTAGACCTTGACATTACAACAGATAAGGCCGAAAAATAAGTTTCTACTATCAGTTCTATAAACTTAATCCCACACAAAACGAAAACTAATAAGGCAAGAATTAAACACAAATGCAGCATATTAAAATTTTTCACTATCAGTTAAAGTAGAAACCATATTCAAAGAATCAATTGAAATATATTTTCCAAAATGTTCTACTATTAAAAAGCTATAGGTAAACGAAACAGAATATTCACATTTCCTCCAACTTTAGAAATATGGAAGGACATTTTTAAAAACCTTGGCCCGTGAAATGATTTAAGAATACTAATCCTTGAAGTTGTCGATGAAACTTTTATGTACACTCGAATAAGCAGATGTTTATCGTTACCATTTTGTGTGTAAGCAAATGAAAATGCATTCGTGACAAATGAGAGTGCAGGGAAGGATGGAGTAGAAATGGCATAGGGGTAAAAATGTTGCATTAACAATATCCAACCATGTGACGTCCTGAATACGTCAGAAGCCTTTTATACTTTTAAGTCGGTGCACATTTACCAGCACTCAACACAAGCTATAAATCATTACAACAATATCAAATATGCTCTGCTTTTGATGTTCAATTACCGCTGTCCTTCCTATTGGTCCAAACTACATCGGTAACGTTTGAGATATTGTAGAACGTTTCATTTTTTGGCTGACTGCCATCCAGCAGAGTGGTGTATTGAATACTTCCCAGCCAATGCGATATTCCGAACGTAAAAATGAGCTCAAGGTCATCATATCATTTCAGAAATTGCACGCCTGTTATATTTTACTTAAGAAATTTATCCCTTACGTGCTTCGGTGTTCTTCTAATATCTCGATGAGCCCAAACGAAACAAGGAAAAAATGTTAAGCGACAAAAAAGTTAATCACCCAGAAGTGATGGAAATGAAACTAAACAGTTAATGAGATCTCGTGTATTTATAACAATGATTGCAATCAAGTGGCACATGCAATAGAGTCGGCAGTTCGTACATGCTAACGGACCCATTTCAGTAGGATGTAGCAACTCCTCGGGCCTGGATACAAGAGCCAGATAATTTTCGGAATAGGGTCGTAGAGCTGTTATATCTACTACTGAGACACAACTGGTCTTCAGCTGTTGGTAATGGCCCTCGATATCCTGCAGATAGTTACAGGGTTGGAGTTGACGTACGAGCTTATTTCACATATGTTCTATCGGAGATAGATCGGAGAGATATTTGCTGGACACACGAGTACCCCAACATGACGCAGGCATTTCACAGATAAACGCACTGTGTATGGATGAGCGCCCCTTGTTGAAATATAGGACCAGGATGTTATCTCATCAGGACATATATGTCACTGACCTAGCACTGTACCATTGAGGGTCTTTGAACTACTTCCAAATGTTCCCTGAAGTCTTGCTTGGCGTGCAATACGGTGATATTCCCTTGCTGTGGTCTGTCTTCGTTGACCGGGATTTTTACATGTGTGGGTGACCTACCGTGACCACTAGTTCTAATTTCGGGCTACTACCTCATCGGAATTCGCCCGCATACCTTACAAATGCAATATACTTCGACCCGACCTCATGAAGACTCAACATTGTGAAGTGCTACTAATGCTCTCCAATACTTCTGTGAGGAGTGTTTGGTGACCTCTCACTGTATTAGCCACATGACGCTCCGTACAATCCTCATTATGGATCGTTATAATTGTGGTGGGACCATTTATGTACTCTGGTGGTGGCCACTATAGAAATTACACATTATTGAAACAGTCATAGTTTATACACCCAGTGTGTACGTGTAGGAAATCACGTTTAATTAAGTAAACTTATTCTGGGCGCTTCACTTTGTCAGTTAGTTTATATCAGTGCGAGTCCTCTCTTCAAGCTTCAAGGGTAGAAACATTTTCATTATATCATACTCTGAGCTACAATAGAGCTAAGTCTTTACGAAGTTTACAGTAACTTTTATATCTAGTGTCATTCGCTTCGAGAGTGTGGTTGGGACAACCACTCGGTGTAAGCCATACCGTGGCGAAGCCAGCTGGCACTAAAGGTTTGTAGATAAGAACTTGACGTCTGCTAGATAGCGAGATCATTAGAAACGAAAACATTTGTTCGGAAGGGAAGAGCAGGAAATGAATCAGCCATGGCCTCTATTTAATAACCATCACAGAAATCGCTTGGAGAAAACCAAGAAAAAACCGAGGAAATCAGAATGTCCAAACCAGGACTCAAACCCTGGTTCTTGCGAATGAGAGACAATTGTATCATCACTCCTTTTTCTAACTCGATTGCTAGGACAAATCATAAGTAACCTGCAATTTTCTCGACATGTTCATGTTACCTTAAAAAGGCACTGGAAGACCTGCCGTAACGGTATCGTGTGTCAACGTACGAGATATCTTTCCACGTGCAGCAACACTCAGCCATGCCAGACAACTGTGAAGCAGTAAGGGGCTTCGGCGATTCGCCACCTGATGGCAGCACCATCGGCGGGAGGCGCTGCAGACTGCTCGCTACTTGTGCGCGCAGCCCAAAACTATGACGTTTAGTTACGCAAGTTCCTGTAACCTGGTCAACATGCCGGAAGTGTGATTGAGTATTTCAATGTTATTGGTGGTTTATTTTTCATTTATGTGACCCCCCTAAGGGGAAAAGGGAACCACTGCGTCGGTTCACCTTATTTGGTTACGTGAACCACGATTGGTCGAGAATCCCACGACCCCTATAAGAAGTATAGAAAATACCACTAAATTCTTGGAATCACGAATTTTCTGAGAAAAATGACGTATCACTACTGTGATTGGATACGCCATGTGGCGGAAATGTGTATTTAATCTCTGTTCATCCTTCATTCGGGGTCAGTCAGCGGCCTCGAGGGGGCATTCTTCTACAAGATCAGTAGTATTCTGGATTTAATGCACAAATGTAGGCTCTTCAAGCTAGTAGGACCTTTGCGTCAGTTGGGCGTTAGGCTAGGGCCAAAATTGCCTTATTTTTAAGTCTTTTAAATGATCGCGGAATGTTGGTCTCTTATCTGAGATTTTATAATAGGTAGAAAGAAATTAATGTTATTTTCTGTAACCATTTTGCACAACATTATGAAAGTTTTGTGACCAAGTTTTTAATGAAGAGGGCTTTGAACATATACATTTGTAAACCAGACAATAACTATGAAAGTTTTGGTTTTAAACTTTTGCAACCAAGTCACATCTTATGGAGGTTGTGTTGTTAACCTCTGGTAATAAAGTCACGCCTGGTACGACTATTGTGGTCAATACTAAGGACTCTGTGGTATTTAACATTTGTAAACTAATGAAAAACTTTACCATGTTTCTGAAACTTTTTTAAAAATAGTATATGCTCGCGCGGGAGTTATGACTGGAAATTGTTTAGCAGTTGTTTCTATCCACTTGGGATAGCGAGCAGATGATGTATATGAATAATATATTGTGTAAACGTTTGAGGTTATAATATCCAAGTAATATAGATTCATAACATTTAAAGTAATAATTGTTAGCAGCTTTGCTTTCTTGGATAGGAACACATACCATTTTCTCATGCCAGTGTAAATGTCGGTACGACAGTATTTACTCCGTCATTTTGTGAAGATCGTATTTTGGGGTAACTTGCCCAGTATATATTGTGGTAGCCTTCTGTATTTTCTAAATGGCCAGTTATTTACATAGATACTAGCCATATTTTAGTATAAACAAAGAAAAGTATTAGCTGGGTAACTGCAAATTTATGTAGATGAACAATTTTTGCATTATATTTTTTTATTGCAGAAAAGAGAAGGTAACCTGATGTTTTAGGTATATTTTAGCTAACTTGGAATTTAGGGTTAGGGAAGTTCATGTTAGCTTTTTCTTATGCAATATTGGCAACAAATGAAAAAATAATAATTAAAGACAATTACCACATTTCTTTGTTTCTGTTGTAAGTCATTTTCACTAGTCAATTCACCCTTACATTGTACAAGTAAATGGTTCTTTTGCATGGCCTTTGCCATTTGGTTCTCTGTTGGTTTTGCTATGTCTTTATGCAAATCTGGCCTTTCCACGCCCTTGGTTTAGGATGTAGCAAGGTCAGAATATATATATATATACATATATATAATTATTACTTTTTATAGTTATGACAAACCAGTAAAAATGACGCATAAATGTGAAACAAAAAAACATGTCCACACAACCAGGAATGAAAGACTGATGTACAAGAGGAAGTCAAATATTTCATGATTAAAAATTAACTTACTGGTTTGTCATAACTATAAAATGTAATCATTCGCCAGTTATTAAACTTGTAGGGAGAAATAGTTTTACCGCTTCTACACTGAGGTTCTTACATTTTACTTGACCGAATTGGAAAAGATTTTGTATCTCGTTACAGCAACCTTGATAGTGGCTCTGGGAATTAATGGACGTGTAAAAAGTTTGCGGTTCAATGTCCAGCTGGAAAAGTTACGCGAAAACGAGAGTGTTTGATGCCTGGGTCCATCACCAAACGAATTAAAGAAATGTTCATGTTTTTATAAGTTATGCATTAAACAACTTACACCAAACATTTGCTGCAAGTCAGATCTTTCTGCAGGTAAGTTCGGGGTTTTAAATGGCATTTATTGCAAAGGCACCAAGACCATGTGCTAAGGATGCGGGACCGGAAAGTTCGTGAGCCCAGCCCTTGTCACCCGGGTAACTAGACAAGTCACTCGGAGTTTGCTGTAAGCAGCGAGTCTCGCCATCTTTAGCCCCTTGTGCCTACACTTGCTATGGGAAATCGAAACTTGGGCTTGTGACTGCAGCTAACAGTGGACACCGGCTAACGTTGAGAAACTGGCGAAGCGGCCTTCGTAAGCTTGAGTCTTGAGCTCCTGCGATGGTGGAATGAGGTGAGGATGGAGCATGGGCGAGTGCAAGGTCGGGGGAAACAGTTCTCCGAGAAACCCAGTCGAGAAACGGCCACGGCCACCGTGTTTTCAAAATGCGGAAATTTGGTTGAACCCGCCGAGAATGGAGCCACATTCGCCTTCAGGGAAGGCGTGTAGTCAGACTGCTATACAACCGCGGCTTGCCGTGAGCTTGAGAAATGCTGCACGTCTTCACAGTCGCTTTCCCGGGCAGAACAGAACATTAAAATTGCACCAGTGCCCAGCTGAAGGCCATAACACGTATCAGTTACTTGAATTTAAAATAAATCTATGAAATAGTCGAAACAATAAAATTTGTCGCGTTATAACATTCAAAACAAGTCAGATTTTAAAACAGAGGATTACAATTATCTTGTTAAATTTTAAAAGAAAATGGTCACGTTATAATTCCAAAATGTCAAAAGTTACAATTCCTCTGCCTCTCCGGAGACAGAGGGGCCGACGTTTTTTGTTGTCGTTTTGTAAGGTGTCCGTCGTGTGTTTAATGTCCATGTCGGTGTTGTGTTTGTGTAGGTGTTGTATAGTGTAAGTGTTGTTTCTCCAGTTAATTTGTTCTTGTGTATATTGACTTCCCCGCACGCTATGTTGGCGGGAGCAGTTTCGCGAGCCGGAGAGCCTCCTAGTCGGAAGTCTGGACACGAGCGGCGCTAACCTCTACCGGCTATTCCCATCTGGGGCAGGGAGGTACTTAACGGCATTTGGGGCCGCTCCTGAGGAAGGACAGTTTCCCCCCTTGCATCAAGGGAGCTGTGTGCCCACCCCGGCCTCGACCTCAGCCAACCTCGCGAGCTATGCACAGGTACGTACAGTAGTTCGGGACAAGAAAAACGTGCCTTTTTCTTCGGCGGCATTTATAAACTATTGTACGTTATAGACTGTTCACAGTATATTGAGCACTTTTCGAATCCCTGCTTAAGATCTACTTGCATACACGTCGTGTGTTCTTCCACCTTATGTAAAGTTAACTTTGCCATTGGTCTCATCACTTTATTCATGCGGCAGTCAAGCGAAACTGTGAAATTATTAGAAAAGTTAATATTGTACAAATTCTGCTAATTTTTACACATCGATGCATTAAAAAATATAGAAAGCGAGAGAAATAATTTAAGTTATCACAAATGGTTACCTAACAGTTTTTGTTCGACGTTGATATACAGAACTACTTTCCCCTCTATTGTTGCCAACTTAACTGGACACATGTTACTCATTGCACCCGTTAAAATATATGCAGGTGGGGGCAGTGACTTCTTTCTAAGGTTGATTTCATAAGTGCTCACTTTATCGCGAACAGCCTTTACTTATTATTACGCCCTATAACATACATTTTTTTTACCTTCTTTCACTGAAGAATTTTGCAGTTTAAGCCCCTAAAAATATCGAAACAAATGATGAGGGAATATAAAACACTGTGTTCTCCGTTTTTTTTTTTTGTATCTGAACGTATACTCATGAGTCAGGTCTTGGTTACAACACAATTTTGTAACTCTTGAGGCGATCCTATACTGTTTTCCTCTAGAGGCTTCACTGAAGACTGGCCTAAACTTTAGTCATATGTACGTTAATGGCGCTTCCCCGATTGGATGACAGCTTATTTGACATTCTCTGCAAACTTCAAGCGAATGGCGAAGCCAAACAAAGAAATATACCATCGAGTACGACGCTCAGTGAAGGGTATATTTGACTTCCTAAGAAGGAAGCAACTATGATTTGTGTTCGACACTGATTATAGTATATAAATAAATCTGGAGTCGGTCGCCAAAATTTTTCAGTCGCTTCCTATTATCCACTCTTTCATAACGGCTACTAGAGAGAGTTTACAATTTTTAATTGCACACTGGTCTTGGTGAAAATTTTCTTTAGTTTGAATAAACTTAAACTGATACATTTCGCTGTTCAAGACTAAACTCTACTCTTTTCATTAAATGTAGTAACATAAAAAAAATAATTCAGATTGAAGAAAATACTTTTCAGACATTTTTTCGAAACCTGCTCACTAGGCCGATTTTGGTGCGATATACTACAGTTTTTAAAAATTCTAATTGTTCTTTTCTCCAGTTTTCGCCAACGAAGCCCCGCGACCCCGAATCACGCCTGGATATGCTGTTGAAGCCTGTTGCTGGAATAGGAGAGGAAGTATAACGTGAGCCACTGTGAAGTAAGTGGCGTTAATGTTTCCTACCAACTGTGGGTTAGTTACGCCTTTATCAGAAAAGCGCCAAAGAATATTTTTATCGCTCTTGGATGGAAAATTGTGTGAAGTGCATAAACGAGACTGTTTTACCCTTCCACAACTTGTGTACTCAAACGTGTACATGGTATTTGAAACTGTGTCTGATTTATAGTATCGGCTCACACCACAGGGTTACCGCCAAACACGTCAAGCGGCTACATGTTGAATTGCGAATGCGTTACGATTATCGTGCGAGTATTTACTGCGCTTCCAATCAAACGGTGGAGACCGCGTTCAATGAAGAGAGTGAAGATATTTGGGCAGCTCTTAACCTAGAGATGTTGAGAGGCGATGAGGGTGATGTAAGGACAGTGTGGAACAGCGCCGGAATGCAAGGGTGGGGGTAACGGGAGATCCACCTGAAAACCCGCCAACCAGCCGCATCGTCCGGCACGATTCCCACATGCGAAAATTCGGGGGCGACCCCGTTTAGGTGGGAGGCGAGTAGTGTAACCACTACATCACCACGGCCTTCACGTTCCATGGAAGGGAGCAATGTAAAGGTGGTGGAAATTCAGGTAGGTGATGATCAATAATGATATTAACTAATGTATCATACCAGCAAGTAAATTGTTTATGCTCAGGACGATTTATTTATATGACTGAGTAATGAGTAGCTTAAAGATAAGTTAACGTTTTACTCTCAAAACTGTAGCCCTGCTTTCTTATTTGTTAGGTAAAATTTTTGAATTATCTAAATGTTGAACATTGAATTAGTTATATATATATATATATTTTATATTATATATATATATATATATATATATATATATATATATATATATATTCCACCAGAAATATAACCCTATATGGGTGGGATTCTGTGTTTTATTAAATAGGTGTATTTCTCAAAATGTATGGTATACGATGTCAGAAGTGAATCAGAGACAAACTTCTGTTTATTTTTCTGTAATATTTGATTGCACAGAAATGATAATTTCGGAACCTCTGCAACCTTATATATGCACGCTGTTTTTCTTATGGAGTTTTCAGTATTCTCAATACCACTTACACATATTTTTTAAAAAAAATTTCAGGGTACTGTTGTTAACTTCAACACAGTCATATAAAATATACAACGTTGTTTATTTCATTGCTAAACTGACACTGAAATGTATCCACTGAACTAAAAAACATATGTTAAATTAAGGGACGGATACTTAATATTTCCTTTTTTTTGTAAACTTATAGCATACATGTTTTCAAGTACGAGTAGTAACAAAACGTTTGTTAGTGTTGCACTATGTAGGTCACTTATAGTTAATTAAGCGTTGCATATTCATTATGTATTTTATACGTATGAAGCAAATGACTGAATGAATTTAATAAATGGAAATGGAGAGAGGCAAGAAGACGGAATATAAAGCCATCCCGTTCTAATAAGGCTCTCTGAAAAAGAAAGCTTAGACTGCTGGACAGTAAAATTATTCACGTTGTATATTTTTAGAACACATTTTTTATCTTACAAACATTAAAAGCGACCATTTTTCCATCAAAGAAAAATAAATGCAAATTTTATGTATAATCAATGTGAAAGTAACTATGTATTTGCAACACACAAATTACAAGCGTTTTCACAGATATAAAATAATTTACACAGAAAATAATTTACGGCGCTCTTTAAATACATCTGCGTAATCAAGCAAAGGCTCATTAATAGGGACTTGGAAAATTTCGCGAATTCATTATAGGACATGCTAATCTTTAAACACATTTATATGCATCGTCTACATATATATAATTTATTCTTAGGCATGGACAGCCATCAGTGAAAACCCACACAAATATTTTTATTTTCCGCCGTTTTATGCTTAAAAAATACGAAGTTATATCGTGAAAATCTGTGCGTACGTTTTGCTCTCGTAGTACACTGAAACATTGTTGGCGGCTGTCTTCACGAGTACATTTCACTGGCCAATGATAACTGAGATACTGCCGTACTTAACTATCCAATTGCCGCCTTTATATATATTTAAAAAAAAAGAATTGCGTTTATCACTTATCCTCTCAGTACTTGCGTTATTTGCAAAAAAAAAAAAAAAAAAAAAAAAAAAAACACTCCTGCTGACGACGAACGCGTGAATTGGATGTTCTCCCACGTGAAGGATTTTGATTGTGAGATGCCGGCGCACGGATGGTCCCGTCCGTCTGTCCGGATTCCGTAATCCATCCCTTCCGATCCCCACCCCCTTCCCCTTCTCAACTTCCCTGCGCGCCCACAGCCCGCTACAGCGCAGTGGCAAACGCGTGCCACTTTCTGCACGTGCGCATTTCATCGCGCCGGGATGTAAGGGCGGTGTGGGGGTTTAAAGGGGGCGAGTGCAGGATGTACGGGGGAGGGTAGTGGATGGGGGAAGGTTTAATAATGCAAGCGGCAGCGGCGGGCAATGTATTCGTCACACAGCTGCACGTGACTGGCACAGAGTGCAGCGTGGAGGGGAAGCGAGAAGCTATTCCGCCAGAGGGCCACGCCGCACGTACGTAAGCTTTCTGCACACGGATGCAAATAAATATAAAAACAAAAGTTGTAATTATAAACAAACCCACCCAGTGAAACAACGTTCTATACTGTTGACGCTGTTCCCTTGCGTTGTGTTAGCTGACATGTGTACGAACACCGCAAACACATTTCTGCCATGCAGTAATTATGGCTTTTGTGGGTACGTTTCAGGGTCTAAATAATCTATGATCGTAACGCCACAGCATACGACAGTATCTTATAATGCTGCAGTATTCAAAACCCGTGATATATTTTTTATGTACTTGGAATTGTTAAGGACCCCTTCGCTCTCTCAACAAACGAAGAATTTCCGGGGACTACGAATAACTAGCATTACCAAAAACGAAACTAGCCCCTCGGATATAATATCAAATATCAAGAAGTAGTGTTAGCTGCACAAATACTACAGTATGCAGCTGAGGCCTCGAATCTCACGAAACTGTAGTGTTCAAACGTTAACGTTACACAAACAATGCAAATGTTAGATGTCTACCAAAGTATTGAACAGCGACCTGTATTATTTTCTGAAAATTCACATGGTCATTGGCGTATTACCTAGGTTCCGTACTCGTAAAGGCTGTTCACGATAAAGTGAGCACAATTGAAATCAACCTTAGAAAAGAGTCACTATCTCTACCAGCATATATTTCAACGGGTGAACTGAGTGACATGCGCCCAGTAAATTTGGTAACGATGAATGGAAAGCAATTTCATGTCTTAACGACGAATAAAAAGTGTCAGGTGACCATATGTGATAACTTATGTTCACTTTCTGTTTTTTCTGTGCAACGAAGTATAGACATGAGCAGATTTGTAAAACATTTTATTTTGTTTGAAATGGGCCTTTCCTTTGCATGATGCCTTCAGACGTAGAAGTCGCCAGGAAGACTGATGTGTCAACCACAGTCATCGTACGTTCAAATCTCGACATCCGGCTTCGAACTAAAGTAGTACTAGCGTCACTCAATATTAGTCATTTATGTGACCATTATATAAATTTTACCCACCCCTCCCCCTGTATAACTAAGTAATACTGCTAGGAACAATGACCGTTATATACTTCTGTTTTTAACGTTTTTCTTTATTCAACCGAGCAAGGGGGCGTAATGGTTTAACTTTGGACTTGCATTTGGGAGGGCGTGAGTTCGATTCCCGTCCCAGCCCTCCTGATTTCGGTTTTCCATTTTTTCCCGTTATCATTCTATGCGAATGCTGGGATGGTTGTTTACTACAGGCCATGTTCCTGCTTGTCTGATCAACTTGGTCCGTCTATAATGACCTCGCTGTTGACGAGGCAAGACTATTTACATCATCACGGCAACCAAATATCTGCTCATAATAATAACACTTATTTCCGCTTTAAATCCTTCCAAATTTCTTACCTTACCCAGACTAGATCTTATTTCCTTCAAACGGTACAACAACTTTGTCGAATAATATTTTTTAAATGTCATTATGCTGAGTACTCATATATTTAAAATTTTGCTTGAATGTACACAGTAAATTTTAACTTACAAAGAAGACTTTCATATGGACATAATGTGAAATTTCTCCTTGTAAATAATGGTGGATAGACATCAAATTACAATGGCATTCAAAAACAATGGTCCAATATTTGGATTCAAACGCATCGTATTTACAACTATACCAACCAAGTGCCCACATCTGGAGGTGTTGGCCAAAAGTACGAATACATTCCAATTACAGAAGTCTCTTTACCTCTCAGCACCAACACACGACTAACAATATAAATTTTAATACTTTTGAAGGACTTGTGATAAAAATAATGGATGTTTTAGCAAATAATATTAATGATCCATATAATTAGGCAAAATTTCCTCGTTTTCAATAGTTTAAATAAAAGCAAATATTTACCTATTTGAGCACATAGATATATCGAATTCGTGTGAAATGCTTTATTTTATGTGTTCCAAATACCGCAGACGTATGATTTTTACTCATGATTGTTCAAAAATTGTTAACTTAGTTTTATTTAAAGGAAATCGTATCACGTATTGTTCTTTAATATAAAGGTGTTAGAAACAAATGTAAAACGGTGAACACATTTGCTATCCTGCATTATTAGGTATTGTTCTGCTGTGAGACTTTTTACAAAGGAATAGCTCCAGATTCCGCGATGTTGTCTTAATGTTGCTTTATAAATTATATTAATTCACTGATTAGCAAGTTACATATAAAGTTAATTAAGAATGTCCATTGAAAGTATATTTGAATACCTAATTTACTGGAAGAAACATAAAGAGTGTAACACTGACACTGCTTCGTTATTACTCGTACTTGAAGATATTTAAACAGTAAATATGTAGAAAAAATGTTAATGATAAGTAGCGATTCGTTAATTTAACATGTATTTTTGCAGTGTAGCAGTCACATTTCAGTGTAAAATTTGTAATGGAAGCGCCTTTGATATGAGTGCGTTTAAAGTTGAAAGCAGCAGTGAAATTATAATTCACTCTAAATAAAAGTGAAAAATGTATCGTGGCGAGAATACTGTAATAGCCATAAGAAACGGCGCTCATATCCAAGGATTCAGTGATTCCGAAATCGTCATTGCTGCACAGTGGAATAATACAGAGAAAGAAATTGAAAATAACTTCTCATTATTTGGTCGGTATCGAAGAAATGTTGTCAAAGTGCCAGGCACCCGATTTAATCTCGAGTTTTCAGTTTTGTTCCAAAATGAACGGATACGATACTCGGCAAAAGCAACGTTTCTTGAATTAATTACTTCCCCCATTACATGCCATTGACACGCGTACGCAGCAAGGGCACGAATTGGTATTCAATGGCCAGCTCCGATTTTTTTTGTACATTATTAAACTGGCGCGAGCTTCAGGATGCGGCAGGACGGTGAAAGTAGAAGGGGGGGGGGGAGCGAACGGAAAAGGCACTTTGCCAAGAAAGGAAAGAAACATGAAAAGAAATGTCGGAGGGGTTGGAGGTTGCTTGGACTGCAGAAGGGGTGAATAAGGGGGAAGACTTGAGAAGATCGTAATGCTTTAGGAGATAAGTCTGGCATTTATTATACTCTCTCTTTGCGCGTGGGGGATTGGGGAGGGGGTCGGGAGAAATGTGAAGTCGTGGGCCAGGCAGAAGATAAAGGACTTTGTGTCGACACGACTGTGGGACTGCGGGCAGAACACGATGACTCATCGCTCATCGGCACGTTGAGTCGTGCGACCTGAGCAAGAGGAAGCTGCTCTCAGTGCTCACGCCAAAGCCGCTATCTGCGACGACACAGGTGAATTATACTCACCCCTCCACAATGCCCCTCGAAGGAAGCTACCCGCACTACATCATTCACCTGACACGTGGTGGCTTATCGGCGACAGTTCACCTCAAATATTCTGGTCTGTTGTTGGTGTTACTTGACATGTCTAAGCTGCGAAAAAGTGTCGGAAGTTTACACGACAAAACAAGCACAAAGAAAATGCATGCAAATACGATTCCTCAAAGAAAAAAAAAGTCTATTCAAATGTCTACTCAGTAGAAAAACGAAGTGTTGAAAGAAAATGGAGGAGAGAAATGTATCATTCGACGACGGGATGAGTTATAAAACAACTTCGGTGGAATATAATGTCCTCGTATAGTTAGAACAAGAATCTGCAGGAAGTTTACAAGATTTTTTTTTTATTTTCCAGTCCTAATGATTAAATAATGGAACTCCTGCTTCACAAATAATTGTAAATTATTAATAAAACGATAACGTCAAGGAAAACGAGAAATCACACATAATCTAAGACTCTACGGTTATTTGTTTCATCCTAAAATATTAATTTTAAAATTGCGATAAGGCATTTACGAATAGGCGCTGATAAGCAGTATTATCAATCTCTTCAGTTTCTACCGTTGTGCAAGGGTAGTCATGTGTAGGTCGCTCTTACATTACTGATTTTAAAAATTGTAACCAAGAAAATATTTCTTGTTCTGAAGGCTTTGATAGTCGATCACCAAAATAACGTGTTATACTACTCTTCAAATTAAAAATATTTTTTAAATTATTATTTCGTTGCACTATCGATTTATATAAAGAACTCTGACATAGCTCACTGCCCATAACATAATCAGTGATCACGCCCGAATCAAATGCGTTATAGAGTTAACATTTTTGTCAGTCTTGTTTTGTTCTTCGTAACCCACGACATATATAATTATGTCAACTCCATCAACAAAACTGTATGATCAGTTACTCGTTCGCTCTTCCGCACACAAGCGAGTTACCTAAAACACGTCTATTAAAACACAAGCTTCATTTAATTTCACCTCCAGTACGTACGTTAGAAATACGTGGAATTTAAAATCCTCCGATTTTTTTTTTTTTTTTTTTTTTAATAAATTTAGAACATCTGGTGAATTCCTGACATTCCCCTCGGGGAGTATTTTTATAGCTTTAGGTAACTAAGTGGAAGGTGTTTGATATTACTTAACTATTTTCTTTGACTGTGCTTTTTTATTAGTATACAGCAGTAATAGGGTTATTATGAGTCTGGGCCGAGGGGCTGAAGGCTCGGATTAGGATTCAGCAGGCCACCATGTTGTGACGTTACCCTACTGCCATCTTGAAAAACATTAACCTTTAACTCCTTGACCTTGACCTTTGATATTGACCTTTGACGTCGACACTTGACTCCAAAACCCCCAAAAATAAAAAAATAGAAATAAAAAATGTCCAAAATTCTAACAAAATTCCAAAAAATATATTAACTACAAATAGTTAAATATAATTAAAAATTATTTAAAAAGGAAGCACAGAAACTTCCCATTTTTCCCACAGCAGGTGACCGGGATCAGCGACTCCAAGAAAGGGATCAGCGACCCAGGTGACCTTGAGTCAGGACAAGCGGACCGGTCAGGACATTTGACCATTAACTTTTGACATTTGAGACCAAAATTCAAAAAATTCTAATAAATTCAAAAAAAAAATAACATTCAAAATTTATGTAAAATATATTATTAAAAATTTTGAAGAATTATTAAAACATTAATTTCAAAACCAACTTTCCTGAGGTCACCTCTCACCCATGTCCATTCTACCATCTTGGTAGGCGTAACTGACGACCATCATGGTAGGCGACCACCATCTTACAATGCGACCGCCATCTTGGTAGGTGACTGCCATCTTGGTAGACGACACAATATTGGTAGGCAACCCTCATATTGGTGGCTGACCACCATATTGGTAGACATCACCCATCCGCCACATTGAAGGCCAGTTATCTTAACCCAAAGACCTTGAATAACATTAAAAACAAAAACTCTAGAAAAATTACATAAATGTCAGGGAGCATAATACATTACAGAATACTACCGCCATGTTGGACGCAGACAACTTTAACCTTGACCCCATGACCTTGGGAACAAAATCTCGAGAGTAAATTCCCAAAAGCCAGCATGCTGGAGGCCAAACGAGATACCGGTCCTCGTATTTATAGGCATAAAAATATGGTAAGTTTCCACCCTATTTATAAAAAAAATATGTTTCCAATTAGCAGTATACCTACAAGCGTAATGCGGGACTTAGGCGACAATAATAATAATATATATAAATTTAATGTTGTTTAATTTTAAAAACGATTTATTTAATTATGTAATTGTACATATATTACAACGGTACCTTTTACAATACTTTTTAATTAAATTTAATTCATTTCTTTACCTTTTATATTCTGACAAATTGTAAAACTATGAAATAAAACACAGTTTTATTCACAGGGGTTTTTTAAATTTATTTATTTATTACAGTTGGTAATGCCCCCCATAAAATTACAATTCTCTTTAATCTGTCTGAGTAAATAGTCACTACTGCTGACCTGCTTACCGCACTTGTCACACAAATATGACATGCAGCAGGGATTTTTAACACAATTCAAGTGCTCATGTCGCCAAGCATGGCTGCTTCCATGAAGGTTTTTTCATAAAAGCGATAGTATAGTGTCAGAATGGTTTAGCAGAGTTGGTTGACTATACAGATGCTGCTGGAAGAGAGATCGATGGCCCAGTTGGAATTGGTAATGGGGCTGCTGTAGGTGGCCCACCGAAGAAGTCGATGGTGCTATCGGCACCATGCTCGCAGAAGTCGATGGCACTGTCGTAGCTACCATTAGCTCTGGAGTATCCGAAGACATCGCAGACACAGAATAACACTTAGATGCTAAGATGCAGAAGCTAACCGAGACGATGTATCGTTCGCAACAGCCGCAGCCAAACTAAGCCTCCCAGCTGACCTCCCTACTGCTTAAAATATACGCGCAACCAAGCCCTATGACGTTATATTGACTTTGATTCAATCGTATTGCACCAATACAGTGTGCGAACACCGACCAGCCAATCACCGAGTTGTCACGTGATTGCAGCTGACCAATAATATGCAAGCACTTAGACATCACGTGTGGTAGGTGTGTACACGCGCGCACACACACACACACACACGCATATATATTTATTTATTTATATAACACTTACATACAAGCAAGGTATTTTTAAACTACTACGTATCTAGATTAAAGCCATGGCACCAATGAGATAATATAAGCAATAAATCCTCGTAACAGAATATTCTGAAAATTCATTTAGTATGATTATATTGAAACAGAATTTATCAAAACAGTTTCGAGCGTCCGCAGCTTCACTTACCTACGTGCACAACAAGTTGTGAATCTCTCCTCAAAACAGGACATGTTCTATCTCGTACTTTAGTACAAGACCTGCCTTCCACGAAGTATTCTCGCCCGAGATTTGGTAAGAGTGCGGCATCTTGCACGGGCCGGTGTAAAAGTTGTTTCAGCAACTGCCTGGCGCCGGCAAATTTAGCGCGCCTGCTGGCGCGTGGCACCCCAAGACCCTTTGTTTATGGCTTTATTAAAAACGCGCTCTTCTCCTGCAGCGCACGCTGTTTATGTGAGCGTATGCGCGCCGCTGCGCCGCGCCGTCCTATGAACCAGCGCCCACTGCCTTTCTTTCCGCTGCCCCTGCCGCAACAGATATATGCTACCCGCGGCGCGTCTTACTTGCCTCGACTCCTGAGGCGAGCTCAATATACCGCCCGCAGCGCGCTGCTGTCTTGTTGCGGGACCTTTGCCCCTGCGACAACTTGCATAATACTGTAGGCAGGGACACCCGAATTTCGCGAACAGACTTTACGGTCAGCTGTACTTCAAAACACTTTAGCTCAGATCCACTTTCGTGATTGGATGGTTTTCGTTCTGCACGTCGTTAGGTATCTGCCCGCGAATCAAAGGCACACAGTATTGAAGTTACCTAATTCTGATTGGTCGGTTAAGTAGGAGAAGATATTCTCACAAAGACACGCCATCAATGATAAAAAGAAAACAGATGATATGCCCGCAGGATATTGAAATCCAGCATGTGCGGAAATCTTTTCGCGAAATTTGGGTGTCTCTAACTATAGAATCTTCACGGTAAAGTCAGCTCTTTTGAGGCCCTAGTTACTTTTTCCCTTCAGTCACTTTTTTATGCCTTAACTTACTTACTTACTCTAGTGGCATCACGGACCGTAGCCGATCCATTGCCTCACATACTAGCCTTCTCCAAAGAGCTTTGTCCCTCCACGCCTCCTCTGGAATGTCTGCCTTTCTAATGTCTTCCTTGATTGCGTCAAGCCATCTGAGTCTAGGTCTTCCGTGTGATCTCTTTTTTTCGAAGCATTTTTCTACCACATCTTTCACGAGATCTCCGTTCCTTCTTACTAAGTGGCCATACCACCTTAGCCTTTGTCCTTTTATTACAACTACTATATCAGGCAGCTGGTACAAATTTCTTAGTTCTCTATTTTTTCTTCTTCTCCGCAGATCTGCATCTTTACATGGATCAAACATTTGCCTCAGAATCACATTTTCAAATGCCATTAGCTTATTTTCAATTCTTTTAGTTAAAGTCCTTAGTTCAGAACCATACAGCTTATCCCTTAACTACTTTTTAAAATTAATATTCATATGTAAGTAATAAACACCGTGTGCATATTCCTCCGCACTCGGAACTTAACGTCTAAGGCTAAAACACTATGTATTTATTGACTATTATTCCATATGAGACGACTTTTTAAAGTGCTTACTTTAGCGTAGATAGCATACATAGCCTGTTCACGGTAAACTGAGCACTTTTGAAAGTCGTGCTTAAGATCTACTTGTACGCGTGTGTGTTCTTTCGCCTTATGTAAAATTTACATTGCCATGGGTCTCGTCACTTCATTCATGCGTCGGTCTAGTAAAACTGTGAAATTATTATAAAAGTAAAAATATTACAAATATGTTCATTTTTAAGTTCCCGTGCATTAAAAAAAACAGAAACCAACGAAATGATTTAAGTTGTCACAAATGGTTACCTAACACTTTTTATTCGACGTTAAGATATGGAACTGCATTCCCTCCATCGTTACCAACGTTACTGACACATGTCACTCAGTGCGCCCGTTAGAATATGTGCAGTTAGGAACAGTGACTTTTTTCTAAGGTTGATTTCAGAAGTGCTCACTTTAACGTGAACTGCCTTTACCCGAGAAATAGTACTGCGTATTCAACTTTGACCTCAGCCCTCAACCCCTCCGATAATTCGTCGTACAGTACACTCATAGTTACTTCCGACAATCCTTGCTAAAATTCTACTCAAGTGTACTCGCAGTAACTTCACACCTCATGAATAAAAAATTAGAAAAATCACCCCATGTTTTAAGTGTATTACTTGGTCCTTTCTTTAATATGTCATGTATAACATGAATTTTATAATCTTGTTAACATAAAATTAACTAATTTGATTAAATCGATCATTTTTTTTAATATTATGGCTGTAAATTATAATATTTAGTTTATCATTAATTTGAATAAAACAAGGAGAAAATTGGTGTGTTGGTTAAGCATAGTAAGAAATAATTATGATGTAAAATAATATTACAATGAGTGCACGCGAATGCGATGCATTGTCCCTTTGGTGTAATTTTCTAGACCCGGTTAAGCTTTGTTTGCATGAGGCGCAGGAATAGCCTGAAAGTAGAACTGCAGCAGAGCTTCAGAAAAGTTTTAAGTGACTGTGAATGGACTATATTTGGACGTTACTTTGTATCATGCAAACAAAGCTTAATCAAGTATTTAGTTCGTTACGTTTGGTTAAGATAGATTAATTCAGATTAGGCTACCTTAACATTTGAAACAGGAATGGCCAGATTTAACGAATGTGCCAGATTTCAATATTCGTCATTAATAATAAGCAATATAACTGTTACCCATTTATTTAAAACATAACTATTTTAGACTATCATATAGTACAACAAACGTTGGCAATACAACAATGAACAGTATAATAAACCACAACATAACACAAAGATGAAAACAATTATTGACTACTTTAATAATATCTCGCACTTCTGCTTTGAAATACACGTGCGATCCTGAGAGTGCTCAGACCAATGGCTAGACGTGTCTTCGAAATCGCTACCTTCTTCAAATATTTTGGCTTTTAATAGAGAGATAGGATCTCCATTCACAGCCCATGAATGTCCTTCTGCAGCAGCACAATCAACAGCTGATGGCATAGTGTATAAATAGTCTTTCGAAGATAGACCTTCAAAATATCAGATATTGATAATAACGACCTTCTAGATTCACTATAAATAGGGATTATCTCTGGTTCGTCAAACACTTCTGCTTTAATTGTCTATCTTGTATATTATTCCTGAAGGGGGCGAGTTGCTCCAACTAGTAAGCGGGCAGTGGTGATGTAGTTGTCAGACTACTAACCTCCGAGCTAGATGAGCTGGGTTCGATTCCCGGCCGAATCGCTCCTGGACTTTCGTACAATCTGGGAATAGTGCCAGACTTTTTATTTATTAATTTTTTTCTTTTTTTTTTGTGGGCGCAATTAAGGCATAATTTGCCTTCTCTACCACTGAAATCATTGCACACATACATACATTCCATGTTTATAAGCAATTATTAATGCAAAAAGAAAATTTAATAAACCCATGACACTACACTTATATAACAATCCTTAAAACTAATCTAACTATACATATACCAACAATTCCATGTTATTAATTAACTGGTATGACTGTATAATATTAAAAATGGTGTGGTAGTATTCACGAATCAAGTATCAGGAAAGGTGGACTAATATTAATAAATATATGTACTAAATTAACTACGTAACATACAAAGTAAAAACAATTTGATAGATAACATTCCCGCATTAAGTTGACAAATACTAAGTTACACAATATAGTATTTACACCATTAATTCACTGGTCGGCGGGTTTTAGCGGGGATCTCGCGTTTCTCCGCCCTTGCATTCCGGCGTTGCTCTGTACTCACCCCACTTCACCCTCATCGGCTCTCAAGACCTCGATGTTAAGGGCCGCCCAAATGTCTCTACTTGACTCGATATAGACCCTATCCCATGGAGGCTCATTCGATAAGAACCGTATTGGATTTTCCCAACAGACAATATGGCCTACAGGATTTGCAAATTATCAATAAACTCTATTCTTAGGTTTTCGACTGATCCAAGTTGTACTTAAGGGACGATGCGCTGCATTCGTGCGCACTAAGATTAACATTTTACATGATAACTGTTTCTTACTAGGTATTACCAACACACCTATATTATCTCTGTATTTAGTCATAATATTATAGAAAAAATGGTATAAATTATACAAATTAAATACAAAAGAAATGAATTAGAACCAAAAAAATATTCTTATGCTTTAACAGAAATATGAAACGCTTGTGATGCGTGACATATTTAGGAAACAATCAAACACGTCCTACATACGGTTATTTTTCAAATGTTTGATTCAGAGAGTGAGAACACATCGTTAGGACACTACAGCAGCAGTCACAAGATAATAGCTTCCCTATTACGATTATGGGAATACTGGTTTATCTGAACTAAAACACGGGAAGTAAATATTCTTGTTTGGGTTTCTTCCTAGCTGTCCACATCGTGGAAATTCGTATTATATGTGTTTTATGGAGCAACAAGGAGTAGTACATAGCTTATCGCCTTCTCTGAGTTACGTACCAATGTACAGCAATTCAATATTGCCCTTTAGGTTGACTACATAAAAGAAATTATTTATTTTCGGCTGTTATCCCCTATATAATAATAAAATTAGCTACGCAATAACAACTTAGTAATGGTCAGGAAGCTATCATTCATGCCACTTAATTCTGAAAATTTCGTCACGTAATTTTATATAGGATTTGAGCAGGAAAATTATACTATAAGTTTGATATATCAGGTATACATACCCTTAAGCTAATGAAAAAAAGAGGGAATTACCGGTTTTCAAATTTTTATTTTTTCACGTCCGTTATCACAATCATTAGATGTATTGGGCGGAACATTTTACTTCATGTGTTACTTGCCTTCTTTCAGAAACTCACACAATGAAAATGTTCGGTAATCACACTGCGCTTTGATGCTAGTTTCCTACCAGAACACAATATATCACGTAAGGCATCGCAGCATCTCTTTCTAAGATAGACGCATACAGTGGCACACTGGTGTCAGGGGGATGGCAGCCATGTGTCGCTCTGTTAGACAATGATCGTCTGCAGACAGTCGTAGCCTTGGATACTGCTCATGTGTGCCCAGACACATATTCGCTAACTATTCTATGTTATTTTACATTCCGAAAACATTCCTTCAACTACATACTTTCAAGGCGTCAACATTAATACTTGATTGTCGTGCACTAATTGTAAGCTTGTCTTTTTTTTTCAGAATCAATATTGAAAACTTCCCAGAAGTTTTTTTGCCTGTAATCTCAAGCAGAGTGTTTGTCACTTTTTTAAAGCCATTATCTTATACCTTTTTAAGAATATTACACACAATTTTTAGAATTTCTGTACATTTTGCTTTGGCTGACTATTAATAAGACCGGTGTGTGCGTTTGGTACACTGCCGAAAAATTGTGTCGAATTCTATTGTGCCCACCAAAATGAACTTTCGTAAATTTTAACAATCGTGAAAAATAAGTGTTTATTAGAAAAAACAATTACAAATAATCTTCAGTTAAAGCCCATCCTAACAAAGAGGGTAGACTTTTAGTATCCCCAAGTCAGAAAGGAAAGAAGTGTCAGCAAAACTGCAGACTTTTTCGTTAAAACAAACAAGATTTTTATGTTAAATATAATCTTGCGCCTAAATAACTACTCCATTCCATATTATTATTTGTACATGCCAGCGATCATTCCAAATAAATTTGAAACTGCCGCTATAAAATCACATTTGTGAAACTATCTCACACCCAATAATTCAAAACAATTTGTGCTAGCAAAGGAATCGTATGTTCCAACACTCGAACAATGAAGTAAAAAAATCAAGAGAAATTTAAATTAAACGCGCAATTACTGCTAGACACTAGTATGGTAAGAATAATATGAACGTATTTCGCACGAAACAATGCAATTCCCATATTTCATGTGCGAGGGGCCGTTATCATCATAAGGCCGACGCAATTTACGTAATGAGCATTGACTGTGTTTGCTGAATGCAAAAGGCAGTAAGGTGAAATTGTTTTGTGTATGTGTGCGCAACGACAATAAACATGAAAGAAAACGAACCCACAACAACTCTTAGAAAATTCAAGAAAAGTCCTGAAATCACGAGAAACCTACTGTCGGGGTGTAACAATTAGGACATTACCCCATTTATTTGCTTATCTCACGCTACTGTCGAGTACTACTTTGTCCCGCTCTGGTGAGGTTTTTATGAGCAATGCAATTACGGCGCAACGTTTTCTTTACGTCACTGTTCGTTATCACAAGCCGCAGTCAAAAAATAACTCTGGCAAACGAATTTTGCACAATGGCGGGCGTAGGAACCAGTTTTCGAGGCGCAAGTAAAAAAAAAAAAAAAGACGGGGACTTGGAAAGAGGACGTGAGCCGCTGGAAGCATGAAATTAATTTCCGTGTGTGCGGGAGCGGCTATTTTCTCGTTAGTTTGGGACAGGGAAAAGGTTGGTTTGTAAGGGATGTTGGGGGAGGGAGTGGTAGTGTGTTGCAGGCAGGAAACTTTTGTTGTTTAAGGATGACACTGGCACGGTTCTAGTTCCGGTAATGCGCTATGGTTTGCGTGTAGCTGCATCCTTCCTCACAAATGCTACATCTATCTCTGTCGAGATCGTCTCCACTCTCTCCCCTGAGAGTCGGCCGTTAAAATGATTGCGGCGGCTGGTTTGTCTCTGCCCGCTGATGGATTGGGAGATTGGGGGGGGGTTGTTGTTTGGGAAGGGGGAGGGGAGAGGGGGATGATGGCGGTGGGAGGTAGGAAAAAGGAGGTTTCCCCACTGACGCTCCAGTTATGAAACTCGAAACAAGCACGTAAATGTAATGAGAAACTGAAAACCAGAATCTGGCGTTTCTTTTCCCAGCCTTCTGCATGCCCCTCGCCGACGATTCTCCGGCCCAAATCCACCCCCCTCCTTCAGCCGTCCTTTGGGGAAACTTCTTTTGATACTTCTGTCCGCAGCCATCGTTCTTCCCTCGCCCCAGTCCCCCCCCCCCTCCCCCCGACATCCAAGTCTCTGTATTCTTTCATCTCCGTCCCATTAGGGCTGTCTCCCTGGCGTGAGGGAAGCGAGATTCCGTAACAATGTAACCCGAGTAGCTATCGCGGTATTACCGTAATTAAAAAAGGTATGTGGCTGGAAGACGAACAATGTCACTTCCCACAGAAATCGGACGTGGCAGTTCAGTACTAATGTAAATTATACGATTGATACAGCGGAGGAACTGTAATCTCAAAACTTTTTGGAACCAGTTTTTAAGAAAATACTTTGATCGTGACAGTATAACTTTTAATGACGCAATGACTGTCGGTAATTTAGGCAGCTAACACGAAAGTACGTTGGAAGTCCTAAGTCATCTTGAATGTTTCATGGTTGAACTGAAAAGAAAATAAATGTCTCAATTTTTATTATTTTATATACATTTTGTATGGAATTGGCCACACGGTTCTTTTATAGTACTTGCAGTGGATCATTCTATGGACGTAGGAAGACAAACGTTATGTGTATTGCAATGTACGTTTTCATACAGTGGCAGAATAAGTATACTGAGCAAGGATGTAAAATGTTTACAGTTAACTTTGGACACAGTATAGTATATCCCACGAACGAAAGCACGTATTTGTCAACCAATTTGTGGTAACAGGTCATAAGGAAACCAACAAAGACGCATTTAAAAATCCGGTAACAGCTTATAGGGGAGCGAGTGACAACAAAATGATGGCAGTTTTCACAGACGCGATGACGCGCAGCCTATAATAGGCTAATTTGGTGGAAGAGGGGGATTTCGTATACGAAAGTGAGCATCAAAATATTTTATACACTCATAGTCAAAAACCGTTGCATATTACAGAATAGTAAAAGATTATAATGCTATTTTGAAGGAAGACGAAAGTCACCAATAAGAACATGTTGAGACTAGTTTGAGCAATATGTATTGCGATACACATACTTCTCTCAGTACTAGTGGTGGGGCCACGGTGGTGTAGTGGTTATACTACTCGCCTCCCACTTTGGAGAAACCACGGTCGATCCTAGATGTTTACATGAGGGAATCGGGCCGGACGATACCGCTGGTCGACGAGTTTTCTCGGGGGATCGCCAGTTACCACCGCACTTGCATTCCGGCGCTGCTCCATACTCAACTCGATTCACCCTCATCCGCTCTCAAGACATCGATGTCAAGAACAGTAAAAATCTATTCACTCCTCTTTAGAGTTCTAACACGTTTGGAAAGAATTTCAAGATGCACAAAACGCATCAGAAGATACCCGAGTATAAGAATCCTACAAATATACCGTGAAAATTGAGATACCGCACGGTAATATATCGTACGTTTTATAATGCATATAGAATTCACGTATAAAGGTCAATTTTGAATAGTTCTGTTATGGCGCATCTCAGATTATATATGCAGCTGAAAAAAAAGGCGGGTCAGTTTACGTGGGTTAGTAGAACACAGGACAAAAAACGTTCATATGAACAGATGTCCTAGGTTTGATGGTTCCCGAGGTAAGGCCTTCAAGGTTCTGCTGGAATTGTTAGTAGCTATATCTGATACAACATTGTCAGTGTCAAATACAGCCTTGCATGTGTATCAGTAGTGATTCACTGTTACGAGAAATGCTCGAGATGTCCACTTTGCATTTGAATGCATGCATGTACACGTCAGATCAGTGACTGGCATGTCTAAACAGCTAAGTTGTGCCACGGATCCACTAGCAACCGTGTTCCCTACACTGCCAAAGCATCGGAATGTACATAACAAGTTTTACGTAAACGATGGTCTTAAGACGACTCCACATATAACAATCCGCTGCATTCATATCAAGGGAGCATGCAGGTTAGGCGACCGGTTCTGCACGACCTATCCACCTTTGCGTCAATCAATCATTCAGATATTGAAATGTGGTGGCATGGCGCATCACACTCTGGAAACAAGATAAACTTACGGTATACCAACAGAGGACATGGAAATATCGACATGGGCCCATAATTCGGGATCAGTCGAACCTACGATACGTGCGGGCCTTTTTATTTTGAGTTGTCCTGCTCTAATCCAGGTCACAGTAAGGAAAATAAGCCACTTAGAACCAGCAAAAACAGCTTCTCGAAAGGATCAATGTTGGTTTTTATTCTTATAAACCTCTACACAATCAGCATGTCTGACACAGCTTCTTTAAACTTTAGCAGCTACAGAGAATACTTTATAATGGAATTCCCGAGCAAAACGTTTGAAGAAGTGAACACATACTATGGACATGAAGAAACTAGACCAGTACTGAAATACTTGGAGACTTTGCCCAAACCCTATCAAAACAAAAGTCAGTTAATTCGATTTAAGTGATCTAACTGCGTGTAAATAATTGTATGTCATGTTCTGTGATAACAAACTAAGAAATAATTTAATCCCCAAATATTTTGGAGTATCTATCAATCGACATTTATATTTGGCATACGAAAACCATCTTGAAATAACAAGACCAAAGTTGAAAATCAGATATAACATATTTAGTAAACTGGCTAACTCAGACTGTGAGCCTGCGCGTATACTCGAAAAGCAGTTTAACAAACACTTACTCTTTCCGTTACCGAAATAATATTGTCCTGTGTGGAGTATGAACCCTCATGTGAACAATGTAGATGTTTTACTGAATAATATAATGAAAATATTTACTGAAAATATTCAATCACCACTACTGCCACTTCTGACTAATATACCTCTCTCACATTCATGACAAAGAACAATGTGACAATGGAAAAAAAAAATTATCAACACCAAGAAACTACCAAATAATGGCATACAAAGTAACTTACTACATTCCCAACTACATTATAGAAAAATAATGTGGGAAAATAAAACCCAGTATCAGCCACAAACATACCCATTAAAAGAATAAATGAGCAGACAGTGACCTCCTTACACTTTGGAGGGTAAGGAAACTAAGAAAATTAAGTCTCCTCAACTGAGTTAAAAGTGGCCATGCCAGAAGTAAGACGAAATTTTACAAATAGGAAATGTTTGACAGTCCTTAATGCAGAAGAGTCACTATCATATGGAACAAGACTGTCAAACAGAGAGATACGAAGGAACTAGATAATACTCTACTGAAGCCACGTATTCAGCAGTCAACCAGTGGAGATCATTCGGCATTAAAACTACTCACCCCTATAAATTTCATACAGTGAATCAAATCAAATGGAGTAACGCGAATTTTTAAAACTTATAGTAGTTTTGCTCGCGATGTGTCAGAAAATAATATCTCTCGCGGTAGCCTTGTGCTTAACAGGCGTTACGTATACATCAAGATTTATTAGAACAATTCGATGAAGTACGGGCATTACTATGCGTTGAATTCACAAACGTGCTATACCTGAGTGCGTAATTCTAGCAGTTTACTACGAGACAGTCGCGAAGCGCACACCGTCAAGGAAGCGAGGGGAAAATATTTTCCGCCCTTATATTCCGCGAATCTGCGAACGCAGTAAGTCCATATTTCTTCCAGGGACACAATAGAAACAGAGGGAACAACACATTAGAATGTAGTCCGTAGTAGTGAGGGGAGGAAGATATTTCACTTTAGGCGCGGGGAAGGGGATGAAATAATGGTTTGGGCAAGGGGGGGGGGGGGTTATGGAAGTGAAGCAGAAATACTCTGGGCGAATTACAGACCAGTAAAAACAGTTTTTCTCTTCCATTTTCCAGACTTGGCCGGAACACACCCGACGAGTAGCGGCATCCATGTTCCTCGACAGCTGTTCGGAGATGCCAACACGACGACAGCTGTTCGGAGATGCAAACACGACGACAGCTGTTCGGAGATGCCAACACGACGACAGCTGTTCGGAGATGCCAACACGACGACACCACTAGACGACAGCAGAGTCACGGCTTCAAACCCTGAATACTTTCATGCCGCTAGTGCCTCATAAAGTGTTATTATAAATGAAATGCATAGTCTGCGATTGGTCCTAAAAAAAATAACCATTCTTAATTATTTATGAAAATTTTTTCTATGGTGAAGCGAAGTGAGAATGGTGCAGTGCCGTAGTGCTAGGGCAGGGGAAACGGGTGATACTCGAGAATATCTATATGGCCACCGTTTTACAAGTGGCGATTATATTATTGCAGTAACCTCTGTCTCCGGAGAGGATGGTATGGTGAGGGTTCAAGGGTAGAGGCAGAGGAATTTTAACTTTTGACAGTTTTAAATTATAAAGTAATCTTTTTCTTTTAGATTAAAGAAAATGTAATTTTAAGCCAATGTAATTTTAAAATTTAACTTGATTTAATTTTTATAACGCGACAAATTTTATGTTTCGACTATTTTCCAAATTTATTTTAAATTCAAGTAACTAAGACCAGTCATGGCCTTTAGCTTGGTACTGGTGCCATTTTAATATGTTCTATACTGTTCTGTACTGACGTACACACTAGTGCACTAAATTCACCACAAAATAGCTTCAATCACCCGGCATTTCGGATGACACAGCCACTAAATTATTTTTATAGGCTTGCGTTTTACCTCAGCAACTAGTTGACCGATTGCTATCGAATCTCGTTGAAGATTTCTTTTGTTGAGACATTTTAAACGCTCATGTTACTTTTATCTATGTCTCAGAGTACATCATCAAAATTACTTGCAAAAATACTCGTAGGCAGAGGAAATGAGCTAAGCTGTTCACGGTAAACTGAGCACTTTTGAGGCCCTAGTTACTTTTCCTTTCAGCCATTTTTTATCCTTTAACCACCTTTTTAAAATAAATATTGCGATGTGAGTAATAAACACAGTGTGCATATTTCACCGCACTCGGAAATTAACGTCTAAGGCTAAAATAGAATATATTTACTGGCTATTATTCCAAAAGAGAGGGCCTCCTAAAGTGCTCAATTTACCGTGAATAGCCTATAACTAATTATATCTGCTTAAAAGTTAAAATCAACAAGAAGACAAAAAATAATGAGCCATGTCGAGTAAAACCTATAATTGAACATTAATTTATCAAAAAAATGTATTAAATCAGCAGAATTTTTGACCGCGGTGCATCACCTCCTACAAAAAGATTGACGCGGGACCTGATACTTCTGAAGTGTAATTTTATTCCTCTTTGGAACATTTGCGTAGGTGCGTTTGTACAGATCAATTGTGTAATTTTTCATTGAGTGCTGCTTCTGAACTTCCTCTCGCGGGAGTACAACGTAAAAATATGTCTGGCAAACTTTCTAATTCGTTTTTTTTATCATATTCGTTGTATGAAAATAATATCACAGGTCACGCTACAAATATGGGAATACTGAGTGTCTACTAACAAATATGGAAACTTCCCTGTACTTTGACTCTTTCATGAGCAAGTGTAGGAACGCTACCAAGGATGCATGGATGAATAACTTGCCATTCGCGCTTTATCTCTATTCATGCACATGCATGTGCTAAATTTGCGAAAAAAAAATATCTTGGGAATGAGAGCCATAGGAGGTAGTGTAGGTCTAAGTCTATTCGAAGTTACTTCACACTTTTTTGAAACAAACATCTGAGAAATCACATCGTGTATGACGTGTTTCGTTGATTCCTAAATATGCCATACGTGTATCACAGGAGTTATATATTTCCGTTAATATGAAAACACTTTATTTTTTTGTTCGATTTAACTTGTACTGATATTCAAACTATAAATTATAATATACTATTTACAATTAATGTCAAACAGGGAGAAAATATTTATGATAGTAATGTTTATTAAGAAATAGTTGTGCAAATTATTATCACAGCGAGTGCGCACGAATGCAGAGAGTTGTCCCTTTGGTATAATTTTTTAAACTTGGCTAAGCCTTGTTTGCATGAGGCGGAGGACTGTCTTGATAAAGGCTGTTCACGATAAAGTGAGCACTTCTTAAATTAACCTTAGAAAAAATTCACTGCTCCTAACTACGTATACTTTAATGAGTGCACTGAGTGACATGCGTCCAGTGAAGTTGATAACGATTGATTGGAAGTAGTTACATATCTTAACGGCGAATAAAAAGTGTTAGGTAACCACTTCTAATAACTTGAATTATTTATTTTTCTTTCTGTTTTTAAAAGGCACCGAAGTTTAAAAATGAGCAGATTTGTAAAATATTTACTCTTCTAGTAATTTCAGAGTTTCACTTGACCGACGCTTGAAGAAAGTGATGAGGCCCATGACAATGTTAATCTCTCATAAGGTGGAAGAACACAACGCTCATACAAGTAGATCTTAAACAGGGCTTTCAAAAGTGCTCATCTTACCGTGAACAGCCTATAGTATCAGTTAAGCAGAGCTTTATAAAATTTGGACGTAGCAGTGAATGGACTATATATAGGATGATTCGTAATTAGACCGACAAACATCGGGCGGTGATTCTTCATGAAAAAGTAAAAGAAAAATATACGAGACACTTTATACCTAAACCGAATATTAAGAACCTTAGAAACGAGGTTTTAAACAGTATTTGTGCAAAATATCGGCAACGAAGTAAAATACAATGACAACTCTCGGAACATTATTGTATGTTATCGGAACCTTTAATGTAAGAGCCGACATTTTGCACAAATACGGCTTAAAATCTCTTTTTTTAAGGGCTCATGCCTCCCTCAATATTCGGTTTAGATATAAAGTGTCACATATGTTTTCCTTTTACTTTTTCATGAGGAATCACCTCCCGGAGTTTGTCGCTCTAATTGAGAATAGCCCTGTATTAAAAGGTTGAGATGTGACTGAAGCAAGGACCCGCACGCCGCAAGCAGATGGCGAGGTCGGCTGGCGCTAGTGGGGCGCCTTAGCCGGCGCTAAGCAGGCGACGAAGCCACAAGTTAATAAAAGCGGAGGTGCCCGTACGGTAAATCAAGCGCCGGCGGGCGACGCACACGTGACGCCCCTTGGGGGGGGGGGGGAGAGAGGGGAAGAAGGCAGTAAATTTGACGCCACCCTGGGCGACGCCAAGATGTCACCGCCGCGCTGTCACTCTACGCCAAGTAAAATAGAAGCCAAAGTTTACCCTCTCCAGCCGCCTGGGCGGTAACCCGTAGATGACACTTCTATCTCTCTCTCTCTCTCTCTCTTCCTTTCCACCCCCTTCACTCCCCGCCCATTTCCTCCCCAGGGGCCAGAGGGCCTCCATGATGAGTTCGGAATGCAAATGACGTAAGAATAACAAAATGGCCATCTCCACGGCGTTTTCGCAAGACAAATATTTTCGCTCTCTCGAGCTGCGAAAATTGCCTTTTGAAGCTGATGACGAGAGTCGTCGCGGCGGAAAAAAGAAAATCTTGACACTGTTCTTCCGCTAAAATTTAACTCTTTACTCCGCTAGAGTGTACTCCAGCAGTTCTGAAACTGCCAGGACATAGCATTTCCGTAGTTGTGTCTCACTTCCTCTGGATTGCAAATGGTTGAAGAATATTATTTTTGAAAAAAAGAGTAGGGAGAGAGAGAGAGTGAGAGAAAGGAAAAAAACTTGTTCCTTGGGATTTTTAAGCATAAGCTATTCGCGGTATCTTCATATTTTTCAACCGAACATTAGAAAATCACTACATTTATGACCTGTTTCGTTGTATCCTAAATACACCTTCATTACGATCGTTTTACAGTCCTGTTAACATAATGCTGCCTTATTTTTGGTTAAATCGAACTGATATTTCATTTACAAACAATAATAGTGCTTTTATAATTATGAGTGCTGGCAATGTCTAATAAAATATAGTTCTCGCGCAAAATATTATTGACCTTAATGCGCACAAATACGGTGTGTTGTGCCTTTGGCGTAATTCTCTAAACTTAGTTAAGCTTCTTTCGGTAGTTCGTAGTAGCCATAAAACGGTTATAAAGGTGGTTCACGATAAAGTGACCACTTTTGAAATTAACCTTAGAAAAAGTCACTGCCCCTACTTGAATGTATTTCAACGGGCGCCCTGGGTAACATTCGCTCAGTAAAGTTGGTAATGCTGAATGGAAAGTAGTTTCATTTCTCAACTTCGAATAAAAAGTGTTATGTAACCATTTGTGATAAATGATGTATTTGTGTCGCTTTCCGTTTTTTATGCTTCGAAGTGTAAAAATTACAAGTATTGTAACATATTTACTTTTCTAATAATACGGTAGTTTCACCTGACCTACGCATTAATAAAGTGATGATGTCCATGGTGATCTTAATATTACTTAAGGCGGAAGAATAAACATCGTGCATACAAGTATATTTTAAGCAGTGCTTTCAAAAGTGCTAATTTTACCGTGAATAACCTATATCCAACTTTAGTATCGCCGTTATATCCGAGGAAACAACAAAACGTTGTTCTCAAAAATAAAAATTTTACTCAATTATCTGAACATAAGTATGGATGGAAAGTTCTTTCACATATGCTCCAGATAACGTGATGGAGTCGAAAACCATGCAGTGCCCAAGTCTGTGATACAGGGTGACTGCGGTAGTTCGCTAATCCAATCCACAGTATGAAGTCAATGAGACCCACTCATTACAAGAAAATTGATGTCACTGCAGGAGTTCGATCCCGTTTCCACCATGGAGACAATCTAACAATAGTACATTAATGCTGACTTTTTCCGGAGACGGATCCATTCTTTTGTTAACTAAGTTTAATTCAACGTTGGCGCAAACGCATTACTATAAAAACTGCGCGGCCGGAATGTTTAAAAAAATATCTGATCCAAGGTTTCAGTAACTTTCATTAGTAGTTTTTTTACGACTCACCCTTAAGCTGTACTATTTTTAATTTTCTTATGTACTCTACTCCGAATGCCAGAGACAGAAAATGCCCAGACATTTGAAAACTCTTCATATCAGGAATATATTCACTCTAATCAGGTAGACAACCTGCACTTTAACTCCGCATATTTAATTTAAAATTAGTAGTTTAACCTTGAGAATTAAACTCGACCCAGCAAACAATATCTCAAAATGTTATTATGAGCACATATGTAATTATGTGTTTTTAATACAAATCAAAATAATCAAAATGGTTTTTGCCATTTATATTACCTTTTGCCATTTACCATTACCTTAATAAAATTGAATTACATTGTTCTACTCATCATAATGATAAGTATTATTACTGAAAACTAGTGAAGGGAAACGCCATGTGTCTCAAGTACTGTGGAAATGATAACACATTTAATTAACAACCTCCAACAAAATATAATAATGCTGTATTAAAATACACATACGTATTTAAGTTTTCAGAGTTTTTCTGTCAAGAAAGACGCCAGTCAGTAACTCGTCAACACACTCCTAAGAAATCTCTCCTTAGACAGGATCGTCTATAATGCGTGACCCAGGCAACTGGAAAACTAGAGCGACGTGATAAATCTGATTTTCATTTTTTAATTACCAGGCTTCAGACACGAGTTGCTCTGGTGTAGTTTAGAAGGTCGTTCACCGCTATTTCAATCATTCTTAAGAGTCCCACTTTAGATTTGATATTTCTATCCAGTGAGGAGCATATTGGCCACGTCAAATGCATCACGGGCAACATAGTTAACCAACTAGAAGGAGAGTGCAATCGAAACTGCGCGTCGCGTGTTGAAAGATCGTGGAAATTTATTTTTCGAAGGTTAAAATGTCAGATCACCCAGACAACATAGTTGACATTTGGAACATAGTGTTGGTCACGTGTCAGTAGGATGTAGCACCCACCGGGACCTGGATAAACGCGACGATTCGGTTCGATAATCCTACAGCCGTTGTATCCTCTCATGAGGTAAGCCGGCACACAGCTGTTGTATAAGCAGTTCACGGTAAAATTAACACTTTTGAAAGCCCTGCTTAAGATCTACTTGTATGCACGTTGCGTATTCTTGAGCCTTATGTAAAATTAGAATTGCCAAGGGCCTCATCACTTTATTCATGCTTCGGTCAAGTGAAACTGTGTATTTGTTAGAAAACTAAACATTTAATAAATTTGCTAGTTTTTACACATCTTATGCATTCAAAAACCAGAAACCGAAATAAATAATTTAAATTATCGCAAACGGTTACCTAACACTTTTTATTCGACGTTAAGATATGGAACTACTTTCCATCTATTGTTACCAACTTTACCGTGTGCATGTCACTAAATGCGCCCGTTGAGGTATATGCAGGCCTGGCCTGCATATGGCATGGGCGGCTCTTAACAGCGAGGTCTTGAGAGCCGATGAGGGTGATTGATGTGGGTGTGGAGCAGCGCCGGAATGAAAGGGTGGGGGAAACAGGAGATGCCCGAGAAAACACGCCGACCAGTTGCATCGTCCAGCACGATTCCCACGTGCGAAAATCCGGGAGTGACCCGGTCGGGGATTGAACCCGGTTCTCCATGGTGGGAGGCGATCAGGCTAACCGCTTAGCCACCGCGGCCCGTAAAATTTAAAGAAGTGAATTATTTAGTGACGTCATACTAGGTAATGAAATTAATTTTACATTGAGGTTTTAATTTAATCATTTCTACATTCGTATATTCTACAATGAGCCAATTGCATGTTAAAAAAATCATATACTTGTTACTTCAGGTACGCATGAAAATAGTTGGCTAAGAGTTCCCCGATAAATCAAAGCCGTCATTTCCTTTAAAAAAAATTAATAAACCTCCCTTAAAAAACGAAGAATCTTCGAAAATTTTAAAATTGGAATAAAAGTATAATTTCAAACACTGATATTTTATTCTCGGGAGATGTAAGGAAAGTAAAGGGAAATAATTCAAATTATAAAGAGACCCCCTAGTAACTTCTCAAGTAATACGGCATTTTTGCCCTGTTGCGTGTTAAAAGTTTCGAATTCCGCTCTCAGCTGCGACTCCCCATGCTGTAAGTTGAAATCCTGTTAGCATAAAATTCCGCGCAAAGGGCGAAAGTTAAGGGTTGTGAAGTTGCCGCTTAAAGGGTGGGTGGATGGCGAAACGAATAGATAGGCCCACGTCGCAGAGTTATTCCATTAGGAAGATATTAAGGACACAGCTCACAGGATGTTTCTAATTCCTGGAAAGCGTATACGATTTTCGACCTATAATAAGTAAAACCATTGCCCTCTGCTATTGTTATAACCGAAAACTGATCATTTAAAACGAATCACAAAATCAGAACTAATCACAGGAAAAAATAAATCCCTCCTCGCCAGTCCAACGTTATTTTTGCAATAAAAAACTAAAACGCGTATACGGAATATAAAACAGCCAAATATTATCTGACCAAATTCCTGCCTATAGACCTCATACAAAAACACGTTATTATAATGTACGATGTTACGGTAGAATTAATCGGCAAAAAGTAAAATAGTAAAGAAATAGTCAGAATAATAAGACTAAACCATTCTTGGAAATAGTTTAATAGAACCGCTTCATTAATAATTCATTAACACATTCGACAAATTTGCCACGAAAAATAACTTGAATTCGTATTATTTTGACAATAATGGCTATGCAATCAGTCTATCCCAAGTGTTTCTAAACATATTTCAGGTATTTGTCAGCTATCATACATTTTTAATTAAATGTTTTCAACTCATATTAGAACTTAAGCAACCTAAATCTTTGTTACTAAAGCTATGTCATTCTTTAATGGGATTTATTTTACGATGTGTTCGGAATTTACTTCAGATTTAAAATTCTTATTAATCATGAATTTAGTTTAAGTGCTTCTAGTACATTTATTCTTGAGAATCATGTGTAGGTTTTTTGCCATCATTAAAATGTGTTTGAAGAATAAGTTTTCAGCTTTTGATAAATTTGCTACTGAGAGCAGTAGAATCTGCTTCCCACGAAACAAAAGTACCCAAAACGGTGTATGGCTGGTGTTTACCTAAGCAATGAAACTAACTATTCTTTGTATAAAAAACACCACTTCACTTGCACGCTCACTATGGCTCGCTCAGGTAGAGGAAGTTTTGATTTCTTGCTTAAAAGTTGCCAAATTGAGGAAATATGTTATTTCATTTTTAAAAAAACTAGAGTGGGGAGTGAACCCAGGGCGACTTCCTGTTTTTTCAATGCATCGAAGAGTAAAAATTACCAGATTTGTAACATATTTACTTTTCTAATAATTCCACAGTCGCATCTGATCGATGCATGAATAAAGTGATGAAGCCCATGGCAATGTTAATTTTTAGGGGTAGGAAAAATTTGCTAATTCATTTCAGGACAAGATATATTTCAAACACGTGTACACTGAAATTACTTATGCAATTGGATCAGAGTTTATTAGACACACCCTGGACGACTCTGCGCCAATAGCTGACTTGCAAAGTAACAAGAAGCGAATCCCACACTGTCAAATGTAAGGTAACACTGGGGCAACAGCCAATGAACAAACATCTGAGGTTCGACTATACAAAGGATTGTGGAGTCTAGCATACAGGTCATTGAAGTCTGGAAATTTTCCTATCCCTACTAATTTTACATAAGGCGGAGGAATACACAACGTGCATACAAGTAGATCTAAAGCAGGGCTTTCAAAAGTGCTTTATTTTACAGTGAATATGCAACAGACGAATGGTAGCGGTAAATAAACACCAGTTTCTGCAAGGGAGCAGGATCATTTGTGAAACTTGGTTACGGTGTGGCAGGAAAAGTTAAAGTTTTTTTCTCCTACCCACGCTTCTGAAGACGTTTATTCTCGCAGGAGCTGGGAGGACATCTGAAGCACCTCCCCCCCCCCCCCCCACCGGCGAAGCTCGTTTTCTACGCAGCTTTGACTGCGTCTAATGGCCCTCTCCGCTTGTCGTCTTCCTTTCTCCCCGACGCTCGCCCTCCGAGACGCGACGTGGCTCTCGTCTTCATTTAAATTCATTAGCGCCAAGTTCCCTCTCTGCGCGCGCCCCGCAAATTGGAAAATACTGCTGATTCATTAGCTGCGAGGGGGAAAAATATTTTACATCTCCACATGCACGCACCGTAAGCCCCTGGTAGCCGTCGCGCTCTGCGCTTGTCCACGCGGGGCGACACGAACATCCGCGCAGCGTGCGACTAACGTTTGTTCTTCTCAGGTTAACACATCGAGGTCTACGCACATTTACTGGACCTTAAAGGCAAATTAGAAGTGAGTCACCTGTATCCACTACAACAAGAACACCGGTTCTGTATTAGAACTCACCATCGTCCTATTGGTCCATACCACACCGGACACTACCTTGTGCTTTACAGCTTTCCATATTGGCCGGTCATCAACCAATGGAGAGCCGAGCTGATATTGACCCAATCAAATGTTCTTTATCGTATAAAAGGATTTACAATCAACTATGTCCCTTTAAGTGGCTATTAAAAAAACCAATTATATCGTTAGCAATATCATTATTACTGCCCTGTGGTGTTCTTGTGTAGTCATGTTAAACACTAGCAGAACAAAAACTGTACATCCACATGAGTTTTGTTCTGAACAACAAAGAAATTTTCAAATTAGCTTTGCTCGAGCTACATTCGAGCATAGTCCACAAAGTATTAAAGGCTGTTCACGATAAAGTGAGCACTTTTTGTAATCAACCTTAGAAAAATGTCACTGCTCCTACCTGCGTGTATTTCAACGGGCTCACTGGGTGGCATGCGTCCAGTAAAGTTGGTAACAATGGAAGGGAACTAGATCCGTATATTAAAGTCGAATAAAAAGTGTTAGGCAACCTTTCGAGATAACTTTAATCATTTATTTCGTTTTCTCTTTTTTCAATGCTTCGGAAGTGTAAAAATAACCAGATTGGTAAAATATTTACTTTTTTAATAATTTCACAATTTCACTTGACTGACGCATGAATAAAGTGATGAGGTCCAACGGCAATGCTAATTTTACATAAGTCGGAAGAATTCACAATATATATGCAAATAGATCTCAAGCAGGGCTTTCAAAAGTGCTCATTTTACCGTGAACAGCCTATAATAAACGTCTATTGGCGATAACCTCATAGTATTGTGTTCAGAACAAACTATTTTTTTTATTTCCCCAGTAACAGTGAAAACTGCCTTGTGTTCGTTCACTGGGAGGAACTATTCGAATATTTACCATACCCGTGTATACGCTTATTGAGAAATCAGGAATGGTAATTCTTTCCCTTGTACATCCATGGTAGCGTTCCTACATTTGCTCAGGAAACAGTCAAATACATACGGAAATCCCCAACTTTGTATAGTAGCGCTGCTAAACATTCCTACATCTTCTGCTTGATGTGTGGTGTTATTACCATACAGTGTATAGGTAAAAATCTTCCATTAGAGTTTAGGAAGTTTACCATGCCATTTTTTTACAGTGTTCCTTCAAGTTTGCTGCTTGGGAAATTCCCGTGTTTTATACTTCTGCTTTTTTATTCGCGATATTTCCCAGCAGTTAAACACTAACTAAAATTTAAATGTTTTAAATTACTGAATTTTTTCAAATAAATTTTGTTCCAGTGTGAATACACCACAAATACGTAGGTATTGTAAAGGTAACGTAAATCCATGTAAATATTTTATATCACGCAAGATCTCAAAGAGATTATCTTCCGTTGGCTTACATTTCACATGCAATTACCTAGGAGCAATTTAAACAATGGAAAATATGCACGTAAAGTAGGAGTCAAATGATGTGTGATTCAATTCGCGGTCACTGTAGCAGCCACCAGTGGGAAAGACAGCTTGGTGCCACTTGAGCCTCGCTTTGTGTTTCCCTAAAGAGCAACCAGTGTCAGTTTTTGACCGTTTTTCTCCGGATGCGGTCTTTTTACAGAAGGTTGATTATCATGGTCCATTCACCGTCACTTGCAACTTTTTTGAAGGCCCGCTAAGGTTCCACTTCCAGGATATTCCTCCGCCTCATGCAAACAAAGCTTAACCGAGTCTAGAAAATTACACCAAAGGGACAGCTCGCCGCATTAGTGCCCACTCTTTTGTGATATTATTTTGCATGAGAACTATTTCGTACTAGGCGTTACGAACATATATATTATTTCACCAGTTTTATTTATATTAATTAAAATTTCAATTTAACAAAACAAAATGTACTTTAATGTTTTTTTTATGTTAACAAGAGTACAAAACGGTTGTGATAAGTATAATAATTAGGAGATAACCACCAGAAACCTTATAAAAGGAGTGATCTTTCCAAGGTTTGATTCACTAAGTGTGAAGAATCCGCGAATAGGCTATATACGCCTACTAAGTCACATTCCTCCTTGGTGAGTCTAACAAGGCGAGAGCTTACTGGAAAAGTAAATTTAACGTGTCTGGAACTCTAGTGAGTCATCGAAAGGAATTCACGAAATTTTCCAGATCCTATAAATCTTTCCTTAAGTGGTTGCACGGAAAACATATTCTGATGCAACGGTTATCGTATTATATAATAGTACGATCTCTGTATATCTGTATGTTCATCTTTAATACTTCTAAGTATCTTGAAACTCAACAGAAGATCTTCAAATTTAGCAGAGCGAATCCTCAGTGTAAAATACATGTCAATTTCGAATTTCAGCCAGATCAGATTACGCAATAATTACCTTTTACCCTAAAAACTCATTTTTAAATTACTTTTTCCCTATGAAAAGTTTTGTACTAATACATAGAGAATATTGCATAGAAATATGAAGGTAATGGAATATCATTTTTGTTTACTCTCAATGTCTCTCTGCATTAATGTTGAGTTAATTAAGTGGGGCCACCGTGGTCAAGTGACTAGAGCGATTCCAAGTGGGGCCACAGTAGCCCAGTGGATAGAGAAAAATAAAAAAAAATTTTCAGTCTTTGTAACCAAATTTTTTGACATTGTAAATATTATAGACATGTGACCATACTCAAAACATGGCCACGGGCAAAACCCCTAGTTTATATGTAAATAGGGACAGGAAAGTTTCATGAGTTAGGAACTAGAAAATTTCGCGTATTCATTTTAGGAAAAGCTAGACTTCAAACACATGTAACATGTTCGCAGTTGAATCAGAGTTTATTAGAGACGTCCAGGTGAATTCTGAACCAATAACAGACCTGCAAGGAAACATGCACTGTGCCACCTGGTCTGAGGTAAACTGGCCACACGCCAGGGCAGCAGCCAGTGAACAGAAATTTTAAGCTTGAAAATGCACAGGACCGTGGAGTCTATCCTACATATTCCTGTCCCCAGTTATAAATATTTGACGAAATGAACGACTTAGAAATGGTTTTTGTTCCTTGCCTGCATTGGCGGCAACACTCGCAGTAGTACAAAACTCTAGTATGACAGTAGTAACTAATTAGCCAATTAAATGATTTGATTGTAAAGATGCTGCTTTCTTGCCGTGCTTGGAAATGGCCATAGATTCACAACTATAAGGATATATTCGATAATTTATGTTGAGGAATAATACCGCACTGATACATCAGGGCAAAGAATAGTGAAAGAGATCCCGTTTTCATGGAAATTGTGACAGGAAAGGGGGAGTTGCCATTCCAGGTTTTTAATATAATCAACCTCGGATCATGCCTAACATAATTATTCGAACAAACAAACAATAAAAGAGTGAACTGTGGTTTTAAAAGTGTCAGGTGCAACGAGATCTAAGGGGATAGGTGCATGTAAGAAGTATATTTGATTTATTTTCGTCCAATTTTTCTCAGAGGGATTATTAAAATTTTAGGCAGGACAGAACATGAATAATAAATTCTAACACATTCTTATATTTTTATATATTCACTGTATTTATTTTTCTAAGAGCAACGATGGAAAATAAGAAATAATACATTCTTCCTTATCTTCCATCAGTGCTCCGAGAGTAATGAAGGCAGTGAGTGTATAACGACTAGGAGACCCAGACCGTGACGTTGTTTTTGTATTGTCACGGGGCTAGAACAGTTACCATGTTAAAAAATCTTGTTATCATACAAATACTGATAAACTTATTCCATAGATATATGTGAGTAGAAATGAAATTATGTGAAATTAACTCAACTTTAAAGCGACTGCGGTCCCATTTAATATTTCTCTATCCACTTGTCCACTGCGGCTCCACTTAAGATAGTTTATCCACTCTGCCACTAAGGCCCCACTTGATACAGTTCTATCCACTGAGTCACTGTGGCCCCACTTGGAATCTTTCTATCCAATGAGCTACTAAGGCCCCATTTGATATATATATATAAATCTATTTAGCCACTGCGGCCCTACTTGATATAGTTATATCCACTAAGCCACTGCGGCCCCACTTAACATAATTCTATCCACTGAACCACTAAGGCCCCACTTGGAATCTCTCTATACACTAAACCACTGTGGTCCCACTTGAAATCTCTCTATCCATTGCGCTACTAAGGCCCCATTAGATATATATCTATCCACTTGGCCACTGTGGCCCCACTTGATATAGTTCTATCTACTAAGCCACTGCGGCCCCACTTAACATATTTCTATCTACTGATACACTAAGGCCCCACTTGGAATCGCTCTATCCACTGAGCCACTAAGGCCCCACTTGAAATCGCTCTATCCACTGAGCCACTGTGGCCCCACTTAATTAACTCGACATTGAAGTGAGACATTTAAAGTAATCAAAAATGATATTCCATTACCTTCATATCTCTATGCAATATTCTCTATGCATTTATATAAAACTTTTCATAACAGAAACAGCAATTAAAAATGAGTTTTTAGGGTTAAAAGTTATGATTGCATAATCTGATCTTGCTGAAATTCGAACATGACCTATATTTGACCCCGAGGATTCGCTGTGCTAAATTTGAAGAATTTCTGTTGAGTCTTAAGGGACTTAGAGGTGTTAAAGACGGACAGACAGACAGGGAGCGTCTACTTATTATATGGGATGTTTAGAATGTGCTCAAAATTATTATTTAGATCTCTAATTAGCAGAAATTTCCATCAGCATTCTGAAAAATAATTTACAACGAAAATCAGATAAATATGTGTTTTCGTCTACGATTTACCTTGAGAGTTTCATGCACAAATGTCTTACAAACAATAAGTTTGGTTACTCTGGGTATATAATCCACGGTATTCCCACTTTTAAGCATAAGAGGGGTGTGTCAATTCGTTAAATATGCACCAAATTATCTAATAAAGAACTGAACATAGATCAACTAAAAACGTGTTAGTCTTCTTACTTCTAAAGTATAGAGGTCACATATAGCGCAGTAAGCGTAATTTAGTATATTTTAAAGAACACTTTCAAGATATTTGAAATAAAATTGTGGTTCAATTTTATTTTTAATCTTTACTTATTTAGGTACACTGCTCATGTAATATTTTAATACAAACTGCAGGTAATATTAGGGTAACGAAAACTTTGGTGGAAAAGAAGAGCAAATTTTTAAATATTACATGATTTTACAAATAGCGGCAGCGTATTCAAGAATTCTTAAATAAAAGTGTATTTTAACACTTACTCAGTGAAGTTTATTGGACTGCTATTCTTGTGAAGTGTATCATCCGAGAATTTACTTCAAGTCATTTAAGTTTGCGCCCATCATCTGCTGAAGTTGTTTCATAATTGTACCATAAAGCATACAATATGCATCCTAATTTGAAGCTAACAGATTTTTCTTTGCTCCGGAAGAAAAACTTCTTGGCTGTACATGGTATAAATACCATCTCCTGCGGAGAGAGATGAATTTTTCAAGCCTAGCTCTGGGATGAGACCCGCCAAAACGAGGGAAGGGCCTTATTAAAATTTTGATTACAATCTCGCGGTTGGTAGGTGGGGCCGAGGGGCAAAAAAAATGAGAGCAAAATGTTCCCAATTGGTTTGGGGAACGGAGGAAAGCCCTAAAGTGGAGTCTCCAAGAAAAACCGCGGCCTCTACTCCATTTTTATGAATAAGAAAAGCTAAGTAGTTAAACTCATTGCGCTCCCTTGTGGGGGGGGGGGGGGGTGGACGCATCTCAGAGACGCGATTAATAACTGGCTTCTTCATCTGAAACCGCGCTTCCACAGTGCTTTTCTCCGAAACTTACAAAGGACGTGGTTATAACTCAGCACTCAGCACTAACACACTTTCGCAGTCCAGGTTCTCACTTCAGCTAAGCGAGAAAAAATAAGTAAAATAACTGTGAGAAAATTACTTTCTTAGCAACTTTACGTAAATATATTTCAACATCATGCCCTACATATAATTTAAAGTTAGCAATTTTTTGTAGATATTAAAAAATGATCATATTAAAAAAGCAAATAAATTTCACGCCAATATAAAAATGGAACTCTTTGAAAAAATATTCGAAAATTGTGCATCAATAATATTTGCATGTAGACTAATAGGCATAATGGGTTACGTCCGAAAGCTAACTGAAGAAAATTTTTCATTGTATATTTCACTGCAAAATTGGTGATTGAAGTTTCAGCACATCGTATAAGATGTATTCTAGTAGTCACTTTGAAGTTGGAAATAATTAGATACTCTTAGTATTAACATTTATATAACATTTGCTATTTAATGCTTATTTCATTTTATGCACCCCTCTTAGCAGCAAATTACTAAATGTCAATTATGAGAAATGTCTCACAACTTAATAGCCTTTGAGGAAAACAAATTTAAAATAAATGGATAAATGTTTGAGGGAATGTAAATTGAGTGAAGTTATTTGGCCGGCTCTTAACATCGGCGTCTTGATAGCCGAGGATGGTGAAGCGAACTGAATATGGAGCAGCGCCGGAATGCAAGGGCGGGAGAAACGGGGGATTCCCGAAAAAAAACCGCAGACCAGCGGTATCATCTGGCACGATTTCCACATGCAAAAATCCGGAGGTGACTCCACCGTAAAGAGTCCGTTTCGCCTTGGTGGGAGGTGAGTAGTCTAACCACTACTCCACCATGACCTCGAAGGAATACAAAGAAATACGAAATGGCGTCAGGTGAACTTATTCACTTAGCCGATAAAACAAATGAATGGGCAAATCAAGGTAAATAATTGTGCTGACAATTCTATCCTGGAATAGAGATTTTAAACGTTGTCTACAAAGTTTTTCAGTTCACTAGGTTGATATCGAAAATGCGTCTTCCAGAATCTGAGACAGCCAACATTAACGCACGGCCAAGCACATCGAGAATTTCTACAGTATGTAATTTGTTGCGTACATGTAACAGGTGGAAACTAATACAAAATTAAAATAGCTACGTAAGTTAGAACTTCGTTTTCCAGCATCAAGTCCTTAAAAAAGAGATTCAAATCATAAGAAAGTAAACAAGCACTCAGAAAGAAAATTAATTTGGAATGAGCGCTGTTGGGGCTTTTCTCGCAATTTTTCCCATTTTGAAAAAGGTAAGTAATCCTCTTTATTTGCCGACTCCTGCTAATTTCTCCTTTCAATGTAATCGTGGCACAAATGTTATATACTTTTATTTGTTCCTTCACGTGAACACAGCCACGAAAAATTTCTTCTGTGCGTGCGTATGTCGGTAGCTGGTTTCATTATCGCGAGCTGAGAAATTATCAGTCACTGTGTTTGCAATTCTGGTGGTTCAGTGAATGTGGTTGAAAAAATTTGGAGTAGAGATGAGGCCTGTAATCCTATTATCTTCTTTCCTTGGTTGTGCCGCGTTCCTTACTCTGTAGCTATACAAGTGCGAAGACCATGGATGACTATTCTTAGTTAAGCAGGTAAAACCTTACTGTATCTAAAGTTATAAAGATAGAGCAAAACATTATAGCCAAAAGAATAATAATAGAATATCAACTAATACACGCAACATAGAAAATCGGACGAAGTGTAAACACACCCAATGCGAGTAAAATAAGCGTATGTTTTACAGTAATTCGCAGAAACCAAATCATCAACCATTCTTACAACTCTCAACTTTATTTAGCTAAGTTATTTCATATATTTATATACAGGCTATTTACAGTGAAGTGAGCACTTTTGAGGCCCTACTTTCATTTCCCTGTCAGCCATTTTTTATCATAGAGCCGCTTTTAACATAAATATTGCCACGTAAGTAATAAACGCCCTTTTTATATTCCACCGCACTTGGAAGTTAATGTCTAATGATGAAATACATTTATTGACTGTTATTCCAAATGAGAGGGCTTTCAAAAGCGCTTACAATTTTGTAAGAGAAGATCCATGCGAACGAGTGTGTACTTTTTTGTAAAGCGTATATTTTAAAAATTCCTTGCAAACAGGTTATACATGTTATGAAAACATCTCCACTGTGGGGAACATTTAAAAGATTCTAGAAAAAAACATATTGTTTGGAACGCCCATATTTAAAATTAACGCACTCAGAGGAAATTTTATTACCTTGGGATTTTCTGTTTAAGTTCCGCAGCTACCAGCAAAGTAAGCAGTGACCTTAATGTGTGTATGGAATGCTTGCGTAATGCTGAGGTACTTCAACGGCCAGCAAGTTTCCCCGATCTGTTCCCGATAGAACATGTGTGGGATCACCTCGACGTGAACTACGACCCGGTTCCGAGCATCGACTAAAGATGAGGTAGACCGCTTATTCGTCTTCTGCAAATGTACCCAACATTGACCTACCTCAATCCTACACAACTGTCACAGTTACATGGTCAACAATGATGAACGTGTTTGTTTATATCTTAATTTTTAAATGACAAGCACTATTATATGAGTATAATACTTTTACCAGTTTGAAATTAATCAAACTGCATTACAAATTTGGTTAGAGGAAGTATACATTCATCTCAAAGCATTTGTTTACAAATCAGTTTTCTGACCTGAAAGCCAAACCACGCCATTTTCGCTAGTCGTGTTGGCAGAAAAGCAGTTCAATGTTGGGACACGAAGACTGGTTTTGCGCAACCAGCGAGATCGGTCTGCCTCATCCTTAGTCTCTGGTTCCGAGCTACAGGATGCCGTGGGGTCAGTTACAGTAGCTGTGTACTGGCTTGCATCACGACAGCACACAACAGCTGCACTACTTAAGAGCCGAACCTCCATACGTATCCAGTCCCAACACATTGCTACAACCTACTGGCATGGCACCAGCAGTATACTCGTACTGCCAACGCTGCTCACGTGACAGACCATTGCAACAAGTAACAATTGATTTCAACACGTGCAGTCACATTTAATTCCCTCCATTTAATGTTAGTTTTGATGTGAATACGTCTTTAAACTTGCGACCATAGTGGGAGGCAATCCAGAAAACCCGATGATAACAAAATCTGGGAATAGAGTTTGACATTGCAGCTTTGAATCTATTGTCTACATTCAAAATTCAACTACACCAATCGATTGACAAAGGATCAAAGAATATGTTACGTTGAGCGAGGACAGTGAAGCATTATGAGGGCGGGCGGGGGGGGGGGGGTGGTGCAATTTTGTGCTCGTGTCTCCTTGTCTCATAACTTCCGCGTAGTATAACTTTTAACTATGAGAAGATACAAAGCTCGTTTGAGTTTCAATCGACAGCTCTTGTCAAGATCAAACGATTGCATGTATAAAAACATGTGTGTGGTGTGGTTATGCTGAAATTGCATGAGTTTAATGTAAAAAAATTAAGAAAACGTAACACGGTTTCGGCCTATACTCGTCAAGAAGCCAAGTCGAAATATAGAAATCGTTTACAGTTGGAAAGAGCATCTCAAAAGCAATCCAGTGATACCCATAAAACCCCATATGATCGAGTGAAGCAGTGCCGTGAACGTAAAAAAAAAAAAACATCAATGCGTCCGAGCGCGCCAACGTACACGTATTCACGCAAAACAAACGGCCGTGTCTCGAACACAGCCAAACCCAATTTTTTCGTAAGTTTATAACTGAAACGTTTCATAAGAAAAGGTGAAAATTATTGACATTTTATTTGTGTTTTCAAGTTTCTCACTGCACGGAAATGTAGTAAAAAACTGCTAGCAATGTGCCAAGTGTAATTTTTTTTAAATCGTATATTTAAAATAAAGTAGAGATAATATGAAATGAGTATTTTGTCAATTTAGTGATTACACAAATGTTTTATAGTTAACAGAAAAATTTTACAAATTCCCCAAATTCATAAATTCAAAAATTATTATGACTTTAATGTTCATCACAAGGATGTGTTAAGGGGCTACCATTACAATATAAAGAATTACTTTCCAGGCATTTATCCAAATTGTTTTTGTTTAATGATACATTTGTACGATGATCATGTTTATGAGCGTATTAAAAGAACGCAGGAGTAGCGTATGGTGGAACTCGGATGGTTCAAACTTTTCAGGAATGATTCCAATAGCCCCCGGAACATGCAGTTGTCCTCTTTAAAAGCAATTTGTGAAAAATTAAGTATATTTTTACTTTCATAGTTTCTTTTCGTTTTCCTTTTGTCACGAATTTGACAATATGTTGAATTAATTTTCAACTTAAAGTACAAATCACTTTCCTTGAGGTACAGAAATGTATGCCGCAATCAACTCTTTAATAACTTTACAAGCATTAAATTTAAGAGGACCATGGACTAAAATATTTCATGTGAAATCGTTATTTTCGCGTGTATGCCTATCTCAGAAAATAAATGTTCTGGGAATACGATTTTTTTTGCCAGAAAAGGTACAACCCATAATCTAATGTATAGTTTTTCTTCTATCGTATTAAGTGTAGTCAAAGTATAAAATATCCTTAAATAACTGTAAAAAAAATGTAAAATTACCTGACAAGTGTAAGATAGTATTCGCAAACTTGTGTGGGAAATATAGTTTTCCTTACGCGTAAGACAAAATTATCACTCTGGAGTAAAATTCACGTATATGAAAGTGAAATATCCCTTACATGGATGGGAAAATTACCTTACGACGTGTGGATCTCTTAGCCTATTTGTAACTATTTGATATTTGTATACTAGTTACTTTTTACCGTAGTATAATTTTTATTGTCTCAACGTACAAGCTGTCCGACATGGCTATTTATAGGTAAGGTATAATTACCGCACTCTGGAGTAAAATTCACGTGGAAAATCCCATAAATGGATGAGAAAATTACATTACAACGCGTGCATCTCTTCAGCATTGTCTCAACAGCAAAGTGGGGGACGGGCAGAAGAAACAATTGTTTAACACGTTAATATTCACTCGTGCTGCCATGCTGTCGTCGTGATCTAGTGGGTAGCGTATCGGCCTCTCGTGTTAGAGGACGAAGGTTCGCACCCACCCACCCACCAGCAAATGTGAAGGTTTTATTTTACGTTTGAGGTTTCGGTTACGATTCGATATAGGTAAGAAAAATAGCTTTGCTAATAGTCCCAGATAAGTTTCTAAATAAAACTTTATATAGCTTATACAATATCCTAATATATAAGAAGACTATCTCTGTCCGTCTTTAATACTTCCAAGTCCTTTGAAACTTAAAAAAAAAAAAAAAAAGTACTTAAAATTTTGCAGAGCGGATCGACAGGGTCTAATACAGGTCAAGTTCGAATTTCAGCAAGATCAGATTAGGCAATCATAACTTTTTGACCCTAAAGACTCATTTTTAATTACTTTTTCGTATGCAAGTTTTGTATTATTGCATAGAGATTATTGAATCGAGATATGAAGGTAATGGAATATCATTTTTTATTAACTCTAAATGTCTCGTTTCAATGTTGAGCTAATTTCACATCAAGAGGGGCCATAGTGGCCCAGTGGCTAGAGCGATCCCAAGTGGGCCAGCAGTGGCTTAGTGGATAGAACTATATCAAGTGGGGCCGCAGTGGCCCAGTAGATGGATATATATATATATATTATATATATATCAAGTGGGGCCGCAGTGGCCAAGTAGCTAGAGCGATTCCAAGTCGGGCCTTAGTGGCTCAGTGGATAGAGCGATTCCAAGTGGAGCCACAATGGCTTAGTGGATAGAACTATACCAAATGTTGAATAAGTTTCACATAATTTTTTTCAGTCTTTGTATAATAACAAAAATTTGTAATATCATAACTATTGTAGGCACGTAACCATACTGAAAACATGGTCACGGGCTAACCCCTAGTAGTTAATATCCCCTTACTTGTATGGGATTTTCCCATACTTGTATGGGATCCCCCCCCCCCCCCACTTTTGTCGGTACTTTCTGCGTACGATTAGGTAATAGTTCTTTACTTGTTATGTAAGGGAATTTTACCTCAATTTTTTTTTCAGTGGTGTTTTTTAAAAAATCGCATTTCTAGAGCCTGTCTGCCTAGTTTCCATCAGATGTAAAAAAACGTTCAACTATACATCTGTAGCCATATCTGTGGGTTTTCATCATGTGTAATGAAGTCCCACTGTTACAGATATAATTTGTACTGTACAGTGCAACGACGGAAACGTTGCAAGCCAGTTGAGCGTTTCTCTCGTAGGGTCGTAGGGGCGTTAACCGAGCGTGTTAGTGTCGCCCGTATCGCTCACTTAATTCTCGGTCTTCAACACGCGAAACAGCTTCAGTAACATATGAACCTTAGGATCGCCTTCTCATGCCATGACTTCTGAAGAGCAATAACAATAATCAGTCACAAATCTTCAAAAGTTACTGGCGTATAAGTGCCAGCATGTCATCACATCCTTACTCAAATAAAGTAAACTATTTATAATTATGTTCGCTGGTGAAGAAATAATGCAAAATCAAATAATTCATTTGAAGTAATATAGTGTTGTTTGATACACTTTATTTCATTTAGAAACTAAAAAATATTTTTAATGTTAATTTCTGGATATATCTCATTTTAGTGGCCCGTATACATTGGTGGCGTGTTATGTTTTAAATATAAACTATACTAAATGAATATGCAGTCTGTCCGTTTATAATACAAACGAGTCGGGAACTGTTTACGGTTTAAAAAAAAGCTCTATGATAGCGGTCTTAACCGTTTCAATCACTAATAAATACATAGTATCAAGTGTTAAAGTGAAAAAAATAATTGTTTATTTTATGTAACGTTAGAAAGACTTGAATGTCAATCTATTTAAAAAATGAAAACGACGATTAAAATTGCACAATGCATTATGGCACTGTAAAAAAATACGGTGGCATTTTAATGATTAGAAACGCCGATTACGATAGCAAATCAAAGAGTATGTACGTAGCTTTTATAAAGGGATGCAGTGACCTTTGGTAAAGACTTTCTATGAGTAACATTGGTATGTGAGCACTGATTGAAGACCCTCAGCCGCGCACAGTGAGACTAAAGCTGATTTTAAATTGGTTATTAAGTTAGCTAATAATTTGCAATTATATTGTTTTCAGTTCGGATTCTGTTACCAGTAATTTGTTTATCAGTTCTAATAACACGTCGAAAATCGAGCGGAAAATATATTTCAAGAAAATGTTACTTTAAAAAAAGTTAACGTTTTTATTTTATATTACGCTAGAAATACCTGAATGTCGTTTTATTCAAAAATTTAATACGACGATTAAAATATACAATGCATTATGGTAATTTAAACAATCTATCTGTCATTTAAATGTTAGAAACACATATTACGAAAGCAAAACAAAGTTATTTATTCAAAATTAAATTATTATGGAAACACATGTGTATTTTATGGGTAACGACAATTGATCATCACTGGAAAAGTTGACTGTTTTCTGGGATTCAACGAACTGGTTACACACCCCGCAGTTTTCTTTTCTTATTGGTTGTCGTGCATGTATGAAGCCACTCTCCCATTTAATTGGGCCAATTAGGATCTTGATAGTCTAGAGCAGAAGGCTTGTGATTTGCCTGCGAAGAGGTTAGCCAAATCAAAAACTTGATAATCCAATCGTAAAAAGATAGAGTAGCTAGAATATAATCTAAGATATGTTAGCTCAGAAAATTTTCGAGATTCTCCAGTGTGTCTATTTATGGGATAAACTAATATGTCGGGTAGAGATTTAAAAATATATATATGGTAGCAATTTGGTATTTCGTGTTTCCGTATTGTATAGGAAATCGAATGACGTGACCACTCTGGCACTATTAAGAGAGCCTAAATGGCAGCTCGGCAGTTGAGTAAAGAGTGGATGAAGTAAGAGGAGCCTTGCTGCTCTGACTTAGCTAGTGTTGTACCTAAAGACTAAAGATGAGGTAGACCGCTTATTCATCTTCAACACATGTACCCAAATTGACCTACCCCAATCCTACACAACTATCAAAGTCACATGGTCAGCAGTGATGAACGTGTTTGTTTAAATCTTAATTTTTTTTTTTAACGACAAGCATTATTGTATTAATAAAATATCTTTACCAGCTTGAATTTAATCAAAAAGCGTCACAAAACGGTTAGAGGAAGTATATAAACATCTCAAAAGCACCTATTTACTAAACCTAGGTTGTTCTAACCTCAAACACAATTCACGCCATTTTTTCTAGCCGTATTGACACAAAAGCAGTTCAATGTTGGGACACGGAGATTGGTTGTGCGCAGCCAGCGAGATCGGTCTACCTCATCTTTAGTCTATGGTTGTACCTGCCTCACGTATGTAGCTGAGCTGCTGCCGAGGCGGCAACACTGTCGCAGCAGCAGACACACTCTCGTACCTCCCTCCTCCGCGCCCCTTCCCACCGCGAGCAAGTAGTACCGCCGCAAGGCCACCCGCTGCAGATTTCCCACGAGGCTGCCGAGTTGAGCGCCGTCGCCATCTTGCCCGGCTCCTTCCCCTTACCCTCAATTCCCCCCCCCCCCCCTTTTTCAAGACCACATACACCCAGGGAAACTGCTTCCTGCTGTGGTGCGGTACTTCGCGCTCACCAGCTCATCCTGGTAAACGCAAATACAATATTCAATCTGTCCCAAAAGACCCCCTTACCACAGCTTACCCGTATCTAGGGACATGGACATTTCGCAAATCCATTATAGGTAGAGCCCCGAGTATTTCGTGGATTGAATTGGCAGCAAGCTAGGTTGGACAGCTCTCTATACACTCGAGGCATTATTGTTTGCTTATTGGTTGCTGTGATCAAGTGATGCCACTGAACAGGACTGTTAAACAATCGCTCACACCACTAATTCCTGCTTATTACTGGCTCACTGTCTAGATAACCGTCGTCCAATCACAGTAACAGGAGAAAAGAACAAGAATTTGAAGTCTACCTCGCCTCCGAATGAATTTGAGTAATATTCGCGGCTGTAATTATAGGACATGCTAGACTTCCAACACGCGTGCATTTTTTTCATGTTTGCAATTGTGTTACAGCTTGTTGGCACGCCAAGGCGATGCGGTTCCTTCCACGTAAACGTACCGATATTCTGATAGACTGCGCACGGCTCTAGGAACAGAACTGCCTGATGTGCAACTGCATGGCGAGGAAGATATCCTACTCACTGAATTGCCGGTTGACGTGCAGGTTGGTCGAACGGCGTTCCAGAATGTTGCTGGCAATTACCGCCATGCTACTGACGTGGTGAAAACAGCTGTTTCACCAATGTATTCTTATTGACTCTGTGCCGAGGCAAACTGCGACCCAGTATAAAACCTCCAAGGAAACTAGGACCGAATCATTTGTATGGCCCACGGTGGTGTAGTTGTCAGACCACTTGCCTCCCACCTAGGCGAAACCGGGCTCGATTCCCGGCCGGGTAGCTCCTGGATTTTGCATGTGGGAATCGTGCGGACGATGCCGCTGATCGGCGAATTTTTTTAAACGATCTCCCACTTCCCCCGCCTTTGCATTCTGACGCTGCTCCAAACTCACCTCATTTCACCCTCATCGGCTCTCAATACCTCGTTGTTAAGTGCCAGAAATTATCTCCACTGCACTCTGAATCCTTTGCAGTCGAGTTACGTAGACAACCGTCAACATTATCAGACTTGACGCGGAATGACGCCGCACCAAGACGGAGCCGTGGCTGGACGCAATGACGGGTTTGAGATCAAACCTTAACCATGGGTCGCAACCCAGCGCACTTGCTCCAAACTTCCCATTTTTCTACTTCTAGTATACATGTAAGAACCACCTAAGTGACCATTTAGTAAAAAAAATTGAAATAAATCCCATATAAATACATGGTATATGAAACTTATAATGTAGGCATCGACATTGTCTGACTGTCGACTGTGTCGATTCTGCGCTCGAGCTGTTACCTTTGGTCAAAATGCTCGTCGACATGAAATAATCACCTCCGCGAAAAGTATTTTTCGCACGAGAAAGAATTACGACAATGGCCACACACAGTTTTTGCAAGGTGATATATTGAAAAACCACTTCAAGAACTGTAACAATTCGTCTACTGGGAGCCAGCAACTGATGCCGCCAATAACTCCTACTGCATCGGAGGGTACTAATTATTCAGTGCTAAAGACGGAATGAGTGCAGTAGAGCCAATTTGTGTGGAATGTACACTTGCGAGACTTTCGCGCGAAATCGATGAACTTAAAAATAAACTGTCGTCGGCTTTAAACACTGATGTTGACCATACGTCTCCTTCAAAGAAATGTAAACCCTGATATCGAGCACGAAACAGGATGTTACGATGATCATGAAGATAGCATTGATGATAATGACTATGACGACAGTGTTGATGAAGACGATGAAGATTTCCTCGATGCACTGACACACCTATTCACTACATTTGCTGCAGAAAACGAACTTGTTGATAGACTCAGATAGTTGATTTATCTGCAAAAACGCGGGTATCTCTCACGCATTGTTGAAATATCTTCAATAATTAGAGAATTGAAGGCGAGAAGTAATATTGCATGATGTGATGAACTACCCTCTTATGAAATTGTAATTATGAAACAATAATAAATTGTTGTTATAAAATAATGTTTTATTCTTTATTTTTGTGTGCCGTATCCTATCATCCCTCACAACTTTGAAGCGGTGCTATGAGCACTCAGCTATTAATTTCAAGATCCGCATACAGAATATTAATGAAAACTTTCCGGCAAAAATGCATGAATAGTAAACACCATAGAAAAGTCTTTAAATATGTACAAATTTATGAGACAGTTGGTGAATATTCTTTTAATATTTTTCGATAAAGACAGACGACAAACACATGGAATGAATATTAATTGATGATTGTTCCGAAAGATTGGATGTAAGATTGATAGGAAGATTGGGTGAATGAGGGAAATATTGTAAGATTGATGAAAAGATTGCGAAAGATTGATGAAAAAATTTAAAGACGATGGAAAGTTTGAAATATTGATGGTTAGAGTGCGAATTATTGATGACAAGATTGCAAAAGATAGATGGAAAGATTGCCAAAGATTGGTGGAAATATTGGAAGACTGATTTAAAGATTGGGAAACATTAATATAAAGATTGCGAAATATTGGTAAACAGATTAAAAGGTTGGTGATGATTGGCGATGATTGTGGAGCTGATTGCGTTGCACGCAGTACTGATTGGTGAGAATTGCGAAATATTGATGGAAAGATTACAAAATATTGATGAAAAGATTGCGAAAGATAGATGGGAAGACTAAAAGATTAACGGGAACATTGAAAGGTTGATGGAAAGATTGAAAGTCTGAGGAAAAGATTGCGAAACGTTGATAGAAATATTGCAAAAGACTGATGGATAGATTGCTGAGGATTGGTGAGATTGGTTGCGGATTGGCAAAGATTGTGAAAGATTGATGGAAAAATAGGTAGATTAAAGGATTTATCCAAATATCGATGGAATGATTCGTCTATTGATGGATTGATGGTCAAGAAGAGCACGAAGTTAAGACTGCTTATCACCCTCGTACAGTTCGTCTCCAGGGGCTTGGCAGTATTGGCATTTAAAATAACGCCAATTAGGCTTATAAGAATATTTGGTAGATACTGATCCATACCATGATTATAACATACCCATGCATATAGTTGGTATTATTATGATGGGCTTGGTTTAGTCACATATATATATACAGGTATACATGAAAAAAAGTCTTAGTAGCATACTTATGCCTATGAAAGAGTCGATGCAGTGAATCATTTCTATTTTCTGGCATCGTGTATTAATCAGTCTTCAAGAGAGGGGATTGCATGTTTCCGCAACATACTACGTATAATTTCGGCATAATATAAAAAATTAATCAATATTTTACTAAAAAATTTTTTAAAGCGGATAATAAATACAGATTTACGATTTAACATACCCAGTGCCTATAAAACTAATATGGTGGCCAGAAAAATACACATTTGCTTAAATAATTAGTGAGCGTAACTGCCGAGCACCTTCTGATATTTTCCAAAAACCCGAGTCGACAGCTTCCTCGCACACCCTGAGTCGAGCCAAAGATTGTCGAGCTCGTCCGAGTCGAGCCTAAGGACCCTTGTTACAACCACAGTCACACAGCTCCCATTTAAAATACGTTGCGATGGAATTCCTATATATACACTACTGGCGTGTTACATTAGGCCTACTTTCACGCATACAACAGCGATTTTTTCATTAATACACAGGGATGTATTAACATCGTGCTGGATCTCTATTGCTAAAATCAGTAAACACAGGTATGTTTTTTTGGTATCGAAGAATTAGCGTTGTGATGTCAAAATGTTATGTCGTTATAATTTCGCTGTGACACATGACGGGTGCGTTGTTACAGGTCGTCAAGCCTACAGCGTCGGCACAGAGTGTGGTCCATCCTCTATAACTTTCAACTTTACTGAAGCTCTGCTTACGTTCTACTTCCAGGATATTCCTCCACCTCATGCAAACATGGTTTAGCCGAGAAATAGAAATGTACACCAAAGGGACAACGAACTGGATTCGTGCGCACTCATTTTAATAAAATATTGCATAAGAACTTTTTCTTAGTAGGTATTAGAGTTACGCCTATTTTCTGTCGGTTATGAATCGTATTAATTATAAATGAAATGTTATAATTTATATATATAATCTAAATAAAGGTTCAATTAAACAAAACTTAAGGTACTTTTATGTTAACAGAAGTATACAAGGCTTGCGATACATGTTATATTTAATAAACATCCAAGCACGTCATGCATAGGATTAAAAAAGTGTGAGGAAACTGTGAGGCGAGGAAATATTATACCGCCAAGTCCAGGGGCGAACGCCAGCAAATATCCTCACTGGCCAGTATCATGTTGCAACACTATCCGCCAATCAGCGCTATCCCAGCCAATAAGTAACTCTTCCTATAGGCTGTTCACGGCAAAGTGAACACTTTTGGCGCCCTAGTTACTTTTTCATTTCAGCCATTCTTTATCCTTTAACTGCCTTTCTAAACAAATATTGTCATGTAAGTAATAAACACAGTGTGTACATTCCACCACATTCGGAAGTTAACTTCTAAGGCTTAAATAAAATATATTTACTGACTATTATTTCAAAAGAGAAGGCTTTAAAAATTGCTCACTTTACCGTGAATAGCCTAGCATGCGGTACCAAGTCAGGCACAAGACCGGTTCCCGGAGCCTCGCGCAGCCAATTACAGAATGGGTACGTCCACATCACAGGAACCACCACTTCATTTCCGCTCTGTAAAGACTGTCCACAGAAAAGTAAGTTGCACTATTGAAAAAAAAGTTCGGGAAAAATTACAGCCCATGACTTCCTATATGCTAGTGTAAACACTAGTCTGCACGATTTTCGTTAGGTTTCACAGTAAATTAATAACAATAGTTCTTAGGACTGGGCGTTCTATCGCGAATGTAATGTATAGACACTCAAGTAAGTTGTTCTTGTTTTACACGGTTTAGAGTACGAATTTGCTTATTAGGATCACGTTTACGTTCCTAACAACCCCATGATAACTTTGGATGGCGTATCAGTAAAGTTGGCGAGCTCATGGCAAAGTTAATGCACATACATATGTCTGAAGTATACAATACGAAAGGGAAATTTGATCTAAATCGGGGCTTTCAAAACAACCCAATATACAGTGAACTGCCTATATACTTACGTACTCCGTGGCGGCGGTGTAAATGTTCTCGTGAGATGGAACAAAACATACCAGTCAGAAAGGGAGACAAACATGGGCCTCTGTAGTGCCCCGCTGACAGCGAACTAACCGGGCACTGGCTAATTACGCTGGCGGAATACACACCTCAAAACAAGTTTCGCAACACCTGCATTTGTTTGCGCACGAAGGACGTTCGCTGAGGAAGTAGGCATATTACAAAGTAAAGATACATTCGTAAAAGCCTGATGGGGTATTTTTGTACAGACAGCGTGTATTTTCACCCCTGTACTTTCACTTGGACCGTGAGCAACATAGTGAGTAAGAAATTCCAGTGGAGCAAAACTTTTTTGAGCTGTGTAATAAAATGGTAGTGAAAGTATCCCCGACCGGGAAAACAGTAAATCACGAGGATTAGGACTTTGTACGTATTAGTCAGCAGAATGTTGAGGTTCTGACCATAATTAAGTGCTCTTTTAAAATCAATTAGGCAACCGGAAAAAACACTTATTGGAAAATTATATTACACAGGAATTGAATTCATCATAATTACGGCCTTAAGATAGATGTTAAGAAGTTAACAAATCGTACCCCACAAGGAGAAAAGAATGAACCTAGTTACTATTCTAAGGTTGACTTTCCCATAACACATAAATAATATTTTTTACGTAAGAGTAAAACAAGTGAAACCACAAACTCTATAATAAATAATTTTAACTATTTCAAGAGAAACCAACATCATTGTTTCATTTTTCCTTACATCAGTTTCCTTCTGTACAAAAACCTGAGAGGTAGATAATGTAGTCTTTAACAACACAGGAGTATGTTTTTTGATGTAATATGAGTGATTCTAGGTGCACAATTATTTCCTGTGAATGTTCTACGAGAGAAATAAACATTTCTGAATGAAGAATAAAAAAGAAATGCAATTCTTTTATTAGTATTTATACGACTCTGCATTGTAGCTGAAAGCAAAAATTAAGCTATTAATATTAATATTCTCCTGCTATGGCTTTCCCCGAGGAGAAGGCGAGGGAAAATAAGCGTGGTGTGTGCGAGAAGGCAGACAAAAGACACGCTGGAAGGCACAAAGAACATGCCCCCTGTAAGCTTTATGGCAAACTTTCATATTTGCTTAGTTTTCGGCGTTCACTACCGGTAATACAGTTTCCTACAACAAAGCGGCGGCCATGAGCTGTGAGCGCAGGATAAATAAAGAAAACGGCGTAACCTTGCGATATGACAACTGACTTTCTGTCACGGGCCGGCGCATCAACGTAGCTGGCCTTGTGGGAATGCCTTGGCATGTCTATCAGACAGTCTCACACAGAAACAAAATAAACTCCCAAGTCAAGTTTTTACGTAACTGCCACTAAATCAACAAAAAAATTTAACTCACAATATACTAGCACAAATTTTACATTATCCATACGTTACGTTAAAAAGTACGAGTAGGTATAAGTCCAGCTTCTAACAACGATAACTGGTTAAAAGAATAATTTTAATATCAAATCCATAAAGGGGTAGAAACTTTTTTTAAATAATCTATAATGATAACCATATATAAATTAAATATGTCTCTTCTAATAATTGTACTAGGAAGTATATATGTTATAATATTTGAAATATTACACACAAATAGTAATGGAATTTGACAGTAAAAAAAAAAAAACTATAATTTTGCAGCAAATTTTTAACTTCGCATTAAAAATATGTTTTTTTATTAAATCCAGAATTTGCAACGCCCTTGCCCCCAAGGACGTGGCCAGCTAGATAAAAGTCCGCAGATAAAAATCTCCCGAAAGTAACAGGAAAAAAATAACCCTCGTTGAAGCAGAAAAGTTTAGAAACCTTAATACAAAAATGTACTTAAAATTTGTTTTAACTTGTAAACAGTACAATTCTGGAGTAGTTTCAAGAATATTAATTTGATTATTTTTTCTTTCATTTGTTTTCCATATTGGTTTGCAATAATACAACTTGCAATAGTTCATTGAAAGCAGAAATATCCTTAAGTAAAAAAAAAAAGATTGTAAACATATATAAAATATTTATTTGCTTGCAAAACACAATGGTGTATACATTTCACGAAAAATTCTAGATTTCAGTTTTACTCTGACCAATATATATATATATATAATATATATATATATATATATATATATATATATTGGTCTGACCAATATATATATATATATAGGCCTATAAGGCTCCATGATGACTAATTGGAGAAGATTTACAGTAAACATTGAAAGCAACCCGCCCTTTAAGGCGAGTCTCCATACCTAAAGCAGTGCGCAATGCACTTGACTTTTTGGGAACATGAAATTATACTGCTGAACTAGCATAAAGTTCCGCCAAACATAGAAAGAGCGGAAAGCTAACCCTTTACTGATACTATAAAATTTTCTCTCTCTCTCTCTCTCTCTCTCTCTCTCTCTCTCTCTCTCTCTCTCTCTCTCGCTAGATATATATGTATGTGTGTGTTTTTTTTCTCTCTCTTAAGCCACAATGATAAGAGATTACACACAAAAATATATATTAATCTTACAGGCCGAAATACTTAATAATGGCCAAAAGTTACAATGGTGGTATTATGTTTCCTCTTTTGATTCAAACTGACAGCAAAATTTTAACCAGCTTGACTTTAACTGCAAACATTAGGTTGGCTAACAATGAACCACCAAATTAGTTTGGTTTTATTTTGTTTGGTTATTTTCCACGTGTTAACTTTAAAATCGTTCAATATATTCATTGGTGGCTTAATGCGCTTTTCACGAGCCCAGAAACACGATGCCTACAGATTCATGCTTTACAAAAATTCTAGCAAAAACACTGTCTCTTTAAAATTTACAGCTGAATTAGATTTTAACTGCCTTGTAAAAACCTCTGGGAAACACAATAATATTCCCATTTAAAACAATACTTTACTTGGTGCATGACTAGCAATTTTTAAAAGATAATTTTAAAATTACTTCCAAGTATTACTTGTGTGATATTAAATATTCTCAACATTTTAATCATTTTAAAAGTTTTATTACCAAAATGAAGCCTATCTCCTACTCAGGACACCAACTGTGCCTGCCTCTTTCGTGCCATAAGGTCTGTGCAGATGTTTTTTGAACATTACTTAACTGGTTGGCTAGATGATATCCTTCTTAGGTAGTGGCAATCCGACCCCGAGCAGAGATTGCACCCACCATAAATACAAAACACAAGGCAATTCCCTAGGAGGGGTGTGCAAAATCCACTAGCCAATAGAAAAACATATGTCCATTAATGGAGAAGTTCGTTGGAGGTAAGCATTATCCCTTATAGGGGTGACTTTATTGCTATTCAATCCAGTGGTGTGAAGCCGCAACATGCCCATGTATGGGGCGCACACGTGATCACACATCACAAAACTCCCGACATTCAAGCAGACTGTAGGATGTGATGTCACAAGCGCGCGAAAACCCAGGCGCCTAGCCGATTGGCTAGCTGAGCATGACGACACAGTCAATAGTCCCTCGAAGTGCCGCAAGCATGCGTTCAACGGAGGCCAGCTGCCTCGCGCCCGCCAAACGTGCTGGGAGAGAGCTAGTGGAAAGTTGATACTCCGAACTGCAGCTGAAGTCCTCGCCGATGATGACGATGTTGAAATGTGGCAGCTCGCCCCGGGCTGCGTCGTAACAAGGTACAAACATCTGTTATGTGGTGAAAACCATGCCCTCTTCTCAAAATTCGGGCAGGTAGAAAAGTTCGATTTTTCACGTGATGATAAGCAGTAAATTTTAAAGCAACTCCGTTCTCAAAATATCAAAATAAGTAAATTTCGTGTGAGGCGTCACAAACTACTTAGCTATCCAAATGTAAAAGGGGCCATCCACGTGTGCACTATAGAAACGCGAGGTGTGCATTGTGAAAACGCTTCGTACGGAGTTAAAAGCACAGTTTAAATGTACGAAGTAAAGATCACAATATGAACTACATGAATAATGTGCGCTTTGTTCAAGAATGGGTAATAGTTGTAAAAACATTTAAAAGTAAGAAAAGTATAATTATTATTTTAATGAATTAGGAACTTGTTTAGTGCGATTCATGTAACACGCGAGTAAAAAGATGAAAATTCTGTTAAGACTGAACGCTAAGCACATTCCTATCGTTGATGAATAACCTCGGTAATGGTTAAGACACGTGCTGAGGAAGACAGCTCATAATCTATTAAAGCCGTGTCGGTATACTTGCGGTTTGGATCCTGTAAATGTGGGAGTGAACTCACTATAACGAATAAGCTACTCCTCTAGTTGTGCTGGGCGTATCTCTCACGCACGATACCCTCCGCCTGCTCCTTTACTGTAACGGATAGCACGTGATAGAAACGCAGTAGAGTTCAAATTACATACTCGTCTCTTTTATGTCAGTTTGCTCAGTTGCTCATGGGTTGAACGATAGCGTGAATACAGACCCTCTGTCAGATAACCCACAACATTCTGAGCATAGTTAGTGTGTGTTTGACTACCGTCTGTGAAGTTCCTACCAAAGTAGTGAACAATGATTTGGCCTACTCCATAATGATAGCAAGTGGCTCCAATTTTTTTCACGCACGTCGTTGTAGTGCAGAATATACGCTAGAGTTGCACATATGGGGGCATAGCTATTAAAATATTTAATGGCAAATCAGTGTTTTAATTAATGAACTTGTTCATACTGTACAATTTATGAAAGTGCTTCAACCGAATGGTAAGTTAGTGCGATTTCCTCTGAAGAGCTTTCCGCAACACTGAGACCAACTGTAAATGATAAGAAATTTAAATTGACCCTGTCGCCAACTACGCCGAAGTGTCTCGAGCATGGTGCAGATTATTTAAACGTGCTTGGAATTTCATAATCCTCCATTGCCTCTCGCTTGCACTCAACAACTTCCATAATTGTATGATGTTTGGCAGGTATCCACACTCAAAGAAATTATTCGCGACTCTACCACACCATGGTGTACGTATAGTGGGGAAGCGTGAGTCTTAGACTTTTTTACCACACATCTATGGTAGTGTTCCTGTACTTACTTATCAAGGAGTCAAATGTATAGGGAAATTGCCAATTTTATATAATACCAAAGCTAAATATTACTGTATTTGCAACCTGATACGTGGTATTATTTCCATACCACGTATAGGTCAAAAAATTCCATTAGAGATTTCGAAGTGATCTAGGAATTGTTGAAGGATTAGTACGTACAATGCAGAAATAAAGTTAAATACTTGTACATCAGTCACCAAGAAAAGGTATTGGTCACATGACCAACTCCTTGAATGTTCGGTGGTAATATACCTAATTGTAGAGCTGACACCGTGAATTTTATTAGCCTGCTAAACTTATGCTTCTGTGAATATCCCTAGTTAAGTTTGAAAATAAAGTGCAGTATTTTCACCAAGATAATCAATCAGTGGGCTAAACTGAAAACTTATTTATATGAACATCACTAATCACGTTTTAATGTAAAGTACAGAATATTCACAAAGAGAATCAATCAGCGGGCTATAGATTATTAAGTGGAAATATTTCACAAGTTATAGGACACATTTCATTGACTACGTACACGTTTTAGTGTTTGAGTTGTTGAGGTACAGCTACGCCACTTGTCATGGCTTAAACATGATAATTAGAAACGTTTAATAATAGATTTGTAATATGTTAAGAGATAAAAATCAACATTAAGCAGTTAGCTTTCAAAAACCTATTAGAAAAAAGCAGAGATAGCGATCACATCACTATTCGATAGGTCACTCATTTATTTACAAAGACTGTGCGACAGCTGACATGCGTGTTGGTGAAAGTAATGAGAAACGAAATATTCTATGTTTTAATTCTCCCACCCACATTGGTCGCCGGCTACGAAACGGTATTTCAGAGCGTCGCACACATAGAAAAAATAGCGTAAATGGCGGAATATCGCCGAATGTGACAACTGTCCATGGAAGTGTTTGTGCCGGCTTCCCAGAAGTGCGTCGTGTAGGCTGGCTGGTGACGTCACGCGCCAGGTTATAGACGTGCTGGCGAATAAGGGAAGGAGGTTGGAGCGCTAAGTATCCCCTCTTACCGCCCTCCTCGTCGGTGGGCTAATCGCTTGTAGGGAGGGAGGCAACTACGGAGGTGCTGACACTGACGTATTAATTATGTATCCACCCCACCCCCTCCTTATACCGCTCTCCTTACCCCCTACATCCCACCAGCCATCTTCACGAGCCAACTTCCCGCCTCATGGTTCAGACCGCGCCATTGAGCCCGCAGCTACGCCAGTTCGCAGGTTGCCTACCCTGCGGCTTCTATAGTCTTATTCGCAGTTTCTTCACCATTTCTGAATCAAACCTTTGAAAAATTACTCCATGTATAAAGTATTTGGTTGTTTCACTGCCGTATCATACTGGTGTTAACATTAAATTATCTTAGTTTTGGTAATTCCGAACAATAAATAGTTACAATGCCAACTATTGTTACACTGAGTGCACATAAATGCTGTGGGTTGTACCTTTGGTGTAATGAACAAGCTTTGTTTGCACGAGGTGGAGGAATATCCTAGATGTATAACTTTAGCAGGGCTTCAGAAAAGTTGGAAGTAGCCGTAAATGGACTATACTCCTTCACTTTATACGTCCGCAAAGTAGGTAACAATTCGGCGGAGACAACGCGTATAATGGAGGGGTGATAAGATGCTCTGTGATTGGCTGTCAACGTGATCTGCGAACGTATGAATCCGCTGTTAAGTTCCTTTTGTGGGCCAGAATGCTACAAATTTTTTCACAACTAAGCGTGTGCGGACTGGGAATGAGGAAACCAGTTACACAAGTAAAGTGTTCGGTCTTTACATTTAGTCTAGTATCCATTCTTTAGTCATTCACTCGTCTCTCACCCGGGCAAACCGGGTTCGATTCCCAGCGGAGACGCTCCCGGATTTTCTCATGTGGTAGTCGTGTCGGACGATACCGCTGGTCGGCGGGTTTCCTCGGGGATCTCCCGTTTCCCCCGTCCTTTCATTTCGGCGAACCTCCATTCTAACCACGCTTCACCATCATCGGCTCTCTAAACCTTGATGGCAAGAGCCACCCAAATTTCTTCACTCACTCACTTTAGTCATTCGTTACCAAGAATAATGAACTGCTGTTTTCTCGGTTGAGTGTATAAGGAAATGAAACTATTGTGAAATATTTATGTCGATATATCTGAGTATCAGTAGTTCTACAAAATATCTATAGCGAATATCTAAATAGTTTTAAAAGTAATCGACGTAATAATATTCGATTTATTTCTCCGATATTTTCATTTCTAGTGTGATTTTTCATAACTGATTCACGGTTAATACTAAGGCCATTTCGGCCGTGGTTACTGTTGCACATAATTTTACAATATGACATCCCAACCTAACCGGACCACCTTAACTTATCTACTATACAACAGTAGGTAAATACATGTTTTTACAATTTTTATTAACGTAATATAGAATAATATTTTAATGAGTTTTCTTTCTGTTCTAACTGACCTAGAATAGTAGGCGAATAAATATAAGTGGGTCTTTACAAAAGAGCCCGAGCAGCAAATAAATGTGTGCCTGAAGTGCCCACTAACGCTTATGCAGTTAAATACGCACTTCTAGAATCAACATTAGAAAGAAAATTACCTGGTCGTAAGTGCACACGCATTAACGAAAACAGTGCATCCAGCAGTGATGGTAACGATTGAGGATAAAGGGAGGTGTGATATCTGAAGCGGTGGCTCCTCAATGAAGTCACACTCGCTTGAAATATAAGATGACGAATCGGCACAGGAAAGACACATTTATGTTGGCAAGTACGACTATGTATCAATGTCGGCCGGTCGATACACTGTTAATACACTGATTAGTAGGGCTTGACTTCTAGTCGACATAAAGGTCGTTAGAAACGACCTCTGTGACCCGTCCACGATTAGTTAATCTGTTGTGAAGAGCATGATAACGTAGTTATTATTCCAGTATCTTATTTACTGCAGTGAGAGTTCCCCTACACATGAGGCTGAATATGTGCCCGTTTGGAAACTATGACAGTAGTACTCAGCGGATTTCGATTGTTTTTTCGACATGTTACATTATTTTTACAATGCCTATGTTCACATCCCCTTAAAATTTTGTTCGCGAATTGCTTTGTGAATTTATTTTAGAAGCGAGCAACAAATTGCATTTAACATGAAGCGGTCGCTATTATTAAGCCGGCCTTATTGTATATAAAAGGGTATATTAAGATACCCTTTTAAGCCATTTTTGCTTTCAAGGTATTTACGTTATATACGAAGATAGGGAACGGAAACTGGTCCACCACGTGAAATTGTCGCAGTGCTGTTTGGAAGCACTCATTACGCAAACATTTTGAGCAGTTTTAAAGTAAAATGTTTTATTTTACTGAAGCTCTGCTTGCTATTTGGAGGCCTACAGAAGCGGCAGCCTTAATGCGTTGCAAAAAATATTGAATTCTAACGCAATGGCAGCGAACGACTCTAGTTCTGAATTTTACAATATTTCATTTCAGTAAAATAACAGAGGTTTTCACGTCAAAATAACTACACGAGACATTGCCAGGAGCCCATTTATAAGCCAATAGAGATTTTACTAGCTTATATCTTACATATGACATACGCTTAGTGCAGCAAACACTACATATAAAAATATGGTGGCGTAGTAAATTTTTTTTTTTTACTACAGAGTACTCCGTAGTACTGAAAAAGTTAATAATTGTGTGTGTGTGGGGGGGGGGGGGCCGAAACTAAGCGTAAATAAGCAACCAACTATGATAATAAATTAAACTATATTGCAGAATTATTTCTGCGTTATAATTCTTCCTCTCTCCCACCTCCTTTTCCTACAGGCCCATATCGATGTGAATTTACCGCCTTCGCTTTTCCTACTCTCAATGGGCCAGCTAGACTGACTTATCTCTGCCAAATGAAGAACCGCAATGGACACCCCACACAGCGTGTGGTGTGCTCAGTGATCCTGGAATTGGTTCTACATAAGTATAAATGAAGAACCGCAATGGACACCCCACACAGCGTGTGGTGTGCTCAGTGATCCTGGAAGTGGTTCTACATAAGTATAAATGAAGAACCGCAATGGACACCCCACACAGCGTGTGGTGTGCTCAGTGATCCTGGAAGTGGTTCTACATAAGTATAAATGAAACCCAGTGATCGTGCTAGGAGTGTTACAACAAGGAGGCATAACTCATGTTCGTCCAGCACCATCCCACGGCTTCGTTCGGAATATGAGTACCAGTTGCATATAGCTCTTTTGTTTGTACCGTCGTTCCACGAAGTACAATTCCGAGCACTTTATATATTTGCATAGTTTCTCGCTTTCACACATTAGCAGTGAATTAAACTTTGCACGATATTTTATAATTTGTAAAAATTACTTGTTCTTCTTAATTAATTTATTTTGTATTTATAATATCAACTATGGACTTTTCCACTCAAAATAATGTTTCTTCTACCATTCCCCTTCTGCCCTAGTATCACATACAAGTGAGATTAGCTCTCATTTAAGTACGCACTTTTCAAAACCCTGTTTGACTTAATTCCTCCCATGTCTTTGTGTATCCTCCCATTATAAGTAGAAGGTAACATTGCCGTCAGCATAAGATCTGGCACTCATAGCTGTTAAACACATACATATGCTGCCGTTAAACCGAATTTAACTCGAATATACACAAAATTAAAATAAAGTAACTTGAGTTACTTGCAAGTACGGCTCTACATTTCCGAACTTCCTGTGAACACTAAGCGCTCCTGTCGATGATCACGTAGAATTATGTTTCAAAGGATGAATTTAAGTTAGCTAAATAATCGTTGAATAAATTATGGTTTAAATATGTTTTCTTGTTTGGTCGTGTTACTAATTTTACGCTTGGGGGTAGGCTGCCACAACCTGGATTATAAATAAATGATTCCTCCGACTGCATTCGGTAGCTATTTGGTGACAAGGCTTGTGAGATGTGTCGGAAAACAGGTAGAAATACAAACAAGGCTTCTGAGATATCGCAGTTGCCTCATGTTCCAAAATTTTACAACAGTATATGGCACTGCGCGACATTTTAAATATTACTTTCATTAAAACAATATTATCTATATTTCAGCATGCCAATATTTGTGGCATGTATATTTGTAAATTTAGTGGTTTTATTGCTGTAGTTCATTTATAACTGTTTCTTTCGATGTTTTGAAACAAACAATTGAAAAATCCCCCTAGGAGTAACATGTCAACCTGTTTTTTAAATAACTTCGAATGTATAACACTGTGATTTACTTTGAAGTATCACATTGTTGACTGAATAAAACACTAAATTAGTATTTTCGATAACTTGTAATTTAAAAACAGTGAGAGCAGCGATGTGTTGGCAGCGGCTAGTAAGAAATAGTTCACTGTTAAAATATTGTTTTAACCAGTAATTTTGGTTTGCCATTTGTAAATTAAACGTTGCCTACTTAATTTATGAAATTTTTAGGTAGCACTGATGGAAACACATTTAATATTTACAGAAAAAATATCAGCGCAAATTACGGTGCGTAAGCCCTAGTGACATGGTGTTATTTTTTTGGTCCGAGGAAAATACTTGAATAGGTAGAGTGGGGCTTGTCGCTCTCTCTCTCTCTCTCTCTCTCTCTCTCTCTCTCTCTCTCTCTCTCTTTCTTGGGAAGTTTCACGCCGCTAATAATACTGCAAAAATTGTACATGTTCTCAATTTTAGCATTATTCATACTTATTACTATTACTACAATTTAATAATTTTTGGATTTGTTATTTACAACTGAAACGATATTTTAACGTTTGAATACTTACTATAATATATTTATCTGTATTGGCGGGATGGTTATAAATCCTAAGTTGGCAGAAATGCAGCGACATTACGATGACATGCCGTGTTACTCTTGGCTGACCGAAGTGTTAGTTTTTTTTCTGCGAAAAATGCTTCATATTACCACATCAAGTTAGTAGACGTGTGTTTTTTTAACGTCCCTAGGCAAATTACGATGTTGTGATAAATATGTTTTTCCTCTGAAGGAATAAATATACTCTAACATGTGCCGTGACCGCTGAGTGTGAAAGGGTATTGCTTTATCTGCGTCGCATCTTGTTCGCTATGGTGGGCTTTTGTGTATGTGATTGTACATATTGGACGTGCGAAATTTATACGTTTTAACCGTGAATTATTTTATAAAGAAATTAGTTATTTGGAAGTCACGTCTGTTTATCACAACTATCTGACTTCGTTCTAGGTGCTTGAAACACAATTGTATAACATGCTTGCGTTTATGTGGTTTTAATGTTTGCCCAATCCCAACAAATTATTGTTACAAGAATGTCTGAGGAGCGTATCCGAGTCCGTGAGGGACGGAGGTCTTAATAAAAATAAAAGAACTAAATTTAATAATTGTATTTATTCTCAATGCTACAAACAGTGAAACATGTGTTATTTACGAGCCTGGGCTTAATATTAACTCTAACTATACTTATTGGGCGTAATGTTTAATTACTATCTCCATTTAAATTAAAGTAATTATTACAGTCTTTACTCTTGCTAATATCCCTTCAGTTGCTCCAATTATTTCTACACGTTCAGTAAAAATTGTCTATTTCTATCATCCCGAATATCTTTTCACTCACGCATCCAGTCCACAGTCCCGCAGATCAGTCCCACTCTTCACTGCACACAAGCTTGCCGACGCACTCTCGCAGATCGCTACAGTCGTCCCTCGCCGCTTCAGAATCGCCCAAATGTCGCTTAAGTTCGCACGAGACGCCAAACTCTCGGTGCTTATTCACTCCCTCCTCAGAGGCCCGCATGTGGTATGTGCCTTCTAGAACATTCTCGGCAATACAATATGTTATGGGAAAAGTAATTAATGGTAATGACTATGACATTCCTGCGTGATAAATGGAGAAATATGAGCTTCTCAGGGTCGAGGTAAGAGCTGCGATAAGTTTATCAGTGTGTGCGGCGGCGTCGTTTATGATAAGCCGCTTGCTTCGTCAAACGTTACAAACTTGACCTTCAGCTCTCGGCGCCTTCCCACGTGAAGGAAACACCGGACAGCGACATGCAACACGCAGCATTATTAAGCTGAAACAGAACATTTAAAATAAATAATTAAATAAACCTAGTAAAAACTAAGTATCTGGGCAAAGAAATACAAGCGGGATAAAAGTTACGGCAGGCCTATTTGTGTGCATGTTTACCACTATTTTTTTAGGTTGTTGCTGCTACGTTCAGAAAATCAGCGACACGAGTTGCGCGCATTCATTGTAAAAATTTTTCTGGTAAACTTCTTAAAATATATTGGAAATTTTTAACATATACCTTGTATGGAAATAACACCACACTTCAAGCGGCATATATAGGAATGTTTAGCGTCGCTAATATACAAAGTCGTGAACTTCCCTACGCATTTGACTGTTTCCTGAACAAATGTAGAAACGCTACAATGTATGTATATGTGAAAAAAATTACCATTCCCGCTTTCTCACAAAGCGTATACGCGCACTGGTATGGTAAATATCCCAGAAGTTTTTACAGTGTGAATTTACTGTCTATTTTGTTGGACTGATTGCTCCCTCGTTTTAATATTTATTCTAACTGGGGGTCGTCCTTTAAACAAAATCACCCAACACATATCAATAACAAGAGGTTAAATATTACAGTTCTTTCACCCACAGTTGTAACAGGGTTAAGCGAAGTCATATGAAAAATAATATATTAACGTGTATTATTTTCAATGTGCTATATCGTATATTACACAAATATGTTTAAAAATACGTAAAACAATTAACGTAAGAAATTACCTATTCGCAATACATACACTATTAAAAAAAGTCATAAAGCTGATCTAAATATGGTTATAGCCTAGGCCTAAATTGTGAACATGCGTACGTAATGGTTCTTGAAATATGACAGAATTAATTGAACTGCTGAAAACAGTAAACAAAGCATTTGACAGTTAAAACGTTTAAGTGACATGGCAGTGGTTATGTTCATATGTAGCGGAAGGATACGTAATCGGTAACCAAAAGTAGAACTTTAACAGGGCTTGAGAAAAGTGTGAAGTAACCATGAATGGCCTATACTATTGGTATACAGTAACTGGCATTGGTGTCATCGATATTTCTTACTACTGTGATGCATCACTCCCGAGTCCAATGGAGCTTGTTCTATTTAATAAAACTAATTTAGCTGTGTTTGTAAGCCGTTATAGGCAGGTTAACTTCATTTGCAGCGCCACTTAGTACAACCAATAATTATTTAGTTTATGTTTTATAGGTCACACATTTTTATTGTATGAACTAACCTCGATGTACAAGAGTGTTTTTTTTTTCATAAAAATAAAACTAATTTATATTTTAATGTTATGTTTGATTTTGGACAAATGGAATGTGTAATATGATTTAATATTTGTGGAAACTGGCTTCAACCAACATTCCTACCACTCAGTTGGCAAGTCTATTTATTGCACTGATCAAAACAGAAGTTCTTTCGTGGTCTCACACTTTTTTTTACCCAGTGGTCTTGAATGTTAGTGCTCAAGAGTGATACTAGCCGAGGACTAATCATAATTTAATTGCTTATATGTGCGATCTTAAGAGCTACATAATAAATATTATATACACGAATACATAAAGTTGGTTATTGAAAACGTACAGACAGACCTATAAATTCCGGTTCCCGTACATCACTATTAACTTGTTTTGCGTTGCAAATTTGCGATATATGTGTGATAATTGCTGACCCTAGGTTACGGTCAATTCTACTCAGGTTAGGTACAAAACGAGTTTTCTTATGTGATAGTTTGGCATAGGGAAACTATTTCCGCCTCTAGGTAAGCGCTAATGTTCCAAAGAGGTCACCTATATTTAAAAATTTCAGCTACGTGACGAATAGAGGAGGAAGATTTCCCTTTGTTAAGTAGTTATTTTATATTTAATTTATAATGAATGAATTTATTTTATCTTTTAACGTACAAAATGGAAAACAATGTGGTACACGTGAAACACTAGCCTTACCTAGTGGCGAAGCATTGGAGTTGCCAAACTGAAAGCATTGAGATTCCCAACCTGAGTATAATAAACGTTTTCTAGGTCTGCGATACGAGCGAGTATGATACTTGGAATACCAATTGCGCAATATTTGCAATACCATTATCAGAAATATTTGTTACATGTAGAAGTTCAAGTCCTCATCGATTTCCAATACTTTACAGAAGCTATATTTTGCATCGATATCGATATGGTTATCTGGCGCAGAAGAGTATTGAAAAGTGGATAGCGCATAGCCGTGACGGTGACAGAGCCAGCCACGAGAAGAAAGTTACGAGAGTTAACAAGTGAAGGTCGCGGAAACGTCGAAGCCGATACGAATTACTTTCACTTGCCGGGGGCCGGGGGAAAATGTATCCCCCTCCCCCGTCCTTCAACCTTGCTTCTCTGTCAGCCAGAAACTGCTCGTCAGCTATCTCTGCTCCCTCGCCCCGCACGTCAGATGTTCGATCAGACTCGCGCGCCATCACATTCTACCCCGCTCCTTGTTTTTTTTTATCCCTCTTGCAATCTTTTTTTTTTGCCAACGTCCTTATTTTACTACTCGTCACCGAAGAAGTGAGGCGAAAAGCGAAGATATGGGATCCCCTTGGCCTCTTGCGACAGTTCCCACAGTAATAACATCTCTTTGATGCGCGAGAAAGTGTAGAACAGTTCGGCACTGCAAATATATGTTAAGGTCGTGGATAATGGAAGTGGGTGGACGAGAAATCGGGTCGTTTGTGGCTCCAGGAAGACTTGGTTAGTCCTTTTACTGTACTCATTGTGTTGTACACAGAGAAAAATATTTCGTAGAGAGGTCACCCTGGAAAATTATTTAGTAGGTACTACAAATTAATTTATTTGGTCACGAAAGTTTACTGACGACGAGTAATTAATATAGTGCTCACCACAAAATTTATTTGATAAGGTAAATGCTAACAAAACGTTCTATGGTTGCCACAAAATATTTTATTCACTTTATGCTGAATGCTGAGGCTGCTGTTTGGCTTTTCGTTTGAAAGTCGTCTGTGATCATGGGTTCTGCGTCCTATAACGCGTGTCACTCTTAGAATGCAGTGGGCAGCTAATCAATCAGTTATTAAATTTATACACTGCTATAAATTATTTACGTAGTTTTAGTGCGAATGTACTTATTCCTGGAACACGACGTGTCTACTTGAGCGTAGCTATCTGCCAGCAGAGCACGCCATGTACTTATTCCTGGAACACGACGTGTCTACTTGAGCGTAGCTATCTGCAAGCAGAGCACGCCATGTACTTATTCCTGGAACACGACGCATGTGTACTTATCCCTGGAACGAGTGTCTACTTGAGCGTAGCTATCTGCCAGCAGAGCACGCCATGTACTTATTCCTGGAACACGACGTGTCTACTTGAGCGTAGCTATCTGCCAGCAGAGCACGCCATGTACTTATTCCTGGAACACGACGTGTCTACTTGAGCGTAGCTATCTGCCAGCAGAGCACGCCATGTACTTATTCCTGGAACACGACGTGTCTACTTGAGCGTAGCTATCTGCCAGCAGAGCACGCCATGTACTGTTTAATACAATCTAAGTCAGACACACTACAGCAGGGCATAGGGTTTTCTGTTGTCTTTTGTGAAAAACGCTTACTATCACTATTTTCGTTTATACTTCCAAGAGCAAAATGTCTGCGTAAATGAACCTATTAAATATAATAAACATTATATAGTAGGTATTTCGTAGTGCTATTAAAATCGTCTTACTCTACTGATAATATTACTCAATAAATAACTAGTTATTTACAGCGATATAGCCCAATTAAACAAAGAATATACTTAACTTAAAGAACATGGGCAGTCAAAATCTAAGCTCCAATTGAGATAAGAAGTAACTAGAGAAATTTCGTTTATAATCGTGTAGAGTTTAAAAAAATTGTTACTTGACATCATATGGTATGCACGTATGCGTCTACACGCAGGCCTATACACACACGTTCTTGATCCCTATAGTGTGCAATATACATAAATAAAAACATTACTCAGCGCATACGGTTAAATAAATATGGAAAGTTACTTGAAACAAATATTTGGAATATGGTAGATTTAGTCTAAACAAAAAAGAAGTTTTCAACTTTATAGTGGGTTTGGTTAGATTAATAGAATTACTTTTTGTTACATTAGAAATTTTGGTCAGCTAACGATATATTTACGAAGAGAAAATACATATTGTTTGGTCACACAAAGTATGATGTTGGCTAAAACAAAAATATCCTTCAGTATATGATCAATCTGTTCTAATTTTAAATGTGCTGAACATAACTCTGTCCTGTGAGTTGTACATGTTATTCAATCGCAAAATCAATAAGGTTAGAAATGTTTTACGCCTTCATTATTCACAAACGAAACAGTCATTTTGCACGAACGATTAAATAAATGCGCACTTCTTGTATCAAACTGGGCAAGAGAAGCAATAAATGTGGCAAGAAATATCAAGAGGTATCCCACCCATTTCTCTGTTATAAATGTATTTATTCACTGTAACTTGTTTCGTTCATTAACTGATTTATATTTGCAGCTTAATGCTACGTAGTCATGATTTTTTTTTTTCGGTGAGTGAAATTAATAGAATCATTTTGATTAAAGTTATTTTCCATATCACGAATAGCAATGCAAAGAAATACATATGCGGTTCATGACTTGGAGTTGTTAAAGTGTCTATAAATCAGAATAAATCACTCGTACACGTATGAAACTGGGGCGGTGAAGAAATTCACGTGCTTTGGCACGATTTTGAATCGAATTGGTTTAGTTTTCACTGGCATTTTAATTCTCAAACAATTAGTTTTGGAACTCAGTACGCACTATTGACAGAGTGATACGAAATCCTAAAAAAAAACTTTTTGTGTATCGTCATTTTTCATTTAGATGATACCCGTGACCTTGAGTGAATTTTCTACGCAGTTTTACGTAATATAGATATATGCAATCATTATTGTGTCAATCACATCTAAGAGAAAAAAGAGATGACTTATTTTGTTGTTTCGGAGAGTACTTTAACAAGTATTTCTGTGGGTATGTGTTACGTGTACTCTTTATTAAGTTCTATGCTAGTAGTATTATTAATATAAATAAATTATATAAGTCCTATAACTAACATAGAATTAGCGTTTAACCAAGCGAATTTGGTAAAACATTTTTGACTGCGATGTAACATGTGACACGGTTCAATAATTGCCCATGGAAAACGGTAAAGGTTTGTACAAAATTTAATGGTAAAACAAAAGAGGACGTGAGAACATATCCTTACGAATCGCCTTGAATATATTAAAACACAAATCTGCCTCAAAATTAAAATGTTTCAGTCAATTTCGGGAACCGTTAATCTAGCTAGAACTGTTGTTTCAAGCACAGATATTGCCAAAAAAAAATTAATTATGAACCCACGATTCACAATATATTATCATTGAGGATAAAATAACTTTAATTTATCTGACATACGATACTGCAGAATCTTGCTGCTGCACAAAAACTGGTATAAAATACTAAGAAACACAAATATGTAAAAATAACTCAAGTCAAGTATATGTGGTGCTGTAGAAAGCCTGCTGTTTTCATACGTATTGTCTTCGCCGTGTCTTCCAGAATAACCTGCACAGGTGTGTATACACCGTTTTTTGTTGTTTGTGCCTGAGCTCTTCTTTTGTAAAGGCTGTTCACGATTAAGTGAGCACATTTGAAACCAACCTTAGAGAAACGCTACTGCCCTTGCCTGAATGTATTTTAACAGGCGCACTGAGTGACATGCACCCAGTGAACTTGGTTATGATATATGGAAAATAGTTTCATAAGTTAACGTCGAATAAAAATTGTAAGGTAACCATTTGTGATCACTTACATTATTTATTTCTCTTTCTTTTGTTTTTAATGACAAGATTTATAACATATTTTCTTTTCTTATAATTCCACAGCTTCTCCTGACCGACACATGAATAAAGTGAGGAGGCTCATAGCAATGTTAATTTTACATAAGGTGGAGGAATACACAACGTACATACAAGTAGATCTTTCGCAGGGTTTTAAAAAGGGCTCATTTTTATCGTGAACAGCCTATACCTACATTTCCTTTGTCTTACTCAATTAGTTCCTCTTGCGGATTTCTCCCCATTTTACTTATATATCTGTTGACAAACGTGAATACAAACTTTATTTAAATTGTTTCCTTACAGATTGTTAATTTCTTTGTGCTTTTGTGTAAATTCGTATGTTTTTCTACTACTTACAACAAACATCTGTAGTGGCCTAGCCCGCAAATAATAGTGCAGTGAATAACTAAACCTATGCAATTATAGTACATTATTCTTTTTTGTTTAGTCCATTCATGGGTATTTCTAACTCTTCTAAAGCCCTGCTGAAGTACAACTTTCAGGATATTCCTCCGCCTCATGCAAACAAAGTCTATTAAATTACATAAAGGGACGATGCACCGTATTCATGGGCACTCAGTGTAATAATATTTTGCATTAGGACTATTTCTTGTTAGCTTTTACCAAAAAATTTATTTACTACCGGTTTTACTCAAATTGATACAAATTAAATTGTGTAATTTATAAATGAAATATGGGTGAAAGTTAAATTTATTTTAAAATAAATTACTTTAATGTAAACACAATTATAACAGGTTTGTTATACATGGAGTATTTAGAGAGCAAGCAAGCACGTCATGCATGGGGCGGTTTTTCAAAAGATTAATTCAATAAGTGTGAATAAACCGCCAATATCTTAACGTAGCTATTGTGTATGGCATGAAATAGCCACAGTAAAGATCTTGTAATACTTCACCATCCGTTAAAACACAATCAATTCCATGCACAAAAAAATGCTTTTAAAACATGTTTATAGCCACTCGAATACTTCAAGTGCTTGCATTCAAATCAAAAACAAGATCACATTACATCAGAATTCACTAGATATCCATTGCCACCCTAATTTTATTTTCCCGCTAGAAGTGAAACGAGTTGGCTTCGGAAATTTGTACAGTGCTCCTGCAAATATATTGATTGTTTTGTTTTTATTTTATCAACAGCAAACTGCGTTTCTAATTGGGCCTTAGTTTTCCTTTAATGATGAAAGAAAAATGACCTGAGAGGAAAAGGCATAAACTATACACTTTAGTTTCCGATAAATGGCTGCATAAATTCGTACATAGGCGCAGTTTGTCGGGACTGCAAGGTTACGACCTCTCGAATTCCATTCAGACTCAGCATTACGCTTACGTATATCCCTACTGCCTACGCACAGCGAGTAATTGTTTCATTGACAAGATTCTGTATAACATTCTAATCTATCGCGCCGGATGTTGTAGCGTCACTAGATGATGGCTACCAGAGTCCAACACAATATTTGTTCGTTGTGCGAACCTCATTTACACCCGAAGAGTTTACCCGTTCCGTTATTAGTTTTGTTAAGCATGCACGAGACAAGTGGTTGAAAATTGTTTGTGGACATGCGTAATTAATTACGTATGTCATGTGCAAGAAGGGAGTGTGTTTACTTTAGTGAAATGCATTAAACAGTTGCAGTATACATTTAGTGAGTTAAATAATGATACATTATTTGGTGTATTATTTCAGGAAATAAACGTCGACGCATATCGCAAAAAAACTTTTTTTTACAGCTGCATGTTGTGTTATCAGCTTAACAGTTGGAACAATGTCATTCTGAGTAATTCCAGAAGTTGTATTTACTTTTATGAGGCATTGGGCTTGGGATGAAGCACTACGTACTTTATAGAAATACTTTCTTAATAGAAATAAAACATACATTTCTTCACAACTTACGTTAGTTTGAACAATTATTCCGATATTTCCCCGCTGTTAGTAAGTGAGCGAGTATTCACGTATTGTTACACCATATTTTGCGTTCATATCAATTGTGGATTTTCATAAATTTTTATTAACTTCGTAGGTGTACATGCCGGAACAATTTGTGTTTATCGCCTTTTAGGTGGTAACAGTGACTTTATAACTCTTAACAACAGTTTGGAATGAAGAATTACTGTTTACAACATATTATTAATGGAATTTAAACCAAAATTTATCCACACCTGATGTTACCTTCAAAAAGTGTTATGTTATTTTCATAATTTTAGTAAGTGAACATGCCTTCACCTATCGTCATAATGTAAGTTCTATTGGTGAGAAGCCGGACATGGTCAGTGTGACACACGCCTGGGCGCCCTGCACCAGCAATACTCGTCATGACAAGAGTCGTGAAGCCCCATCCACACACTCACATGCTTGGTTACACAGGCGGCAGCCAATGAATAAATGGCATTGGCCTGGGAAAACAGAGGCTTGTCATATCTAGCCTACTTTCAAATGTATTAGGGGATATTTTCTGTGTCTCTTAACTTACGGGATACACTATGGGAATGTACTTAATGTCCTCTCGCACGCAAACGCATCTATCACGTAGGGCGGTGCCCTAGAAGTTGTCCAGACTTGATGGTTTTCTTACACTCGACAGTGACCTCCGCAGTAGATGTTACCTAGTGATTCTGAGGACACAAGTTCGAGTCTTGAGTAGGACTAAACCATCGAATTCTGTGCCGTTTTTAGCCTACTTTCCTAAGGAAAGAAAGGCTCTCGAGATCACTTTCCTGTCTGTGTGACCGTGTATATGTGCCTGTGTCCCCCACCCTCCCTCGGAAATTCAATATATCGAACTCGTGAACCGAATTTCACCAAACTCGGTACATATATAGTACTAAGTAAGGACACTTGAACTTAATCGCGGTCGTTTTAAAATTAAGGTTGACGTCATATCTCGGAAACTATTCAACCGATTTAAGCCAAATTTTGTATGATGATAGTGCAAGGTGGAAGCATTGTATTGAGAGGTGAGTACTGTTGTTGGTCCACCATTTTTTAATATAGTGTCACATGAATAAATACAGCTTTTATGTTATATCTCGATTACTACTGAACCAATTTTTGCCAAATTTGGCATGTAAGTAATAATATGAAAAGTCAGATAAATATAATTAATCAAACTTTATTCAGCACTTATTTTTAAAATGGCGTCCTTATAAATATTATAGGTTTATTTGGTATAAGTGCCATATTTTATGACCAATTTGAAACAGAATTTTGGACACTGACAGTATCTATTATGATCACCATATTGGCAAATCAACAACCGCTTTTGTCCGCGATTTCATTAAATAGCGCTACATGAATTAATACATATTTTGTATAATATCCCAGGAAACAATTGACATATTCCTATCAAATTGGGCAAACAGGTAGTACTGTGGTATTTGATATGTATAAATATATTTTAAGTATTTCAAGCACTTAGTTTCAAAATGGCGGCCATATTTCCATTTTAGCATAGTATGCCATATATTCAAAACCATTTAATCAATTCTAACTTAACTTTGTATACTGGGAGTATATAAAAACATCAAATGTATCTACATGAAGCCTCTTTTTCTCCATTCATTAAAAAAAAATAGTGCCACACGAATAAATATTTTTTTAAATATATATCTTAGGAAACAATTGACCGATTCCTACCAAATATGGCAAACAAGTATTACCGCGGCAGGTAATGTTGACTGGCGTATTTTAGGTATGTAAGACACTTATTTTCAAAATGGCAGCCATATAACTATTTTATTTTTACATATTGAATCGTCGAAACCATGTACTTAATTCCATTGAAACTTTCTATGCTAGGTGTTGTAACACGCCTAAATAGAAATGAAGGAATACTGACGAATGTCAGTTATGTAATGCTACGGCTAGCTTAATTAGAATATGCACTGTTACAGAACATAAGTTTCCTCTTTGTAGAAACTCATTCAGGAACCTATGACCTGGCCAACTTATTTCTACTTATGGTACTGAATTTATATAACTCTCCATCAACATATCAGTCAGTATGGATCCAAAATAATTACTTCAAAAGAATGCAACAATTAAAATTTTATTTTTAATATTTACGATTGTTATTTCTTATTTCGAGGATAAATTTCCATACCATATTTGTAATGAATCTCCCTAGTTTGTTTCGAATATGAATTAAAATTATTGGCAACCATACGAACGTGACAGCAAAATGAGCAAAGCTTACACTTATCTACCACACAAGCAAAGGCATGCAAAACAAACGCCTTATGCGTACCGGATCCACCCATGTTTCAACTGCTTCGTAACGATTGTCCTACTTTCAGTGTTCATGCATCTCTAGTTTACATTATTATATGCTCTGGACGATACTCCATTGTAGCAGTGTCTAGAACTGCGATACTCCTTTGGTGACTGCTACTGGAATGACCTGCCACTGAAACGGATCTCGCCCCTCGTCAGCAGGAACTGGCCATTCTCGGCCGCCCACTGGAACCGTGGTCGTGGCGTCGACTCTCGTCCCAGTTGCTTCGTTGTGGATTCGCCGTTGCTGATCGAACCCCGTGGCTGGCTCCTTTCACTCGTCGTACCTCTCCTGACGCGAGGCAACGGACGGTGAACTCCGTATTCGGATGCTGCGTTGGTTCAGGCCTGTGTCCTCTGACAACTTGCGGGCAACATAGCCTCTAAGTAGTTAACGCCTTATAATGCATACAAATTATAATGGCAGCTTAACGATGTAGGAGTAAATCTTCCTCTTTTCTGGACTGATGAATTGTTGTACAGTGTAAAGGATTATTTCAATATTTTTTCTCTTCTAATTCACATTTACGTGGAACCTTATGCTTATGATGCCTATGTATTTCGAACATTTTTTAGAAGAACCAAAACTAACGTTCGATTATTTGTTCTTAATAAAATCGCCGTTGTCAATGCCAACCTGGCTTTTTTATATTTACTAAAGAGAAATACTTCTAAACCTTCAAAATACAAGGATAAAGTCACACTTAAATACTAAAATACCATCTGAAAAGACTTTTCAAAACAGTTTCTTACATACACTTCACATTCTATCATCTGACACACTTGATATCAGAACATAAATTATAGCAATCAAAGATATCATAATTTCCCTACATAAAATAAGAAAAGCTTACATAGCCAGGTGTTGCAGTGTTCATATCACAACCATCAAACGTGTCCACACGAACCCTCTTTTTCCCGCCGTTTTGAAAATAATATCACATGAAAAATTAAAATTATGTGATATGTCCGAAAATACAAGGAAAATGCGGAAACAAGTAGCACTATGGCGGGCCGTGTAAACTGATTAACTTTGAGAGGGTCAGACAATCATATTTTCAAAATGGTGGCTATATAAATATTGTAGCTTAAAAATCGTTATGTATAAATTAAAAAAAAAAAAATTCAAATTAAATTTGTTTGCTGGCCGTATTAGTTATATCCATCAAAATTTTGTATACAGAGCCTCATTTCTTCGCCATTTTGGAAGATAGCCCCTCATGAAATGATACAGTTTTTATCCCATATCTCGGGAAACAATTAACCAATTTATTTCGGATTTGGCCAAGAAGTTGTACGGTATTAGGATATATATATATATATATATATATATTATATATATATATATATATGTATATATATATATATATATATATATATATATATATATATATATATATAATATTCTAAATGGCGCCTATACAAACATTTTAGTTTAATGTGCTCTATCTAAGAAACTGTGTTACGGATTTAAATTTAACTTTGTATCATTCATCTATGACAATCATCGAATGTGCTAATACATAAAATCTTGTCTTCAATTTATGAAGATCGTTACATGAACAATGGAGGTTTTATGCCATGTCTTGAGGCTCAATCAACCGATTCAAACCAAAATTTCACGCGAGAATTGCTACAGTAGAGTATATAAATCAACATGTGTTATGTGCAGCAGGCATGTTATAATAGGATTTATATAAATAATTAAATTGATTTGCTATGTCTATGAAATGTTTCAACAAAATTCAACCAAATTTTGTATGCAAACAGTACTAATTAGTAGCATCATTTATGCATAGAGATCATCTTTGGCCGATTTCTTTTCAAAGTAGTGTCTGTTGAGTATAATGAACACACTGTCATATTTCCGGAAAAATTCAACTAATTTCCTCAAAATTTGCACACCTACAGAATGCCGTGTAAGGTTGCGTGATTTAAATGTGATCAGACACTGGTTCTCACAATGGCGGTCATATAATATTTTGTTATATCTGGCATATTTATTTAACCATTTAACCAAATTGAACAAAACATTTTATGCCGACAGTATTAATTAGTCACATAGTGTAGAGAACATTTTTTTTAGACATTTTTGTAAGATAACGCCGGTTAAGAAAATAAGGTTTCTATGCCTTATATCGAGTGCCAATCAATCGAATTCCACCAAATTTTTCGCACAAGTAGCGTTATGGTAGGCCATGAAAACTTATGTGATATAATGGCTCAGACACTTATTTTCAAAATGATGGCCATTTAAATATTTCAGATTAGTGAACCTTATCATTCAAAACATTAGACTGATTACATCGGAAGTTGATGCTCCGAATCCTACCCCCGTGATGCAGTTAATTGCGAGGTAGTTTATTTTACGAGTTTTTCTGAATTAGAATTCCAGGTAAATCACTCATGTATTTTAATTTTCTTGGTACTATTTCACATCTTTCTGGTTTCATCTCTAATGGCATTGCTGCCAAAGTGATATCGGTGGGTACCTACCATCTAAGCTTTTAAAAACTCACTGAAATGTATTCGAACCCATGCAGAGGAAAGTAGGCTCATTAGTTATCGCAACTTGTTGTTTAATGGTAAATATTCATTTAATATGTGGCTTACCGCCTACCTCGTCACCAACAAAATACCCCGTGCACATAAAGCTGCTTTCCATGGTTCAGAATGAGAAGCGCGGGAGCCATAAGGGCGGCATTGGAACGCGCATCAAGTTTGCCAACATCTCTGAGTAGCGCTCTAGAATTACGTGCAGTATTCTCTCTCGTCGTGCTGCATCGAACTACAGGACTTCAAGAGGCGAAGATATCATTTTATCGGCGGCAAATATGCAGTAGGCTCCTATAGTAACTTTGCTTGTGTCCGGGTAGTATGTTAAAACATACTACTCGGACAGGTAAAGCGGTTAATTACAATGTTAAAGAACTTCAAAATAATATCTATAGCATGCGTGTTACTTCCGCAGTATCATCATATCCTCGCATGGGGTTCATTTTCTTTCCATGGGTAAACACAAAGGAGAGATTTAATAATTTAGTCAAGAAACCCGTATTACAGACACACTGCATCATCGTTCAAATGCAAGGTAGGCTGGTGCCTTACAAGTGGGAGTACTGATAAACCCGATAAATTAATTACTAGTAGGTCTATTTTTAAAGTTTCGACCATTATGGTAGTGATTTTTTCATCCCATGTTGATGCTACTACATTGTTTCGATATGTCTATACATACTGATAATAATTAACATCATACGCATCACGAATGCTCAAGTGTACAGGATAGTTGTTACTCGGTGTCTGTCGTCCCTATGTCATCACTCCCACGTGGTGAGGGGACTAGCAAGGGGCGATGTTAGCTACACGCGGATTCTTAACCTCCGTTGACCTTTACCCTTGCCCCTGGCAAGCCCAGTAGTTGATTTCCTCCGTCCCCTCAAAATGAAATCAACGGTTCCCTTTGGAGTTCAGCAACCAGGTAATCAGATATAACAGCGATACAATAGTAGACGCAAGTATAAGAAAAGGGGAATGTCCAGCGACCACCTCACGCTGTAGAGAAGTATTACAGAGAAATACCCCAAACACATAAGAAATAAGGGAGTTATACTTACACTCTAGCACTGGTTTACCGCGGAAGGAAAATAAATGGTTCTCGCTAAGAATTTTAAAAGGGCCACACCGCTCACGACATGCTGTAATACAGAATACGTAAAAGTAGAGAAGTTAAACGAAAACCGATTTATTCGACATTCATTTTCCACAGACGAATCAGTCGGACACCAGCAGAAACCAGAGGAAACAATAGGCAGCACGATGGAACCAATCGGATGCGAGGCTTGGTCCTCAGCTAATACAGTCAGTCCTGAGCACACTTACCGTAGAAGTGTATCAGAGGCTGCGGTGCTCGTATAGGCTACTCACGGTAAAATGAGCACTTTTAAAAGCCCTGCTTAAGACCTTCTCATGTACACGGTGTGTGTTCTCCCACCTTATGTAAAATAACATTGCCATGGGCGTCAACACTTTTTTCATGCGTCGGTCAAATGAAACTGTGAAATTATTAGAGAAGTTAATATTGTACAAATCTGCTCATTTGTACACTTCAGAGCATTTAAAAAAATACAGAAATCGAAAGAAATAATTTATGTTATCACAAATGGTTACTAAACACACTTTTTGTTCGACTGCAATATATGGAACTAATTTCTCCTCCAACGTTACCAACTTGACTGGACACACGTCACACATGTCACTCAAGGCGCCTGTTAAAATATATGCAGGCAGGAGGAGTGACTTTTTTCTAACGTTGATTTCAAAAGTGCTCACTTAATCGTGAACAGCCTTTAGTAGTCGGACTATATGCCTCCAACCAGAGCGAACCAGTTTCGATTCCCGGCGGGGTTTACCGGATTTTCGCATATATAGCTACCTAGTGGAAGTTGCCGTTAGCCTGCGGGTTTTCTCGGCAAACTCCCCTTTCCCCTGTCCATCCATTCCTCCTCTGCACCATTTCTTCCTCGCCGGCGCTCCATTCCTTGCTGTTAAGTTTCATTTCCAAACCTCGCAGTGCCACAAGAGAAACTCGCCTCGTCGCTTCTATATATTTGCTTATTCTATACCGCTCTAACATTACTACGAGCATATAACTATTTGCCACGAAAACATCCCACGACTGGATGTGCTCCAAAACACGTTAGCTCACTTTCGTGACTAAGCGACGTTAATTTTTACGCATCTTAGGTGTCTGCCCCCGAACTACGGGGTTCACTATCAGAGTGACATTATTCTGAATCGCTTAGTCATATAGGCTTACGCGAATTTAGTATCTCAAAGATACGCGGTCAGTAACGAAAGGAAGGCTAGAATATTGAGGTCCAGTCTGTGCGCAAAATTTTTAGCGCTAAACCTGTAACCGTGTTTATAACAATTATAAATTTTCAGGTATAGGCCATTCACGGTAAAGTGAGCACTTTTTAAGGCCCTGCTAGATTTTTCCTATCAGTCAGTTTCTATCTTTCCGCCACTTTTTGAAATAAATGATGCCATAAACCTGATAAACAGAGCATATACATTTCGTCGCTCTCAAAATGTTATGCCTGAGGCGGCAATGGAATACATTTATAAGGGACTAGTGCCCGTTGAGAGGGCCTTGAAAAGTGCTCACTTTACTGTGAATAGCCTATATCCACTGCGAATACCGCGGTCAGTCTTTTAAGAGAATGATGTGTTCCACATCAACCTGGTTAAAACCAGCGCTGATGGTCCCAAAGAAAGGACAAGGTGCGAGTTACTCTCTTGCAAATGCTTTCATAACTGCAGTACATATGACCCCGGAAAATGTTAAGTTCTGAGTATTATCCACAAGGTGTACCTGTGTCTCTGACGGTTTCCCCATCGCCCTTACTACATATAGTATTATTGAAATCGTAAAGGGCTTTTTAACGTCCCCTGGTTTTATTCTTGAAACCTTAGCAGGGGACGGCTTACAGACTAACTTGCCTAACTTAAATTAACACCCATGCCTTAACCGGGATTCAAATCCAGAGCCCAGATCGGTGGTGCACTAACCGACTGCGCCACAGGAGGTCGGCAAACATAGCTAGTATTAACTGTAATTAAACTTACGGAGTAAATTACTCGCAACCACTGCTGCACAATCCGTTGCTACCGCAATGCCCGTTTCCTTGCAGCTGAATTGTGCTCGGCCCAGAGAACGCATCTACTCCGCCTTATGCAAGCAAAAACGATTCTAGAAAATTACGCCAAGGGACAATGCACCGCATTCGTGCGGACTCTGTGTAATAACATTTTACATATATATTACGATATATAAATAAAATATAAGTTATAATACAATTATTAAATAATACATAATATTAAACAATTATATCAATACAATAATATAATAAATAAGTTATTTTTATGTTGCACAATCATAAAACGCTTTTGATACACATAATATGTAAGAAACATGAAGCACGGTTTATGTATGGGGTGATTTTTCAAAGGTTTGATTTAAATAGTGCGATGAGAACGTTAATAGACTTAAAGTTGACATCACCAAGCTTTAAACACGGAATCGATGTTTGATCACGACATCACGCACTTCAGGTTATTTTTTTCTATAATTGCTCTGTCTTACCACAATCCGACATCTCTCGCCTCCAAGAGTTGCTCCCATCAATCATGTATACTAGTTCTGAGTACCGACCTTCGCTCTATAGGGCGTCTCACCCTTAGATTGCAGTGGGTGACTAATCAAACAATTTTATATTTTAACACTACTATACAATTTCACAAAATTTGTTATGTATTTTGGTACTCAAGCACTTATTCTGTCAACACAGCATAAGATCTTGGCTGTTGACAATCGCTATCGATCTGGAAACAGCGCACTCCATGCACTCTTTACGGCAATATAAGAGTGATATGGAATATAGCACATTATATCGACGTAGTTTACGGAAACTCAGTGCTGAACTAAGCTCGTTATCTGGTAGCAGGGCTCGAACCCGGCAGTCTCCTTTGCGGACACGCGGGCCATGAATAAGTTAAAAGCGCGAGTTTCCTTCGCGGCAAGACTTACGACGCTGCCGCTGGCCTGGCGCGGGCTCGTTGTGCGTACGGAAGTAATTTAAATGCGTTCCCCCTGGTGGCCAGGCTGGCCGGAAGGAAAATGGGTTTATGTCGAGAGCGGGATCGTTTGGCGCTCTCCCCTGGGGAGGTGCCTTGTGGTGTGCGGCCGTATCGGGCAACTGTCCTTAACTCGCGGCGCCTGGGAAAGTTATTAGCCGGGACACCGCCCTCCACGGTGACGTCACGTCCGCGATACCGCGGTCCTCCCGCGCAACACCAAGATAAGAAGTATCTTCTGTAACACCGCGCGCGGATCGGCGATACATCACGGCCGCGCTGGCAGCGCGTGGGAAGAGAACTTGTAGCGGGTGATACCGCAGTACCAGGCCTTTACTTGTGTTCCTGCGGGTCCCTATCTCGGCCATCTTCCTTCTTCATCGCCCACAGAACGTGGAGTCCCACAACCCCTCCCCCCCCCCCTCAAACCAACACGCACAAATTTCACATTAAACGTTGCCTCTCACAAAGCGGATTTCGTGGAAGTCAACCCGTTGTTTGACGCCAGTGGTTTGTGCCCAAGTCTAGGTGTAACAGGCTGTTCACGGTAAAGTGAGCACTTCTTAAGGCCCTTCTAAATTTTTCCTTTAATCGAATTTCCACCTTCCTGCTGCTTTATATATATATATATAATATATATATAAACATTGCAGTGTGACCAATAAACACATTGTATACATTTCACCACCTTCGAAATTTAATGCCTTAAGTTGCAATATGATATATTTATTAGTGGTCAGTGCCTGTTGGGAGGGCCTTAAAAAGTACTCACTTTACCATGACCAGCCTATACAAGCAGTGGCTTAAACGATTCCACAGAGACAAAATCTCGGCCAGTAACCCAAATCACACAAATAGCGTGATGTACACAACGGAAAAAATTTTGAATCGTAATTTTGTAGACTCACAAACTTCATCGTATTCATAATATTGCAGTATATAATCTCCAGTAGTAGATTAAATGTGGAAATGCGGGAAAGTGCAAATAGTTAGGTAGGGGCCTAACAAGTTTCGACATGTTGTTTACATAAGTATAAAATACATTATATACGTGGATTGTTCAAGGTGCTGTGGTCGCTTTGGAAAGCTTTTATTATTATTTCCTTCGTTGCCACACGTAGTATTAAAAGTCTTATGACCTCAGTAACAACGACATGGACGTCGAAAGAAAGAAACTGTAATATCGTTAGAAAAATGTCCTTGACAGAAGCTGTCTGTACAAAAACTCCCTGATTTCAAATTACAATATAAAAGTTCAATGAGACATACGCTCATGACTTGCTAAATTAGAGACGCCTGACGTGTTGGTGAAATGTCGTTGCTGTCGCCCCGTCGAATGGAACAGTGCCCAGCCATGCATAGCTAGCATGTCGTTGGACCATAAACCCACCACCTGAGTAATAGTCGAAGACAAAGTGAGGAAACAGTTTGTCCAGCTTGTTGGGGCCAGATGTATGTATGTAGTTGAAAAATCCATAACATAGGCATCATCCCCGACGATGAGAGGGGTTGCAGAATCAAGTATGCCCTACGTCTAATTATAAGCATAGGTGGCTGTAAGTTCCGAACTATATAAGATATAGTTGTCAAATTAATAACACACCCGAAGTCGTGCAGGCACTGCGATTCCCACGGTTAACCATGTCAAGAGCGAACTATGAGTTCATAGTCGGGTAAAACCACCGCCGCCAGGGACAATCTCCGTGGGGTACAAGGGATAGATGAGAGGGGTCGCCTCTGGTAGCTCGGGTGGTAACAGAGGGTAGACAGACCACAACAACCTGAGAGCAACTATGTTATCTTGTAGTTTTTTAAAATAAATAGTTCAATTAAATGTATATGGATATATGCCAGGTGTGTTAATGGTTTTGTCTTTGCATGTATGCGTTAAAGTAATTGTGTAAGTTCTCCATTAAGGCTAATTTTATTTTATGTAAGTTGCTTTTATATATTAAATATAAGCTTCTTTCTAAGCTTATAGAAGACATTAAGTTTTTTATGTCATTGTTTTATTTCCTTTTCTTTTTAAAAATAGGTGTTAAGTTATGTTTTATTATGCAAAGTGGTTAAGTGTAAGAGAAGGTGATAATACCTTAACTTCACCACAAAAATTAAGATGTTTTATTATTATTATTATATCATCTAGAACCATCTCTTCACCATGGGCACAGAAGCCGCCGCCCTTCTAGGATATATCTGTTAACCTCACGTCACAAAGCGCAACGATTAAGATGAGCGTGGGACCAGCACCTTTGGACCATCGATGCATGGAAAAAATGATCGCCAGGACGGATGAGGCGAGTTAATGCCGATGGCAGGGTACGAGTGTGTGACCAAGCGCTTGAAGTAATCGATCCTTCGTGTCAGCAGAGTACAGTTCAGTCCGGTGATTGTGACCTCTTCGTACGGGAACAAATTTACATGGGATGAGATGGGTTCTATGGTGCAAGTGTCATAATCTCTCACCAGTGAATGAGACAGGAGCAGATATTGTTCACCCATTTCTGCGCCTACAGCAGAATGCAAGAGACATGTATCTAGTGTACGGCAAGACAATACACCAGCCCATCACTCTCGAATTGAGACAGAGTGGTAGGATGAACATCATACTAGGTTACTTGCCTGGCATCACAGCTGTCGTCAAGGCGAAAATTGGTGCTTGAAACTACTAGGTTAATATATCTTAATTAATTTGTTCATTAGGTAGAAATTTGGGTTTTGGATTATCATGCAAAACAACTCTAGAAGTTCTTATGGCTTTTTCAAAGAGTGCATTTTGTTTTTGTTATGTGCTGGAAAATGTTCGCGCTTGAGGTTCCGAAAACCGCGGAAGTTTTAAGGAAGATTCCAGGAACCACAGAACGGTCGAACTGTAACTGGAGACGTTTATCTAGGCATGCTTAAACAATATTGTACCTCGTCTCGTATCTCTGCAGACAAATATTATCTTCCGGCAGGATGGCATAACATCGCACTGAAAATTGCATTTTTGTAGTTTCCTGAACACAGTATGCCCACAACGATAGACCAACCAGATGGCCAACATAAAGTACGAACATAGCGTTCTGGGTTTTTCTTGTGTAATATTGTGAGATACAGGATGTACACCTCACCTATACGTGACCTTGATGACTTGATTATCGACATCATAATAAAACACGGTTCCACTTAATCTATCATATCTTCTGTTATTTTTTAATTTTTAGGAAAATCATTATTGAGCACCTTACTGGTCAAGCCCTGAATTGTCTCTCCAGTGCTAGAAAAACAACATGATGCGAACCAGATAAGAAGAGTGAAGAGACAAACTGATACTATCGTGACAGTGTTCTTAGGAAGGGCAACTGCAGAGGGAAGCCACTTGTTCAAGGTCCCCTGCCCTAGTCCTGATATAATTTTTTGCACTTGATGACTCGATGGAACTCTGGCAGGAAAATAATATTTGCAGAGGTGTGTAGTCCAATAAATTCACACGATTCTGCTGAAAAGGTTTGCAGGTTGTATACCTTAAGGAAAAATACTAAAACAAGGGAAACAGATGTGATGCTTGTTAATACACCAAAGTGCCAATCATGCACAAACTAAGATAGATGCGGTCCAAGATATAAAACGTCAACAATTTTCTAATTTCGTTTTCTGGACAAAATATTTGCGTACAAATGTTCACATAAAGTGTATAGTGAGTAAAGGTAAAATATGAGGATAATTTCCTACCTCGAATATTGATTTTGGTGGTTGCAGACAGAAAAATTACATAGAATTTGCAGGAAACACATTTATTGTTACACGCCGAGAAAAGTTCCAGTTTTAACTCTGACAATGGTCACAGATGACTGTCTGCTTGGTATGCTTTCGAGTTCAGACAAACAAATACTGCACATTGTGAGCGTTATTTTATTTTACTGATAATTAATTTAGTTTTTAGTACTTTTATTTCACTTTGATTTTTAAGTCATGGTGGTTTTACGGAAGTACGCATAAATATGGGTTAATATCTCTTGAACATTTTAAGGGATCTAAGTGAAGGAAATTGTAACCAGTAAGTATAAGTGTGAGTTTTATCGGACTTGAAACAGCAAGTACAGATAAGCTGAATGCGGTTGCCATACGCTTTCGGCAGCAGAGATGTCGTGAGAAAATGTGTAAAATCGTTACAATATTATTGTTCCTAGAGACAGGTGATCTTTGAATGAATAGTGCAATGGGACTGAATGACAATATTTAGATTTTTGGACATTCACCATTGCGATGAAGATGTCTGTCATTCAAAAAACAGGGCTGAGCACGAAAAAATACTTAAAAAGACAAGAAACCTATGGACGAGAAAATAAATATATGTATACAACACTGGAAAATTCCAAGAGGTAATAGAGTTAAAAAAAAACCAGAACAGCAGCTAATTACGAAAAATACATGTATATAGGCCCTATACATGACCATCAGATAACATATAGAAACCAAAACGACCATCAGATAACATATAGAAACCAAAACAGGCAAGAAACCTGCTGACGAAGTTAGGCCAGCACTGAAAAAATAAGTAAGAACAAAATAGGACAACATAACGAAGAAACGCAGCAGTTTAACCAGATATGACAGAATACAAGCCAGAAAAACTGTAATCAAGAATATATAGGCACAAAGTCAGAAAATTCCATAAAAGAATCAAGTCAAATAAAACAGGCCAGTAAGCTAAATGCGAAAATCTTAATTTAATATATATGTATACGAAAAAATATATATATATATACGACTAACAGACAACACAACAAAGACGACACAGGCTAGTTATCTACTTCCACAAATAAAACAAACACGAGGAAACTCGCACAAGAAAAAACGGTAGTTTTACCACGACTGACATAATGCGACGTTTCGGGAACTGCAATCTGTTCCCGTCTTCGGGTAGCGATACACACGGTCCGAGAACACAAGTACGACACAAGCTGTACATTTTTAGTCGACAATGTCTGATTGTGTAGAGTGATTGGAGAGCAAGGAAGGAAGTACTTTCTAGCTGGGGCCACGAAGGCTGAGCAGTTAACCTGCTCGCCTCCCACCAAGGCGATCAGGGTTCAATTCCCGGCCGGGTCACTCCGGACGATGCCGTTGGTCGGCGGGTTTTCTCGAGGAACTCCCGTTTCCCCCGCCCCTTCATTCCGGCGCTGCACCATACTCACCTCAATCACCCTCACCGGCTCTCAAGACCTCGATGTTAAGAGCCGTCCAAATATCATCTTCACTTTGTAGCTATACAGTGAAAGCTGGATTGTAACTCGTGTGTGTGTGTGTGTGTGGAGTTCCCAGATGCACCCAACGAGAAAAGATTACTTCTGGAGCCGGAGAAGGCAGTTGCGTGGGTGTTATACTTGAAAGCCTGGGCAACGGTGGTTAGTAGGGGGAGGGGCGGGAGGCCCGGGGAAAGTTTTTGGTGCAGTCCGACCACTGGCCAGCGCGTTGCGTCCGGTTTAGTAGCCTGCAGCACAGAATGTTCCCCTAGAGACAGAACAAACTAAGCCTCGACCAGACCTCCTCCCCGTAGCGCTCCCTAGGAGAGCTGAAAACTTTCAACTTGCCTTACACTTCCCTCCCCTCATGGAGCAGCCGTTCACTTCCCCTCCTTCCTACTTTCTTCCATCTTTCGCAGCCGCGGAGCTCATTGATTTCCTCTTTCTCTCCCTCGTATCGCACAAGCGACCTATCTCAGCTGCCCGACGCTCCGACGCGAGCAATACTTAAGCTGGCCTGCCTACCTGAAAAACTGTTTTATTTTCGTTTCCAGTGATTGGCAATGGCGCGCTCAACAAGTGCCTTGCCTTCAGTCTGTGTGCGCGTCGCCACATGGACGGGGTGCATATAGTCCCCGTCATAGCCCCACTACGGTGGGGCTAAGACAGTACACGGAGTGTGAATAATAATTGTTATTGGTATAATTTTCGAAAATAAATTAATAAATGTTCCTCTTGAGCCGTCACTAACAATACATCACATATCATTATAAACAACAACATAATCTCGTATATTGATGTCGTCCGACTCACAAATACATCAATATTACAGATACACACAAGAACAAATAAATTAAAGGAACTACACCTACACTGTACAACACCATACACAAACAACACCACACTGACGTCATCACAATACAGACACAAACATCAAACACACGACAGACACCTCACAAAACGACAACAACCGTCGGCCCCTCTGTCTCCAGAGAGGCTGGCGGGGTGAGTGTTCAAGGGTGGAGGCAGAGGAATTTTAACTTTTCATTTTAAAATTATAACGTAACCTTTTTCATTTAGATTATAACAGAATGTAATTTGAAGCCTCTGTTATTTTAAAATTTAGCTTGCTTTTAATTTTTATAACGCGACAAATTTTGTTTCGCCTTTTTTCCAAATTTATCAAATTCAAGTAACTAAGGCAAGTTATGGCCTTCAGCTGGGTACTGGCGCCATTTTAATATGTTCTGTTCTGTGCCGGCTGAGGCTATGAGTAAGGTTAGTTCTGGTCAGGTTACAAATAAAACGAGATTTCTCATGGACGAGTTTGGCATAGCGGAAATTTCCACCGCCAGGTGCGTAGCGTTCCAAAAGGGAACTTTTAATAATGCAATTTTAAGCTACTTGAATAATAAAACCGGACAACTTTACCTAGTTACGAAGTTAATTTCATATTCGATTTATGATTATTGCAATTATAGTGTTTTTCAACGTAGAAAATGGAGAGTCTGGTACATAGCCGACACTAGCGCTTACCTATTGGCAAAAGTGTTCTCGTTGGCAAACTCCTAACATCGTTCTTCCCAAACTGTAGTAGAAGTAACCTTAGTCTGAGCCGACCTTCCCTTCGCGGGGCATCTAAGTGCTACTTACTGCGGCACAAGCTTAGAAATATCCCAGTTTTCAGCGACATGTACTTCTACATAAAACTTGTTCACGATAAAGTGAGCACTTTAGAAATTAACCTTAAAAAAATGTCACTGCTCCAGCATGCATATATTTTAATGGGTGCATTTTGTGACATTCTCCCAGTTATGTTGGTAAAAATTGATGGAACGTAGTTCCATATCTTGCGTAGAAAAATGTGTTGGGTAACAATATGTGTTGACATAAAATTATTTCTTTCGTTTTCTGTTTTTTTTTTTTTAAATACATCGAAGTGCAAAAACGAGGAAATTTGTAAAGTGTTTACTTTTTTAATAATTTCACATTTTCATTTGACCGACGGATAAATAAAGTGATGAGGCCTATAGCAATGCTGATTTTACATTAAGCGGAGGAATACACTACCAGTATATAAGTAGAACTTAAGCAGGGCTTTCAAAAGTGCTCATTTTACAGTGAACAGCCGATACAAAATTTTCACTGTAAATAGAGCAGCACTTTTATAAGCCCACTTTGTGTGCCACTTTTCCTGTCATTCTGTAGCCTTCTGCCTTAAACACCTACATAGGCCTGAGTACGTTATCTATGCGCCATCCAGTTAAGACTGTAGAATTGTTAGGAATATAAATGTGTTACAAATATATACATTCCTTCACTAACGTCTATAAAAGAATAAACTGAGTCGCTACAAATTTGAACATTATACTCGCAATAAAATTAAAAGTCTTTTATTTTCAATAATTCACTACAACCTAGGAGTAGGTATGCGAGCGTGTACCCGAGAAATTGCGGACAGTAAAATTGATCAAATGTTTGTGAACAGCTTTTAGACAAATGTTGAATCATGTATAATGCACAAGGTTTAAATTTATTATTTCCGTAACATTCATATTTCAAACATTTCGGTGAATAAATTTTTGAAATCACGCTATTAATATAAGTGTTTTAAATATGTATAATAGAAACAAAGAAGGCCTCTCTAAGAGTTCAGTTATATGGGCACCAACATTTGACTTTTTTAAAAATAAATATTACAATGGGTATCTCTTCTGATATTTCTCCTAAAATAGAGGCTCCCGTTCAAACCGAAACGAGAAAAATTTTCTGACAATTCCCCAACCAACCAAATTGAAAATTGAACGTTTTTTAATCTATTAAAACATCGTTGAAATAAAAAAAAGGTTAATGAGGATGAAACAAATAAATGTTAACGTAATTTAAGTATGTTTTATATCTTATTTTAGAATATTTATAGAATATCAACAGCAAGGTCATAAGAATTTTGCCGTAAACGCTTACGATATAAGAATAATTATTCCAAAAGACAAACTCACAAAAGACAAACTCACGTGGTTAAAATTTCTAACGTATGCTTATTTAATTTTATGGGTGAGCCATTTATAATTGTAACATCTACTGCTCCCATTGATTCCCAGAAAATAGCAGTTGGTTAGGTGACATTCAGTGATTATAGTTTCAATTAGTCAGGTCCACAAATTCAGGTTTGAAATCACGGCGAGTTAGAGCCACTGACGTAGAGACGGCTAATTACGACATTCCTGCAGGAATAAGCGACAACAGAGAAGGTATTCCAGAGACGCTGAGAATTCTCAGAATTCTCATGCAATACGTCGTGTGCTGATATCTTCTCCAGTGCGCTGTAACCAACAATGATGTCATTGCACTATTAGGTAAAATGCCTTTTCCATCGGTGACTTGAGGACAGCCTCAGAAGCGAACGGGAAAATGTCATGACAATCATCCAAAGGTGTCTCCTACTGAATTCTCCTCGTTATACTGGAGTCACATAGTTCCTACGAGCATTTCACGACCCGGTGAAAACGACTACTACACGACAAATAAGTTTAAATATAACTGCTTGAATTCACAGCACGGCAATTTATAGGTAGACTAGCATCCCACCATCACTTCGCTAAGATGTTATGGAATTATTAAAATACATACCTGTTTATGGGTTGTAAGATTTATACATTATTATCGGAAACAAATTTAATTTTAATGGTTAATAATTTTAATAATTGGTTTTTTGGTAATGTGTATTTTTACTATCTGTGACTACCCGCGACGACCTGCGACTATCCACGACTACCTGCGACTACTTGCGACTACCTGCGATTACTTGCGACTACCCGCGACTACATGTGCCTACTTGCGACTCCCTGCGACTACCCGTGACTACCTGCGACTACTTGCGACTACCCGTGAATACCTGTGACAACCTGCGACTACTTGCGACTACCCGTGACTACTTGCGACTACCAGCGACTACCCGTGAATACCCATGACTACCTGCGACTACCCTTGACTACTTGCGACTACTTGTGTCTAATTGTGACTACCAGTGACTACCCGTGACTACTTGCGACTACCTGCGACTATTTACGACTATTTGTGAATTGTTTCCATTAAGAAACACAATTTTTTATAACATCGGGGGCCATGGTGGCTGAGCGATTAGCACGCTCGCCTCCCACCAAGGCGAACCGGGTTCAATCCCCGGGCGGTTCACCGGATTTTCGCAAGTGGGAATCGTACCGGACGATGCCGTTGGTCGGCGGGTGTTTTCGGGGATCTCCCGCTTCCCCCGCCCCTTCATTCCGGCGTTGCTCCATACTCACCTCAAAGTCCTTCATCGGCTCTCAGACCCCGATGTTAAAAGCAGTCCAAATCTCTTCACTCACTCACCAACTGCCAGGTCAACTACGTCCAATTTCGCAGCCGAACACGGAGGCTCATGTACGTCGATCGTCGACCTTGCTAGCTGTATCCTCCGGGATGTCTGAAGGCCTTACCTGAACTGCCATCTCTATGATAGTGACAATTGCAATCGATTTTATTTCGTTAATGTTACGCTGCAGCTCCAGTCGGCGTAATATTGCAATTTTACGGCCACATTGTATCTTCGAAAAAAATATTGATATTTAGGCCCTTGTGAGTGTTCCTAGATCGATAGGACACACAATGGACACACAAAACTCTGGAGAATTTGTAATTCTTCTCAGTTTACGGATGACCTACAATGACACGCGGTGAAGCAAGAAAGTGAGAGATCGGCGACTCGGCCGGAGTCAGACAAATAGATTGTCTATCAGTTCGGATACGAGTTTTTCTCTACCGATATTAATGAAAACGTTCACCAGAAGGACAAACTAAGACTATAGTTAACAACTTTTTATCGACATTAAAAATAAAGTAAATGCTAGTTCAACTATTCATAAAAGCAAAATGTAATTAATATATAAGCCTTTTTAGTTAAAATTAAAAACAGTAAATAAACACATAGGGTTGAGCATACAGCTGTCGACTAAATTTTCGTGATTGAATTCTCATTTCTCTATTGTATCCCCCTTCTTTGCCAACACCAAACAAAATATTGTAGAAACATTTTAAAATGAACTTATTAATAGTCATCATTAAAAAAAAATCCCTACCATAAATACCCACATGAATTGAAGATAAAAAGAAATAAGATAAAATTAATGTGGAAGAGTACAATTTACTAGTGCATCGAATTTTTGAACCAGCATTCACAGTAATGTGACATACTATTTTTATTAAAATAGGGGGCTTTCTGAACTCTAGTAAGAACCAAATATTGATTTTAGTTTTAATGACTATAAAAATTTGTTATAGTAGAAACTGCAGAAATTTCACGTTTTCAGAAAGAGTTTGATATTTTGTAAAATTTGGCCTGTTATTTCGGGGCACGATATTTATAGCGATATTTAGTCGTATAAAAATAATACAGCTTGTATTGTAATTAAAACTTGTAAAGGCTGTTCACGATGAAGTGAGCACTTTTTAAATCAACATTAGGAAAATGTCGCTGCTCCTGATAGGCATACATTATAACGGGCTCACTGAGTGACATGCGTACAGTAAAGCTGTTAACGATTGAAGAAACGTAGTTCGATATTTTAACGTCGCATAAAAAGCATTAGGTAACCGTTTGTGATAAACAATTTCTTTCTCTTTCTGTTTTTTATACATTTAAGTTTTAAAATGAGCAGATTTGTAAAATACCTACATTTCTAACAATTTCGCAGTTTCACTTGACCGATGCATGAATAAAGTGATGAGGCGAATGGAAATTTAAATTTTACGTAAGACGGAATAATACACTAAGTACATTCAAGTAGTTCTTAAGCAGGGCTTTCAAAAGTACTCATTTTAACGTGAACAGCTTATGGTCCGTTCACTTTAAAGTGAGCACTTTTGAAGCCCTTGTAATTTTTTATTTCAATCAATTTTTATCCTTCCGCCAATTTATAATGTAAACCCTGCCATCTGAGTAATAAACACAGTCTATATATACACTCACCGTACACAAAACTAAACGTCCGATGCCACAATGAAATGTATTTATTGGTTATTATATCTGATGAAACAGCTTCAAAAAGTGCTCACTTCACCGTGAACGGCCTATATCATATTGTGTATCTGTGCAAATAAGCCTGAAACTGTAGTGACAACCTTGTTTCTCTAACACTGCTCATCAGAAAGGATGACGGAATTACAGTAAAAGCAGGAGGAGGGCGCAGTTATCTGTGACGAACGGAAGGAGATAAATCTAGAGACGGGTAACCTGATCTTGCCGCGTCGCGATGGGGCACGCCCTCTTCACTGTACCCTGCCCCTTCGCATTTTCCACCGCACCATAAAAACCGAAGATTCAATTTCAAACGCCAACAGTAAAAAGCAACGAGCATCCCATAAAGTAGCGCCGGCATTAACAGATAACACGGGTTCTCACTTTTTTTCTTAAATTATTGGTAATAAAGTATTCTAGGGGTTTTTACTGTTATTCGTTGTCACCCCGCGGAGGGGTCGGGAGGGATAGCTGTTTAACTGGAACAGGGGAGGGTTGGGGAGGGGAGCTGGATTTATAGGGGGCGGAGTACCACGTGAGATGAACCCGATACCACGCCCCTCTTGCCCGTGACGTGAGATGAGATATAAAGGCCTGTAAAGCGTGGGGTAGGAGGTTTGGAGGGGGTTCAGTTTATAGCCGCGACGCCCAACGCGACGCCGATTACTGTCTGCGAGTGACGTCACGAAGCCTTCTCGTGAGCGCAACGCTAACATATTACCGCCGAGGGAAATTCGCTGGAGAACCGAACTGGGTGTGGTAAGTCTACAGCCTCGAGCAGTTACACCTCTACCGCTCTCTTTCTTACTCTCGCCCTTCCTTCCAAATTCTTCATACGCTAAGAGGGACCGGGACCAAGGTGGCTGAGCGATTAGCACGCTCGCCTCCCACCAAGGCGAACCGGGTTCATTCCCCGGCCGGGTCGCCGGATTTTCGCAAGTGTAAATCCTGGCGGACGATGCCGTTTGTCGGCAGGTTTTCTCGGGGATCTCCCGTTTGGATCCCAAGTTTCCTTCGCCCTTGCATTCCGGCGCTGATCCATACTCACCTTACTTCACTCCCCCCGGCTCTCAAGACTTCGATGTTAAAGACGCCCAATTATCTTCACTCACTTACTTCATACGCTAAAGCGGATATTACACGATACCTGCTGCCGTACTTGGTTCTTCTACTAGCTTCTATAAGCCCTGGTGCACGAGTCGGAATACCAGCCGCTATATGAGCCGCCATGGAAGATTCATATTACACGACAGCAGTTCGCGTTCTAGCAGTTGGCACCCTCGGTGTGTGGTCTGTAGTATAGGTGAACCCCATTCGAAGAAGTGCTACTTGCGTAGGCCTATAAAAAAACTAGCTATCACATCTTAATATTGCTATATTACTGCCCGCGGTTTACATAAATTATTTGCTTACTAGTATAGTTTCATTCATTTTCTTGAAAATGACGTGCAGTTGCTATAGTACGAGTGTTTTTTTTATGTTAACGAAAATTACTGACCGGTTGCAAAATATAGTTTTTTTTTTCTAATGCACCGGGATATTATCCGCATGTAAAATTTAATGATTAAAAAAAATTTGTGTCCGACGGAGTTTCGAATTCATGCCCAAAAATTACTTGTAACCCGCGGGTACCGCAACGTTACCACTGAACCGCCAATTCACATACCAAGCACTAGTTGGTATACTATAAATAACATACATTCTTTAGATTATGTTTTTCGTGTAGTAGGTAATGTTTTAAGTATTTAGAACGGTTTTAAACAGTAATTGAAAGTTGTCACTCTCCAGTATTATTCGCTGTTGTCGTATTTTAAATCTATTTGAAAGAGTTTCAACCTCATGGATGTAAAATCAAGATGGAGGAGTCCTATTCGGTTTCTTCATCAACTCGTTTTAAGTAGTAGCCACGGGAGCGCCCTACGCTTTGAAACTGCAACGTAATTGGCCAGGTACGAGAGGCGGTATGAAACCTGCCACGGAAAATAAGACGTGTCCAATTACCAGACCTGGTACGAAATCTGCCCGTGAAAGGCGGCAAATACCATGACGGGTACCATGCTTCCCTGTATACCGGCTGCTATGGCGGACCTTGCACAAGCTTTTACGGAATATGGTATCGTGTAATATCGCCTTAAGCTTCGTCAGAAAAAATTGTATTGTAAAAGGCTTTTTAACTTCTCCCGGTTTTATACTTGAAAGCTTAGCAGGGTACAGCTTACATTCTAATTTAATAAAACCTTACTTTAATTAACACCCATGCCTTACCCGGAATTCGAACCCAGAGCCTCCAGCACCCGAGATCGGTGGCGCACCAACCGACTGCGCCACGGTAGGTCGGCTCGTCACAAATCAGTATACGAAACGGCGAGGCTAACCACTGATTGTCTAAGCGTGGCTCTCTAAATGTCCTTGAAGTTTGATTGGCTGCATCATGCTGATGTCCTAAACGGTGCTAATGGCGTGCTGCAATATTGCATACGCGTACAGAATGGCGGACATGTTACTGGCAAGTGGGTCCATTTTGCTACAGCGTGGAACTGGATTTCGGCTATAAGTGGCTAATTTGTTTTACATGATTCTTTATATTGCGGCCTTGTGAAACCACAGAGTTGAGAATGGCTTAACGATTTGCCACCATGGTGTCGAAACAACAACAGCGCACTTGTGTAATACGACGGATTTACAATATATGACATATTTTCAAAAGCAAGGAATATCATGGGCATATAGGCTACATCCTAATGTAATTTACGATAGAACTAAGATTAATCACTCAGTAAGTGATCCCCGTGGCTGAGGTCACTGAGGCATAATCTCTACGACCGTGAGGCTCCAGGTTTCAATCCCGAGACAGACGGTATAATTTTGCTGCCCCAGTTACTCGTAGCATATGGCCATAGTAGCATATGGCCATAGATATGCCCTGTTACAGCGTATGGCTACAGGGATTGGCCGCTGCGAGGTAGTACAGCATTAAGTTTAGACACATATTTCCCCGAGGACATATGTTACTATCGACATTTAGGCTATTTTGAACTTAGATTAGTTATTGACCTCTTTCTTTTCACATGCTCTACCGTCTCTTCCCGGATATCTAAAAACCAGTAAGCGTTGGCTCAGCTGTCGCTGACGCCGACGCTTACTGGCAAATCACATTATTCTCTTTAATTTACATGTTCTACTGGGGAATCGGAGGGAAGCCGCCCAATAGCGCCACAGTGCAAGCACCTCTCTGGTTACAAGCCAGTGTCTCCCTCCAACTGCCAAGGCGAAAGGAAATATAGTTCCCGTCCCCTCTCTACTGGATTTTTCATCTCTACTAACACAAGCATGTCACACACATGCTCTGTTTCACGTAGAATTTCTGATTAATGCGTGAATATTTTGAATTCTATCCTGTAGACTGGGTATTTACGGTGTCTATGCAGGTTTCTCCCAGTCTCTTCTAGTGTTAGCTTAGCTATAAGTACACTTAGGGGGGTAGTCATGGCCACAATTGCAGGCCATGGCTGCCCAATCCCTGTCTGCCGTGATGCATGTCTCCTTGCATGATTTACTTTCCTTGTAGGCGTAAGGGGTCTAGCCCTGAGATGAATTAAATACCACTCTACCAACGGGGCTTTCACTTAACACTTAGTTATGGGGTAGTTAGAAAAAAAAATGGGATTGTCTTATTGAGATGTTTGTGGCACTTCCAGGAAGCCACTAATGGCACGCTCCGTTTCTAGACGTCGCTCGGTTTGGAGTGGTGCATACGACACCATCATGAATCTGAGCAGTTATGAAAGTAAGCATGGAGTAATTAATCACAGTTCATAATGTGGCACTCATGTGGACGATTGTGAACATGGCGGATGCCTGGGGACTGGTATTTACCCGCAAGGTGTTGTGTATTCAGTGAAATGTCCGGTGGTGTTATGGTTGATGATTTTCGTGGATTGGAGGATTGGACTTATTTCATTAATTCTAATCAATGAATCGATTAACTCTGGCGCGTAATGAAACAATCTGGATAGTAGCATGATTCCAATACTTTGGCCACAATGGGAGATGGCACATCGCTGTATTAGAACGATAATTCTCCTTTTCATAAAGCAAGGTCAACTGCGTTGTGATTTGAAAACAATCATTTGGGCTTGCTTAACTTTCCCGCTCAAAGGTCCGAATTTAAGGTCGCTGTCTGGCTGGAGATATTGGACGTGTCCGAGTATAGAAGCTTGGGAGCTCTAAGGGCGATCTCGGTGTGCGCATCGAATATGTAGCCTCCTTTACGAACGAGGCACTGAACTGACGTGCTGTCTTTCTCTCGGCAACTCGCCTTATAAGTCTTTCAGCGGTGAACCTATCATTTCTGGTGTGATAATAAAGACAAAGGCTATGTTCAGGTGTGTGTACCGGGAGTTTTATACCTAAAAATGAATGCGAAACACTCATATTAATCCTTTTTAATTTTAAATAAAAGTAAACATTAAAGACGAAAATATAATACTAAAACTTGTATTCGGAAATGAAAAATGTTCAAGTGATATTCGTAAGCAGACACTGCTCAGAAATATTGAACAGTTTTTAAATGACGACCATACACCTGTAGTTCTACGATGTTTGGAAGCCTGGGCAAACGATGCTTCTAAACCAATGTACTATCCTTGGAACGGGCTGGAGAGTCATTTTTGAGTATCATCAACTTGCCAAACAAATGTTAATTATTCACAATGTTACAGGAAGAGCGTAGACAAATTCCGCGTGTTATGTTCTAAATCACAGTGGAGAGGCTACCTTGAAGGGCTAACGTTATAATAAGATGACAGCAAATTCCGACATCCTGTTAGTTAAACGGTAAGCGTCTTTGGACATAACAGAAGTGTGAGACCTGCGACTAAGCCACGTGGTGTATCTGAGGCAGGACTGAAAAATTGACGGTGAATACCAGCCTACAGAATGTTCAACACCGCAAGTTTATCACTGCCCTATTTTCAGTATATGTGTTCTCATACATTAAAGATTCCTAGAATTTATGTATACTTGAATCGAAAAATAAGAATACATTTTGAGGTCGTGATAAGACACCTGTTTTCAAATTCCACTTCTGAAACAGGCACGGCAGATGTATGTATACAGAATGTTTCGTAACTTATGTTACAGACTTTGGGAGGTGATTCCTTATAGTAAAACATTACGAAAATTCAAATCGACTTACGTCCGGAATCGACTTTTAAGAGTGGAAAACACCCCCAAAAGCTGGGCTTTAAAATTAATTTTCATTTAATAAAGTGGAAACATATTAATATTAATTTAAGATATTTAAATACTGTAATTTGCTATTACTTTTTTGCCATTTTATTTAGTAAAAAGCTACTTTTAAAGCCCAACTCTCGGGGGTGTTTTCACCCCTTAGACCTCGTTTCCGGACATATGTCAATCGGCATTTTCGTAATGTTTTTCTATAAGGAATCACCTCCCAAAATCTGTAAAATTAGTTACGAAACATTGTGTATGATATGCCTTATCTTCAATAAGGCCGATCTGAATAAAAACTCGATTATAGATTAAAATTATGAAATAGATATCATATTTGAAATTTTCCAATCACAATTTTGCAATCACCGCTATTCTTGGGGAACAGTTTTACGTTACCTTTATATTTTCGCAACTTTTGTAGCCAACACAAATAACTTGTATTATGTTGCTATTCCAAAAATCGAGTACTTTCAGTTGCACACTACATGAATTCACGAAAACTACTCGATGTATTTCTTGTGACCAATATTATTTCATGATGGTGGGTACCATTCCCAAGCTGTTGCATACGTTACTGGTCTCTGGAAATAGATTTTATCCCCACGAAATATATCCATTGTTTCCGAGAGTGAAGGGAAGTGTATAGAGTTATAATTACAGCACCCGCTAGACATTTAATTAATTAGTAACATGCACGCCAAATTGTATGCCTGAAGAGAAAACGTCTACACGTTCATATAGATTGACAATGACTTGCTCAAGTTTGTCGAGTCTCAGATAACTTTAGATTATTTCTAATGGAATATAACATCAAACGTAATTAAAAAAGTTTAAAAGTAAATACAAGCTTAATATGATATGTATTCCACCAGTCAAGATAGGATCGCTATTTAAAACCTTCATGATCGAGTTTTTAAAGCCATGCGATATAGCGATAAGCTGTGCTAAAATCTAATCTGCCTACAGTATAAGGACATCCAAAATCCAATCAACAGCAGTTCGCACAAAATACGGCATACCAGAACGAATTTTATACAATTACAAAATATGTTCTTGAATCAAACCCACAACACTCATAGAAGCAGTTTTGTTTCTTCTGTTATGATAATCAAAACGCGAATTTTAATATTGAACTCCTACTTCAGAAATTGTCTCAAATAAATCAGTTCAGAATTTTTCAATGAAGTAGATTTAGGCATATTGGGAATATATACACACAATAAATAGAACAATCGTATAAAATTCCTTCCGCATAAATGCGGAAGGGAAGTGGTACTGGCAATCGTTTGTAGAATTTACGTAGTAGAGCGGTATTGTACTTACTAATGGAGGCGCCCATTTGGCCATATATTTGCAGAGGTAAGTTTATTCTTGCGAAATTTACTTCATTTATTGATGTATATCAACTACTTATGAAAGTATTCAGGAATGAAGCAACGTTATTTCTCGAGTATTTTATCATAAAACCGTAAATGAAATTTAGATAAGAACAATTCGGTGCCTAACCTTTATGTGTAATAATTTTAATGGGAAGTTTAGTTTAAAATGTTACCGGGTGAAAATTGGATGATTGGATCTGGAAAACACACAAACCACACAGGGAAACTATTGACTTAAAAATTATGTTTTCGAGAAAGTTCTTCTTTCTTTGGGAAAATGTAAAATCATGAAAATACTTGGACTTTACTTATTATCTATTCTGTTTTAATAATAATAGATAAATTATAGGCTTGCAATTAAATTTTTTTCCGTTTATAAAAAATACTTTTATATAGGCATTAAAAAGAAACATAACAGTTTTATTTTACAATTAAGTGAGACATCATTTACTTTCATTTATATACATGAGCCGAAACATTTATTTTCTATCCAGTCACTATTATAAAATATTTCCCTGCTTAATTTGACCGTTCGGATAGAATTCGGACGTAAATTTTATTCGTTATTCCATCCCACATAATTTTTGGGCGCCAAATTCTGACAAGGTCACACAACTTAAGCGTTACTTAAACTGTTCAAAGGTTTCGGTAAACAAAAATGTAGCAATACTAGCCTCAAAAAACCTATATTAAATATGTATGTAATTTCTTCGCTCAAACATAGAAACCACGATTTTTTCCCCCGAAAAACATTACGCTATAATATATTATTCTGTAAACTCTTGCACAAATTTCTGCTTCAAAAAATTTCAATGAAATAAAGCAATTATTTTCTAACAACATCAGAGCGCTTTGAAAGAAACTGGTATTAGTAATTATCTCAAAAATTTATATTAAAATAAATTTTTCTAAAATTATGAAATATTATATTAGAAGATATTACAAGAAGTAACAAAACAGCCACGTTAAATTATATTTTAAGTAAATAATTCAGCGCAATTAAATTGTGGCAACTATAGAAATACTGATTTAAACCAACACACGAGTTTTAACACACACGAAGGTAAATGTCATATCCTGGGGGAACAATCAAACAAATTACGGGAACGGATGTGTTTAACCTATTAATACTGTTAGGCCATGGCCTCAATCATGGCGTTTCAACACAGAAGTGGAACGTTAATATTGGCATAACAACATAATTACCTTGCATAAACACGCAAGTACGGACTAACCACCTGCGTGTTTCACAGGCTTGGAACTCACTAGATATGGCTCGGAATTCCGATTTATGTTTCAAAAAAATTAAGGCCAATGGAAACTAATGGACGGAAGTGTGATACGTTGTTAACAAACGCATAAATCTAATATTACATTTAGGAGCTTTCTCGTTACGTAATACTATATTGGGTTACACAAGATGACTAAAAATTTATATATAATTTGTATAAAGCACTTGAGAAAACGTAATGATGTATCACGAATCCATTCGAAGTTCAACGAAAAGGCGTTTTAAAGAGCAATTCAGCGCCGTCGGTACAAACCCGGTCGGATAATGTAGTACCACCAATCAGTAACACACCCAATAATCATTATTTCCTTTGCTTGTAGTGTGGTGGTTAGATTACTCGCCTCCCACCCGGGCGAACCGGGTTCGATTCCTGGCGTAGTCGCCTCCGGACTTTCACACGTGGGAATAGTGTTGGACGATGTCACTGGTCAGCGGGTTGTCTCGGGGATCTCCCGTTTCCCCCGACCTTGCATTCCGGCGCTGCACCATACTCGCCTCGCTTCACCCTCATCAGCTCTCAAGACCTCGATGTTAAGAGTCACCCAATTCTCCGCTCCACTTTGCAGATAGGAAAAAAACAGTTCTCAATTGAATGAGATAAGAACTGGAAAAACAATGCACCAGCGTTCAAGTGGAGTGGGGCTGGAAAATCTTCCGGGTAAGGGTCACCTCCAAGTGCCAACTGTTAAAGGCTGTTCACGATAAAACGAAAACTTTTGAAATCAACCTTAGAAAAATGTCACCGCTCCTACCTGCATATATTTTACCGGGCACACTGAGTGGAATGCACCCAGTAAAGTTGGTAACGAAGGAGAGAAAGTAGTTCTATACCTTAACGTCAAATAAAAAGTGTTAGGTAACCATTTGTGACAACTTAAATTATTTATTTCGCTTCCCGTTATTTTTAATACATCGAAGTGTAAAACTGAGCAGATATGTAAAATATTTACTTACCTAATTATTTCACAGTTTCACTAGATCGACGCATGACTAAAGCGGCGAGGCCCATTGCAATGTTAATTTTACATAAGGCGGAAGAATACACAACGTGAGTACAACTAGATCTTAAGCAGGGCTTTCGAAAATGCTTATTTTACCGTGAACAGCTTAGAGCAACCAAGAGTACAAGTTAGACACACTACCACACACTTTCAATATTTTTTATAATATAAGAATACTGCAATGTCATTATAATTTCCCTTCCCATACTCGAAACCTTCGTCTCGACGGAGACCACTGCTGCAGAAACCTCTACCGAGTAAACTAGGACAAACATTTTTTTCAGATCGACTTAAGTTTTCTGGTCACAGATTCGCTAACAAGTTTAGTGTGAAGCTGTGGAGCAACCCCCCACCCCCCTTTCGCGTTTCGGCCGCGAGCGAAGTAGATCGCGCTGAGTGGATCTAGCGAGTAGCAAAGTTACGTATGAATAAAACACTCACGTCTCTTATATTTCAAATTTCGCAGCCTCCTTTGTGGCCCGAGCTCGTAATCCCTCCATCGCGTATGCGATCCCAAGTAGCGGAGGGAAGATCCGGCCTGTGCCAGCGCGCTCCACCTCGCCTCGCGAGTCGCCTCGCGAGTCGCCTCGCGAGTCGCCTTCCTGAACTCACAACATCAGAGTTCAGGACCCATTAGAAGCCCATACAAATGATAGTATCCCATTTATATGTTAACCCATCAATCATCATCCCAATACCCTCTGTAGTAATGTTCAATCGACAGTTGTTTCTCAATCATTTTAACTACATCAAAAATGTTTTTTCCTTTCATATCTTTTAAAAAAATAACTTCCTTCAAAATTAAACCCCCTCCCCCTAAATAAAGCAAAAAAATTATTTTGATTTACCTGACTATGTAACAAAGTTCACTACTTTTAATCGGGATCATTTGTGACGGGGGTGGAGGGGGAATTAAAAAGATGTTCAACGATCCCTTTTTCGGCCACTTCCAGATAAGATACATGAATGACGTTATATAGGAAGTACATTAACTAGCTTTGATTTTGAAAATATAATAGAGTTAAGTTACGGCTAGTGGCCGAGCACTGATAACATTTAGTAATTTCTTTGTTGTTGTTGTTGTTGCAAGTCGTGCAACTGCGCGGCCTTGAGCATGAGGCCGTGTCCTGCGTGGGTTGAGCTCAGAGATCTGGGCGGCTCTTAACAACGAAACCTTGCGAACCGATGACGGAAAAAAGAGCTGAGAATGGACTAGCACCGGAATGCAAGGGCGGGGAAACGTGAGATCCCCGAGAAAACCGACCAGAGGCATCGTCCGGCAAGATTCCCATTTGCCAAAAGCCGGAGGTGGCCCGGCCGGGGATTGAACCCGGTTCGCTTTGGTGTTAGGCGAGCAGTCTAACCTCTCAGTCACCGCGGCCCCTCGTGAGTGGGATTCAGTTTCGGGCGTTAACTTAAAGTAGAATACTTCAAATACATTACGAACACTGGCAGTGTCCTGCGTGAGCGGTAGATGGTAGCACGCGCGCCTACCATCAACCAGCTACGAATAGCGTCAAAAAAGAATGTCGAATAATCCTGGCGTTAGTAAGTTTCACAGCAGCCCTGAAACTTGTGAGTGGATATACTTGTTATAATCCATTCACGGTTACTTCTGACATTTCTGAAGCCCTGCTATAGTTCTTCTTTCAGGATATTCCTCCGCCTCATACAAACAAAGCTTAGCTAACTACACCAGAAGGCCTACGCACTGTATTCGTGCGTACTCAGTGTAATGATGTTGTCACGCGCTCGCTGCTTCGCATCCCGCGCGAGCGAGTGGAAGTTAAGGACAGCTGTTGTATGATAGCGGCGGCAGCAAGTCAAAGAATTGTATTGAATGACATGCGAGTGATGGCCGCGTATCTGTTACAGAAAGCGAATCGACGCGATAGTAAATTTTGCGGTGGGCGCTGCTGACCCGGGATGTATTGAGTTTCTACGTCTAACTGAGGAATTTTCTAGTTGTTTACTGCCGTAGATTCTGTCCGCATGACTCGGGGTGCGTCGAACTTTCCAGGTCAAGGCCAACAGAGTATAAATTTGTTTGACGGGCCTGCCGGCCGGGAGTTGTTGAGTGAATGAGCGGCTGAGTTCCGAGCGATAGAATACGAACGGCGAGAGAAATGACCAGTGGAAGGGAAATCTGCGACTGCGAGTATCAGGCAATGAAGGGTGCGGCTGGCAGATTGGACCATCGGACTAAATGCGTGAGTGAAAGACATTACAAATGGTTGCAACATATAGACTTAACCTTTGTTAATAATGAATATGAGCTAGTTGACAATAATTAAACAGAGACATAAAGAAGGTCGTTAAGTAAAGTTGAAATAGACATATACAGTAATATTGCGCTCACTAAGAAACAAAAGAGTAAAAGTGGAGATAGATAACTGAATGCTGTAAATAATAGCAGTGGGAATAAACTAGAAATAAAATTTAGTTCTTTAATTTTTTTTAAGACTTTCATCCGTCACGAACACAGATACGCCACTCATGCTTCCATGTAACAATATTTTACGTAAGTACTATTTCATACTAAGAATTACCAACACGCACATTTTCTCTCTCCCTATATTTAAATTCGTCATAAATAAAATACTGTAATTTATAGATTAAATGTGCATATGAATTAAATTCAACAAACAATAAGGTGCATATATGTTAAAATAAGTATAGAATCTTGTTATATATAGACATATATAACATATTTTTGGAAACAATCAAAAACGTCATACATGGGGTGTTTAATCACACGATTTATTCAAAACATGTCAAGAAATTGTAAATATACCATATAAACTGATGATCGAAGAAGTTCGTAATAGTCGGGTGTTATGGGACACAAGAGATAAAAGTTATCATAATTTATGCATTATCGAAAACAAGACGTCAAGTGTGTTAATCCATTCACGGTTACTTCAAACTAACTGAAGCAGCGATAAAGTTGTAGGACTACCATTATATCCCTGCACCTCATGTAAGGAAAGTTTGATCTAGCATAGAAAATTATTCTAAAGGGACAACGCACCGCATTCGTGCGCACTGAGTTGATGAATATTTTGTATTAGAAACATTCATTACCAGGTGTTGGTAACACATCTATTTTCTCGCCGTTTTTGTTCTAACTAAATGTTACAAGTTTGATTAATACAAAAAATTGGAAATACTTCTACAAAACGCTTGCGATATATAACGTTTAAAGGCTGTTCACGATCAAGTGAGCACGTTTGAAATCAACCTTAGAAAAACGTCACCGCTCCTGCCTGCATATATTTTTACGGGTGCTATAGGTAGCATGCGCACAGTAATGTTGGTAATGATGGATGTGAAACAGTTCCATTTATTCATGTGAAATAAATTGTGTTAGGTAACCATTTGTGCAAACTAAATTTTTTTTGCGTCTGAATATAAGAATGAGCAGATCTGTGACATATTTACTTTTCCTTCAAATGCACAGTTTCATCCAACCGAAGCATGAATAAAGTGATGAGGCCCGTAGCAACGTTAATTTAACACAAGGCAGAGGAATACACAACGTGCGACAAGTAGAGCTTAAGCAGGACTTTCAAAAGTGCTCATTTTACCCTATAGGTTTGAACGAAGCACTTCGTGCAATGGGGTGATATTTCAAATGTTTTATTCAAACAGTGTGAATAAATCGCGAATGGACTATAGCAGTAGCTACCAGTACAAATGATGGAATTCATTAAAATTATGTTTTTGCTAATAAATTGCATGTGTTTATTGACTTGTGCGCTTATTTGTGGTAACTTGTTTGACCGCGCTGCCCAGCCGTGGCGCGAGCGCGCCCAGCGATCTGCGCAGTCGTCGTCAAAACACCGCGGCCGTACGAAGCGGGCGACATTCATGACGATCGCTTCCTCCGAACTTCCGTATTTTGGACAGTTACCGCAATATGATATTGTCCGATTGTAAAGGAATTATTTTTTTTTTGCTTGAATAAGCCAACTAGAATAACTGATTATTCCTATACGGAACGTCTCTGATTCACCAGCAGGCACCTCACATATATAAAATTTTAACCAAATACGGAATTAGATCTTGGTATAACGTTTTATGATTGCTATTCATAATGAAATCGAAAAAAAGCAGCTGTCGCTAGCCATATTATATACTCTACATTTAATATTCATGTAGCTATGATAATACGTAGAACAGAAGGATCATTATGGGATGGCAATTCACACAGCAGGCTGTCACTACCAAATGCACAAATACATGAGTGCTATTCTTTCTGCCTGCAATAATGTTTATAAAAGTGTCAGCAGCTCTGTTGCTTACCAGTGTTACCGAGCGACAATAATGAAATCTCATAATTGCTAAAAACAGTAAAGACAAAGACCTACAGCTCATACCGAGGAATAAATTAATTGCAGCATGTAGTCTGCAAACGTAACTTAGTACGTATCCCCGCATGGATCAATAACAGATCATTCAACGTATAAACGAGTAAGTAAGTTGTTGACATATACCTTGAACTAAATAACCCTCCACATATTGTGCAGGTTCACTGGTCGATTTTCAAGGTCAGTATATTTGATGAAGTGTTGCACTCTGTTTTGTTAGTTATAGGCCCATCTGCAGAGATCGAGCAATTTTCAGTGTGTCTGTAGTACGCTATAAGAGGGTAAACATGATTTTTTTCCAATTAAATTTATATTACGCTGTGACTGGAATTTCAAATCTACTACGTCAGGAATTACTTAAACTACTTAAATTACTTAAGAAAATTGTCTTACATTAATGTTTCTAAAATTATTTCTTATATGACATTCCCAAAGAGAGTTTTGAATTTCCACATAATATAAAACTGTTCACCTTATGAGGCGATTTGCTTGACACAGGACGTTAGATGGTGTATTTTAGTATCAAAAGCTGAAGTTGGCATGCCTTCTTCGTAACCAGTCGTAGTGGACACAGACATTATAGACACGTTGGATAAATAATATATTCTTATTATTAAACTTACCAATTTTATATTTTTAATGAATTAGTATTTCTATGTTATATATCTTTGGTATTTATTTTGTTTTATATTTGTATTGTGTGGGCATTTTCTAGTACGTTTGATAGCCAATAGGTCGCGGGCGTATCGCGAGGTTTGTCGCGCGTTAGGCCGGATTGCGTGGAATGTGGGTTGGTGGGTCTTGTCTTCCTCCGGTGGTTGCAGAGAGGACAGCTGTTCCTTCCAGGCGGCAGCTTGGCCGTTCGTTCGTTTTCGCCTTCGCAAAACGACTGGAGTTGGCATACGACCGATGTACAGTTAAAAGTTATGAACGTCATGCCCACAACCCAGCAACACGGGTTATTTTGCTGGAGGCACGTTTACGATAGAACCTTGCAACAAGGAAACTTCACGAGGGACAAGTCAAATTGATATTGCTACGAGAGCGTAGTGACAACATTGTGCATTGTGTTCGCCGAGCTGGTTTGAACTTCGATCGAGTAGCAGCTGATATCGTCCCAGGCTAGCTTGATAGCTGGTTTACACTTCAGTAAACGTGTGAGTGGAGCACCCGCGCCAGCTAACCCCGTTCGTATTCGTGCGGGAACACCGCTGTAGGAGCTGCGATCACCGCGCTGGGAGCTGTTCACCGGCGCCGGACTTGCATGTACGCGCCAACTTATGCAGGATTCGCGTCCGTCCGTCATCCGTCCATCAATCACGTGACCAACAACCAATAAGAGGTGGCCATTAATTCTATCCGTCCTTCTATCATAAACCTTTGGCAAGCTTTAACTTTTGACGGACAAACGGATGAAATTACAGCCTTTTAAACTTGCGCATTTGGTTATTCGTTCATCCCGAGTTCTTTACAAGCCTGTGTAGTGCGTGCAGTGTTAGGTTTCAGCTGTCTTTTGTTTTTATTATGTTTGTTTATGTAACTGTAAACTGAAATTATGTTACGTTTTTCCTGAAGATTAATTGATAATTATGTTTGGAAACACGAGCTGCTTTTGTGCAGTAGTAAAAATAATAAAATCATGCATTATATGCTATTTAATTTTTTACGTCGATTAATTGCCGTTAGGAACGTGTATGGTTTTGGGTACTTAGAAACACAATACTGAAAAAAATTTTCACTTTTTAAGAAGAATTTTTTCTTATTTGTAAACAGTTTTGTTTTTATTCATTTGCAGCAAGAACTTACGAGGCACAGACGAAGTTTGGTTGTTAATCGTTCGGCTGAGAGACGGACGAACGTATTACGGACGGACACGACAGGGTGTTTGTAAATCCTGCCTTAAACGTCTTACACAATAGAAAACTTTAGCATTTGACTTTACGTTTTCTTTCCTCTGACAAAACCACCAATACACAATACAATTGCAAAGTCAGAGTTTAAACAATTGAACAACGGTTCTGCGAGCTTCGTAAAATTTGTATCTTGTTATGTAAATAATTATGATATTATCCAGGAATGTAGTTTAAGTAACATTTTTTTTAATAGGCTTAATATTTATACTAAAAGTTTATTTAAAAACAATACCTCATTTGTTTACTTTTATTAAAATGTGTCAATTCATATATTTCCTATTCGTATTACATTTATTAGCCGTTTATTTAATTTACAACGAGCTTTGTTTAATATAGCGATATTATAATCGCCCTGCAATAAAATAACGCAATTTCCACATAACCTCTGTTAGATTCTCGGCAAAATGGCTGCTTGACTTTGACTTTAAATTTCAACTTTCCGGAATCGCAAAGTCAAGAGTGCTTGACTTTACCTTTGACAGTTCCATTACGTTAAGGTCCATAAGAAACAACATGCCGGAAAGCAAACGTAAAGTCATATCGTAAAGTCAAATGTTAAAGTTTTCAATTGTGTAAGGACCTTTAAGCTCTGTTTCCACATAGGGCACTGTGCTCCGACCGAGCACATGCCGTGTAGTGAGAACTGGAGACGCCAGAGAACACGTGCCATATGATTTACCTAGAGAAACTGTTCGTCATTACCACATTATATAATGCGATTGGTCAGGAGGGTGATTCACGTCATGCCCCGACCAACACAGCACGACACGACCAAAAACGCAATCACGACACATTTCAGTGTGACTACTTGAATATACAGCGCGACCGACACCACGCTCTCGGAATTTAACCTAACTATTTAGAAGGCGCTGATAGGATAAGTTAGTTTCAAAGGCGGCGAACAAAAGGGAATTTTTTAATACGTAATGGTGACAAATTGTTATCGCTAATGCATAGAAAGCTAAAATTATTATTTTTAAGAGCTAGATACAATAATTTTCCAATTTTTTTTTTTTTAAGCAGCGTATTTGCCATTGTATAGAAAGTTTGCAATACAATTCCATTTAGCAGGGTTGTACTTTCTGTGCGTCGTGCCGCACGATACGACGAAGAATAGAAATAATTTATAATTCAAAACTGCTGGTCGGACTACAGAATCGGCCGGTCTTACGACGATCTATCTAGTATTTCATTAGTTGTTGGTCGTCGTGTCGTGCGCGTCGGAGCTATGCGATTCCTGCATCAGGCGACCGGCACACGGTAGGCGCACTGTGGGAGCACAGTGCCGTACGTGGAAACCGAGTTTTAATGTGCCAATATAACGTGCACGTTCCAACATTTTGCCGAACAGTGACGCCATTTTGCTGGTGTGTGCGGCTGAAGTTCTTGGTACAAGCAGCGCTCTGACCTCTGTATTCTCGAGGCACGCGAACTGCGTCGCAGCGTGTTTATAACACACGTTTACAAAACTAACTACTGTATATCACGTTCACAGAATCTGTTTGCACGCGAAAAAAAATTACACCTCAGACCAGGGCGGAATACAACTTTAAAGCAAACCCTATTTGGAAGCTTTTCAAGATGGCCAAAAACGACTGGTGTACATTAAATATGCTTGGATCAATTTCTGCCAAATTAGTACAGGGTCCCGCACCGAACTTTGCTACAAACTATCCGCCAGTAAGGCCCAGAGGTACACGCACGACGACAAGAATACTGCACGCCAGTTCAAAGCCTTGCGCGTAGTGGCGATGGCGCATTTGGTATGCGTGGCAATGCCGCCCTTATCGCTCCTGCGCTTCTCAGTTTCACACGTGGGAAAAAGTTCCAGGTAGACGGGGTCCTTAAGAGTTGCTGTAGTAGTCCGGACACATATCCCTGTACGTTTGTTGTTTGAGCGTTTATGTGTATCTCAGCAAAGGAAGATGCTCATAATACGACTTTTTGTCAGGAAAGATAAAAAAAGTCAGTTATCTAGGCCCGTACAGTTTTGTTTTTACTTTATAGCATCAAGTTTGTCCTAACAAAAAAATTGTGAAGATGGTTACAAATAGAATTTTTAGAGCTTGAGTGCGTAGTTTCGTTAACTGGTAGGAGAAGAATAAAACGGCGCAGTCGTAGTTTAATCGACGGGTTGTCATTACGTTTAATAAAATCCCACTGTTACATATCTTATTTGCACAGGAAAGCGTAGCAGCGAAGCACTGCACGCAGGTTCAGCGCCTTGCGGGTAGGAGTGACAGGGCGCTAGTCATGCTTGGCAATGTCGCCCGTATCGCTATGCCTCGAACGCGAAAAAGAAAATTCTCAGCACTGTGTACTCCTAAGTACTCTGTGACACAGGCGATATACAAGATGTGTTCGGAAACTAACTATCTGTCCAAATTTAAACGACAGCGTCTGTAGGCGAACATAAAACAAGAAACTCTAGTCACAAAATGTTCGGAAAGGCCACCTATACTCGCGAGCAACCAAATCGACTCACCCATATCGACTCACAGACATTATTCCTCAAATAGGACATAACAGATTCATGAAAAATATTTTGTCATTTTAAAGCCCGACACTTTAGCTTTACGTTGACACCGTTCACGTAAAACTCACTTCAGTACTTTTTGCAATAATGCCGTTTACATCAAAGTGTAGGACAATTAGGAATTTAGATAAAATAAGTATGGTCACGTATTGTTCAAATGAAACAAACACTTGCACAATACCAAAGACAATTTATTGAATCAATACTGATAGCAGCTTGTAAATGAGTTTTACTTGATATAATCAACGTTCTTACGCGGCCTTGAGAAATTCCGTTCCACTCCTCCAACAACGCCGTTATGAGCTAGTTGATAATCGAAGGAACTGGTTTTTTTGGCCTAGGCCCATCGTTTAAGTGCGTCCCATACATGCTAGATCGTATTCATGTCTGGACTGAATGTCTGGACACCATAGTTCTGCATGCTGCAATCGGCACTGCCTGTCGGTCGGACTGGTTGCCACTGTCCCACACACAGGCGTCATCGCAGTGGCAAATGAGCTTATGCGCCTTTCGCCTTCGTGTCATGCAACTTACTGTGCACGCCGGTATATACGGCTGCGGGCAACCGGCGTCGTTTGCCGAAATCTAACTTCAATTTAAACATACTAATTGGCCTTTCCGAACATTTTGTGACCAGAGTTTCTTGTTTCTGTTCGCCCACAGATGCTGTGGTTTGGATTTCGACAGGTAGTTTCCGAACATCTTGTATATGATGGCATAAAAATATGTCTCTGTGAGAGACGTAAAATTTGGTGCATCGGACGAAGTGCGCGGTGCTAATGCCCGGTTGCACCAACATCTTCCCCGATCCGAGATCGAATGATCCTAGTTCCGAACCAGGATCCAGTTTTATCTAGGTTCTAATGTATAAGTGTTGCACCAACGAAATTTCATAATTCTGGATCTTCGATTCGTCGATGTGGGTTCCAAAGCGAGAGATCGAGATTAATTATGAGACAAATTTTACTATTGGTTCGTAATATATAACGTCAAGGTAGTAGGCTTATTTTTCACTGTAGATAAAAGTATATGCGCGATGTTTTATCTGTTTTAAGTGAATTATTGTTGTACGAATTTTACTGAATAATATTCAAGTGCGTATAATCTTGTTTCAATTTCTTCCCAAAAAAAAAAAAATTAAACGTAGTTTTATGTGTTGGCGTATTTCAAACTGCATTTGTTGACGATGGTTGCTGATCTCGGATCGAGATTTCGAACCACCAATTTCGGTGGTTCGAAATAACTTCATCTCGATCTCCAGCCCAACTCTGAACTCGAATGGTGCAACAGTTTTCCGTGTCGATCTTAGATCCGATCTCGGATCGAGTTTTGAACCGCGAATGTGCAATCTGGGCATAAGTCGTTAGACGGCGGCAGGACGTGTTTCTTCAAAAAAAAAAAGGGGGGGGCTAGTCATGCTGAGTCCTGTGATTGGTGGTGGTGAAGAGGGAAGGGTGTGCCGCGAAATGCTTTGTCTTTGAGACGAGCAGCGGGCGGCGGGAGTGTGACGTCGGCAATCAAAAGACGGCGAAGACGACGACGAGACTCACAAAGCTGCAGCGGGGTTTTTGTCGTCGTCGTCTCGACGTGTAATTAGACGCGCCGTTCGCTCGCCTGTCGCCAGAGGACACACGAGCCTGGCTCGTCCTCTGCGAACCGCGTCCTCCACTGCGGTCGCCTCGCCTTTTTCTCAAGCTCCTGATAAAGAGGACGTCATGACGAGGAACGCTACGATATAAAACGTCCCTCAGCCTTCGTCTGCCACCTAACACGTCAACTCTGACCCTCACGCAGGTAAGCGCTGTTCACCATAAAGTGAGCACTTTTGAAATGAACCCTATAAAAAAGTCACTGCTTGTACCTGCACGTATTTTAACGCGCTCACTGAGTGACATTCGCCCAGTAAAGTTGGTAACAATAGAAGGGAAAATCGTTCCATATCTTAAAGTCGAATAAAAAGTGTTAGGTAACCATTTGTTATAACTTAAAATATTTCTATCGCTTTCTGTTTTTTTTAAAGCGTTGAAGTGTAAAAATTAGCAGATTTTAAAAATATTTACTTTTTCAAAAATTGCACAGTTTCACTTGACCGACGCAGGAAGAAAGCGATGAGGCCCATTGCATTTATAATAATACATAAAGCGGAAGAACACACAGCGTGCATACAAGTAGATACTAAGCAGGTATTTCAAAAGTGCTAATTTTACCGCGAACAGCTTATATACAATAATTTTATTTGAGGAGAGGTAAGTTCTACCTTTTGGAGAACAACTGACCAGGACGTGAGCGTTAAAAAGAAATAACATAGGAAAAGGGAAAAAGAAATCAATTAAATATAACGGCAAGAATTTATAAATCTTGAAATAACAACATATTTATTATTCCTTAAGGAGATTTTGTTTAAGACCATAATAAGCGATAATTTATTTTATCTTCCGAAAGAGATTTATATAAGGACCAGACAAATGAAATATTTGTAGTCAATTATTATAGTTTTCTAAATATTGCACCGAAAATTCGAAAATTTCGGAATATGAGAGCTTAAATTTCAATGTTCTTAATTAACTTTGCCAACTAACTCGCACATCATGTGATCTATATCATAAACATTACATATTATTTAAGTATCAATGATTTTACCAATCGGTACTCGGTAACTGGCATTCTGAATCTATTTTAAAATAAGTATTTGTGTTTGTGCAACACATTTTTATTCATCCGAGAGAAAATAGAATTTATATTTATTAGTTTCTTTTGGAAGAAAAAAATGTATCGACGAAAACATCAATACCTATTTTAAAAGAGAGTCAGGATACCAGTACCCGAGTATCCATTGTAAAATATCTTCGATATTTAATTATCATATTGTATACTCTGTATGATATAGATCACACGACGTGATTTATTTGGCATGTTTAATTAGTGATTTAGAAACTTAGGCTCCCATATTATGAAATTTTCGACTTTTCGGTGCTATATTTAGAAAACTATATTAATTTGGCTACACATTTTTACATCACGTTTAGATAATGAAATAAAAATATATCGTTAAAATATGGTTTTAAGGCGCCTCCCTAGTGAATATTTCTGAGTACCTCAAGTTCACGTCCTGTTACAAGGAAGCATTGTGGCAGTGATTGAAGTCATCATAAACAAGCCTTCGGCGTGTTCGGTTTCCTCAGAATTTTCAGGTACAGCGTTGTCACTATAGTTTAAAACAAATGAATATCGGTCAAGCAACGTAATTTACCTTCGGTGTAATTTTCTATACTTGGTTAAAATTTGTTTGCATTAACCGTGGGAATATCTTGAAGAACTTTATCTGGGCTTCACTAAAGGTGGAAGTAACCGTAAATGGACTATATTGAAGGGTATCTGCTATTTGCGAAAAGATTTCAGGACAAGTTGTGTTCGAAAACACTCAAGTTCAGAACCACTTTCGTGATTGGACCATTTGAATTGTTGCGCGTCTTGTCTGTTTGCCCGCGAATCATGGACGGTCAGTATCGGAGAAACTTAATTCATATTGGCTCACTCGTGTAACAGACTCTCTTCACACAAAGACAATCAGCCAGTAACCAAATTAAGACTGCAAGTGTGCACATAGAATATTGACGTCTAGCCTCCACGTAAATATTTTCGCGAAAACCAGGTAGTCCTGACTATAGTCATGCACATAGATACTGGAGCCATTGCAAGTGCCACTCAAGAGTTTCTTGATAAGCCAGGTGCCCGTCCCACATGCCCATAGCTGGGATATAACATACGTATTGTTTTATTTTAATCCGTATTATACATGAAAATATCAGCGCAGTTCCGTGATAGGCACCCTCTAGTTCACAACGCATTGTATGAAGTCGCTGTCAATAAAAGGACTAAATATTATTTCATCACACATTTGTTGGTATTTATTTATAATGTCTGGAGCAACGATCTAGTACTTGTGAAAGCCATGTTTAGTTCCTAGTTCCTATTAGCTGCGTGTCCTTCGCCACGTGGAACAACTCTGTAGGGACTATAAACGTGCCATAGACTAAAGATGAGGTAGACCGCTTATTCGTCTTCTGCGCGTGTACCCAACATTCACCTACTCCAATCCTACACAACTGTCAAAGTCACATGGTCAACACTGCTGAACGTGTTTGTTTATATCTTGATTTTAAAATGACTGGCACTATTATCTGAATAAAGTACTTTTATCAGTTTTAATTTAATCAAACTGCATCACAGATTGGTTAGAGGAGGTAAACAAACATCGCAAACCATGTGTTTACAAACCAGTTTTCTTACCTCAAATCCTAACCACGCCATTTTCGCTAGTCGGGTTGGTAGAAAAGCAGTTCAGTGTTGGGACACGGAGTTTGGTTGTGCGCAGCCAGCAAGATCGGTCTACCTCATCTTTAGTGTATGAACCGTGTCTTGCTAAGTGACAATTTTTTTTACCGTATAGCCTCTACCAACAAGCAGAATAGTACTATTTTCAGTATTACTGAATGCATATATATAACTTTTAATAAGACGTTAATTCAAATAAATGTTTTCCATGAATAGCTTTAACGATTTTAAAGGTTTTGAGGTAGGTGGTTTCGATAGGTAAGGCTTAAAATCTCGTCGACAGCGATGTGATTAGAGGTCATTGCTTACAGAAGCAAAAAAGTATATGGAAACGGCCATGGTTGGTATCAAGGAACCATCGTCACATTTGACTGGAATGATTTTGGAAAACCATGGAAGATCGAAATTAGGATTCTCGGACCGGGAATCGAACCTGGATCCTCCCGACAACGAAAAGTCTCGAGTTAACCGCAGTACTACTACTACAGATGAGCGACCTCATACGACGGTATATTTCATTTCCCGTTGCAGGTTCACAAATGTGCGTGCTGATATTTAAGTGCGAAAAGCTTGTGGTAAATGTCAGCAGGCCTCTCTTATCTCATTTCCTCACGAAACTTCACAACTACTTCCTGAGCGGTAACTCAGACATGACTTCCTGTTTGGAGAGGTTGTGGGGGGGGGGGGCTCCTTCTTCGTGCGTACTTATGTACACTTTCGTGTTGTCACATGGGGGAAAAAAAAGGGTAGTCATATACTCTCATCATAAATTTAGGAAACAACATTAAGTTGATAAAATGAAATCATTTCTTTGAACAACCCATATATTATTTCATTACAATTTTATGACATTCACTGCATAGTTTCAGGTCAATATGATGGGTTTGCCTGGAGGGGATGGTAGGGAGAGGGATTAGCAGGGTATCATATGACGATTCCTCTGGATGTGCCCCATGTAATATAAATACTGTGCGCAATACGAGTAAATTTCTTTTCGTTTAATCGTCTAACCAAATACTTACGAAATAAGATAACAAATTGCCAAAAAATTAACTGACAGCTAAAATTGATATCCTTTATGTTTGTGATAGAGCTAGACAAAAGTAAATAAACACTTGAGCGAAAGTCTTTACTTGTTTGCTAACGTAAACATGGAAGAAACGGAAAATGTCGGTTAAATGTTTTGCGGTTTTTATTAAAGTAAGCTGATAGTTTCCTTGGTGGAGTGCAAATGACAGCAGTTAGAAAGGAGAGTAGAGAGTATAATTGAAAAGCAGTACAAAAAGTAACATATGTTTTGTAGAGCGAGTAACTACTATACAAAAACTGCGGTGAAAGAATGGCAGGGTTAGGATGTGGAAAGAGAAAAAGAACGCGTGTTGCCATTAAACAGCGCTCCGCAGCAGAGAGACAAAGCAGCTGTGCGCTCCAACTGTTATTCGCCATTACGGCCTACGTCAGAGGATCAGGAAGGGCACATTTCAGCGACTGTTAAACCGCATGAAGCTTAAGCGGCGAAAATCTCCAGAAAATCTCTTATCTTCCCACTCCAATCCCTCCATTTCCCTTTTCGCTCCCGGGCCAAACTCCGCTTCCAACCCCCTTTCGGAGACCGATCAGCAAAACCTACCCTCCTCCCCTACTTGGCGCTCACTGCCACGTTGCTAAATTTCCTTCCTCCTTTCTTCCCCTACCCATCCCTCCGGCATCAAGTTAGCCCCCGAGCCTTCCTTTTCTCTAACTTGATAATTACCTCAATACCCTGCCCCTCACCGCACTGCCAAAGCCGGCGAGCCACCCCCGCCCAGCAAGAAAACAACATAATTGGGGAAATATTCGTGCTTGAACGACGAACCTCGCCCCGGGATGTCGGGAGGAATTTGCACCCTGTCGGTGGATTATACAATTCTTGCCGCCCGATCCCCCGGCACGTACATTGGATCGGCTGTTCGCTTCGAAGGAAGGCCTGTTTCGCAGCGCGCTCCGGCGAGATAACAGCTATTGGCTTCGCGTCCCCACCGTAGCCCCAGAGTCGTACGGACTGGACCCTCGTTTATATCGCACCTTGCCCGTGATTTATTCACGCGATTCCACGAGGAAGTTGAATATACGTCTGGGTAGCAGTATTTCTGCATGAAAGTAAACCGACAGTATCAAGCCAAGCAGCAGTGAGTGTGCGTTGCTCGTACACTGAGAGAAAATCGAACAAAATATTTGTTTGTATACGGCCAAATGTATAGTTAGTTGCTCTAACAAAATATATAGTTGAGCAAACAAAATTTGAAAAGCAATAAAATTACTTTTGCTTGTCTAACAAAATGTGTGTTTGAATAAACAAAATTTCTGTGTTGGGACATCAACTAAATATTTTGTTGAATCAACGGTATATATTTGTTTGGCCACTCATTTGACTGCTTTCGTTCGAAAATACAACTCGAGAGTTTCTTTGTGACAATTAGGATAGTAACCGTATTTGTTAGTGCATCTGTTGATGCTTAACAATCGTATAAATATATTAATAAAACAATGCAACAAGAAACTGACAAGTAAAGCTGTAAAATTTGAAATAATTATTTATGCACATGTTAGCCAATATTTGCAGTATATTTACTTAAAAGCTTTCCAGCTTCATCTGTTGTCGCATTAGATGAGATTACTAAGGCGTAGTGCTCGGACGCAGGTAATCTAATTTCGAAACTCAGTCGAACTTGTAAAATTTCTTTATATCGGCCCAAACTGTTTAATGTACGTGTAGTCAAACAAATCTTAAGTTGTACCAACCAAACCTTACAGTTTGGGGCAACCCAATGAAAACAACAAAATAATTTGGTTTCAGCAACAAAATATTTCATTGCCCCTATACAAAAAAAATATTTGGTTTGCCCAAAACAAATCTTGTTTGATTCAACAAAACCTTTTTCTCAGTGTATTCGTGAGGTCTCGTGAGTTAAATAAAGTCAGGCAGGCTGGACAAAATGTCGTAACAATATTCTGTTCTCTTTTTAAGCTATCGTAGTCGCTAAACGAGCAGAAATAAAACAATTGACTATAATTCACCATAAAGGCTATTATTCATATTTGAGATAAAATTAACGTATGTGCAATAGTGCTAATAGGAAAACGTTTTTTGATATTACGTATTATACCCAAAATTATTATTTTCCTTCTTATTTTCACGCTTAAGTAGCTTTTTATCAAAATCCCATTACTGAATTCGCCAAAAATAATTTTTTTAACCAATTTCTCAACGACGAGTAGAATGTCGGCAAAAGTGTACGAGTTTACATTTCAATTTTTTTTTAAAATTTGTTTTCTTTACGATTATGTACGTACTAAAATTGAGCAGATTTCCGAAAAAAAAAGTTTTCATTCGAATTTAAAATAGGTGATTTTAACTATTATCTACAAAATAACTAATCAATTTTTTCTGAAATAGTGGTTTTATATATTCTAAACATCTTTGAAACCCAGTTTGTAAGAATGCCATTGTAGTCTTATGTTGGTTTGTCATCATTTTCTGTGTATTATTAACTGAATTACTAGCAACCTTCATTTACTGACAGAAATGCTGTTATTATTGAGGTATCGATTCCTGGTGAATGTTTAAGACGTTTATTTTTAGTCAATTCGCAAAATGAATTAGCTTTTTAGGGGGTAGTATTTCGGCTTTTGTAACAGCTCATTCAGCCACTAAATTTGACTAAACTAATGTTAATTCTACTACGATTGGTAAGCTCAAAGTTATTGTTTGACAAAAAAAATTCTGCCTCCAGGTAGCATTAGTGTTGAATATATAAAGGATTTTTTCCGATATGTATATAAACAATATAATAGTATTTTCCCGATGCCAAATTCTCTCATAAGAAATCTCGTTATTTGCTCAACTTGAGCAGAATAACATTTAATCAAACACAGGTTAGTTTGTATAAGCGGCGCCAGTGACAAAGATGGCTGTACTCCGGTTGCATTGTGCTCTAATGTGACTGGGATACACAGCCTATAATACACCCCCCCCCCCCCGCACCACGCGAAGCTTCGTGCACTCGCAGCATTACGGGTGGAAATATACTCCATTACAGCCAATGGCTATGGAGGCCAGCTCGCTGCGAGGTAGCACAACATTATAATTATACACATATTTCCGCGAGGACATATGTCAATATTAAGTATTTTATATTAGGTTAGTAATTTAGAATCAGTTAATTATATTCATTATCTCCACAGGTTCGTACCATCTTCTTCTGATCCAGTAAAAACCAGTACGTTTTGGCCCTGCTGACACCTACTGGCAGCTCACTTTTATTAATTTTTGTTTCAGGTTTACTGAGAAACAGGAGGGAATGGTCCCATTTCGCCACTTCCCTCACCAGGGTGTTGCTTGCATCACCCTGGCTGAAGCCATCACCAATTGAAGTCTCCCAAATACAGCATCCTCTCTCTACTAGTTTCTTCATCTCTACTTATAATAAAGAATAATGTCCAACCTTCTTCCTCCCGTAGCATTTCTATTTAATGCATGCAATAATTTTGGATTATTTCCTGTCGGCTGGGTTTTTACGGTCTCTCTGCCGGTTTTTCCCAATCTCTTAGTTACAGTTTAGCTATAAGTACACTTAGGGAGGTAGCCATGGCCCCAACTGCAGGGCATGGCTGCCCAATCCCTCTCTGCCACGATGCACGTCTCCTTGCATGATTTCCTTTCCTTGTAGGCGTAAGGGGGTTTGCTTTGAGATGCAATAAGATCCAAAAAATAAAAAAAATAAATACATTGAACTTCCTCAGGTGTATACCTTACAGGACTACTGCAGTGCCATCCTTACATGGCTCGCTCATGATGTAGAACTTATACACCCGTTGCTATTGCCGGCGTCACTTGGTAATACTGGTGTTGCAGTAAGATGAAAATTGAGGGGGCTTGGGTAAGTGCACTGCACAATGCGCTGCCAGTTACAAGATACCTGATTCCATATGGAGGAAACCAAAATTAAAAAAAAAAAAAAAAAATTGTTTTTAGAGTATATTTTAGTTCAGGACACCGCCCACCGGCTGGAAACTGCGAAATTTAAATAGGACATTCCATGTTATATAAATGTTGCCTCAGTGCGTTAGTTTTAAAGGTAGGCGTTTTAAACAATATGTATTCTTCACGAATATTTTAGTAGAATATACCTATGAGCGTATTTTTTCAATACAGATAAGCAGTAATTAATTTTGTGTAAAATATAAATTTTATAAATTCCTTGCCAACAGGCTATATATATTACGGAAGCATCTCCTCTTTAGGGAAATTCTCCAAAAAAATCGGGGAAGAATAAATTTTGTTTGAAACGCCTATTTTTAAAATTAATGCAATGCGGCGAAATTTCCTTAACATAAGAGTTCCTATTTAAATTTTGCAGCTGCCAGCCTGTAGGCAGTTTACTACATCTTTAGTTTCAATAAAGTCTTTTACACTCAATCCTTTAAAGTATACTTTGAAAGCTATAGGAAGATTGAAACAAAACTAAAAGGGTGTGGTACCATTGTATCTTACCCCAGGAACAGTACAGTACTACAGCTGATCAATGAGAGCAGAGACAGCGCTAGCAAACTTACGTCTCCTCAGACGTTCATGATCTTCGAACTATTTTCAAAGCAATTCCACTCTAACCATTGGAGGATTTCTGAATAACTCCACTTACACTCTCATTACCTGAAGCCAGAATATATTTCTCGGTTTCCTGTATTGTGAATCAGGAAATAAAATGCCATGGTTTCATCGAATTAAACAAATTATTTCTCAAATTACTCCGGTTCTTATCAGACAGTTAATTCAGTGAATGGCGAGTATTGGATATACTATATATTTTTAAGGGAATTCATCGACGCAGGTCTGGACAGCCTTCCGCCAAATAACGCTCGCTGCTTACCAAGTAGATGGGAGAATTGTCAACTATAGACTGTTTACGGTAAAGTCAGCACTTTTTAAGGCTCTCCCAAGAGGCATTGACCACAAATAAATATGCTTTATTACAGCCTTGGAAATTAACTTTCAGATTAGTGGAATGTACACATTGTGTTTATTAGTCACATGGCAATTTTTATATCAAAAAGTGGCGAAAAGATAAAAATCGGCTCAAAGGAAAACTTTAGCAGGGCCTTAAGATGTGTTCACTTTACCGTGAATAGCCTATACTTTGTACAGTTGCTTGTTGTATGGGAACGAGCAGAGCAAGGAGGAAAGGACGAGCGCAGCGGTATAGAAGCAATGTTTTTTGTACAGATGAGTATGAAGCGCGCTGCGCGAAGGTTCACAAAAGCTAACCCGCACGCACATTGTGCGTGGAACGTGGCACGCAACTGAAACTCGGGCCGTGATAAAGGAAATAAAGTACCTGAGGATCCCTTCGGGCCGGTGCTACAAGAGAAGGGATAAGAAAAGAGTGGATAGGGGGAAGATTAGGAGTAAAGGAGACGGGGCAAGATTAGAGAAGAATCGAGGAAGAGGCGGCGCGGTCACGTAATGAGAATCGGGTGGAAAAGGGAACGCGAGCAGAATGATGGATGTGACGGATGATGGGGACAGACCACAGGGGAGCACAGGGTAGTGTTGGGAGGAGCTGATAGTGGGCACACAGGAGGAAAAGAATATCGGAGTACAGCGCCGAAGAATAAATGATATGAGAGTTAGCTGAGTCAGGAGTATGTAGAGTCAGCTGAACATCATGATTACAAAAAGAAGGCGTACGAGAATTAGACCTAATATAATAATGAAATAACCATATATATTTCCGTGCATGTAATACGGCAATCCAGGACATGTTACTGTATAGAGTGAGTGAGTGAAGCGATTTGGGCGGGTCTTAACCTCGAGGATTTCCTGAGAGCCGATGAGGGTGAATCGAGGTGAGTATGGAGCAGCCGCAGAATGCAAGGGCCACATTGTACGGACCAGTGGCATCGTACGGCACTATTCCCAGATGCGAAAGTCCGGGAGAGGCCCCGATGGGAGTCGAGCCTGGTTAGCCTGGGTGGGAGGCGAGTAGTCTGTCCACTACACCACCGCGGACCCTTTAACTGTTCGGAAATGGGTATAGTAACTATTGACTTACCGGTATTCGTATTAGGATAAGTCGCTCCAGTGCTACGGGCGGGTTCTAACTAGAGCTGTTCGAAATATCGACACATCGATAATTATCGATACGAAAAAAAATAATTTTTCGAACTATATGTAACTTTGAAAAAGTAGGTATATCGATATTTGGATATTATCGAAATTTTCGGTAGTATCGAAATTATCGGCATTATCGAAATGTACGGTATTATCGATCATTTCGTTAGTGTACATAATTTCTGTATTACCGATAATTTCGGTATTACTGACAGTTTCGGTATTACCGATAATTTTGGTACAATTGAGAATCTAGGTATTATCGATATATCAAAAATATCGAGTGACTGTTCGGAAAAATATCGATATTAAATTTTTATGATATCGAGCAGCCCTTGTTCTAACCAGCAACCTCCAGAATACTAACGCACGACGGACATGCTCGATGGATTCGCTTCCCTTACGAGACCAAGTGAAATATTTTATTTTAACGCTTATATTTGACGGTAAATCAACGCGGGTCTAGGGTTCCTGGTACTTTGCGTGGCATTCTTGCGTACAGTGCTCTACGATATGGTTACCGACAAAAATACTTTGGTCTTTTGATTGATTGTTTTGAGAAAAACAAAATTAACCGCGAAAAGCTGAACAAATGCTCCGAATATAAAAAACGGTGTACTGCGGATTCGGCTTTAAAAAGCTTCGGAATATATATATATATATATATATATATATATATATATATAGTTAAGTTTTTTCTTGTATATGGCTTAAAACAAGAACTAAATTAATATAAACTGTACGAGTCGTATTTCGATATCACAGCGTGCACGTAAAGCATCAATTAAAATAAATTATAGGAAATGATTTGTTAACACTATTATCTCACAGCACGCACACAGTTACTGGTAAATGTAATTAAAACTCATTTTCAGATGGACAAATTTCAGGGCATTATCAAAATTATTATAGACTTGAAAAGCGACCATTTATTCAGACATTACGTGCAGGGGTTTTAAAGTAATGGATTATATTTCCATTATACACGGATCATTAACCCACCTCGAATATTTGTACGTTCGCAAAGTTTTATATGTGCTTCGCATTTTTTTGCGAAGTGCGTTTAATTACACCATTACACCAGCATACCACTGCTGAGCTATATTGAGCATTTCGTGCCGTTTGTGCATCATCCCATAACCCTGTATTTCCAATTGCGTCACTCCCCTTTTAAATATAGGTGTATAATTTGCAGTAATTTAGCACTGTGCGTTCAATTAAACGCATAAATGCTACAATAAAAATACTAAATTGAGCGAAAGTAGCGTAAAAAAAGCACAACCTGTGCACTGCTCGTTCCAAACATTAACCTCCCGGGGAAAATAAACTGCAATAAAAGTCGAGAAAAACGACACTTCCGGTTTATACTATGACGCGTATCAAATTACAGTATCTCGCGGGAAAGGGGGGGAGGGAGGTAGGGATACGCCACCGAATTTGGCTTTCCGCTCTTCCAGCCGAAAATATACATATTTGAGTCATATAAAAAAATTGTTTTTGATCATTGTTGTAACAACTTGCTATTTTGTTCCAGTTACCCCCCCCCCCCAAGTGTTTTTCACCAAAATTATACAAAAAATAATATGTTTTAGGACTAATTATACAAGTACGGCGCGAATTTTCCCTCTACCTTGTGTGGCAAGAGACGAAAAGAGCCGAAGCACACTAAGTTACAACAATTTTAAAACTTTTGTTAAGGCGTGCACAAACGTGCAATTTACTGACAATTTCACAAAGTTAATGTTGCTGGCTGTACGCAATAGGGAACTTAGGTTGTTCGCAGTAAAATGAGCACTTTTGAAAGCCCTGCTTAATATCTGTTTGTATGCACGTTGTGTATTACTCTGCCTCATCACTTTATTTATGCGGCGGTCAAATTAAACCATGAGATTAGTAAGAAAGTAAATACTTTACAAATCTGTTCATTTTTACACTTCGATGCATTAAAAAAACAGAAAGTGAAAGAATTAATTTTAAGTTTTCACAAATGGATACCTAACACTTTTTACTTGACGTTATGATATGGGACTACTTTCCATCTATCATTACCAACTTTACCGGGTGGTTGTAACTTAGTGGGCCCATTCAAGTATGTGCTTACAGGGGCAGTGACTTTTTTCTAAGGTTCGTTTCAAGAGTGCTCACTTTATCGTGAACAGCCTTTAGCGCCCCAAAACTCTGAGAGAAATCACGGTGTGATGATCAACGATTTACCAAACCGTTGATTTCGTTAGTTGTTAGCGGTATATCATTATTGTTAATAGTTAGTTATGAAAGTGAAGCGAGTATCAAACAATTTTAAATCGGAAATACACAAGTTGTTTATTTAAATGTACAATACTGACTTCAGTTTTAGTGCCGGTGGCGAAAGATACTACCTACACTACCACAGAAATGGCGTCGCGATGTGGACAAATATGGTAGAATGACAATGTGCGAAAGTAGCCAAAAAAAAAAAAAACGCGAGACACCGATGCCAGCTCTCCTAGCGGTTTCTACTGTTCGTACGATGATAAGCTGTGTATTGAATGGGTGGTTTTGAGTATTTTGTATGCGTTTTAATTCAAATTTTCTTGATTGCGTGGTTATTTATTATGACAGGAAAGATTTGTGCAGTTTTTGGTTGCAATAATTACAACGTTGCGAACTGCAGAAAGACCATTTTTTTAGATTCCCAAAGGATGCAAGTCAGTCAGTACACGAGCTGTAGTTGATAACATTTTCCATCAGTGTTATTATTGTCAGTGTGTTTTTATTGTAAATTCCATTCACACATCTTAATTTACTTAAATACTGTTTTGTCGTTTCCTAGGTGCAAGCAATAGGTGCAGAAATGTAAGAGCAAACCTGGATGTAATTAAGAAAAAAGGCCTGCCTGTTTATACGCGTGAACTGTGTGTTCCAACTATTTCAGAAAATACGATTTTCTCAACCCAAGTTTGCATTCGCCGGGACAACAACACAATCAGTTGAGTGTCACAGATGCTATTTATAATCTTGTACACAGAAGGGTCGTGCGAAGTTTGATAGCCCTTAACGAGAAAGTCGCAGGTTTGATTTTACTGGAGCGACACCTTTGAAAAATAAATGTAAACAATGTTTATACATTCAATATTCGTCTATTAAACTGGCTGGAGCCTCTTTTTTAAGTGTGTGGTGTATAGTTAAGCAAGTTGAGGTAGGGATAAAGTTTACTAATTGCTTCAAAATAGCTGTTTTCGTATTTAGGCCTAGGTCTATGTCAGCGATTGCTCGTACAATGTTTACATATTCAGTGTTGTTGTATTGAACTGACCGGAGCCTCTTTTTTAAGTGTGTGGTGTATAGTTAAGCAAGTAGAGGTAGGGATAAAATTAATTACCTCAAAATAGTGGTTCTCATATATAGGCCTGTGTTAGTGATTGTACGTACAATGTTTGCATATTGGTTTATTAAAATGGTTGGAGCCTGGGGCCAAATATATAAAAAAATTTGTCGAGTAACGCATCATGTGTATGTACTAAACTTTCTGTACCTTACCGATCATTGTATAAGTTCGTCATCCAAAAAATGTGTGGTGTGCCAAGTCACTGTGTTTACATTGGTAATTTATATTGTATTTTCATGCTTTGGAATGTTATTGTTTACATTTGGGAAACTATGCACTTGAATATTAATTTGTACATTATTTGGGTTATGTTTGCTCCAACTGCCAAATATTTTCTAAGAATTACTAAATAAGCAACTGAATGAGAACTGTAATAGTTTCCTTTCTAGATAGTGGCTTACCCTTTACAGTCCCAGAGATCTGCATACGATTATTGTTTTACTGTGCACATATTTAAATTTCTATACATACTTTGTTTGCAAGTAATTTTCATTTGAATGAGTGGAGAGTTGCCGAGTATAGCTTTTGGTGGCGAGAATGATTCTTCTCCAGCCAATGAATCAAAGTTAATTCTGTGTGCTAATCACCATGTACTGACTCCACTCTCTAGACACCACTTTAATTGTAGCAGTGGAGATATCAGGTTGCCTACAGTTGGTAAGTCAGAGTGTGAACCAGCTGTCGAGTGAGGGGTACCGTCGAAACCAATCAAAAGTAGTAGCAACATTACCCCCCCCCCCCTCATCATTTTATTCACAATTGTTTACAAAACTTTCAAACAATAATATTCCCCTCCTGAGAGTCATCGTTACATTTCAGCGGTAGGCCTATTTACTATATAGTGTTTCAAATAAATAAGAAATATTTTTTCCCAACTTCACTTCCCCCTTATTTACTCCTTGAAGTACCCAATATTTTAACTTTGTGCATACGCCTATAATAGGCCCCTATAAACATTAATGAGGTGTTTTTGAATGAATTATTTTGCCACATTCTACAATGCAGGTAAGGGAACGATGGTGATACGCACACATTTCTTTTGACCTGTTAGCCTATTTACACAGCTTTGTTTGCAGTGATCGCAGTATTGGAGAAAGTACATGCAAATTGCATTACAATAACAAGTGCCATGAATATGAACAGAAAGTATGTTAAAATCATTACCAATGTAAGTCTTTTTTTTTCAGTTCAGCTGGTTTTGATCTCTGCAACATATTTTCCAGTCTTCCCTTCATGAAGCATTTGAAAATCTGAGGTAAAATTTGTTGTTAAAAGCATGTATTCAAGTTGGTTATTATGAGCCACTTGTTCATGATGATCTGATGTTATAAAAATTATTTTCCTGTAAATTTGGAAATAAGCTCTGTTAGTGAAAGTTAATCACAAAATTAAATGTGCTTAATGCATGCAAAACTTGGGAGGTGAAGTAAATAAGCTAAATGGCTTGAGTACATATGTTAAAATGTACTATCAAACATTTTTACTTATTGTATTTTGATCATAGCTCCAACTGTACTGTATCAATTGCATTAGTAAAGGGGGCAAAATGGTTGATTTAAATGTTTAAAGATTGCCATCTAGTTATGTTCCGAAATACTCTCCTTAATACAGTAGACCTTATTTGTAATTTCTGTAGTATTTAAATAATTTGTCCCATCTATAATCTCTCAAATGTCACTAAGTGGGATGATATCAGAGGCGATGGTACATTTTCATATTTGGTATAGGAGTACCATTGTGTTGTTGATAGCTGTACGCATTTAGCAGACAATGTTGCTGCTTCTTCTATGGATTATCGACACTAGTCAAGAAAATGGATATCTTAAGTAGGAAGTTGTGTTCCAATACATGTATGTACTATATGAACAAATCATGTGTGGTGGTCAAAGTAATGATGAAACTTAATGGTTCTACGGAATTTAATTGGGGTACTCTCCATAGGCATTGACATAGTTTTCTAAGAGGTAACGTGACCTGAATTAGTCAAGTAAAATAATGACCGATTTGATGTTTTACTATAGAATGACACTAAAATACTAAATTACCAAATTGCAACCACTTCTGAACAAGTGACTTAATAGCATCCAAACTGAATGCTAGTACATGTTAAAATACTATGGTACTAAATGGTAACTTTGAACACAGTCTCACTATGTGTAGTATGTTTGGGTGTGTCTGTTTCTTTTTACATAAATACGTACAAATAAAACATTTTAAAAGGAGTGAGTTGAGCAGTTTACCATAATTTATAAAACCTGTAAAATGATGAAGTGATCAATTAGTGTCTATGAAACCAGCATTTGGAAATGAGCAGGAGGAGGAGGAGGCAATACTCTTGTCCCTTCTGTACTTGACTGTGCCCCTTCAGTACAGTTACAAATTTGGCAGTATAAATATTTAAATTAAAATTTCCCCAAATTCCGAGTTGCTCTGTACTTCAAAGATTCTTTATGTTTTGTTGATGAACAGGCAATAGATATTGCCAAACTACAGAATAGTCCTTTGTGTATAACTATTGGGTACAGCCTCCAATATTTTATAACTGGTCTACTCACATTATGAAGAAGTGACTAGGTTTGAACTGTTTATTACTTATGCTTGAAGCATGGCTGCCAGTGGGTTAACCATAGCTGCCTGTATTTCACTTGGAGGCAGTGTAGTTGTGGCATAACTGCACGACAAAACTTATCTCTACGTGTAAAGGTGGACTCACAACCATCAATCGCATCCTTCAGGCGGTCACATGATCTTCAACTAATCGCAGGGCAGCGTTTTTCTATCCGTCAAATATATCTCAAACTTTAAATTTCGGCGGACCGACGGATGGGCCACCGCCTTCTGACGAGCTTCTGTAGACACGAATGCGCACTTTGACATAAACTGCAACTCACTGGATGTGTTTATTTATCTTGGTGGTAAATTCAGGAAATTAAAACTTAAAAAATAATTCTGTATACATTTTTATCGTGTAAAAATTTATTTCCCAAAACATTTCTCTCTTGAAAATGTATTTCCAACCAAAATATAGGCTAGCTTCTACGAAATAAGAAAGCAGGAAAAAAACCATACCTGTTAGGAATAGAAATTTGTGAACAATTTATTTTGTTGCTAATTTAATGATAATAGTTTCAAAAAGCAGTAAGTTAATATTTCGGCAACTTATTATGTTGCGAGGTTAATCTTAAGATATTACTGCATATAGAGCTAATAAAAGCCACAATGTTAAATCACTAACTGTAGTAGAGCTATTTTTAATTAACATATAAGTTGTGGAGATTTTGCTGTCCAAAAAAATGTTTGGTTATGTTCATTCCCGATATTTTTTGCAGAAATTTAAGTTTTGTGACAGCTCCATTCTCAAGAATTTATTGAATAAATGCAGTTGGTTATGTTTCTGAAAAATGAAATACCGTTTAGCATTCCATCCTCTTACTTACAATAGATTAACATTTGTCATTTGTAACTTGCAACATCTAAGTCTGCACCCAGTAACATGATTCTGTTACAGCTGATTGTCCTGGTTTCAAGTGATAATATTTATGTTTTAAGTACATTTTTAAGTACGGTATAGTAATATGAATAAGCAACTATTACATTACATTCGGTAAAACAGCACGGTTTAATACTACGAGACGACAACTGCACTTAAATCGCGCATGCCGAGCCATGCAAATTTGAATTTCCCGGGTATTCGTCAGTACAAGCCGCTGGGAGCGCTATTGTAGCATGTCTCGCATGTTGACAACGTTAAAACGCCTCAGTTCCCCATATTGTCCTTCTACCAACCATATTTGATGGGGGTCCCCCCATTCTCTGTTGGGCTGCGCAAAGCTGTGGCAACGAGTGTCTAATCTGATTGGCTACTACATGTTGCACAAGGTTCACCATTGGCCGGGCTGCTGGCTGGCAGTTAGGTTAGTAAGCACTGACTGGCGAACGCCGTTCCAATATTTCGCTGGCAAATTGTTCCATGTTGTGGAATTCTCTCTCGAACGTAATTTTAGTTTCTTTTAATTGCTTTGGTAGTAATTTAATTCTTTTTGGCAAAGCACCGTCTTCTTTCCTTAATTATTGTGGACATACATTTTTTTAATGGCAAGTTGGGTTATCTTTTAATATTGTTTCACGGTAAAGGTTAAATATTGATGTTATTTGAATGTAAAATTGTGTTTATATAATCTTGTGATTGTAAATCCCATAAGCAGTGGTAAAATAATTAATTGTATATGTTTTTCCGTCTGTTTGTTGCCCTTCAAGCAACAAGTCTTTTTTCCGTTTCTATTAATACCTATGTTTTACATTCACCTCTGTCACACCAGATGGCTGGGCATGTAAGTTTTATAATTAATTTGTTTGATGTTACTTTATGTTACAGTATACGTGTATATTATTTTATATTTTATGTTGCAGTGTATGTGTGTAATGATTTCACAATAAGTAATTTTGTACTAAAAAATTTAAAAACCTATGGATCACATTTTTTAGTTTATCATAATTTTCGTGGCCGTGACATGGTGATTCGAGATATATCGATTTGCCATATCATCGGTTTAGGAAAGTTACAAGGTTTTTTTTGGTGTCAGAAAAAATCTGGTTACTCTGTCTTTTCCGTTACTGACCTTCAACATGTGACGACTAAATATACGTAGTTTGTTGCTGCCGATTTATTCCTATATTATATTGTATTCGTCTATGTAGACCGGCTTCGGTAAGTGAATTGGATGGAGTTTTTGTTCCTGTCAGCCGATTATGGTTTGTTTTTGTGCGAATTAATAGTTACTATATATATATATATTTTTGCAAATTTTTGTGCAGCGTGGTTCAAGATTGTCCTGGACTGCTGTTACTGACGATGAGATAACATTTTGATCGCTGCTTTGTACGATGGCCTCGCTGTGATCGGATCATGATCAGTCCATACTTCTGCCGGTGCACCGGAGTTTGGACGAGCGGCGCTTAACAAATTTCGCAGCTAAGAATTTTCTTATTTTGCAATGAGATTTAATTTTAAAAATAAATATCACAGCAGAATGTCATAGTGTCTTCTCCCCATCTTGAAAAACCTTGGAATATTCTTTAAAAAAAATTTAATCTAATCCTTAAAATTTTTTGATTGGAGTGAAACATAAATACTTAAACAAAAAAGCATATATTGTGGTCAATATGTTAATGCCGGAATCACATAGCCCCTACGAACACAGCACAACACGACAAAAACTGCAACCACGACCATTTTTAATGTGCCTGCTCGAATTTACAGCCCGACAGTTTACTGACGCAACACAACGAATATAATTTTTCAGATCTATTTAGAAGGCGCTGATTAACTACGCTAGTTCCAAGGGCGGTGGACAGACGGGAAATTTGGAATGCATGATGGTGACAAAGTTTTATAGCTTACGCATACAAATGTAAAATTATTATTTATAAAAGTTAAATACAATAATATTCATAATTTGTTTTCTTTTAAGCTACGTAGTTCCCATTGTAGCGCAAGCTTATCAGACAATTTAATTTTGCAATGTTGTACACTCTGTACGTCGTGTCGCACGACACGACGAAGAATAGAAACAGTTTTTAATCCGAAACTACTGGTCGTACGACAGAATTGTCGTGCTTACGTCAGATCTATCTTGTATTTCATTGGTTGTTTAATTTTAAGTGTCTTGTGCTTGCGGTGGCGTGCTGGTCGGGGCTATGTGATCCGGCATCATACATATTGTTTTTTTGTCCTTTGGGCACTTTTGTTGCGAAGTACCAATTGCTCTCAAATATGTTAGAGTAATTAAATTTACGGATGCACCTACATAAGGTTTAATACTCAGACATAACAATGTCGTTTGTTATTAAGAGAAGATTATATTTATTTTGGTTTAGCCCCACTTTTGGGACTTTGTGTCCATTTTTGTGTTCACGTATGGGAAAAAAAATAAAAGTTAAAGCAAAATTGTGCCAGGTTTGATATATATATATATATATACTTTTTGAGACTACATCAATAATTATTTAATAAATAGGAGGTAAACAATTTACTTATCAGCTCAAATTTGCCAAGTATTTAATTTTTAAGGTTGTAATTTTATTTTCTTATTGGCCTTGTGCATCCATGTTGCTAATGCCTGCGTCTCTGAACAAGAGAGTCAGTAAAAAAAAAAGTAAGAGGACTCAGTAGGGCGCTCGGCCCTGTTTTAAACTCTCTCTTTTAGTCGGAAAGATCACACTTGTAGCAGATTTCGATTCTAGTTCGCCTATGGGGCACCTTGGTACTCGGATTGGGGGCCCTTGGGTGGGCAATATCCTTTCTGGGGATTTCTCCACTTGTTCGGGTTCCGGTCTTGAGCTCCAAGAGGTGGCTCACAATGACGCCATTTTGTTGGCGTGTGTGGCGGGAGCTGGCAGTATACGCCGCCGTACCACCTCTGCATTATAAAGTACAATGTGACAATACGCTTTCGTTACCCCGTGCGGCCAATGCGCAGTGGACGAGACGTGGCTGGTACTCATCTGAGAAGGTTGCCCTACTCGAGAGACATGCTGTCGCTATTACAGACTTACTGACGAATCAGCGGAGAGGAGAGGACGCGGGAAGAAACGGCAGTGCACCGATAAAACCCCCACACAACATGAGTGTCCACATTATTACCTTCATATAATCCATTCATGGCGATATCAAAATTTTATGAAGCCCTTTATGAGTTTTATTTTCACGCTGTTCATCAGCATCATGAAACTAAACCAACAAATTAAAGGCTGTTCACGATAAAGTGAGGACTTTTGAAATCAACCTCAGAAAAATGTCACTGCCCCTACCTGCATATATTTTAACGGGCGCATTGAGTGGCATGCACCCGGTAAAGTTGGTAACGATGGATAGAAAGTAGATCCATATTTTAACGTCGAATAAAAAGTGTTAAGTAACCATTTGTGATAATTTAAATTACGTGTATCTTTTCATTTCAAGTTTTTTTTACGCCCCAGTGTATAAAAATTAGCAGGTACATAAAATGTTTACTTTTATAATAATTTCACAGTTTCACTTGCCCGACTCATGAATAAAGTGATGAGCCCCATAGCAATGTTGATTTTACACGAAGTGGAAGAATACACAACGTGCATACAAATAGATCATAACCAGGGTCTTCAAAAGTGCTAAGTTTACCGTGAACAGCCTTTACCTACAGTGGCCAAAAATTCTCTATTATTTATGAATGAAGTAGTCAGCTGATCGTTGACAGCGAACTAGGCAAAAAGGACATATGAATTGATTGAAACAGAAGTGTGATGTGTACATATTATAGATGTGGCAACATCCATGGTATTGCATCATTGGGGGTTCATATGAGGACCATTGATATATAAGAAACATTTACTGATTGTATGAAATGATTATTCGTTGGACATTCTTTAGAAGAACAATGATATCAGAGTTTTAGAATTTTCGGTTCTGCACGATTCCATGCCAATGTTTCCCGGCGTAGCCGATTAGGCCTAAACATGTCTGCAGTATTCCAAAAAAATAATGGCTAAGAAAGAAGCAAAGTAGTACAACGAGTTTACGCTGTTGGGGATTAGCTCTGGGAATGATGATGGGGCGGTGAGGGAGGGGGATGACAGGCTTAGCTTCTGCACAGAAACATTGCAGTGTCCAGCAGGTAAACCCGCAGCAGTGACGTTGACAGTGTATAATGGAAGTAATTCTTCATTTTATTGAGTCCCTAGGTAGAGCATGGTGTTCAACTCCCGACTAGATTCGAACGAGCGGACTCCTGACTCGAGGTCCGGTGCTGGAGAGACAGCCCATCCAAGGCGGCAAGGTATGGCGGGCGGTAGGGAGTTGAGGTGGGGGTCTGCCGCTCTGGTCGAGGTGTGTATGTAAGGAAGCACGTCGTGGAACCTCCCCCCCCCCTTTTTTTTCAGAGTAGACGACGCCTGCCCAGCAGCACGACGAGGTCGGCGCGGAAGGGTCACCATCGCAGAGCAGTACGGCGAGGCCGTAGGGGAATCGAGGGTCCAATTAGCAGAGCCAATCAGCACGACGTCTTACCGGAAGGAGTCTCCCGGACGACCACCGTATCTTGATTAACGTTATAAGAACCTCCACGATTTGGGTGCAAGGCGGATTCCGTTCTGGACGATAGGCCGGGAAGTCACTATAAAGTATTGCAATAAGAAAGTCAGTAGCGTCTCAATCTATAGGAGAGTCAATCATAACGCGGATGTTAACCATGACCACTTGTTTGTCAATACAGTTAAGGTTCCAAAGTCTATTATGTACTGAAGTAAAAGTGTTAATAAAGGGAGATAATATTGTGACGGAATTTAGCTCAATTGATACTACCAGAGTTACCAACCCCCCGTGTCGACTAGGTTGTAGGAATCGAAGTGATTAGAAGGAGAGTAGCCTTCTGCTACTTTACCTCAACCCAGGTACATGCCAATGGCGCCTTAGACACCAGGCCCTCAGCAACGTCAAAAACGTATCAATAGCTGTGTTCGCGTGGTTTGCTATCCTGCTTGTTTATTGCTATTTCTGCTAGTTGGCGTTCGTGTTACCGGAAGCACTTTTTTTATATGCTATTCAGTTGGCGGTAGCAATTGATATTTGTGCTATAAAAAGCAGCTATTTCTACTCTTGCTCGCCGAGGTACAGAATAAATATCAAAACGAGCAAGGTTGGATAAAATGGCCGCCTAAATTAAATTATAAATGTTGAAGTGTCTTGAGAGTGACGATTGCAAATAGTAAATTGCTTTTACGCAGATTGATGAGGAGAATATGTTTGGGTAACCTGTAAGAAGTGCAGAGGGAAATAAAAATAACTAATACGAATTTATCCTCGAAAGTAAGTTATCCTGAGTGGTCAAAAAATTTAATATACATAAATTACACAGATATAATACTGATTATCAACTTAAAAAAAAAAAAAATTTCGTCTAAATATTTTTGACGTTAATTTACTGTTGTTAGTCATTCGTGTCGTCCTGCCGAGAGTAACTGATATTTTTGCTGCTTTGCTTCTAGTGAAAAATATTTCCTGCTCTCGGATAGTAGAAAAAGCATACCACGCGAAACAACCTTATGACGGCGGGCTGCGCAATGGGCTTAAAGAATGCCCTGAGCTTGTTGAATCAACACGTGAACTGCCTTATCCCTGGTGCCGTGTAGCGACCATACTTCCGACGTCTCCTTATTTCTTTCTAGCTGCGAGCGACGTCTGCTCGTATGACGAACGACGGGGAGCGATGTGTGCCACGACGACGGAGCTCGCGAGGCGTCGGCGAAGAAAGCGACGCCCGCCTGCGTTTGACGCCGTCAGCTGTCACGGCGTGAATTAGTAAACTGCTCGGTAGAGGAAGAGCGGCTCGATGCGCCGGCGCAGATTGCGGTGCGGATCCAGCACGTCATCGTAGGATGCATGACCGCCTCGTTGCGAGGATCACACGTCGCGCGACGCCTTGGGACCGCGCCAGCATATTTCCTTTCTCTCCGGGAACAACACACGCCTGGAATAAAAGCCAGGAAGCATCGAGCGTAAACACAAACGGAGAATATCCAGCTACGCCGGAGGTATTCCCCGACAACAAAGGGATGATAAGGGGGGGGGGGGGGAGAGCCCATATGGAAAGGCATTTGTGTGTCGTGTCTCCCTCCACCTCGTTCTTTATCCCCTTAGGAACTATCTACCATCTTTCCTTCCAGGCGAGCCCGTCGAGTCACACATGAGGCAAGGCCGCTGAATATACTCAAATACTACTTTACATCCCCCTCCCTTCCCCACATATTTTACATGCCGCCCTTTCATTCTTCACTCCGGCCTTGCTGGTGATCCACCCTCTCCCAGCCACCAACCCCCTTGACGCATCGCACTCGAAACTTCTCGCGATGCTCTTTTGTTTCCGCTGCGGGCCGCGCGAGGCGCCACATGCTGGCAGATGCTCTCTCTCCATGCGAACAAAACGAAAACAACGCGCGAGAGAAGGATAAAAAAAGAGGAGGGAAGGTTAGCGGGCTGGAAAGATGTGGAAGGGGGATTGGAAGGGGGTGAGATGAAAGTACCTCCGAGAACTTTTCACAATGGTAGGAATGACAAAGCATCAGCTCTTTTAGCTATGGCTGCAGCGTTACTCCTCTGCCGACGAAAACATTTCACCGGAGCCCCCCCCCCCCCCTGAAACGGCTGCCGGCAGGAAACGTACGTTTCCGATACTCGTTACCAGCTCGTGATTTGCTCGGCGAGAAACTCCAAAACAGCGCCTCTCAACCCCCCCCCCCCCGCTTCTACGAACTGGTAAATTAAAAGGAAAAGAAGTCTTGCTTTCTCAATGTTCTGGTAGTTGTTTACTAGCTCGATTCACTCGAGACAGCTTCGTCGATATAACGTTCGTAAGTAAAGCCGCTGTCACACTGTCAAATTTTCCCGTCAAACTGCTTCCAATAGGTTTCGTCAAATAAAGCTCGACAATTATGACGTCATCGAAACATCATAAACGCCGCCATATTTGTCTGAGAAAGTTGGATGGCTTCAGTTTCTATCAAACATTTGAAGATTGGACTGGTTCTAAAATTTCTTTGACGTTTGTCGGTCTGAGCCAATCAGAATCGTGCGCGACAAAAATGGATGTCAAGACACTTAAAATAACGAACGATTGCTGGAAACGAAGAAAGTTATGAAGATAATTCATTTATGTAGAAGTTGTCTGGGCATGAATGCTATTTCTAATGAATAGTGCACATTATATGGCGAACTTAGAGGCATTTATTTCATTTTGCAGGAAACATATCTTATAAATAATTTTTTTATTTATTAAAGACACGAAAATAAACTACAACATTACTTACATTTCTTCTTGTAATTGACCGCATAGAAAAACCAAAGCAATATACCACAATTAAAATAATTTTTAATAATAATTCAAATTTTATTCTCCCAGTAAAAACATTTGACAGTGTGACACATTTTCAAACACATTAAAGATTATTTGATAAAAATTGCTGGAAAGAAAAAACATTGAGGGCCGTATTTTGTCTTCAAATTTTATTGTAAATATAGTTGAAGGCGAAAATTGAACAGTGTGACAGGGACTTTAGAGTTGAAGTCAGTACCAAACAACGACGCCGTTAGTGATCAGGTGAGGCTCAGGAGGAGAAGCGACGGAACAAAGAGGCGGGAGGGAATTGCAGCACCCTGAGAAAAACTGCTGGCCATAGGTAACACCCGCCGCGTTCTACACGTGGGAGAAACACAAGTGGCTCGACCGGGAATCGAAACCGGATGACTCATAATCCGCTCTTGTCTCCCGTCTGGAGTTTCCAAGTGATAGAGACCTGAAAATCTCGCGAGTTCGATGAACTGTATGCTAGACTCTACAGTCTTAGGTACAAATATGCTGATATAAACTGCACATTGGTTGTCTGCTGTCACAGTGGAAGGCGGCAATTGGACACTGTATTCTAGGAGGTGTCAAAACACTGTGCGGACCAATGGCTAAAGTTATATAAACGCAAGTGTTTTGAATTCTAGCGTTTCCTAAAATGAATCCGCGAATTTCTCAGGTCTCTAGTAATAGAGACTGAGTGAGACGTCAGCGTGTTCATGCACAGAAAGGAAGGTATATCTGTGATCGTAATGGATTCCGAACCACTTGATGACTGACTTGGCCTAGAGCAGGGAACTGAACCATCAACCAATCCGGGCTCCTTGAAACACTAGCCAGACGCCTAGGAGTTCGCGGCCATTGAGGACTCCGATTAATTGCAAGGGCGCACACTTGTTTGCTGTTGATGTTATAACGTCAATTCTGAAGCATGTTTCATTATCATTCAATAAAACAATGGTTGAATGAATTCAGCATGTACAAGGAACAGTATATGAGAGATGATGGTTTATTGCGGGAAAAGTTGACTGTTTGCTAGAATTCAACGTGCTGTACGCATGTCCAACTGTTTTATTTCCTTATTGGCTCTAATAAATGTATGACGCTTCTACCCCATTTCACTGAGCCAATGAGGATTCTGATACTATCAGGCAGAACGTTCGTAATTGGTCTGCAAACAAGCCGAGTAAAAACCTTGTTTATCCATTCGTGAAAGAATATACTTGCTAGAGTGTTTTGGAAGATATGTTGGATAAAAATTTTTTTTGCGATTTTCCATCATCTCTAATGTATCTCGGGTCGCTGAGAGATGGAAATGTTCTTTGAATACTTGAAGCCTAACGAGTTTCAGGCACAAACTTAAACGTGTTAACTAGCTATAACCCTATTTGCAACGTCTGTTACATATTATGTAAGGATGTTAATTTCGCAATGTTTTGCAACGACGAATTTGAACAAGTGGTCGAGGATTTAGAAAGTTAAAGGCGAGTTTAAATTATTTTATGCTAAGTAAACACGACTATTATTCTTTTCAAGAAATACCAACGAACAACAGAAAGATCGTGATCCTGTGTGATACGAGGAGATGAGCATCATGTTAGAGAGGGTAATCCAGGTAAACTCGACCATAAAGGAAAAATTAAAATGATCTTCGCAAATAATTAATGGTAATAGTTTTACGCGTATTCATTACGCAAATTTTGAAGGAGAGCAAAGGGAAGACAGAACACTGTAGTTGATTCCAGATACGTTTATTTGACATAAAATGGCTAAAAAAAATATAGCGTGTGATGGAGTATGGGGCGAGACACAGTAAAGAAATAGACCAGTCAAAAGGGGCAGTAATTATAGTGTTCTTAACCAGCCAGATAGGCATAAAATAGAATAAATCTTGAAATATTCGAGTCACCGCCTATAAATTGTACCTAAGTGGATTTTTTTTTCTGAACGCAGCCCATAACGGCCGAGGTTTATTACGCCCTTTTATATAAACATTTGAAAAAAGAAATAGTCTAACATAAATGCAAACATTTCTACGTCAATAATACTGGCATAAATACCATAACCTCGACAGAGGATAATATTACAAATTCATAGTAGGTTTATGTATTGGTCTCTAGAGGGGCAGGAGTAGAGCTTTCTATTTAGAAAGTATGCCCATATAAACAAGTCACAGCCATCTTGTCCCCATTCAGACTTGCGGAGCGCACCGCAAGCTGTGAAAGAGCGATCTCAACTCGCTCGTTCCCCAATGTTATTTTAACAAAACATCAACATTTCTCCGCTAGTCCTGCACGTCGCGAGGATTCCTATGGAATCGTCACATTTAATCTGCGTGTTACGGTTGACCTGCAAAAAAATAAAGGCCTAACAACTAATTTTTACCGAAAAAACTTGCTGGAACATGGAATGTTAAAAACTACCCTAAAATTGTGAGTTTCACGGAAAATTGGATATTTACACTACCGAATCCTAATGAAAATATCAACTTTTAATGTTCTGCATATACATCTCTTGTAAGTTCAATAGTTTTTGTGAGGCGCGGTGAAATGTTGTTCATGTCGCGCCGGTTCACGACTACGCATCGCCACTACAGAAAAGTGTAATTTTTTACAAACGTATCCTACTACATACTCAGCTCGTCTATAACAAACTTAGGAAAATTATATTCTCTTGTCAATTTAATATTTTTACAATTATTTAAAAGGCATTATAATACATGAATCAATTTAAAGTTTTAACAGTGTTGTTTTAATTTATAGAAAAGTTGCACCATAATCGTGATGAACATCAGTTTTAATAGCAACAAAATTCAGTTCACAATTTCAAGTACTTTTCTGAATCTACACGAAAGTAATATAGGCTTGGATGAAATACAAAGCCGTCAGTTTGCGACGAACAAGACAACTATAAACTGCCACAGTGATTAATTATACAATCCAAATCTTGATTGTAACATGACGTGATGTAAAAATAAATCGGCGTCGGGTTAAATACAGAGAAGAAATAAGAGCTCTCAGAATAACCATCAAACAAATGCTGTATTTATTCTGCATGGTATACAGAATCATTTTCATTTCACGCAAGTAACATGGTATAAGCATTATATCCCCCAGTCATCCATATCAGAAATGCCAAGATATATTAATGTTTGTTTGTATATACGAATACTATAATAAACATGCTTACTTTGGCTACTGCAACATACGAGCCGTTAAGATATTCTGCTGATATACAAAACACATTTTTACTAGAGAAATGATATATAGCTTAAAATTAAAAAGCTCTTGCACATTGATTTACAGTAATCACTAGCCACTTAAAAAAAGTTAATGGACGATTCTGATAATTTACTCAGTAAAGAGCAGCAATGTTTCCTGGTATCCAATTTTTCTTCAAATTTTTGTAGCCAAATTGACATTTCTTTTGGCAATTCTTTCGTGTGAAGGTAGTCAGTGAAATAGTACACTCTTTTCAGCTCGGATGTTACGCCCATTAGCGGAACAACTCGGCATAGTTATCAATTTCGAAGTGCAAGAAGTGTTATTCACATTACAACTGCATTATACCGCGTGGCTCAGTTGGGAACAAGATGGCGTCGCGCTACGTCTCAACCACTCACCGCGCGCTACTGGCGGCACCCGCTCAGATAATCAATGGCCATACTCTCCTACAGGCTGTTCACGATAAAGTGAGTACTTTTGAACTCAACCTTAGAAAAAGTCACTGCTCCCACCTACATATATCTTAACGGGCGCACTGTGTGACATGCGCCCAGTAAAGTTGGTCACGATGAAGAGAAAGTAGCTCCGTATCTTAACGTCGAATAAAAATGTTAGGTAAACATTTGTGATAATTTAAACATTTTTTTTGCATTCTGTTATTTAATGCATCGAAATGGAAAAATCAGCAAATTTTGTAAAAGATTTCCTATCGTAACCATTTCACAGTTTCACTTGACCGACGCATGGATAAAGGTACGAGGCCCACGGCAATGTTAATCATACATAAGAAGGAAAAATACGTGCATATAGCCCATTCACAGTTTCTTCAGCCTTTTGAATATGACCTTTGAAAAATCTCCCCATGTATGACGTGTTCAGTTATTTTCTAAATACATAAGCGGTTTACACTTGTATTTATAAAAGTTAAATTTTTCCTTTTAAATTGAAATGTTATTCACGTTTTATCTATAAATTATAATACTTCATTTGTAAATAACATGAATAAATACAGGGAGAAAAAAGGTATGAGGGTAGCGCCTATTGAGAAATAGTTCTTATACAAGATACTGTTACACTTAGTGCGCACGAATGTCGTGCGTTGTCCCCCTGGTGTAATTCTCCAGGCTAAGTTAAGCTTAGCTTACAGAAGGCGGAGGAATATACTGGAAGTAGAACTACAGCAGGGCTTCAGAAAAGGCTTAAGTAACCGTGAATGGACTATACAAGTAGACTTTAAGCAGGGCTTTCAGAAGTGCTAATTTTACCGTGAACATCCTATATGTACAGAGCTCTAGGATGGAGGAGCTGCGACGAAAGCGCACCTGACAGCTCCCGAAGTGAATGTGATGCACGCACAGCCTATGGCGCGGCTAAATATACCTGCGGCGCACACAGGCTTTCCAGGCCGCGATCAAACATGCATGCCCATCCGCCCTTCCCTTACACCGGCCCTGCATTAGCCGCCAGTAATGCGCGGGCGAAGCCACGCCGACATCCTGTATACGTAGCCCTGTCAACACTGCGCTATTGCCATATCCCCTACTTTTGGAATCCACCTCCCTGACACACTCTCACACTATTCATCACTTAGTTCCCTACAGAGACATTATACTGTTTCATATTAACTGCGTCAGGCTCTTAATATATTTCTACAATTTTGTAAGGTAAAAATATGTATTGGCTGTTCACCGTGAAATGAGCACTTTTGAAAGCCCTACCTAATATCTACTTATATGCACACTGTGTATTCTCCCTCCTTATGAATAATTAACATTGTCATGGGCCTCGACACTTTATTCATGCGTCGGTCAAGTGCAACTGTGAAATTATTACAAAAGAAAATATCTTGAAAATATGTTCATTTGTACACTTCGGTGCATAAAAAAACATAAAGTGAAAGAAATAATATAAGTTATCAAAAATGGTTGCCTGGCACTTTTTGTTCGATGTTAAGATATGAAACTACTTCCCATTCATCGTTACCAACTTTACTGGGCGCATGCCACTCAGTTCACCCTTTAAAACATATGCATGTAGGAGCAGTGACTATTTTCTAAGGTTGATTTCAGAAGTGTTCACTTTATCGTGAACAGCCTGTAGGCCTATGTAGGCTACCTATCTTTGGGACACAGCTATTGGCTTTACATTGGTATACGTCTGCGATAGCGAGTAGTATTGTCTTTGAAATATGGGAATGAAATCGAAGTAATGAAACTGATATAGGCTGTCCACTTTAAAATGAGCACTTTTGAAAGACCTGTATAAGATCTACTTGTACGCACGTTGTGTAGTATTACGCCTTATATAAATTTATCGTTGTCATGGGCCTCCTCACTTTATTCATGCATTGGTCCAATGAAATTGTGAAATTATTAGAAACGTAAATATTTTTCAAATCTTCTCATTTGTACACTTCGATGCATTAAAAAGAAAAAGAAAGCTAAATAAACAAAGTCGTCACAAATAGTTACCTAACACTTTTTATTCGACGCAGTTATATGGAACTACTTTCCCTCCATCGTGACCAACTTTACTAGGCGCATGTCACTCAGTGCGCCCGTTAAAATATATGCAGGTAGAAGCAGTGACTTTTTTCATAAGGCTGATTTCAAATGGGCTCACTTTACCCTGAGCAGCCTTTAATTAGCTTTTATGGCTTAAGGCACCCGTCTACCTGCAGCGAGCTTTATTCCTCGCCGTAGGACCAGAAACGCGGGAGTGATAAGGGAGGCATTGCCTCGTGCATCAGTTACGCCATCGCCTCTAAGCGCAAGGCTCTGAACTGGCGTGCAGTGTTATCGTCGCACTGCGTGTACCTATGGCACTTTCAGCGTTGGAAATATTATTTTATTGATGTAAAGTGTGTAGGAAGGTTGAACGCAAGGACCTTGAGTAGTTTTGTGTTCATGTGACGCGTGTATTCCGAGATATAGCGCTTTGAAAAAATACGATTTTAGCCATTTCGGAGTAACCGAAAATGGTGTTTTTAATGTTTCGTGACGTCTCGAAAGCACTCTTATAGCCCTCGTGTGAAGTTTGCGCTCTTTTCGTAAATCAGCACATTGTACGCGTGCTCAATAGTTTCGTGGGAAAAGGAAAGACTCGTCAACGCAGTTAGAGCGCCGTGTAGCAAGGAGTATATCTAGAGGAGAACGTTGGTTTTGCACCAACAGCGAGCGCGCTGGTACCACGGAGTCGCAAGATGTACTGCACGCCAGCCGTCGGTACCTCCCACGACTCATGAATGCTTTATGTTAACTCATCACTGTAAAGAAATTATGGTAAAATAACCTGACAAGTGTAAGGTAATATTCGCAAACTCGTGGGGAAAACATAGTTTTCCTTACATGTAAGGTAAAATTACCGCAATCTGCAGTACAATTCACGTACATGATAGTGAAAAATCCCATACATGGATGGGAAAAGTGTGGATCTCCTAGTCGATTTGTAAGTATTTGATAATTGTGTAATATATATTTTCCAACTTAAAATTAATTTTTATTTTCTAGTCATACAAGCTGTCAAATGTGGATGCTTATATATAGAGGTATAATTAAAATTCACGTACATAGCGGTGGAAAATCCCATAAATTGATGGAAGAATTACATTACGACGCGTGAATATCTTCAGCATTGTCTCAACGGCTAAGTGGTGGGACGGGCGGAAGAAATAATCTGTAAAACACTAATATTCACTCGTGCTATCATGTTGTCATGGTGCAATGGATAGCGCATCGGTAGGGCCACCTGTTTTTCGCGAAAAGATTCATGCGAAGACTAGACTCCAATGTCCCATGGCATACGTGCAGTTTTTATTTGGTTATTGGCCACCTGTCTTTGTCGGGAGATAATCCTTACCTGACAGAACCAATCAGAATTAGGTAACTTCAACACTGAGTGTCCGTGATTCGGTCGCAGGCATCTACAACGCCTGACAGTTAAACTCAGCCAATCAGTAAAGTGTATGTGAACTCTAGTGTTTTGGAGTACAAGTTGTCCTAAAATCTTTTCGCGAAAAACAGGTGGCCCTACGCATCGGCCTATTATGATATCGAGGTCCATGGTTTGCGACCACTCACCAGCAAATGTTGAAGTTTTTAGAGTTGAGGTTTCGGTTACTGTTCGTCAGAGGATATAGATAAAAAATAAAATATTTGCGGTACTAATACCCTGTCTAATTTTAAATATACATTTATTATACAATTTGTTAATATTACCTTACTTGTATGGGATTTTCCCCCACTTTGGTCAGGTACTTTTCCCGTACGTTTAGGGAATACTACCGTACGTGTTATGTAAATTTACTCCACATTCGACAGGTAATGTTACCTTATATGTATTGGTAATTAGCTTCCCTTACATGTAAGGCTATTTTACCAGAATTTTTTTTTTACAGGGAATATCACTCTCGTATCGCACACGTATACCCGATCGAAAAAGACCACATTTATTACAATTGTGTTATTAGTCACAAAGAAGTTTTATAAGAGTGGATGATCCTGAAAACTTTCCATGCCCTTTCCATTATGTTACCCAATGTGTCGATTTGATAAAAAATGTACAGTATTCACGTAAAAAAAAAATTTGGAATACGAGTTTCGACACAAGATTTAAAACGAGTTGTGACATAAGATTTAAAAATAATTAATTTTGGACGGTCGTAGTATTATTTCTGTAAGTTTGAGTACGAAATTAAGGTTGAAATTGCGATTATTTTGTGTCACATGTAATACTGTCAAATAATAACCCGTTACTGACTGACATGGGAACCGTTCCATGGGTGTACAGGCATGCACAGCATTTCGGTGCAAATCACCAATAAACCAGAGAATTTAAGCAAGTTTATTTATGATTAATGTTTTAATGGTTTCCAGCAGGGAGTTTTGGTTGTGACAAACGGTTTAGAGCATTTTTCACTGTTCCACGCTGCAGTACAAAAACCTCGCAGAGAAATATGCAGTTTTAAAACGAATATTTAATTTTTTTTTGTAGTCATCAGTTTCCAAATTGTGTGTTTCCATCGTGAGTGTATTCTTTTGTCGACTGATGTGAAAATAAATCTAGAAACACTCTCTCATGTCACTTCTCCGAGATCTGAACATGGTTGCTCGTGGTGTGAACGCGCCTTAGCACCACAGCCTCTGATGTCCCCCCACTTTGGAAACATTCTCTGTCATTATCTGCGTACATTTGAATATCAACATTGACTGCTTTGTTACAATAATACACAATGGGAAAAACGTTTTGATGAACCCAACAAAGTTTATTTGGCGTTACCGAATTAATTGTTTGTATAGGGGTAATGAAATATTTGGTTGCTGAAACAAAATAGTTTTGCTGCTTGTGTATGGTTGCCCCAAGCTAAGATATAGTTCGTACAACTTAAGATTTGTATGGCTCTACGTAGATTAGAGAATTTCAGTTAGTAAAATAATTAAAACCCGACTGAGATTCGAACTGGAACATTTACGCCTAAGGGCTACGCAATAACAACTCAGTTAAAGTGACTAGTGATAAAATTTGAATGTTTTTATACAAATACACTTTTAATACTGGACAGCGTGCGTAAATAAGTATTAAATGTTTAAAAATTTACTTTTAACTATCCCGTTGAATTTGTTTTATTAAGATGTGTATAGTATTATTGAGTATCATAAAATTCACTAACAACACTTAAAATCCAAAATGTTAACAAAAAATTATAAACAAACTCTCGAGCTATATTTTCGAACAAAGGCAATCAAATGAGTGGCCAAAAAAAATTTATGCAGTTGATTGAACTCCAAATATTTTGTTGACAGTCTAATTTCTATAGGCCCAAACATGGAGGTTTTGTTAATTCCGAAGCGTAAATTTCGTTAGGTGAACAGCATTAATTTTGTTTACTCAACAAAATATTTTGTTGTGGCAGCTAAATATTATATTGGCCTTCTACAAACAAACAATTTGCTGGCTGAAATAAACCTTCCTCTCAGTGCAGAAAGCGCGCGTGCCTCCTTCTTAATTGTAAGTTATAGCTTAGCTACCTACTAAAAATGCCAACTGCTGGTTGCGTATTCTTCAGAGTGAAATAGGTATGTGCAATGTTGACACACTTATATTTGTATAAATAAGTTTGAAAGTGTTGTTTGACATACGCACGAAGGAGTGCCAGTCAACAGATCTACTGGATTCTCACAATTACAAGTGGTAAAAGGAGGAGCTAAACAGGACTTTAAGACACTTCAAGAATTAACGTTGAACATCGTGTAACAACGTTGCTACATTTTCCCCACAGTGGATGAGACGGTCTTGATGTCCTGCGCGGGATACACTTTGTTACAAGTTCACTCAGCACTACGTCATATTAGATGACGTGGCAGTCAAACAGAAAGCGACTTCAGGAAACTCTTAAAATAGAGCTTTTGTGTGTGTCATTGCTCGTGCAAGATGTTCCGCAGCACCTCAGATAAAGTATATATCGCTTTATGTTTTTTTTTCATAAGGTTATTTATGTCCTATACAGTTTCCATAAGTATTTGAGTAGTGTATTTTCATATTTATCAGTCTGAAAATGCAGTTTAAAACTACGATAATGTTCAACGTTTCAATCCACAGTTGTCTGAAAGTGTATTTTATTTTAGTGCGAAAACAGCATATTCTGTTATATATAATATATATATATATATATATATATATATATAAGAGACAGGCTGTAATGCAGTCCAAGTGTTATAATTTCAGGCGTTACAAATAAGAAGTTTTTTGAAGTGTGATGTACTTACAGCTAACTGTGAGTAATAGTTACATTATCATAGCAATTGAGCTCTCGGATTTGAATTCTGTAATAGTCATACGAACCATTCACAATCTAGCAGAAAGAAGTAGCCTACATTTAAGAATCATTTACGTGAAGAACTTCGCAGAGTATAGTATAAGCCAAATATTACTTATCTGTAAAACATAAACAAGATTGTTTACACGGGTCTGAATCGTGTACAGTTAATTCTGACCTGGCTTCGAGTTATCCGCTCTGAGAAAGAAAATCTTTGGTCTCAATACTGTTTGCCAATAAACTATCCGGACTCAACATACGGGTAGAAATCAAACGGGTTGTTAGAATGTATTACATATAGGTATTGTCAAACGGGTTGTTAGAATGTATTACATATAGATATTGTCAAACGGGTTGTTATAATGTATTACATATAGATATTGTTAAAGCAGATAGCAATTACAAAAGGTAGGTAGGTAAGTGGGCTTAACGTCTCGTCGACAGCGAGGTCATTAGAGACGGTGCAAGTTGCACAGGGAAGAGGGAATGGAGAAGTATTGGGAAGGAATCGACCATGGCCTTTGTTTGGGACCCATCCCAGCATTCACCTGGAGTGATTTCGGAAAACCATGGAAAACCGAAATCAGGACGGCTGGCAATTCCTAAAGGATTGGTTTTTGTGGTCCAGTTCGTAACTTCCTCTGCAACCATTTATGTATTTAGTTCTTACAACAGAATAATGTGTCCCTACCACAGGAGAGAGAGCTCATACAGGAGAACAATATCAGCAATATCTTGAGTATTGCCATAACTAGAATTGTAATGTGTTATTAGAATATTCTGACATTAGTACAGAAATCTGGTAGCTGTTACCACTATATTCGTATTGTAGTCACTTCTCTGCCAGCTAATATTTTCCTTGAAACGCGAGCAACACTACTGCCCGATTACAAAACTAATCAGCCTGTGTTTGAATACAAGACTGTCGTTGGTAAGGGAAGTAATTATTAGAGACCTGCAAGATTCTCGTTATTTTTTGGCGTCAAGCGAAAATTCACAGCACTGTATGCACTACACCCAGAGTCGATTCTCCATTGGCTGCTGCCTAAATGTTAAGTCACTTCCTTTCAGTATGAACTATACGTGATTGGGGCCCACGTTCGAGAAGTGTTCATTTATTGGGGGAGGAGTTACCCGGGGCGTGTAACTAAAAAAAAAAAAAAAAGGTCCAATGACAATAATAGAGCGAATGTACGCTGCTTTAATTATAACACGTCTTAAAAGAATAACACGAAATTTGCAGGTCTCTAGTAATTATATTTCACCACACTTGTTAGTCGATCACAGATGAGTAGCGTATTTGCGAAACAGGCGTTGTAATTAAAGGCAGCGGCGAAAAGTGGCAGAGTTAAAGAGCCAGGAAGGGTATGGGGAGAGTGTCTTAACTGGAATGCGGTTTCGGCTCCTCGCAGTTCACACTGCAATCTGTTATCAAAGTTACAATATTGACACTGCGCTAAGGCGACTGCTGAAACGGTGAGCCAACTGTGTTTACTTTCGAAGTTTGCTGCTTCGTGGAAGTCTGGTGGAGGGGGTGTAGAGGGGCGCCTGGGGGTTCAAACAGACCAGTCTCCTCAACTTTCCTTGCTCTGCGACCATTCCGGATTTCGCAGACGAATTCCTAAGGTATCAAGAATGTAGCGGTAAAAAACACAGCATTCAACACAATGAACTGAAACAAAAATCATGCTTCTTTAAATTTTTTTGAAATAACTTAAGACTCTCTCTGTGATACGAAACTTAAGGCAGATTCCCACCCACCATCTTGGACTTATGGGATTTTTGCCATACTCTTGAAATACAGTTTTTTATCACGTTTTTTTTTTTGGTATGACAGAGCACAAAGCATTGCCTAGTGCATTGTCTGCGGTCAGTATTACTTAATTATTGTTGATATTGTCGCCTTTGTAATCGTTCGCAAGAAATAATCTCGCGTTTGCCTCGTCAGTTACCAGCTAGAAATTAATAAATGTAGCGAAGCTGTGGCAGTTCGATCAATTTTGGGAAGCTGTTATTTAGGACGTGTCATTAGGGAAATTTCAATGCACCTTCTGTGATCGAAGCTATGGCGAAAAATTCGATAAATCCAAGATGGCGGATGGGAGATAATTGTTAAAGGAAACATATAGTGCGGAAACAGTACCGTTAAATTTATTTTACATTTATCACCATATGGTGTGATAAAAAAATCAGTAATTTGGGCATGTAGAATGTAGAGACAATAGTATTGCTTTGAGTACCTCGCCTGAGCTGCGGCAGCACTAGCAAACATACAGCCAGTCGTTGTCGCCAATACACATTCAGTAAACATCGGATACAGCTGAGCAACAAGAACAACAAACGCAGGAATCTGCTGAAATTCTCTGAGAATAATTTATCTCGCTGACACCTGACACGGTACGAAGGAGAAAAACCACCAACATCTAGTGGTCGTAGCACCATCTATTCTGGATGAGGACCAAGAGGATTGAGGACGACAGGAAGTAGGGCGAGGGGAAGAATTGTAGTCAGAACACAGGACGAGGTAACAGGGAGCAATCGGCGATGGGACACGATGGGAGGATGGTGGCGAGTGTCTCCAGGCCAGAGCGTGAGAGTGAGCGAATATCCTCTCTGCTCCCTCGCTATGATCAATCTCTTAGCTATGTGGTGGATATCGGGTAGCATTACTGTAGTCCCTTTGTAAAAACAAATTATAGGCTGTTCACGATAAAATGAGCACTTTTGAAAGACCTGCTTAAGACCTACTTGTATACATGTTGTGTGCTCTTTCGCCGTATGTAAAATTAACATTGCCATGGGCCTCATCACTTTATTCATACGCTGGTCGAGTGAAAATGTGAAATTATTAGAAAAAGCAAATATTGTACAAATCTGCGCATTTTTACACTTTGATGCATTAAAAATCACAGAAAGCGAGATATATAATTTAAGTTATCAAAAATGGTCACCTAACTCTTTTTTTGTTAGACGTTAATATATGGAACTACTTTCTCCTCCAACATAACCAACTTTACTGGGCGCATGTCACCCAGTGCGCCTGTTAAAATATATTAATGTAGAGGCAGTGACATTTTTCCAAGGTTGATTTCAAAAGTGCTCACTATATTGTGAACAGCCTTTAGGAATTATTGATTGCAAGTATGTTATATTAGCTACATAAAAGCATTGACTACATCAGTATATGATCATTTGCTCTTGACGGAATCACTCCCTTACCCTATTAATTAAAAAACACCAGTAAAAAAAATAAAATTATGTTGAATGGAGACAGTAAGGAAGAACCGAATCCGTTGTTAAGATTAAGTATACTCAGACTAGCCAAGCAAACTGCAGTGACGTGTCGTCGGCGTCCAGGGGATCTGAAGAATCCAAAACAGATAACAATATTAATAGTTTAAAAACAGAACAAGCACCAGCGGATCTTCCTCCTTGTGACACGGTATTCGAGATATTTACGCCACCAAGGAACTATATAACACTTGGTAACACTTTATAAGAGGTCTGTCAATAGACCCACGCTGAGAAGAACAATCCTCGAGATGTTCGTCTTTTCCCGTCATAACACTTTGCCTACGGCAACGATACCATTCAGTTTAGGGAGAAAATAAGTGTGTTGGTGATGCCTACTAATAAATAGTTCTTATGTAATATAATGATACCACTGAGCGAGCACGAATGTGATGCGCTGTCACTTTGGGGTAACTTTCTAGAATTGGTTAAGTTTTGTGTTCATGAGGCGGAGGAATATCCTGGAAGTAGAAGTATAGCACGGCTTCAGGAAAGTTTTAAGTAATGGCTTCATTTCACTTTTGATTAATCGGATTATCGATTTATATCAAATTGATCGACCGGATTAAGGATTAATCCGATCTTAATCCGATCAGAATGTTTCATTGATCGGCTAATCTTAATCCGATAAATAGTGATTGTTCGATAAAAGTAATGTGATCAAAGAAGTTTGATGGGATAACTTTGATGGATTATTTTTTTTAATTTTGTGTAAATTGATGTGTATAGTTTGGTGCAAGAGTGTGCTAAGGTCTTTCTTTAGTTCTGACACTTCGCCTCTCTCTTGTGGACTGTAGTGCCTAGCGTGCTGGCCCGTTCTGGCGCGCTCCGCCACCTTCCTTCCCGCAACCCCCCCCCCCCCCCCCGGCAAATACTACCCGCTAGAGGTAGCGTGTGACCGCCTCCGACAACTGGCCAACATGTTGCGTTCTCCAACTTCACCCCTGGCACGGCAGCCATCTGGGCCCGCCCGAGACCCGACAAATGAATACTGCCGTTTTTCATATAGGCTGTTCACTGTAAAATGAGCACTTTTGAAAGCCCTCCTTAAGATCTACTTGTATGCACGTTGGGTATTTTTCAGCCGTATGTAAAATTAACAATATCATGTGCCTCGTCACTTTATTCATGCGTCGGTCAAATGAAACTGTGAGATTATTAGAAAGTAATTATTTGACAGATATGGGTATTTTTACACTTGGCTGCAATAAAAAAACACATGGCGAAAGAAACAATTTAAGTTATCACAAATATAGTTTTCTAACACTTTTTATTAGATTTTAAGATATGGAACTACTTTCCATCCATTGTTACCAACTCTACTGGGCGCATGTCACTCAGTGCACCCGTTAAAGTATATGTTGGCAGTGGCAGTGACTTTTTTCTAAGGTTGATTTCAAAAGTGCCCACTTTATCGTGAACAGCCTTTAGTCTCCTTGCTCGCTGCTCCGGAACAATGTGATGCGACACACAGCTGTGAACGGGATCTCAAGTTTCAATAGCGGCCTACGCGCATTTTGTTGTTTTTCAAATTCATTTCAGTAGACTTAGGCCACGGTTACACGGGACGCAGAACTACTTCACTGGAAACCAGTCCAGCGATTGAAGATGGTACATTACCTTCGAACGAGTTCCGATCGTAGTTGTTTCTCGTTCAAAGTGAACAGTTTTCTTAAGTAGTTTCGAACGACTGCTCTTCTCTGCTGCGCTCCTATTGGCTGATTCGTAGTTAACAAGCAGTGTAATAAATTTTACTGTATATTGAGGGAATTCCTGCACTTGTTCAATTAACTTAAGTTTAATGTTGAATGTACTAATACCCACCCATTATGCCATTACAGTAAAATGGTATGTTTCATAACAATTAAAAAGATCAATATTGATAAATGTTGGAGGCTATTACAATTAAATAAAAATTTTATGTTCCATGTTTGTTGAGGTAAGATTTTCCATAATTTCATTCTGCTTTGGGTATGAGACCGCGAAAACACGTTCTGTTTTTAAACTTGTTCAGACATGGATAACAACTGTATTTAGCTGAATGTGTTCAACAGTACTCGTGTAACCACGGCCTTAGTTCAGAAATTCCAAACTAGTTGACTGGGTTTACGTTAAATAAAAAGGGGACAATAAGAAATAATGGTATATAAATAATAAAATAGTAAGACTTATTAGGGGCCGCGGTGCCTTAGTGGTCAGACTACATGCCTCACACCAAGGCGAATTTGGTTCGATCTCCGGTGGGGTCACTCTCGTGTTTTCGAATGTAGGAATCATGCTGGACGATGCCGTTGGTGGGCGGGTTTTCTCGGAGATCTCCCATTTACCCCGCACTTTCGTTCCGACGTTGGTCCATACTCTTCTCATTAGACCCGCGTCGGCTCTCAAGACCTCGATGTTAAAAGGCGCCTAAAACCTCTCTTCTCACTAACAGTTACGTTAATGAGTACCAACTCCTAATAACAAATACCAATCACGTACTTAAATGCCGCTGTGCTGTTAGGTATCGTGTACCGGAAGTCACAGTTATATTGAAACACTCAGTAATAACTTTTTGTTTAAAAATAAAATTTATTAAATACGGAAATGAAAAACAAAAATTATGGAAAATATTTTAATTGCTATTCCTATGCGGACACCGCTCAAAATTATTGAACAATTAAAAATGACAAGTGTGCGATTGGAGGTTTCCACTTGTTTCGTTGCCCGGGCGTACGGTGATCTTAATTGCGAAAGAGTTACAATTTATTTGTGTCGTGCCTGTTAACAACGCCACAGCGTGAATTCGGATGATATGAAATTCCAATATAATTAGCTTTGATTAATTATACGCGAGTTCTATACGGAATGCGCGAGAGCACAGCAAAGGCCACTAATCAACCGTCGCTCCTGGAAATACCTGAGCTATGAAGATTTGATACGATCCATAGGCTATTTGGGACACCTGTGTGTTAATGAATGTTGAAGTTTTCAACCCACGGCACCTTCTTCCTTATTTGAAAACGAAAGAAAGATTTATTGGGGAGGGGAGTTTGATACAAAAAAATCTTTAAGCACTCCCGATTAAGATGTCTACGGGAATAAGATATAGTTTTTGATGTGTACAAAAGATTGTATTTTTAAGATAAAAACGTGATTGTCTCGAAGCTGATATACTGTATAACGCACAGCGTTCGGTAGTAAGAAGTGAAATGAGAAGATCTCATTTCCTGTATCAGACTGTTTTATTCACTTGACAGCTCAAAACTGTCAAATGAAGAAAACCACAAGTATTTGTCCGTTTGGGCGATGAAAAGTGGATTTTGAGACAGTTTGTAAAGAACGTGCATGTTGCTCTGTTGGATTCCTTGACAGCTAGTCTACAATATATATGCAAGAATTAATGGGCGGGGTTAGTTACAATAAAGTCAGTAGATTATTGATACACCTATAAGCTATTAGGGTGAATTCTGGAAACATTTATTACGCCCAGTAGTCTCACTGTGTACGTGCGATATTATAGGCTTCGTTAGTCACGTTGCTCCCAAGAAGTCCGATCAGCGCTGGATGTGGAACTCGGCGAGCGTGTGGCTCAAAGTAGATATTCACTGGGCCAAAAGTAATCATTTTATTCTAATAAAGACAATGCTAATAGAAATTCCTTACAATAAACGTTCGTAGGTCGTAGACAACACACGGCGTCATACAGAACTCACGCAGATATGCGAAAAACGTAAATGGTTTATCGGACTCTCTTGTGTAACCGGCAGTGAGTTGTTCAAATGTCCACACAAGGGAGACCTGTCTAAGGGTAATAAGTTATTTAGCAATTTTCCATTTTATTTCCAATATTGCGAAATGCCTCGAAAGAGTGTAACCTGGCGAATAGAGTTGAATCCGTGATGTGTGCAGATATGAGCAAAAGAGATGGGGGCAAATCTTTGTAAGTTCCCCTGCTTCTTCCTCATCATAATTATGTGGTTCAAAGCGACTAATTAGAACGTCGTCAACCTTGCCTTAATCTTCACATTTACAGGAAAAATTGGAAAATTAGAAAAAATTTTAAATATTCAAGGAAATAAATACATTCCTGTAAGTGTTCCTACTAGTACAATATACAGTATGACTATAAACAGCATGTTAACAGGACATATGTGACAATAGTCTTGAAAGTGTCTGGAATTGAAACAATATTTGAAAAATACACAATATTTCAAAATCGTTAGTTTTTTGCAACACAACTAATACTTTTTCCTTTACCATTTCTCATGTACGGTCTCTATTTTGGAACCGTGTTTATACAACAAACATTAGTCATTTGATGGAAAAATTTTCGAAACAAAATATAAAATTTCCCAAAAATTGCCTTCTTTTATTTTGCTCTAAAAGTCAAACTATATAGTCACCATCTGAAAATTCGTACGCAAATAGAGCAAAATGTTTCCGAAAAATATTAAGTTTTGCCTTTGACATACATTTATTTATAACATTTCGTTAATTTTCGATAATCCCAAGATATGACAGAAAATACTTTGAATTATAAATTGTACATAAATTAAACATTTCAAATATAAATAACATTTTTTACAATATAATAACATAAAATATATAAAAATTATTTGTTTTTAATTAATATATGTTATTTACCGTTCAATGAATATAAAATATAAAGCACCAACTGCTTAATTAAACAATTCATTAGGTACGTTGAGATACCTTTGTGAAGAGTTATAGTTTAAAAGGTCATAAACCCGTTTATCGTTCATCAATATATTATTTTTAAATATATTCTTAAAAAAAATGTTTCTCAAAGAAGCTGTTTGGTCCTAGCGCCAGCGAGATCGTTTAGTTAGTCGTTGGAATAGTGTAGGATTTTTGCGGCTCCAGACTTTCCTACCTACGTATTTCACTAAGCCTATACCACAAAAGACTGTAATATGCTCCATAACGTACCCAAAATCCGAAAATTATATTAATTGCTTTACAATGATTTAGTCGCTATAGTCCACCTCCAGTGCCGTAATAAATATGCATTATATATTGCGCCTTTGGCCGCAGAACATTTAGGGTTGAGAATTTTGTGCGGGATATTATATTTGTTTCATAGAATACAGTTTATTCCGAATATAAAATAATTATATATCAATAATAATGTTTTAATTACTGGGGAAATAACTCGTAGGAAACAACGAAAATTGAACACCTCGGTTTTATATATTTGTATGTCTAAAGTAAATGTACGTTATTTTCCTTAAACAATTCAAACAAATATGTGTTGAAACTTAAGTTTTTATGGTAAATTCGTATGTACAAAAATGTTTTCATTTAACTGCATCTATTTTTTTTTACCATGTGCCCATAAAAATGCTAATATACCAATATATTTACTAAAAATATTGAGTTCCATTATTCCAGAATACTTCATTTTTATTTCGGAAAAATTACTAACATGGGAAATAAAATTTATATATGAAACACAGACCACTACAAGACACAATTATCACTAGATTGATAGGCGTTTGAATTTAGTGCTTTATGGTTCATATTACAATATAGGCTATCTCACAATTTAATGGTAAAGCACATTGGAATTAACACTGGCTGTTCAGTTATTAGCGTGAAAGTAAAGTAAGTTACATAAATGGTGGCGAAAATAAGTTCAATTTTCTTCGCCATAACGTGTATAAAAGAACAAAAAAACTCTAACACTGCAATACTCTAAAAAAATTTGGTGTTTAAATTTACGTTTGAGTTTATAAGGGTGTACTTAGCAGTAGTTTAATCGTAGCGTAATTAAGCCAATAAGCGGTTAAATTTATCTCGTGTGGACTGTGGCTAACACTCCGGATTTGCAGCACCTAGCCCTACGGGAGCAATCCACTGTAATCTAAAGACCAAATTGGCGAGAAAGAACCGGTTCTTTATTCAAATAGGGATTATTATAACCCTTTCGTTCAATTAAGTTTCGGCGTGCATTCAGCTATGAGCTATTTAACGTTGTCTCTGTGCTGTTTAGAAGACGCTCTTTTACTCTTCTTCTTTACTGCAGTCTTTTCCATTATTTAACATTACCTTCTGTAACATTCAAAACTCATCCAAATTACCTAGGGTTGATTTCGTATAAATGAGAAATGTTATGTGGTTTTAGAGAATCCAGACATATAGATACCAATAAAAATAAGTTGCAGCTGTTACAATAAATGTAATCAAAACGTGATAACACCTTCGTCGTTCTTAGTAGTGCTAATTTCTCATTCAATCATTTGCAAAATAAGAATCGATCACCGTGAAAGAATCGCGCGAGTATAACGAATGGTCACTGAAAAAAAAATCTGGTAAACTACCTAAACTGCAATGGAAGTGTTTAACCTATACAGTACTCTGTATGTAAATAATACCACACATCAAGCTGCAGATAGAAAAATGTTCAGCATCGCTACTATACAAAGTTTGGAACTTCCCTACGCATTTGACTGTTTCCTGAGAAAATGTAGAAACGCTGCAATAAATGTAATGGGGAAAGGATTACCATAACCGCTTTCTTACTAAGTGTACACACTGGTATGGTAAATTTCCCAATAATTTCTTAGAGTGTTGCCACATCATACCATCATAGCCCTACCTTTCTCCCATTTGCGTTTAATGCGGTTTGCTTGCGCCACTAGGAAGCAGACATATCGATCCATAATTCATTACTGCAAGACATCCAATAAGACTTTGGTAGCAATGTGAGCCATGTTGGCTGAACACGCCGCAAGCCCCGAAGACGACGAATTCAACAAACCTTTTTTGAGAGACCACTTCGTCGGCCTCTGAGAGGCAGGTTGGACGTCTCAGCACATTGTTTACTACTTAAACTACCATGCCTACACTGTGAGGTGGTGTTGGAAGCCGTGGGAACAGGAGGGTACACACGCCAGTCTAGAAGGCTCGGGTCGACCCCGGCAGACCACCAGTAGGGAGGATCGGCTCATCGTGTGACAGTGCATACCTAATTCAATACTTAAAACTGAAATATAAGTTAAGTCAAAACATAATCATAAAACCACATAACAGTAAGAGTCTAAAATAGGCATTACACCATAACTGTTTGTCCTTCTCTAGGCATATATACTTGCATTACTTATAAGTCTGTCAACGATGTGAATGTATGTCACAGTATGTTCAACTATTACAACATGTATATGAACATCCATGATATCACTGCATTATGGGAATCATAGTTCTCCTTGTTGGTGCAGGGGTTGGCAGGGGAGTATGTGCATGATTAATAGATGCAATATTGTCCTGTAACCCTTTCTTTAAATAGACTAACAACTATAAAAGCAAGAATGGACGTCCTTTTCAATCTGTGCCATTAATTATGAAATATAGATTATTATGTCGTAAGTTGAAGTTATAACAAAAAGGAACGTACATAAATAACAACAAATAACCGATAAAATAACATTTCAATATGGCCGCGAATATGCATGTTACTAGTCGTAATAACCATCTTTCGATAAAACCAAATCTGATCTCCACGAGCGTCGCAGCGCATCGGCCAGGTACATGCCACGGCAGTTGGGGATACACCTGTGTCCACCTGTACCATATCTATGTGGCTAGCAGAGCGGGATCTGTCCTTGCGACGTCGCTTACGTCTGCCATCGCGGGCGGAGCATCGCCGAGGACGTGTGATCTTCCGGTAACAGGCAGCATGGCAGCTTGCAGATTGGCGACTAGTAGTGTTCCGCGACGAATCGCAGTTCTGTCTGGATGCAGACGACCACATAATTCTATTCTGCAGACGGTCGGGCTAGTGCCGTGATTCACACTTCATTGTAGAGCGACACAACGCCCCAACGAGGAGTACCATGGCGTGGGGTGCCATTTCCTACGATTTCTGCACCTCACTGGTGAAGATTGACGGGAACTTTGACGGTGCACGTACAGAAAATTCTGCGACCATGTGCGTTCCCCTTGCTGGTCAGTTTGGCAACCCCATTTTACATCAGGGCAATTCCTTAGCCTCACAGAGCAAGGGTATCTATGTATGGCTTGTCTTTGTGATGTTGACATACATACTTGACCAGCCTCTCGCTCATCGAGAATGCATGGGACCAGATTTGACGGCAACTTTGTTCAGTGGCAACTAATGCGGATTTGGAGGGTCACACCGTAAAAAAATAATTGTAAAACTACCTGAAAAGTGTAAGGTAATATTGGCAAACTTGTGGGAGAAACATAGTTTTCATTACGGTTAAGGTCAAATTACCGCACTCTGGAGTAAAATTCACGTACAGGATAGTGGAAAATCCCATACACGGAAGGAAAGATTACCTTACGACGCGTACATCTCTTCAGTATTGTCTGAACAGCTAAGTGAGAGGACGGGAGGAAGAAACAATCCTTAAACACGCTAATATTCACTGATGATCTCATGCTGTCGTTGTGGTGTAATAAATAAACGCAACGGCCTCTCGTGATAGAGGACAATAGTTAGCGCCCACACACCAGCAAGTGTCGAGGATTTTGGTGTTGATATTTCGGTTACTATTCGCCAGAGGATATAGCTAATAAAAAAAAATCAGTACTATTATTCCCGGATATTTTTAATTTGTATGGAATTCTTCCCCCACTTTTACCAGGTACTTTTCCCGTACGATTAGGGAATAGTACTTTACTTATTAATGTAAATTTCCTCTACATTTAAAAGATAATTTTACCTTACATGTAAAAAAAAATTACTTGAAATTTTTCTTACAGTGCAGTTACGTCAGCTGTGGCGGGACCTTCCACATAATATCCGACGGTTTTGTGCCTCCATGCCCGACCGTATCGCTACCTGTTTCCATGCTACGAATGGTCCAACAACATACTAAGTGCATCCTCAAAGTGTTGGTACCCTGCAAAACATGTTTGGTGTGGGGAAATATCTTAATTTTTTGTGTATACATTCTACCGTGTCCTGTGCCTGTATCCACCTACGTGCCCCTGCGATAGCACCTTCAGAGCGATAAATTTTTCTTGCGAATGAGTATATTTAATTTTTTTGCTTGTTTTTCGAGAAATATGACGCTGAAAAAATTGCATAGGAATATTTATTTAGATTCGAAGTTTTATTTTCAATAACGAATATGGCAGTTTCAAACTTGGTTTTATTCTCAGTTGTCATGGACCGAGCAAGTTTCGCCACATGGTAAAAGCGCAGCTGGTTAATGTTGAGAAGATCGTGTATTCAACCTAGAACAACTACAGTAAAGGTGATTTTTCCACATGGTTTGTCAAACTCGTTCCTGGCGAATTTGAAAGCATTTCCTTTCAAGATTTCTCGCCGCTTACCCACACACGTTACAACTAGCAGTTATTCTTAACGGACAAACTTAAGTCGGTGTTACGGTTTTAGTATAGTATCAAAAGTTTCAATATTTGAACTATCTGGAGAGTAATATTCGTTTAGCTGATCGAACGTCAAGTAAATAGACGTCACTAACATTATTCCTAATATTCCGCTCTAGTGCTTCTTATCTGTGTCCCCCAGGAATATCTCCATATCACATTTCTTGCTACGCTACTCAAGTCGAGGTACCGTAAGTTTTCTGTCGGATGCAGTTGGTCCTAGTGAAGGCATTGTTAGTTAATAACGAGAATTACAACACGAACAAATTTATTGATATTCGTATCCACCATTTATTTTTTAACGTTAAGAGAAGATATTGCAACTACTCATACGGTTACGGATATAACTTGGTTTTTAGAACACCCAAATAAGTAAATGCTATGTATTGTAATAGTCAGAGACAAAAGCAATCGCGTTATATTAGTTGACTACTTAGGCTATATCAGCTTTGTCCTAGTTCTAAATAAAAAATTTAATCAGACATCGACAGTCGCATTATAATACTCCTGTAGCAGTACAGCAAGTATGAGATAATTGTGCACTTTTGATTTCGCTAAATAAATGAGGAATTTTTTATAATTATAACTCATAATATTGAATATACTTCATCATGTGTAGTAGGCTATGCCAAAATGGCCTTTTCTCACATAACTAATAACTCCACAAAAGAAAAAGATATATCTTATGTTCTGAGGAACAAAAACCTATCGTTCCGTATTTGGTTTCGGACGCTTTGAGGATATAATCTTCCGGATCTTTAGATTCCCTATCGTGGGATCATCTCATTTTGAGTCACCAGGTTTACTTGTGTTGGGGAAATACAGTGATCATTTATCCGTATCATCAGCTGTACATGTCCCCGCTAATATTGGAGCATAAAACAACATTAGCAGAAAGTGAAGTTAACATCTGCTCTACTAGTTACCACTTTCCTGTAATATTAAATACATAGCAATATCCATTGATCTCTCCAATGGAATAAGCTTAACAAACTTAATTTTATCTTGCTAAATATTTTGAAAATATATTTTTATTTTAAATAAGGGCAAGTGTAAAATGAAGCCTCTGGGAGCAGTTCCAACGATTCCTAAAGCAAAAGTAAATGAAACGCCTGCTACTGTTGTGTTGCATCGATGGCAAGCTAAGATCAGAGGTGCTTAACAGGAGTGCCTTGGCCATCAGGCTTGGACGACACCAGTGTTACGATTATAACATGAAGAACGACTCCGAGTGAGGCAGAAATGCGTACAGTGGATGTTTATAGACAAATTTCGCAAACAACTAACGCTGGAATCTCCAGAAGCTCGCGGAGTAATTGGGTCCGGCTGAAGCAGTGAGGTTGCAGCAGTTTAACATTTGACGTCTTTAATCCAATAGGAATCGAGCAGATCGATTAAGTTGGGCATGAACGGGAAAGTGTTGTGGACACAGAGGTGGAAGACAGTGGACACAGCCAGCGACTTTCAACCCAACGGCGGCTGTCCCAGAGTTGCAATTTGGATGTGTCCTCACGCTAGGTTGAGAGACCGAGCTCGGTAAAGGCTGTTCACGGTAAAGTGAGCTATTTAGATATGAACCTTAGAATAAAGTCACTGGCCCTGCGTTCATATATTTTAATGGGCGCACTGAGTGACATTCGCCCATTAAAGTTGGTACCGATGGGTGGAAAGTAGTTCCGTAACTTAACGTCAAATAAGTGTTAGGTAACCATTTGTGAAAACTTAAAATTAATTATTTCACTTTCTGTTCTTTTGGCGCATAAAAATGTAAACATGAGCAGATTTGTAAAATATTTATTTTCTTAATAATTTCACAGTTTAATTTGACCGATGAATGAATACAGTGATGAGGACCATAACAATGTTAATTCTACATAAGACGAAGGAATACAGAACATGAATACAAGTAGATATTAATCAGGACTTTCAAAAGTGCTCATTTTACCCTGAACAGCTTATACCCGCCTACATAATTGAACTCCCATACACCTTCAGTCAATCATCGACACCTGACCCGACTCTTAACTAGTGTCACATCACTAATTGTATTTAATGTAGATCGTGTCTTAGTAATGATCCATTTGTTAGAATTACTGGACTTCCTAATAGTCCCGTGGTTCCCCTCCATACAGTGAAGTATAACCCCACCCCACCCCCTCCAAACTGGGAGTATAATACCAGAGTAAAGATAATAATTATCTTGTAGTGTACAGGTAAAATAGACCACATAATATGCTAACTTAATGATAAGCCAGCTTCCGATTTTCACAAAGACATATGCGGACTTCAGAAAAAAGCAGTTGAGTAAGTTCGGTTACACTGAATTCTGTACCATGGCTTTGCTTTCTGTGTGCATATGTGTTCTGTTAGGAACACTTCGCTCCAGCAGTGTTCTGCTAACCTTGGTAATTTAGCTTATTGTAACAGTCCGGTTAGCAAGTATACCACAGATTGAAACCTCGCGACTTGAAGTCGCTGTTGAAGAAAGACAGTGGAAATATCAGTATTGCTTGAAGGCTGGCGGCATTCCTAAATACACTGGTAAGTGGGTCAACAAAAATAACTAAAATTAAAACGGAGGAATATGTGTTGTCCCAGTCTCCAGCTGTCACCATCGCTGGGATTGCAATTTTTTATTCATTGCAGCATAGTATTGATTTATTATGTCTGTTCATTATTGTATCTATTCCAAAATCTTCTGGCTTTAATTTTAACAGGAGTTAGTCCATTCATGATAATATTATATAAGTTGTAATAAAAATGCAATACTTGCACTTCTAGGGATGTTATAACAGACCAAAACAAACACGTTTTATTAAATAACCATGCATTGGAAGTTATCATTGACGTACATTTTAACGTGATTGACAATAACAATGAAACCACTACATTTAATTTTAATTGTGATACTTTACAAACATTTAAAAAAGATGCGGCCTCCTGCTTCAAAACAAGATCTACAACGACATACTGTACCATTGTCTGTCGTACACGTTCAAAGATCCCAGACACGTGCTGTAGGGAGAAAGTAACTGCAAGCTATCGAGCGACGAATTCTTCCTCCAGTCTGATATGCCAGGTTCTTCAAGAGCCACCACACACTATGACAAATGGGGTGAGGTCGGGTGAACCAATAGGCGGAGCCACGAGTATTTCGCGAACTCCTTCGGAGACGAGGTAGACTCCAAACACTCGTTCTTTTCTCCTACTGTTGTGATTGGACGACAGTTCTTTAGACACGCCCCGTTTAACTCTGAGCCAGTAATAAGCTGGGAGCAGTAGTGGGAGTGTTTAACAGTCCTGTGCAGAGGCCTCTCTTGATAACAGCAACCAATAAGCAAACGATAATGCCTCGAGTGTAAAGAGGGCTGTCCAGTCTAGCTTGCTGCCAACTCAATCCGCGAAATACTCGGGGCTCTACCAATAGGTCATGATATGGGTCCAATGCGACCAATTACTAAGCGAATTTGCGGTTCAAAATGCTCTCGGATATGACGAGAGAAATGAGGAATTGCATCAACATGTCGAAACCACAACTGACGTCGAATATCAAGAGGAAAGTTCTCAAGGATCTCGTTCAATGAGTTCTCCAGGATCCATATGTGCAGGTTACGATTGAGATATAATGGCAGCATGCACGATCCAACCAAACTATCCCCAACAATACCTGTCAACATATTGACAGCAAATGTTTGCTTGTGAGAACGGATAAAGCTGACTTGGCGGCTTTTACGCGCTCACAGGGTTGACTATTCCATCTGGGGTAAACAATGTTTCGCCAGCGAAAAACACAAACTATCGAAAACGAGTTTCCATAGTGCATCTCTGCAGGTACCATTGACAAAACTCAACGGACGAGGATGGTCGCTGGTTTGGAGTGTTTGCAGCCCTTGCAGATCAAATGGACGAAGCTGTTGTTTGTACCACACCTGCCAAACAGTCACGTGATCTACATGCAATTGCTGGGCAACATATTGTGAGCTTGTTGATGAATTGTGCTCGACCTGATACAAAACCTATTGAATCTCGGGTGTGCAGGATATCGCCCCTCATAAAGACGTGTCACTGATAAATTTCTGTGAAGTTACATAGTTGTTTCAATTCATTTAAATAATTGATGTTACTACATGTAAAATGAGCTTCTTTACATTTGCAAAAAAATCGTGGTAATGTTATGCCAGAAAGCAATTGTATTTTCTCAGAATTTTTGTAAAAATATACTCGTGGGATATGTGTTGAGTGGAGATTTTTCCTCGTCTGAGGTCGGGAAATCATGGAATACCAAAACTAGGATGCCGGACCGGGAACCAAATAACACCCCCCCCCCCCAAACACCAAATACCATACCGATTCTAAACCAAGCCTCAAAACAAGTCTGTTTTGTTACCATTGGTCAAACTAGCTTCGTTTAATTGCTTTATTGCAAAAACTGTAAAACGGTGATATTGACATATTATTATAGACAAATGCAGGATTCTATTATTGTTTTATTTGCCACGTAATGTGTTTTATTTAAAAGTACTAAGTGGTAAAAATAAAAACTATGAAACCTTACTGTTCAATGCCCTCGCTATGATCTTTAGATGAGTCATAATGCAGCATAATAAATATACATTCTAAACTGCTCCAGACAAGCAAATTTGACTGCAGCAATGCTGAAATATATAGATTTGGATCAGTGAAATTCTAGTTATCATTTTAATATTTGGTATTTAATGCTTAAGCAGTAATTTATAATTATTCCTAGCTAACTGGAATAGCCTGGCAGTTAAACCTCAGTGCATTACACTGATTCGTCAGTAGGTGGCTCATTAACTCAAGATTCAGTAAAATAATTATACTGACTTAAATCATTGATTCCGATTTTGGAGTGTATCAATACAGTTCCGTACAAAAATGGTCAGTCCATTTTAATACCGAAATGGCACGTTTGTCCGTGACTGAGAGGTTTAGGACAGTAGTGAACGAGCAAAGTTTTTCAAGAAGACGCACGTTTGTGTAGCACGCCACGTCGCTGGGCCGGCTGTGATGCTGGCTCTTGTCTACGCGGCGCACCCCTCCACGCATTCAAGATCGCCATATGCGGGTAATGCATGCCGTATATACAAACTTTCAACGGCGACGAAGAATGGGGGATAAAATTCGTATAAGATTACACGGAAGGGGATTGCGAGGATGCAGTTGTTTCTGCGGCGTGGTGTCACGAAGTGAGTTGTGTTATGCTACAGCTGTCTCGGCTTGCATCAACATATGAAAAGGCAAGTGCGAATATATTACTTGAGATGTGAAGAAGTGGCCCGGAAATATTCAGCATGGTGTTTTTAAATTTTGAGTTGAAGCTGATTTATGTGCATTTTGATTTTAACTTTACTTGACAAACACAACATGTTTTGTACATTTAGTTGCAAAACCAGCTATTTATTTCCATAGCTAAAGCTGTGTTTCGTATTATACCAATATCAACAATAAAATCAGAGCTTTCAATTACTAACCACATTATTTAAATTGTGTTACTATTCCTTACTTTGACGACCAGTGACATAGACCAAAGTATTTTCCTATAGGCCTACTGCCTCTGCTCTCTAATACTTCCTTGTGTATTTTTGTGTTAATTCTAATGCAGTTTTAAAAAAGGACACATTTCGCTTATACTAAACACATTATTTTAATTCATTAAACCAGATTTAGAACATATTCCAACACAAACTTAAGTGAAGCAAAGAACAGCTTGTATTTCTTTATGCCATAATGTTTAGAATAATATCTAAATTGCATTCTCCCTTGCAGCTTCCAGAGTAACGATGAAGTTATTCACGCAGTATCTTGATCACGGATTCCTTATGGCAAGCAACATTAAAAAATCTTTAGTCGCCCATTGCAACAACTAATTGTTGCATCAGATATATTAGGGAATATTTAAAATTCGCTATTATTTCGGAACATCATAATGGACATCCGGGAAAAAATATTTGGAGATAGTAAGAAATTAAACGACTATTATTGTTGAAAGTACGGTAGAACACAGCAACTCGCATATGTCACCGAGTAGCAAAAATATGCAATGCAGCAATGTTAAGACACTTCTACATGGATTCAAAAATTTACGCTTACTAATAAAAAATATTTTTCAAAAAACTGAGGAACTAAAAGAGAAATATCCTAGGGTGCAAAATTATTTAAGCTCATTATGTTGGACAGATACATAGCCGCGAAATTTCGTAGACATTTTACCTGTACTATGAATTGGAATATTTTAAACAGCGGATAATTTTTTAAACATATAAAACTTACAAGCTTTAACCAATAGGAATCAATTACAAACTATAAGTTACTCTGGTAAGCATAAAAATTGAAAGAAAAATAATTATTCTCCTCTAATCGAAACACTGCGCTTATAATATGATACTTTTTTGCTGGTTTGTTGTCACATCAGAGGCGATAGGCAAGTTATTGCTTACAACGTCAGCACATCTACGTAGTTAAGTCTGAAACACTGACTTGAAAATTGCTGACTCGACCGCATTACATCCTTAGTCATAATGTTAGTCAAATGGACGAGCAATTGGTGAAAAGTTGATATTAAGGAACGTAAAGCGGGGATGCAAAACCTATCATGATAATGCGGATACCCGTTTGTGTGGAGCGGACCGGGATGTGCCAATGACATGTTATCACGTCGCGCAATGCTCCGTGGAAAAACTCCCATTGAGCCCTTAGTCTACAATTCAACAGAGAACCCCTAATTTTGCTTGTATAACACTGTACTATGCTATAGGTGATTTGCATACTCTAACAGATCTCGTTCTCTCATTGGCCGTTACAACAGTCGAAACATGCATCCCTCTTCTATCAACACTCCCTAGAATGAAACTTTCGTCACAAACAAAAACATTTTTCTACTCATTAGCAAATACAGACACCTTACTTGGTACAGAATATTTAAGTGGGGTAAACTTTATTGTTTTTGAACATTTATCGAAATAACTATGATTCGGGCTATATTTCCGACTATTGTACTGATGAAAAGTCAGTGTAAACTCACTGGTTGAGATTACTGAATCGACTTGAAAGAGTAGGACTGGAGCGGCAGCCACTGATCGACAGCATTCTGTAGAAGGCAATACTTAGTTTACCGACGTGCATGAAGGTGTGGCAAGGAATGAGACCCTGCAGTGGAGAAACGAAGAAATACAGCGATGGAGCAGGATAGTACTACATAGAGAATACTCACTCATTTATAACATCCCGTACCGCCGGACACCAACGCCGCAACGACCAACGAAGCTGCTGTTCGTACGGGATAGTTGTACAACACAGCGACTTGGCACTCGTGGGCACTTCATGACTCAAGTAGGTGCAAGTCTTTAACTCCGTAAAGACTGTTCACGATAAGGAGAGCACTTCTAAAAAGAACCTCTGAAATAATAAGTGTGCTGTATTACACATCGGCATACAGGCCACAAGTTCAGTTTGTAGCGAGTTAATGAAAATAGTACCAAGTCAGTGTTGCTTGGTTTATATAAGTAAGAGCACGAATTCATGTATTGTTAGTATATTTTCTTTCCTTAATATTACACTCTTTCATTTTGCGTGAAGCATGGGTAAAGTGCGACGATCTATGGCAATGTTAACTTTACACACTTCAGAAAGATACCAAATGAAAATAAAGGCGGATCCTAATCAAGGCTTTCTAAACTACTCAGTTAACTGTGGACTGTTATACCACGAGTTTCCTGCGGCTTGAAATCTGTTTATGCCACGAAATTTATCGTCGTTTTCTGATGTTATTTTTAATTAATTTAGTATTTAATGTCTCTTAAACAAGATTCCTAAATCAGTGGCCTCGATAAGGAAAAAACCGAAAATGTTTTGACTGTGCCTCCCAACTCCCCAATAAAGATCAAGTGCCTTACATAACGTCCCCGTGGTGGTAATGACATCTTTTCATAATTTCGTAATTCATTCAAGTACTTTTTGAGTCTGGAAATTTGGTATTTTTGTGAAATTCTTTACGAGCTATTAAAAAAACAGCGCGCCATAAAAACCTTACATCGTCTGACTTCTTGCCGACAATTGCTGACAATAGTGATAATCATCCAACGTTTAAGCGTCTGTCTTGTGTTTTCTATGTACGTGCTACATTGTGGAGGTTATCAATATTTTTTATAGATATAGCATTCATTAATTTAGAGTTATATAGAGTTATGAAAGGAGGAACAAAAAGATTATCAATAGTGCTGATGCCACCATGAACTGTCTGTGTGCTGATATATAGAAGAAAATTAATGTGTTATATGCTCTTCGTGGTAAATTAAGCAATTTTTTTTACTAAACTTTTGAAAAAAAACTCACTGCCAGTTATTACATAAATGTATGATAGCGCACACACTGGTGAAAAGGCCCGCAACAAGTTCGCAACGAATTAAGGAAAACAATTCCAATTCTTAACTATTTATTGGTGAGTGTACTGTTTAAAGCAATTCATGCCAATGTCGCTTTTCGTTTTACTTACTGAACATTCTAGTATGGAGTGACATTAATAACACATTTAGAATCCTAACAATTTAACTTTTTAACTTTCACTGACGTTTGAAGAAAGTCATTAGGCTTATGGCAATGTAAATCTTACGCATAGCGCGAGGATAGGCTTATCGAATGGAGAGATCAGAAGATGTTGAAGGTAATTCCTAGCAGAGACAAATGCAAACGCCGCAAGGTGGCGTGTGGTCCTAAGAAAGCATAGCGACGACCATTCTAAGACTACCCTGTCCAGAAACGGTAAAGTTGAATATCTTGTAAATTTAATCTGTAACGATAGTATAGTATTAAACGCGACGTAAGCCGATGGATTAAAGAGCGTACACCACTTGGTACATTCCTCTTTTCTTTTGAGGAAACAGAGTATGAAAGCCTTGAAAATAACATTTTTAACATCTCCACCCCGTTTTTTTATATTTTTATATAAATATAAAAAGACAAAAATAAAAAAGGTTTAGTGTATATATTTGTTCCAATAACATTTTATTACTAATATAACGCGTAACCTGTACGTGCAGACTGATACTACCCAGACCTTTGTTTGCCAAGGATTCTCCTTAATAAGGGCTGGTCAAAAATAGGCGATTTACAGTGAAATGAGGACTTTTGAAAACCTTGCTTAGATCTACTTGTATGCACGTTGTGTATTATTCAGCCTTATGTAAAATTAACATTGGCATGGGCATCATAATTTTGGCTGTGCGTATGCCAAGTGTAAGTTATAAATTATTAGAAAAGTAAATATTTGACAGATCTGCTCATTTTTACACTCCGAGTCATTAAAAAACCAGAAAGTCAATTAAATAATTTAAGTTATCACAAATGGTTACCTAACACTTTTTATTCGACGTTAAGATATTGAACTACTTCCCATCCATCGTTACCAACTTCACTGGGTGTATGTCACTCGGTGCGCCCATTAAAATATAGGCAGGTAGTGGCAGTGACTTTCTTCTGAGGTTGATTTCAAAAGTTCTTACTTGATCGTGAACAGCATTTAACCGTGAACAGCGTATGTGTTGACGTGCGTGCTGATGACTACAGAGGAATGTGGGACCACACACGCCGAGGGCAGAGGGATGTTGTGCAAGTGTTTTAGCGGGGTGGGTTGGGGGAAGGGAAGGGGAGGGCGCAAGGCACGTGCCCTCCACTTGATAGAATCAAGCGTGAAATGGCGGTTGGAGAGAGGCGTCGCTAGGTGCAAACCAACCGTGCGCTGAGGGCCGCTGGAGGCATGCCAGCATCCGCACACACGCACACACGAGCAGTGGCGTCCCTCGGCGTCTGTCGCCACGACACAGTGCACGTCGCTCTCACCCCCACTTCCAGCGCAGGATGTTGCTCCGACTGCCCTACCCGCTAAATGTTGTTCACGACAAAGTGAGCATTTATAAATCAACCTTATAAAAAAGTCACTGCCCCTGCGTACATATATTTCAATGGGCGCACTGAGTGACATTCGCCCAATAAAGTTGGTAATGATTGATGGAAAGTAGTTACATATCTTAACGTCGAATAAAAAGTGTTAGGTAACCATTTGTGATAGCTTAAAATTATTTATTTCACTTTCTGTTTTTTTAATGCTTCGAAGTTTAAAAATGAGGCGATTTGTATAGTACATACTCTCTTAATAATTTCACACTCTCATTTGACCGACGCATGAATAAAGTGATGAGTCCCATAGCAATGTCAATTTTACATAAGGTGGAAGAATATACAACGTGTATACAAGTACATCATAAGTAGGGCTTTCAAAAATGCTCATTTTAATCGAACCGCCTATACAATAATTTACATTACTCTTGGAAGTTGTAGTTGCCTACCTCTCATGACCAGTTACACGCCACTGCTTCAGTAAATACCAAATTTCATTGTAATTATAAAATTTCGTTATAAGTATTTAGGAATACACATACAGGTTGTATTTAAACTATTGTGACAAACTACGGGAGGAGATTCCTGGGATCAAAATAAGGAAAAATGGTCCAATGAACATACGTACTACAACTATTTGTTCCAGACACTTCACAACCAACACTTAATGTTGTTACGTTGGATCGGGCACAGCGGTCTAGTGCATTGGCCTGAACGGTCTCCTGACAGGAGACTGTATCATCCCTTATAGAGAAAATATTAGTTTTAGTGTCATAACAGAAGAGTCACGGTCATTACTGAAAATATTTCATTATAGAAGCATTACATTTCATGATTATGTGCAGTTTTTGTACCTAATTTTTAATAGATGTTCCTTGGTTAGCATTAAAAAGGTGAGAATGAATCAATATATAAAGGTTAGTTTTATGTTAATAGTTGCATAAACATGAATTTGTAGTTTATGTATCATGTCCCTAATGCTAGGTAAGGTTAGCCGAGCTTATATTGTCGCATTTTCCAATTTTCAATAAATCCTCCTAAATTTTAATCAGGAAGAAATAAATAAAAATGCAATATGGCGGATAACATGGGCTCTTAATCCACTGGACTATTATCTGTGGGGACACATGTTAACCGGTCAACGACATCAACGATTTGGAACAGAGTTTCAATAACTTCTGTGCAGCTGTTCGACATGAGACTGATTTTTTCATTTAAAAAAGAATGATATTAACATTGGCAATTGTTTGCATAATATTGGCTTAACAGTATTCGCCTAGCCTAACAGCGGCTTTGCCAGTCCATGACGAGGCGTTGTCACGCATGAGTTGATGCCCACGAGATGGACATTTCGAGCTTCACCTGTGATGTGGACAATGTACGTCCTGGTAACTCAATAACAACGCGTTGTAGGACGTATGCTCATGGGACCATTTCGAGCTTCACCTGTGATGTGGACAATGTACGTCCTGGTAACTCAATAACAACGCGTTGTAGGACGTATGCTCATGGGACCATTTCGAGCTTCACCTGTGATGTGGACAATGTACGTCCTGGTAACTCAATAACAACGCGTTGTAGGACGTATGCTCATGGGACCATTTCTGCTTACTTGGATCTCAGGAATCACCTCCCGAAGTCTGTCAGAATAGTTCAGATACATCCTGTACAACAACTTAATACTTATAGAAACAATACTAACTAGTTCGCAGGCTTTCGTGGCCATCGTCGTCAATTCCTAGGCTTCTGGGTCTGAGCCGCGTCATGGATTTCCACGACGCAGCTCAAACCCAGAAACCTAGAATATGAAGCAATAATGTATTGCATTCAATGTAATTTTGTGTTATACAATGAACTAAGAACAAACCAATATAACCCATCTTAATTTAATTTAACATGGCCTAAGGTTCCCGCACATGCTCTGTGTAGCAACTAAACATCACGAAAGAATGCCTTAAACAATCCCTAACTGAATCCATCGACAATAAACTTTAAGGGGCCGCAGTACAGCAGCCACTAGAGTGCTCGCCTCCCGTCGAGATGAACTGCGTCCGATTCCTGGCGGGGTCGTTCCCGGATTTCGCACGTGTGAATTGTGCCGAAGGATGTCGCGTGTCGCCGAATTTTCCTCGGGGATCTGCTGTTTCCTTGTCCTTGCATTCTGGCGCTGCTGCTCCATATTCATTTCACGCACGTCGGCTCTCAAGACCCCATTGTTAATAGCCGCCAAACTCCTACCCTCCTTCTCACATTTTAAGTAGAGAAAAATAAGTATTTCTGGAGCATCGCAGTGAAGCGTCACCTGTCCTAGCACTACTGACAAGTAACGTGTTTACATTTTCCCAGCTTATTCAGAGGAAACATGTGATTTAGCTAGGTATAGCTACATACTCTATCAAACCAGAGAATTAAATAAATATATCTCAAGTGCATACTCATTACAATTTAAATAGTTGGATATTATTGGCAAAGAGTGGTTTATTTTACTTTTGGTGATTAATTTTTATTCTTGCGCTGGCGCAACGCTGTGGGCCACTATTTCAATCTTAATTTAGGAATAAAAATAATGCCCTTTTCTTCTTTTTTATTTTTTAAAAAATAATATTTTCCAGAATCGATACATTTTTCTTGCAATAAGTTGTCAATATACCGACATCAAAATTGGAAACCCAACAGTAAATAATAATTTTTTTACTGTTAGGCTAGGCCAATACTGTGTAATGAATATTAGTATAAAATTTCCAATGTTTATCATTATTTTTTAAATAAAATATTTTTGAAAGTTGGGTGTTTTAGTATATAGGACATATTTATTAACTTAAAATATAATTTGTTGCTTATGGGTTTGATAATTGTTTTAAAAAAAAGCTGATTTGACACATGTTGGAAAAACATGATGCTGGAATTTGAAATTTCGTGTGACTTTGTGCAAGCAATATAATTTCACCAGTAGAAAATAAAACCAATGAAAGCAAAAAAAAATATTTAAAATTTGTCATAGGATGACTTTTAAATGTGATGTGTACGTATCTTTGAACCGTGGCAGTGTTTAAGAGTAGATTATAAATACCTATGTTTGTTTTACATCGAAATTCGATAACAAACTTTTTTGTATCACATGGTAATATGGATTTTTTTTTCATAAATGGAAAATAACGTGTAATTTTTTTTATTGATTTGAATGTTCAGGTTTTGGCACAGAAATAATTTTAAAAGAAATATGATTTACTCTTGGTAACATGTTAGATAACGACCAAAGTTATCAAGTCTAAAAATGGAGTTGGGTGGATTGGAGAGATTTGGGCGGCTCTTAACTACGAGGTCTTGAGAGCCAGTGTGGGTAGAACGAGGTGAAAATGAAGCATCGCCAGAGTGCAGGGGCGGACAAAATGGGAGATTCCCGAGAAAACCCTCCGACCAGTAGCATCGTCCGGCACGATTCCCACGTGCGGAAGCACGAGAGTGGCTCCGCCGGGAATCGAACTTCCCTAGGTAATCTAGCCACTACACCACCGCGGCTCCTTGGTGCTAGAGAAGGTGGTTCGAGATGCCGCGCGTCGAGTTATGGGACATAAGACACGTGACTATGAAATCTGCGTTCTTCGCAGCGTGCTCACGAACATCGTTATTGACCCGGTGCACTAGTGTGTGCAGCTGAGCGCGCTATAGGTTACGCCGCTAGCCGCTAGCTACTGGCTGTCCACTGCGCACAACGCATCACAAATAAAGGCTGTTCACGATAAAGTGAGCACTTTTGAAATCAACCTAAGAAAAAAGTTACTGCTCCTACCTGCATATGTTTTAAATAGTGCACTGAGTGACATGCGCCCAGTAAATTTGGTAACGTTGGAGGGGAAAGTAGTTCCATACCTCAACGTCGAATAAAAATGGTTAGGTAACTATTTTTGATAACTTAAGTTATTTCTATCGCTTTCTGTTTATTTTATTGCGTCAAAGTGTAAAAATTAGCTGATTTTTAAAATATTTACTTTTCTAATAATTCTACAGTTTCACCTGACCGACGCATGAATAAAGAAATGAGGCCCACGGCAATGTTAATTTTACATAAAGCGGAAGAATATATTACGTGAATACATATAGATCTTAAGCAAGACTTTCAGAAGTGCTCATGTAACCGTGAACAGCCTATACCACCTTATATCGCTTTAACCTTTCACACTCAGTTTAATTTACGGGTTCAAGCGCTGCAAGCAAGATGTCTCATAAGTGATGTACCTTGGTCAAAAATTATTTCGTTGTCACAGCATGTTCGGCTACGGTGATATAAAAAAACTCATACCCTAAACCAGTAGCAAGGATCACAAATCAGCTACCCACGTTGAAGTTCGTTGGGCATTGGCCCTAACAGTGTACAATACCGAACAAAAGTAACCTAAGTGTGCGTCATGTATAGAGTTATGTACAGTACACTGTATCTGAATCAGTTAAGGGTCCTATGTACTGAAACGTTTTCTGTGAAATCGTTGTTTGCGAGTAAACGCGTGTCTCGGTAAATAAATGTTCTGAAAATACAAAGTTTTGCCAGAAAGAATAAAAAAAACCGTTGTCTATATCACTATCTTTTTACTTTTAACATATTTAATGTATTAACGGAGAAAAAAATCGTAAAGGTGGTAAAATGTATTTTAAAGCTTGCCTATGAATTTTCTTTAAGCGGTAAGAGAAAAATACGATTATACGCAGGTAGTTTGATCTGTGTACTTTCATCACGTGTAATAAAACCCCACAGTTGAGGATCTAGATTACACAGTAAAGCGTTAGGACGGAAACACTGCACGCCTTGCGCGTAGGAGCGATGAGGCGCTAGGCGTGTGCGTTAGTGTCGCCCGTATCACTCACACGCTTCTTGACCTTGGACGCGCAGCTACATAGTCCTCTTAGTGTAGTGAAAGAGCATTTGGCTGGAGCTGAGTATCTGATATGGTTAACGTCTATGATGGCGTACTGAAGTTAAGATGCAGCAGCAACGTACTGCAGTGTACAGAAACAGAACGAGAAAACACATCAGCCAACGGCAACGTCGGCCGCGTTACCCACACGCGAACCACGACTTCGACTTTCCTCTGGAGATCGAGCTGGTTCGTCGTGGTGGGAAGTGAGTAGTCTGATCACTGTACTATGCTCGCCGCCTCTCGCTTACAGTGTCAGATAAACCTCGGTCCCCTGGATTGTGCAATTTTCCCTTCCAAAATAACAGAGAAAAAAATTTTCTACTTTTAAAATTATAATACTTGGACAAATAAGTGTTGCTATCTACATGACAAAATAAGATTTTTTATGTAATATTTTGTATTTAAGTGTCTGTAAATATCCGAAAGTCGTTGGGTATAAAAACTGCCGTCATTACTTACTAATTATGTACAAATATATGGCCAAATTTCTGTACCATATACGCAGTATAAACCGATTCGCCCATTTTTCCTTACTAAAAATTTGTACTACGGTAACCGAGGGGAAAAAATGGCAATTTTTCAACTATAAAAACATGTAAATTCAGCGGTTCTTTGACTTGAACGCACGCCTCACGTATGTACATACATTATCCGAAAAATGTAACACAAAAAACCAAGTAATTACATAGAAATCGAATCACAAGGAACACGGCCGTACATGAACGCGCCGTTTAGAAATATACCAGCTACTGACAAAGAGTACAGATTCAGCTGTAGCCACTGCTGAGCAAAAATGGATGATCATTAGTTTGAACCCAGGCGGGGCCACCTGTTATTTTCTCCGAACCATCACATTACGTTTGATATTCTGTTGCTTTGGATCTACGATGCCAGTACAACAGATGCTCAATCACGCAAGTATACCGCAAAGAGCTTCAACACAAGTGAATTTCAACAAGCATAGAAAACGACCTTTATTGGCGTGTATGGTACTTAGCAAAGAGTAGAGTAATTTGTACACTTGGCTGATAATTTAATAAGGATAGAAGCCGACAACCTTGTCCTTGGGGCGTGAGGCTAGCGTACTCACCTGAAGGTGATGATTGGAACTTAAGGGGAACCTTCCGCCACCATTATAAATTCTTGGTTTTCTAGCATTTTTATATTTATGCAAAAAGAAAATGTCAAAAGTACCAATATACAAAAATAGCCACTGACCTCACACAGTATTACAGACATAACGGCTGAGCTACAAGCTCGTGTTTATATACACAATACTGATTTTGCCAAATTTTGGCTGAACTAAAAATGTGACGTAATTATGAGTTCGTGGTTAGCTTGTATTGTCTGTATTGCAGTGTTATATCAATAGCTAATTGGTTGGGCCACATGTTTTTCACGAAATAACTTTGGGAAGACCTTTCTTATCCTAACTGGCCAATCACAACTACGTTACCCCGCTACTGTACGTCTGTGATTCGTGGGCAGACACCTAAGACACGTGCGAGTTAAACTCATCCAACCGCGATACTGGTTCTGAACTAACGTGTTTAGTAGTACAATTAGTCGTAGAATCTTTTCCAAAAAACAGGTTGCCGTAATGATTGGGTAGAGCAATACATTCGGAATTTCCTTTTTGCGCAAACATAAACAAGCTAGAAAATCAAACAATACAATATGGCGGGTGAAGGTTGCCCTTCAAGTAGGAGAAGATTGGAGCACTGCACCCAACTGTACAACACGCACAACTCATTATTAATTTGTACAAACACTGCCACTAATTATCATAAAAGGGCGATTTATAATTTATGATTATGAAAAAATAATGCAATATAGTTTGTAACACTGTTATATAGCGTGCTAAAATTTACTGATTTATATATATATATATAAAAAAAACTTAAATCAAAATTTAAAAGTATTTATATTCTGAATGTTTTTGAAAGTATAAAATCACTAGCACAAATGATAAAACTAACTTTTCCGATTTGCCATATTTTAGTCTATTTTAATTATTAAAATGATAACTTTTGTGGCTGAAATGGATATTCGTTGTAATTGTTATGTATAATTGCTTTTATATATAATTATATATTAGAAGCTTCATAAAATTTAATATTAAAACATAATTAAAAAAATTATAAATATTTAAATATAATGAATTAATAAAAAGGGTTTCAAAATAAATTGGCATAAGTAATTTTTTACTACATCCAAATAGAGCAATTATTATAATTTTTTTTTTTGGAAAATGTGCTTGCTTACAGATATATTAAGAATGGAAAATACCCTACTTAATTTAAACAAAATATTGATTTATAAATTTTATTGTTTATTAATTATTGTCTACCTACTTGTTAATCAGATGAGCGTATTTTTCAGTGGAATGCAAGATTCCACTGAAAGCCACTCTCCAGCCTTCACTTACATTACATAGAGGACACCGACGCTAGGCTCGCGAGTGAGTCCTGAAAGCATATGTGCGCTGATCAGCACCGCTCTCACTTTTAGCCGCAGAGCGAGCATGGCTTAGGGAGAAGGCGACATACAAGGCCCTACCACTCGTCAAGCGAGCATCTCTCATATTCCTGGCATGACCAGTCAACGTATAGTTCCATTTTAATCTTCTTGTACTATTAGTGGTATCGTTTGATGCTCTGTCGAATTATTTACTCTCAATAGATAAACGATGAAATCCATTGTGAATACTAGGGTAAATTGTAAGTACATCGGACTGAAACTGCTTGTATACCTACAGGTGTTTTTCCATTTTGTGGCACAAAGGTAACGCATTGATTAGGGGAAACTAGCACCCCTATCAAGTGCCCCGTCGCCGCTATGCGCAAGACTTCAAACTGAAGTTCGGCATTCAGTCATAAAAATTAGGCTAAACCTAAAATTTCAGTAATGGGAAATTTTTAACACGTTCCAGTTCAGGACCCATACTAGTTTAGCAGGTATTCACTCGAAATATTTTGAACTACAACAGTATGACAAGGTCGTTTTTGACAAAGTCGGGGAGCTTCAAAATAATGTTTGCTATAAGCGTAATATGCTGAAATTTTTATTATGACGTAGTATAAAGATTTATTTCTCCTGGTGCGAAAACAAATTTCATAGGTACACTTAAAATAGTTCTTCAACGTGTACTAAACAAACACTACAATCTATTTTGCCCGCCAGGTAACCTACATAGGCATCGAGAGCCCCAAGAACTTCGGGTAAGTAATTATAGAGAAGCAAAATGGAATATTTAGTCATTCCTTTCCTATCCGGTCCACTGAAATCCTCCTGTTTAATGCTGCATACTACAAAAAACAAACATAATCGGAACAATAGTGAAATAGCTGATGTCGGAAAGGCCAAAGTTTAGGCTTCTATCTTCTTCGTACTGTTTCTTAAGCACTTTTACAGGTTGCTTCTACCGGATTCAGGTCCCATTTCATGTTATGAATTGTTTCTTGGGAGTTGAAAGTTCGCAGCTATTAATGTACAAACTCTCGAATCACTTGCAAAACGGTAACTGCACGAAGTTTGCAAATGACATTAAAGTGAAGGAAACACGTATTTGTCGACTCGTTTCTTCTCTTTTTGTCACTTTTAGCCGGAGAAGTTTAGTTGCTTGTTATGCTAATCCCCCCAGAGCTCTGTTGTACATCTGTTTTATATACTTCTATTTCCGCACTCGGTGCCTCATTAATTTTAAGCTCGAGGTAAATATACTTACGGAAGACAGAGAGGGAGAGAGATAGAGAGAGCCAGATAACTAGAAAAAATAGTGACAAAATATGAACTGACCCATAGCACGCATTTAATTTATTCATACTTATAAAGTTAACATAAAACGTTGGCTGCAGCAGAATTAAACGTCTTATGACATGTCCCTATGAAATAACATTTACTAGAGTCTAAAATTATGCGTGGTCCACTCTTACCGATAACGCCTTAGATTATTGCAAAAAAAATCTGTTTAAATTCGGTCTTGTGTTGATTTTGTGACATTTGTTTAATTTTACACTGTGTAGCCATAGACGCAAACATCTATGAGGCCGACCTCCCGTGACGCAGTCGGTTGGTGCGCCACCGATCTGGGGTGCGGGAGGCTCAGGGTCCGTATCCCGGGTAAGGCATGCGTGTTAATTCAAGTTAGATTATTAGTAAGTCTGTAAGCCGCCCCTGCTAAGCTTTCAACCATACAATCAGGGGACGTTAAAAAGCCCACTACAATACGACACAAAATAGCTATGAGAATAAACAAACCAACGTTCTACTTTCGTTATACAATCTTTGAAAATATATTTTTTAATCTTTGACGACGATTTCAAATATTTAATACTTTAATTTTATTACCCTGGTATGGCCAAGTAGACGATTTTAGTGTAGTGTGTTTGGGGCGACGGGTTCCGAGTTCCAGTTCCGGGTTGGGCACAGGTGCATATTTGTGTTAGTATTATTACACATGCATTATACAGAAATTACGATAAAGTGTCACATGTCTCTGTAATGAGTTTGTTTAGGTGGAATTATAAGTGGATTTCATATTGAAAATAAACATCACCAAGTAATTACTTTCGGACATCGAGGCTTCGGGTCTAAATCCCAAGTAAGTAAGCTAATAGTTTGACATTTAAAGATGTAGGCTATATAAGAATAAGTCTCTTCACACTATATAAAGCTTGTATGTAAACGAACACATTTAAGCGTGAGTAGTTTATTGCAAAAAATTTAAAGAACTAAGCCACTGGTTATGAGAGCTCTGTAAATAATGTGTTAATAATTTTATTTATTTTTATTTTTTAGAAATACAAGCTATTTCATGGCTTTACCAAGTGTACTTGTTGAGTGGTAAATATACGTGTGCTCCTGATGACGCCGTCTACATAGCTGGCCTATCGTGGTTTACTGAACACTTTTAAACTCAAGCTCTGAAAAAATTAATCATTGCATGTAAATGCTTGTATATACAAGGTAAAAATGTTTTGTAAGGAAGTTACTGTCTTCGTTTTATATCTTCCCAAGTTAATTATTTAGCGGCCAGAAACGTTTAGTGGAGACAATCTTGTCTTCACCAAATAATAATTTGGCAAGTTGAATAATAACAAAACATTTTGTAGCTACCACAATATAAATATATATATATTTTTTGTAGTGTAACGTTTACACTAGTATACATGTCCAAGCAATGAATTACAAAATATATCTTGGCGTGTTATTAAAAGTGGAACATTTAAGTAAGTGGGCACTGAAATGGTTTCCGTATCTCTTGCTGTATTTGTCTACACTAGTGTACACACTGGTAACGTATTCATAAAAGTGTCTCATGATGAAAGCATGCGTGCTAGTCACTAACTGTTGAACATCTCCGTGAATTCACCGAGTTTTTTTTTTACTTAAATTTTTGACGTTGATTACGGAAGAACTGTTCGTAATAGTTAAAAACAGGACTAATAAACTCCGTAAAGTACGGAACCTTCTCCATTGGACATGAACGTTCCTGAACCAATGCAAAGTATTCGTCGCCGATACAATCAGAAAATATGATACATGTGACAATTTGGATGTTCACTCAATTTAAGCATATAACTTAAAACAGGATGAGCTGTAAGTGAAGCGTACGTAAATTTATGGAGAAAACCTGATAATTTTTTGCCGGTTCCTTTCATAATTTGAAGGAAATTTGCTGCCTATACACGTTAGTGGCAGTTCTAATGTGCACTTGAGACGAATATAAAGAGGGTAGCAGAAATAAAACAACTAGTAGGCTTCATCAACAGTCAGGACTGTAGAAGAGACAATTTCATATTTTGGCAGATTTGAGGATATGTTTTGGTTTGGTTACATGATATCGTCTATAAATGGTAAATATATGAAATTAAACAAAAATCACCGGTCTTAATTGTTTAGCCTAAATATAAGTATTTTAACTTAACATATTGATTTGTAGAAAATTTGAAAAGTAACTGTAACAAGGCGTTTCAGCTGAATGTTCCTTGAGGTCTCGGAAGTGGCATGTCGGTCGCAATTTCTCTGAAATCCAACGCTTGGTTTACTCGTGGAAGTTTTTTTTATTTATTTGCTATTTAGATTGTAATTTTTATCTCAGAAATTAAAAATTCAATTACCCCAAACTGCATAATAAATTTCAAAGGAATATTCTACACGTCGCTTTTATAACGTGTAAAATTATATGTGAGGTAGCCTAGCTTAATAATTTTGTTAAATTTTGAGATATGTTCATGAAACGACGCAAAATTTTTACAGCTGGGTTCATTCTTTTTTAAAAGTTATTTTCCTTTAAAGTTATTCTAATTTCAGACTATTATTTCATAGCGCAAACATTAAAGAATGTAATACGCTATAAATGTACAAAATAATTGCATACTCTTGTACGACCCTGAGGCTTGGCTTCAAATGCTATGAAGAAATTATTGGTTTCCCTGTGAAAATTTTAGTTTCACAGAGGACTATAGACAATTTATATTGTATAAGTTATTTGACATATATTGTGCTTATTTTTACAACGTGTGATTTAGTAGTTGTATTTATAATTTAAAGTTTATGGTGTGCTAATTGTAACAAACTTCTGCTTCTCTGCAGAGTAAGGCAAATAGGTAAACTTCCAAAGTAATTGTTTTTAAATATCTTAATTGACAAAAACTTGAACAATCAGTAAATGTACTTCTATGCTGTTCAAGATAAAATGAGCACTTTTGAAAGCCCTGCTTAAGATCTGCTTGTAAACACGTTGTGTATTCTTACGCCTTATATAAAATTAACACTGTCACGTTTCTTGGCACTTTATTCATGCGTCGGTCAAGTAAAACTGAAAAATTATTAGGAAAGTAAAAATCTTAAAAGCTGCTAATTTTTACACTTACATGCATTAAATAAGCATAAAGGGAAGAAAATAATTTATGTTATCGCATGTGGTTACCTAACCCTTTTTATTCGACGTTAAGCTATGGAACTATTTTCCATTCTTCGTTACCGAATTTACTGGGCGCATGTCACTCAGTGCGCCCGTTAAAATATTGCAGGCAGGGCCAGTGACATTTTTGTAACGTTGATTTCAGACGTGCTAACTTGATCGTGAACAGGCTTTACCAGATAAGTGTAGGACGGCGAGCCTGAACGTGCGTGTAGCTGCGTGTGTCGAGGCTCGCTGCCATGGCGACGCGACGCCTGGAGATACGGCCGCCATACTCGCACGTGCGCCAGCTATCCTGCATGAAGTCATTTGCGGACCCTAGCCGATCCCACGCCTTCATGTTCCCCCTAACTGCCCCGCTATTTCGTTCCGTTTTTCTCACGTTTTATCTGATTTCACGGAAGGGTAGAACAAAAAAACCCTCCTCCAGTCATCCACCCCCTCGGTCCCACCCACCTTGTTATCTCGCCTCTTTACATGGAAGCCAGATTTTTGTCGGCGTGGGAGGTAGAAAAAATAGTTCCCGGGCACGATAGCGGGTGGGCGGGGAAATTTCGCTGAAGGTTTGCTAGCCAAGGCGGGTTGGGAGGTGGAGAAATACTATAATCCATAGTTACGTATTCACTGTGTGGCGAAGCGGGCGGGCTGCACACAGGGCGAGGATTCTCTTATAAATAATGCAGAGCCGGCTGCGAAGATGCGCCAAGTTTGGTCGGCTCGCGACGGCCGACACAGAACAACTGAACTATGACCGGGTGTAGGCCTATCTGAAATTGCGCTACCACCAAACCTGTGTCTTGGGATGAGGATACACTGATTGGCGCACGTGGCTCACTGACGTCATGGAGCTGCCCCAAGCCCCGCGTCCCAAGTTAAAGATTCAGAAAACTGAACTTTTGTTCTTGGTTATGCCGTTAGTTGACAGAAAAAGAAGACTTCTAATAATTTCGCGCGCATTCGTGGAATGTTTACGTGGTAAATGTAAACAATGGACGTGCAAGGTAGGCTTTTTCAAGTAAAACGTGATGAAATAATAATGTGTACGGTCTTCGTCCGATCTGAACTATTTAATTTGAAAAATTAAACTTTTGATGACATAAAGTTCAAAGAAAGTTTTTCATAAAGATAAATAAATATTAAAATCAGCCCTCCCGTAAGCATTGAATATTCAATAATTCAGCAATATTCAAAAATCACTACATATCAAAGAAAAATGTGCCGAATTTACTGCAATCTAGTGTTAGATCTTGAAACCTCACTTCAGACAACGCGTTTGTAGACAGTGTTCGGACTGTGTCGTGTGACGTCACTTGACGCTGAGATTCGGGCACGTCCATGTCCTCGGGCACGGCCAATTGTAAACCATTGACTAAAGATGAAGTATACCGCATTATTTGTCTTCTGCGCATGTACGCAACATTGACCTACCCTAAACCAACACAGCTGTCAAAGTCATGTGGTCAGTAGTGATGAACGTATTAGTTTATATCTTAATTTTCAAACGGCAAACACTTTTATACAAATAAAATACTTTTATCAATTTTAATTCAACTAAACAACATTAAAAATTGGTTAGAGGAGGTGTACGTACATTTCAAAGCAATTGTTTATAAATCTATATTCTATACTCAAATCCAATACAATCCGTTTTTGCTAGACGTATTAGTCCAGGAATATTAGGGGTTTCACCTCGGAATGAGAGATAGTCAGCTATAAACTTGTATAAACCTTTATTTTGACACCCTAAAACTTGTCTCAAAACCTACCTATCGTAGGGTGTCCGCAACCACAGATATTTCAAGGTCAAAGGTCAAAAAATCGATTTTGGGATTTGCAGCTTCTTATAATCATACCGTACAGTATGAAATTTCAGCAGTTTATCATCCACAGCCTCGTATTTTATCATCAGAGTCAGGTGCACTTGTACAATATGTTGGAGACAATGCCGATATAAATGTTCATACTCTTGATGGTAACAATACTCTTCATGTTATGGGAATGATCAAGATAGTAACTCCAAAAAATGCTATTATCTATGATGAACGGATACAAAAATACACAACCAAACCAAGTGCGAAAGAGTTGGCAGCCATATCACATGTATCTCTTCAAGTTTATGAAAAACCAGTTGTACCTGGATACAGTAAAGTTCAAGTCGAAAATCTACACGATCATCAAGCATTCACAGAAAAAAACTTAAACGGAGTTGATTTTTTGTGGTTATATGGAAAGTCGAGGGATATCGCACCGTTGCCAGGGTGGAATGGTTATCTTGAGCAGCTCACTAAAAATAACAATAATTTTTCAACATCTCAGGTTATGTTCCTTCCTTTTATTGATAATCCTGCCAGCAATGTAGACACAATTTACACAACTTTAAATTGCGCTCTCAGTATTGCCAAGTCACATGGACAAAAAACGTGTGTAATTACTTTTGATCAACCACTCTACTCTAAAGCACGTGAAATGGTAGCTGCATCAGATCCTAATTCAGAATTATCTAAAGTAGTTGTGAAATTAGGAGGATTTCATATGCTCATGTCCTTTCTTGGAAGCATAGGATACATAATGGATGGAAGTGGACTCACGGAAACTCTCGGTAAAATATATGCAACGAATTCTGTTGACAAGATGCTAAATGGTCACGCTTATTCAAGAAGCATCAGAGGCCATACATTATTACGACTTGCATTATCAATGATTATTTTTGAAGACATGAAGATTGAAGATAGTATGTTGGATGAGTTAGTAGAGCAAATAACCTGTCGAGATGTTTCCTACGAAGACGTAGAAGGATGTGTAGGAAACTCAAACATTTTTCCTTCAGGATTTTGTAACAAACTGGATGAATTGAAAGCTTGAGGTCCAACAGCACAGTTATGGGTGCAATATTTCGAAATGGTTTCAATAGCACTTGACTTTGTTCGCGCTGAAAGACTTGGGTTATACAAAGAACATCTTCATGCAGTGCGCAAAATGTTGCCATATTTTCACGCCAGTGGTCATTTCTTATATGCAAAATCTGCCCACTTATATCTGCAAGATATGATCAAGTTGGAGGATACTATGGATGGACAAACTTTTGAGAACTTCAAAAATGGATTCTTCACTGTGAAACGAACAGATAAATTTAATTCAGGTACATGGACAGATATGGTAATAGAACAAAGTCTCATGAAATCGATGAAAACAGAAGGAGAAGTATCTCGTGGTCGAAGTACTCAAGAAAGTGTTTTGTGTAAATGGGTATATGCTATGTACGCCACAAATACTATTTGTGAGGAAATGGAGACGTTTTGTAACATTTCTTTGGACTCAACAGAGCAACACGTAGACTCTAGGGATTCAAGAGTAAAAAGAGATAATATTGACGTAAATAAACTAGTTGAATGGTTTAAACTCCATGATCCCTTTCCAAATACGACACAGTTAATATCGTTCGCTTCTGGAATGGTTGGAAATGAGCAAATTAACTGTCACAGAGCTTATGAAATCGGATTAGAATCAATGACGAAGATCACTGGTTTACAATTTCATGAAATAAAATTAAAACGCTCTGATAAGGTATTACCGCTTTCAATTATTAACAAATCTATCAAAATTAATGATTGTAAAGTTTCAGTTGATCCATTATTACTCTTTCAAAGAATAACAGTCAGCAAGCAATTTGAAAGTAATCTTGAAGAACATCTTAAATATGAATTGAGCCCGTATCCAACAGCACTATTTGATAATGATGGCATGAGAAAAACAACAAAATCGTCATTATATGACAATATGACACCCATCGATTTTGATGTTAATGGAAATAATGTAACGTTAATTATTGATGGCGGATTTCTTCTACATCGCGTTGTATGGAGTACAGAAGACACTTTTTCTATTATTTTAGATAAATACATGAATTATTTACATAGGCATTATGGTTCAGAAATTGTTGTTGTATTTGATGGATATTCAGACTATAATAAAAACATAAAAGCAATGGAGCAGCTGAGAAGAACTGCTGCCCTTTCAAAAACATACGAAGTTTTTTTCAGCGAAACCATGGTTGTACCTATTACCCAAGAAAATTTTTTATCAAATCGAAATAATAAAAAAAAGCTAATTAATATGCTTATTGAAAAATTACAAGCTGTTAATATCACAACAAAACAGGCCAGAGATGATGCGGATGTTCTTATTATTGAAACAGCTATTGATTAATCTAAACGTCAAAAAACTGCTGTCATAATAGATGAATATATAGATTTACTTGTCATTTTAATTGGGCGTACCCTATCTCATCAACAAGAAATTTTCTTTAAAAAAGTTGGAAAAGGAAATGTAAAAACTGAAATATACTCTTCCAAAAGTTTTGATAAATATCCTCGTTCTAAAAAACCACATATTGTTTCTGCACGCAATAAGTGGTTGTGACACCACTTCTGCGCTCTTTAGAAAAGAAAAAAAACTTTTGTAAAAACACTCGAGAAACTTCCGAATTTGGATCAAATTGCTGCAGCATTTGAAGAAGAAAACTGCCCGGTTCAATCATTATTTGAGAATGGAGTGCGAACCTTGTTGGCAATCTATAATGCTCCAAAATCTGAGGACTGTATCGATCGTCTTCGCTATGCACAGTTCATCAAGTTAACAAAACTGAATAAACCTGTGCAGTTATCAAATCTTCCACCAACGAGTGCAGCAGCTCACCAACATTTCAACAGTGTTTATTATCAAGTTCAGACTTGGTTAGGGCATGATTTAGAACCCCAGAATTGGGGTTGGATAATGCGTGATGAATTCCTGGAACCTGTTATGACAATGAATCCACCAGCTCCGGAGGAATTGCTTAACACAATATTCTGCAACTGCAAGAATGGTTGTGGTTCGCGATGTGGATGCAGGAAAGCAGGGTTGCAGTGCTCTTTAGCTTGCGGCCAGTGTAATGGGCAAGCTTGTCTTAATGCTTCACCATATCAGAGTGATATCAATGAAGACGGTACGTTTGACCCCGAAATCCTGGAAGAACTGGAGACAAATGTCGTTGAAGAAGAGAACACGGAGTAATTTGAAATTTTACAGCGACTCCTGGAAGACGATGATGAAGAAGAAGAAAATTGAAAGTTTGAACTTGTAGTTCTTATTATTATTCAATTTTTTTAATTTCAACGTTCATAAATGTATGAAATGGTATTTTTTCAATAAAAACATTAATTAAAAATTTAATTATTTTCTTTTTATTTAGTTAGGAAGTAATTAGTATAAATAAGATAAGAATTAAAAAATAATTAAAGTATTTCCCTTAATAACTTTATAAGTACACGAGTAGGTAAGTATTATTAAATGAATAGATACTGAATTATTGAAAAAAATTATTAATTATAACGTAATAGTTAATAAAAAATGCAAATTATTTAGAATTATATATTTATCAATAATTTATAAACTTTATACGGCGTGTTTTTAATCGGGACTACAGGTTGACCTCGAATGATACTCTAAATAGTTCAACACTGCGCGCGCTCTGCCCTCTATCTCGAAAATGGTTCCAGATATAAAAAAATGTTTGAACAAAAGTTGTAGAGAATTCAATCCTCTACAATATTTATAATACATACAAATAGCATAAAACCCATAGGAAACGAGATATTTGCAATAAATGTGTAAAAAATCGATTTTTTGACCTTTGACCTTGAAATATCTGTGGTCGCGGACACCCTACGATAGGTAGGTTTTGAGACAAGTTTAAGGGTGTCAAAATAAAGATTTATACAAGTTTATAGCTGACTATCTTTCATTCCGAGATTCTTGCCCTCATTTGACTAATATTCCTGGACTATATTGGCAGAAAAGCAGTTGAATGTTAGGATACGGATACTGGTTGTGTGCAGCCAATGGTATCGGTCTACCTCATCTTTAGTATACATTATTTTTAATATGATGATGGACATATGTAAAAAGTCATAGATATAAAAGATAGTTTAATTTTAAATAAATCACATATAACTCTCTCTCTCTCTCTCTCTATCATATATATATATATATATATATATATATATGTAATATCAATCTGCGTGCATTCTTCTGGAGCGAACGAGTATGAGAGTATTCTCAGAGGGCTCCCCTGTTCGGTTTTCACATTTTTGAAATATATTTATTGCATAAGAGCTTCTTTGGGAACAAGCTAGCCCTTTACCGTAAAAAGAATCACCTTTATATAGAAAAATTACATTTGTCGTTCTGACATCGCCAGGTGAACATCGACTTGGAAGCGCACTCCTGTCATACTGTGAAGAAGAATTGTTAATACTAAGGCCTGCCTTTAACTTCAACAAACGTGGAGCCGTGACAGGCATCATCGCTGCCTGATTGTTGGCGGTGTCGATTCTGCGATCGAGTTTTCACCTTCAGTTAAAATACTCGGCAACATGAGAGAACCATCTCTTCGAAGAGTCCTTTTCTTATGGCGAAACATTACAACAATGGACACATGTAGTTCATGCAAGGTGATACATCGAAGAACCAAAATCAAGAGATGCAAGGATTCATCTTTTGAAAGAAGCAAGTGATGATGTCTATACATCTTGCTGCATCGATGGGTATTGATTATATAGGCGATGATGGTGAGATGGTTAATCTAAAGACGGAATGAGTGACCTGTGTCGGGCTAAAGAGTGTTTCGCGCGTAATATGCACTTGCAAGACTCGCATGAAATCGATGAACGTCACAGTCAACAGCCATCGGCTCTAAATATTGATGGCCATACAATTCCTGATGAAAAGAAAAGTAAATTTATTATAAAGTGTGATATAGGTAGTGAAGACGATCATGAAGACAACATTGCTGATAACTATGACGATAGTGTTGATGAAGTATCTGATGAGAAGGATGATGATTCTCCCGACGACCCGAATTAACTTGTTGATAGACTCAAGATGACAGCATAGGAGAAGCACTCAGAATCGTACACAGCAAATTCACAAGGCAGAATGGAACGAAGCAGGTGCGTTTACACATACACCACAATCAGCTCCACATGCACCACAATCAGCACCAAATACATCCCAATCAGCACCAAATGCGCCACAATCAGCATCACATACACCACAATCAACACAACACGCACCACAACCAATCCACACACCAATTCAACACAAATCCACACCCACATACACCAATCCACACACTAATCCACGCATCAATCCACACAAATATCCACACATCAATCCACAGTGCCCACAGGATGGACATCACGTTGTATAGTTAGCTGCCAAGTGTGGTATGGAGATCGGTTTACAAGACACGGGAGCATAGTCCAACATTCAGACACTTCACAGTTACCAGTCACCATGTAGGTGTGGATGTGAGAAAACAACTTGAAAGCATATATGCTAACACAGATTACTTGATAAGATGCTAACACTGCCAGTTAAAAGTCGAGGAGCCACGCACATTTAAAACATGTACGCAGTAAGTTTGGGGGCAAGAGGAATGGCATGAAAAGCATGGAATGGTTATCTCCTTTTTTCATAAAACAGTAAAAAATACAGAGATGGAATACACAGTCAATTTATTATAAAAATATTTTAAAATTAAAATTATATTTGATAGACAAAATTGAAAGTGTGGATGGGGTTTGGCCTACTGTATATTTGATTTCGCTTAAGAATTATATACATGGTGGTCTACTTAACGTGGACACTCCTTAAAATTCCGGAACGGTTGCAGGTCACGAAATGTGGTTTTTGTTAAATGAAATTAAATATGGGGACAAGTAATTTGCTTCAAAGTGACTATTCGGAATTCATGCACGGACAGAAATAATTAAACCACATAGGATTTTTCCCCAGCAAACGTACATCTACTTAAACGACATATGACAGTACGTGCAAAGAGGAATTCAGTGATATAACATATGGAGTGGAAAGTAACACAAAAACGCCAAGAAATAATGTGCAACTATAGTTAAGTTGGGTGGGCCGGTAGCATGGGGCAGTGGATCTGTACTCACAGCTGTAAACAAGCAACACGCGACGTGAATCATCCTGGCGGAACCGCTTCCCAATGGCAGCGCAGTACCATTCCCTGTAATCGGTTATGGTAAGTGGTATGAGTGGCTGTACGTACGCACTGGAGTTCACGGATGAGTAAAAAACTGGACGCTCTACTTATTTACGGCGATTGTGGCAGAAATGCCAAGCAAACCGTCCAAAAGTACGATGAAAGGTTCCTAATCGGACGTGCATCACACGGCAAACTATACGAAGAATTAGCACACATCTCTTGTCACGAGGTGATAAAAATTCCATAACACGAGTGCGATGAAAGACTGCTACACGCGAGACACATCAACACAATATGTTAGAACGTGTCGATGCAAACCCCACCGTGGTTACTCGAGAACTTTACAGGTACGTATAAATAAGTAAAACAGTGCGTTACGGATATTGCGTTAACGGAAATTCCATCCATATAATGTGCCTCTTTATCAGGCATTACATGAAGGTGATTTCCATCAGCGTGTTAAGTTTTGTAGGTTTGTTTTGATGTCTGTAAGGGATGACAACAATTATCTTAAGAACATACTATTTACCAATGAAGCGACCTTCACAAACCATGCGCGCGTAAATTTACGAAATATGCACTACTCGGAGACGGAGAATCCGCGTTGGGTCCGGTACGGGGAGCACCAGCGATAGTGGAAAGTGAACGTGTGGTGTGGACTCATTGGAGACTAGGTCATAGGGCCATACTTCATTCAAGGAACAATGACAGGCTGCACATACGCCAATTTCCTCAGAGAGACTTCGCCGGCTCTTCTGGAAGATATACCGCTCGACATACTGCACGTCGTGATACCTATGTGGTTTCAGCATGATGGTTGTCCTGTGCATTTTGCTTTGGTGGCGAGGCAAGTGTTACATGAAGCGTTTCCGAACTGGTGGTTAGGGTGTGGTGGTGTTGTAAGATGGCCAGCTCGCTCGCTCAAACTCACACCTATTGATTTTTTCCTGCGGGGAAACTGAAATATAGGGTGTAATACACGGTTCCTATGACGCCAGAAGATAAACAAGAACACTTCGTGGCAGCTTGCAGAGGTATTGCGCCAGAAACGCTTCAGGCTGTTCGCCGCTCGCTACATGTGCGGTTACAGATGTGTATTACTGTCGATGGTAAACACATCAAGCACATGTTAAAATACCTAATGTGAAGCGTTTCAACCATAATTGTGCTCTTTTGTACTATGCATGCGAATGCGATTGCATTTCTCCTTAGATTGGTTTATTCTATTTTCGATGAGTATCTGTACGCACTCGTTACTCAATACAGTTAATGAACAGGAAAGAAATCGCCTGAATTACGTTGTTATGAGAATAAAATTAGAAATATTGACATTAGACTGGGACTCACATTGTCTGTTTTCCCTCCACTGTGGTGCTCGCCTTTGTCCAATATCGCATTCCGTCCCCCTTGCTCCATTAAGGTATAGGCTAGTCACGGTAAAGTGAACACTTTTAAGGCCCTGCCAGCAGCCATTAACCACTAATAAGTGTATTTTATTGCAGTCTCACAAATTAAATTTTGAGAGTGATGAAATATATACACTGTGTTTATTAGTCACATAGCAACGTTTATATTAAAAAGTGGCATAAAGATAGAAATTGGTGAAAGGAAAATTTTAGCAGGGCTTTAAAAAGTGTTCACTTTACCGTGAACAGCTTATAAGAGCTACACTGCTATAAGAAGGTGGTCCTGCCAGGATGAGTCACGGCATGTATTGCTTGCTTACATCTGTGAGTATAAGGTCCACTGCCCCATGTTACTGGCTCACTTAACTTAATCATATTTGAACATTATTTCGTGGCATGCCTGCGTTACTTTCCATTGCATATACATCACTGAATTACTCTTTGCACGTAGTTTCAGGTGTTAAAATTAATTAATGTTTCCAGAGAGAAAATCATATGTGGTTTAATTAATTCTATCAATACAAGTGTTGCGAATAGTCACTTTGGGGCAAATTATTTGCCCCAATACTTAATTTCATTTAGAGAAAACCGCATTTCGTGATCTGCAACCCTTTCAGAAATTTAGGGGTCTCCACATTAGATGGACCACCATGAATTTAAAAAATCGGAAGAATTCAAATTTTCTAATTCTTTGAGTGACTATATCTATAACTTCTCATAAATGGCAAATTACACTTCATTATTAATTTCATAAATAAATACACACACTGGCATGTAGAGCGATTGGCTACACCTGCGCATTCTGGTAGCAATAAACAACAACATGGCCGTCTCCATTGTCCCTAGCATATGGTGAGGGAACTACAGAAGACGGCATTCAAGATTCCGGATGTAGAAAATGTAAGAGAGAAAAGAGGTCGGAGAGAGAAGAAAGAGCGAGGCAACATGAAATGACAGAGCATTTAGTTACAAGATTGAACGACAGAGCATGTAGTAGCAAGATTGAATGATAGAGTCTGAAGTGGAAAAATTCTAGTAACAAGATGACTGAAATGTCAAGGATATGGACATGGGGTCAAAGGTCATGCTTTATGGGATCAAGTGTCTTGAGTCTTGATACAAGTGTTTGAGTCATGGGTTTTGAGTCAATGGTCTTGTGTTTTGAGTCAATGGTCTTGTGTTTTGAGTCTTGTTTAAAGGTTCTTGAATTTCGAGTCTTGAATTAAATGTCAAGGGTTTTTTTTTTTTTTTTGGGAATTCGTTGAAATTGTTTAGAATTTGTTAAGATTATTGTAATTTTTAATGAATATTTGTGTTCAAGGTCATTAAAGGTCACGGGAATGGGGTCAAGGTTATGGGTCAAGGTCATCGAAATTGTTGAGATGGACACTGGTCGACCTGGCCAGGTTCGGTCGTGTTGAGAGCTTAGTAGCTACACCTGCTATCGAACCCCGGATCTCCTAAATGTACATATTTAAATAATTTTTAAAATAATTTTGATATTATTAATTTTTTGAATTTTTGTAAAATTTTTGAGATTTTATAATTTTTGTGGAATTTTTTTAAAATTCTTGGGTTCAAGGTAATCCAAGCTCACCGGGTACAGGGTCAATGTCAAGGCCGAATGTCAAGGTCAAGATAACCTGGATACGACAAAGCCTCCAACCGAGCGGAATGACAAGGCATGAACAGGACCTGGTGCCTGTGCCCCATGCTCTTGCCTCAAACTTCATACTATCAGTAATATTTTCAAAAGTTAGTTTGAAAAGTTCTTACTTTTCTGTGAACAGTCTAATGTTCACGCATGTTTAATTGTAAGTGAATGAGAATATATATACAATCATACACACACATGTATATATGTATGTACTTATATACACACACATAAAACACACGTCTCGTATGAACCAGCAGTAATTCCGTGCTGCCGAGTAGTGTTGTTTCTGTTTTGCTTGGTGAGATGGAGAGTGGAATGGCGAGGGCTTGTTGTGTTGGGGGAGGGGGGATGTTGGAGTGTGACGCGAGTCGCAGTGGGCGGGCCCAGAGCCAGCGCGGATAATTGGGCGTGACGGAAGGCGCAGTTTACCATTCCTGACCTGCTAATATTTGGTTATTAATGAGAGTGCCTCGCTGCTCGGATATCCCTCCCTCCGTCCCTCCCCCCGTCTAACACTGTCCTTTCTTCTGTTGGTGAGGAGAGGCTGCCGGCAAGCACAAGGGGAAATACTACACAGCTACCAACAGCTAGTCTCAAACCTTCGCACGCGAACATACGTCGGCCGAGTGTAAATACTTCATCTATCTTCTCTTGTAAGGCCGTTGCTGTTGCCACGGAAAACGTCCGCTTGTTTTTTTTTTTACCGAACTCCAGCTGCCAAGCCCATCGCAGTAATCCTTCAAAATTGTTAACCTATGTATTCCTGTCGTAATGTTCACTTGGGAGTGGTTTCTAGAATTATTTTTCTTATTGAAACGTAATCACTAATCAAAGTAATAGCCACCAATCTAGATAGTAGATGGAGTGTGAATTATAATTTTTAATAGTATAATTTTCGGAACTAAATGTTTAAATGTCGTCCGTCTCACAAAGTGATCAGTATTACAGATACACACAAGAACAAATAAAATGAAGGAACAACACATACACTGTGCAACATCCTATGCAAACAAAATTGCACTGACACCATCACAACGCAGCACAAACAACAAACACACGACGGACACCTCACGAAATCAACAACCGTCGACCCCTCTGTCACCGGAGATGATGGCGGGGAGAGGGTTCAAGGGTGGAGGCAGAGGAATTTTAACTTTTGACATTTTAAAATTATAACGCAGCCTCTTATCTTTCCGATTATAACAAAATATAATTTTAAGTCACTACAATCTTAAAATTTAACTTTTTTTAATTTTTATAAAGCGACAAATTTTATATTTTGACTATTTTTCAAATTTCTTTGAAATTCAAGTAACTAATAACAGTTGTGGCTTTTAGCTGGGTACTGGTGCCAATTAAATATGTTCTGCCTCATTCCTACTATTCTAATTTATTTCAAAAATTTTAAGATGTTTCGTGAATGAATATTTATTATCTGTTTACGATAATCACAAAATTGTCAGTAGTTATTTGCAAATTACAATGGTTATTTTATTAGCCGTAACAATTATAGAAATTTAGGTGCCGGGCTAAGTAAATGTATTATACGTTTGCTGAACATATACTTTATTTAAAATTTTAACAAGAATTTATTAAGTATGTCCGACCGAATGAGAGCAAATTTTTATCCGTCGTATTATTAGTCACGAATTTGTAAAGTCTGTTCACTCACTATAAAATGAGCACATTTGAAATCAAACTTAAAAAAAAAGTCACTGCCCCTAACTGCTTATCTTTTAATGGGCACACGAAGTGACAACACGGGTCCAGTAAAGTTTCTAACGATGGACGTGAGCTAGTTCCATATCTTAACGTCGGATAGAAAGTGTTAGGTAACCATTTATGAACCTTACATTATTTCTCTCGCTCTATGTTTTTTATGCACTGAAGTGCAAAAAATTAACAAATCTATATAATATTAACTTTCCTTATGATTTCTAAGTTCCACTTGACCGACGCATGAATAAAATGATGAGGCCCATTGAAATGTTGTTTTTAATACGGCGAATGAATACACATGGTACATATAATAAGACCTTAAGCAGAGCTTTCAAAAGTGCTTATTTTACCGTGAACAACCTATAGTCTCGGAATTGATCATCCTGCAAACGTTACATCGCTGTTTCCGTCCTGGTACCACAGCATGTGTCAGTTTCCGCCCTGGTACCACAGCATATGTCAGTTTCCGTCCTGGTACCCCAGCACGTGCCAGTTTCCATTCTTGTACGGCTTTGTGTGTCAGTTTCCGTCCTGGTACCACAGCATATGTCAGTTTCCGTCCTGGTACCCCAGCACGTGCCAGTTTCCGTCCTGGTACCACAACATATGTCAGTTTCCGTCCTGGTACCCCAGCACGTGCCAGTTTCCATTCTTGTACGGCTTGTGCGTCAGTTTCCGTCCTGGTACCACAGCATGTGTCAGTTTCCGTCCTGGTACCCCAGCACGTGCCAGTTTCCATTCTTGTACGGCTTTGTGTGTCAGTTTCCGTCCTGGTACCACAGCATATGTCAGTTTCCGTCCTGGTACCCCAGCACGTGCCAGTTTCCGTCCTGGTACCACAACATATGTCAGTTTCCGTCCTGGTACCCAGCAGTGCCAGTTCATCTGTACGGATTTGTGCTCAGTTTCCGTCCTGGTACCACAGCATTGTCAGTTTCCGTCCTGGTACCCCAGCACGTGCCAGTTTCCATTCTTGTACGGCTTTGTGCGTCAGTTTCCGTTCTGGTACCCCAGCATTAATCAGTTTGATTTTAATGTTGTATTCACGTTAAAAGAGAGCATGATATTTTGGTTAGTTTTATGTGTTTCTTTCAATGGAAATCGTTCATAGAAAATGTGTAATAAAAGTTTTGTAAACGCATGTGTATGTAAACTGTAATGCTAGCTGATCGCTCAAACCACATGTTTTCCACCGTCCTATATCGGTTGGCAGTGGTTTACTGAAGGAACTAATGGGCCGGTTTCTGCACAGTTAGCATGTGCTCTTGCACCTACATGTACTGCTTCCACGATTCCCACAACTTCCTGCTTATTTTGTATTGGGTAGCATCTAACTTGAATGTACAGTGAAGACCATTTCACTGGTCAAATCACTGGTCCGGGTATAATGTTGCGATGTGTATGGTCGCGGTCTGCGATAACAACTCGCTCTTTGAAGATGTAAGCTCTTCCTTCCACCGTATCGTCGCGACGAATTTAACTGACCTGACACGCGGAAACGGACGTGTTTGGAGAACGTCACTCGCTTGACGGGAAGGCCTGGACCAGCATCCACCAAGTGTCCCATGGTACGTATTTTTTAAAGTACAACTACATACACAGTTGTTTTTTAATTATTTAATACATTGTAGTCGTATAATATTGTACATCGTCCATTCACCGCTACTTCCGGCTGTTCTGAAGCCCTTGTTAAGTTCTATTTCCAGGATATTCCCCCGCTTCATGCATGCAAATCTTTACTATGCCTATAAAATTACATCAAAGGGAAAACGCACTTCAATCGTGAGCACTGTGTGCAACAATATTATACAAAAGAGATATTTCTTACTAGGCATTACCAGCACACCTATTTTATACGTTTTTATTTACGTAAATTATGAACGAAAAATTATAATATGTAGATGCAATACAAGTAAAAGTTGAATTTAACCAAAAGTAAGGAGAGTAGTAGGGTTTCGAGAGAGCTGGTGCAAGAGCCCAGGAGCCGGTTCCCCGGCTCTGGCCAACATTTCCGATTTTCCCCCCCAAAATCACTCTTTTTCACACAAAATCATATGTTTTATTTTTAAAAAAATCTTACAAATTTCCTTTCTCCCTTAAAAATTCCCTTTTTCCCTTCAAATATCCCTTTTTTTCCATAAAAATTTCCCATTTTTCATTAAAAATGGCAGAAGGCCTTCATGTGCAAAAACAACCACCGAAATCCAATTTCACCCAATTTCTGGGGCTTACTTTTTACCCTCAAAAAGCACCATTTTCCCTCTAAATCACCCCTTTTTACAAGGCCAGGGTCCAAGATGGGGATCCGACCACCATCTCGTTTCCAATTTATTCATCTTCATCTGTCATCTAGGAAGTTTATTTTCTCCTGCTCTGTTATTCTGGTCACCCAACCACCATATAGGATCTGGGTGGCCTATACCTTGACCTTAAAACATAAAAATACCAAAAACTGTTTTAAAAAACCTAAAAAAAAAATCTAAGAACATTTCTCATTAACCCTTCACTCATCCAACCACCCTAAAGGTCAACCCCTACCCTTACCTACCCACCTTCCAATAGTACAAAACAAGAAAAATCACAAAAAAATAGAAAAGAAGTATACCAAAAATCGTAACTCCAGCAAGTGTGTCATGGCATCATTACCATCATACACCAGCCAAATATCATACCACCCATAAAAAAACCACCTGATTATACAAACTATCCGTACCAATAAAAATGCTGACCATCACACTTCAGACATACGAAAATGTAAATACAAAAATATTACAAAAAATTAAAGAAAATCAAAAATTTTTAAGAAGATAACATGTTAACCTCACACTGATCCTAACACCCTAAACATCAACCCCTAGAGTTACCTCCCCACCTTCCAATACTACAAAAAAAAAAAAAAAAGTCATTTGTTTATACAATATTGGAGGCCACCATCTTGGTAGGCGACCGCCATATTGGTAGGTGACGACTATCTTAAAAGGCAACCACCATCTTGGTAGACAACCAACATCCTGGTAGCATCACCCATCCGCCATATTAGATGCAAACTACCCCAACCTTTATCTCATTACCTTAAATGACCTCGAAAACCAAAACTCGAGGAAATAATACATAAAAGTCAGCAACTATAATACATTAGAGTCTATCACTGCCATATTAGATTAAGACTACCTCAACCTTGACCTAATGACCTTGAAAGCAAAAACTTGAGAAAAATCTCTGTCAAGAGACAGAAGCTAGCCAAGACGATCCACCTTCCTCGCAGCTGCTATCAAACTAAACTTCTCAGCTTACCTCCATAATGCTTATAATATACGAGTGTTCAAGCCATAAGGCGTCATATTAACTTTGAACCAATCGTACTTCACCATTAATACATTGTGCAGCCAATCACCGAGCTACCACGCGATTACAAGTGGCCAATCACATGCAGGTACTGAATTATCGCATGAGGAAGTTAGTCTCTGACTCCAAAATGACTCATATTGACTCCTAAATGACTCATATTGACTCCAAAATGACCGCCTCAACACCGTAGTCACCGACACCAATATGGTGCTGCGGCACCAATTGCGGTGCTGATTACAGTGCTGGGGTGCTAATTGCCATGCTAATTGCGGTGCCGATTGCGGTACTGCGGTGCTAATTGTGGTGCTGCTTGAAGTGCTGATTGCGTCGTTGCAGTGCAATTTGTAGTGCTTATTGGGGTGCTAATTGCTGTGTTAATTGTGATTTTGGTGCTAAGTGCCGTGGTAAGTGCGGTGTTTGTGTGGGTGGCAATTTCAATTAAATTCATTCTATTTTAAAACAAAATTATATAGTCCTACCTCCAAAAGCTGAAAGGCGAAAATTTTATTTAATAATCTCGCTTTAAAAAAGCAAACATTCAGGTACCTCGTTACATTTGATCTCTTCCTGGGTAAACCGTATTTACACTTTGCAATAAAAATACCCAGAACTACAGCAGGCTCCCACCACACTTCATCATTGGTCGATGCGCAACATGGACTTTGTACAGAACAATGCAGCACCATGAAAGGGTACCACCATGCTTCCCAATTGATTGCCGTGGCGTGAAAAGGACTCTTCGTTCGGACCACCCTCTCATGCCGACATGCATTTTTTTTACATAAAGGAAAACTCCATCGCAGAATCGACAATGGCGACAACCAGTTAGCAATTATGTAGGTTCACGGCTCCATGATCGTCGAGGTCAAAAGAGATACCTTCGTATTTACAAATCATCTTCGTGGTATGGGACCATTCTGAGAAAACCCAAATATTCTTTCGACCAAGAAAACACACACAGGTACTTATATAACAATATGTTATGTAAATATGCTTGTAGGTAGGACTATATAATTTTATTTGAAAATAGAGTGAATTTATTCTAACTTGCGACCCACACACACACCGCACTTACCACCGCACTTAGCACCACAATCACAATCAGCATAGCACTAAGCACCACACTAAGTACCGCAATCGCAATCGGAACCAAAATCAGCAATAAAAATAGCATCACAATCACAATCAGCACTGCAATTGGCACAGTAGCACCGCAATCGACACTGTAATTAGCACCACAATTAGCACCGCAGCATCGCAATTAACACCGCAGCACCATAATTAGCACAGAAATTAACACTGCAATTAACACCACATCACCACAACCAGCACCGCAATTAGCACCAACCCACAGCAATCAGCACCTCAATCAGCACAGCAATCAGCACCGCAATTAGCATCGCAGCACCACAATTAGCATCGCAGTACCACAATACTTGTTGGGGGTGATGGGGAGGAGGGAGTCATTTTGGAGTCAATATGAGTCTTTTTGGAGTCAGAAACTGACATCTTCATGCGACGTTTCAATACTTGCATGTGATTGGCTTCCTGCAATCACGTGGCAGCTTGATGCTTGGCTGGTCGGTGTCTGCACGATGTATTAATGGTGCAGTATTATTAGTTCAGAGTCAATATGATGCCATATGGCTTGCACACTGGTATATTATAATCAGTAGGGAGGCAAGCTGAGAGGTTTAGTTTGATAGCAGCTGCGTGGAAGTGGCTCATCTTGGCTAGCTTTTGCAATCTTGAAATAGATTTTTTCTCCAGTTTTTGCTTTCAAGGTCATTCATTTTCATTAAGTCAAGGTCAATGTAGTCTTTATCTAATATGACGGTGATAGACTCTAATGTATCATAGTTGCTGACTTATATGTATTTTTTCTCAAGTTTTGGTTTTCAAGGTAATTCCAGGTAATGGGGTCAATGTTGAGATAGTCTGCAACTAATATGGCTGATGGGTGATGTCTATCAAGATGGTGGTTGGCTACCAAGAGGGCGGTAGCCTACCAAGATAGTCGTCACCTACTAAGATGGCGGTCGTCTACCAAGATGGTGGCCTCCAGTATTGCATAAACAAATGACCGATTTTTGGTATATATGTATTTAATTTTTTTTCTTTGTTTTCAAGTATTGGAATGTGGGTAGGTAACTGTAGGGGTTGATGTTTAGGGTACTGGGATGAGTGTAAGGTCTTAGGTTTTTAATTTTTTTTTACATTTTTTGTGATTTTTTTGTATTTATTTTTTTCGCATGCTTGAGGTGTGGTAGTCAGAATTTTTATTGGAATGGATGTTTGGTATAATACGGTGGTTTGTTTGATAGTGTGGTATGCTATTTTGCGTGTGTCTGATGGTAATGATGCCATGATAGACATGCTGGAGTTACGATTTTTGGTATACTTTTTTCTAATTTTTTTTGTGATTTTTCTTTGTTTTGTACCATTGGAACGTGGGTAGATAATGGCGGGGTTGATTTTTAGGGTGGTGGGATGCATGTGAGGTTAATGTGAAATTTTCTTTGATTTTTTTACATTTTTTGGGAATTTTTAGGGTTTAAGGTCTAGGTCAAGTTCACCTGGATCCTAAATGGTGGTTAGGTGACCAGAATAACAGAGCAGGAGAAAATAATTTCCTAGATGACAGTCCAACGAAGATGATAAACTTGGAAACGAGATGGTGGTCGGATCTCCATCTTGGACTCTGGCTTTGTAAAAAGGGGTGATTTCGAGGGAAATTGTACTTTTTGAGGATAAAAAGCAAGCCTCAGAAATTGGGTGAAATTGGATTTTGGTGCTTCTTTTTGCACATAAGGGGCTTCTACCATTTTTAGGGGGGAAAAGGGACATTTTGAAGTGAGGAAGAGACATTTTGAGGGGGAAAAAAGGGAAATTTTAAGATTTTTTTGGGTTAAAGCGTACGATTATGTGTGAACATGAGCGATTTTGGGAAAACACATTCGAAATGGCGGCCAGAGCCGGAGGGCCATCTCCTGGGCTCCTGCGCCAGCTCTCTCTATGCCCTACTACTAATGTGCTTGTATGTTAACACTACTACACAACGCTTGAAATACATTACATATTGAGGAACCAACCAAACACGATTTACATGGTGTGATTTTTCAAAGGTTTGTTTCTAAAAGTGAGAATAAATTGCGAATAGACAATAGTGATGTATTAATGTCCACTTGTTCCGCTATGTATTTGTAAAATCCTTTCTATGGCGACAGATGGCCAGAAGCAAAAATAAAAGATCATCGGAAGGGCGTGGCCTACGTGACTGTCTGAACCACGTGTGACGGAAGTTGGCTGGCCACGCCCTCCTTAGTCAGGTAGGTAAAGTACGGCTTAACGTGTCGTCGACAGCGAGGTCATTAGAGACGGAGCAACCTACACATAGAAGCAGGGATGGGGAAGTATCAAGCATGGCCTGTGTGTAGTGGGGAACCATCCCACTACTCGGCTGGAGTGAGATCGGGAAGCCATGGGAAACAAGCCGAGATCAGGATGGCCGGACCAGGATTCGAAAACCCCGCTCCCCACGAAAGCGAGTCCCAAGTTATACCACTGCGCCACATCGCTAGGTGCCATTACTCGCACATACGGCTCGATGTTAGACCAAAATATTGTAACTTAAGACTGTTCACGATAAAGCGAGCACTTATGAAATCAACCTTAGAAAAAAGTCGCTGGCCCTGCCTGCATGGTTTGTAACGGGAGCCCTGAGTGACATGCGTCCAGTAAAGTTGGTAACGAAGGATAGAAAGTAGTTCCACATCTTAACGTCAAATAAATAGTGTTGATTAACCATGTGTGGTAACTTAAATTAGTATTTAGTTTCCTTTCTGCTTTTTTAATGGATAGAAGTGAGAAGATTTTTAAATTTTTACTTTCCTAATAACTTTACAGTTTTATTTGGCCAACGCATGAATAAAGTGCTCAGGCCGAGATCATCTTAATTTTACACAAGGCTGAAGAATACACAACGTGCTTACAAGTATTTTTTAACCAGGATTTTCAAAAGTGCTCATTTTACTCTGACTAGCCTATAATAAACTTAAGAGTGCTATGGAGCCGCGCACTTTTGGTAAAATAGTTGTTTACGCGAATACGTGTATCTCGGCAAATAAATATTCTGCAAATAATACTTGTTATCAGAAAAGATAAAAAGACAATTATCTATGTTCCCATTTTTTTACTATTGTCATATTAATTATATTCGCGGAGAAAAAAATCAAGAAAATGGTCAAGTACCGTACTTTTAAAGCTTGTGTATGTCATTTTCTTAAGTGGCTACATAAAAGTACAAAGATACGAGCGTAGTTTAATCTGTGGCCTTTCATCGCCCGTAATGACCCCACTGTTGAAGATCTAATTTTCACAGTACAGCGTTACGTCGGAAAAACTGTGCGCCTTGCGCATAGGAGCGACGAGGCATTAGGCGTTTGTGCTAATGTCGCCCATATCGCTCCCTCGCTTCTTGACATTGGATGCGCAACTCCATTCCACTTTTAATATAATATTGAGAAAACATGTAATATTATGAAAGCTGACGAGATGAAAATTCAGATAGAACATACCTACACATATAAGCTGTTCACGAAAAAATGAGCACTTTTGAACGCCCTGCTTAAGATCTACTTGTATGCACGTTGTATCTTCTTCCGCGTTATGTAAAATTAACATTGCCAAGGACCTCAGCACTTTATTAATGCGTCGACAAAGTAAGACTTTATAATTATTAAGAAGGTAAATATTTTAAAATTCTGTTCATTTTTACACTTCTACGCATTAAATAAGCATAAAGGAAACTAAATACTAATGTAAGTTACCACACATGGTTAACCAACACTATTTATTCGACGCTAAGATATGGAACTACTTTCTATCCTTCGTTACCAACTTTACTGGACACATGTCACTCAGCGCTCCCGTTAAAATGTATGCGGCCAGGGCAAGTGAGTTTTTTTTCTACTGTTGATTTCAAAAGTGCTCACTTTATCGTGAACAGGCTTTATGACAGAGTAGGGACATTACAAACTGAGGACTGCTACAGTTATGTGTGTTCCCGGGGTCGACATTACGGTGGACGTGATAATACTTCTTCGTTTCAAAATTTCCCCACGTGTTCGAACGTCTGCTGCGGTGTGGTTCCTCAGACACGCTCTTCACTAACTTTCCATCCAAACACTCGACTCCGTACAACACTTTCGTATGGCCCGTTGGGACTCATCCAGAGATGTGTGTTGCACGTATATTACAGTGTCTTTTTCTTACGATTCTAAGCACAGCACCAAACTCTAAAAATCTATATAGGTCGTCCCATTCTGCGTGCATCTCAAATCTAGAATATTCCTCATCTGTGGAAGTTGAAGCGTTATGTACACTGTAAAAAAAGTGAGGGAAAATTCCCTTACATGTAATGGAAGCTAATTACATCTGCATGTAAGGTAAAATTACCTCTTAAATGAAGAGGAAACTTACGTAACAAGTAAAGTGCTATTCCTTAATCGTTTGGAAAAAGTACCGGACAAAAGTGGGGGAAAATCCCGTACAAGTAAGGGAATATTAACTATATTGTATAATAAAATTATATTAAAAATATTTTGGGGTAATATTACAATTAATTTTATTATTACCTACTAGCAACCCGCCCTGGCCTCGCTCGGGTGTGATTTATAAATGTGGCGTTAGTAGTATTAATATTGTATTGTTCATAAAGTCTTCGTAAGTGAACCCCTATTTTTAATCAAATTTTAAAAGACGAAAATGGTTACTGTGGGTCATCCTTAGAATATAAACAAATGGTGTAACAGACTTTTTTGTATATATTTTTGAGATCTGCAATTCTGTACTCATTAATGTGGTGTATCTATTATGGTTTAATCAACGTAAACAGTTTAAGCGCCCGAGAAGTGGTTTTTCCGACTTTATTATTAAACGTCGACATTTGTCTATTCTTACACGAAATATTATTGTTATTATACACCTAAACCTTCCTCCAGAAATGATCTATTTAATGGTGAAAAAGGCATCAAAACAATCAAGAAAGATAGAACCCCTAGTGGAATACACATACACACGCGGCCGGGCGACTTTGTTTTGTACTATGTATAGATTTCTTCTGACGAATAGTAATGGAAACCTTAACTCTAAAATCCTCGACACTTGCTGGAGGAGGGATGCAAACCATTGTCTCCTTTCACGATAGACCAGTGCGCTATCCGTTACACCACGACGACAGCTTACAGCTTAACATAATCAGTGATTATTAGAATGTTAAAGGATTCCACCCAGAAAAAAAAATTAATTTAAGTTATCTGCAAAATTTTCATTGAAATAATTATACACGATTTCCTTAAAATATTTCTTGTTATTATCTTGAACAATTTTGCCATCCCAAGAGCAAATTGACAAATTATTTATTCCTGTAACTAGTTATAATAATAATTTTTTTTTTAACAGAGTGCTCAGTTATTTTGTACGGTAGAAACAAAGTTTATGTGGAATTCCTTTCGTGGCTTAGTTTGCACTTTGAAGTCAATACCTTTCCAAGTGCTTTAATAAATCCCTTGGCATAAATATATTTCGGGTAAAGATTACTGCGTATTGAAATATTGAAATTTGAACTCGGGAACAAAAAGTTGTCCGTTTTTCACCATCTTTGACCAATTTTCTAATTTAACCTTTTTACAATTATTTTATTTGTAACTGCTTGATAATATTATATTTTACAGATTTTCTGTACCTTAAAATTAATTTTTATTTCTTAGTATTATGCCTTCCGTAAGAAATACAAACCCTACCAACTTTCAAATATGTCTCCTCGATTTCTTTCTACCGCCCGTTTTCCCACTTAGCTGTTGAGACAATGTTGAGGAGATGCATGCGACATAAGGTAATTTTTCCATCCAGTTATGGAGTTTTACACCTCTATGTACGTGAAGTTTACTCTAGAGTGTAGTAATTATACCTTACATGTTAAGAACCACGTTGCACAGCTTATAGGACTACACAGTAAAATTTAATTTTAAGGTAAAAATATCTAAAATATAATTATCAAAGAGAAATGAACGAGCAGATCCACACGTCGTAAGGTAATTTCCTCATCAATGTATGGGATTTTCTTCTAACATGTACGTAAATTTTACTTCAGATTGCGGTAATTTCGCCTTGCAGGTGAGGAAAACTGTGTTTCCCACACAAGTTTGCGAATATTACCTTACAATTGTCAGGTATTTTTCCCATTATTTATTACAGTGTACGGAACGAAAAGTTTCTGTTTTGAACCTCAGGTAAGACAACGATGCGTCCTAAGTTTCAGATGTAATTTTTTTACTTAGCATAGTACGAAGCCACAACCAGCTCATCATTTCCAGTTAGCGGAAATATAGAATTTGGTTAGTTAAAATAATTTCTAAATAATATTTACGGATACAATGCATTCGACACACTACAATAAAATTAAGTTACCCTGAAAAAAAACTGTTTTGTGGTGACCTACAAGATTTTATTGCTGACCACAAAATTCTTCTATCAATATAGATATCACAAAATATTTTGTAGCACCAACAAGAGCTTTTGTCATTCCATTTTTGTGCCATTTACAAAAAGACGTTTGTGGTCACCAACAATTAAATACTAAAATAAACACCGCTAGGAAAGGGATTCTAACTCTGTTCCTCTCAGATGCACGCTTAGCGTGTTACCTTCGCGCCACCTTTATCGACGCTAATCTGCTGTCTGGAACTTGAAGATAACATTTGTCTAATATGTGGCACACACGAAAAGTCCTGCACACTTCGCCTCATGGTAAGTTAATTTTCTGGAATCATTTACGTGTAACATTTACTTATATAGAAAAAAGGAATGGTACAAACGATGTTCTTATAAATATCAATAATGAATTAGTTCGTAACCTATTGTAAAGGAACGAACCTGGATAAATATGGCGTCATGGCCAGAGAGAAGTTGGCCGCTTCGAATATACCAGCCAGAGCGCACGCGCAGAATATAACGGATGTAGTTTTGCAATTGCAGCAAAATGCTATTGCTATGGATTATATTAATGGTTTTGCTGCCAACTAAATGTTTTGGTGGAAGCCAATAAATGTATTGTTAATAAACAAATATGTTAGTGAACACTAATAACGTTAGTACTTGTCAGTCTGCGAGTTATTGGGCATCAAAATCTGATTTTTACCAGTAACAAAATTTCGCCATGGTAAGTATCAACCAAACAGTTTTTGTAGCCACTAACAAATCTTTTCTTTCAGTGCCAAGTCCATTCCCGATCACATTCAACTTTTTTTTAAATCCTGCCAAGTTATACTGTCAGCATATTCCTCCGTCTCGTGTAAACAAATATTAGGTGATTCTAGGACATGACACCAAATGGACAGCGCACAGTATTCGTGCGCGCTGAGTGTAGTAATATTTCGCATGAGAATTATTTTTTAGAAGCTGTTCACGATAAAATGAGCACTTTTGAATCTAACCTAAGAAAAAAGTCACTGCTCCTACCGGTATATATTTTATCAGGCGCCTGAGTGACATGCGCCCGTCAAAGTTGGTAACGATACATGGAAAGTAGTACCGTATGTTAATTTCAAATAAAAAGTGTTAGGTAACCATTTCTTACCATTGAAATTATTTCTTATTCGTTCTGTTTTCTGTAACGCCTCAGTATGTAAACATTTCCAGATTTAAAAATGTTAACTTTTCTAGTAATTTCACAGTTTTACTACAGCGAAGCATGAATAAAGTGATGAGACCCATAGAAATGTTAATTTTACATAAGGTGGAAGAATTCACAACGCGCTTAAAAGTATATCTTAAGCAGGGCTTTCAAAAGTGCCAATTTTACCGTGAACAGCCTATACTAAGAATGACTAACATACTTATTTTCTCTCTGTTGCAATTCATATTAATTATAGATTAAATTTTATAATGTATATGTTAAATATAAATAAAAGTTTAATTTAATGAATAACAAGGTATCTTTTATGGTAATATATAAGTAAAAATGTATGCGATGCTTGGCGTATTTAGGAAAGAACCAAGAACGTCATACATGGGGTTATATTACAAAGGTTTGATTCAGAAAGTATTAAGACTAAAGGTTGTTCACGGTAAAATGAGTACTTGTGAAAGCCCTGCTTAAGATAAACTTGTATGCACATCTGCATTTTCCGTGTTATATAAAATAAAAAAATTTTCTTGGGCCTCATCACTTTATTCATGCGTCGGTCAAGTGAAACTGTGACATTATTAGAAAAACATATATTTTGCAATACACTTCAATGCATTAAAAAACAGAAAGGGAAATAAATTATTTAAGTTGTCCCAAATGGTTAAAATATGGAACTACTTTCCCTCCATCGTTACCAACTTTAGTGGGCGCATGCCACTCAGTGCGCCCGTTAAAATACACGCAGTTACGAGAAGTGACATTACGTTAGGTTGATTTCAAAAGTCCTCGCGTTATCGTGAACAGCCTTTGCCTTGTTTCGGTAATACGCTTTCTCTGAGATAGAGGAATCCCTTGCAGCGTCGGAGCCTGAAAATCTACGCACACCATTTTGTGGTCGGTCCCCCTCTACCTCGATTTTTTTTTTTCCACTTGGGCAAGCCTCGGAGGCAAAAAAAAAGAGATCCCGTGGTGAAGTAAAATATGCCAATTAAAAAAGAGAGCATAATCATGAAAAATGTATTAAAGCGTGGCAGACCCGCTGACGATGCACACACGCATGCGCGAGCCGCGAAGGTGAGTCGAAGCGAGAAATCGCGGCGGCGTCTCCTCATTAGGGTCTCTTCTCATTACGAGGCCCAACGCCGGGCTTTTGTCCTGCCCCCAGCGGACCGGTGGAGTCATGGGGGAAGGGGGGAGTGAAATAATTAACGAGGAGCCGAAACATTACGCGCGAGCGTTCTTAATGACCGCACCAGGTGTTGGACGCCGAGCACCCGCGCGAAGCAGATACGACGGCACAGACGTCATCGTTTAGTTCCGCTCCGTGGCTCCGAACACGCTCACAATCGCTCTTCTTGAAGCGTTCTCTCTCTGACTCCTGAAAAATCAAGGTCGCAGTACAAACTGTGGAAACTGTATTGATATTTGATTTATAAATATGAGTGTGTATTGCTGTCAAACTAAAAAAAAAACTAATCTCAGGAACGTATCGTTACTCTTTTTATTTATATCTTCCCATCGCGCAGTCGGTTGGTGCGCCACCAATCTGGGGTGGGGGAGGCTCTAGGTTTCAAATCCCGGGTAAGGCATGGGTGTTAATTTAAGCTCGGTTATAAGTCAGTCTATAAGCTGCCCCCTGCTAATCTGTCAAGCATAAAACTGGGAAACGTTAAAAAATCCTTTAAATATAAAAACAATAATTATTTATATCTTCTGTATCGTTATAAATTCTGTCATCGTCTGAACCCAACAGATTGTGAAGACCTTATGATGGTGGAATTATTTAAGAAATACCAGAAACAACATACTATTCACAACCAGAACAGGCTTCCAGAAATCGAAATACTGAGACTATAAGACTACAAATAAAAAAATATATAAAAACAAATAAATTTCTTTAAGCAAATGAACTATGATAAGAATAAATTTAAAAAACTCGCAAATAAAAACTCGCTTGGGAATTAAAACTCCGAAAGTTATATTTGTATTGTTTCCTTTACTCGATGCTTGTGAGCACTTTTTACATATTATAGCAGGGTGACTAAATCGCTTTCCATTACATGCAAGGAAAGGTCAAATATATCTATATGTCTCTTACACACTGATGCATGCCCGCTGCTATGTAAGTCTGGGTTTTCCTCAGTTCCGCCCCCTTCAACAATTGATTCATACCTTCGGCGTGCAGAGGGCTCATCTCGCCAGCAAGAGTGGGGGAGAGGGGCGAAGGACCGACCTTCACACCTACATTTGCGATGCTTTTCATTTAATCACTGTACTTCGGTCATTTTTCTATTTTAAAAAAACTCAAGAGTCCATTATGATAGAATCGCAACTTTAAAGAATTAGGCAAAAATCATTACTGGGCAGAAGATGAAAAGACTTGAAAACACTGTATGGCTTTACCGCAGGTATGAGCAATGTGCAATGTGTTATGTAATTGCTTTTAATGTTTAAGTCTTTAATAAATAGTGAACCAAGTCATATCATTTTGAAATTACATTCATTAGCAAATTTATCATACAAACCTACTACACATTTAAAATTCGCTATATTTAACCGTGCATGCAGAACGAATGTATGACTACGACATAGTGAGAATTAGAATAAGTTATCATATCCATGTGCTGATAATTTCCACACGTTACATTTCTATAAACTTAATACACGCGGACTGATACATTTACCCTCACGAGAAGGAGGTTGGCACTTGCAGACTTTTACAGTTACAGAAGATATCCTCTAATTATATGTAGTTTTCAGACTATGTTTATATCTGCACATCATACGGCTTAAAAACATATTATACAATACGTCCAGTGGTAAAAAAAATTAATTGGGACCTACATAGAGACAATTAACCGATCTCATAATACTGTCCTTCCAAGGCTTATATAGCCTCATGACAGCGAATGTTTCCTACTCTTATCACCTGCTCTTGTTTCCATATTAAATTTTTTGATGAATGTTACTGATATATATGAAATATTACTGATATATACGAAATATTACTACCGATTTTCTTTCCTTTTTGGACGCAATCCATTACACGCGGATATCGATACTGTTAGCATGAATGTAAACAATATATGAAGGAAAATAACACAAATCCTTATTTCTTGCCTGCAGCCCACTCTGGTACGTAAGTCGTCCGGATGATCCAGCCTAGAAACAGTTTAGTTGGTACGAATCAAATCTGGTACCTTAGTATAGTTAAGAGTTTTACACAGTGAGGGTACAGATACCACATTCAATCACATAACCATAAAACATATATTCGTATTTTAATTGTTTCAGGAACGATAAAGTATCTGGTCGACTACTCAGCAACGAGCAAACACAAACATGAGAAAGAAAATCTTTTAATTTTCAATAACACAAATATAGATTAGCACTACAATTACGCTATAATCTCTATTGCATTCGGGTCAGGTTAATATGTAATTAAACTCTCTAAAACACGTGTTCAGTTCGTTCTTATAGCTATATGTCTGTCTTTCCAGGACATTCAAATGCTAAAATTCTCCTTGATGTAACGGCTTGTATGTGCAGGTTGAGCAAATAACACTGTTAAGCTGTTATATACACTAATATAATGCTAGCTCGGTAAAGATTCATTCATTTATCTATTCAATATGTTTACTTTGACCAACCAATTTAAATATTATGCTTCTGTTTAGCATATTTACGTGAAACTTCTTTCGAAATTCGCTGCCAGCTTTGCCACAAGTTCTCCGTTATTGTTTTAAGAGAAAATAAATGTAGGTGAAAGCTAAGATTTTCAGTAAGGTTCACTTTTAAAATGAGCCAATGAACCACGAGCGAGCGTTAATTTCCGCTCGCAACACCTGTGACGGCGGAACTACTGTACTCTTGTAGTGCGTCACACAGTGCGGTACGGGAGTCCTGTGTCGTGTCGATATACAAAGGACGTGATAAAGTGGGAAAACGGAACAAGCGAACTAAAAGCTTCTGCAGAGCTGTTCATGTGTAAGACGAGTCAAATGGGAATTGCATGAGAGACCAATAATTTCCCATAACTTCTTTTGCCAGGATAAGTTACATTTGCATGCCATTCGTGTTACGAAAATCAACTGATTGAATAGTAAAGTAGCATCAATACTCGATAAAAAATGTTATGTTTCTGAGACGAATCGTGTTAATTTAAACTACTATGTACAATTACATTTCTCAGTCAGTAGTACTTGGTGGGAAACACTTAAGAAAGGAAAAAAATACTAACAAATATTTGTGCAAAAAGGAGTAGTTACCAATATAATTATTGAGCCTACTTTTCTCTTCACGCATACAAGTAATTTGGACGAATTTCTTCAAATCACGCTTTAAGTAGTACTCGAGTTATGAAACACTCGTGCTGTCAGATAGTAAGCGACCAACTACAGTATAGAGGTGGGCTTCGAACTATAAACTTATATTGTAATCATTCTAACGTTTTGGTATATTGGGTATAGTAACTTTAAATGTGTAAACTTCCGTCACTTTGAAAAAATAATGTAAGTTTACATGGTCTGCCGTAGTTTCACTTGTGGCTAAATTTGGACATAAGTGGTTAATTGGTTTCCGAGGTATAGCATAAACACTTTATATTCTCATGTGTCGCTGTCGTATAAAAGGCTTAAAAACGATTTGCATACTCACGATTATTTATACTGAAACAATCTTCGAAATAAGTCCCTCACATATCCTACTGTAGCACTACTAGTGTGCGAAAACTGGTGAGAATCGGTTTATTAATATCAAAGGTATGATTTAAAAAAATTTATTTGGCGCTACCTTACAAAATGGCGGACAAAATATGTTCTGTGTAGACACGTTTAATGGTTATAATAGATAATGCCAGCATACAAAGTTAATCTTAAATAGGGTACATGAATTCGGTAACCCCGCATATTAATTTACAATAATCGCATGGCCACCATTTTAAAAATAAGTGTCTGAACCAAGACTTTACGTGACATGTTGTAATACTACTTGTTTGCCAAATTTGATATCAATCACTTGATCGCTTCCCGAGATATAAAACAGAATATTTATTAATTATGTAGTGCTATCTTACAAAATGGCGGACAAAATATACTCTACGTCAACAAATTTGGTGCCTGTAATAGATTATTTCAGGTTAAAGAAATAAGTTAAATTTGGCTACATAGCTTCGTAGTTAAGCATGCTAATATAAAATGTTTATTTGGTCACCATTTCTTAAATGAGTAGGTACCTAATCCATTTAAATTATGCAGTTTTTACTATTTTCGTACAAAATTGGGTGAAAATCGGTTAATTAAATACCGAGATTTGAAATAAATTTTTTTATTCACGTAGCATTATCTTACAAAATGGCGGACAACAGAGGCACCGTGTACGTTTCATTGTTGTAATAGATTCCATCTGTATACTAAGATGAAATGCTATTAGGTACTTTGTTTCGTAAATATAGCATACTTATTTTTAAATCTTGTAGTTATATAGCTGCTATTTTGAAAGTAATTGTCATGTCTACTCAAAGCACATCGATTTACACAGCGTACCATAGTATCGTTTATTTACGGAATTTGTTAGGACTCTGTTGATGGTTTGACATAAAAACTATATTACTTCATGGGGTGCTATCTTATAAAATGGCGATAAAAAGAGCTTCTGTGTAGATATATTTTATGTTTGTTATAGATACTGTCAGCATAGAACACTAAGTTTAAATTGTGTGTATGGTTTCGCAGATAGATCATACTAAGTAATAAATTGTACATATGGCCATCATTTTGAAAGTAATGGTCTGACGTACTCAAGTCAAATCAGTCTACATGTACTTCTGCAGTATTAGCTGTTGCTGAATTTGGTAGGAATTGGTTGATTGCTTCAAAGATATGACAAAAATGATTTATTTTTCACGTGCCAGTTTATTATAAAATGGAGGACAATAGAGGCTATGAATTGGTATATTTAATGCTTTCTGCACACCATGTTTGGTTCAAATTGGTCGAGTTATGCGGTGGGTAGAGAAAATTAACCTTAGATATTTACATGACAGAAGCTTTGTACATAAGTATATTTTCGTCTTACATGACCGTTGTTTAAACAGCCAGCCACTGTATTACCGAACGCAAAATGTGGCGGTAATTGGTTGGGTAGTTTCAGAGGTATGGCGTAAAAGCTTTATGTCTTCGTGTAGTCGTATATTTAAAAACAGCGAGTAAACAACTCTATACATAATTTTATAAATTAATACTTAAATACGAAACCATCAACCAACAAAATTCGTTAAATAGTTCCCGAGGTATTACATAGTTCCCTAAATATTTAAATTGCAGCCATTTTGAAAATGAGTACTTCCGTTGTCAAAATGAAATTATATGCCCTTGCCAAATACCACATGTGTGCCGACCACGTTTGGTAATATACTGTTTACGGGTTGAAAAAGTCTTTTAAAAAGGGAGGGGAGGAACATTGTGTGGGACAAGCACACACACCCATTGACCAAGGCACACACAGGGAAGTGATACTACCATATACTTCGTTGGGAATGTGGACTATATAGCTGTAATTTTCAAAACGTAAAACCAGTATGGTCATAAACTGTGACAGTAGTGTATGCTACCCATTACCAAAACTGTTTTTTCACTCTTTATCATGTTAAGTTAGTATTTTATTCAATAATGACCATTATTGAGCTGGTGTTCGTTCTGAAAAAGAATTAACATGGAGGAAACGAAGTTAATTCATATTGTGTATGATGTTTGTAATTTCAATTTTATTGCAACTAACTGAAAAGTATTATTGATGAAGTTCGCAAGATATGACAACACCACCAGACTGACTCGCAGAAATGTTCGAAAAGTCCCTTATTTGTCAATAGTGTATAACAATATTTGAGCTCATCAATGATGGATAATTGATATATTTTGCAATTAAAATGAACTGCCAATACTTTTAATATATATGTGTGTGTTTATATATCTTAAATATTGTTTCTAACAGTGCGTGCAGTACAAATTCACAATAACCACAATATTAGTGTGTCATTATAATCATTTGTTAGTGATTACCGCAGTTTACATTGCACCTTGCCGTAAACGATAGGTGATGTGTATCTATGAAGCCAGACGGGATAATGTGCAGGTGATCATAACTGGTTCGAAAAGGCGGCGGGGGAGAGAGGAAAAAGCGCGCGCAGGAGGGAGGGAAGACGCAGCTGTTTCACGATTACCGGGTCGTTACGATGCCGCTTACCCACTTACCGGTCCGTGACGGACTGAAGACGCGCGAGCGTGAAGGAAACAAGCTTGCTCAGTGTGTTATTCGGGCGCCTAAGCTGCGGATACATAAATCGCGGATTGATACTCTTACACTCAGAAGTTTGCACTTACAGAGTTTTAAAAATACAGAATATGTGCTTTTATTAAGGGTTGCGTCATGATGGTTGTTCGCGACATCACATCCCTACAGCATTTTATTACAATCTGTTCAGGATTTCAAATTGTTTAAGGGGAGGCATACATACGTATATAAGTTCTGGCAATTTTTTAACCCTACCTTTACAAAAGAAAGCAGCCTAAAATAATATTTTATGGCACTTTTAATTATACTCCTAATAAATATAGAAATTGAAACTTTCGCAGGTTGAATTACCTGCACGATAGATGCATATTCGTGCATCTACAATTTTTTAATCAGTAAGTAGTCATACAGTAGGTCATTCGGATTTTAATTTCTCCGGCCGGAATATTAGTGTCCGGCATGCTCCCTAATAAACTGCAATTCAGTTGAAAATTTATAACTTTGGTAGCATGTGTTTGAAGCACCGCTTGTACTGATTTCAAACTGCAATATTCTCCGCCCGCTGCTGTTAGCGGTCTCGGGTGTGCGTAGCTGAGCTACGCAGGAAAAATGATGGTAGTGACAAGGGCGGGCTCACAGAGAGCCAGAAGTCGGAATGAATTTTCGGAGCGAAGTAGCTGCCGGCCCGTAAAGCGGACAAGCACGCATCCAGAGTCCAGATATGTAAATTTTATACGTGGAGATAAAGGGGCAAGTGTAGAGTGATTAACCCTCCTGGCGCAAACATTACGTGCACGAGTGACCTCGGGGTTTTGGCGTGGTCGGGAACTAAGGGGGGAGGGATGACAAGGGAAGAGGTGGAGGGTGCAGGCGCCACCCGCTGAAAGACGGATAAAAGCGAAAATGTAGTATTGGGGTGAGTGCATGCAACAAAGCAGGCCACTGCCCCTAGCGTGGTAGGCTGCCAGCGCGACACTGCGCTTGACTGGACGCATGAGACTGTGCCGCCGTGGCACTAGGGCTGTGCGATAACCGCTTTTCAATATAGTTTCGATACGTATTCACCACCACATTATCGGCGCGATGTATCGCTCCTGAAAAGTTTTTAATTCGTTGACAAGATGGAGATTTTTAGACATTCGCCATTGCGACGCAGATGTCTCTCGTCGAAAAAAAAAAAAAAAAAAAAAAAAACAGGACTTAGCACGAAAAAAAATACCTAGAAAAAATCAAGTAACCTATGGACGAGAAAATAAATATATGTATACAACACTGGAAAATTCCAAGAGAGAAAAGAGAAAAAACAGATCAACAACGAGTTACGAAAAAATATGTATACAGGATGATTCTCAATTAGACCGACAAACTTCGGGAGGTGATTCTTCGTAGAAAAGTAAAAGGAAAACATATGTGACACTTTAAACCTAAACCGAATATTAAGGGAGGTATCAGCCCTTAAAAAAAATTCGAGATTTTAAGCCGATTTGTGCAAAATATCGGCTCTTACGTTGGAGGTCCCGATAACATACAATAATGTTCTCAAAGTTGTCATTGTATTTTACTTCGTTACCGATATTTTGCACAAATACGGTTTAAAACCTCATTTTTTAAGGGCTCATACCTCCCTTAATATTCGGTCTAGGTATAAAGTGTTACATATGTTTTTTTTTTTTTACTTTTTAATGAAGAATCACCTCCCGAAGTTTGTCGGTCTAATTGCGAATCAACCTGTATATGCATGACCAACAGATAACACATAGAAACCAACAGAGGCAAGATACCTGCTGAAAAAGTTAGGACAACACTGACAAAATAAGTAAGAACAAAATAGGACAATACAAAAAAGAAACGCACTAAAACACAGCAGTTTAACCAGACTCGACAGAATACAAGCCAAGAATGCTGTAGTCAAGAATATATAGGCACAAAGCCAGAAAATCCCATGAAGGAGTCATGTGAAATAAAAAAAGAAAGCAAGCTAAATGCGAAAATCTAATTTAATATATATGTATACGAAAAAAACTATATACGACCAACAGACAACACAACAAAGACGACACAGACAAGTTGTCTACTTTCACAAATAAAACAAACACAATGAGGAAACTCGCACAAGAACAAACACAAGTTTTTCCATGACAGACATCTGCATCGCAACGGCGAATGTCCAAAAATATCCATCTTGTCATTCACCCCCATTGCACTATTCATTCGAAGATCACCTTAAATTTGATGTCGATATAACTGATATCGAAATATCACTACAAAGATACTCACAAATATCGGTCATATTGATATAGTAAACATCGGGTATTGTTAACATCGGATATCACAAATAAAATATATAACCAATATCTCGTATCACTAATATTGCATGTTCTGTTATATCGCATTTCGGTAACCAAAGCCATATGCGACATATTTCTCTACGCGGTTAAGCCATATTGCAGTTGATATGTTTCGGAGGTATTGTTTCGTGATCGATATATCGCCGTATCGCACAGCTTCAAATTGCACCCGCGTGGGCAGTGCACCGGATGCCATCATGGAAACCCAGGTTTGATTATTGGCAAGGCCACTCCTGCAGTTTCCACGTGGTAAACACGGTGATTCATGTCGCTGGGTATGTCCCGCTCTCCGGCTCCCTTGTAGTTATTATCCGCTCCATTGTAGAATTTCATTTAGTGTCGCTGTTCAGGGATGTAGGCACTTTGCTCTTTGAATGTTATATGCTGCTCACGGTAAAATGAGCACTTTCGAAAGCCCTGCCTAAGATCTGCTTGTATTCACCTTGTGTCTTCTTCCGCTTGATGTAAAATTAACATTGTCATGGACCTCATCACTTTATTCATGCGTCGATCAAATGGAAATACGTAATTATTATAAAATCAAATGTTTAGCAAATCTTCTCATTTTTACACTTCGACACATTAAAAAAAAATGAAAGGACTAATTTAAGTTATCGCAAATGGTTATGTGACACTTTTTATTCGATGTTAAGATATGGAACTACTTTCCATTCATCGTTACCAACTTTACTGGGTGCATGTCACTCAGTTCGCCGTTATAAGAAATCGCACATAAGAAATTGACACATAATAAACAGCCAATCGGTGGTATGCTCGATCATGACGATCGAGCACTATGTAAAAATGTGGGAGTCATGAAGATGGAAACAGATGAAAGCTTTCGAAATGTAAGGACAATTTATTTACAGAACTCCTGCTGTGTTTATCTACGATCATCTCTACCCTCTTCTTTGCATTATCTGTTTTTTTTTTTGTGGCTATTTCCCGCTCTGAGTTCGTCTATTAGTTGCGTCGAGGAGAGTCGCTTGTATTTATCTGTATATACTCTTCTCGTTAGTTCATTTTATAAATCGTAATGTTTTTCTTTCATTGGATTTTATAACATACATATTTATTTCAGGGGAATTATTTATGCATTACTTAATTTATATGATGACAACCCTTGGCTTATGTTTGGTGCTTTCATGCTATTTTCTTGATCATCTGTGACATCAGTTTGTAAAGTCATAGGCACATTAAAATAATGTTCATTTAGAACAAGGGGATTCACGTTGAGAGCTCGTCACACGGTGGATAGCACCAAAGTGAACGTCGGCGTAACTCATATAACTTTGGTAAAGACTATTCACGATAAAGTGAGCATTTTTGAAATCAACCTTAGGAAAATGTCACTCCTCCAACATGCATATATTTTAACGGGTGCGGTGAGTGGCGTGCGCCCAGTAAAGTTGGTAACGATGGAGGGAAAGTAGTTCCATATCTTAACGTCGAATAAAAAGTGTCGTGTAATCATTTCTGATAAATTAAATTATTTCTTTCGTATCCTGTTGTTTTATCTATCAAAGTATAAAACTGAGAGGATTTGTGAAAAATATTTACTTTCCTAATAATTTCAGTTTCACTTGGCCGACGCATGAATAAAGTGTCGAGGCCCACGGCAATGTTAATTTTATGTAAGGTGCAAGTATACACAACATGCGTACAAGCAGAGCTTAAACAGGGCTTTCAAAAGTGCTCATTTTACCGTGAACATCCTATACAATACGTGCTGCTTCATTTTACTGGGGTTGAGGTTACGCGGCTAAGCACGTAAAGTACTGAAGGCTGTGGGATCTTGTCACTAGAATTACAACTTACACCTTATGTGAACAGCATCGCAAAGTGTTTAAAATACGTCGTTTTTTTTCATAAAAACTACTACCTAAAGAAATGTTGTCTATTGTTTTTCGAAAATACACGCTCGACTCGATAAAAAGTTTGAAACGCGCAAGACAGTTCCAGGTTAGTGAGGCCATAGGATTGAAACATTTCAAGAATTCTATCATTTGAATGGAAATACGGAGTGCAATACATACAGTATGTAATTACGTTAACTAGTTATGTGTATCAATACTCGGTTGGTATTATAATTGTTTATGTGAAATAAAAATAAAATTTTGTTTCGCAGACATTAAACACGCAGAACGTAATCAAGTAATTGTGGAATAATTATGTAGGTAACGATTTTACAGTGTCATTTGACTGAGGCCTTCAAAAGTGCTCAATCGCCTCTTAATCAGTCGCGAGAAAATGAAGGTTCACCACGGCGAAGTAGAAATCAATACAAAAAAAAGTAGTTCAAAGTGGCCCACTGTGTTCAGTGAGAGTATAAATTGGCTACTGAGAACGGTGAGAACTTAGCAGGCTGCAAGTGGAAGCGGCCATGTCATGCACTCTATGAAATTATTCTTAAAATTACTATGTTTACGAATAGTGAGAAACGGTAAAGGCTGTTCACGATAAAGTGAGCTCTTTTGAAATCAACCTTAGAAAAAAATAATTCGACGGGCACACTGAGTGACATGCGCCCGGTAAAGTTGGTAACGCTAGAGGGAAAGCAGTTCCATATCTTAACGTCGAATAAAAAGTGTTAGGTAACCATTTGTGATTATTTAAATTATTTATTTTGCTTTCAGATTTTTTAATGCATTAGTGTGTGAAAATTAGCAAATCTATAAAATGTTAACTTTTATAATAATTTCACAGTTTCACTTAACCGACGCATTAATCAAGTGATGAGGCCCATGGCAATGTTAATTTTAGATAACGCGGAAGAACACACAATGTGCCTACAAGTAGTTCTTAAGCAAGGCTTTCAAAAGTGCTCATTTTACTGTGAACAGTATTTAAACAAATTTTCCATGTATCCATAGTACCGTACATACATTCACTCACGAAACAGTCAAATTCGTAGGGAACTCCCCAACCTTGTATGATAACAACCCTCAAATTCATATATTTACTATCTGACACGGGATATTATTTGCAATCAATGTATAAGTTAAAAACTTGCATTACAGTTGTGGAAGTTTACCAGAACATTTTTTCAGTGAAGAACCACAAATCCTTAGAATCACATAAGACAGAAAATTATAACAAAGACCAGTTCTATGTTATGTGATTTTAATGTGCGGAATTTCTAATATGTGTGTTTATAGTATATGATAGTTCTTAAGCCGTGTTTCTATTGTACGGCCGTTCTAACATCTGTGTTTCGGCTGTAAGATCGTTCTAAGTTGTGTATTTCGGTTGTACAACGTTTCTAACGCATGTGGTTCTCCAATATGTGGTTCTATATTGTGTGTTTCTTTTGTTCGATCGTTCTAACATCTGTGGTTCTGTTGTATGATCTTTCAAAGTAGTGAATTCCCGTTGTACGGCGTTTCTAACGTATATGTTTCTGCAATATGTGGTTCTAAAATATGTGTTTCTGTTGTACGATCGTTCTAATATATGTGGTTCTATTGTATGATTGTTCCAAGTAGTGAACATCGGTTGTATAACGTTTCTAACGTATGTGGTTCTCCAAAATGTGATTATAAATTGTGTTTTTTGCTGTACGATAATTCGAACATCTGTGTTTCTTTTGTACGACTGTTCACCTGTGTTTCTATGGCGTGTGTGTTTCTGTTGTATGACTGTTCTAAGATGTGAAATTTCTAAGTTACGTGGTCTCGTTTGTTTACTATGTTATCTGAACGTCGTAGACTGTGTGTTTCTGACTCATGTGTTGTCCCCCCGTCGTGGTAGGCTAATTGGGAATGGAGCACTGCGGGAAGTCTCGCCACACTTTGCAGGGGTACGGTGCGCGGTCTACTGGTAACTGCAGCCGGCACGCATGTGGAGTCGTGGTCGTTGCCGCGCCAAACGGGTCGCCAACATGTGAGATATGTATCGCCCTTGCGGACCACGCTATAAGGACACAGCGACAACTTTTAAATGCAAGCGAAACTTAGTTTATTTTTTTACTCCCTAAATAACACTGTTAAGTATGGAGACGCAAAAAAAATAGTTTCATGCAAAATAGTTTATTGCCCTTAACTTTTTTCCCAGTTTTTTCTTTTAAAAAAAGTTCGTTTTGATTTATGCGTGCCTGTCCCGGCCTTTAAGTACGAAAAGGTGACGTGTAGAAGGCCAACGAAAATGGAAATTAATATTTTTACGTTTATAAACAAATTAAAAAATCGCTGCTTAAGACGCTTTTAATATAATATAAACTGAATCCTCTTTTTAGGTGGCGAGAGAGTATTTCAATAAGTGTTATCTGCGTGTTATAAGTGAATTGCCATTTTGTTTGTGTGTGTGAAGGGGTAGGTTTACTTCATCCCTTCCGACCACATTTTAACCGTAATAACATTTACTTATCTACCATAATGTGCTTCCATTTTCACTCTAACTTGACGAAACAGCACTTCCCCCGGTATCGTTCAACCATTATTTCCTTTTAAACGAATTTATTACTTCTAGATTCGCGACTCGATTTCCAGTAAACCTATTTTCATTCATATTCCGGAAATTACACTGAATTAAAGCCCAAACTAGTACTCGATCTCTCCGCCCATTATATTTTTAATATGCTGTTTTCCGTATGTAATGACACGCGCAATGTTCACCAGAAAACGTACTTTTAGATAAATACACACACACACACACACACACACAATATATACATATATATATATATATAATTATAAATGGCAGGATATTCCTGTTGCGTTACCACTAACCACTCCTGGGTAAATATTAAGGGTTTAAAAAAAAATTCGAGATTAGCACTGTTTACAAGAAAGTATTTTATTCAACTACGTTTACACACAATCACTTTCAAAACAGTTTCCTTTCACAGCAATACAGCACTCCGTGCGTTCTTGCCACTTCTGGAATATGGCCTGGAAGTCTTCTTTTGAAGCCTTTCAAGCACCTTCTATTATTCGCGCTAGATCTCTGTAAATGTGGATCGTTTCCAGCGACGAAACTTGATTGTGCGGGTATGACCCTGAGAGAGAAGCAGAAGTCTTCGCAATGGATTATCCCATCATCTCCTCGACCGAAAAATGTCATGTAATTCCGCAGCTCGGCTGAGTGAATGCTCATCTTTTTTTTTTTTTTTCGATATTCGCAGATTTTGCGTTGATAATTCGTCTCCAGGGGGCCAGTCCGCCATTACATTATACTTTTCGACGTGAATACGTCTTTAAACTTGCAACCATAGTGGGAGGCAATCCAGAAAATTCAATGGTAACAAAATCGGGGGATACGGTTTAACATTACAGCTCCGAAATTATCGTCTACATAGAAAATTCAATTACACCAATCGAGTTATCAAAGAATCAAAGAATATGTTACGTTGAATGACGACTGCGATGCATTGCGCGCGGGAGGAAGGGGGTGGGGGCCCAATTTTGGGTTCGTTTCGCAGCGTCTTATAACTTCCGTGTAGCATAACTTTTGATGAGGAGAAGCTACGACGCTCGTTTAAGTTTCATTCGACAGCTCTCGTCAATTTCAATCGATTGCGTGTATAAAAACGTTTGTGTGACGTGGTAATGGTGAAACTGTGTGATTTTAATAAAAAAATTAAGAGAACTTAACACAATGCCGGCCTATACTCGTAAAAAAACCAAGTTGAAAAACAGAAATCATATACGGTTGGAAAGAGCGTCTCAAAATAAATCCAGTGATACCCATAAAACCCCATGTGATCGAGTGAAGCGGTGCCGGTAACGTAAGAAAAAAACACCAAGACGTTTGAGCGCGTCAACGTAGAGGCATTCACACAAAACAAACCACCGTGTCCCCAACGCAGCCTTACCCAGTTTGTTTTAAGGCTTCTGGGGAAGGGCATTTGACATGCGGCGCGAAAAAAAAACTAGAATCTCCACGATGACAGTGCACTATCATAGCCGGAAACAACATAGTCTAGCTTCCGCACCCTAACTACTCACCGGATTTGGCTCCTGCGGACTTCGCCACTCTTCTCTAAGATGAAGATCCGGCTCAAAGATAGCCGTTTTGACACCATTGCGGAGATCCAATGCGAATCTGAGAAGGTGCTTGACATGCTTCCAGATGATGATATTCGGGACACATTTCAGATGTGGCAGGAACTCTGAAAGCTCTGTATTGCTGAGTAAGAGGGCTACTATTCTGAAGGCGATAGTGTATAAACGTAGATTAATAGAGTACTTTATTCTTAACAGAACTAGCGTCGAAACTTTTTGATACCACGTTACTTACCACAGTTAAAGCCATTACTGAAAATAAGTGGACAATGGAGGGTTGCACTAGAATCAATCCCTCGAATATTTGCATTTTTATCGCCGCGTGCCTAGTACTTCTGATTGTAGAGTATTGTATGACTTGCCGCGTTTTGTTTAAAAGTTAGGAAACTGTACAGTGTTACAGAATGGACTGAATGTTAGCGAAGAAAACATTTTACATATTAAAGATTTAATCATGTATTATTACAAAATTTTACAAAATTATAAGTTTAAGAGGATTTGTATGAATTTGTGGTAGCATCGCCGATTATACCATTAGAGGACTATTTATTTGTTGTATTTATTTGCCAAGTATTTGACGACAATAAAGCTGTACCACTCAGCAATGGTCATAATGAGGAATGGATTCATACTAAATTCCTTAGTACTCGAGAAGGGAATTTCGCGCTCCTGAAAAATTAAATTGGAAATTAAACCTGATATCTTCACCTGCGAGCTAGGTGTTGTGAGCACGAAAAGAAATGCTTGTAGGCCTACTTTCAATGAATTATTTGAGTCAAGAAACGCAGTATTTATTTCAGCTCTAATAAAATAAACTGTAAATTGTATGATGGTAAGACTTATTTAAAATAGAACGTGAGCGTATTTTAAGGGTAAGATTCTCCTTAAATAATCAGTATAGTAGCATTTAACATAGTACAATAAGTTACTCAGACATTACAATAAATTTGTTATATACCACGTCTTTAATGTCAAAGTAACTCTTTGTCTACATAATTTCGTCCCCCAATAAAAACACTAGACTGAATTTCGATCCCGTTTGAAAGCAGTTCACATGCGCAGAGATTTCCTAAGATGAACTTCGTTAGAAGCTAACTTATCAATAGAGAAAGGGAACTGAAATAGACATACGAGCAGATGAAACAGTAAAAAATGGAAGTGTTGACCTAGACTATCAAGTTAATTAGATGTACATTTCGGGCAGAAATATGCAGCAGGAATAGGCAAAAAAGCGAACATATTAAATTACTTATTATTAGTAAACAAACTGTATAGGTGAAGTCTATGTTTCACATAGAGATGAAGGTCCGTGTTAGCCACGGAGCATATCATCTTCCTTGACATGATGAGCTTAATTAATTGGTTTGCGATAATTGTACATAAATAATAATGCGTATGGAAATAAATGTCTCGGGGTGGGTATGGCTTACCAGCCTCCCTAGCCATAGAATTAATAATTAGAAAGCGGTTATAATGAAAGGCACTGGTTACTTTTCTTCCTGATGAAAGTATATGTTCAATATCGCCAATCCAAGATGTAATAAAAATACATTCGCAATGAAAAAATGCTGATCTGGAAACTCCTTAGCAGCTGAACCACGTATGAAGGTGCCTACTGAAAGCCAAAAACCACTAAGTGGCCAGAAAAATAACAATAAGAACATAGTAGAAGCCGCTATTGAGGTCCCACCTGTCTGATGTATTTTGTGTGTCCGAAACCTAAAATCGCGGGATGGCTACGGGCGACACATATACGCTCATCACGTGCCTCTTCGCCTCTATGTGCAAGACAATGGACCCGGCGGGCGTGCAGAATTTACATCAGCAACACCCTTCTTGCAATTCTCAGCGATGACACTTACATTTCACGATATACGGGTAATAAGAAAGCTAAATGTGTGGCACACATCCCTCGGAAACTCAAAACATTTTGCATAAAAGTTTTCGTACCTGAAAATGATACCGAAAAAGCCTATTTTATCCATTTTTACTTTCGAAAATAGCACACTACACTGCTCAAAATTCCTGTATATTTAAGGACACTTTAACAGAAATGTACAGTAAGTATACGGAAACGTAATCCGTAAAGACGAAGAACGGAGATGGTCTCAGTAAATGCAACATACGGAAAGTGTCTATTTCCTACTCGCTTCAGGTTCCAGTAACGAACAATGTCGAGTTTACACGAAGCTCTCTTCGCCTGCACTGTAACCAGAAGATTAGTTTCTGCTGCAGACACAATATCCACGCCACTTAAACCCCTGCCACACTGTCAAATTTTCGTCTTCAACTATATTTAACAATAAAATTTGAAGACAATATACGGTCATTAAATTTTTCCTTCCAACAAATTTTACCAAATAATCTTGAATGTGTTTGAAAATGTTTCACACAGTCAAGTTTTTTTTACTGGAAGAATCTGATTTGTACTATTATTGAACAATTATTTTCACTCTGAGATATTGCTTTTGTTTTTCCTTGCAGTTCATTACAGGAAGATATATACGAAATTTCGTAATTTATTTTCGTTTCTGAAAGAAATACAAATTTTATTTATCAGAGATGGTTCCTGCACAATGGTATTAAATGCCTTTGAGTTCGCAATCCTATGTGAAATATCCACTTAAAATAGCATTCATGCTCAGGCAGCTTCTACATATATTAATTATCTACATAACATATTTTGTTTCCAGCAATTGTTCGTTATTTTAAGGTTTCTTGAGGTCCATTTTTATCGTGTGCGATTCTGATTGCCTGAATCTGCGAAACATCAAAGAAAATTTTGAACTGGTTCAATTTGAAAATATTTGACGGAAACTGAAGCCATCCAACTTTTTCAGACATGTATGGTGGCGCATATTACGTTTCAAAGGCGTCATAACAGTCCAACTCTATTTGACCAAATTTATTGGAAGCAGTTTGACGGAAAAATTTGACAGAGGCTTTAGACATATTTCTTCAAACATAACAAATAGCGTCAGGCGTCTGCAACATCTAGCAGCACTTAAGATACACAAACTTTGACAGACACTAAAAAAGTTGCCTATGTCGTTACATCAAATATCACAATAATGCCTGCAATGGTACGAGAAGAATTCAAGTAAGCTGTTTGGAAAACAGGAAGAACAGAAAACTAACGAGAAAATTCACGGAAATGCTCCGTGAATTCGCGGAAAGTTCTGTAAAATTTACGGAAAGTCCGTTTTTGACAAGCAGCGTGTCAGTAATTTTACGGACAGTTTACGAAGATATCTGGAGAAATTTTCTACCAGCACACTTTTCCGTAAAATGGCTGAGAATTTTTAAACACTGTAAAAACAGAAATAGAATAGGATTTTTTTTTTCGGGCGTGGAATATTGTCATACTCTTATTTATTGATGGACAACTTTTAAAAACGTGGAGGAGTTTTTAAATAAGAAGTTTTATCCTGAAGCTCTGCACACTGCTCGCGGCTTAACAAGGCGAAACTTCTCAGCAACAAAGGTATATTTCGTATGACGTATATTTAATTAGTGATTATTAATGTTTACACTGTATGGTGCTACGATATTCGGGAAGAGAAGAGTTTCATACAATCCATTATTTCGACTTAAAGCCACCACACATGAGCTTTATTGACTACTCATCAAGTGCTAGTTACGTTTCCTTGCACATTGTTTGTTCCCCACCACGTTTAAAAGTAAACACTGACATATACATAAAAGCTTCAACATGTGTCGAAAATTACGAACAAAATACGTACACTATTCTTACACTATTACGAAAACTATCCTTGAATAAGTTTAAGAATAACATATAAATAATTATTCGGTGGTCAACAATGTAAAGAGTACTCTTTCAATAAAACATTACTTGCGGCTAGGTAATACTGCCGATCGCTGTTCAAGCAGTAAAAAATTTTGTGAGTTTCGTAAAAACATTTTTTGGAAACTATTTTTTTGTACTACATGAAGTATGCTATTGAATTTTTACAACACACTCTTTTATGAAACATTTAAACTGGTTTCTCTATCTCTAAGTTCATGATAAATTTGAAGTATCGTTATTTGGTTGTTAAAATTCAACTGTAGTTTTAAATATTCAACAATAACGCGTAGTAATATTTTCTCTAATTTACTAGTAGAGTTAGTAAAATTACCTTGGCAACTGGTTTCCAAATTAATTTGCATATAGTAAAAAAAAATATTACACTGTAGATAAAAATAGATGCACTCTTGACTGGATACTTTCGGAGGTTGATTTCTCAACAGTTCGACTATCTTTGATTCAGGACAGTCATTGATTGAGGCCGCCGAAGTTCGACGGCAGCAGATCGTTTGTGAATTCGTTAAGTCTTAACGGTCGGTTGACGTGATGAAACACGGGAACCAAAAAAAAAATGTGTGAAATAGGAGCGGAACGCGAGCCGACCGCCGATCATGATCTTCCTAATGAATTTCCTGGGAAATTTCCGGTTTGGAAGGCGCCGCGCCGCGCCTCGACCTCCGTGAGTCGCGGCGCAAGGCTGGCTTCCGAGCCGAGGCACGCCAAACAGGAATTACTTAGCGTGTAACTCAGCCCTTGACGTAATAGTTGTATGTCACGACCGACAGAGTGTGCGCCTGTCCGTCGTCTCCTCTACCTCAGCTGGCCCCGCCCGGGGCTCGGCGCGTCCACGATACGCGCTTACATTACGTACATTCCCGACTTAAATATTACAATGCTATATGACGTCTCTTCTGTCTAAGCGCCCTTCTGCACAACCCTCACTTGGCAGAGGATACGCTGTAAATTGCGTAGAGTACATTCTTGCATTTTTTTAAATTATTATTTCGTCAGGCTCACCTTCGTCTGTTTCCACTACGTAATATATTTTAATTAATATTTTAGATAGTTAATTTTGTATATGTCACCCCCGGGATTTTACCATTTTCCTTTACCGTGATAAATATTACGTGAATTGAATTTGATAGCCTACCGTAACTTTAGCATTAAACCCCTAATCATCTATCTAGTTAACTGTGGTAGAATTGGAACTTGTGCAATAGAAAAACTCCGAGGAGGACTAACCCTGAGGCGCACCGAACTTCACAGGAGACGCTGCTCCTGGGTTTCCGGTGTTCCCTCGTGTACCCTCAATATAGTACTAATACCGGACGGCACAACTGTACATCAGAGCCTTAACTCTTACAGACGTGAGTAGTGGGAGCGTAAGTGTCCTGGCTCACGACTAGAATGACGTAAGGATGGAGTGATCTAAAAATATATTTTCGGATTAATTGTTGTCTATTTTTAGATCGCTCCATCCCTATGTCATTCTAGTCGTGGTACAGGACTTTTACGCTCCCACTGCCAGGACGCTTACGTTCCCACTACTGTGTAGTGTGGGGTGGGTGGTGTTGGGCTAAAGATTCGAAGTGGATAACCATAGGAGAAGGGAGCGACACGCATCCGATACACTCTCACGCAGTCAATGTCCATAAGGGCGACACAGCAAAATTTCCTCTACTGGGCGAGACCTCTCCCAGGCTATTCACATATACCCGATGTCGATAAGGGAGAGAATGTTCTCGGACATACCCTCGTGTTCTACTGATGTGCATTAATTTACGTTTTCAGGTGTTGCATACAAAACTTTTATGATACGTGCTGTGCCTAAGTTGTCAAAACACTTTTGTTCCGTTGCCACAGCCAATGAGCTATAGGTTATCTGTTCTAATACAGCTGTATTAACCAATTATGACCTAGACAAGTAATACGGTTTGCATATCATATACTCTCAGGTGAGATCATTTGTCATTGAGCTTCACAGCATGCAGTACAGACGAAAAATTACCCACACTTGCGTAAGGTGCACGATTGTGTACGCTTGGTTTGAGTAAGTTAAGATTACAGGTGTAGTAAATAAGGATTGCTACGAAGCTTTCTGTACGTTAAGCCGCCACATCATGTGTTACTTTACCAAAACTAACGAACTCTAGGAATTGTGTTCACCTATAGAAATAAGAACTATTATGCTCTAGAAAAAGAACATAGTTCTCAAATCATTTGCCGTTAGGGGAGATCGTTGGGCATTGTGCCTCTCTGTGCTGGCCACAAATAACCTTTTGTGCGGCACATATACACCGTTGTGTGTTTTGGATTTGAATGGATAAAACAGCGATATTGATATAATGATGTTTAAAAAAACAACTCCGTAACCACATTTCATATTTAATTTACTGTAAATACTTATAGAGGTGAAGTGTGAGTGAAAAGTGAAGACGGAAAAGTAGTTAGTTATATGCCTTGAAGTCTTCCTCGACTAAAAAGTGGTACTCTTTAGATTTAATCAAATTCTATCTTTATAGAAAGCGCCCCTCCCCTGTCCTGGGCCTGGCTTAGCATTATAACGTCACCCTTGTCCGGTGTAAGTGCCAACGATATGGGAGACACCGAGAGAAATTTTCTGGCCCTCACCTCTATCGGTACCAGTCAAGGTGCGAAGAAGCTTCTGGGCCAGGTGACCTCAGCTATATACAAGACTCGCGTGCGTCTGTGTCAGCAGTCGTGAGTGAGTGAAGTGATTTGGGTGGCTCTGAACAGCGAGGCCTTAAGAGCCAATGGGAGTGATTGAAGTGAATACGGAGCGGCGCCGGAATGAAGGGGCGGTGGAAGCGGGAGATGCCCGAGAAGACCCGCCAACCAATGATATCGTCCGGCACGATTCCCACTTGCGAAAATCCGGTGACCCTGCCGGGGATTGAACCCGGTTCGCCTTGGTGGGAGGTGATCGTGCTAATCACTCAGCCACCGTGGCCCCTATTGGTAGTCGTGAATGGTGATTATTGGCGGGTGAGTGTGACGACAAGAGACGACGGCGCAGTTACCAACGCGTGACTCTCATGAGAGAAATGACTGCGATTTACTGGCTGGACTGTAATAAAGTGGGGCTTGCTTTTACAGTCACGGACATTGGGATGGTGTAAATGTGTGGCAGTGAGTATTTATATCAGAGGTTTGTAATTAACGAGTGAATGTTAAGCGACTGTAGTTAGTATGAATATGTATAGTGCTTAGAACTTTAATTCAAAGTGAGAGAAACAAAAAATGTATTCCACTAATAAAGAAAGTAAGTGTTAATACAAGCCAAAGGCAGTTGTACTTTTTTTTTAATAATGTCGGTGTAGTTTTTTATACCTTTCTTAACAACATTGGAATTTAATTTTAGTTGTTTTATTTTAATAAGTATTCCATCACTCATGAGTTTGGATGTGCCCTAGGCGATTTGTTAAAATATTCATATCCCTTCAATTCCACATGGGCTCTTCTGAATAATTCCGTGGTAGTATTGGTTTCGGCATGAAGCTACTGAGATTTGCACAGCGGCCTAGCAGTATAACTAAGCACTGCTGACAGCCCGTCAGCAGTGCTTAGTTAATAGTAAGCTAGTGAGCCTATACTAAAACAGTGCTACTATATACAATTTATCGTAATGTTCCTGTGTAGGTACTCATAAAAATAACTTAATCAGAATATCAGTTGACACAATTCCTTATAACGACGTCGAAATGGAATCAACACCATTGTCGCAAGACATAAGCGACCCTCGGGATAAACACATTTCCTATAAGTGAGAATGCTCGTTTCGAATTATAAGATGCTAGGAGCAGATTGTCGAATTTAAGTAGTAATATCACTACTTCATTTTTTAACAAAGCAACTGCTTCTTTTGTAAATGTGCGACCGTATAATGTTAGCAAAATATAATTCTGTGGAATTGTTATATATCTATATTTTTTAATATTTTCCGCAACTTAACTCACAAAATTATTTTTATTGTGATTCAAGATAAAACGTACGAGTGGTTCATACATGCCGTCTCTTACGACATATTATTGCATTGGAAAGCAATTACGGCGAAGTATTGCATTGCTGGTGTTTGAAAAATCGATTGGAATACACTTCGTTTAACAATTTAACATTTGCGGGTTTTATGTGAATAACGTTTCATTTTCAAAAAACAGTATTATCGCCCAGGATTTTGCAAGAATAATTCCATAAAATTTGTAGTCATTGTTTGTAGTCATTATTTAAAACCAAAATTGTGTTTGACATAAAAAATATGTACGAAGAATTTCAATGTTTTTTTTTTGCAATAGTACCTATGTTGAAATAAAATTTGACATCACGTTTTATTACATCTGTGTTAAATAACCAAGTGTACTAGACAAGTGTTGCCTTGATTACAACGAACTCCCTATATTCATAAGGGTTCCTCATATTTATATGCTTGGTTTAACAATATTGCTGGCAATGAATGTGTGATGAGTTTACGCTTTGTAGGCCGAAATTATTCCACTTGATCCATGTCAGTGTTACGTCTCTGCTATGTATAAACTGAGAATTTAAATATCAGTAGATATTTTTTAACCATTAATGAAAACAAATGTTAAAACTCACGTAAATGAAGTAAGTATATTTAATGACATAATTACTATATGTTTCGTAGATAATTATGCAGTATGTTCTGTACCTTTATGAAAATACTATTCTTCGTGATATTCCAGATTCCATAAACCTACGCAATATGTTATGCACTTTTACGGATATTTCGTTCTTTTCTACAGCATAGTTTACCGTAAAACTACACACTGTATTTCGTAAATTTACGTAAATTCTATTGCATTTTAAACTAAAGTTTCGTGAAATATGGTTATTCATTCCGTAAAATTACGGAAACTCTAGCCATTTTTTAAAATTAGGTTTCCGTAAAACACTATTATTTATTCTGTATATTTACGGAAATTCTGTTATTTATTAATATTAAGTTTCCTGTGAAACAAGGTTGTTCGTTCGGTATATTATCGGAGAATTTGTTACGGTTGAAAACGAAGTGTCCGTAATTTTACGAAGAAATCCGGCTAATTTTTGCCAATACTTTTTCGGTGATTTTTAGGATTTTTTTTTTTTTTTTTTTTTTTTTTTAACATTATAGGTACTCGATATAAAAAGTAACACCAAGCGAAACGAGGGGGGGGGTGGGGGATGGGGGATAGTAGTTAGCCGACGGCAAGTCCTCGGCCGTCGAGATGGTAACTTCGGCGGGCATTAAGAATGCTGGCAGGTGCTAGATGCAGGGAAAGGTCGGGGACAGAAGAGAGAAATCCTAGACTACAGGGAGGGGGCAGTGGGATGGGGTAGTTCTGCACTCGGCACGACGGCGCTAGCATGGACGGTCAAGGGGGCGGAGGCTTCAGGGACAAAGGGCACGCGGGCCACCGGGACTAACCCTTAATGCCTCGTGCACTATTTAAAAACGCGGCGCCGGAGAAGCCAGGGCTTGCCAGGGAAGGGAGGGAGGAGCGGGCAGGTGATGACGATGTAGGATCCCAGAGGATCTCCGCCAAGAATTACTGTCACGTCCTCCTGGGGGCCGCTATTGTCCGCGATCTTTGTTTCTCATTAGCCGGAAGCGCCGTTCCCCGAGGAAGGGATAATCCCTGCCCCCGACAATCAGCGCATTACTCCATGCATGGTCAATCTGAGACAAAGAGGAAAAACTCCGGGCCTCTTGTTGCGTCGTGTCTCGTCTGCGCTTGTATAATTCAGGGAACGGCTCACTACGCGGGACGTCCGTCCGGGCACAGAACAGAGGACCATACGGAAGCACAACGGCGTGTTAGTCTCTTTGATCCCGGAGAAAGTTGCTGATTGGATGCGTCGTTATCTAAGGACTAGCGTCATGTCTGGTCATGCTGCTGAGAACTTTCTGATGGCTCGGTTGGCCTATTACGCCTTGCCTAGGTTAACAAACCTTTTCTTAGATCTTTCCGTTCGACAATGCGAAGAAAATTTGAAAGTTTGTTGTAGGATGCAGATTCTCAATGAGGAAAAATATCGTATTCAAACCTTAAATTGCAGCGTACCTACTCTTCTACAAACTTATATACAAACGTAACGACAGAGCATTGTAGTGGCCTTCAGAGTATCAAAGTGTCACTTACTGAGTTGCCAGGCCAAAAGCCGAGTTGGAGGGTTGGAGAGTTTAACAGTGTAGTCTATTTCATAAAATACATGTGTTCCATCCCCCACCAACCAAGAAAATTTTGATCAACATATTCTCTCGTACCTTACACCACTTCTTTGATTCCTCTGCTGCGTCCATTGTCTTGTGGGATTTTGCTGTTCATGTGACCACTTGTGTATGTTTCATCTACGCTGTCTGTACGACCGTGATGCTGCTGGGCTAACAAGAAATAAAGAATGAATGGGGGAGGGGAAAATGGCATTTGTTTTACGTATTTTCGAAAGTGTCACTTGTATTTTTCGACCAGTAGTATGGAAGGTATATTAATATGCAGAAGCTAGTGGCCAGTGAAGGCCGGAACGCCTTACTTCAGCAAAACTAAACTGGCAGCAAGACTGTAGAAGAGGAAGTTTCAACTCAGGATTCTACATGTCTGGCAGTTAAACGCCGTTTCCTGGAGTCTAGCCAATTCTTGGCTGTTGTTCATTCGAGTTAGACTCGTTGAAAAGCTGTTTCTCCCACCTGACCGCCGAAAGTTTGTCATTTGGAAAATTTTCAGCACTATCTAAAATATACTTCATTAACATTACAGCTGTCAAAATAAATGTTAATACTTTTTATGCGTGTTTTTATAACATATCGATAAAACTATAGTTTCAATTTGGAGCTCAAGGAACGCATTTATTCGTGAAAGCGAAGTCACGGAAGATCACTGATCGCTGGTTAGGTGGTTTTATAAGCCGTTAGGACACCGAATCCTTAGCTTACCGGACATTATTGCGTGTTGCTTATCGAGAAGAGAGTTCTCCGAAAAGAACTTTACCTTAACTCGCTATTGTCCTGGTGTCTAACGACTGACGAACACTTGCGCAGGAAGTTTATTTACCTTCAAAGATTTGATACGAGTACGGTTTATTCAAGGAAAATTAAGAACTTCTGAAACACAGAGTGGATTTTCCTTTCTGTAACTTTATCTTTCCATCAGGTTTCATAGACCCAGTGATGACCAAACATGCTTTGCTCAAGTGACCGCGGATTTCCAGAAATATAACTACTTAAACATATGCCATTTGTTACTCTTATAGGTTCTAAATATTTTTGAAGCTATAAATTCAAATATTATAATTTAATTAAACCTTTAGGCTATAAACAGCTCTATTTTCCTACAACGCCCGAAATTCATAACAAGTGACCTTGTCAGTGTATATATTAAAATACACATACATATTACTGAAAATGATTTTTTTCGCGTAAATGAAGTGTAGTTAGAATACCCAATCCAGAGGAATTATAACAATTCTCAAATTTAAAAGTTAAGTGCTTGTTAGTCAAAAGACCGGTCAAAACTTTACGTAACAATAGTTTACACAAGTATGTTCTTTGCAATAATCATAACAAGCGTTTATTTGTTGGGAAACTAAATATGCACAAACGCCACGTTACTCTTCGATCACATTATTTTTAGATTGTTGTCGATTAAACGTGAACCAATTTAAGAGACATGCACAGAAAACGAAAATTAATCTACATCGTATTGTGTCTATTTTTATCGGTGTAGCTCAAAAACGGAAATGCGAAATGTGAAAAATTACGGTGCCGCAATAACCTCTCGACACTCAGCTGCGATACTTCCAAATTAATTCCGCATGTAAAACAGCCTGTAAGTAGTAATTGTATACAACTTAAGCTGGCGACGACACTTTAATCAACTCACCTAAAATTACCTACCTGAGTTTAGCAAGTTCAAATCAAAGCGTAATGAGGTATCAACATTTCACCAGAGACACATGATTTTTTTTTTTAATCGACCATTTAATGAACTGAAAATTCTTAATCCTGTTTGTTTCCACACCACTGTACTAAGAGGATGTATAATCTCTATGTATAAAATGAAGTTTACGGTTGACCCACTCTCATCAACGCACAGCCCAAACCGCTGGATGCAAAAGCATGAAAGTTTGTGGGTGGGTTCCCCATGGAGAGCAGGTACTCACTCAAAAATGAATTTTTTGAAATTCAACCCCTTAGAGGGTGAAAAGGGGTAAACTATTTTTTCGAGGAGACTTCAATAACTCATTAACCCGATGATACATCGTTATAGTGCCAGTTTCATAATATTACATATAAATATAGGCTATTCACGGTACAATAAGCACTTTTGAAAGCCCTGTTTAAAATATACTTGAATGTACTTTGTGTATTCTGCTGCCTTGTGTAAGATTAATACTGTCGTGGGCCTCATCACTTTATTCATGCGTCTGTCAAGTGAAACTGTATAATTATATGAAAAATAAATATCTAACAGATCTGCTCATTTTTACACTTCGATGCATTAAAAAATAAACAGAAAGCGAAATAAATAATTTAAGTTATTATAAATGGTAACCTAAGACTTTTTATTCGACGTTAAGATACGGAACTACTTCCCATCCATCGTCACCAACTTTACTGGGCGCATGCCACTCAGTGCGCCCATTGAAATATGTGCAGGTAGGGGGAGTGACTTTTTACTAAGGTTGATTTCAAAAGTGCTCACTTTATCGTAAAAAGCCTATGTCTAACAAATCGTTTCAGGAATTTTTTGAAGTTCGACACCAAAGGGGATAGAAAGGGATAAAGTATGTTTTCGAGGACTCCTCAATAGCTCTTTAACCCGGTAGGATATCTTCATTCTCTTCCCTTTCAAATACTACTTATAAAAACGTACTAACTGTAGGATTTTTTTATTGTACTCATAGGGAGCAAAACGGGAAAATGTGTTTTCAAGGACTTCTCAATAGCTCACTAACCCTATGAGATGCTGTTATGCTATTTACTTAAAAACGTTAGCTACATGAATATCTAAAAATCGATTTCAACATTGGTTTAATTTCCACCTTTAATAGGACGAACAGGGTTAAAAGGTATTTTAGACGAATCCTTTACTAGCTCATTGGTAGAAAATCGTTATGACATTTTGCATCCAAATGATGGCTACAAAAATACTAAAAAAACGAATTCTAGGCTGTTCAGAAGTTTAAAAACTTAAGAAAGTGAAAGGGTCTAAATGTGTTTTCGTTATGTTACCCACAATGCATTGTTTCCATGCCTGTAACTTGAAAATTGGCATAAATTACCAAAACTTATCAAACGATAAAATTATGAATTCGAAGAAACCCCGTTTCTTACTGTGAGAAGAGTTTAATTTCCCTTATATTAGCAGACCAAATTGTCAGAACTAAGCAGGATTTGCAATTTAATACATAATATTCATAAATTGTGCTGGGGCAGCGGTGGCGCAGTGGCTAGGGCGCTCGCCTCCCACCACGCCGATGTGTGCTCGATCCTCTACAGGTTCCCTCCTGGATTTTCGCATGTGGGAATCGTGCTGGACGATAACGCTTGCCGGCGGGTTTTCTCGGGGTACTCCCGTTTCCCCTTCCCTTGCATTCCAGCACCGCTCCATCCTAGGATCTCACTTCATGTCATGTTCGGGGATAACGGGCACTTACGGATCCCAGCTGGAAAGCCCGTCACTAGGAGAGTGTTGCCTCACCCTGGGTTCTCTCCCCACTCCAGTTTTAAAAAAAATATAAATTGTGCTATTAATGAAATAAATTGCACTATTATTTCTTCGTTATGATATTCTATATGCATATATAGATTGTATAGTATTCCTCTGTTAATAATTTCATATTTTATTTTGGATGAATGCGAATTGGGAAATGTCAGCTGCGAAGTAACAAATCATTGTGTTGGAATATTTAATTGGTTTCTTGCAAAACGAACTGTCAGTACGGAAAACTTGCGAATCATCATCACATGTTATAACAGTGGCGAGGACGTTTGTGTATATTTGCTTCTCTGGTATTCAGAATTTTTCATCACGAAAATAATATTTAAAGAAACTTGAATTTATTCCAGTAGTGTTAATACTAGAAATGCTCAGAAGACAAACACAATTCTATCCTATCTTTAGCCTGTAGTTTAGAAGTGAATCAACAAATAGTTAAAACATTAATATAGTGCCAAAAAACAAGGTATGGCGAGTGAGCAATGTTAGCGATGTATTAAATAATTGCCATAGTTTGCTTAAGTTGTTCAAAGGAATAGCAATGGAGTGGAAATCACTTAGCTGTAAAAATGGATGATGCAGCCCAATACCCCGTGGAGTTCAACACCATCTACCTTCCTGGGGGTGTCACCACACAAGATTCTCTTCAAGTTTGCGGCTCCAATAAGGGGACTGGCGTACGAAAATCGTGTACTTATACAATTTGTTCTACAGACGATTTTTCGAAATTTTTGGTTCGACAAGACGTGTATAATTATTTTGAACACCTTATTACATGGTCAGAAATTCTCTGCGTCCTTTATTCTCGGAGCTCTGATTGAAGAAAAGAAAAAATTCCTTTCATTTCTTCCGTCATTTCTCAGAGTATAATGAAGGCAGTAAAAATCTAACAACGTAAAAAGGCGTTGAAATTTATTATTTACATCTTGTTGAGCCAAAAATTTCTATAAACCCTTTTAAAAACGACTTATATCGAAAATCCGATAAATAGACTGCTTTCATGCTCTATTCCCCTTAATGTTACCGCCAAAACATCGCTACAGCACCAGTCTCCAAGTGAAGGCTTGGCGAAAGATGTAATCAATGCTGCAGTGTTCACTGGATGTGCACCGGGATGATAAGTTCTCATACCGCGTGTATCACTCATTCATTCCGACTACCCTTTCGAATTTAAGAGTCTCCCACTGCCCTTCAAGGTGTGTTCCGTCATGTCTCTAAGCTAAGTACACAGGGGCAGTCGCTAAAGGTGGCAGGGAGAGAGTTGAGTGAGGACCGCTTCTCACATAGGCAGGTCTACGTCAAGGGAGCTAGAGGGAGAGGTAGCGCCGTAACTCGCCCTGCCGAGCAACGGAATAGGGAACTGCCTGCCGCGACGTCACAGGGGGTACATGGCCGGCCCTCGGACTTGCCTGCAGTAAGCTACAAGTTACGCGCGGGCGGGGAGTTTCGTTGTGTATTTTCCGCCTATTTCTTTACGTTTCCTCAAATTTTTATTTTGCGCGAAGTGCAAAAGTTGTGAAATTAAATACTTCAATATTTATGTTGGACATATGGTATTTACTGAAAATTTTAACACTTTTGAAATGAATGTGCATGGTTTCTACTTCTCAAAAATTTATAAAATAACGAGTAATTTTCAGGTGGGTTAATTTTTAAGTGTTAAAAAACTTATTAACTAGTGAAATGAAATGTTAATAACTACACCCAAAACACTCGTAAAAAGGTTTTAATTTATTCCAGTGTTGCTAGTCGGAATATTATTAAAATTGCTAGGTGCCTGTACCAGTTTATTTATATTTCAATGTAAAGGAAACTGCTTTGTACGTGTGAAATATAAAATGCCTGGTTGTGCAGTGCAAAACTGTATAAATCATAGTATAGGAAAACTGGCTCAGCGGTGACGTACCATAGGTCCCCAAATGACTTAGTTACACAGAAAAACTGGACATTTGCGTGTAAAAGAAAGGTCTTCAAAGTGGATACATCAAGAGTTCCATTCATTTCTCTGAAAACGATTACGAGAGAGATCTTCAAAGTGAACTCACGGGGATATATAAAAAAAAACGAACCCTGAAAACAGACGTGGTGCCTCATTTGTTGATACCAAATGTAACGTCCAACGAATTTCCAGAGAGAAGTGAACGACTAAAGAATCGAACTGTGAAAAGGAAATTGGTTTCTGACCTAACGGAAATGCGGAAAAGGAAAAGACATCCAGAAAATTCTAAATGCGAAGAAAATAAAAATAATGGGACTCATGTAACACGGGAACTGAATGAACAAACAATGTGTCAACCAGGTCCAAGTCAAGACATGAGCGTCATTCAGAGAATACATTTTTTAGAAAATTAAATAAATTATTCCAAATGCGAGTATCATCTTCGGAGGAAGAAATAAAGCGAAACAATACGTATGAAAAAAAAAATCTGAAATATATAAATGCGTCTCTGAGACAGGAATTGATAAATAATAAAATCCACCATAGGCGGTGCCCAAAATATGCAAACACAAAACTAAGGGAAATTTTTGAAAGACATAGAAAGGCTGATTTTCAAAAACAAAAAGCGAATGTGGTGGGAAAATTATGACATAGCTGCAGCTGTAACTCTTCGTTTAATTTCAAGGAAGACGTATTTATATTTGCGGAAGAATGTTGGTCTACCATTACCTGGATTATCAACTACTCGAATATGGACTCGCAACCTGATGTGTTTACCTGGCATCCAAAAAGAATTACTTTCAGTGTTGAAAGGTAGATAATTATCGTTGACTTCCAGAGAGCGTTTGACAGTTATTTCATTCGGCGCAATGAGAGTTGATTCTAGAATGTGTTACGACCAAAGGGAAGATAGAATAATGGGCCTCCATTCTAACGCCCAGGTTATAATAGCGAGAGGCCTGACATCTAAATGGAAACAACCTATTTCCTACTACTTTTCACAAAAATTTTACCAAAGACAAACTGTTCGGAGTAATAAAGGAAGTTGAATATTCTTGTTTTAAAGTTGTAGCCATTGGGAGTGATATGGGAGGCGGGAATCTAAGTTTGGGGCAAAACTTATAAATTTCTACAAAATTTTCTTTTACGAATCTGGTGGACGTGATGCGAAAAGTGTGGGTGTTTGCTGACATACCCCATTTAATAAAACTATTGAGGAATAATTTTCTGGACTACCATATTCTGCTCCCATGTGGAACCGAAGTATCAAAGCAACCTTTACTTAAAAGAAAATTCCCCCAAAAACAACAAATTTCAAAGTTTTTTGACTTGGTTGATAAATGGTGTGAGGTGATGAACTCCAGTTTTGAAAAAGATTTTAGAAAACCATGGCATTCATTTTATAGAACAAGCACAAATCCTAGAAGACATGAAGGGCGTTGTGGAAAGCACGAGTGTAATAGGAAAAACTTCATTAATGCCTTTTCAGAAAGGCACAGTTGTGTCTATTAAATCTCTTACCGGACCGTATAATTATTAAGTTTGAACTGAAAATTTGAAATATGTTATAACTGGCCGTCTCGTTCAGGACGTGCTTGAAACCCTTTTTTCTCGGGTACGTAGTACAGGAAATAACGTCAACCCTACACCAACACAGTTTAAATATCGAATACGAATGCTTCTATTCGGAAACGAACACCCTCTCCCATCGGGAACATGTGTACAAGATATTAGTGCTAAGAAACCATACTTAACTCCTCAGCGGCTTATAAAGTACACGGAAAATAATACGGAGGAAGAGAATGCCACATCAGACAACGTAAAACGTGAAAACAGTGAGATCGTAGAGGAAATTGAAGACGAACCAGAGGAGGAAAAAATACAGTTAGCAGAATCTTTAAGTGGTTCAGATGAAGAAGAAGCACTTCGTTAGATAGAGGGCTATTTGGCTCATTGCAGCAAGAACGAAAATTTAGTGAATAAGAAGCCTATTTCAAACGGAGGCAAGTCTCTTGAGACGAAATGGAAAATGCAAGTCGCAGAGGACTTACTATACCGTCTCAAGCGATACTCGCTATGGTCCACGGCGAAAATATTTAACTCATACCATGAGAGTGGGCTGAACAGCAAACCTGGTGTAATGCAGACTTTCTTAACGCAACTTACTGTGAAATTTCCGAACGCAAGTCAACACACATTAAAGAAACTCGCCAGGGCCCGGACTTTCATAAGACTGCGCTTTCTGAATCGCAAAGCTCACGCTGACGCTTTGCTCAAACGAGAAAAACAAAAATGGAAACAATTTTGCAAGCAGCCTCGAGAATAGCTGTCAGGTATGAGCCTGCCTGCCTGCCTGCTTTCAAATTGTACAATGTAAATAATTTTATATTTTTACGGTATAATCCTTTCACATGACTATCCATCCAGCTAAGCGTTTTATATTAAGGGAACTAAAAACTTTTAGAAATTTTCTCATGAAGTGTATTTTCAATAGTGCTTGTCGCCATAAACTGTACATCTTAATTTTTAAAAAAGTATTTTCAAATTGGCCATAGTTTTGTAAAGTATGGTAAAGTGACGGCTACTAAATGTGACATAAAAATTGTTTTGGTAGTTTGTGCATGTATATAATCCATACTGTAGAAACGCATCTAATAGAGTGAATAGTCAGTAGGTTCAACACCAAACACGTTTTGCATAAAGGCCATTCGCGGTAAAGTGAAAAAAATATTTTTATTTGGGCCACATCAGATGGTAACTTTTGAGAACTGTAAAATGTATATATTGGGTTTTAGTTGCAGGGAGATTTTTATATAAAACATAATAATTATATAAAACATAATAATTTATATAAAACATAATAAGGATACAAATTTGGCTTAAAGAATAACTTAAATTGAGCTCAATTTACAGTGAACAGCCTGTAATAGACTATACTGCAGTGAGTTGCCGCGCCCGGCGAAGGCTTTCTGCATGGAGCAGGCGCTGCACAGTACCGCCTGTGACGTCACGCGGAACAACCGCTCCCCCCCTCAACTTTTAGCCCACGGATCGGCCCTACCTCTCCCTCTAGCTCCCATGGGTCTACGTAACCTGCCCCAGAGTAAGCTCACCTAAAGACTGTTCACGATAAAATGAGCACTTCTGAAATTAACCTTAGAAAAAGTCACTGCCCTGACCTGCATATATTTTAAAGGGTGCGCTCTTTGACGTGCGCCCAGTAAAGTTGGTAGTGATGGATGGGAAGTTGTTCCATATCAGAACGTTGAAAAGAATATGTTAGTAAACCATTTCTGATAACTTACATTATTTATTTCGCTTTCTGTTTTCAGAGTTTCACTTGACCAACGTATGAATAAAGTGATGAGGCCCATAACAATGTTAATATTACATAAGGTAGAGGAATACACAACGTCCATGCAAGTAGATATTAAGCAGGGTTTTCAAAAGAGCTCATTTTACCGTGAATAGCCTATAGCAACTGGTTATCCTAGCACCTGAGGAATGTGGCGCAGAAAAATATCCTGGGTTCGATTACCGGTCTAACCTCACTGCTTTCGGTCTTCCGTAGTTTCCGAAATCTCTCAAAGCGAATACTAAGCTGGTCATGGCCGATATTCATTCCCCGTTCCTGCTACTCTAAGAAACTTGTTCCGTTTCTAACGAAATTCCTGTATTCGAGACATTAAGCCCTCCCTGACTTTATAACTGGCGACATTAATTTTTATCTGCAACTTATTCACATTCCTCATCTTATATCAGTGAACGATTAACCATGTATACTTGCATAAGCCATTTCTGTTGTTGAATAGAGTTATACATTTTCATATCATTATGCAGAAGTGGAAGTATGGTTCGTTGCAGTTTGTTGGTCGTGTGTAATTTTCAGTGGAACGTTTTTTAAAAACTAAAAATTTTAGCTAATCGAAGATAAGGGGGCGGTATGGCATTTCTAGTAACGATAGTTGTCATGTAAGTCTATTTTGTTCTGGGAAAGAACATAATACCACTAAACATGCGTAAAGGAAATATTAAACTAAAAACCGAAAAAAAACATGATCTAGTGACGCTCTTACAGAATTTTGTAAAAATTATTGTATCGGTTTTTATATAACACAAAATATTCCCGTTATCATAACAAAAACTGTCAGCGCACTAATTGATATTTGCAGAACATGCGATTGAAGCTTGGTCTGGAAACACAGAAGCAGATAAAAAAAATCTGAACAACTCCACGCGCGTTTTACCATAGAATATTCTATACCTGCTCGCATGCAGGCTCGGCTAACAGGTCTTGGAGAATCTTCCGCCAAAGCTTGTACGGAACAGTTATCCTGGCACACGGTCTTTAGCCCAGCTTGTGCGCGTGGAATTAGCATTTGGCTTGGCTGTTCACAGTAAAATGAGCACATTTAAAAACCTTTCTCATTTTTTTCCTTTTATCCAATTTACATCTTCCTGCTACTTTTCAGTATAAATATTGCAATGCGACCAATAAACACTGAGTATACATTTCACCAACCTCAAAATTTAATGCCCGAGGCTGCAATAAGATATATTTACTAAACGATGTTCACGATAAAATGAGCACTTTTGAAATCAACCTTTGAAAAATGTCACTGGCCATACCTGCATATGTTTTAACTTGAGCGCTGAGTGTCATGCGCCCGTTAAAGTTGGTAACGACAAAGTGCAAGTAGTTCCATGTTATAAACTTGAATTAAAAGTGTTGGGTGAAACTTTGTGAAAACTGATATTATTTCTATTCGTTTCTGTTTTTTTTTTCTCGTTTTTAATGCATCGAATTGTAAGAAATTATCAGATATATAATATATTTACCTTAATTGTAATTTCGTAGTTTCGCTTGAGCGACGCACGAATAAAGTGACCAGGCCCATGACAATGTTAATTTTACATACGGCGGAAGTATACACAATGTTCATACAAGAAGATCTCAAGTAGGGCTTTCAGAAGTGCTCACTTTACCGTGAACAGCCTATATCTACATTTGTGCAACGTTAATGGCGTGGTTGTGACAGCACTGAGGCCATCGCTGTATCACCTAAGACACCCTTGTTCCGATCAAATAGCTAGGGGAGACATTCCCTCTTCCCTCCCACCACTCATTCCAACGCTGCCTTACCCGAGTAAACTATGCATCTAACTGCTCGGACTATTTCCCAAACACTCGTGGCGGACGTGTGGTCTAGCTTGGAAGGGTTGTCAAGGGGGGGGGGGGGGGGGGTTACTCGGGCTGAGTAATGGGCAAGGAGAGAGTTGGAGGCGGGCTACACATGCACATTCCTAAGTGGCAGCAAGCAGCCACGCGAGGATGCGCAGTTCGTGACCGCGATACGGCGGTCACTCCCTTAATGAAATTGCTGTTTTGCTGTCGTGGTAACGCATTCCGCTTAGCGGTTCAACGTTGCTGCAGGTAGTGTACGAGTGAGCGCGCCGCAGGCGATTGTCAACATGCACTATAGGCACGAGGAATGTGGGCGGAAGCCAGTTGTAGGGCACCTGGGCCTTTCCTCCAGACTTTCTGTTTAGGTGACATTAAAGACGAATTTTGAATTTCAGTATGGTGGACACTACATGCATTTAGAGTTTAACACATTCAATACTGTTAATATATATATATATATATATATATATATATATATATATATATATATATATATATATATATATATATATATATATATAATATATTTATATATATTATATATTATATTAATATATTTTTTAAACCAAGCTTAAATAATTTTAATATCGGTGTAGATGACTCCTAAAAATAATTAATTTATATTACTAAAAATAAATGCGCGCGGTGCGGAATAATTTTCTTCACATATTTTTTACCTAAGTGGCACATTGTAATAGGCACATAACGCACATTATGATAGTAACTAGGCTATATAAACTTCTATATCTTAAAAACAGCAATTCTTTATAGCTGCCGACTTAATTCATTATACCATTTAAGAACTGAAAATACCAAGCAAAGGAAATCGGTTTTCTATTTACGGTACCGGAAGGTAACAGTTTTTGACTTCTTGCCTTTGATCAATTTTTTTGCTATAATAATGAGTTTCTCATTATTCTCATATTGTATTGCTGTATTCGGATAGGTTTTTAATTCTTTTACAAGGTTATATCGTTTCGCTTAGAATGTAATTTTCCACAAAAATCACACAGCTACTTTTGTTGATTCCTCAATTCAAAGTCGGTCCTGAGATCTAACCAGAATAAAAACCTAGACAAAACCGTGCTGGCAAACAGTTATGTTTTGCATGACTTTTAATCATCAGTAATAATACTACACCGTTTTATTTTAAGTAATGTAACGTAGTAAAATTGGGCCGTATGCAGATTTTAATAATTTTCTTATTTATGTATTTGCAAAGCGTAATATGATTTCATAGATATTATATTCATTGATACATTAATGACGTTAATTGGTATGCAATTTCATAGCTCGATTAAATTAAATTTTTATTTTATCGTTAACACATTTATATGTCTTTCCAGTCTGTTATTTATGTAATGTGTTTAGAAGACCCTAGTATATGATAAGTTATTGATTCGTTGTCATGGTTACTAAGCGACATGTTGCATCAGCAATATCAGATTCTTCAATTTCCTACTGATCGAAGTTAACGCGTTTAATTTATTTCAATAATCTGCAGAGACATAAAATCCGTATTACCAACGTAAAAGTTTGTCACGAATAGTGTAATAACTACTTAAAATATAAGCACGTTTCTGCATTTTTACAACTACCAAATAACACTTTGGAAAATTAATTTAAAGAATTTCAATAACTCGTAAAACGTAAATTTCCTGTTGGAAGAAATGCTCAATAATTTCTGTGAAAATGAAATTGTGATACGAAAACTAAGAATTTGTGTAAGCATGAGATGCGAACAGACAACCTGCAGAAGAGCATATCAGCTGACATATTATCACTTAAGCGACACTAATTCCCTATCCGACGATCAGTATTCATAGCCGTGACCGAGCCGGCGCTCCGCCTTTGTGTTTGGGAGAGTTCCACGTCGGCAAGTCTATTCAACTTTATTCCTGAAGATGGGAACTTATTAAGTTAGGCGAAAAAAAAAATTATAAATAGCGGAAGTTTAGCGTTAGCCATTCCCAAGATCGTGACTGAGATATCCAATTTCCGATAGGTTGTGTGGCGCCTGACGCAGCCATCCGCGCAAATTGGAATTTGTTGAGGCGGTGTCCGTTGGGCGGCGAGGACGATCTCCGCTACATGGCTGGAACAACGTGCGAATGTAAATTACCCTCCTTAGCGCAGCTCGGTATGTCCTTGATACGGTAGGCTCTCCTGTAGTTTGGAGGAGGCTACAGACCTCCTCCTAACACCGCACAGCGTTTGAGCGCTATTTTCTGCCCTCTTCAGAGGTTAAGGGGAATGGTGCATGCAAGCAATATATTTACCCAGTTTTTGATATAAGTCGTTTTACAAAGGGTTTATCGAAATTTTTGGCTCGACAAGATGCAAATAATAATTTTCAACGCCTTTTAACGTTGCTAGATATTTACTGCCGTCGTTATTGTCGGAGCGCTGAAGGAAGGAATGAAACATTTTTTGTTCTCTTATCTTCAATCAGTGATCCGAGAATAACGAACACAGTGAATTTGTAATAATATAAGAAGGTGCTCAATATTTACATTTACGTCTTCTCCAGCTAAATTTTTTGGAAAATCCGCTTACAAACCAGTTATGACAAAAATGATATAAATATAGGGTTTGTGTTGACCATTCCCTTTAAGGCTCGCCTTCGCCTATATTAGGCCAGAATGATTGATTTTCGTGTAATAATTTCAGTTTCCGAGGTATTATCAGAAACGTTTCAGTATAGAAAATTTATAATTTTGTATCTAGTTTACCCTTTGTGTTATTTCTTAGCAGCTAGAAGGAAGGAACTTATTGATAAATTATTTAATATGTTCCTGACTGCAATTAAAATTACGCATAAAATACTAAACAGCTCGTAATATGTAAATTTTCTGTAACTGTACATTGTCAGTAATTGCTATAATGCTACAATTATGAGGCGAAAACGAATAATTCTTGCTGGAGGAGCGAATCCGAGCCTTACGGCCACCTGGCAACTACCTCGTGCTGTGACTTCGTTGCCCAGTCTTTCAAATACACGTTTTCTTACCAGACTATGACACGTGCATCCAATGTGATGATCTACGACAGCAACACACACTTCAGATGACATGTGTTGAGTGATGTCAAAACGTCACGCACAGTAATAACTCCATTCCCGACACACTCCAACATGGCTAAAAACAGTTTTATCACAGCGCTGTACCTCTATAAACATAGGGTTCTGATATAAAGGGTCCTATAGACGTTTTCTGTGAAACCGTTGTTTGCGCGTAAATGCGTACCTCTGTAAATAAAAGTTTTGGAAATATAACTTTTTATCAGAAAAGACAAAATAAATTATTTATGGGCCTATTTTTTTACTTTTGTCATATTAAGTGTATTATTGGAGGAAAAAAATACTGAAAATGGTCCAATATCGCATTTTTAAAACTTCCCTATGCAGTTTCCTTAAGCGGCAAGAGAAAAGTACAAATATATTGGGGTAGTGTAATCTGTGGTCTTTCATAGCGTGCAATAAAACCCCTACGTTACACATCTAATTTGCACAGTACAGCGTTACGACGGAAACACTGCACGCCTTGCGCGTAGGAGCGATGAGGCGCTAGGCGTGCGTGTAACTGTCGCCCGTATCGCTCCCTCGCTTCTTGACCTAGGACGCGCAGCTACATATGCCTCTCGAGGGCCCTGCACTAAACCTACTTTCGACCAATAAAATGTCCCATAGGTACACTTTGTGCACTACGAGAATGCAGCACGCCAGTTCAGAGCCTTGCACTTAGCGGTGATGGCGCACTTGATGCGTCCAATAATATAGTTCTTATCGCTGCCCCGCTTCTCTACCGCAGACGCGAAAAACAGTTCCAGGGAGGAAGGCGCCTTACACCACTAAGCTCTCTTATCGGCGCCAAATATGCGTTGCTTGATGACAGAAACAGAAAATTCAAATTGTGAATCGACATTGCCACAGCATATCGCTTCAAGAGACCAGCACATCGAATGCAGAATTTCAAAAACTTTCAATATTTAGTTTTAGCCTACTTCGAATTATTACTCGCATAAAGGATAAAGGTAAGTTTCAGATGTACTAACTGTTCTACACTTATAAATAGAGACATGGTACGAAGTTAGAGAAATTAGCGCGTAATCTCAATTACCTTACGTCTGCATAACGATATGAAAACGTGAATCATAAATGTATTCGACAACACCAACTGCGTATAAATGTATACGGGTTTAATTATTCATTGGTATAAGATAAGGGCGGATAAATGGCAGCTAGACAGTTTCCGCAGTTGTAAAGGCAGGGAAAACTTAACTTCTCGCCAGCAGCAAGTTCACAGAGGCGGAACAAGCTGCCCAGTGAAGCAGGAAGGGAGAAGGGGCCCCAGCCTAACGTAATGATACATCCCAGCATTCCCCTGGAGTGATTTCGGGTAGCTACGGGAAACCGAACCCAGGATGGCTCGACCGGGAATCGAAGCCATGTCTTCCCGATTGATAGTCCCACCAAACTTCATTACTACACCACCTTGTTCGGTGCAAGTTATTAAATGTACTAACCAATAACACATGCCGGATTGCGCGGAATTGGGGAGGGGGGGGGGGCAACCATAGAGGACGGTCCTTCAAATTGGCACGCAGGTGCATCGTCCTGGGGGAAGGACATGGAGGTCCAAACGCGGAGCAGCTGCCACGGTTGGGGTAAATGGGAGTACCCGGAGAAAACCAACAGGGACTTGCAACGTCCGCCACTTTTCCCACACGCGGGAATCCGTGGGACCAAAGTAACGCTTCTGACAGTTTGCAATCTCGGAAGTAACACTTCTTTTCTTCTGATCTGACACACTTTTGCGGGAGTATTTCTTTCATATGCACCCATTATTAAAAATTATCACTAATAGAGAATATACAACGACGGCGAAAATTTTCAATATATCTCCATCTTGCGAAATGTGCAAAAAAAAAAAAAAAGGTCTCTATGTGGTTTCCGTAAAGCTTTACTGCGAGAAATTTTTCAAAAACTTCTATAAAGATATAGTTTACAAGTACTTATTATGCCACGTATGCTTACAGTTATTCTCGAGTGTTTCCACATGCTTTGTTGTATTGTACCACGCCACGTACAATCATGTCACAGTGCACAAAATAACAGAGGTAATTTCTCATCTTACGGAAGCGCAGATGAATTAATGTATATTACGAGAGTAGTTTTGTTGCGTATCTGGATGCAACGCTTGTGATTAATAAACTATAGGAATTTAAGATGCTGCACAGTAGCCCCAAGAAACACTCAGCCATGTCCACGATATTAATCGAATTTTTTCTCTCAAAAAACGTACCCGGCTAGAAACTGCAGTGCAGATAGCAAGATATCGAATCAGAGACCGTAAGGGAATTTTCTTGCAACTTCATCGCCAATAGTAATAGGGTCGATGAATTTAAAAATACTCCGGGATATAAAAAAGTAAAGTTATTTGAAAAGTTGCCATAGTTGCTGATCTGCGGTTTGTGGATCCTGTTGATCTATATCCCCATTTAGGTGTAATATAGGAAATATTAGCTCTACGGTATAGCTCGGACATCAGCCTAGCTAGACCACAAGCATATACACACAGTTTACCTGCACATAACATTGTATAATTTTTTTCAAAGTAAAAGTGTTACTTTTCTCTTAGAAAAAACATGCTTTTTACAATTTATTTTTTGCATAATTTCCTGTAGACATGGTCATCGTAAGCCTACAATAAGAAATAAAGCGTGGCTAATCAAATTTATGTTTTAAATAGTATAAAATTAATGTTTAGTTCATGTTTCCAAGTATAACGAAATTGGTGAACAACAAAACAAACACAAAGCCAAGTCGAATGGAATCTTTCTGTGGAGCAGAGAAAGGTGTGTTTGATAATACTATACCGTAGAGATAACGGGCTCGTGTATCATGGATAATATATGCGTATGGGTGTTTCTAAATACAAAACTTTCGAAAAAAGAGCTCTTAAAATTCACACATAATCCGTTACTAAACAATTTACAACGTATAGCCGTTAAATAAAAAATGAAAATACTCCGTACACCAAAATACAGTCTTTATACAATTTTTGTGTTGACTTATTTCAGCATAATCAACTCTGTAACACACTGTAAATCTCAACCAAAACGGAAAACTACACATATAACGGCCGCAGATCACGGCATCTTTGCGAAATTAAGAGGTCCTACTTTTATCATTATTATGTGGTCACAGAAACCACAGGAATAACGTTCTTGATGAGCAGCAGATCTACTAGTTGATACAGGCAAGAGTCGCCCTAGAGTGATTGATAGTGGTTTCTCGGATATTTTATGATAAAAATGTATTTGTCCGTTAATTAAAATTATCTCATACGTTTTAACTCATTATATTTTGACTTAAAATATACGTTCTTACTACGCACAACAATGAGCAAAGATCCTAGAAATTTACGCGGAAGAAAAAAACTGGTACTTCACATTGCAACATATTTCACAAAGGCTCCACGTAAAATACCTGAGGTAACAAATGTCGTCTCCAGTGGTATAATTTCCGTTCCTATCTCGTAGATCTGATCCCAGGTTGATTCCCGAGGATTTATTCCAATCAGGGGCGCATCCAAGAAAAACTAGGTTGCTGATGTCTGCATTCCTTTCTGGGAAAAAATCAGTCGTGTAATAACTTTTCACATTCAGATTTTCATTAAAATGGCACATTCAGTAATTTTTTTGTCGCTGTGAAAATTAATTCTCTCTACCAGCCCAATGCCGTTTTCTACTTTAGTGTGTAAAGTAAAATTTCTGGCCAAACCACTGATGTCGAAAGCAGTGGCGTGCGGTGAACTGTTTCAAGGTAAGCTGGTATTAGCTCTGTGCTGTACCCTGATGCTTGCTAGTTAACATTTACACCATTAAATCGTGGTTCGGCATGCGACGTTACAGCACGCGAGTAATGGGTCCCTTGCAGTGGCGTTTATTCCATAGATGCAAGGTAAGCAATGCTCACTCCATACATATTAGAAATGTTTGGCTCTATATAGTTTTTGCCTTAACTTTAAAAATATTTAATTTTGAGTTTCCCGTTTCCGATTCGAGATACAAAGTATTCGTAACTCCCGCACTGTACATGCATAGTGCTGCTATCTAGTATTTATTTCTACAAACGGGAGCGAATAGCAATGAATTGAACTCATGTTCCTTCGGCAGGGTAAGCAGTCGTTTTGTTAGCGTCCTCACCTCCATTTTTCCCTTGGAAAGTGGATGAAAGTGTTCAGAAAAACGGGCGTTTTCTTATAGTTTGTAGTATGCTCCCTAAATAATGTTCAGTTAAATTATTATTACATTAATTTCGTTTCCGTTTATATGACTAATATTAGGTATTATAAAAGGGTGAATACACATGGAGGGAAAGCAAAGATGGAAGTTGCGTTTGTTAGTAGAAATAGCTTACCCTGCCACTGGTCCCTTGCCTGCTCGTTGAGAATGGTCGAAATCCACCCAGTTTCCCTAGACTCCGTAGTGGTTATATGTTCCTGCCACATGCACCGAGAATGTGCAATAGTGCACAAGCACCAGCTTACCTTACAATAGTTCACCACACGCCATCTGTCGAATGTCACTCTCGATATCAGACCCTCCGAAGAGATGTTTGTCAAGCTACTGCTGCTGCTTACGTACCGATTAATGATGTCGACTGCTTATTTTTAAATTAAAAATATTCCTGATAATATGGATATGTGGTTCGCAGTGGTGAAATGAGGGGAGGGCACGACGTCTATTTGTGAGCGGGTTCTGAGACGACCCCCCCCCCCCCCTCGGCCGACCGGGAGGGCGGCCGAATGCAAAGGCAACCTTGGGGGCCCGCCCGGCTCCCTTCACAGAGTAGCTCTACGAAGCAGTAAACTTCGGTTGGCCCAAGTCCCGGCAGCGACGCGTGACTTCATTTTTAAGAAGTTTCGCTCCCAAGTTCCCTCCTCCTCCCTCCCCCCGCCACCCATCCCTCACCCCATCTTCTGGGTTAATGGCGTCTCTCCGTGGAGTACCCAGAAGAGAGTATTCCCGGCGGACACGAAAGGCAGTTTAACACCAGCTCCCCCGATACAGCACTGTGGCAAATTAAAAATAATATATATTCTGAATAATCGCTTGTTAATTTTCCCGGGCGCGTCCAGTCATCTCATTAGCGGAGGGAAGAGTTATTTGCTGTGAAGCTAAAATGATCAACGGCAAGTGCTGTGCAGGCTTTCTGCTTCCAACCACTACCGATAGGATAACGGAAATCATCGTTTTATCGTTTTGTAGGTCCATAAAGTTAGGAGGGAAGAACGATTTTCCGCATAACAATTAATTTTAAAAAAGGGTGCATCACAAATAATTGAGACTCTCATATTTATCACAAATACAAGTGATATACTTTCTAAATATTTAATACCTACAACAGTAATGTAATTATATATATATATATATATATATATATATATATATATATATATATATATATATACACATATATATACACATACATACATACATACATACATACATACATACACACACACACACCTATTTTAAAAATGGAATCAAATGCATCTTTGAAAATGTAGTGGCACATGAGTTTTTGAGATGTTTGTTAACTGTTAATTCTCGATTATTCTAAATATGTTTCCATCTATTCTCGTTAAACCTTATTTCGCTCCACACGCGTAAAATACGCCCTCTGATTCTATACAAGCTATCGCCTTGTTGGCGGCTTGCTGTCATTTGTTTTCAGCAACAACAATAGATTAGTTTCACTGAAATAATATTCTAGTCTGAAAAGGAAAGTCGGAAAGTCGAATACCCAATCACAAGGCTAAGTATAAATTTATTGCAAATTATGTAAGAAAATATTTGCCTACGACAATGTGTTCAGTTCTTTAATCGTTACAGAAGCACAGAAGCAGTATGACTGCCGCGTAAGAGAGTATAGTCAGTGTCAAATAAAACAACCCTCATTTATGGTCCGATAGGGACACTATAATCTTATTAAAAAAAAGTTTTTTTGTAAAATAAAACAACAGACATATTCGCTTTAGTTTTCGATATAAATTTGGTCAAAACTATAATTAAACACTGCAATATTAAAAGATGGAATATAATCCATATATATAATCGTAACTTCTCGTCTTGTTCTTAATTAAAACCTAGCAGGCGATTGTATTTCCATGACTGAGAATAAACACACCTACTCTCAAGGCTAAACGTATTACGCCAATAGGAACTAGGAGGTTTGGTGGATGTTTATATCTAATGCTTTTGATAAACACCTGACAAGTGGTGATTTGTACTCTCTTTCACCTCAAAGTTTTCTTACATCGGGCTGATTTATTTCATCTGTCTGCATCATAAATTTTCCTCTAAAACAAACGTTACTGTGAAAGTATCGAATAGATTACGTGTTCTTAATATACCAATCATTCTCCATGCGCGAAGCCTTCAATATAGAGTAACGATTTAGTTTTTCTTAGCTTCTATTCCTCAAGTGTTCTATCTTCGAGATGTTGACATTCCAACTGTTTCAGGAAGACGTAAACCCGCAAGAATAGAAGTGTTGAGTCACAGAAAATTTACACATGCAGAAACGAAGCTACGTTATGTTCCCTTGATTGACTGCGGGAGTTTTTTGGAGCGTCCCTCAAGCGCGATTGGTTACTTCAGTCTGTGAATGATTCATATTGGGGGAGCTAGCATCTGTGAGGTTTCTGCCAAGGCACTTATTAGTGAAAATGTTGGAGTCATGTTGCTGGCGTGTTTGGCCGCATTTTAACTGCATTTTCGCTTCCATATTCCAGGACGGTGTTATGACCTGACGTTCCAGTATAGGCTATTCACGGTTAAATGAGCAATTCTGAAAACCCTGCTTAAGATCTACTTGTATGCACGTTGTGTATTAATCCACCTTATGAATACTTAACATAGACATGGGCCTCATCACATTATTCATGCGTCGGTCAAACGAAACTGTGAAATTATTAGAAAGTACATATTTTACAAATATGCCTATTTTTACTTGTCGGTGCATAAAAAACCCGTATAGAAACCGAAAGAGATAATGTAAGTTATCAAAAATGGCTACCTAAAACGTTTTATTCGACGTTAAGATATGGAACTATTTTCCATCTATCACTGCCAACTTTACTGGATGCATGTCACTCAGTGCGCCCGTTAAAATATGTGCAGTCAGGGACAGTGATATTTTTCTAAGGTTAATTTCAAAAGTTCTCACTTTATCGTGAACAGCCTTTAAGAAAAAATTAGCGCCAAGCGTAGGCAGCAGCTGACTAACAAACACCAATGTTTCAAGAATCTGAGGAATCGTGGAGTTACTGAACGCATGGATTCTTCCCACACATCCATAAAGGGATGGCTGTAGTCAGGCACGTAACCAGGAAATTTGTTTTGGGAAGGTCAGCATAGCCGAGATGGAACAGGAAGGAGGGAGCTGGGCAACAGAAATTAATTAGTGAAACTACAGATATTATACAGTACACAAAATAATTTGCCAGTTATGCAGTGTTATACTCCACATTTCACAAATATCAGTGTCTTATGTGGGAAAATGAACCCAACTGTTAAAATAATAAATAGGTCTATGAATTAGTTAAACTATTTTCTTCAAAACTTAAATTTGTCCCTGTCTTACTGAAAGTATAGCTACAATCATATGTCAGTTTTTTTCATACAATGTCATTTCAGTTATATTACATACGAGGCCACTGGTACGGGATATTAGTTTCCACATTAAAATACTGCACGACAGCATACAAATTTAAAAATAAAATTACATCAATTTTGTTAAATTAAGACCGTAATAGAGGCTGTACGGAAGTAAAAATGAACCTACGGATGTGTTATAAACGTGGCCATCTCCGCTACCAATTCATGAGCAATTCAACAGTTGTCATCTTAAAATTGAATAAACCACAACTTTTTATTATTTGTTATGTTTCCTTACGTTGTGGCTTGTTTATTTATTTCTCCTTTGGGTGAGGTTAAGAGCCCTGGATCCCTCCCTTTAATAAGTGCCTGGCCGAAGTCTACATGGGACAGCTGATCACGTACTGTAGCCAGTAATGTTTATTCCCAACGGGAACTTCAGAGCCATGTGATGAGAGAAATGTGGACAGGCTATGCATGAAGTGATATCTTATTTTTAAAAAAATGCTATTTTGCAACTGGGAAGCAGTAGTTAGACAGGGGGAGATAACAACTCTCAGGCAATCCTCTTGATGCATTGCCTTACAGATTTCACTTATTAATAGCAGCACCAAGTGGAAGTTTAGCAATAAAGACGGCCCGCCTGGTCGCCTATCTCTCTCGCTTTCTCTCTGCCCGTTTGCAAGAAGCCAGACGTACACGTCATAACACAAGGACTTTGGCACTCTGGATAAGGGAGGATTCTGTCGAATGTCGCAGACTCAAGCTACTAAGCAAGGAAAGAAAAAGGAAGTTAAATGTATTTACGACCACTATAAAAATTAAAAACATACATGTTCAGGAGGGCAGAAATAAAAAATTAAAACTACTCATCGGAGGAGAAGTTTTTAAAAATATATTATTTGGTAAACGCTGTTCGCGCGATAAAGTGTGCACTTTTAAAATCAACCTTAGAAAATGTCACTGTCCCTGAACGCATATATTTTTATGGCCGCACTGAGTGACATTCGCCCAATAAAGTTGGTAACGATGGATGGAAAATAGTTTCATATTTTAATGTCGAAAAATAAGTGTTAGGTAACAATTTGTGATAACTTAAATTATTTCTTTCGCTTTCTGTTTTATTAATGCACCGAAGTGTGAAAATTAGCGGATTTGTATAATATTTACTTTCCTAAAAGTTTTCCAGTTTTACTTGACCGACGCATGAATAAAGTGATGAAGCCCATAACAATGTTAATTTTTACATAAGGTGCAAGAATACATAACGTGCATACAAATAGATCTTAAGCAGGGCTTTCAAAAGTGCTCATTTTACCGTGAACAGCCTATAAGCAGACATCACTTACAAAGAACATGATCGCGTTCTATATAACACTCAGTGTGTGCAAGTACTCAAAGAAAAATGATTGTAAGAGCTTCCTATAATATGATCAAAGCAATAACCACTACCATAAAATGCACGGGTAATAAGTTCAACGTCAGGACACCCGCTGAATGCACACTCACGAGGAAATGTATAGTTGAAAGCCACTTTATTAATATATTTTGAAATTTTAGACATGTTTATTACAAAGGTTTACCATAGGTAAAGAAGCATCAGTTTATAGATTTCCGCAGAACTTTTGGTGTAGCTCATAGAATGCATGACTGCGACATGTTGAAACGTAAATTTATATAGTCGGTATGATTATTATATTTTCTGCAAAAATATCTAGGGATTGATAACATTTAGTATTTTTTGGGGTGAAATTATTTTCAAACAAACATTTCCCCCCCCCCCCCCCCCGAGGGCTTTTATTCTCCTTCCTTGTACTTACGCATATCAGAAATCACATGTGCATATGCATATGCATATGTACATTCAAATCAAGCGTAAAAACGGCCTGAAGATGTCCTTACACCATTTTCCCACTTTAACTGTGTTCCAAGAAAACGTTTGATTAATAAATAGCTTTGTTCAATTTCTCTTGCCACGCGAGTTCCAAATTTTCCAATTGTGTTCTTGGAAGCATAATGTATATTAGGCTTGCTAAACAGCCATCCACTGACAAGCAACGTCTATCATGTAGCTATGTGTTGCACTACTAAAGAACTACATCGTCATGGCACACCCCACATGAATATTTTCCGTTTGAATTACTTCGATAATTATCACATTTTCTTCTTTATTGTCGTTCTTTGTTTGGTGCATCGTTATGTGGCAAGTCATTATTCCAAAAACCCTTTTCAAATTACCGAAAAATTAACGAACCTTTTGACGTTCACAAGTCCTATTTCTGTTTGCTTCAGTTACTCGATGTTATAAATGCCAATAGTGAAAACTATATTCCGTTCTCTTGCCTAATCAAACTTGACTATTGTATGTAGTTTAATGGCGTTTACTTATAGCGTGCGACTTCCTTTGGAAACTGATATGCCTTCTCTTTTTTTGCTACGTAGTCCAATATGAATTCGATATTACTTTCCATCCTTAGTTTGAGGCATCTCTTCATTAGCTTCTCGTATTCTATATGTTATATACTCAGACATTAAAGTCGTCAAAAATACTGTGTAATGTGTTATTATAATGTGGCCAAACTGGACCCTTTGACATGTTTTGCAGATGGAAGTGAATGCACTGTGGCTGCCACGATCGTCTCTCTTCGAACTTGAAGTGTCACCGCAGTTTAGAATGAATTTGCTCATCATTACCTTAATCATCGTTAACATCATTACGATGTCACTTTCTAGCAGATTTATTATTTTTTAGATTTTTTTTATAGTCAAGTAAACTACAAGTTCCATGGCTTATTTTACGTCTTAGCTTCAGTTCGGTCAACTTCACTATAGAAAGTGGGTTAGTTAATAATAGTTTGTACATTTTGCTGTCTCACTTACGTACACAGACACACTGTCAAAACATTTGAGGTCAAATTCCCTTACATGTAAGAGAAAATAATTACCTCTACATGTGAGGTAAAATTACTCCTTAAATGTAGAGTAAATTTACTTAGCAAGTAAAATACTATTCCCTAATCATACGGAAAAAGTACCTGACAAAATTGGGAGAAAATCCCTAATAAGAAAGGGAAAATCCAACACTAGTAAAGGAAAATTAACTATATTATATAACAGAAATATATTCAAGAATACCCCAGAGCATCAGTACTGTTAATTCATTTATTACTTATATGTTCTGACGAATAATAACTGAAACCTGGACGTTAAAATCCTCGACAATTGCTGGTGGGTGGGCGCGATCCGTTGTCCTTAATCACGATAGGCCGTTGCACTACCCATTACACTACGTCAGCGTGACAACATTAGTGGATATAAGTGTGTTAGAACATTGTTTCTTCCGCACGTCCCCCCACTTAGCTGTTGAGACAATGCTGAAGAGATGCACTCGTCTTAAGGTAATTTTCCTGTCCAGTTATGGGATTTTCCACCACTATGTACTTGAATTTTACTCCAGAGTGCAGATATTTTATCTTACCCGTAAGGAAAACAATGTTTCCCACACAAGTTTACGAATACTGCCTTACACTTGTCAGGTAATTTTCTCATTATTCTTTAGAGTGCAAACAAGGCAAATGACAGAAACATCTGAACTGAACATCCCGACTGACGAACACAAGCGGAGTTACGGAAGACTCGACGGAGCTGTCTAGTGAACAAGCGTGGAGTCCAACAGACGAACGGCTACCACTATTGAACTCAGAGGAAAGTATATAACTGGCAACTGCATTTTAGTGTGGATTTGTTTATTCGACGTCGAGGGCGTCTCTTGTTAGTGTGGGGCCGATTTCGAAATAAACGTGTCTTCGCCGAAGCTCTGCACACGTTCGGAGATTGTTGACGAGGAGGAGGCAAGAGAACAGGCGAGCATCTCTTCGCTGAAAGCCGCTCGCATGGCCGTGATGTGTTGCGCGAGGTCAATCTGACGAGCAGGTCACCCATCCCTCATCCTGCCTGGCGCATCCCGCAATGCGACGTGCTTCCTTACACTCTAGAATTTTTTTGTACTTTTACAAGAAAAATCCTTGGAATCCCATTTGCCAAGAAAACCCTTTGTAAAACTTCAAAGAGTTTTCTTGTAAAATCTGCAAAACTTTTCTTTGTAATATTACAAATGATAGCTTTGTATTACAACTGACATTATTGAGAAGTGTACATAAAATTACTTTTTTTTCTTCTAAAAAACAGATGTGATGAATTAGTAACAGAGAGCAACAAAAAAAAATTGAAAATATAATTTACAAAAAAAAATTACACTTCGCCAGCACGGGGATTAGAACTCAAACCCTGTCTATTGCTAGCCCCCACCTTTAATCACAAGACCAAGTCGACTTACGATATTAATTTTTTTTATGGTTAATATAACTACAAGTACACACATAATAATATTGAAGTTACATGGTTAAAAAGAATAGGTACATTTATTTCTTTTTAAGAGTTCAGTTGCTGAGTTAAGAGAATTGGACGTCTCTTAACAACGGGGTATTAAGAGCCGATTTAATAGTTCTGCGTAGCTAGGAAGCACTAATAAATAATGAATAATAAGGTCACGTTTTATTGAAATTGTCGTTTTATTAATGCTTATTTGAGTTGTTTTCAGTGTTTTACATAATTCAAACTTGCAATACATTTATTTTTGCACGCAGCTACACTTTAGATCACCAATAGTTTTTGCGGCAGCTCGTGGATACGGCTCAGTATAGTACACCCATTTCCTGATGTCTATTACAAACACCGGCCTTATAGTTTTACAAACGAGTAGTTTTACAAGGAAAATCTCTGCACTGTTACAAACATTTGCAAAATTTCTCAGTAAAATTTATAAATTTTTTTTTAGAGTGTAGGCTCTTTCGGTGCCCCGCGAGGCCTAGCCTCCGCCTGCATGACGGACATATCGACTGTCAGGCCCGGGATCGATGACGTCTCGCACACCCAAGCTGTTATTAATTCAGTGCAAGGGACGGGGGTGAGGGGTAACATCTCCGGCCGCAGTCCCCTCCTTGCAACCGACTACCACGGCGGCGCCTGCGGGACACGTAGCCTCCCGGCCGTAGGGGTCAAGGTACTCGGCGACTGCCCCACGCCAGCCGCCTTATGGCCCTCGTGCAGATTTGGCGCCCCCTCGCGCTTCCGTCTACTGCTCACACGTGCTGCCGACATTAAATAAAATATTCACTCACGCCTCTTCCACACTGCAGGAAAGCGTGCGTCTCGGGTCTGGCCGAGTGTATGTACGAATTTTTTCCCAAATAAATTTTGATATGGCGAAATATCTATTTTAAAACAATAAACTGGTATCACGTTAGACAAAATTTGTTAAAAAATCTCGAAGTAGTTGGAGCTGAAGTAAAGGACACTTCAATTTCTAAACAAAATTATCACCAGCAAAGTTCAAAATGGACTACTGATGTGTAAATTTAGAAATATTACTTAGCGTGACTTAAAATACATTAGGTATATTTTTTTTATTATTATTGAAGTAATATTAATATAAACGTGTTAACATTTTCATTATGACGTAATAGATAATCATAATTCACAGAAAATCGGTACCCATACTTAAGTGTTCAACTCTATTATACAGGTAGCTGCTTCTTGGAGTACAGGCTAGAAATGAATGAATTAATTGAATTTTCCCAGTTTATTACAATATTCGGCTTGTTTACTTTGCCACACAACAATAACATGGCGCATTTGACAAGTAATTACGGAAAATATGTCAAATCAATTTTAAAAAAAACCCACTAAAATGTTGGCATTGTATTTACGTACGTTATAATATTTGAAAAAAATAAAACAACTCTAGATGATGTATAGACTGTTCACGGTAAAATGAGCATTTTTGAAAATCCTGCTTAAGATCTACGTATATACACGTTGTGTATTTCTCCGCCTTACGTATAATGAACATTGATATGGACCTCATCACTTTATTCATGTGTCAGTCTAATGAAAATGTGAAATTTTTAAGAAAGTAAATAATTTTCAAATTTGCTCATCTTTACAGAAAGTGAAAGAATTAATTCTAAGTTATCACAAATAGTTACCTAGCACCTTTTATTAGACGTTAAGATATGGAACTACTTTCCATCCATCGTTACCAACTTTACTGGGCGAACGACACTCAGCGCGCCCATTACAATATATATGCTCGTAGGCGCAGTGACTTTTTTCTAAGGTTAATTTCTAAAGTGCTCACTTTACCGTGAACAGCCTTTAATTAAGAAAATATCGTGTGAATCTACGGCGCAAATTTTTCCGTATCGATGTAACCCGTACACAGTACTACCAATCTATAAAACTTTTCCCTCGCTATAAAACAATTTGTCTTTTGTGTAGCCGAGTGCCGTGCCGTGCCGCATACGTAATCGTTACCGGCGCCTCTTCTGTTATCTGAACATGCGATGTCGTTGTCAGCCTGCACCAATCAGCGGCGCGAACATAGAGATGCGCTACAAAATAGCACGTGCGCGTTGATTCCCCTTTCGTCAATACAGTAAGCGGTTACCGTATTTCTATGTCACGTGAAGAAACACAATGTCTCGAAGCGAGACGGACGTGTGTTACTAAGGACGCAATCGTCACGTACCAGCGTATTCTGTAAACATTGAAATAATCTGTTTCAACACAATAAATGGACGTGCATTCTTTGAAAAGTGACTGCTTCTCGACACATTGATGACAAACATCATCCGTTCACCGCCTACTGTACTGACGACAACGAATCAACGCGCACGTGTTGTACTGCTACGAATGATGTTTTGATAGATGTGTAGTATTGTGTGCGGGTTGGATAGATACAGAAAAATATGCGGGCGACTCACTAGGTATATTGATATTATTGTAATCGAAAAAAAGCTTAGGTGATAGTTAGGGAGCAAAAAAATTCGCGGAACGATTACTTAGGCTGTGTGGTTGTTTTATTTCTGCAAGTGATATGTGTTTGATATACCATGCTAGGTTCAAATAACAAAAAATTGATAGGAAAATAAGACAGGAATCTCATGTAATTCAGTCAAAATATCAGTTGATCAACAATGTTCCAAACCCTCAGTCATAAGTGGGATTTCAGGACTAAGCTGTTTGTCCCGTGCTGTTTCCACAGTGCGAAGTGGTTTCAAGTTTACTGCAGCCTTTTGATAGTAAACGTAGTGTTACGGGCTGCAGCTGGCACCGGCCGTCGGCCCCCGTTATACGTGGTCCGGGGTGACACCTCATCCCGCCCCTCCGCCAGGCTGACATGCTCACTGCCCTGTGTTTGCCCTTCTTCTGGGAATCCCGTGGATGATTGACAGCGGTGGTAAAACTGTTGCACTGCTCGGCTCCTGGCTGACGTCACAGTCCCTCCTCTCCCTTCCTGGATATGCCAACAAATGTAGCGACAAAGCAAGAATATTCTAGTGAGACTGGCTGCCATCACAGGCCTTCTTCCTCCCCCACTGAAGAAGCCGACACTTAGGAGGCGCAGGGATATTCTGGAAATTAGGACGTTCGGCGCAGCGCTCGAGTTAGAGAAATTCTTGGTGACGGCCTACGACACTATATATACAGCCACGGTCCAGCGGCCAACAGTCTTTGGCGAAGGCCATTTAGCTGAGTGTAGGCGCGAAATGAGGAATGGTGCGACTGCGGACGAAGTGTTCTTGACGTGAATGGACGAAAGGGCGTGAAACCAGGCGAGTGAAGCCTACTGTGCGTGAGGGCATCCGGAGACGTCTAGGACATTGCGGACTGGCGGGACATGGACTAAACTGAGGTGGGACTGAGTGGACATGTAATACGGATTTTATTGTAAATATTGGAAATGTCAAAAACGGACACATACTTTATAAAATACTTAAATATGTTTATACACTGTCTATTGGCACTGATTCTTGATTAATTTAATGTCATTGATTTAGTTGAGGTAATTATAGATTGTATTAGTTGATTTCATTTATTGTCAATAGTTGGTGATATTAATTTATTGTGAGATGGAGTCAAGAGAATTTTGTTTGTATTCAATTTAAATAAAACTAGAAAATTATAATAATTATTTTTTATTTAATTAAGACCTCCATCCCTTAACGGACTTGGTTAAGCACGCTCAATTTTGAGAGAGAAATAGTTACAGTAGAGATTTATATTACCGAAAACTTTTTCCTGTTAATTTTTCAAAGTGTTTATGAACAGGCTTTTTACTCCAATTTCTCTTCTAAAGCAGTAAAAACTTTTTCTTTACCAGTTATGTGATGTATTTCGTACACAGTAGAAAATCGTCACTAATACTAATGGAGCGTACATGTATGACCAATTTTATTTGTAGACAATGTGTGCTCTACACAAGCTTCGTAACTGATTGGTGTCAACACACCTCGTAACTTGGAAGCTAAACAATGTTCATAATAATAAAGTAATATAATAAATTTTCAAATACAAAAATGCAACACCCATGTTATATAAGATATCCAACATACCATGTGCTTGTAACGAAAGGATGAACTGTAGTAGTACCGGGTAAGGTTTTAACTAAACAAAGCATGGTTGAAGTTAATTAAAAATACAAAATACCACACTGCAGTTTTCACAATTGTCGAATAGAACGAGTATCGAACCTTGTCAGCGAAGGGGTTCACAATGTACATCCTGAGAGTCGCGCCGTTTTCCGCCGAACAATCGGTAGGTAACACAACAAGAGATGCTATTAGTATACATCGTCTCTTAATGTGTTACTCGACCAATTATCCGGCAGGCGGACACCTAGGTGAGACGAGCATAACCCTCCTCGTGGCACTCCTTTCGTTGTCCTGCTTTTGTGTTTCTTCTCGATGTCCGCTGTCAATCCAGAATGGCAACTCAGCATCTATGCCGATAAGTGACAGGCGGTCTTCTTGGTAGAGCTATGCGATATGGCTATATATCGATAGTGAAACAGAATTCCTGAAATAATGCGATATGAGTTGATAGATTTAGGGGCTCCAAAGGTAAGGACGTCAAGCATCGGATTCTTATTCAGTCACCATCCTGGATGACGCCACATGCGCGGTCGTCATCTCAAATGATATAAGAGGTGCAGTCACCATCTTGGATGACCTCAAAGATGCGGTCGCCAAGTAGGATGGTGTAATCCAATATGGCATCTGCACCTTTTATGTTATCCAAGATGGCGGCCGTGCCCATGGCGTTATATAAAATGGCGGCCGCTCCTGTGGTGCTACCCAAGGTGGTGGACGGCACCGAGGCTCTTATGCCCGATTCTCTTGTTCTCGGAGTCCGACTTTATTTCTACTGATTTTGTCCAACATTGTAAAGCAATAAGTACTATTTGTAAATCCTTCTATACTTAAGTGATAATATAAACGCTAATATGATTTTTTTTCATAATAAAGTATGGTATACAAGAAGTGTCGAAAAAATGTTCTCTAATTTAATTATTTATATTTCATTTTTGTGATAACACGTATAAAATAGAGAATTGTCATTCTGGGAACGTTAACAACCGTTAATTTTTCTCAGTTGCTAATCTAGACGAGTTCCAATCGTTTCAAAAGTCTGACACAAATAGTAGGCCTACCCATTTAAGCTAGACAGTAAGTGAAATCAGTTAATAAGATTCAAAATATTGATCCCAGGAAATAGAAAATATTCTTTCGCAAAGAAAAAAAATATTTTCCAACTTTCTCGAAGAAAAGATAAACGCAATATATCGTTAGAGTTATTGTATAATACTGGAATTCTTTAGAATGACTGAAAAAAAAAATGCACTTTGCTCATTTGCTCTTCATGCAGAGCAAATTTTGAAGAAAAATAAACGTATTAACAGCAATATTTTCTGAACTGAGATAAATACGAAGGAAAAACAAAGTTTCTGGATACATTTGCAATTACCATTTGTTTATGTTCTCGTTTCGCTAATCTAGTTGGTTCAAGTTAACTGGGGCAGTTTTAATACACGTTACTGTTTTTACACGCCATGCTTACTTCCATCTAGTGCATAATATAAAATAACCCTAGGCATACAGTTGGCACACTCTTAAGAGAATACTTCTGGAATCAGCGTTTGAAAATATTACTGCCACTAAAATAATAATATTTAAAGTTCTACCTACTAGTATGCATCCAATTATGCTGGCAGTCGTATAAAAAAAAATATTCGACGTTTTCACTTGGTACTGAACGTGTAATATTCAAGATACGTAAATAATGCATTTATCTCATTCACTTTATTTTATTTTCATAAGCGTAATTGGTGGAACGCGAGTAACATTTTACTTCGGTAACAATTTCATGGTTTTACTTGATGCAAGTATCAGCCTATGGAAATGCTAATGTTTCATGATGCGCAAGAATTCAACTTGGGGAGACATGATAATATTATTTTATAATCTGTTCACGATAAAGTGGAATTTTTGAAATCAAGCTTTGAAAAAAATCACAGCTCTTTACCGCGTTATATAATAACACGAACTAACATTCAGGTCTCCCCTTATCAAGTTAACAGCGGATTGAATAAAATAGTTACAATTCTTGACTTTATAATGCGAGTGTCATGTTCAATTTTACGGCGAATAAAGTTTGTATATATCACTTTATGTGCATTGTAGTACGAACTGGCAGACAAGTAACAAATTTAGGTCTCTATAAGTCCAACATTCTCACTGGACTGTGCATGACAATGTAAATATTTACATATGGCAGTAGAATACAAAACGAGGAGGAAACTAGGATTTAAACAGAGCTTTCAAAAGGGCTCAGTTAACGGCGAACATCCGCTTACTATTGTGCAGGTTCATAATTAAATATGTTAAAAATAAACAGGGATCAACTGTATATGCCACATATTGAAACAGTAGAGTATTAATGTAGGGTGCGAAAAAACTTCGTTTCGTAAATGAGAGGAGTGTTAGAGGGCACAAACGCAAGCGTTATGAACACAGGAACCATAGGTCGGCGGTGATTAGTTTCGGTGCTACACGCTATTTGCTGCGGCGCTGTCCGCGTGGCCATCGTCCTGTCCTCCTTGTGTCCGTCCTTCACCACTCCTACTGCTCCCCTTCCGGCACGGTCACGTGGTTGCACCGGTTAGTTGGCTCCTTATTACTGACGCTGGGAAGTGATCCCGTTCGACCTAAGTAGTGCGCTACCATGCTCGCGTTGCGTTCAGGTCACTTCCAAGTTGTTTGCAAGTACTGTACGTGTGGTTTACGGGAGTTTTGTGTTTGGTATCGTCTCCAGTGCTGTATTAGTACGTGTTGCGTTGTGTCGAGTGTGGTATCCGTCCAGCCCCACGTGGACGGACACGAGTACACGTGGAACGAACTTGCAGACATGCGCCTGGCTTATGGTGCTGCTTTGGGCGATGCATCCGAGGCCCTGAGAATTTACCAAGGGTGGTATCCGAATAGAGTTTTACCTTCACACCAAATGTCTGTAAACATTGGCCAACGCCTGCGCGATTCGCGATCACTGTCTGCCAACATGCGTGCCATGGGTCGACCCAGGCAAGTGCGGACCCCAAAGAAGTTTTACGTGCAATTGAAGAGTCCCCAGCTACCAGCACACGGAAAGTAGCCCGTCAGATGGGTGTTGACCGCTGTCGTGTCTGGAACGTATTAAAAGACAACAAACTTCATCCGTACCATAAGCAAAGGGCGCAGTTACTTTCCCCGGGCGATTACCAATTGCGAGTATCATTTTGTGACTGGTTTTTGGCAGAAACAGATCAACATCCTGCTTTCTCTGGATGTGTATTGTTTATTGACGAGGCATATTTTACGCCCACGATAATAATCTTTGGGCACATGACAATCCACATGCTACGTTCGAACACGGGGCCCAGAAACGTTTTGCGGTCAATTTGTGGGCAGGCATAATCAGCGATAATTTTACTGGGCCTTACATCCTTCCGCCCAGGCTAGACGGACGGAGGCAATTTTTTGCAAGAGGTGTTACCGGAACTTTTATAAGATGTGCCATTGGCTGTGCGGCGCACGATGTGGTTCCAACATGAGGGTACCGCCAGCCCACTTTGCCGCAGCATCGCGAAACCACATCATGGCAGTGTTTGGCCACAGGTGGATAGGTAGGGGTGATCCAGTGACCTTGGTCCCCTCGTTCACCCGACTTGACTCAACTTGATTTTTTTCTGTGGAGTCACATGAAAGACCTGGTGTTTGAAACCCCAGTTGAGAGTGAGGATGACCTTGTCGCGGGGATCGTTGAGGCTGCACATCGAGTCCGTGAAGCGCTGGGTATTATCCAGAGAATACGCGACTCAGTGTTGCGTCGGTGTGAAATTGTGCCACCAAGTTGGGGGGGGGGGGGGGCATTTCGAAATTCTGCCATGAGGTGCAGTACGATTGTGCGTTTTTATTGTCTGCAGCTTAGCTGTAGCGCTGGAGTGCTTGGCAGCCGATCTTACATCTGTAAGCGCGTGCAGCGCCCAAACCAATCACCGCAGACTCCCCGTTCCCATGTTCAAAGCACCCGTACGTGCACCCTCCAACCAGTGTTGCCAGATAAGGAAAGTGAAATTCTGGTACTGTGCGCCCTAAAATTCTGGTATTCTCCATATAATTCTGGTACTCTAATAAATAGAAGTCCCAACCCCCCTCCAACCCGTCGAACGAATAAGGTCCAATAAAATGAGCAGCGTTTTTAAACAGTTAAACATTTCACATGGAATTGTGGATAATTCACTTTAAACAATTTTTAAAATCTGTATGACAATACAGTCTGATTTAACACTATGTATAGCTACAAACTAGGAGTACAATGTAACATAAAATATGCTTAAGCAATTGTGACATACTATCATTTTTATTTTAGCCTTCAAAATCATTTAAATTAACCGGTACTTTCAGAATATCGAAAAAATTTAGTGACCACAAAAATATGGTATGTATACCAGAATGAGAAAAGTCTGGTACCTGGTACTAAGAGAGGAAATATTGCACAAATATCAGAATTCTGGTACGTCTGGCAACACTGCCTCCAACAGACGGAGGGACATAAGGAAAACAGAAGTATGGTTGCACGGACAGCATCTCAAGGAATGTCTTGTAGCACCGCAACTAATCACCGCCGACCTATGGTTCCTATGTTAACAATGCTTATTTCTGTGCCCTCTTAACACTCCTCTCATTTACTATTCCCGCATCCTGTATAACGGTAAGGCTACACTCATTGACACGCTGCTGTAGATGAACTGGTCAGTGATACGATGAAAATGTCGGCAACTGGGGGCAGGAAATGTTTGCGATTGTTTATTTGAAAGTGTTTACCGAGGTGGTTACTTCACACTTTACCGAAGCCCTGCTAAAGTTCTACTTCCAAGATATTTCTCCGCCTCATACAAACAAAAGTTAAGAGAGTCAAGAAAATTACACCAACGGGATAGCGCACAGTGACATGCGCTAATAAAAGTTGGTAACGATGAATGGAAAGTAGTTCCATATCTTAACGCCAAATAAAAAGTGTTATGTAGCCATTTGTGATAACTAAAATTATTTCTTTCGCTTCCTGATTTTTGTAATACATTGAAGGGTAAAAATGGTCATATTTGTCAAATATTTACTTTTGTAATAATTTAAAATTTTCACCTGACCGACGCATGAATAAAGTGACGAGGCGCATGGCAATGTTAATTTTACGTATGCCGCAAGGATACACAATAATCTTACAAGTAGATCTTAAGCAGGGCTCTCAAAAGTGCTCATTTTACCGTGAACAGCCTATAGCAAAAGACCTGTTTTATCCGCATTTTTATTCATATTAATTATAAATTAAATATATTCCAAATAAAAGTTCCATTTAACAGAAGTTAAGTAATTTCTATGTTAATACAAGTATAAAAGGCTTGTGATACATGGCATATTCAAGAAACAAGAAAGTACTTGATACATAGGATGATTTTTCATAGGTTTGATTCAAAATGTGTGAAGAAACGTCGAATAGACTATACACAAAGTGTTCTAAGCAACGCAACGGCGGGCTCGCGGGATCAGCTCCATAGTCGCCAGTTGCGGTAACGGTCAATATTCCGCCGCCTGGTTTAGTAACGTCGTCGTAATGAGCCGGTTGGAAAGTAGGCTGGGGGGGGGGGGTGAGGAGGAGTGGGGGGGGGGCGTGCGTTACCTGCTCCCAATGACGATCCAATAGCCATTACCGGTGAGGGCGGGCCACCTCTCATCTTACATGCAGGCCACTTACCTGCGCCACAAAGCAAGCACACAAGGGGGAGGCGTTTGTGTGGGGTTGGGGGTGGGGGTAGCGCCTCCCCTCTGCCCCCACCCCCTTCGTAATTAACACAGAACATTAACACAGGACACAGAACACGGTGGCGGCCACGCTGCGTGGGAGAAGGAGCGGGGGTAATTAATGGTCCCTGGCCTGTGTGCTGCCAGGGGGTTGGCCAGGCGCGGGGAGGGTAGTTGTTTAAAATGTGGCGCATGCTTGGCTGCCCGTGGACACTGCTAGCCAACCCTTAGGCGGCGGCGAGGTATTGTCGGTAAACCGGCCCTCCGTCGTCTAGCCCTCACTTTCGTCTCTGTTCACGATAAATTGGGCACTTTTGAAAACCCTGCTTAAGATATACGTTTTCCGCACGTTGTGTATTCCTCCACCTTATGTAAAATTATCATTGCCACGAGCCTCGTCACTTTATTCATGCGTCGGTGAAATGAAACTTTGAAATTATTATAAAAGTAAATATTTCGCAAATTTGCTCATTTTTACACTTCGATGCATTAAAAAATAAACAGAAAACGAAAGGAATTGATTAAATTATCACAAGTAGTTACCTAACATTATTTTGTTTGACGTTAAGATATGGAACTACTTTCTCCTCCATCGTTACCATGTTTACTAGGCGCATGCCACTCAGTACGCCTGTTAAAATGTGTGCAGGCAGTAGTAGTGACTTTTTTCAAAGGTTGATTTCAAAAGTGGTCACTTTATCGTTAATAGCTTCTACTAACTGCCTATTTTGTTTACGTTACTCCAGAAATTTTTCTTTAACTACCCTTGTACAAATATCACCTAGAAAACGTCAAATTTTTTTGGCAGAAACACGGTGTAGTATATTTTATATTATTGTTAACACACGAACTTTCATATTTAATGTTAATAACCTTGCCATTATGAATGTCAGAAAAAATACATATTTTTACTACTCCATTGTTAGTTTACTGACACTTGCCGAACAAATATGTGAGTTAGATTTAGTGTTTAATTATTGAGTTAACTGTCCGCACCGATTACCAAAAATAAACTTGATACATTGTTCGCAGATATATTTATCATATCCTATCATGTTTATTCACTGCACTCTGATGATAGTGTAGTTGAGTTGGCAGATTTGGACTTCTCTTAAAACCGATGTCCTGAGAGCCGATGAGAGTGAAATGAGATGAGAATGTAACAACGCCGGAATGCAAGGGCGTCGGAAACGGGAGATACCCGAGAAAACCCTCCGACCAGCGGCATTGACCGGCGTGATTTCCATTTGAGAAAAATATCAGGAAGTAACCGGATGATAGTGCAGTACTGCAGCATAAACTGAGCGGAAGTAATATGGTTTATTTTAACAATGCAGTATTTTTAACTTTATTTTACGTACTAATTTTTAAGGTTAATTTGATGTCATGAAGTCTGATTATTAATTTTTTTTACGTTACTTTCGTAAATATATAACTAAATATAAAATTGTGGAGTGCGAAATATGTGAAAACAGGTTTAAAATTGTATTATCTGACCATATGTAATAACTAGGAAAACCTGTGTAGTATAAGCCTCACATATAATTGGCGCTTCTGTAAGGCTAATTAAAACGCAGAACTCACACTGCAATATGCTGAATAAAGCCACAACACACTTACAGACTTGCAGATCCCCAGTATGTTTCCTCAATATCCAGGCTTAGCACAGCTCCCACAATGCTATACATACGTCACACTTCAAATACACTCTGGGAAAAACAAGGAAACTAACTATGAGTATTTAATTTCAATAAAGACGTCCAATGGTGAAGTGAATTTTTATGCCAAAAAATACCCTGTCTCAATTTAAATAAGACTTCCGACCTTATATTGTGATACCAGAATATTTGAAAATTAACATGCAGCAGCTGGACAAGAAAATTGTGTTTACACATCTGTATGCCAGTCAAATTAGCAATTATGCTTGTAGCGCTTGGCAACCATAATAAATGTCTTTGCAGTGCCTGAAATATTACACAAAATATGAAATGTTTTGACGAGCAGAAAGTTCAGTTCAAGTTAAAATCGTAATCACACTCACACTTAACAGTTGCAGTTATCTGCCTATAAGTTTGTCCTTTTAAAGTATCCTTTGCTAGCAATGTCAAAAACAGGTAGAGTAAATAAGAGTTCTTATTCTTAGGCACTGTGTAATAAGCAAGAAAGTGTTGAAATAAGTGTGCAGTTAATAATAAAAGTCTCTAGCTCTTCACCGCTGGACCAACGGTCCCTGAGCATGGCGGTGATAAAAATACCTTACACATCTGCAGAATTATTGACGTTGCCGTGCTCTTAAGCCCTCTTCTGACAGTTTAGTATTACTATGTCGGCTAATAACACAAACCTGAGCATGTTTCCTGGGGTTAAACTCACATTAATTACAATTATTACACTCTTTTATGCAGTGCTCAAGCCTACCTGACCTGTTATCTTAAAGACCCAATTCAAATACGATGGAGACCAGAACATTCTTTCGATACCTGTTATTGGCGTCGGTTACCAGATTTAAATTGCATGTTTAACATAGAGCTTATATCAGGGTGCATTCCTTATGATTACAATCAAAACGCTGTTATCGAACATTACCAACTTACACAAATTAATATGTTATTAACAACTTAATATAAAAATTAATACGTATTATTAAACATGTGGTTCATTAACTCTCAACTGCTGCGTGTACTTTGATAAATATGTAAAATATAATAAAAATTAAATTATTGAATTACAAACATACACGTGGAACACGTCACAACAATATCAATTTTTAAAATAATAATAAAACATGTGTGTATTCGTATTTTAGTCTTGCATACTACTGTAGGGTTTAATAATGCTAATTACATGCGCCACATAACGATAAGTTACACTACTCGCCTCCCACCAACGTGAACCGGGTTCGATTCCCGTATTTTTTTGGGAATCTTACAGAACGATGCCGCTGGTCAGCGGGTTTTCTCGATGATCTCCCGTTTCTGCCGTCCGTGCATTTCGGCGCTGTTCCATACTCACTTCGCTCCACCCTCATCGGTTCTCAAGACCTCGATGTTAAGAGCTGGCCAAATCTCTTCATTCATTCTTTCCTCAGGGCATAAAATCCCGAAACTGATACACTCTCCGTTTACTTTTTCTAAAAAAAATTGTCCTTGCAATGCACTTTAGAAGTTGTGATGAGAGTGCTTTGAAAGAACGCCATCAAAGTCTGGCTGAATGTCGGCACGCAGAGTATTGGATTCTTGCAAAGGTGCACCGTCGGAAACTGGGCAACTTTGACAGTGATAATCAAAGAAGCCGATAGCAACTGAACGCTTTGTCCATTTTCTATGGAAAGTGTCGCTGATTCACTGCCGCCCTTCGCTGGCCACAAAGGCGACGATGCGAGGAGCCTAATGATCCAGGTCCTTTTAACGTCGTCGCGAGGAATATGAATGCAAGGCGGGAAATGTGCTCGCCCCTTCCATCTGCTTGGAGCCGCCTTGACGTAGCTCCGAGATGACTTGGCGAGGACAAACACCGGCTGGAGCTGGTAGTAGCCACTGTATGCACGTGTTTGCAGCCTAGAGACATTACTGTTAACGCACGAACGCCGTAGCGACATACGTTATTCTGAAACGGAAACATGCCTAGCGCCCGGTTGCACCATCTTCCCCGATCCGAGATCGAATGATCCTAGTTCCGTACCAGGATCCAGTCTGATCTTGGTTCCAATGTTAAAGTGTTGCACCAACGAAATTTCATGATTTTGGATCTCCGATTCGTCGACCTTGGTTCCAAAGTGAGAGATCGAGATTAAGTATGACACGAATTTTACTATTGGCTCGTAATATATGACGTCATGGAAGTAGGCGTATTTTTCATTATAGATAGAACTAGATGTGCGATGTTTTATCTGTTTCAAGTGAATTATTGTTGTACGAATTTTACTGAATAAAATTCAAGTGCGTACAATGTTGTTAATTTCCCAAGAAAACAATCGAACATAGTTCTATCTGTTGGCGTATTTTAAAACTACATTTGTCGACGTTGACTCCTGATCTCGGATCGAGATTTGTAACCGCCAATTTCAGCGGTACGAAATGAACTTCATCTCGATCTCAAATCCAGCTCCAAACTGGAATTGTGCAACAGTTTTATGTTTCAATCTGGGATCCGAGCTCGGATCGAGTTCCGAACCACAATGGTGCAACCTGGCATAGGTGTTCATTTATTGATGTTTTTCGTTTTAAAAAGAAAAATTGGTAATCTGCACCAAATAAGAACATACCTTTCTTCGTAAAATTATTTGTTTTTATTCCTGGTCACTCACAGCAGTAAGTTTTTATTTTACAAAATGGTATTATCTGAGAGCATAAAATAAAATTCCGTACAGAAATTTTAAATTCAAATTTTGAGTTTCGAAATAATTACAGAACAAAATGTATTTCATTTGCGAAAACGGGTTTCATGAAATTATTTTGTATATCCAGTTGTATACAAACCGCTTGATAGAGTAAGAGGAAAGGAAAAACAGTTACTAAAATAAGAGATAAAATGATTTACAGATAATTAGCCATCTTCCTCCAAAAAAGCTAAACTATAAATATGTGAATAGACATGTACGATAAGTTAATATAGGCGATAGACGTTCATATTTGCACTGTATATCTAAAAAAAATTTCGATCTTAATATTCGGTGTCAGGCGAATAATTTAAAACCACATCACTACAAAATATCCTAGCAAAAAAATGTGCGGAAAAGTAATCCAGTAATTTTAAATTTAGTTTGAAGTTAGGTACAATAATGCCGGGAGTCCGCAGCTTTACATAGCTGCAAGTATTGCAAGTTGCATACCACGAAGGCGAACGGAATCATATTAGATATTTTGGAAACGTATTCTCGCATGTAGACGATCGGGCCAATCACGTTCACCTTCGTTATATGCAACTAGTTGTGCACGCAGGTATGCAAAGCTGCGGGGAGTCTCGGAGTTGTTAGCAGTACTTATTAAATTAAAAAGTACCAGCTGAATTTTCAGAACATATTGCTACTGGGATGTTTTGTTTATATTAGTCCATAATTGCTGTGGTTTGAATTTCAACATGCTATTCTAAAACACCTTATATATATGCTTTACAAAATTTATGTTTTCCATAATTTTAAACGTTTTCAACTTTACCCACAACACAGTGCCTATTTACACGGACGTCTGAAAGCGAAAATTGGTTTTTTTCTTGTTTAGTGTAAACTATAAATTCATGCAGGAAAACTAGATATACATATAGTTTAACTGCATGAATTTATAGTTTATATATAATCTATGTATGCCTACTACACTGACTTATCTAATAAATTATTTCTAACTGCGTTCTTTTGCCGCATAAAAGTTATTTCTAATAATTTATTTTAAACATCTGTATGAAATATATGATAAGTTAGTTTCATAATACACTGCTTTTTGTCTGAAAAAGTACATGTATATTTTTCGTGGGATATAAACATTTCTATAATAACAACAAACAGTTTATTAGTGATGTCAAGCGTCTATTTTGCTTACCACTAAGAGTGATCACTAGAAAATCATGTATTTATTACGTTCTAAAAATATTTCATTAAATTTATAAATAAACGTGTCTGCCGCAAAATTATTATTTTTTTGCCGCGGCAGTAGTAAACAGCTTTGAAGAAATTGAAAAGCAAAAATACCAAACATTTTATATTTTTATTAATAAAAGTTCAATTTGTAGACATTAAAATATTTTCATGCTCCAAAGTTTTTGAGAAAAAAAAAAAAAAAAAACCCCAGTATCTTAACCTTTAGTTCGTTTTAAGACGTGCGCATACAAAAGTGTTTTATACGAGTTTTAAGATAACCGCTGACTAAAATTTTCAAAATATTTAGCAACTAACCAAAGAAATATCAAAGGTTTTCCGTGTGGTTGTGTAACATGAAACGGGTTATGGCAAATGTTTCAATTTATATTATTTCATTTCTTTAAATACGTTTTTTCTGTGATATTTGGTGTTAAAATCTGAAGTCGTGATATTAATATGTGGCAATGTAAGAGCTACGAAACCCTTTATATTACTTAAGGCACAGCATCACACATTAAAATTGATTCTTTAATTTCGAACTTATTTTATTTTATGGGAAGTAGGAAAAAAAACAGGATAAATGGTTAGCTGTTTACCTTACTTTGCAGTAAAAATGTAAAATTCAAACAATCAAGTTATTTTTTAAAAATAAAAATCATTATATAAACTTTAAAATATAAATACGTTCCTGCCTTTTTACAACTACCAAATAACACGTAAAAAAGTATGTAGAAATGTATTAAACAACTGGTAAAACGTAAGTTATTACTGTACTCATAAATTTCCAATAATATTTCTGAAATCGACGTTGTGACACGAGTACGAAGAATTTACGGATAATATGTGATGTCAAACCTTATTGAGAACTGCATCACTTGCAATGTCTTAAAGGTTGCCAATGTTTGGGTACAGTCCAGTCAAATTTTCTTCCAATAATTTTCTGAAGCTCTGCTGAAGTTCTACTTTCAGGCTATCCCTCTGCTCATACTAACAAAAAAACTTAAAGTTTCGACAATTGCACTAAAGTGGCAACGCACCTCATTCATGTGCACTCTGTTAAAAAATATTAATTATTAAGAGAGATTTATCGCAATACAGAGGTTTTTCCTACAACACAACAATAAACTCGGAACAATTGTTTCGTACAGAACTCAACATTATCTTCTCAAAATATTTCTCCAGATATTTCGGTCTTGTGTAACTTCCTCTTCCGCAATAAATCTTCTCGTTATAATCTGTACATTTTGGAGCCAGGTAGTCATGGGTCATCCTCTTATTCTCATTCCTACAACATCCCATTCCCGTATAAGTTTAGGTATTCTAGTACCTTATATTCTTCTTACAAGTCCCTCTTAGAGAGTATTGTCTTATATGGAGCAGATACATGGATAATTAATCAAAAATATATTAAGAAGCTGACAGCATTAGGAATGGATTTCTGGAGAAGATCAGGAAGAATTTCAAGAAAGTGAGGAATATTAAAATAATAAGGTTAATGAAAGTGGAAGAATAAACGCATAAAGTTATAGAACTAAGAAGGTTGGAATGGTATGGAAAAACATATTTTGCATGATAAATATTTCTTACTACGCATTTTCAAAACCCCTATTTCCCCTGTGTTTTATTCATAATAACTATACATGGCATACAGATATAAGTAACAATGTGATTTAACCAAAAATAAAGTACTTTTATTCTAACAGAAGTGTAAAATGCTTACGATTGTGTGATATATTTAGGAAACAACGAAACATGTCAACAGGGGCGAATTCTCAAATGTTTGATTAAAAAATTTTGAAGATAATGTAAATAGACTATACCGTATAAAATAAATAATGTTTCGGTATTGAGAAAGTTAGTGCGAGAAACAACGGATGTAATTTCTGGCCTGAGCGAGGTAAAGAGGCGGGGCCGGAATGCTGGAAGTCTGAAGCGAAGCGGTGGGTAACATGAACACTCGCGCGTAGATCGAATGACTTGATAGCTTTTGGAGCACTGCGCTCTCGTGCGTGCTCCATCTTTAGCGACCAACAAAGCCGTAATTTAGAGCGCGGTTCCTGCAGGAAGGAAACATCTGCAAATGTGAATTCGTGTTTTCCTCTCTCCCCCTCACACCGCTTTTTCCTTGCTTTCCAACCTAGCCAGCAATTGCTTTTCTTTTACCGAAATTTCACGCATTTCGCCACTGGGTTGGACGATGGAAAAAAGCCGCGAGACCCTTCATTTTATTTAATCTCTAAATTTCGTTGATGACGTGGTGGAAAACAGGCTCTTAAATTGTGTTCTGAAAAGTCCTTGTTATTTTCCTTAAGGAAATATAGTTCAATCTCGCGTTTCTCAGAAAACGTATTAAAAGAAAGTGAAGAGAATATGTAATTCATTCATTTGTTTATATATTTCAATCCAAGATTTGTTTATGTTACTATAAATCACAGTATGAAGTTAATTATTAACCCATTGAGACCCAGTGTACACAACTGTCTACAATATGCACGTGTAGGTAATTTATGGTCTGTACTGCACACTGTGAAGCTCAATAACCATTGAACTCACCTGTGGGTAAATGATTTCGAAAACCGTTTTACTGGTGTAGGTCATAATTGGTCCATATTAACTGTTAGCCGAACAAATATTCTACAACTAATTGGCTGTGATAACGAAACTAAGTGCTGTGTCGACTTAAGTACACCATGCATCATTAGTTTTTTTTATTTGCAACACTTGAAAATGTAAATTAAAGTAGGTCTGAAAGGGTTAACAGGAGCTTGAACAATTTCAATTAAACCATTTAGGTGTATTCATAAATAGAGGGTTGTTTCATCACAAGTAGCTATTCTTTCTATTTGGAAGATCTGAAGTTTGTCCCTTTGTGGAACTCGAGGGAGCTATTGGGCCACCGTGGTGTAGTGGTTAGACTACTTGCCTTCCATCAAGGCGAACCGGGTTCGATTTCTGGAGGAATCGCCCCCGGATTTTCGCATGAGGTAATCGTTCCGAACGATGACGCTGATCGAAGGGTTTTCTCGGGGATCTCCCGTGGCTGCTCCATACTGACCTCGCTTCACCAGCGTCGGCTCTTAAGACCTCGGTGTTGAGATCCGCCAAAATATTTTCATTCACTCAAAATATCGCTACGTATTAAATCCGGTTATAGCGTAACAACTGTGATGCTCATCGAAACTAGCGCATACATCCCGCCCGTAATTAACAAACTCTCATAAGAAAAGGGCGTCAGTTTAAATACACGGAAACAATTAAAGTCGTGAATAAATAACACAAAATTTCGAACTATGATAATGCAAAGAAAATCTCAACTCACACAAAATCTGCAGCAGTGGCTCTTTATCACTGTCCGACTACGAAATCTGGCGTTGATTTAGAAACATTAGAAACGAAATAGTCATTTTTATAAGCAACAAATATTGGTAGATAGTGTTGCAAAACCAGAATTCTGAATCAGCACAGGTGTGCTAATGAGTGAAGAAGTATTACATGCACGAGAAATAAACGCATTCAATATATCGCAACCGTTGTTTAGTATTCCATAATTTTACCATTCTACTAGTTTACTACACACTACACGCAAAGAGACGTTATTGAAACAATGATCTTCTTCACATCCATCTCAGAGCAACATTTGTGGATTCCATATACCAGAATAGCGGTAAACTTAACAAATCTCCTCTAGTAAATAATTTTTTTCTTCGTACGTAATCAAGAGCGTGCAACTCTCTTGGATGACTTAATTACTTACGAAATAAGCTGAAGAAAATTAAAACACAAAAACGGAAGACATTTTTTTGTATAAACTTATTCTAGTGAGATATACTCTTGGCAGGCCCCCGGAGGAGCCCCCCACCCCCAACCAGGCGCAACCTCCCGTGTCGGACCGAAAGTCAGTCGCGACGACGTTGAGAATGTAAGTTAAATATGGCAAGCAGGTGATAAATATACAACCGTAGGTGTTTCCCACCTAATGCCCGGTTTCACCATCGTGGTTTGAAACTCGATCCGAGTTCGGATCTAAGATCGACAAAGAAAACTGTTGTACCATTCGAGTTCAGAGCTGGACTGGAGATCGAAATGAAGTTAATTTCGAATCGCCAATTTTGGCTGTTCGAAATTACGATCCGAGATCACCAGCCATCGTCGACAAATGTAGTTTGAAAATACACCAACAGATAGAACTACGTTCGATTGTTTTCTTCGGAAAATAAAACAACGTTATACGCACTTGAATGTTTTTCAGTAATATTCGTACAACAATAATTCATTTAAAACAGAAAAAACATCGCACCTCTGTAGTAAAAAATACGCCTACTTCTATGAAGTCATATATTACGAACCAATGGCAAAATTCGTCTCGTACTTAATCTGCGATCTCTCACTTTGGTACCAATTTAGACGAATCGGAGATCCAGAATCATGAAATTTCGTCGGTGCAACACTTTTACATTTGAACCAAGATCAAACTGGATCCGGGTTTGGAACTAGGATCATTCGATCTCGGATCGGGGAAGATGTTGGTGCGACCGCGCATGAGGCAGGGTCACATATGGATGATATGGGCAGGGTGCCGTGCCTGGGACAGACCTGTCGCTCCGGTCAGACAGAAGAATGGAAGAAATGGGGCAAGGTGGGGTGGAGACGCAGAGGAATGACGACGCAGGTGGGAACAGTGAGAGCCCGGAGAACACACCCTACACCACGGCAGTGTCCGCCACACTCACCACGCGAGAAACGCAAGCCCGCAAGGGGTTGGGATCAAACCTGCGATCTCACAAGTAAGAAAGCAATTAATGAATATCCAACAGAGCCGACCCCGACTGACTACAACAACAACAACAAGTTTATTATTGCTTCAGTCCCCAGCGTGAAGCCATCACTGAAATTGAGATGTAGTATTTCAAGGGATAGAAAAATTTCGCGAGTTCAATGACCTGTAGGCTAGAACCCCTAGTCCTTCCCATACTGGAGCCTCAGGTGTGTGTTCGTTGGCTGTTGCCCCACACCTGGAAGTTATGGCATTCGCAAGGCGTTTCCTTGCAAGTCTGCTACTGGCGTCCAGGGTGGGTCTAATAAACTGTGATCCAATTGCAAAGGTGACTTCACTGCATATGTGATTGACGTATATCTTGTCCCGAAATGAACTCGTGAAATAGTCCTATCCCTGGGTATTTCGTAGTGTTTGAGTATTTAGTGATATTTCCCCGCATCTTGAAGCCTCCTTACCTGGGCCACCCAGGTGCCCAGTAACGACCTCAGCAAGAATCGAGCTCGACACCAGGGGACCCTCCGGTCTCAACCACACCAAGCTGACCAGTATCCGCAATATTGGTCGTATTGGGAATAAATGTCCGCTATCCGTTCTGTCGTTCGGCTTTGAATATCACCTTCCAGTCCTTACGACCAGTTGGTTTTGCTCAATGTTTCAGTATTTTGTGCTGTGTTTTGACCAAAGCACGCCGGTGCGATCTTCCAACCACCGCCCGCTGTGATTGACAACACCAAAGAAATTATCAATTTGATCAGTGCTCGGCCATTGGCCATAACTGAACTCTGTTATATTCTTAAAACTAAAGTTAATTAATGAACTTCCTATACATAACATTATTCATTTCTCTTATCTAGTAGTAGCCGAAAAGGGGATCGCTGGGGATCTTTTTAATCCCCCCTCCCTCATATTGACCCCAATTGAAAGTCGTGAACTCTGTTACGTAAAAAGTTAAATTAAATTAAAATTTTGTTTTATTTGGGGGGAGGGGGTTTAATTTTGAAGGAAGTTATTTAATTATTTGTAACTAATTTAAACTTATCTACCTTTTATGAAAATAATGTTTTAAGAGATATGAAAACAAATCGAATGGGTCTTGATCTCTGATGTTGTGAGTTCAAGACAGCGGCTGTTCATCCAGGCGCCGGTGATTTCTGTTTTAACTATTTCAGAAACTACTAACAAATGTCTGTGCCGGATCTCTGTGAGCAGAGATTGGCGAGCTTTTCTCCTCGCCAGCTCTTCGTCCCGGCTTTCTGGGAGACATCCGGCACCCAGACTGACGACAACGTAAAACTGCGGCTTTCACTGCTGACGAGACGTCCACTGCAGAGCTCTGGGAGAGATATAATTAGGGCGCCTGGTCCCGCGCCGCAATGCATCTCGGTACCTCCCGGGGAGAAATATATCTATTAGCCTTCACCCCCCCCCCCTACATGACCTAGGGACGGCGGGAGAACACGGCAGTGCATGTTCGTCGGTCGTTTGGCCGCAGGCCTGGGTCGTGACGGGAAGTAACGAATTCGAAGACAAAACGCGGGGACCCCTGCCCCCTGCACCCCGCCCTCAAGTCATTCTTCTCCCACCAAAGTCTACTGCGAAAAGACGTCGCTTTCGCAAAGCTTTCGTAATCAAATGCTACGGGCCGTATGCACGCTCGCTATCCTCCCGCCCCCTCCCGGCACCCACGACCCTTTTACCTCCCTCACTCCTGCAGCGCACCCGGCTCGACTTATTTACTATTCAATTTTTTCCCCCATTTTCTCTCCTGCCTTCCAAAATTTCGCCGACAAGAAGAAAGGCAGCTCAGATAGGAGATTCTGAAACGCTGCCGGCTTGAAGTAACTGTAATAATACGGCGAGGAATATAAATATTTATGCTATGGTAAGGCGACTGCTTAATGTCCTACTTTCAATCGCGGAGGAAAAAAGATGTATACTACGTAATATTGTACACATCAGTCGACTATTTAATACATTATTTAATTTTTTTTAAAATTACTTTTCGTACTTTACACAAGAAATGTCCACTGTATTACAAATAAACAACTCCATATCAACAAATTGAGAATAACATATGTGGGGCCCATGTTCACGGTAAAGTGAGCACTTTGAATTAGTCCCAAGAAGAACTGACCTTGCACTACGACTGTAATGTTTAAACAATTGTCTACTTAAGTAAAAGTTTCTTGTTCCATATACACTAGAGCACGTGTTTGCATTTTAATAATACATTTTCTTTCCTAAAAACTGCATGGTTTCCCTTGAATGTAACATGAATAAAGTGAGTTGGTCCATGACATTGTTAAATTTACACAAGTCGGAAGGATACAAGATTAGAAAAAAGTTTATTCTAAATAGGGCTTTCTAAAGAGCCCAGTTAACCATGACGAGCCTATAATAGAAATGTAGGGAAATAAATATATTACACAACACATGCTTATCAATACCAGTGTTAAAAATTTGACATTTAATAAGATGCTGTAATGCCATATTGGAGAGGTGATCTAACCTCAGTTTAGCTTGTAACAAAGCGAACATGTCTTGCACGCAGTTACTAACAACCGCAGTTACTAATAACGTTGTTGTAGTTTCCAGGAGTGTATATACTAAGGCTCCCACCTACTGGAGCTTTATTCCGCGTTTCAGGCCGAGAGCCGCAGAAGCGATAAGGGCGACTCTGGGTCGTATGAATAAAGCTGAGCAGGTTCTCCTGAGGAGGTGCTAGTTGAGCATGCTGAGTACACACCGTTAGTAGGTCCTCAATTCGGTATGAATAGAAATAAGCTATTGACCGCGAGCAGGTGTTCAGTTAAGTCGAGCCGGTGAGCATGTCCTGTTTTACTCACACGAATGCGAGTGAAGTCTGTTCACGATAAAGTGAGCACTTTTGAAATCAACCTTACAAAAAAGTCACTGGCCCTGCCTGCATATTTGTAAACGGGCTCACTGAGTGACATGCACCCAGTAAAGTTGGTAACGAAGGATGGAAAGTAGTTCCATATCTTAACGACGAATAAATAAAAAGTGTTAGGTTAATATTTGTGATAAGATAAATTATTTCTTTCTCTTTCTGCTTTTTTAATGCGTAGAAGTGTAAAAATGAGCTAATTCTTTAAATTGTTACTTTTCTAATAATTTTATAATTTCACTTCATCGACGCATGAATAAAGTGCTGAGGCAAGTGGCAATGTTAATTTTGCATAAGGAGGAAGAAGACACAACGTGCATTAAAGTAGATCTTAAGCAGGGCTTTCAAAAGTGCTCATTTTACCGTGAACAGCCTATACCTGCTTGCGTTTTCCAACATTTCAGCACATGCTCAACTTTATTCATATGACCCACAGCCTCGCTAAGCGCAAGTCTCTCAACTGCCGTGCTACGTTCTCGTCGCACTGCGTGTACCTATTGGATTTTCAGCGGTGACCCTACTATATTATTGGTGGAAATTCTGTAGGAATGTTCAATTCAGGTCCCTTGAGTAGTTTTGTTTGTATCTGAGTCTTTAAGGAGTGCTCTTAAATGGCGTTTCTAATTCGCGTGACGTTTTGAAAGCACTCTTAAATTCTCGTCCAAAGTGTGTGTTCTTTTCGTAGATCAGCATACTGGAAGCACTTTTAATAGTTTTTTTTTTTTTTTTAAATGTGAATTACTAACACTGTGTAAGGCAGTTCAAGCACCAGGCAGGCTGAGCATTATCGGCAAAGTTACCAGTGGAACCGGCGCTGGCCTCTCCAAACCTCCCCTCCAGGTGGCCGATACCTATTAAAAGGTCTTACCTGGAGCGCTACTTTCTAACCAAGCTACGTTAGCCCCCACAAACAAAAAGCTAAATCGGCTCTTTTATCTCAGGTGACCACTGGGAACTTTGCAATTTTGAAACCGCCATGCTGTCCGAAATGTAAAAAGAAAACTACACTTAACTACTAACTCAAACAAACTAACTTCTTTCCGCGACTGCGCATATCCTTACTCGTTTGAAATTAAGCATGACGGTGTTCCCATAACTGCCTTCTCGGCTCAGTGCACCTGAGTTGTGCAGTGTTTAGTTTCGGGGGATATCCGGTAACCAGTAACATCCCCCTCCACCTCGCCCCCAGATGCAAGGAGCTTGTTTCTATACTCAAAACTGCTTTACGTAACGGCACTCATGCACACACAGCCACATACACATCCATCGCTGCGCACATTTCGCTTTGCAATTGTCCAACATAATAAATCAAGCAGGTACATACATATTTGTCTTGATCGGTAAAATAATGCCAGAGCCTTGCTCTGTGGAATCACGTCTTTGCAAGGATAGACTTAATCGGTATTTTGTCTGGCCAGGTGGTTGGAGGCTCGTTGGGTAAGAATCCGATTTCCAATTCCTTATCTGCTCCATCCTAGATCGAGAGTTTCTAAACTCTCCGATCATTCCTCCCAGATCCTCTCTCCACCCGGCCAGGCCCCTCCCAGGGGAGGGGCATGTCATATTTATGTGGCGTGTCCAAACTGTTGGTAGGATGCCTTCCGAGGTGAAGGACTAGTACCTGACCACAGTGACCCATTGAAGGGCTTACTGTAATCAAATGTAAGCCCCCCGTATGTACGGATGGCATCCTGAAGGGCGTCAGATTCATCGAATCTTTCGCTCCTACGCCAAAAAATATTCCTTGATTAGAGTGACCAACTCTGCTGGTTTGGTTGGCAGTCCTGCCTGGGCGACGACAAGCCTGTCCACGGTCTCCATCTTTGGGAGTAGTACCCTGTCCCCTCCCTCCATATTTCTTATTACAAGGGCAAGAGCAGATGTCAACGTTGTTGGGTCTTCCAACTTCGTCAACATCGCTCCCCTGATTAGCTTGTTGTACAGCCATTGTGGGTCGCTTGGATCCGACTGTGCAGGCCAAGCCTGTACAGCGGCATCAACCATGTTCTTTTCGTCCGGCCAGTCAATATCAATAGTTTTCACTTCCTCAGGTGTTTCCATTGATTTCCTCGTGAGGACCTTATGGAGGAAGACTTCCCTCTCAACCTCGGTATTCCGTGGCTGATAGCTCCGTACCTCCTCCATTGGTACTCCCGTTGACTATACCTCCCTGGCTCGGAACATGGCACAGAATGTTCTTCGTCTGCTATCGCGTTTGAGCTTGCTCATGTTACAAGTAACACGAGCAAAGCCTTCCCGCACAAAAACCACCGGGCTCCATGTAAACGGCCAACCAGGTGGTTCCTGTTCTCGAGAACTTTGGCCACTTGTTCTATGAGGTTCTAGATCTATAACTCTCGTTATAGACGTAGACCTGGACAGCTCTTGGTCCCTTTTCAGTTTTGCTTCTGTCCTGGAGGGGGATACACAGGGGGTACTCCCATGTACCATTACATGTGTTTGTTCCGTAAATTCCGTGAGTGGTAGGGTGCATTATCGACAGATGTATTGAACCAAATGCAGCCGGCAGCCTTACCCGTGAATGTCGCTTCACCCAGCGTGGCGCTTGGAAGAGGGTGGAGCAGCGGCGGAACGAAGAGGCAGGAGGAAGAGGGAAGAGCTGGAGAAAACCTCGCAACATAGCGGTGTCCACCACACTGCTCTCCTAACAGTCGCCATTAATGTGTTCGAATTTAATAACAAAAGTAAACGTATGACGATCCTCCAAGGAGGCGAATGTGCAAAGAAAAAAAAATTATAATAGACTCTTATTAACTAAGCATACATCAAATGGAAAACTTAGGTGGTCCCAATAGCTTGCTAAAGGCGAAAAGAAAGCAAGAGGAAATTAATAACACAGGTAAATGAGTATTCGTATACCCTCGCATTACCGAGGAATGGCACAGGTACAGGAATGTCCGGCCTTTGGTTGGCCACGTGAGCAAACATCTCTCCAAGCACTAAGCCAACCGCCGGTCCCTTACAGTTCGCTACAAATTGTAGAACTCACTGAGGGTAGACTAAGTAGACAAAACTTAAAATAATTCCTACGTCTGGCTTTCTGAACGATCGTGTTGTGATTACGAGAACAGGAATTTCATCTACGCCATCGCCACATACTACCTGTCCTCGTGAGCAGCTACTTTGCGCTCTGTTGCCATTTAAAGCCAAAGATACAAATATTTCCTCCCCCCCCCCCCCGTAGCACAGTCGGTCTTGAACAAAATCACATTCTTCTTTCTCTTGTGACCTGACACGCGCTAAATGATTACGTACTTCTGAACATAAAACACGAGATACTGAACGGCTGAACTCTGTGCAACAAAGTTCTACAGTAAAATTTTCCACACAAAGAGGCCAATTAACAAATTGGCACTCATCAGCATGTAACTGACTACAAAGACCTCGCCAGTTGCGAGTTAATTATCGCCCCCCCCTTTTTTTTCTACCCTTCACGAAGTTGATGCTAACCAATAGGCGTAAATTGTCGCCAATTAAATACGTCTTTGATTAACGAGTGAAAAGAGGCTTTGTGTGTTGATACGCCCTTAAAACACCTCAACCTACGTACCTAATCACTTACTTAGAGTACGAACGCTGCTATGATAAAAGCAAAGCGCACAAACACAAAGCCATACATTTGTTGCCAAACAGACAGAGCGACGACAATTTCAATTCTAAATAGCCAACACAAAATTCCATTATTACTACGGTGAAGCTCAAAATGGTTATATGACGTTTCATTACATTCACCTCCCAAATAAAACGTTGACGTATCCAAAATTTCGTAAAATAACTTGGAAGTAGCATAACAAAAATGGTTATTTTTCTTTCGAAACAATGTGCATTCAGGGAAATAATTCGCGCGACATTAAATTTTGCCTGTGAATCTTTCCAAGTGAACATATTGTTACGTGCTGTAGCTGGCGCCGACTCAGCCACGTCGTGTAACAGCGGTTGTTGCCGCCGCCCGTGCTGGGACCACGCAGTACTGATTTCCTCATGTTCTCTACGTCACACCGAGCTTCAAGAGTGATCATGTCACCTGTGTGTGAATGCTATACTGTCTAATAAATATGGCTGTGGTAGCTCATGTCCTTGGTGATGCAATTTCAATGGCCAGTAGTGTACGTGTGAAGGTTTTGTATTCCGTTGTAAAGTATTATATATCTGAGAATAGGAAAGTAGACTAAATATTTTTTTTTTCCATTGTGGTTACATAGGATTTATCGTCTTCCTTCTACATTTTTCTCACGACTGTTTAGACGCCTGCATTTTACACTAATCAATATTTATTTCCCTGACGCCAGTATGTCTACAAAACTATCTTACACCCGAAATCTCCTGATAAGTCTTTCTTCCGTTAGACATCTAAATGAAACCTGAAGTAAGGTGACGCGTGTCCCTCACATTCACTATAACAAAGCGATTAACGAAAGTCTCAGAGGACTCTAAAATTAATTTCTTGGGTCTCGACGCAGAAAAATTCCTTTCCTCAACACTATTTCATAAGCGGAGTGAAAACAATTTATTAACCTTAGTGAGAGTTATTGAAATTCGAATCGTGGATAAATTAGTAGCACATATAGCATTTTAGAAGCTGGTGCGTATGTGTTCGCGTGTGTCCGCGCGCGAGCGTGTGTGTGTGTGTGTATATATATATATATATAAATTTAATAACAAAATTACAGCTTTCAGGAGACTATAACCGTTCTACACATGTATATTTTAGTGAACTTTCCATTTTAACATCTTATAAATTTTTATTTATTTATATATCATATATATAAATACATATTTCTTAAATATTTTTATTTTATATTATTTCAGGAGAGTCTGGGAGCCTAAGGATGTGCTTAAAACTTTCGTATCAATTGTTCTTAAAGAGAATATAAAAGTAGCCATTTCATTGTTGCGGATTATATATATAATATATATATATATATATATATATATATATATATATATATATATATTTATATATATATATATATATAAATGTGTGTGTATATATATATGTGTGTGTATATATATGTATATATATATATATATGATATATATAATATATATATATATATATATATATATATATATTTTATATATATAGTATAAAGTCACACAAATATAACGCACATTTAAACATATAAAAAACCATGGTAATTGTCTCTACAAGTCAAACATTGTAATACAATTACTTGGTACGCGGAACTGCGTCTTAATATTCTTATATACCGTAGTTGGCGTTTGCCCTTGCTTGGTGAACATGGGGGAGTGATAATTTAAGTCTTCATACTTTAATGGAGTGCACTTTATGAGATTACGATGAAGCTATCTAGAGAATAGTTTTCTACTCAAAATGGGTGACCTGGTTGTGAGGAGAAAAGGAAGGGATTGATGGGAAAGTAATGTAGAGGGAGAGTAAGCTTATTTCCTTTCACAGGAAGACTTCATAAGAATGTAATTCAGGTATTCAGCTATTTCCCAGGTTTCTACATCGACCGGAACGAAAAATGCAGTGGTGAAGCCAGCTGCGAGATGCCGAGATCGCTTGTGCGTGGATAGGGGAGTGGAAAGAAACGTGGAAGACGTGATGGGAAGGATGCGATATTGTCATCTGCGGCGTTATTCCCGTCACCAGCTGACCGGCGCCAGGTGCGGAGAGAGGAATATTGAGGCGCCACCCTGCTCCCCTATTCTCTTCCCCGCGCACGACGGGTTCATAAATTAAGCGCGACACGTGACAAACACGGCAGTTGGGCGTGGGTGGCGGCGGCCTGCCACTGGGATTGTTCGCCCCACCCCCCGAGCCACCACTAGATATTCTCTGCTGCACAGGGGATTGGTTGCCTGGCAACCAGGGAAAACCACCACGCAATGTTGCCAGACGTGCCAGAATTCTGGTATTTGTACCAGATTTTCTATCTTGGTACCAGGTTTAACTCAATCTGGTATGTATATATATCAGATAATTGTTGGTCACAAATATTTACTAAAATTTACTGATGTAGCGAAAGTATCTATTAATTTAAATAATTTTCTATGACAAAATATAAAATAATTGTATATCAGTATTTTGTTGGATTGTAATTGTATTTTGTAGCAGTACATAGTGTTAAATCGGATTATATGGCCATAACAACTGTTTAGCATAATTTTTGTATTTTTAGTTTCCGACTAAATGTATTTAAAGTAAATAGAAAATTAAATTTGGTAAAATGAGTACCGGTAAGTAATCTTCGAGCACCCTGAAAATAATATGTCTATATAAAATCTCGCGAATAACAATTTAAATCTCATAAAACAATAATTTTAACTGTAGTTTTAAAATTACGCAAATTTTATTTGAGACTCATATTTAGTGTAATATAGTTGCAATGACTGTTTTCTCGGGGGAGGGAGGTAGAAAGGCTCCTTTTCGTTAGAGTATCAGAATTTAATGGAAAATACCAGAATTGTACAGCGCATGGTACCAGAATTTCGTTTTCCTTATCTGGCAACACTGCCGCCACGCGCCTGCAAACTCGCTCATCTGCCGCGGCGGCCCGGAGGATCGTAAAAGGAAAAGTCTCTCAGAAGCGCGATATTTATCGTCGGTCATTCCGGACTCTACCCGCGCGCCGCCTTTAAACAATATCTCGCCCTCAACACGACACGTCCGAATCATTTTCTATTTTCAACTGGGCAAATCCGTCCTAAACATGCGGAGCAAATGCTAGTTGGAATTCACTAGCCAAACCCAGTCACGAATCGTTTACTAATGACTGTTCACGGTAAAATGAGCACTTTTGAAAGCCCTGCTTAAAATCTACTTGTATGCACGTTGTGTATTCTTCCCCTTTATGTAAAATTAACATTGTCATGGGCCTCATCACTTTACACGTGCGTCGGTCGAGTGAAACTGTGATATTATTAGAAAAGTAAATATTTCCCAAATCTGATCTTTTTTATGCTTCGATACATTAAAAAGAAATACAAAGTGAAATAAATAATCTATGTAACCAAAAATGGTTACCTAACACTTGTAATCATATGTTACGGTATGGAACTATTTTCAATCCATCGTTACCAACTTTACTGGGCGTATGTCACTCAGTGTACCCTTTAAATATACGCTAGTAAAGTCAGTGACTTTTTTCTAAGGTTATTTTCAAAAGTACTCACTTTACCATGAACAGCCTTTATATATATATATTCCCATAGTATCGTAAAAATGCATATATACTTTCAAAAAACGAATTAAATTCAATGAAAAAGCTGTTAACAAACGTGGGAGTAACAAGATTTAAAAGGAAATATTTTGGTGTGTTTGGGAGCAGCTTCTTAAATCTTTGACGTGAATACGTCTTAAAATTTGCAACCATAGTGGGAGAAAACCCAGAAAATCCGATGATAACAAAATCGGGGGATACAGTTTGGCATTGCAGCCCCGAATCTATCGTCTACATTCAAAATTCATAATTACACCACTTCATTGCCAAAGGATCAAAGAATATGTTACGTTGAGTAAGGACTGTGAAGCATCGCCGGGGGAAAGGGAGGGGGGGGGGGGGGGTGGCCCCAATATTGAGTTCGTTTCGCAGCGTCTCATAACTTCCGCGTAGTATAACTTTTGACTACAAAAAGCTACTACGCTCTTTTAGGTTTCAATCGACAGCTCTCCTCAAGATCAGTCGATTGCGTGTATAAAACATTTGTGTGGCACGTGGTTAGGGTTAAATTGTGTGAGTTTAATGTAAAAAATAAGAAAACTTAACACAATGTCGGTCTATACCCGTCAAAAAGCTAAGTCGAAATACATACATCGTATACGGTGGGAAAGAGCATCTCAAAAGCAATCCAGTGATACCCATAAAATCCCATATGATCGAGTGAAGAGGGGCCGAGAACGTAAAAAATATCAAGGCGTCCGAGCGCGTCAACGTATACGTATTCACGCAAAACAAACGGCCGTGTCACCAATGCAGCCACACCCCATTTGTTACGTGATTCAATACTTCCCAGCTGTTTGAAAGCAGCAACCCTCATCTAAAGTGTGTTTTTTTTTTTTTTTGAGATCAGCACATTGTCAGCACGTTTAATAGTTTCGCAGTTTTGTTACCAGCTGTGAAAAAATAATCAGTATTGCAGAAACATGTAGCCTGCAGCATTTCGAAATAACATTTCAAATTTAATTAATGTGTATTCATTAACCATATTTTCGTTTCACCTTTATTTTTTAATTGCTGCATGTTTAAACCACACACCTTCAAAACTGCAACCGCGTTATTTGTAAAATTGCTTTTAACCAATGCGACGAATTAAAAAACCATAATAACCAAAGTTTACATTTTTCAATTTTTTGTAACAATTATTACTAACTGGGTTAAAATGCTTTTTTTTAAAATAGAAGTTATATTCTACAGTATAGTTAGAAATATTTCAAATTAATTGGCAAACTGCACAATTGAATTATGTCTTTGAACGTGTATGTTGTAACCTAGAGACTGCCTATCATTCTCAGCATCTAAAGAATCAATTATTGTATAACACTGATATGTTGGTATAACCCTCTTTTTGATATTTTAATACACGAAAATCACGAAATTTTTGTATTCATACAAACCACGTAAATCTTTAGTCCTGGTAAAAAAAATTTATACGCCATATTCTATAGTGCAATTTTTTGACAATTGTAAAAGTTGATTTTTCCATGACAAAATATGTTCTGGTGACATACTGAACAGGTTAATAGTCAGCTGAGTGTGTTTGTGTAAAGATCATCTCTGGCAGTAGGGGAGGGGGGGGGGACTGCTACATCAATATAATCAGATGTAAACAGGAATGCCTCAGGACTTTAATCAAAGTACTCTCGGTAGTGAGACTGATAAATCAACATAAAATGGGTCCACTAATCTGAGTTTCGTTTTTTAACCATAGCTCAAACGACTGGTTAAACACTAGTTCGTAAATATAATGCTTTTTTAAATCAATATTTTATGTTAATTCTGACCTAATTCATACAAATCACAGCGAAAAAATCGTATAATATCCTAGCGTCTTATTGAAAGAGTAACACGACTGGTATACGTATCTTTTATGTTCACTGGGGTTAAAGAAGCCACGGTGGTGTAGTAGTAGACCATTCCCCTCCCATATATGTAGGCGAACTGGATTCGATTCCGACGGGGTCGCTCCCGGATTTTTGCATGTGTGAAACGTGCTGGATGATGTCGCTGGTCAGCAGGTTTTCTCGGGGATACCCCGTCTGCCCCGCCCTTGCATTCCGGATCCGCTCCTTACTCACCTCACTTCACCCTTGTCGGCCCCTAACACCTCGATGTCACGAGCCACCGAAATCTCTTCACTCACTCACCAAACACAAAGTTGAATGGAGAGTGGGAAGTTTTGGGTGGCTTAGTATCAACGGGTCTTGTGAACCTATGAGAGTGAAGCAAGGTGAGTATGGAGCAGCATCGGAAGACAAGGGCAGGGGCGGGGGGGGGAGGGGAAATGGGAGATCCCCGAGAAAACCTGCCGATTAGCGGCTTTGACCGGTACGAATACCATATGCGAAAGTTTTGGAGCTGCCCCGCCTTGAATCGAAATCCGGCTCTAGCCGTTGCATCACCTAACACAAAGCCTGAAGCTTATTGGTTGTGTTGAGTACACAAGTTCTTGGACATGTAGAGGCGGCAGGTCGCCTGGGTAGGCCGCAGAACAGTGTGCAGAGCTCCAGCAGAAAAAGCTTTATTAAAAAACCGTACAACGTGCCTGAGTGAGGTCTGCTTACGAATAGCATTAAAGAAACGTTACGCATCTCTATACGTTTGTCAGTTCCTCCATATATCGCTAAAGCATATTTTTGTGATAGTGAAATGGGTCAAACGGGGTTTTTCACGGTCATTTTTAAGTATGAACATTCCGATAAAAGAAAAGCCCTTAAAAAGGTATAGCGATGGGCATCAAACATTTAGTTTTATTATTGTGCCATAAAATTGTAGGGTCTCCGCTGAAAGTCTCATAGAAGCGCGTTATCGACGGCAATACCCCAAGTCAGTTCAGTGCTTTGCGCGTAGAGGCGATGAGAGAGTTGATGCATACGTCTCGGTCACCCGTAGCGCTCTAACGCTTTTAGGCCTCAGACGTGCAAAATTCCTTCAACCAGGAGGCCACCTTAAGTAAAGCCCACCTAAAAAAAATTATTATTAGGAACGTCTGAACCGTAAATAAATGTGAGAGTGAAAAAGTTAGTTGAGAGGCTGCATGTGAGTGTGAAGTTTAGCATGTTGTTGTGGGCTCTGCCGAGAGGCGAGCTGGAGGAGTTCCCCGGCGATGCCTGGCGCCTCGGTTGTGGGGGGAGGGGGGTTCTCACGTGTTTTAATAACAGAATGCAAGAAGATTCCAGGGCAAGGTTGATTGCTGTATATAAATGGTCAAGTGCGGGGCGCCCCCTCCGTCCTCCCCCAGACGTACTAGCTCCTGACTGACACGCCACCACGCTGTGAGGGCATCACCAGGCGTCCAGGGTCGACGCCAGCTGAGGATCAGCAGGACACCGCCACACAGAGACGGGGGCCCCATCGTCCGACTCCGATGCGAGTGACTTCTCATCGCTAAACAGTGATAACAGAGAACCTGAATTAGGTGCAGACAAGGATTGTCCTGTTAGGTGACGACGTTAGGAGGCTGACTTAATTGCTAGAGAATTGCGAGAGTTAGCATTCTGTAAATCAGTATAATAAGTAATACAAAGATGAGAGTTTAACGGAGAAATGAAGATGAAGTAAATGTTGTGTTTGAGAATCAATAAATGTGCCTCTAGTCTTGTATGTTAATCAGCTGTTTGACTTAATCTCTAGCTACGTTACACTTGACTATCTTCCTGTATGGTGTCAGTCCTTAGTAGGAAGCACCAGAACAATGTGTGACGTTAACGGCTAGTTGTTTACGTGAGCAGCGCTGAGGGGCTGACAACGTCGCCTTTAAGGAGGAAGCAGGCTGCGGGTGGGCTAGCAGGTCGTCTTTAGCGGACCACGTCACAACGCGATGTGGCTTCTCCGATCCCTCTCCAGCATCTTACTGTATCTGACCTCCCCTAGCTCTCAGGGTCTGTAATGAGAGGTCGGCCTGCCGGCCACTTTCTGGACCTCCATTTGTCCTCGCCCCGCCCCGACTCCTACACACTTTCGCGTCCCTCTCACCGATACGCTAGACTCGAATTCCTGTAGTAATGTTCACTTGGGAGTGCCTACTAGAATTATTTTCCTTATTTAAATGAAATCACTAATGAAAGTAATACCTACCAATCTAATAATTGTTATTAGTATAATTTTCGAAACTATATCAATAAATGTTCCTCTTGAGCCTTCGCTAATAATACATCACATATCATTATAAACAATAACATAATCTCATATATTTATGTCCGACTCACAAAGAAATCAATATTACAGATACACACAAGAAGGAACAACACCTACACTGTACAACACCCTACACAAACATGACACTGACACCATCACAACACAGACACAAACATCAAACTCACGACGGACACCTCACGAAAACGACAACAACCGTCGGCCCCTCTGTCTCCGGAGAGGATGGCGGGGTGAGGGTTCAAGGGTGGATGCTGACGAATTTTAACTTTTGACATTTTTAAAATATAACCTTACCTTTTTCTTTAAGATAATAACAAAATATAATATTAAGCCTCTGTAATTTTAAAATTTAAGTTGTTATTCATTTTTATAACACGACAAATTTTATGTTTCGGCTATTTTCTAAATTTATTTTAAATTGTAGTAACTAAGACCAGTTATGGCCTTCAGCTGGGTACTGGTGCCATTTTAATATGTTCCGTTCTATACTCAAATGTATCATTTTTGTCACACCATGCATTTCAGATTTTACATTACGTTTTACTGATCTACAGGAAACAGAGAATTTGTTTGTACACGTTACAAATTCGGTTTGAATTGTTTACGATTACTAGCATAATTCCTGTATTCGCCTGCAAAAAAAAAGAAACATAGTCAAAACTTAACAAAGGCAATGCAGATGTAACATTTCAACAAAGCTTCGGAAGCTATCAGTATTTCCTGACGAGAGAAAAATTCCGTAAAAAATTTGAAATAGAAATTGTGGCAAAAAAATTGAAGAACATAAATGGAGAATACTGATATTTCTTAACATCTTCTTCTATGCATATTAAGTATTATTCCATCTGTAAAATTAACAATGCTATGGGCCTCATCACTTTATATCCATGAGTCGGTCAAGCGAAACTGTGTTATTATTGCACATGCATATATTTAACTAATGTTATAATTCTTTCACTTGAATACATTAAAAAACCTAAAAGTAAAAGAAATAATTTCAGTACATGCCGTTCATGGTAAAGTGAGCACTTTTTGGAGCTGTTTCATCAGACATAATAACCAATAAATACATTTCATTGTGGACTCAGACTTTTGGTTTTGGGTATTGTGAATGTATACACCATGTTTATTACTCACGTGGCAGGGTTTATATTAACAAGTGGCGGAAGGATATAAATTGGTTGAAAGAAAATAACTAGCTAGGGCTTCAAAAGTGCTCACTTTACCGTGAACGTTCAATAGTCACATTTGTTTACCTTTATTACCCAACGGTTATACATGGGACTTGTTTCAGTCCGTCGTTACCAACTTTACACTGTGCCTTCGTCAGTTGCTGTGCCAGTTAAAATATGTGCTGATAGGAGCAGTGAAATTTTTTCAAGGTCTGGGAGATCGGGAGATCGCCGAGAAAATCCAGCGACTATCGGCGTCGTCCGGCAGGATCCCCACGTACGAAAGCCTGCAGGGATCCCACCGGGAATGGAAGTCTGTTCTTCCTAGTAATAGGTGAGCGCTCTGCTTGCTGCGCCACCGTGGCCACGACCCACCCCTAGACACTGGATAGGAGTAAACAGAACGCTTATGTTATTTGCCCAGTGCAATATCAGCAATATCAAAGTGGGAAATTATTCGAATTTATTAATATAACGTAAATAAACTACTTATCGTTTAATGAGTATTTTTCAACGTAATTGAAAATAAAAATATAGTTACATTGATTCAACTGTAGAGACTGAAGTACAATATTATAATATATATATATATATATATATATATATATATATATATTATATATATTATATATATATACACACACATTTCTTTTTACGATGCTGGTGGTGATGTGAGCATTACATGTCGTATGGCCGAGTATTGTTGATGATGTGAGCTAGTTAAGTGTTTTAGCAATGATTTGGCGTTGTGTACCGACACTTGACAGCTCACAATGGCCGTTTATTTTTGCATGTAATTCTGCATATTTTAAATGTGAATATTCAAGAAATTTTTATTAAAATATGTGGAATTAGACGATTGAAATGTTATACAGTAGTGCCAACCCGTGAACACAATTTTTGTATTGTTTTGACATTGGCACATTTGCACTGGGCCAAAAAAAAAAAGCTTTCTGCTGCTTTGTCTTGAGTGACGTCTCTGGTACTTTTATGCTCGTTGGCCACGACTGGGAGAGAGAGAGAGAGCGAGAAGGGGGGTGGGGCGGACACGTGGGCCGCGCGTGGACGCCAGTGGATGCGGCGACGCACGTTGGCAGGCAGGCATGCAGCGCCGTCAATGAGAAGCCGCCGCCCCCGCCCGCCCCCAGAGAGGCACGACGGCCGCACGCCGTATTGATCACGCTGCGGCTGGGAGAGGGGTCGCTACTACGGCCGACACACGCCCGCCCTCCTTGCTCGCGCCATAACAAGTTTTCACGGGAGCAGCCTCCCGCGTGGTCCGCCCCAGCCTTCTATATATCTCTCTCCCCTCGCGCTCTCACCATCTTACACTGTAGGATCGAGGGGCCACGGTGGCTGAGCTGTTAGCCTGCTCCCATCCTACCAAGGCGATCCGGGTTCAGTCCTCGGCCGGGCCACTCCCGGATTTTCCCATGTAGGAATTTTGCAGGACGATGCCGTTGGTCGGCGGGTTTTTCTCGCGGATCTCCAGTTTCCCCCGCCCTTTCATTCCGGCACTGCTCCATACTCACCTCAATCGCCCTCATCGGCTCTCAAGACCTCTACGTTAAGAGCCGTCCAAATCTCTTCACCCACTCACTGTACGCTCGACTCGCAATAGTTCGTCCGTCCGGTGGTCACGTGATCTTACACCAAACACAAGGCAACTTTTTTTTTACCATCCGGCCATCCGTCAAATATTTAACAAACTTTAAATTTCGATGGACGGACGGATGAGCCACTGCCTTATAATGGCTTTCCTTTGACGTGAATACCCACTTTGAGTCATTTAAAAATTAAGATATAAACAAACACGTTCATCATTGTTGACCATGTAAATTTGACAATTGTGTAGGATTGGGGTAAGTGAATGTTGGGTACATGCGCAGAAGACGAATAAGCGGTCTACCTCATCTTTAGTCTATGCTTTATACGAGTGGGTATCAGATATAAAGTAACAGGTCGATCCTCTGTGACCCACCTCTAGGTCGAGGTAACGTGTACTCAGGTTAGGAATTAAACAAGATTTGTTATGGCAGAGAGTGGTGTAGGGTAAATTTTCGCCTCTAGGTGCGCAGTGTTCCAAAAGGTAACTCTTAATTAAAACTTTATCCTACGCGAATAATAAAAGGGAAAGATTCTACTTAGTTACGAAGAGAGATATATTTGATTTATGATTATTGCAATTATCCTGTTTTTAAAGTAGAAAATATACAAAATCTGGTAATGGCTGTTCACGATAAGTGAGCACTTTTGAAATAACCCTTAGAAAAAAGTGACGTCTCTACCTGCGTGTATTTCAATGGACGCACCGAGTGACATTCTCCTAATAAAGATGGTAACGATGAATGGAAAGTAGTTCCATAATTTAACGTCGAATAAAAAGTGTTACGTAACCATTTGTGATAAATTAAATTATCTATTTCGCTTTCTGTTTTTTTAATACATTGATATGAAAAAATCAGCATATTTATAAAATATTTACTTTACTAATAATCCCACAGTTTCACTTGACCGACGAATGAATAAAGTGATGAGGCCCATGACAGTGTTGACTTTACATTTGGAGGAAGAATACACAAAGTGCATACAAAGTTAATCTTTAGCGGGGCTTTAAAAAGTACTCATTTTACCGTGAACAGCCTATACACATGCGACACTAGCGCTTACCTATTAGCGAAAAATCTTTGGTTTGCCGAACTTTTCAACATCGATCTTCGCAACCTGAGTAGAAGTAACCTTGGATGCGGCGACGCTGGGAGTTGAACGGCGGCATTTCTCATTTCTCCGACGACGAGAGAGCTGCAGCCTCCCGGAGGAGCAGCGCGGCGGTTGCACGCGCTCTCAGACACTGATACGCCATTATCATGTTTCCATTCACGTCAAAAGCACTCGCCCTCATACCTCCCTGCCCTCCACCCCGCAGCAGGAACACCATCCACCAGGCTGCCGGACAGGGGTGGCCAAGCCCCGGTCCCAATATAGCACTCTCCCCTATCTTCACCCATTCTTGCTACAAGGTCCTTATATATACAAAGTTCTTCTTATAAGCTGTTCAGGATTTTTCTCAGCACTTCGGCATTCAAAGTTTGAAAATATCACTACCCCTATATACATAAAAGGCGGTTTTAAGAGTTACATGGACCGGCACGTTTTATTGTGAAATAGTTTTTTTTTGCGCGAATACGCATATCTCGGTAAATAAATGTTCTGTAAACACGAATTTTTATCAGAAAAGATAAATAAAAAAAACAATTATCTATGTCCCTATTATTTTACTTTTGAATTCATGAACATGGTCAAATATCGCAATTGTAAAGCTTGCCTGTGCAGTTTCCTTAAACAGCAAGAGGAAAGTACAAAAATACGGACGTAGTTTAATCTGTGGGCTTTAATCGCGTATAATTAAACTTCACTGTTACAGATCTGATTTGCACAGTACAGCGTCACGATGGAAACACTGCTCTCCTTGCTCGTTTGAGCGATGAGACACTAGGCGTGCGTGTTAGTGCCCCTTGTATTGCTCCCTCACTTCGTGACCTTGGACGCGCAGCTCCAACCAACTCTTAAATGGCATGTCTAAATTCAAACCACATCCTTGATGGACTAATATAAACAAGTTAGGCATAATAACGCCAGGAGCCCGCAGAGCAAGTAACAGTATTTACAAGTTGCATACCACAAAGGCGAACGGAATCATTGCAGTTACGATGGAGACGAATTCTCGCATGTAGACTATGGCACCAATTCCGTTTGCCTTCGTGGTATGCAACTTGCAATGCACGCAGGTACGTAAATCTGCGGACTCCCGGCGTTGTTATCACAGATTTTTTATGAGATAAAAAAAAAACGAGATTAATCTTCCGAACATTGCGCTGCTGGTATTTTTTGTTTATGTTAGTCCATATATCGTGTGGTTGTAATCTCGACATGTTCTACACAATCGCCTTGCATATTTTAACGGGCACACAGAACGTCAAGCGCCCTGCAATATAGTAGGTAACAATGGAGGGATGATACGCTAACATTTCTGAATAATGACATTTTTTTATTTTGCTTCAGTTTTTTTAATACATATAGGTATAAAAATGAGCAAAGTTGTAAAATGTTCACAACTATTATAATTACATGCAATGTGCATACAAGTAGTATAAGTAAAATGTAGGAAAATACATTAGCAAGTAAGTATGGGGAAACGATTATTTACCGTTCGTCGTGTCTCAATACGTATATACTGAGACATTGCGAATATGTTATGAGAGCGTAAGAACAGACTGGCGAAGAATAATTGGCCTATAGGCTGTTCAAGGTAAAATGAACACTTTTAAAAGCCCTGCTTAAGTTCTACTTGTATACAAGTTGTATATTATTCCACCTTATATAAAATTAACATCGCCATGGAGCTCATCACTTTATTCATGCATCGGTCAAATGGAAGAGAGAAGTTATTAAGAGAGAAAATGCTTTACAAATCTGCTCTTTTTACACGTCGATGCATACAAAATAAACAGAAAGTGAAATAAATAATTTTAAGATATCACGAATGGTTACCTAACACTTTTATCCGACGTTAAGATATTGAACTACTTTCCATCCATCGTTACCAACTTTACTGGGCGAACGTCCCTCACTGTGCCCGTTAAAATACAGGGTAAGCCATCAGCTCTGCGACAAACGGCGAGAGGACGTTCCTCACAAAATTTCAGTTAGAAAATATCTAACAACGAACCTCAGGAAACCACTCCTAAGGGCAGGAAACCCTTGTGAAGATGGGGTTTTAATTATGAACTTTATTTAATTACACTAAAACCATGCGATACTAAGGGATGAATTTCTGTAGGAATGTCAAACAATTAAGTCACTGTAACATGCAAGTACCCATGTTGACCTAACCCAAACTCAACATAGTAAAATTTGCGTTACCACTCCACTGACAAAAGGGTCGTTGTACATAGTTACGTAAATTATGATCACGGCCTATGGATTACCATTGCAAGACGTAAAAACAAGTCCTCTTGGCAAGAAAGCCTCCGATAAATGGTTTGCGAGAAAATATATCTCCAAGATATTAAATGCCACGTAATGCTTATGAGACATTTAATATGTTTGAGGTCTGTTTTCTCGCAAACCATTCGTCGGAGGTTTTCTTACCAAGAGGACATTTTTTTACTTTTTGCAATTTTTATTCATATGCCATGGTCATAATTTATGTAACCATGTACGAAGACCCTTTTTTCACTATTTGAAGGGGTGACAATCCTTTCAAATAGTGGTAGGTCAACAGAGACTGAATTGTTTGGCATGGTTACATAAATTCATCCCTTAATATCACATGGTTTTAGTGTAAATAAATAATGTTCATAATTAAAATCCCATCTTCACAAGGGTTCCCTGCCCTTAGGAGCGGTTTCCTGGCGTTCGTTGTCAGAAATTTTCCAACAGAAATTTTGCAAGGAACATCCTCTCGCCGTTTGTCGCAGAGCTGATTGCTCACCCTGTATATGCACGCAGAGGCAGACTTTTTTCTAAGGTTCATTTATAAAGTGCTGACTTTATCACGAACAGCCTTTACACGCTCTTCCTTGTACGTGAAGTAGCGGCGACTGCGAGCCATACAGGAGTGACTGGCCAGCGGGAGAGAAACCGGCCGAGGTACACTTGCAAGCCCCAGGGGTAAATCCCGAGGGCAGAAATAGCACTGAGACAACGCTTTGCTTACACAGACTCGGGGGCGGGACTAAACACACGTCTTGTAGCCGGCCGGCTGACACATTGCAGCCGCGCGCAAAAATATTAATTGGCAACCTTCTTTTCTCTCCTCGAAAAAACAAATCGCTGGTTGAGGTTTTCCTTGGTGTATTCTGGATGAGCGTATTGTATGTCTTCATATTTCATGTAATTGGGGCAGAGAATATATTATTGTTTGCAACTATAACCTTCGTGCATACCTATGCACACATGTAGGATACCAGAAATTCTTCAGATCGCTTTCAAACTCTAATACACTCGTAGATTACCTTCTGTAGAAGTATCTGATCAATTTTTCAAAAGACAAAACCTACTTACAGTCTACCGAATGGAAAAATTTTCAGTTAGTTATTAGAGAAGCATCTTGTAATTTCTTCCAGGATTATTTCTATCATTATTATTATTTAATGGAACAGGGGATTTTATTATACAGCTATACTGCTACGGAATCTAACATCCCAAGGTTAAATAAGAAAGCACTGAACATGTTCAGTAATGAATTCCCGCGTTGCGGAGCAAATTTGAAGTGGGACTACAAATCTGAAATTGTTAAAGTGAATCAGGTGAACTGCAAGACACAGCACTAACTGTTTTCCAAAGACCCTGGTGAAATATGCACAACGCAATATTTTGTTCCCGCAAATGATAACGATTTGTACTACCGAGTTCAGAACATCTCGCGGTGTGTGTGTTTATATATATATATATATAAATAAACAGTATTCACATATTGAATAGCGACAAAAACACCTGCAGTGTTAATACTAACCAAGATCATTACCAACAGAATGAGCAGCTGCCTTCACAAGTATTATATTTTTTGAGACATTCATAAAGGCTCTTTCATAGTTATTTGAACACTTTCTGACATCAACGTATGAAAATTATCACTATTTACTATGCGCCCAGTTAAGTTGGTAACGACAGTGAGAATAATATTGTGTAGTAGTGTTAAATAAGAAAAGTTACATGCATGTTCATAATACTTAAAATAGTTTTTGAGTTCTATTTTCTCAACCTCTTGACTTGCAACTTAAATTAATAGTTCCAGCTTACAGACATTGCATAAAAAAAAAAAACTTGATTTAAAAAAATTATGATGACTACGTTATCGCTAATGGGTGTGAATATATATATATATATATATATATATATTAATATCTATATATATTATATATACACTACACACACACACACACCTCAGCAATACCAATTTTTTTAGATTGTCGTAATTTTTGACCCAAGTTAACTCGTAACACCGATATATGTTACTGGAAAATCTCAGAAAATATAGACGTCAAAATAATAAATATTTTATTAGCAATATTATTTCCTAAAAATTTTAACTTTGGAAAATTTCATATTTAGATGGACATTCAGAAAGTAAACCAGCACGTGAACGTGGCAATATTCTTATATGCTATTCGCAATCAGATGCCACTCAATATTAGAGAATAGTTTTTGGCGTCTTTTAAATCAAACTGACACACTGGGCATCAGGATGGAAATGGCATTGAAACATTTCAGGGTCTTTCATTCCAACACTATCGACTCGTGACCAATTATACGATTGAAATAAACACTCTCTTCTTGTTGGCTCGGGCACATGACTACCATTCGAGCATGACCTGGAGTTTGCGGGAGGCGATGATGAGGGTTCGCGGCTACTGGCGTGGGCGAGCAATCCCGGGCAGTATATCCCGTCACTCCGATGCAAACGAAAAGATCTCGTTTACATCTGTCGACTTATGCCATGAAAACCAAGTAAGTTTCCACTTCGTTGCTTTAATTTCATTCTCACATCATCCCAAAGACAATATTTTCTTCCAAACAGACATCGAACTGTCAAAATAACACAACAATAACACAAATAAATTTGAAATTGAGTAAAGGATAGCAATGGAAAAAGCATGCGCAGTCTTTGTGTGATAAAGTCACATTTTTCTTTTCACGAATAAAAGCCGAATAATCGATGTTTTCATTTGAACTGAAGTCCTAAATTGACCTTTGTTGTGGCAATGAAACAGTCAGATGATTAAAAGTGGGCTCTGTGATGTTTAAGCTTACTTAATGTAAATGAATTATATTGGATTACGGTTTTGTACAAATCATTAAAAGCGCTAAAGTGTAAATGTTGAAAAATTGCGTTTAAACTTCAAAATACTTTCCTGAAAAATGGATACTTTTGACTTGAGGCACTTTTATAGTCTACTCGCGGTTTCTTCACACTTTTTGAAACAAACCTTTGAAAAACACCTGTTGTATGACGTGTGTCCTTATTTCCCAAACATATAATATATTACAAGCGTTTTACACATTCGTTAACCTAAAGATATCTTACTTTCAGTTAAAGTGCACTCTTAGTTGTGTTTTATCTATACACTGCAATGTTTAATTTATAATCAATATCAACAAAAACAGGGAGAAATTATTTGTGTTGGTAATTCTTAGTAAGAAACAGTTCTTATGCAAAATACAATCACACTGAGAGCGCACGAAAGCGGTGAGTTGGCGCTCTGGTGTAATTTTGTAAGCTTTGTTTGTACGAGGCGGAGGACTATTCTGGAAGTAGAACTTAGCAGGGCTTTAGAAAATGTGGAAGTAATCGTGAATGGAGTATACTTCGACAGTGAGACAAGTTCTCTTCAAACACAAGGCAATGTCCCCGACACAGTCAAATTACAGAATACTTAAAAAATACAGAAGCGGAACAGCTGCTGCAGCCACACACGCCAGCTAAACAGCGTTCCGCTCTTAATCCGAATCAGTGAGAAACCACTGATTCGCAGTGAAATTCAACTAATCGAATCAGTGAAAATGGCTCTACTTAGAATCAGTGGAAAAATTTCACTGATTGTATAAGTGACGGCCGACTTCAGTGACGAATTAAATATTGTTTTTGTTGATTGTAGCCAAATAATTACGCGAAAGAAACATATTTACAACAGTTTACTATTTATGTTGTGCAGTTTACCGTAATTTAAGAAGGTAAAAAATTCCTGGAGCGGCTGGGATTGAACTCGTACACTTTCTACTCTAAGCCGTTACCTTACCATTTGCGCAATCATGCTAACTTGATAACATGAGAGGAAAATATATGTTTTATAGTGTTTCCGTAAAATCGCGAAGAAAAAGAAAATTGACGTGTCAGTGGAAAATGCCACTGAATCAATAAGTGAAGGATATTTGGCATTTTTTCACTGATTCATAAGTTAAATCCACTGAAGCCCTGCTCGGGATCTAATTTCCGCTACCAATTTGCATCCTTAGGCAATATGGAAAATTAACCTTGCCCTTGAACCAGATCACTTTATCTTTGCTTTAGTCAAGTGTAGCAGAGAAATGATCAGAAATGAGTATATGTTACTAGTACACCAACTCTTAAATATGTGGGCATGAAAAAAACGTAAAATAAATTAAATTGATTTACAGTCCACAAACACAAACGTCACGCCTCTAATACGAAGCTAAAACATGGTACAATTTCTCCCACCCCTGCTAACTTAATAGAGAACTAGGTAGTCACTGTTTTCGTTTAAAATACAAGCAGTAATGTTGAGTTGTGAGTTGAATTGAGAGATCTTGGACTGCTCCCTAACAACGAAGTCTTGAGAGCCGATGAAGATGAAATGAGGTGAGAATGGGGCAGCGCCGGAATGCAAGGGGGATGGGAGATCCCCGAGAAAACCCGCCGACCAGCCGCATCGTCCTGCACGATTCCCACTTGGGAAAATCCGGTTCGCCTTGGTGGGAGGCGAGCAGGCTAACCGCTCAGCCACCGCGGCCCCCACGCAGTAATGGGCTGTGAATTTCCTAAGGTTGATTTTGAAAGTGATCACCTAACTGTGGACAGGTAGGTAAGTAGGTAAGTGGGCTTAACGTCTTGTCGACAGCGAGGTCATTAGAGACGGTGCCCGTGTACAGGCTTTACTAATAGTTATCTCAGCACTCGGAGAAGTTGATCCGGCCAGGGGATACGACTGGCTGGAGGTAGCTGCGTGAGCACGGGCGAGAGCAAGGACTATTGCCGCGGGCTGAATTAGGTGTCGCGTCGGCCGTGACGCTCCCGATTGTCGCCGGAACCACGGGAGCGTCAAACTAGACGCCCGGGCCGGCGCTAAATGAGCGCATCGCCACACTTCTGCTTGCCCCCCCCCCCCCCCCCCCCCGCCACACACCGACTAACCAAGGCAGGCATTGAGGGAGGCTAGGTTTTCCATCACATCAGGAGAACTGACTTCACAATAGAAAAATTAATTACTGATACGAATGAAGAAAAACGAACGCCGTTTGCTCGCACATAACCACGTGATGCTTATTAAAAAGACGGCGGATATCAAAAGTTCATCATTGGAGGTGTGTGGTGAGGGGAGGGGGGTGGGTGGCGTGGAAGGGAGATTAGGTGTTTGTCGTGGGGGGGGGGGTGGAGGGTCCGGTTTGGATTTGTTGATCTTGTTTATGCAAAGATTTTTTAGCTTCTACATATTACATGCTATAACTATCACTGTAAACGAAAAAAAAATATGTTTCAAGCTCGCTAATAATACATATTAACTCATGTCTAGAACTTAAATAACTTAAATTGGATTTCAGATAGAGATAAGTATTTTACCTTTTGCTGTTGGGAAATTTTGGTGAAATTACTTAAGTCAGCAAATTTAAAACTGAATTAACGCCGTACATTTAAGCGTGACTTATTTTATATTTTTACTTGGATTGGCGATTTTTTTTGTGTTCCGAAACAATTATAGTGATATTTCATGCATGATTATGCAGAGGCTAAAGATTATAAAGCAGAGACAAAAGTAAGGATAGCCATGTATAGGTGCACATTTCAATCATTGATGTATCATGGATGCCAGGATATTTTTGAAGAGGCCTGTAGGCAATTAATACACCGTCCTCCTTAACATAAGTATAAAATTACGTTTTATTTCTATGCAGTGTATCTATGGTCCTAACGGCGCTTTGAAAACCATCACATATACCCTTAAATTCACATAAATCCAAACTATGATCAATGTTCATCCAACCGTAACTTAAAGACTCTGGGTGTATGTGGTGCAGCAATGGCCTGTTGGAAGATGCAAATAAAGACATGATGAACGCAGGGCACGATACAATTTAACACATCTGCTAACAGTATTTGATGACGTACGAGAGGACTTAAGTTTGGCCAACTGAACAGACTCCATGCCTTTACGGAACAACTCACACCATTGCTGAAAAAGAAGTTGTGGCGAATTTTATGTGGCCAAAACATTTTATTTTGTGATGAATGCAAAAACATTTTGCAAGATGGTTTCACCATTAAATATTTTCTCCCTGTTAAATTGGCCAATCATCGCCTATGGAACAGAAATGCTGTCACCTATTCCATTATATCCTACCAAAATACCACATTGTAAGTTGCTTAATCCATGTTAACCTGCATAATTAGTGGAGCAAGTAGCGTACAGGGCTTATACCTAGTATATATGAAAAAAATGACAAAAACAGCGTAGGTTATAAGTGTACTACAAGTGGAACATTTTGCAGTGAGTAAAGAATAGTTTACTGGGATCCCGTCCGGACAAAATGGACGACGGCAAAGCGCAGGGGCAGGCAGACAATATTCAGAGGGTTTTTTTTTCCCAATTAAAGGCTGTTCATGATAAATTGACCACTTTTGAAACCAACGTTAGAAAAAATTCACTACCTCTGCCTGCATATACCTTAACGGGCGCGCTGAGAGTCATGCGCCCAGTAAAGTTTGTAACGATAGAGGGAAAGTAATTCCATATGTTAACGTCAAATTAAAAGTGTTAGGTAACTATTTGTGATAATTAAAATTGTTTCTTTAGCTTTCTGTTTTTTTTTATTCATCAACGTGTAAAATGTAGATTTGTAAAATATTTACTTTTATAATAATTATACAGTTTCATTTTACCGACACAGGAATAAAGTTATGAGGCCCATCGCAAAGTTAATTTTACATAATGCGTAAGAATATATAACGCGCATACAAGTAGATTTTAAGTAGGGCTTTCAAAAGTGTTCATTTTACTGTGAACAGCCTATAACCACATTGCGCACGTTGCTGCGCTGTGGACAGTATCGCTCTCATTTGTGGTGTGCTTGACGAGGACATCTGCCCGTCGACATGGTGCTGTAAAGTTGAGCTGACGGATGTGATGCTTGTGGACTGGGGGAGCTCGTAGATATAGTGGTATAGTCAATACACTTCACCAGCCAACATACAACGCCTGCGATGTAATCATGCCTGGAAAGGATACTACGAGAACGCAAATACGTCATTGTGACGAATCTCGATTATACAACAAATGTGCAAAACCAGATTCTAAGCGACGGTGTTGGCGTGTAGAGGCGAATGCGGGACTAATGACAGCGTGGAATGACGTGCATGAAGAGTAACTCCACCCAAATAAAACTTAAAGCAGCGGCAAGCAGTATGAAATAGGCTATTCACGGTAAAGTAAGCGTTTTTGAAAGCCATCTAATTTGGAAAAATAGTCAATAAATGTATTTTATTCTATATTTTATTTTATCCTTAGAAGGCGGTGGAATATACATACAGTGTTGATTACTTACTTGGTAATATTTTAATTAAAAAGGTGGTTAAAGGATACAAAATACTGAAAGGCAAAGAGCTTCGGAAGTGATATTTTTACCGTCAACGGCCTTTATCTGTAGATTCCTACAACTGTTTGTAGGAGCGATTTCCTGAAGATGACAACTTACTAGCGCGAGCCATCTTTACAAATGGAACCACTTCCATACGAGGCAATTCATCAGGCGTTAGAGTAATGAACGGGCCGTTGTAAATCCATGTACCAGGCTCACTGGAACACATCAAGTGAGATTCTTGGTAAATGTATACCCTGTAGCCGTCGGCGACCGCCAATTTGTTAGTATCTATTCCCTGCTGGTCTCAGAGATACGCACTGTTACGCTGGCGTGAAGGCGTCTGTAATTTACGTCGTCTCCTGAACACGCCCTCTCACCTTAAGCACTGTTCAGGGCAGCGGTTGCAACAATCGGCGCGTGGACGGCGAAATAGCTGTAAGCAGGAACACCCACCATCAGCAACGAATCAGGGCAGATTGCCCCATTGTGACGGACAGTAATGGCGGACATTGTGTTTCTCTTCGTGACGGCGGCAGCGATGAAGCCCTACTGAGTCCAGCTGTGCCGATCGCTGTAGCCGCCATGACAACAGTCTCGGACTCAACTTAAGATGGGATGGATCCAGTTACATAATTGATACAATTTAGGCAGGTAGTAACGTTTCATATACAAAATCTTCCCCATTAACACAGCTAATATTGTAATTGTAATATTCCTTTAAACAGAATAATAATCCTGCTCAATTCCAAATAGTCTAATAGTTAATCAACCTCATACTCTACCATTAGCTACAGCCCCTACCATAATTCACAATCATAAAACCCCTATCCCTTCTTGTATAAAGGCGACCACAAATCGGATTTTTAACAGTACCTACGCTCTCTGCAGGACCTGTGAGTCTCTGGATGTACATCACACGATGTAGTTTCAGCAAAAATGGGCATCGCCCAATTATTTTCATCTCTCCATTGTGCTTAGCAAGGTCCCCGATCACGTGAAAACTATTAGAGGCGGGCCCATTTGTGACCACCACTATCACCTGCTCTCGCCCCACTTGACTTCTAACACTGAGCCCACAATAAATCGCTGGTGCGCCGACGCTTGTTGACACCCAGTGGCGTAACAACTAAGGTGTACACTCCAGCTATACCTATATTTATTCAGAGCCCCAGAATGAGTAGTGTAAATGTACACCCAAAATGATTTTGTTCACCGAGATGCGGTGATATATTGCTTGTCGTAGGAATGTGTCCACTCCAGTAAAGTGTTCCATTCAACCAGAAATATTCAGGCCCTTCTCAAAAGCTAGTAATCCACAAAAAAAGCGCAGAAATCTAAAACAGTCTAACATACATCATCGACAAATGCTAAAATACTATCATTACAAAGTGGAATAAAATTGGTATAACATAAATAAAACGACCTTAACATTAAAATCATTAAGCTTGAATACTAAAGGTCAAATTGACTTTAGATGACAAGAAAGGCATTGAAAGCTGTGGTAAGCTGGACGTTTTATGTGGTAAATGTGGTGCAATATACGAAGAGCCTGTACCTCTGGACTGGATTATGTGTAGCGAATGTAGTTCATGGTGGGAAAAACCCTGTATTCATTGTATGGGAAAGGGCTTTTTCAAATGTAATACATGCTAATAGGACTCTTACCCCATTGTAATAGCATTCTTGCCCCACATGTGGGGAAACTATTATATTATAAGACTTCCCAAATGAATTAAAACTTCAGTTGTCAGATATAATCATACACAATGCATTGTGGTACCATATGCATTTGGTTTTATGTGAAATACTTAATTGAAACAGATACAATCGACTACTGTTTTCTTAAGTGCGGGTTGTTGCCCCACATTACCCTACTTATAGAAGCCTTGTCTTCCCTTCTGCGGTATACACTTTCCTCTATATTTTGCGCAGGATGTAATTTATCTTAAGATCGCAGCAAAATTTAATTTATAAGACAAGCAGAACCGTCTTTACAGGAACACCCAGAAACTTGTCTCCCCTCCCTTCGCCGGATATGGGTGCGCCTAAATGACTCCTTAGTTTATTACGCGTTTCTCTGCTGTTGGCACCAGGGAAGGCTGAGAGTTCGGATTAGGCGCCCACACCGTGTTCTTTCAATGATTACTACACTTGGGCGGGTAAGTAAATGAAAATATTTTTTTTGGACATACCTTACCACAGAGACACATCGCCTAAGTTTTCTGTAATGACATATCTTATAAATGGTTGATACCCACAGTAATAATTTTTCATTGAAACAACTGCCATGTCGGTTATCTTCAAACGCGTGCTACGCAATGTCCAGTAATTCGTAGTTCAAGCAGGTCCACGTCTTAGTTAAAGGTCGTTCATGGTAAAGTGAGCACTTTTGAAGCCCTAGTTACTTTTATATTTCAACCAATTTATATCCTTCCACCACTTGTTAATGCAAACCCTGCTATGTGAGTAATAAGCATAGTGTATACATTCACTATACCCAAAACCAAAAGCCCGAGACCACTAGGAAATGTATTTATTGGTTATTGTGTCTGATGAAACAGCTTCAAACAGTGCTCACTTTACCGTGAACGGCCTATAACAATATTTCTCGTATGATATTTTAAGAGTTCTGTTTTTGTCACTGTCACTGAAAACTGTGCAGAAGGAAAAAAAAAACCGGCACGTCATCTGTACTTCTGAACTTCTTCCTTAACAGTCTTTTCGCTGCGTTATAATGAAATTGTGTATGAAAATATATAAAGATAGGTACGATCTTAGCATAAAAATTCTCCGAAGTGTCCAGATGGACACATTTAAGGATGTTTCAAACGACATTCATACTTCCTTAGCCGTGAAACTCCTGTAGATCATTAGGAGATACTATACCCAGTTGCGTACAATATCCAGCATAGCGAACCTGATATAGCATTAGGAGATACCATACCCAGTAGCGTACAATATCCAGCATAGCGAACCTGATATAGCATTACAAATTTTAACATCTTCGGCCAAGAGGGTAAAATATGTAATTGAGGAACACAAACATGAAGTACATAAAAATTAACAATTTAAGAAATAACATGTGGACATTTCAAGTTGCAGCTTTATCTTAACGATCGTGTAGTGTTTGTGTTATTTGAGCAGCAAATGTTTCTTTTTCCTTCCTTCCGTCTCGTATTTAAACTAGACTTGCCACTAAATAGGGGTCTACTGAATCAAATTTCACATGCAATTTTAAATACTGTTTTTATGATATTTTTAATGGTGTACACGTAATATATATTTGCATTTCAAATAGCTATTACGAATGTTTATGAACTAAGAGTAATTACCAACATATTAAAAAAAAAACGAAGTTTGCTTGGAGAATGAAAGTAAACACATTTCAGTAATCTTAGTGAGTACGTTAAGTATTGCTGTCGAAACATTCTTGAATTCTTGCTGTTGAACGGCCATATTTCAAGTTAACGAAGCCATAATGCCTCAAAAACACATTTTTCAGATACATTTATAATTGTCTGCATGCAATGTAACATGACTCATACGTGTAGCTAAAATTTAAAGTCAATTAATTTCAATGCTATAAACACTGAACACGATTGCTTTTATAATGTAGGTATTGATCCTTTTCTTAATTTCTGAAGAGAAAAAACCGAACATATAATTTAAAACACTTATTCAGATCATTATAATAGAAAATTAATTAAACCGCAAATGTAATTGGAAGTCACTGCTTGTTTTAACAGTAATTCGTTTTAGTAACTTAACTGTTACATGAATGCGCCCATGAATGGGCGCCGGTCAACGAAATTAAACGTTATAATTTGTAGTAGTTCCTGAACAATTCTGCCACTATTGCGGTTGGATTGGAATCACGAAAAGTTTTCCTTTTGCTTATGTACTCCACGGTTCCTATAGTTTTCTAGGAAGCGGGAACCTAGCCTCTACTTCAACAACGTATTACGCTGTACTCGCACGATCGTACTTTTTTCCCCGCCTTGGCAGCAACACACCTGCTGTACGGGATTTTTCCGCATGTTGGTCGTGAATCGCTGCAGAGTTCTCGGAGGCGAGCCGCGAATAAAAATGCGTTCTCGTGTCCCCGCAAACCCCACAGTCCTTCGGGACTCTCCCTCCACCCCCCCTCGTACCTGCTACTTCCACGTCCTCCAGGTCTCTTTCTCCTCCCCTCCAACCCTGGTTCTACACGCGAAATTAGGAGCGACCGCTAATACCCGTCCCGGTGTGTGTGTGTGTGTGAAAGAGAGAGAGAGATAGAGAGAGAGAGCACTAAGCCTCTGCTGGCCCGAGAGAGCGGAGCTGTGCCCTCGCGAGATGAACCACACAGCTTCCAGCACGGCGCGTGTGACGTCACACCGCCACTGCACACGTCCCTCCTGTCTCATCACTTCGTTTGTTGGGGCCGCGGTGGTTTAGTGGTTAGACTACTCGCCTCCCACCCAGGCGAACCGGGTTCAACTCCCGGAGGGGTCGCCCCCGGATCTTCTCATGTGGGAACTGTGTCAGATGATACCACTGGGGAGCGGGTTTTCTCGGGGGTATCCCATTTACCCTGCCCTTTCATTCCAGCGTGGCGCTCCTCCATACTCACCTCACTCATCGGCTATCAAGACCTCGATGTTAAGAGCCGTTCAAATCTCTTCACTCAATCATTTCGTTTTTCTAAGCAGGTAGGGATTTACCTCCCACCTTTTTTTTTGGCTGTATTCCATTCAAAATAAAAAAATATGTATAGAGCAATGATACAAATTTTTGCTTTCGCAGCATTTTCTGGTAACGATATTTATCAAACACTCTGAGGACAGAATGAAGAAAGTTTTTTCTCTCGAAGAAGTGTGAATGACTCAATAGAAGAATCTAGGAAGTTCGCACAAGTGTCCGTCATTAGGAAAGAGCTCAATGCCTATCCACATCGACGACTGATAACAACATTGAGCGAGTACGTGAAATTATTTGATTGGGTACAGACGAGTGACAGTGGATTATGTGACAAATCACTTGAAAATCAACCATGGTTCTGCCTATGATATTATGTACAATAGTGGCTTGGAACTCAACCTAAATAATTTGATAAAGGGATAAAAAACACTATTTCTGACAAGCGGAAGGTGATATTGTCAGAAAATTACGTGTTCGTGTAGTGAAGCTTGTGTGCGTTCTTTAGTGTTAAGGTTTCTAGAAGTGTACTCTGCTTCAGAAAATAAGCAGTATTTGTGAGTAAATTGTGATTACGAATACATTAAATGTGTTATAAATGTACTCTTCTTGCTAATCCGAACATTTGGAATAATAGTCGATAAACATATTTTATTTTAGCCTTTTATGGTAACATCCCAGTCCTGTGGAATATAAATACTGTTTTTACTACTTATGTGGCCATATTGATTTGAAAATGTGGTTAAAGGATAAAAACAGCTGAAAGGTAAAAGGAACTATGACCTCAATCGTGCTGACTTTACCGTAAACAGCCTATACCAAGGAGCATATAAAAGCGTGTCTTTGGCATACCAAGAACTGAATATTATTTGCCAAAAAAAAAAAAAAAAAAGATAAAATACACTACTTCTGATTTTAAACAACCTTTGCCCCATTTGCCTCAGCTCCTGGAGGCAAATGGGGCAATCCACCTTCCTACCTTTCTTAAAAGGACACAGAATATGGAACAGGTCATAGAGTACCATCGTCATCAAAACCATGTAGCTGAGTAAGTAAGGTTTTGTTAATTGCAGTGCGGTTAACCTTGTTCAGAATTATTGGGAAAAGGACACTATCTCTATCTGAGTGAAAAGCTGAAATTTCCATATACTTGCTTTACTATGCTCTCAAAAAAATCACTTTCACTTCTAATATTTCTCAATATCCAAAATTACCACAGCTTTAACATACTTTAAAGCTTTAAAACATTTCAAAAACTCTCAGTTTTATTTTATTTAATGCCCACCAAAATCTTCACCTCTGGCCTTTTCCTTTAAAACACCATTTAGCATATTTTTATTTTCGCCACATTATTAAATATCTTCAAAGAACATATCCATATAAAAAGACAAAATTTCTGACCCATATCACAAAATGACGGCACCAATATTTGCTACAATATTGCCTGATTCATTTTTGCCTTAAAAAATGAACTATTATTCTAGGCACGCATCTGCCCCACTTTCTTATAACACAGATTTAAACTTCTTTTAAAACAGAATTCATGAACCCTATCCAATATATGTTAAAATAAAACATTTTCTATCTTTCCTCATTTCGCAGGGTGATCACAATAATTCCCACGAAAACAAATATGCCTCTGCTCAAAAACCTTCAGAGAAAGCACGCTGGAGTGATGGTCCCAATTACTATACTCTCCATGTTTTCTATTTTGCAACATTTTTCCAAAAACATCCCCTGAATATCACCCGAAAAACCACACGTAGGGACCTCTTCACTTCACTTGCGCAACCCTCACACTCCAACCACCAACTCATAACATCCTGGTCTTTCGGTCTGGGGATACTATTCCCACCAACCGCGGCTTGCCCTAAGACCCACACAATTCTCACGACACACACTGCCAAGCAAACCAGGGATATGCTCCTCACCAATACCGAGGTACAAGCTTGCCCCCTTGACTCCACATAACACCACACGCATCAGCCACGGTGAAAGGAGCAGGAACAAGGATATTCTCCCTACCACTGAGGTGTTTCCTCTCCTCCACCCACACATACTACAATCACACACCAATACAACATTCTCACTCCACCCTAATGTCCCCCTTTCTATATCAGACTTAGCACTTTTCCTAGTCCACGCTGTCTTCTTCAAAACCCGCCAGCTATTTTTCTGTGTCAAAAATTGCACTTCCAGGCGCACTATTTTCATTTTTGTTGGCGTCGCAGGATCCCTGCACTTTTACTACTTCAACCTGGTCTACCAAGTTCATTTAAAGTGAGGCATACACACATGTAGCCTAATAGTAATTTTCCCTAATCCACGCTTAGAGGAAATTCTGTACTCCTGCACCCTCACTACTCTTCGCTTTCCGAATGTTCCGGCACCGTTTTTTTTCTCCTAAGTCCAGAACGTTCAGTACATTCGGATATCCAATGTTTCATACCTTCGCCAAATATCGGGAAAATATTCGCCCACACAACTATTCCAACCAACACAGTTCCATCTTCAATCCAACCCACTGCTATAATTCGTGCAATTGGTTCACTCAGCCTATCACTGGCGCAATAATGAGATACTAAGTCTCGATTCTGCAATCCAACGATAAATTTTCTAAGTCCATTCCACGACGCGTTCCAGGCTAAGTTCCACAAACGCGCCTCTCCAAAAGTCCCACACGAACCAGAATAGGTAGAAAAATTTTCAAAGCCCCGGCACCGACACGTAGAATTTTTTTTTTTAGTCCACTCCTCTTCTTCGAAAAAACTAAGTTCAAACTTCTGGACATTGAAATTTCTCCAAGTCCCAACTCTGCTCGTTCAGAGATTAAGTACACGATTCTCTTCGCAAAAGTTAAAAGTTCGTCGTAGCAGACTAACGGCGAATAGCATTATTTTTCCAAGTCCAACAACAGTTATACTTATCTTCACGCAGAACAGACCTCTCGTTGTTCTTACTAAGGGCGGAACCACATCACCCAATTAGTACCAGCACGTCGGTTGGGGATGATTTAGCTCGCGCACAACAATTTATACGAGCCGAATTCTAACCATCCCCTTCCCATGATACCTGTACTCCAGCGCTGCCTATACGATCCCAATGCCACCTTTTTGATCGACACGCGCTCTTTTCATAATACATTGTGCAGTGGTGCGCAAACAAAGCTCCAATCAGCAACTGGCAGCTGAAGTTGCCCCTTAGTTTCTTCTGCTGCAATCCGGTGAGCACCACAGCAAGGCTGGAAACCACACGCCATCCATCCCAGGTGTTTCTCTCACTGAAAATCAACCATCCTTAACTCATCTTACATGTGACGGTCACCCCGTTACAAACCGATTGTGAAATCTTTTTATACTCTCGGCAAAGTCAACTTATGTGGAAATATTTCAGACATTTTTCATTATTTTTCGCTTAGGTTCGATTGGTTTTGAAGAAAGCAACTATGTATAGAAATAAAGTGGTTCATGTGTAAGCCACGTTTTTTCCCGTGAAAAAATCCGTAGCGTATTTTATATTTATTTCAAAGTGCCACACTAAATGCGTGTTATATATTATTACTTTAAAATTATTTAATACTCGTATGGCGATATATTCTATCCAACTTTCTTTCAATACTGTAACCAAAAAGATTACAATCCAAATTTCTGTGCATACTGTAACCAAAAGATTTTACAAAATCCCATCTTATTGGACTAGCAGCCAGCGAAATAATTCCGACTGGAATTATTTCATTTCGAAATTGCTATAACTCAACAATTAGAAAGTGAAAACCATTGCGAGATTTCACTCAAAATTCGCAAATGACTTACGTCAAAATTTTTTGGAGAATCGGGCCCCTGGTGAATGGTGCGGCCAAGGCAGATTCCTTCACCGTTTCTGCTTGTTTAACTAACTTTCGTCACCTCTGGTTACTTCGCTGTTGCGCACACGTTAAACCACGCCCATCTATGTACATACACGCCTATAAATCTACGTGATGAAACGCGACAGCTATAGTACGAAGGCAGCAGTCGAAGCCGATGTTGATCGCATGTATGGCCGTCCTGACAAGCAGGGCCAGTTTTTGAAAAATTATCAGTTCGTATAGAAAACATTTATTATCCATGTTTCCTTCGACTCGTTGATTTTAATCGGGATATAAATATAACATATAATAACTCCAAAAATCTAGCTCAGAAAGTTTTCCAGCATTCTTTGAGATTGGGGAGCGTAAGCCACATGGCAAACATACCACCTTAAATCTAGCCGGCTCGGGTTGAACCCATAACTTCGTGAATGAGGCGCAGGAAAATCGCGATAACTGAAAGGGAAGGAGCAAAATAAAGTTTGTCAATCACTGGGGAGTTTCACACAGTCCTACCACTTTGTAACTCTCTGTTTCCGAGTTGAGAGTCTCCGGCCTTATCGTAGCCTACAGTAACTGTATTAGAGTGGGTCCAAACGAACAGCAATGTCAGTAGTTTATCCCACGTGGCAAATGCAGTCGGGTATCCTCGTCACGTGTTTTATAATTTCCTATGTTTCATTGAAAGTAACGCAGTTTTCATCCAGTTTAAACTTCATTACTTTCGTACTAGTTTATTTATTTATTTATTTTTTTTTACAAAATTGTCATCATCTTGGATTAAAACTACAGTAAGTGATTACGTGCACTTCTATGGGAAAAATGTTATACTTTATATGAATGAGTATAAATAAATGTTTTCTATGGTATACTTGGCAAAATAGTTTCTATCCATATATATATGGATAGAAACTATTTTGCCAAGTATATATATATATATGATTCGGTAAAAAAAAAAAAATTTTAAAATTTTTTAATATACTGAATATTATATATTTATAGCAACTACTTATGAAATTTATCATTACTAGTTACGTAATTTCCGGAATTTAAGTGCTTTGAAGAGTGTTCCTCCCTTTCATAAGTGTCTGAAATATAATTGTGCCATAGAGTTAGACTGGAACTGGCCATTCACCGTTGTCTGCAGAGCTTGAAGCTGCACACTCATATCTAATATATGAAAATAGTGCTGGTAAATTCGAGTTCACATGAGAAATCCTGGGTACGTTGGAAGGGAAAATTGTCGAGAGACGTGTGGCATGACTGTTTATCGGGTTGGTATGGCTTAAGGGGAGAGACACTGTAGCTGGAAGAACTCTTGGGGTGCAGTAGGAGGGACTTCGAAAAGGCAGAAGAGCGGCGAGGGTTGAAAGGGAGTGAAAGGGGAGACAGTTCTGCACGATTAGTTGGCTCGTCGCGCTGCCGTCCAGTGTACAACTTTTCATTTCTTTCCCTGCATCTCCCCGTCCGGCGTCCTTTTCTTTCTCCTCGCCACATGTCGCACTCCGCCATCTCCTCTGGCGCTACGGCTGCGGCGCGCAGACAAGACGCGATCGCGGCCAATATTGGAACAGCCGCAGCATCCACTCTGAAGGATGGACCGGGCAGAGGGAGGAAGCAGCCACCGCCTTGCTCGAGGCACCCGCAGAACACACCTTGTGGTCTTCACCTGGGTCGCAAGCCCGATGTCTCCTCAGTCTGTTAGAAAGTACAAAGTTACAAACACTTGGATATGACTGTTGACGACATGGCTATGTTTTAAGGTACAAGAACGGGTTTTCCCCTCGAGGGATTCCTGATTGAGGGAGGATAAATGCGGTGGAGGGGGAACGAAAAGGAGTCTACTGGTCCTACTTTCGGCTGTGCCGATCTCAGGATGGAGGAAAAAGAATGGGAAAGAAAACATGGAAATTACCCCCTCCCACCGTATATCACTCAATCACTCATGGCTCATGTCATACCGAACAAGACAGCCGCTGGACGGGAAACCTGCCCAGCAACCGATGACGACCAAGGCAGATGGCACCGGAATGAGACATAGGAACTGACGGAAGGACCTCTTGATGTCAAGGAAGGGTGAGATTGAGATGTGAACTGTATATGTGTGAGTGTAAATGATACCGCTTAGATAGACTGCAGTGTGGTTTCGACAACGCCATTTGCGCCCGATGCGAGGTGGCGAAGAATATTTCTGATTACCGGACATTCCCCAAAACTACGTCCGTGCACACTCGAACGCAATGAGCCGAAAAAGTTGATAAAGGGGATACCGTCATCCATAAATAGAACGAGAATGGAGGAGATGCGCGGACGCGATAGTTAGTGTGTGCAAGAGTAGTTTAGTGTAGTTCTCGTTTTATATTTCGGACCAGCATGACGGTTTCAAAATTGCTAAGTTCCCGGCGGCACTATGAACATCTAAAGAGCTTGCGGAAGTTAACGTATGGTTAGAAAGAAGTGCTCCAGGTATGACCTTTTAATAGGTATCGGCCACCTGGAGGGGAGGTTTGGTGAGGCCAGCGCCGGTTCCACCAGGAACTTTGTTACAAAGTACGCCTTCTGGCCGTAATTGTAATTAAGGGTCAGGGGGGTTTATGGTTGAGATACTGTACATGATGGGGCTGTAGCCAGAGGTAGAGCACTTAGTCGGTGAATTGACGGAAGACTATTTAGAATATAGCCGGGTTATTATTTTGTTACCAAAACATTACAATTACAAGAAGTCATGGATTATCAGCGGAGCATTTTGTATATAATTATGTTAACCTAATGAGAGCCTGAAAGTAACTGAGCTTGTCCCAGCTTGCGTTGAGTTCCGAGTCTGTTGTACTGAAGCGGGGTTACGGCGAACGGCACAGCGAGCTCCTGGTGTCCTCCATTATGGTCGGCGTCACGACGGAGAAAGACGCCGCCTACCACTCAGTAATGCCATATATTCGCGTCGCATGTTGCAATCCGGCCTGCTTCCTGGTTGGTAGTAAGGGTTCTCGCTTACCAGCGTTTGGCAAGGCACGCCCCGTTTGCAGCAACCTCCTTCCTGGTCTGTACTTAAGTGATACGGCAGGCTCGGGCGACGATGTAATAGAAGGCGCGTTCACGCCAACATAACAGTCGCACATTCGTTAGGACGATGCCTACCAACCCTGCTGCCGTCGAATCCCAACGAGGAACCTGTGTTATGGGCTATTCGCGGTTTCTTTACATTTTTGAATCAAACTTCTGAAAAAAACACTCCATGTATGACGTGTTTGGTTTTCTTGTAATTCCGTTATATATCACAAGTGATTTGTACTTGTGTTACACAAAAGTAGCTTATTTTTCTTAAAATGAAGTTTTATTTACATATTATGTATACGTTATAATATTTAATTTATAATTAATATGAGTAAAAGCTGTGAGAAAATAGGTGTGTTGGTAATGGCTACTAATAAATAGATCTTTTAAAAATTATTATTAAAATAAGTGCCAATGCGGCGCGTTGTTCTTTGCTGTAATTTTCTAGACTTGGATGAGCTTTATTTGCATGAGGCCGATGTATACATTGGAAGTAGAACTTTAGCACCGGAGTGAAATGTTAAATTTCATTTGAAACCTGACACTTCATTCACCTGTATTTTCCTCCCATTTTTACTTAAAATAATAACTAAATTTTAAAAATGAAATACGGCCTTATCACATAACCAATTTACAAATTTACAAGAAACGTATTTCATCACATTAAAATAATATGAACAATTATTTTCAGCTGTATCTTTACCTATTTCATTTGTTAAATTTTGAGATTTCTTCCTACAAGTTGAAATTTAAAATTTATATTCATCGTTTTATTCGTTTTCTGAAAGCAGTTTTTCTCCATGTCTCACTTTCTTAGATTACTACTTCATTTAGCAACAAAAATTATGTAACATGCTAAAACATTGCAAAATTCCCTTAGGCGTCCTTAAAATGCTGTACACATGAAATATGATCGATAGCAGATGCTGTGCGATTGACTGCGAGTATCTTAGTTTCAAGGACGTGTAACTCTCCCCTTCTTCTTTGTCTTACAAAATTTCTTCATGCTAATCATAAGCACGGCCCAGTATTTGTTTCATAGCTGCGTAATAACTTCGTAATTTTTTATAACTTTAAGGGAAATCTCGGAGAATGCAGAATTTCTATTAAGATTGAAATAGTTATCATAAATAACCTAATACACCTAAAATCAAATACAATCTATTACAAACAATATAAAATATACATAGAAAGGCGGCTTTTGGCAATGAATCAAGTAGGTTAAAAATTATGAGCGTTATATTATTCTCAATGAGTACGCAAGTTCAAACGATGTTTGGCGGTTTGCAAAATTTACCTTCATCGTGCGCCATTGCATAAGTTGAGTGTCTACAGTGAGTAGTTTCACCAGCTACACTGAGTATTCCCATTTGTTGTGAGTCATGTTATATCCCAGCTGGCGCATACTGTCTCCAACAGCAACAATTTAAATATGTTTAAGCAGCAGGCGAAAATATATACTACTATAGGCTGTTCACGGTAAAGTGAGCACTTTTTAAGGCCCTTATAAATTTATCCTTACATCCAGTTTACATCCTCCTTCTGCTTTTTAATATAAGAATTGCAATGTGACCATAGTGTATACATTTAACCACCTTAAAAATTTAATGCCTGAGGCTGCAATAAGATACATTCATAAGCGGTTAATGCCTGTTGGGAGGGCCTTAAAAAGTGCTCACTTTATCGTGAACAGCCTATAATGCAGATTAATCTTTGTATATAGTCATCGACCAAAACGGGGTTGTTTAGATTTACCTGCATCTACAATTGTTCTGTCATTTATTTTGCAAAATTGTTTACAAATTTGTTAGCTGCGACAGAAAACGTATTAATTTTTGTCTGAGTTGAAACTGTTATAATGCTACATTCTGGTGAATAATCATTGCTGTAAATTACGGAATTTTGCATGCAATAAAAGAGTGCAATCGAATATACTTCACAAATACAACGACAAATCTTTCTTCTTGACAGGATTGAAAAACGTTTAATTCACGTACGTAAGCTCGCAACATTCAAAATCACCCGCTGGAGTTTTTAATACGCTTAATCACTGAAGCTGTGCACGCCCTTTTGCAAATTCTCGTGTAAAAACTAAGAGCATTGTCACCCCTCTCCCATTTTATTTGATTTTAATGTCTTGTGTAATTACTGCGAAATATATTATGAAAAAAGTGCAACATACTGGCTTCTAGATTCCAACGTGTGATAAAGGCACATTGAACCACATGTTTTACTGATGAAAAATTATTTATTACGTAAAAAAAGGTCTTTAAAGTGTTGTGTACTACGGTAATTTAATTAAATTTATTGGCATAAGTACAAATAATTGTTCAGAAATTAGTAAAGGTAAACGTAAATCTAATAGCGAATATTAAACACCACTATAAAACAGCACTGGATTAAAAACATAGGTCAATGAAATCAAAAATTGGTTTTTTGTGGTTTTTACAAAATACGGTGCCTAAAAATTGGATTTTTCTTATTTCAATACACAAATCGAAGATATTACAACGTTAACGGAAAAGTAAAACAAAAGACGCTACACATATATTGATTTAATTAATATATTGCAATGTGTGATTACAAAAATAAATTTTGCGAATTCCACTAGAGACAAAAAATACATTTAAATTTATTGAACAATTTAAAAAAATTCAAAACCTTTCCTTTGTATGAGTGATTGCATAAACATGTGTAGTTATATTATCGCATTTATTTAGTGTAAATTATGTCATTATTGCTGGTGAGCTAATTTATATTATTTGTGTACTTCAACTGCAACAGTACAATAGTGGTTTGGCATACTTTTATGTAAGAAACATAACATATAAATGCTTTAAATTGCTTAAAACTTGTTACCTTTGCGTGTTGAAAAATGTTTCAAGTTATTAGAGAATAACAAAGTTAGTTTCATCCTATTCGTTTTTTTTTTAAAGCCAATTTTGGTAATAGGCTATGAAACTGAAAGGAAACCTAAGTAGAGAAATGATATTTTAAATATATGTATCAACGCACATATAATATCTTTTTCAGTAATTTTATATTTATTTATTAAGTTTTCTGATATTTCAGAAAACAGACTAGACATTTATTTTACACAAAGCTTCGATAGCAGAGAAGAGCGAATTTTTATTTTTCGTCCAAACGTCGCCGGTGAAATGAGAGTCTCTTTACTAGGAACGGCAATAAAAACCCGAGTTTCATTAGGATGTATTTCCCTATATAGGCTATTCACAGTAAAGTGAGCATTTCTGAAGGCCGTCTCATTTGGAATAATAGTTAATAATTTTATTTTATTTTAGCCTTAGAAGTTAACTTCTGGGTACTGTGGAATATATGCACTGTGTCTATTACTTTCATGGCCACATTTATTTTAAAAAGATGGCTAAAGGGTAAGAAATTGGTGAAAGGAAACAGTAAATAGGCCTCAAAAGTGCTCACATTACCGTGAACCGTATATACGAAATTCTCACTGCTTTGAAACCAGGCCGCATCTTTAAGGTCGCTTTTCGCTCGCGGCGCAGAAGGCGTTTCTTGGTCGCGCGTCGACACGAGAAACGGCTCGAGGTCCATAAATAATGGCTGTCGCCGTGGCGCTTTGATAACAACCACTCACTCGCCCTCCTTCCCCCCCCCCAGGCGTGTAGCTCGCCCTCCACGCCCCACCAATACAGTGGCAAGACAGGACGCATCGCGCCTATCAGATACTGCCACACGCTACTGGTAGTCACCCTGCGACTATACCCCGCGACCCGATATTGTCATCGGCTGGCACGGCGCCTCGTCCGGATTATCACTGTGCCCTGGCTACTGGAGTTCATCTGCTCGTCGCTCGCATCTCACAACGTGCTTGCACCTCTGTCACCGCCCCTGTAACACACTCGAACTGTTTGCCTTAAATTACACTAGACAGTAAAATTTGAGGACAAAATACGGTCATTAAATTTTCCTTCCAAAAAATTATGTCAAATAATACTGAATGTGTTTGAAAATGTGTCACACTGTCAAAGAATTGGGAGAATTTAATTTATAACAGTACTTAAAAAAATTATTTTCATAGTGAGATACTGTTTTTTCATTCGGTCCTCCACAGGAATAAATTTAAGTAATAATGTAATTTATTTTCGTTTCTTAATTAAATTATAATTTTTTATAAGATATGTTTTCTGCACAAAGAAATAAATGCCTCTGAGTTCGTAATATTATGTACAATATTCTCTTGCAATAGCATTCATGCCCAGGCAGCTTCTACATAAATTAATTATCTTCATAACTTACTTCGTTTCCAGCAATTGTTCGTTATTTTAAGTTTCTCGACGTCCATTTTTGTCGTACAAGATTCAGATTGGCTGAGACCGTCAAACAACAATTTTCAAATGTTTGATGGAAACTGAAGTCGACCAACTTTCTCAGACAAAACTGGAGGCGTTTATGACGTTTCGATGACGTAATATCTGTCCAACTTTATTTGACCAGGAAGCAGTTTGATGGACAAATCTGACAGTGTGGCAGGGGCTTTGGACCAACTACGCCGACTTGTTAGCAGTGCGTCTGCCACCCCGTCAAGCATCTTCCTACCACTACACATTACAGTTCCTTTTCTCGACATATAATATTGTTTTCGATTTTGTCCTGGTGATGTCTTGTTTCATTTGCTTTACTATGTTTTTTTTATTGTCTTATTGTTTCCTTTGGAATTTGTATCAATACCACAGTTTTCTTTTCTTTGCGTATTTTTTCGTCGTATTTAATGATGTTTTGCGCTTTTCCATGAACATTGACAAGGGTATCACATTCCCCCCCCCCCCCCCAGATTTATTTTCGTTGTTGAAACGTAGTCTTATATTATTGTTTTTTTTTTGTTTTTGTTTTCATCGTCACACTTTGTCCACTGATATTGTTTTATTTCGATTCAATACTTCAGCCTTACCCTGGAGGAGTAGACAATGTGAAGATCAGAAGTAGCCCCAATAACTGCAATAGAAAATGCGTTTGCTTCGTCTGATATAGGGAATTCATTGTCAGGAAATATGTTGGGGTTTACTGGATAAACACCAATGTTTCTGAATCCTTTTACTGCGATTTACCCCTATTTGAGCTTCGAGGTAAGCTTTGCCGAAAAAACTCAGCTATTTTGAAGGTGGCAAGAGGGCGGGTGTTTTATTGCATCCACAGTCGCACTTCTTCAATGCTATATTCTTTAAGAGTACTCATGAACGACTTGTCCAATGGCTGCAGCTTGTGTGATGCGTGAAGCGGAAGACACGCAATGATAACATGATTTGTTCTAGCGTTGTTGAGGACATCTAGGTTTCTGGAATGGCTATAGTGGCGATCAAGGAAAAACAAGACTGGTGATTCGGCAGTAGGCTTGATTTTTTCCCAAGAAATGACTAAACAACTCGGTAAAAAAATCAGTCCGCGTCCAGTCAGACGGATGACAAACACCAATGGCCCCAGGAACAGCTCCTCTCATTAGGAGATGACTCAAATTCTTTCTAGGGAATACCAACATTGGCTGTACATAATCTCCGCCTGCACTCATGCATGTTATCACGGTTACTAGAGAGCCGTGCTCAGCTGAACTGAAGGATGCTGCTACCCGTTTTCCTTTCAGTGCGAGAACCTGTGAAATTTTACTTTTGACAACAGTCAGACCTGTTTAGTCTACTTTGTAAACCCTGCCAGAGAGGAAAATTTGTGCTTATTCAAATCTGACTGCAAACAGATGAAAAAAGGCTTTAAATTTCCTCTGTTAAATCCCACAGTTCAGTGGAACGACGTTGTAGTTGGTTTACGGAATGATAACATGTGCTTGTGTCACCTTAAGAATAGCGTTAACCATCCCTTTCCTACTCTTCCGGAGACAAAATGATTGCCAATGTTGTTAGCTGTAGGAGTTTGGTAAGCCATATTTCGAACATATTCTCTCGTTAGGCCAAATAATTTACTCTCCATTAACAGAAGATATTCCTCGAGTTACTTTTCACATTCCGAGTGTAGGACTGTTTTTCTACCGAACTTCGTTTGTCAGGCCAGCTTAGAAGATACAGTTGTTCGGGCAAGCCTAAACATTGTAGTACAAGGAACACCGAAAACCTTTACAGCCTTTAAGTAACCCATTTAATTTTCTCTCATTTGGGATAAAGCCATTTCCATGGATGCTGCATCCCACTGCATTCTTTTCTCCTTCCCTTTTTGCAGATTACCACGCGACATATCTGCGCAAAAATTAATGTGAACACCAGATCACAAATATGGAATAGTATTTCATATTTAACCCTCCTAGTATTCCATACCTAGCCATTGTAAAATACTTGCGGTCACAAAGTGGTTTAACTGCGCTTTTATAGAATAACCATTACATTTATAGCTTGACTTGGATACATGCAATACAAGCTTCATTATTGCGCACGTCCTGAATACTCCCAATACAACTGTGTCAAAGTTTCAAAACCTTAAGAAACACTAATGACCGGTTGCACCATCCCAGTTCAAAACTAGATCCGAGATCAGATCTATGATCGACACATATAACTGTTGCACCATTCGAGTTCAGAGCTGGACTGGAGTTCGAGATGAAGTTCTTTTCAAACCGCTGGAATTGGCGGTTTGAAATCTCGATCCGAATTCAGCAGCAATCGTCGATGAATGTAGTTTGAAAATTCGCCAACAGATAGAACTACGTTCGATTGTTTTCTTGGGAAATTAAAACGGCGTTATACGTACTTGAATACTATTCAGTAAAATTCGTACAATAATAATTCACTTAAAACAGATAAAACATCGCACATCTAGGTCTATCTATAGTGAAAAATACGCCTACTTACATGAAGTCATAAATTATGAACCAATAGCAACATTTGTCTTACACGTAATATCGATCTCTCACTTTGGAACCAAGATCAACGAATTATAGATCCAGAATCTTGAAAGTTCTTTGGTGCAACACTTTTACATTGGAACCAATATCAAACTGGGTCCTGGTTCGGAACTAGGATCATTCGATCTCGGATTGGGGAAAATGTTGGTGCAACCGGGCATAAGAGCACTGCACAACAAAAACGGAGCTCAGGGAATGGTTGTATGTCTTCTCACGTGCAGTGCTGGTTCAGCTGTCGTGTTACACAGCGCTACCAATAGAGAGTAGCACCTAATTACTTAATGAGATATCGCAGTATTCCGTATTACAGCACTATTCTGTATTTTTATCCTTTCCTCTACATTTCGGTGTACGTGAAAATGCGTTACGATAACACAACGGACAAAAATGTAGTAGTCAAAAAAATGCTGCATATTTTAATTTGAAAAAAATTTTTTTTATAAAGTTTATTTGTTACTTGGGTAGAGATTTACGTGTGCAATACACCTTCAGAAAGTACTCAAAACTGTCATCAATATTAATTATTTAATGTTGTTGTATTTTAAAGTCATGTTAATTTTTCATGGCAGACCTATAATTAAAATATATGCCTTCTTCATGACTTTGTAATCAATTAATTTTAAGTTGCCATTTGGAGTAGCACAGTTCTGAAACTGCAGTGTTAATTACAAAGTGTGAAAGCTGATATGGATAGAAAAAAGTCTGAAGTTGTTGCAAAAATTACTATTGAGTCATTTCTTAAAAAGTTTATATTGTAGCAATTTTAATAATGTTGTGACAAAGTTAATGATCTTAACCATTTATAAAGCCTTATATTATTAAAACACAAATATACTGCAGACGTGTTAATGTTAACAAAACCTGTAAGTAATGTTGCTGCAACCAAATGTCATATTACGCTAAAATAACAAGAAGAACAAACTATATCTGTCACAGCGGAATTAAAGTGATGTCCAGCTAACTCAAGTTTACACTGACTTGACATTGTAAAATGACGGAGACTAGTGAACAGCGATAACGTTGTAAAATGAAATACATATATTTAAATTTTAAAGGTATATAATGAGAAACGAATGTAACTTATATTAGCTTTCGAAGATTGCATATCAGTTTACGCCTGTCAGATATGGATATATTTCTAGAGCTTGTCGTATTCCCACATAACGAAAAAGTAGTTTATTGTTGTAGAATAGGACTACCTGCAGGTGGGACTGCAAATACACATTGAAATTAAAGTCGTTATTATGTACTCACTAAACGACTACGAGCCGATTGCAAGCAAATATAAAACATATTAATGAAAATTGGACTGACTACACGACAAACAGAAATTATAGGCAATGCATTGACAAAAGAAAAAAAAAAATTCAAAAGTTGATACAAATGTTTAAGTCTTGTCGTAAAATTTTGTTTCAAGTGTCGAAAAAAAATTAGGCCAATGCAAGAAACTGAAAATGAGTGGCGTAAATACAGTGGAATGTAATGAATCATTTGGATGTACGCCAAACTAGAGAGGAAGACAGCGCTGGACTGCGGTATTGAGTGAGAGGTCACTTCAGTCCTTGGACACGGACGTCTGCGTCACCAACTGTCCTACCACACAGCACCATGGCTTTCTTCAAGTATTTTTGTAGTACACTCATTTAAGAATTCGCAATAGTTTATTTGTACAATCACAAGCGTACCATTTGTTCCAGTTATAGAAAATCACTGACGTAAAGCTGAAATACCATGAAGTGTCGAAAGCATCTCATGAGTTCGTACAATGTTTCTATTAATTTAAAGTAGTCGGGTCTCACTTATGAGAACTGCTGTTATTAATAAGTCCACAACTAACCGACGTTAGGTCAAAATATAGGTATATATTTCAGAAGTTTCAAACTATCAAGTGCATTTATATAGATGTCCAGTTGTGATATGTTATTTATTAACACAGCCATAACTAAAATAATGTTTTTAAGGATACACATAAACGAGAATTACTGTATTTTTCTTGTGTTGCTTCTAATTTATTTTCTCAGATATGTTCAAGATTAAATGTTGTAAAAGTTATTAATTACTACGCAGACAAGATGTGAAGCAAGAGAGCTCTTAGGAAGACTTGAAATATGTCAAGGACACGCGGCGAAGAATTTGCGAATGTTAAACTAGCGGAAGTGTAGGCATCACAACCAAGTAGCACGTGGGAATGTTGTGCAGTTGTGTAGAGGTGCATGCCTGTTGGACTCCGTTTTAGACCGCAGTTTCCCGGGCAAAGTAGACCACATGTCGTCACATGCGATGGGCGATGGGTACGATGTGGGTTTGTAATAGCGGGCAGCAGATTCAAGTATGGTAGACAAGCACTGCTCAACAATGTTTCAGTTTATAACATTTTTTCTGTATTTTTAGTATATTTTATTGTTTTCTAGCACAGTCTCGGTGATAACTGATTGAAAAACAAAATAATTTGGAGGAAAAAAAGTAGTTTTCCAAGTGTAAATATGAGCATTTTAAGTTCACACGTTCGGTCACACTTTAATTGCTGAGTTTAATGGTTACAATAGCGTAATTGTTGGCAAAGGCTGTTCACGATAAAGTGAGCACTTTTGAAATGAACCTTAGAAAAAGTCACTGCCCCTGCCAGCATATATTTTACCTGGTGCAACGAGTGACATTCGCCCAGTAAAGTTGGTAACGATGGATGGAATGTAGTTCCATATTGAAGTCGAAATATAAAACGTGTTAGTTAAACATTTCGTGGTAACTAAAATTATTTCTCTAGCTTTCTGTTTGTTTAGAGCATCGAAGTGTAGAAATTAGCAGATCTGTAAAATAGTTACTTTCCTAATAATTATAGAGGTTTTACTTGACTGACGTATGAATAAAGTGACGAGAGTAATGACAATGTTAATTTTATATAAGGAGGAATAATACACAACGTGCACACAAGTAGATCGTAAGCAGGGCTTTCGAAAGTGCTCGTTTTACCGTGAACGGCCTATATGCGCTATGATGCGCTATGTTTGTGTTCATCACATTGCTACGTGCTCGACGACATATTATCATTAGCCATTCATGTCGACAGGTGTAGAAAATGTCACAAGTCATATTATCCAGAAAGAAAATATTTCACAGTACTGTGCGCTGGTAACTTGCCGTGTGTACAGGAGATGTGATAAGTTTTGTTCATGTGCAACGTGTCCACAATCGTGTGCACGGAGAGCGAGCGGGTTAAAATTTTGATTCACTGGAACTGCCAAAAGAAGTTATTTTAACACGCATTTTGACATCAGCTAAAGTGTATCTGGGAGTTGCATAAGTAACTTGTTTAAATTTCTTTGAAATCTAACCCTTGCTTCATCTGTAGTAAGGAATTAACTTCTGGCTTTTTATAACTTTCAATATTATTTCAAAGTTATAGTTGAATTTTAGCGACCGCAAAACAAATTCCAAAGAAACATCTCCCGGTCATTCCGATCACATGAACAATATCTTTTAGCTCTCATATAGCGCATTAAATTAGTTCAATTTCGGAATTTGTTTGAAAAAATAAATAAAAGTGTTATATTTTGTTTAGTTGAATTCTAAAAAGTTTATCGCACTTTACTGGACAATTGTTTCATGTTACAAGGGAATGGATATATCATGCACTGAGAGAAAGGTTTGACCCAGCTCAAAAATTGTTTGTTTGTAAAGTGTTTAATATGTACATACTTAGTAGCGCCAACAAAATAGTTTGTTGACCAAACCAAACTTCAAAAACAACAAAATTGATTTTGTTCGTCTAAAAAAATACACGCTTTAATAAACGAAACATATTTATTGGGTCATTAAAAATATACTGTCATCTGAATATTTTGTTGAATCAACTGTATATGCTTCCTTGGCCATGCAGCTCAGAGCTCATTTGTAATTGTTTGACTATTAGGATAGTAACAGTGTTTTTGTAAGTCTATTTAATCATTGTTAATAAAGGTTAAAAATTCTAATAAAACAAGTTCAAGAGGAAATTAAAAAGTAAGGGTTTAAAACGGGAAATATGTATTTGTGTACGCTATCCGGTATTATAATTGTGTGTATTTTGAACTATTATTGTTTCACCAACAGTCGTTTTAACTAAGTACTAAGGTGTTGCGTGGACATAGTGCTCGGGAACAAGCTACATGAGTTCGCATATTTTCAAAGTTTTCAGTTTTTTTTTTTATAATAGCCGAATCTGTACAATTTACGTACAGCCAAACAAATCTTTAGTCGCACAAACCAGATCCTGCGGTTTGAGGCAACCAGAAAATTAAAACAAAATAGTTTGGTTTCAACAACGAAATATTCATTGCCCCATCACAAACAATTGATTTGGTAGCTCCGAACAAACATGGTTTAATTTAACGAAAGGTTTTCCTCAGGTTACCCAAAATGTAGAAAATAATTCAAGACGCCCTTAAGCCACTCGCTGTAGGCTGTTCACGGTGAAATGAGCACTTTTGCAAACCCTGCGTAAGATCTACTTGTATGCACGTTGTTTATTCTTCCGCCTTATGTAAAATTAACATTGCCGTGGAACTCGTCATTTTATTCATACGCCGGTTAAGTGAAACTGCGAAATTATTGGAAAACTAAATATTTTACTAATCTGCTTATTTTCATACTTCGATGCATTAAAATAAAGAGAAATTGAAAGAAATAATTTAAGTTAACACAAATGGTTTCCTAACACTTTTTATTCAAAGTTAATATATGCAACTACTTTTCATCCATCGTTACCAACTTTACTGGACGCATGTCACCCAGTGCGCCCGTTCAAATATATGCAGGCACCGGTAGTGACTTTTCCCTAAGGTTAGTTTCAAATGTGTTCACTTTACCGTGAACAGCCTTTACCAGTCAGTCACTCGCAGGCAGGTGTCGCACAAGTCGCAAGGCTGCATCGTCGAGGTAAGTATAGGTCGTTCACGGTTAAGTGAGCATTTTTGAAGACCTGGTTACTTTTTCCTTTCAGCAAATGAATATGCTTCCATTACTTTTTTAACTTAACCTTTACCATGTGAGTGATAAACACAGCGAATACACTTCACCATACCCGCAATCAAAAGTCCCAGACCATAATGAGATGTATTTATTGACTATTGTGTTTGATGCGACTGTCTCAAAAAATGCTTACTTTACCGTGAACGGGCTATAAGGCGTTGTATCCACATCTCGAAGTACCGGGTTTGAATTATTGTAAACACACACACACACACATACACACACCACCACACAACATATATACAACATATATATATATATATATATATATATATATATATATATATATATATATATATATATATATATATATATGCGTGCGTGCGCGGGCATGTGTGTGTGTGTAGGCTGCAGTTACGTGCCAGTTTCGGGCAGATCGGTCTACGAGCACAAACGTGGGCGCTTTAACAAGCTTGGTAAAACAAATTTAAAAAAAATGATTTCGCGATCCACGAAGCCATTCCTTGAGTGAGTGAAGAGACTCGGGTGGCTACGAAAATCGAAATCTTGAGAACCGGCGAGGCTGAAGCGAGACGAGTGCGGAGCAGCGACGGAATGAATGGGCGGGGGAAAACTGCTGGAGATCCTCGGAAAACCCTCTCCTACCGACGGCAGTCGAGTCGCTGGTGCGACGGCGGATATCCTAGCTGGTGTGAGGGTCGCCGGCGAGGGGTGTTGGGGGTAGTGTGGCTCCAGGGCGTGCTCGGCTGGAGAGAGGCTCCAGGACCGCAACGAGCTCTCCAGCGGAGGAGCACCAGGCCACCTCGCAGTGGCACGCGCCCCGCCTAGCTGAGCTTCAAGCCGCGCTGCCCCTCGCCCACTCAACCTCTCCGCCTACACCTTCATTTTGTATTACAAAAACTGATGTCAAAACTATTCCTCACATAAGGCTGTTCACCGCAAACTGAGCACTTTTGAATGCCCTGCTTAAGATTTAGTTAAAGATTGTTCACGATAAAGTAAGCACTTTTGAAATCAACCTTAGAAAAATTTCACTGCCCCTACCAGCATATATTTTGATTGGCACACTGAGTAACATACGCCCAGTAAAGTTGGTAACGATGGATGGGAAGTAGTTCCGTATCTTGACGTCACATAAAAAGTGTTAGGCAACCATTTCTGATAACTTAAATTATTTCTTTCCCTTTCTGTATTTTTTATGTATCGAGGTGTAGAAATCAGTAGAATTGTTAAATATTTATTTTTCTAACAATTTTACAGTTTAACTCAACAGACGCATGAATAAAGCGATTAGGCCCATGATAATGTTAATCTTACATAAGGCGCAAGAATACACAACGGGTATACAAGTAGGTCTTTAGCAGGGCTTCCAAAAGTGTTCATTTTACCGTGAATAGCATATAGTTGTAGGCACGTTGTATGTTCTTACATCATAATTAAAATTAACATTGCCATGAGTACTTTCTCAACCAAACTTTTGAAAAATCACCCCTTGTGTTTGGTTGTTTCCATAAAAAAAATCTCGAGTGTGGAGTAAACCCAGGGCGATGCAACACTCTCTGAGTGACTCGTAGGTGCCCGTCATCCCCGAACATGACATGAAATGTCATGCAAAGGCAGGGGAAAGGGGAGTACCTCGTGAAAACACACACCGGCAAGCGGCATCGTCCAGCACGATTACCACATGCGAAAATCCGGGAATGAGCCCGCCGGGGATCGAGCCCGGATCGCCATGGTGGAGGCGAGCGCCCTAGCCACTGCGCCACCGCTGCCCTTGTTTCGTAATTATGTTACGTATCGCAAACCTTTTATATGTTGTGTTAGCATATAAGTGCGTTATTTTTGTTTTAATGGAACATTGTCTTATATTTTATCTATAAATTATAATATTTCATTATAATTAATACGAATCAAACAGGGAGAAAACAGGTGGGTTGACAATGTCCAGGAAGAAATATTTCTTATGAAACATATAATTACACTGAGTGGACACGAACGTTTGGCGTAATTTTGTAAACGCGTTTATGCTTTGTTTGCACGAAGCGGAGTAATACTACAAAAGTATAACTTTACCAGAGGTTCAGGAATGTTAGAAGTAACAGTGAACGGACTACAAGGTTTATTCTACTATGATTAGGAACAAAGTAAGATTTATTATGGGAGAGTTTGGGATATGGGAAATTTTAATTAAAGTTTAGGCTACGTGAATATTAGCAGAGAAAATTTTTACCTAGTTGCGAAGTTGTTTTATATTTCATTTATGATCAGTGCAATTTTCCTGTTTTTTTTTTTTACGAAGAAAATAGAGACATATGGTGACTCGCCGACACATGCGCTTACCTAGTGGCGGAAATGTCTGGTTGCAAAAACTTTCAACATTGATTTTCACATTTTGAGGTAGAAGTAACCTCAGCCATAGGCCTGGTCATTTTATTTATGCGTCAGCCACGTAAAAATGTCAAATTTCTAGAGAAGTAAACATTTTGCAAATACGATTATTCTTACAGTTAAAAGAAAGGAAAAGAAAGTAATTTCAGTATTCACCTATTTTGCCTAACACTTTGAACTCACTGTTAAGACATGGAAGTTTTTTTCCCACCATCGTTGTTAACTTTCCTTGACGCATGCCAGTCAGTCGGCCCGTTACAACATACAGTATGCTACATTTTTCAGAGGTTGATTTCAAAATTGCTCAGTTAACCGTGATCAGCATTTATGCGGTCTCTACCTATTATAGGCCTACGCCTACATTACGGCGTATATGTAGGAGAACCATGGGCCCTGGTAAAGGCTGTTCACGATAAAGTGAGCACTTTTGAAATCAAGCTAAGAAAAAGTCACTGCTACTAACGTAAAATATTTTAATGGGTTCACAGAGTGACATGCGCCAAGTAAAGTTGGTAACGATGGAGGGAAAGTAGTTCTATATCTTAACGTCAAATATAAATTTTTAGGTAACAATTTTATAATAACTGAAATTATTTCTTTCGCTTCTTGACATTTTTAATACATCGAAGTGTAAAAATGAGCAGATTTGTAAAGTATTTACTTTTCTAATAATTTCACAGTTTCACCTGCCCAACGCATGAATAAAGTGATGAAGCCCGCTACAATGTTAAGTTTACATAAGGCGGAAAAATACAGAACGGGCATTCAAGTAGATCTTAAGCAGGGCTTTCAAAACTGCTCACTTGACCGTGAACAGCTTATGAACAGTCCACTGCCTTTCCCTTCCTATGTTTACCACACTTCGCGTTCACAACGGTGTTGACTAGTAACTTAACGAAAGTAACGAGTTATTGCAACGTAACTTTTTGGGATAACCAGTTACATTTTTTGCAATGTAACTTGTAACTTAAGTAAGTTACTTATTAATTGTGATGGACAGAAAAAATAAAAGTAACCTTTACGTTGCTTTTCGCTTCACAATACTGTAGATTCATCTCATGTGCAGCGGGAATTGTTGAAGTAAGGGGATCTTCATGAGACACGTGACAGGAGATGCTCGCTTGACCTCGGACCACATTCCAAGAATTATTAGACCTTTAAATATGCTGTCATCTATCCTGTCCGCTTCATGTTCATTTTCTGTTTGAACCATGCCTACCAAATAGTGCTTTGGAGACGCTAAAATAGACGCAGAGATTGAAGAAAATTGTTTATAATTTCCTAAACGTAAAGATTATTTATTTATTAATATTTAACACGACGATGACGCAAATGTTAAAGGGAAATATTTATTATGCTTTAAAAATTTCCATCTTCATCAAGAACGTCTTCTAACATGAGGAAATATCTAAATGTAAGAAAATGGTTGTGGTTGTATAATTTAGTAACAATAAGGCTTTGTTCGAATTGCCAGATTTATTCAACCAAATGGTTACGTACTTTTGTTAATAAATTTCTCAAAGCATACTGGTAATATGCCTACATTTAATTTTGAAATATAATAACATCTATGTAGTATTTCATTAATTATGTAAATGAATTACGTTCACTTATTAACATTGAAATCCCTTAAATATATATTATTGTTTTGGGGCAATGGCATTAAATATATTTTTTTACGATTTCTAAAGAAATGGCTGCTGAGTGAATACGGTTATAAAGTGACTGAATCACAACTTACTAAATTACGAATTGAACAATTCGAACACAGCCGAATTACAGAGTAGAAAAATATACAGAGGCGAAGCGACTTGTCGGTTCTCTCGATATGGGCGTACCCATTCTCTGATTGGTTGCGCGACTCTCTGGAAACGGGTCTCGTGTATGATTGGCTACTACGTGTTACGAAATTGTCCCTAATGGTGGCCTTTGCGGCCGGCTGGCAAGTGAATTGTCATGCAGGTGCTGATAAGGGACCGCAGTTCCAACACGTTCCTGGTCGGCGACGCCATCTTGGTAGAGCGTGCGCTTGCAGTTCGCGGAATAAACGCTATCTCACCTTTGCGTAAAGGCTGTTCACAATGAAATGAGCGCTTTTGAAATCAACCTTAGAAAAAGTCACCGCTTCTACCTTAGTATATTTTGTCGGACGCACTGAGTGACGCGCCCAATAAAGTTCGTAATGATGGAGGGAAAATAGTTCCATATCATTATGTTAACTAAAAATTATTAGGAGACCATTTGTGATAACTTAAATTATTTCCTTCGCGTTCTCGTTTTTTTTTTTTTTTCATCGAAGAATAAAAATGAGCAGATTTTTAAATTATTTTATTTTCTAACAATTTCACTGTTTAGAAAGACCGACGAGTGAATAAAGTGGCACGGCTCACAATAATGTAAATTTTACATAAGGTGGAAGAATACCCAACGTGCATACAAGTATATCTTAAGCAGGACTTTCGAAAGTGCTCATTTTAATGTGAACACCCTATACTTAACTACTCTGTGGACCAAGTTTTGGAAATATGGTAATTTTTTAATTGCTTAGTCACGCCTAACATGTTCTTTGTAGTTTTTACAGAAACTGCCACAAATATTTTAGTTGTTGCTACAATAAATGGTTCTAGATGTATTTACAGTTATAACAAATAACATATTATGGAAATCTGCAAAACGTCACGGCCGTGTTATCATTTCCGTACGTATTTGGCAAATCAGTTTAGTTTATGTTTGGCTTTAATTTAATAAGTGTGCATAATGTTGTTTCGTATGCTATGTGAGCACTGGTACCATTTTAATACAAGCATATGTAAAAAACTATTTAAATCTACCATACCTTAATTACGTTTGATACCTGTAAATTAAACTAACGCTTCAATGTTATTTATTTAAAACTACTCTACCAGAAATCAATTTGACAGATATTTTTCATAATAAATGTTGCCAATACAGCACTCAGTAATTTTAGTTCATATTGAGTACGAAATTAGTATAGTGTTGTAATATATATATATATATATATATATATATATATATTATATAATATATATATATATATATATATATATATATATTACGTGTCTGTAAGTTTCATTTATACGAAAAAAATTGTTATTTTATTGTTAACGACATTATGAACGAGTTATGTATAGTTTTGTGTTTTGGCGTTCCAAATTAAATGCAATAAAAAAGAACAAAACAAGACTGCTATAATTAATTACTAAAAAGAAATTTCTCTATTGGAATACAATTTTCCTTGTGACTATTTTAACGGTTGTATATAAATCTTTTTTAAAGCCTGTATGAATAATACCACTTAAATTTTGTCTTGTTTTAAATACATCCCGTTTTTTGTTCAGTATTATTTTATGTTGACATTTTGTAGAGTGTATTACTAAACCTGAGAGTTAGATTTTTCTGTATTATAATCCCTAATTCATTTATAAATTTTTTGTACTACTGATACTATTACTACTGAATGGGTTTACTGATAAACACACAGTTTGTCCAATAAAATATTTTAACATTTAGTATATACAGAGCTGCAGAAGTTCTGTGTAGTTTGGTGTTACATTTATAATAATACGAAATAACACACACGCATTAATATATATATATATATATATATATATATATATATATATATATATATATATATATATATATACATATAGCATAAAGAATCAAGTGGCACAAATATATAGGACACTTTATAGCTAAACTAAATATTAAGGGCGAAATAAGTCCCCAAAATTGAGATTTTGTAACGTATTTTTGCGAAATATCGGAAACCATGTGAGAAGAAAGTACAATTCGTGGAACATTACTTTATGTGAACCGCCATTACCTAATGTTGCTGTTAGTGTAACATACTGTTAAGCTATTAATCGTTTAATATTGATGTACATTAAGTACTTTTGTAACAATGCTACACCCTCATATATATATATATATATATATATAACGTCCAACACAATAGAAAAAACGCTTACTAGAATAAAGGAATGAGTAGATTTATGGAAGATTTCGAGAAAAACATGGAGATTACGAAATATGTGTGCGTATTCATATGAGGAATTTTGGCAAATTATTCTTTTTGTACTATTCTGTAAATAGACGGAATTTTTTCTACTTCGTACATTGCTACTTTCCAGCATTGTACTTGTCACTGTGAATTTGGTAGATAATTGGCTCTTGCCTGCGTGGCTGTATATAGGATGAAATCCCTTTTTAATGTACGTATTTCAGTCGTTACATTGGAACAACTTTCATTATCTTTCGGTCAGATTCTACTAATTCGAAGCAATTTTTCACCTTTTAAGTTTAAGTATGAACGTTTATGGAATAGAAATACCTCTTTTTCTCTAACTGCAGAATTTTATTAACAAGGGAAATGTTGTTGAAACACAATATCACTACACATAAAGCGTTTTAAATTACCTCTGAGTGTAAGCAAACAGTTTAAAAATATTAAAATATATCGTAGGCTTTCGCAGCCTTTGTCGTCATTTCTAGGCTTCTCTGTTTCAGAATAGGAAATCCTAGACGCAGCTGAAACCCAGAAGCCCAGTAAATAATTAAATATTTGCCAGTGTCTTTGTCATTGAGCAGACAAAAAAACAAATTTTTGAACACGTGCTCTCCAGTCCGTATGGATTAAGTTTCATTTCTCGTGTGACTTACTAACAAAGACGTGTGTGAATTTCGCGAGTTTCTACACATCAAACACTCGAGAAGACAGTTCGCGTTTCACTGTGCACTTCTGAAAGCACAGCTTAGTATATAGGCGCCACTTTTCACTGATCCTTCTGCCATTTGTAAAGTTTACATTTCCACAGAAGGGATCACTTCATCCAAAAGTAAGTCAAGTAGAAAAATGAAATTGTTAGGAACATTAATGTGTCACGGATAAGCCAGTTCATAATGTAATGCGCATAAAGCAATAGACACCAACTTGGTTTGCCATAAATACAAACATTGAACGCGCAATACAAAGTCAAATTTTGGAATTATATTCTTATCACTTTGCAGACTTAACTGGGCGTCTACACGTGCAAAATTGTGCTTATGTAGTTATAGGCAGCGATTTATTCAGAGGTTGAGTTACAAAAAAAATAACTTTACCGCGAACAGCCTATACTTAGAGACCTGAAAAATTCGTGAGTTCAGTGACCTGAAGGCTAGACTCTATAGTCTTATGTACAATACCGAAATCAACTGTACATTGGTTGTCTGCTGTCACAGTGGAAGACGACGGTTGGGCTAGCATTCTCCAGGAGGTGTCAAATACCGTGTGGACCAATGGCTAAAGTTATATAAATGCACGTGTTTTGGATTCTAGCTTGTCCCAAAATCAATCCGCGAATTCTTAAGGTCCTGCCTACACTTGTTTTTTTTTATTACGCCACCCGTTTCCAAGCACGTCCTTCTGGACTACGAACTAGAGGCAAACGAGCAGAAGAAAAGCACTGGAGAACCACGCACAGTAGGCTGAATAGCCCGTTATGAATGTGGCAGCCAATGAACTAACGAGAGTGCCTTGTTTATACACATAACTATTAAGTCCAGCGTAGCCGTCGAATGAACACGCAGATTACTCTGCTCTCCACGTGTAAGTAGAGATCGGCAAAATTCCCGCTAGATTTTGCAGTCCTGTACACACCGAGGTGGGCGTCATTTTTTTGTTTTTTTCCTACCACGGTTAATACTCATGTTATCTGTTCCCCTGCGCGTGATTGGCACATTCCACGAGACATTCCACCACTGTTACTATCTCGTAATCTCTCGGCGCAGGCTCGACACACTATAGTCCAATGGCAAACACTTATTTAAAGAATATATATTTTCGAAGTCTATTATATTCCTGAATAGTAACGAGAATTTTGCATCTCTCCACATCCCAGTAATACATCGACTGTAATAAGGTATCCTCAAAGGTGTATCGGACAGAAATTTAAAGGAAATTAAAAAGAAATGTTCCTTTTTGAAAGACACTGGAGAGGAAGGGGTAGTATGTTAGCCTCTTATAATTCCGGAGTTAATTTAACAGTGTTGTAGACTTGAGTCTCGAGTAATGTTACAACGCTATCTGGATCCAACGACATTTAATTTGCCGCTTCGAGGAGCTATGACGCTTGGCAACATGGCGTAGCCACTCTGTTCACGTGTCACCGAGTACAAAGAAGTTATTTTTTTTTTGGCCGAGAATCGCGGGAGCTATAAGAGTTACACTGGCACGCGCTACAAAAGCGTTATCGCCGCTATGCGCAGAGCTCTGAACTGACGTGCAGTGTTCTCGTGGTGCTACGTGCACCTGTGGGACTTTTCAGTGGTGGCGCTATTATTTTATCGATGCAACGTCTGTAGCAAAGTTCAATATACGGTCCTAACGTTGTTTGACTCATGTCTGGCTAGTGTGTTTTAAGATACATTCTGAAAAAGGAGTTTTTAACTATATTGGAGGGTTCCAAAATAACATTTACAGCGTGAGTAATAACTTTAAGAGTAGGTAGCATTCCGTCTTCGTCTGTGGCATGAAGTATTTTCGTAGGTAAACATACTGGGGCACGTTTAACAATTTCGCCAGGAAAGCAGGATTTCAAACATTCTGCGACGCAGTTAAGGCTGGAGTTTGAGCTATACACCATATGATGAGGCACTGGAAGAACGAAGACTGCAGAATCTCTTTTGCCGTCCCGGGCTGCGAACGTTTTGACTGCCTACTCGTGGTTTGGTCCAGATCCTCACCGATTCTGCCAACTCGCCACACTTTGAGAGAAATATATACTTTCACGTACCAAATATAGGCCTTATATACTTGAAAAGTATTTGTTTACACTGAACAATATTTTATTCAATCAATTTATCTGCTCTTATTCAGAACTCCCTTCAACAAAACAACATTTCAAAATATTTCTTTGAGCGGTTACTTGTTTGGTTATTCGAATATCATACACGGAACTATTTTACAAATACTTAAAACTATTCGGTTTGGTTACCGTGAAATTTATAAATATCAAAGTCGAGTTGCATTGTTCCAGACCTGATGACAACGAAATTAGCTTGGTCCAATACTAGCATTGCTGTAAGGTAATCATGTAATTTGGTCATTTTCTTATAATTTACAGTTCCAGAGTTTGTTTATAAATGTTGGGAACATTTACATATTATTTATAATTTCTATTGATTATCACTAAATTGAGTAAAAAAAAAAAATTTCATTTTTATAACATAACCGCTGCCTTTGTTGTATCATTACATTATTCATCATCTACGTATAAATACGGTTATGTCATAGCCCTTTCCTTTTGTTATCGGTTTTTTCTGTTTCTACAATAAGTACCATTTATAGAAATCCAAGCGTTTTAAAGTTGCTGCTTTTTACTATTATTACGTTTAAAATATCAACCAACAAGATCTGATTATTTAATAAGTAGTGAAACACCCGCACTACAAATATTAAATATAATTTAATAATTTCTTATTTTCAACCGGAGTACACAAAAGCTAACAAGCAAATTTATGATGACGTTCTCTGAACTCATTTTGGATTTTGTGAAATTTGCGGAAAGTCTGTCATTGAAAAGGAAAGCGATTATTATTTAACGGATAGTTCTGGAGCTATTTTTACCGGCATTTTTCTGTAAAAGCGTTCAACAGATAGTTCTATTGGTGTTACTATCTGTGTGAGTTGTCTTTGCAAGTTATAGTCTTGTGAAAAATTGGGAAAATACATTTCAGGCATGTTTTGAAGTCGGTCGTGAAATTTCACTTATAAAGTACACGCAACTAAATAATTTTAGTTAAAATTTCATTTTTCTTTGTATTTTGGTTGGTAATTTCGAGAACAATGTAATTTTTTTTTCTGGCAGAAGTGTTACAATATTACCTTTTTTTTTTTGCTGAACATTAGAATTAAAATTTAATGCCTGTTTGAAATATATAAACGTTCTCTGCACAAGGTATGAAAAGCAAATATTAATTTCGTCACTTTCATTTCATTCCCATACCCCAATTAAAATGTTACCCTCTACTGCAAACACATTCACTTAAAACCCTCAGCCATGTCACCTACATATCCCAGCCCAGAATTTTTTATGTTGACTATTGGTAGTTGTTGGTAAAGGCTGTTCACGATAAAGTGAGCACTTTTGAAATCAACATTAGAAAAAAGTCACTGCTCCTACTTGCATGTATTTTAACGTGCGCAATGAGTGACAAGTGCCCAGTAAAGTTGGTAACAATGGAGGGGAAAACGGTACCATATATTAACGTTGAATAAAAAGTGTTAGGTAATCATCTGTGATACTTTATATTATTTCTCTCTATTTTTTTTTTTTTTTAATTCACCAAAGTTTAAAGATGACGAGGTATTACCTTTCTAATAATTTCACAGTTTCACTTGACCGACGCATGGAAAAAGTGATGAGGCCCATGGAAATGTTAATTTTACACAAGGCGGAAGAATACACAGCATGTATACAAGTAGATCTTAAGCAGGGTTTTCAAAAGTGTTCATTTGACCGTGAACAGCGTATATCGAGAAGTGGAACTTCCACTTTCGCAGTTGGCAAGCGCTGGCTGTGTGCTATCCCTGGTGATTGCCACCCCACAGTGGCGAGAGAGGTTAAATGGTGTTTGGCAAATACACATACACAACTACCTGCTTGCTGACAGTCCACGCTGACAGTAAAAAACAAATGGGGCTAGTTTTCTGCTTACGTACACTCTTTGTGTGCGCCAACAGCTGGTTAATTCGCTGTCGGTTACCCGCTACCTTCTCCGCTGGATAAAAAATACACGTTTACTGCCTGGTATAAACACTGCAAATTTAAAGAAAATTATATTCCGCGATTTTTTTTTTTTTTTTTTTTTTTTTTTTTTTTTTTTTTTTTTTTTTAGTAAAACATGCAAAAATTACAATTGTGCTGTTTATTGAATAGGCAAATAAAATATGCCAAACGTATAAGAAAATTTTAACAAAGGTGTATGGAAGGTGTATTTTTCCATGGTTTCTATGAAAATACATTATGCTATAGGCTGTTCACGGTAAAGTGAGCCCTTTTTAAGGTCCTTCTAAGTTTTTCCATTCATTCTTTTTCCATCTTCCTGCTGATTTTTAGTATAAATATTGCAATGTAACGAATAAACACAGTGTATACATTTCATCACTTTCAAAATTTAATGCCTGAGATTGCAATAAGTTATATTTTTTAGTGGTTAAAGCCTGTTGGGAGGGCCTTAACAAGTGCTCACCTTACCGTGAACAGCCTATAAAGATAGTTGTAGGTATCTTAAGTTTTTATGCTACAAATACAATAAAAATTGCAATCATAGTGCAAAGCAGTTATACTTTATGGAGGAGGGATATGTCGCCCTACCTCCTCCACAGTCTCTTCATCGTCAGGTTAACAACTCACCAACCCCTGTTACACCACCTGCATGTTATTCATTCATATTTATTTTCAATACAACACCTCAATATTTATGCTATCGATGAGAGTTATCGTCGAACGTGACGGATACCGGGAGAAAATTAATACGAGTTGTTAGTTACATGCTGAAACACGTACACAGCTTTATCAGATTCGTTAACTTGTGCGCTCGCTATTGAGACAAGATTTTTACCACGGGTGGTGACAAAGGTGTGATATAGTACGTTCACCAGCTGTTTGTCTCTGCACGCCATGATGGCGAGTAGCGACAAGGGGATGTAGACATTTTGATAATCACGAATGTCATTTATAAAACCATTTTATTTTTCGAATTTCGGTTACTGATTTGCGCCATTCGGGAAAGGAGTGCAATTTATTGCGTATTACAAATGATGAAATTAAGGAAAATATCAATTGTCTCATCTCTTTTAATGCGATATCTATGAATAAAGTTTCTATTCACTACACAGTTAAGTAGATAACGTTTTTAAGTTTACGAAACATCATTAGTAATATTGGTAAAATAGTGCCAGATTAGCAATTATTTCAACATTTGTATGTACCTACGGGTACCCACAGAAACAAACGGGATATAAAATTCCAGCAAAAAAATTCGTTACGAATTATTGTATGCACATACGTATTTATAAACGTAGGCCTCTAAAAGCGTTCGATATTTGTCGGAAAAAAAGGGGGGGGGGGGAATTAAGAGACGTGAAAAACAAAGAAAAGTATATAAATTGTATACGTAGAATTGGTCGCTGGATGGTATAATAGAATCGAATAGACACTCACCGGAGAATAAGTTGGTAATCTTGGACTGAAACATATCTAGACGTTTGTAATACAACTAGCGTGAATAACAGTTGTGATTCGATTTGACGCGGACTAGAAAAGTGTACGCATGTAGGTGACATCAATGTTCAGCTACACTTACATAAAATAAATGCGCTATTCAGCCAGTTTCATTGATGTTATTTCCTGGCGTTTTATTCGTTGTTCTGGTAGTCCTACAAGTTTTCAAGACGATTTAAAAATGGCGATTTTGCAAACGATTCCCCGTGTGAGCTTAGTCCTGAATTCTCATTATTACCAAAAGTTATATTTGCAGAGCTGTGAATGTAAGAACGTGTAATTTTGGAACAGAGTGATTAGTAGAGAAACGGAAAGTTGATTGCATCGGCGTCTGGCATAGAGGAACAGAAGAAATCCGCCGCCATATTATTACGTCACCATCTGCCATCTTGGAAGTAATTGACATTTGACCCCTGACCTTTGACGTCTTTCCCTTGAGTCCTGACCGTTGACCTTTGACCCCGAAAACCCAAAAATATCCACAATTTTTATAAAATATAGTTATTAATGAAAGTTATTAAAACATTTATTTAACACTTACGAAAAATTATTAAAAAATAGTGAAATATTAATTTCAACATTCTAGTTCCCCGCGGCCATTTTTCCTTAAAGATTTCCTTTATCACTTAAAATTTTCCTCTTATCCCTTAAAATTTCCCTTTCTTCCCTAATAGTGTCTAGAAAATCCGTAAAATTTTTAAAAAACTTATGTCAAATTTATTAAGAAAAAATTTGCACTTCCAGTGGTCCCCACAGCACCACGCCCAGCAGACAACTGGCTCCCTGACCTCCTCTGCTCCCACCTATACTCATTCTATCTTACGCCACTACGCTGGAATTTTCATTCGTCAATTGTTTCAAAGGCTGCCATATTTATAGGCAACCGCCATCTTGGTAGGCGACAGTCATTTTTGTAGGCGACTCCCATCTTGGTAGTTGATCACCATCTTGGTAGGCGACTGCCATCTTGGTAGACGTCCGCCACCTTGCTAATATAGTCCGCCATGTTGGTTTTTTCGTTCGTCATTTGTTTTAAAGTTTGTCTCCCTCCTCCCACTTCACACCGGGCCTCGGTGCTGGGAGGATAGCTTCCCAAAGGCACAGTCTACTTCCCTTCTCAAGGGAACTTTTCAGCCACCGAGGCTTTGGGAGATAGGCGAGTCGGTAACGACTCGACAACCCGACGAGGACACGATGTCGGTCAAGACGGTGGGAAGTCGGGAGGAGGGAGAAGATACGAAAGGTATAGGCTGTCCATGGTAAAATGAGCACTTTTCAATTTTGAAAGCCCTGTTTAAGATCTACTTGTACACACGTTGTGTATTCCTCCACCTTATGTAAAACTAATATTGCTATGCATCTCATCACTTTATTCATCCGTCGGTAAAGTGAATATTAAAAAAATATATTCTTTTCAAATCTGCCCATTTTTAGACTTCGATGCATTAAAAAAACAATGCGAAAGAAATAATGCATTTTTTTGCGAAAAAAAACTAAGGATATCTGATGCAATCAATAATGTGTCAGTTTCAAAATAACAATACGCTGTTGATTTTATGAGAATTGTCTGCCGACATAACAAAGTCAGCAACAGTAATTGACTCTCTGATCTAACGTCTGCAGTAGAGTAGACTTTATTTCGGTAAACAGTTGAACACGGTAAGGTTCTATCGTTGCACTGTCGAGTAGCAACTCTTTACTAGAATGGTCCTTGGTCGTTCGGGCTGGCCGAAGCCGGGCTCGATCTTTACCCTGGATGTTTTCACATGAGGGGAAGAAACTCGTGATTGTGACGAAACGTCTTATTGGTGCGCTCTGTTGTGTTACAAACTGGCTAGTCAGAAATAAGAAATACACATACGTAAGTAACGTCTAAAATTACGCAATAATATAGAAAAATCAATTGAAAAGTTACAGAATTCAGCCTACCTGTAATAATAGAGTTTAATGTAGTGGGATCAAAATTAATTTTAAGCGTGTATTTCAAGACAGCAGTCTTTTACAACATGGTATGTAAATTTAACTTACTAATAACAGGGAAAATTTACCGTGTGAGACTGTACAACTGTAGTTGTACATACAAATTTGTTAATCTCACTGTGTATGTAATTAACTCCTTGAAAAGCACTATCCACAACAGGGTATGAAAACAACCTTTAACATGTATGGCGGTGAGGTAAATTTGAGAACAATTGATCACCTCTTAGGTTTGTTCAGTTGAGCATTATATTGTACCTACCGCATGGTTCTGGCTAGAAATAAACATTTGACAACGCTTACTTGGATAACCCAATTGCAGTGCTACCCACCACAACAACTCGCGACCCTACATTCACGGGCTGGCGTGAGTCTTAGAGCGCTGCCTATCCTGTGAGTGTGTGTTCGCGTGCGTGGACGAACAGCGTGGATCTTTATACACAGATCACGTAAAAATTCACCTCTAAGGCAGAAAAACTCTCAAATGGCTCTGAAATGTATGCCTCGACCCTACAATTTCGCGGCACGGCTATAAAGATAAGGTTGAGCCTTCTAACTGCGTGTTATTCTCCACGGAGACTTCCATAAAGAACAGTATCTTGGAAACTACGCATTTATTTATTCCGTTCACGAAGTATAGATAAATAACAATTTATTTTACGTAAAATAGAGGGAAAATATAGTTATTACCGCCTTGGTTACCTATTCAAAATAGTTTTGGGAACGAAACAGGTCTCGAATAAATTACATTTGATTTATCGTAATAACTGGTGTACATTACATTACACCCGTAGTACGGAATAGGTTATTCTGAAGCGAAATATCCTGGCAGTCTCTACGAAGGAAGTGTACTTAAATGCTCGTTAAATGCGTCATGCTCTAGAAGCGTACATCTGATCTGGGAGACTATTATATTTTGGTTGATTATTCCCTTCACCAGCGGTATAGACGTTTGGCAATTTCTACCATATGTATTGATTTTATAAATGATATTACACCATCTTAATAAATCTTTGAGCAACCTTTTTGTTTTGTTTCACTGCGCGTGACTGCATCAGTCTTACTTTAAGCGTATAATAACCATGGTTTGATTTAGTATTATAGTTTTAGGGTAGATTGCCCTAGTACCGGACAGTAGCTAGTTCTTAACTAGCCGACTAGATAGCAGGGGCGTACACTTGCCGATCTGTAGACTCGCTTCATTTCAGTATGTGTTCAAATTATAGTGGTGGTTGTTTGACGGCTTCGTGTGCTGTTGCGTGAATAGTGAGTGCTCTGACGGTTTTGAGCAACAAACCCGTGCTAATTTTACGGCCACTTCGCTACCTGTCAAGGTGAGTTAAGAAAAATTGTTATGCGGTCGTTAGGTCTGCAGTTAGGTAAGGCTCATAGCTATGCAGTATTATTGTTGTTGTGTATCATGATTGTTTACAGCAGCCATTTTCTGTAGATCGTGTCGTGTGCCCAGTACCGGACGCGGAGACAGTTCCTAGTACCGGACAAGGAAATACATTTAATTACTTTTGCGGATTCATGATAATACATGCGCAACTTTTTTTAGGGCATTTTTAGAAGAATGGTGACGAAAAAAAAAAAAAAAGGAAAGTGAGAGGAAGGAAAAATGAAAATGCCTGTTGATGGTGAGTTAGCAGGACAACTAACCATTCGAGAGGTTGCAGGACAATTTTTAGCGCCCAAAAGCACCTTGGAGGATTGACTTAAAATCTTGAAAGCGGGAACCTGTCACTATGTTACCTACTATGGGTAGATTTACGAAAACATTTACAGAAGAGATTGGGAATGAGCTAGTGAATCATTTAAAGGACGTAGACAATCGCCTGTTACCAGTCACTAAATCTTAATTTTTGTGACTTGTTTACCAGCTGGCTTAACACATGGAAATTCCCCACCAGTTCAACAAAAATAAGAGAAAAGCTGGAAACAAATTCTACAGGGAGTTTGTTAAACGGCATCCACAATTTTGTCTCCGTACCGCCGGATCCACTAATCCTCAGCGTGCTACAGGCTCCAGCAAAACCCAATCAAGTTCACCTGTTTTTCTCTAAATATGAGGAACTGTCGAAAGAATATTCATAACCCCCCCCCCCCCTTCCCAAAAGGATTTTCAATTTTGGCGAAACAGGAGTTTCTGTTGTCCACGAAAACTCTTTGAAAGTTTTGTCCAAAAAAAGGCAAAAAGCAAGTTAGTAGGCCCACTACAGGGGAAATGGGAAGGAACATGATAATAATGCTGTGCATAAACGCTGCAGGAGATCAGTTATTCCTCCAATTTTCGTGTTTCCGAGGAAACGAATGGATCAAACCCTGAAAAGGATGATCCAGATGGAAGTGTTTTTGATGCTCAGGAAAGTGGATGGATTTCTGCAGCGGGATTTTTGAAGTGGCTAGAAAGATTTGTTGAAAGTGTTAAACCCACAAAGAAAGTTCATAGCTTCTGATTCTAGATGGGCACAGTACGCACAAGGACTTGCAAGTTATTTTGTTTGCAAAGGTGAACAATGTTCACATGTTAAGTTTGTCTCCCCACACGACCCACAAGCTTCAGCCTTTAGATCATGCTGTTATGAGGTCGTTTAAGACTGCATTCAACGCGGCTTGTGGGGACTGGATGCACAAATATGATCCACGAAAGAGACATCTGTGGCTTGGTTAAAACAGCATTTATCTCAATTTTTGCAGGATGGATCCAGCCAAGTCAGCTTTTGAGTATACTGGAATACACCCATTCAACAGGCACATATTCACAGATATTGATTTCATTCCAAGTAGGACGAGCCAGCTCATTCGGGAAAAGAGTACGAACGAAGAGGCTCAGAATTGTGAAACTCCATCAACATCGAGACACTTCCGAGCCGTTATTGAGAAAATATCGCCAGAACTAGAGAAAAAAACAGCAACTAGAAGAAGAGCAGGAACTAGCGAAGTGCTGACATCAACACCATACAAGGCAGCCCTTGAACAAAAAGAGGAAACTAAAAGGCAGAAAATAGAGGAAGCAGAACAAAGGAAAGTCATGAAAGAGGAGAGAATAAAACAAAACACTAAAGAAAGAAAAAAGTATAAGAGAAATATAAGCAACAGGAAGGCAAAGAATGCTCCCAAAACCTCCAACGTTCAAGGAACACGACGAATGTTGAATTTTGGGGACAATGAAAAAGAAGAGACAAGCTGGAAACAACAAGAATATCAAGAAGATGAAATCAATCGTACTGAGTGCGTAATATGCGGTGAAACTTTCCAGGGAACTGAAACTGGGTGCAGTGTTTAGACTGTGGTGGCTGGGCACATGAAGGATGTGCAGACAGAGCGACAATATCGTGTTTTTCAGGTGTGAGCGTTGTAAATAGATTTTTAAATGTTTTTTTTTTCTGGTACTTATACTAGATTTTATATTCACTTTTTTCCATAATTTTAGGGTTATTAGTCTTATTCATAATTGTATTTGCATATTTTAAAATGCTGTCCGGTACTGGGGACCCCTTTTTGAAAACATAAAAAATGAGGCACATTTTAAAAATATAAAAAAATATATCTTTGGATAAAATGCTGTGAAATTTATTTATATGATCATTTTATGTGTATGTTAAACTACATGTCCAGCATATATTTTTCATATCTGATTCCAAATAATAATTCAAATTACAAAAAAAAGCTAAAGCATCCTGTACAGGGGCAATCTCCCCTATATTATATGTGTGTGTGTGTCTGCTGTATATGTAATGCATACAAATTTGCAGTCTCAAGAAGCTTCAGGAATAGAGAACTTACATATACTAAAAGTCTCGTAAATTTTCTCACTGCTGCGCTTTTCAGTTTCTTTTGGACAGTCGTCGTTAACTGTTATACTAAGGAAAGCAGCCACAGTGATGCTGTATTATGAAGTATTGTAGCGTTCAGTTTTATTTCAAGTTTGTTCGGTATTTTGGAACGTAAGTAATTACTTGTGCGTTTTTGACGTCCGTTTCAGAAACACACTATTGTTCAACAACAAGCAAATTTATTTTATGTAACTATACGCAGAATTTTACAGGTTTATTAATTCCAATTTTACTTCTGAAATTTATACGTTTTCCCGTGACAGGTTTGTTCGTATAACTGTTCTTTATTAATGCTATACTAATACAACTTTTTCGTATTTAACTGTATTTAAAAATATAATTATTTTAAGTGTGAAGTTAATTTTTCATTCTTCTAATATTTTTACCAGAATCTGTGGTGTTGCAGATTTTATAATTATCCTTATATATTTATGTTGGTATGGATTTGTATATGGCGTTTATAAAGGCGTAACTCCTTTGGAAAGGAACACATTATATGTTGAATACTGCGTTTTTTGGACTTAGGTATTCACATTGTCATTTTTTTGTAAAGTGAAGCTCCTAATTTGTACAACTGCATATGCAAAGAAAGGTATTACAGGTTTCTTTAGAAACACCAAGAAGGCTATTATAACTGGAAATGCAAACACTACAAATCAATAAACATCCAGCACAAATGACACACGAGAACTGAGTACTTTATGAACAATTGCAATAAGCATACACATTGGAAACACATTACATTAAATTACCATTACATTATACGGGGAAATAAATAAGTACGAAATACTGCACTTTCAAGAACTCTGATGCCAAAACTTGAGTCTTCTTTCCGGCAATGAAAAGTTTTGTTCGGGAATATAAAAAATTGCCGAATTCTGTGTGTACGAGCCAATAAATATCCAGCCCTGACAGTTACGCCCCAATTCAATTCACTTAAGGAAAAGACCCCATGTGCGTCGCGAAGGAGAAAGAAAGTCGGAATCATCAAAAATGTATTCGAAACGGTTAGTCAAATCGTTCGAGTTTTCATAATGCACAAGTTTTCGAATTGCGCCCAAGGGAATATTTTCGTCTTTGCCCTGCTGCTTCCTCCTCCATCTTACTTTTCCCCTGCAGCCACTGAAGCGGAAGGCAAATGATAAAACATATATGTGTAGCAAAGTTGGTGAAGTGGTAGCATCTGGTGCATTAACATTTCATGGCGATGTCGCTCCTCGATGCTAACAAGTATATACAGTTCTCTGACCAGGTGTTACATTTCGCCCCCTCCCCTTTCCCCGAGACAAAAAAAAAACAACACACTTTCACACACAGGACAGCGGCACGACCATTTGTTACAAGAGTGTCTTTCGCACTTTATGGCACTCGTGTTGAATATTCAAACTGCAGTTCACTTCCCGAGGGAAAGAGGACCGTTTTACTCTCCGTTACTTTCCCCGATTGTCCCCCAGCTGCAGATACAAAGATTTACAAAAAATAAAATAAAATTCGAGTAGTTATTTTTTCCCCCATATTCGTTATAATTTTTATGCAAATAATGAGTCATTCCGGAGTTTTAAAATATATAATTTAACAATTCTTACTTATTAAAACAATAGAATATTCACCAATTAATAGGTAACTTATTGAGATAAAGCAGGTCCATCAATAAGTAGACCCCAAGTCCTCAATGGACGTATTTAAATAATAAAATAATCATTTATAAAATCTGCGTAATAAATTTTTCTTCGCCCGTTATTTCCGATTAAATGCCATATCGTGCAATGGAAATGTGTAGTAGTGCTCTAATTTTATTTATACAAATATACGTTCGTTAAAAGAAGGTAAATAAAATAGACTGTGAAAATTAAATTTCTAAATATTATTTTATTTTCTGCAAATTTCTTTGTAATCAAAATATAGGTATTGATATTTAATTTTCGCAGGCTACTCAGAGTATTTATGAAAATTATCTGTTCGACTTAGTTTTATCTTTCCCTGGAGCAATAACTCGAATCCTATTTTCTGGAAAGAACGTTATTTACAGGGTTATATAAGATGTTTTTTCATCTCTACGCGCAACACACACAACTGTCGCGGAGACTTCACGTCAGCAATGTGTCACTACATGTCTCACAGATGACGCAATGTTATTTTGCAACTAAGAATAGAAAAGTCTTCTCCACCTTCATTACTAAACGTGTAGTTTCAACCATTTACGCTTTCGAAAACATTCATTTGGAAACAAATGGGAAGCTAACCCTTGTAATCATGTGTAATGATATAATTAGTGAATTATTCTATTGCAACTGCTACGCAGAAATGAAGCCGAAATAAAAGCCACGACAAACAATAAGCCGCGGAGACTTGCTAAGTTCATTTTCCAGCTCGCAAGGCCACACTCGTCTATATCACGGGTTGCCTTGCCAGTTGCTTGCCACAAGAACATTTAGATTTTGTTTGTGGACTGTCAGTAATCGGTGAAGTATCTGATGTTGAAGTCACTGTCGTAATAATTGTTTGGATAGAGAACGCATTGCTTTTCTGAGAACTCCAGAAACCTCCAACACTGTCTAACTCGTTTGCAGCGACTATTTATGTTGACAACTCTTATGGCGATCCAGCCAGTATGGCGGTCAGTACAACTTGAAGTGCGTCATAGCATGTCCAGTGGAGACATTTCCTCCGTTTAGCAGGCTTACATTTCGTAACATTGCAGTAATGGCTCTCGTCACTGCATTCAATTATATTTCCCATGATAGATTAATAGATCTGACAACATAACACTTCTGTAATCTCGTTTCATGGTAGCAGCCACAAAATATGCTGTTCGTTTATTACAGTTATGATTGTTGCAGAATCAATCCTAATGTTTTTATACTATAGGCCGTTCACGATATAGTGAGCACTTTTGAGGCGCTAATTAATTTTTATCTTCAACTATATTTTATTCTTTAAGAACCTTTTTAAATAAACATTGGTATGAAAGTAATGAACACAGTGTGTATATCCCACCGAACTTGGAAGTTAACATCTAAGGTTAAAATAAAATATATTTACTGAATATTATTCCAAATGAGAGGGCTTTCAAAAGTGCTCACTTAGCAGTGAACAGCGTATAACAATGTTTAGATGGTAATAACATCCAGTTCGATTGCTGCCCACATATTTACTCTAGATGGGTAATGGGTACAGAAAGTTGGTTCCTACATCTATATTTTTTCAGGGAATATTTTCTAGTTGTTTTAAATGTTGATCACTATATGCATAATAGCTTTAAAAGCACTTATTTCGGTAAGATTCTTGAGTGCGCCCATGTTTATATTCTGTAAATTCTAACCGTGGAGGAAATAACGCATTGGGACCACACTTTGCATTCTCGGAAATCATTTTCTGCGTTATATATGTACCTACTATAATTCATTCCCAGTTACTTCAGCCTTTTCTGAGGCCCTGCTTAAGTTCTACTTGCAGGATATACCTCCGCCTCGTGCAAGCTAAGCTTAACCAAGCCTGGAGATTTACACCAGAGAACAACGCGCCGCAATCGTGCCCACTAGTGTAACAGTATTTTGTATAAGGACTATTTCTCACTAGGCACTACCAACATGCCTATTTCCTCCCCGTTTTTATTTAAATTATTTATAAATGAAGCATTACAATTTACGTTGGAAACATCTAAACACGTCATACATGGGGAGATTTGTCAAAGGTTGGATTCAAAAAGGCCGGAGAAACCATGAATGGATTATAGTCGCTTTTTTTGCTGGTGTTTTTCGGTGAAGGTTATGCAAACGAGGTGTCTTCCTAAAACCGAACGCGACTGTTTGAAACATGACTCTGATAAGCCGTGCTAGTAATTCGTGAGCCACTGTTGTTGACGAGTGCATATATGTAAGACTACAACTAGCCCACGTCCTTATAGTGCATAGATGAGCCAGCGTATTTGACTTGGTGCGCACTTCACGTTTGACTATTCTTGACGAAGTTACACAGTAGATAAGTACACTAGGACGAAGTAGCGTGGGCAGTTTCTTTCATGTGGACGTACCCATTCTCTGATTGGCTGCGCGAGCTTCTGGGAACGGGCTCTGTGTCGTATTGGCATACTGCATGCTGCGAAATGTTCCTAACTGGCTGGACTGCGTGTTGGCGAGTAGGTTACCTGGCTGTGATTGGCAAACGGCACTCCACCCTGTCATAGGCTGTTCACAGTAAAGTGAGCATTATTTATTGTCAATTTTACTTTTCAGCCAAATTTTGTCTTTCTTTCAGTTGTTGTAAAAATTGCCCCACTTTCAAAAGCTAACACCTGAGGTTACAATTATATATATATATATACTATTATTCCTGTTGTGAGGCCCTTAAAAAGTGCTCACTTTGCCGTGAACGGCCTATACTCTCCAGTGAGGCCATTTTTCTGGCGAGTGTGGCTGCAGTTGGCGATATCAGCTGCAGGTTCACCTCTGCACTCCCAAGTACTCTGTGAGTGAGTGAAGAGATTTGGGCGGCTCTTAAGTGCGCCGCCTAACATGAACTCGAATTGCGTTGCAGTGTGTATGAAATCCAAGTTTCTTTTACGAAATCACTATACGTGATCCCATAACGCACACTAAAAGACGGGTTTTTTCACACCGTTCTAACTCATAATTTGCTGGTCGGAAATACTTGAAACTATTATTGGAACCTGCACTGAAATTCGCTTCAGACTTTCCCGCAATAAAATAATACGGCCACCAGTATGTCCGATAGGTATACGCTGCACGACGGATACATTGCACGCCTGTTCAGCACCTTGCGCGTAGGAGTGATGAGGCACTAGAAACGCGTGTCAGCGTCGCCCTTATCGCTCGCTTGCTTCTGGGCCTCACACGCACTAAAAAGATCCTAGCAGGCGACGTTCTTTACATCGAGGTCTTGAGAGCCGATGAGGGTGAAGCGAGGTTAGTATGGAGCGGCGCCGGAACGAAAGGGCGGGGGGAAACGGGAGATCCCCGAAAATACCCGCCAACCAGTGGCATCGTCCGGCACGATTCCCAAATAAGTAAATCTGGGAGTGACCCGGCCAGGGAATGAACCCGATTCGCCTTGTAGGGAGGCGGGCAAGCTAACCGCTCAGCCACCTTGGCCCCTTGAAAATTGATATATAAACAGACACGTTATCACTGTTCACCATATGACTTTGATAGTTGTGTTCTTTTGGGGTAGATCAATTTTGGTTATAGGCTGTTCACGGTAAAATGAGCACTTTTAAAAGCCCTGCTTAAGATCTACTTGTACGAACGTTGTGTATTCTTCTTCCTTAAGTAAAATTAACATTGCCATGAGCCTCATAACTTTATGCATGCGCCGGTCAAGCGGAACTGTGAAATTATTGGAAAAGTAAACATTTAAAAAATCTGATAACTTTTTACATATCTGATGCATTAAAAGAACAGAAACCCAGAAAAATAATTTAAATTATCACAAATGGTTACCTAATACTTCATGTTCGACTTTCAGATATGGCACTACTTTCCATCAATCGTTACCAACTTTACCGGGTGTATGTCACTCAGTGCGTTCGTTGAAATATATGCAGGCAGGGGCAGTAACTTTTTTCTGAGGTTGATTTCAAAAGTGCTCACTTTATCGTGAACAGCCTTTACGAATACTCGGTCTATACCCTATCTTTAGTTCATCGTCTCACCTCTGTTTGGCCAAGCACTCTGTGACGAAGGGGCGCAGACTGCATTGCCCTGTCTAGTCGAGCGAGGGGTGGTGGGGTAGAGAAGGAGTAACTATCTACAGGAGCCATGTCGAGGTGTTGAACGCGGGACTTTCACTGAGGCCACATATGGCGCTCGTAGCACGCATGCGCGCGCAGGGGAAGGGTGAAAACTGCCGTTGCGACAAACAGCGCACGGCGACGGAGGGCTAGAGAAATTCGCAATTAGCCTGATAAGAGACGCGGCGAAGCACAATTGAACCCCGGGGAACGGCACGCCGGAATCACTCTCGCAGAGGGGTGTAAACGAGGAGGGGAGAGGGGAGGATAGAAGAAAATAAAATTAGGTAGGGCAACATTTCTTGCATGAAGGGGGAGGGGGGGTGGATCGGAGGGAGCTGGTTAAGACGCGTGCGGCGAGAGAGAAGGATGGAGCGATAAGCTAATTAGGCAAGGCGGTGGCGCCCTTGAGACCATGCTCCTCCCAGCTTCCCCGACACAGCCACACATCTTTAAACTCCCCCCCCCCCCCAAGACTTTTTCGAGCCACGCCTCGCCCTCAGTGGGACGCCGTTACGTGCAATTTAATACAAAGCGGGACGCGCTGGTTCGCCGAGCAGCTGGTCGGGAGACGCTCTGAGGGATCGACCCCGCAGTATCGCAGTCGCCGCCTTAAGGTGGGTTTACGTTTAAAGAATTAAGAATAGTACTTAATGACTCGATAAGCCTACGGAAAATTAACTCTAAGAAAATTTGCACTTTATGATTGAGTTAGTAACTGTGAATCCTAGCCAATCAAAATCGTAGGAGACGCAAGCAACCGAGATAACTTTGAAAACTGGCAATTTACATATATATAATAATTATCTGTGGTTACTGCTTGTGTAATCGTTTTATAAAACTCGTGAAATCTTATAGAAGAGGAAGCCGATGCCAACATTAGGTATTCGCATCAACAAATATGGAAAGGATAATTAAAGCGAATACAATAACCTCTTCCACGAAAGAAAACATGACCATAGACTATTCTTTAAATTAGGAGGATACTGTCTCTCGATTGAAATCATTACTGTCATAAAATTTCACAATACGACATAACCTAAATACAAGTTGTAAATACAGTTTCCCCGCCAACAACAACTGTCGCTGTACTCTGATTGGCTACTTCGTCTTGACTTGTAGTTAAGATATTAAATATAACGATTTCTTAAGTCATGCTAAGGACGCACACGACCCGTCAAGAAACCACGCACGACAATCGTAAACGAATACCCTTGTTAAGTCAATCGCAAACCCATCTTTACCCTCGCTTTCCCCCTGGAGCACAACTAACTGCACGTTGTTCACGGGAAATTGAGCACTTTTAAAAGCCCTGCTTATCATATTTTTCTATTGGCACTGTGTATTCTCACGCCATATGTAAAGTAAATGTTGCCTTGGGCCTCATCACTTTATTCATGCTCCAGTCAAGTGAAACTCTGAAAATATCGCGAAACCAAATATTTTACAAATTTGCTAATTCTTATACACTAGATTCACGGTAAAGTGAGCAATTTTGAAAGCACTACTTAGGATCTAATTGTATACATATTGTGTATTCTTCCGTATTATGCAAGATTAACATTGCCATGGGGGTCTCATCACTTTATTCTCGCGTCGGTCGAGTGGAACTGTGAAATTATTATAAAACAAAATATTTAACAAATGTGCTCATTTGTACTCTTCGATGCATTAAAAAATAGTGAGAGAAAGACATAATTTAAGTTGTCACAAAATCTAATACTTTTTATTCGACGCTTAGATATGGAACTACTTTCCCTCCACCGTTACCATCTTTAATGGGCCTATGTCACTCAGGACCCCCATTCTAATAATTGCAGTTAGGGCAGTGACTTTTTTCTAAGGTCGTTTTCAAAATTGCTTACATTATCGTGAACAGCCTTTACTTATATGCAAGAGATCCGGAAATATTTGCGAGTTCTATTAAGGATATGTTAAACTTTATCCACATGTATCATGGAGTTTCCGCTTCCATTGGACCACAGTCTGTTAAACACATCCTGGACGAATTTCGACTCCCGTGCTACCTGATCACTGGTTAAACTGGAGAAACAGCCAATAACATACTAACTGAGGTTCAAATACATAAAGGATTGTGGCGTCAAGCTTGTTGGCGAATGAATCAGTGAAATTTCCGGGTATCTACTTATATGCTTTAAATAAACAGAAAACCAAAGAAATAATTACAATATTCACAAAAAAATTGTACGTAACACTTTGAATTCAACATTAAGACGTGGAACTACTTCGTGCTCACTTAGTTTAACAATATTTTGCATGAGAACTATTTCTTACTAGGCATTGACGTTACACATATTTCTCTCGCCGTGCTTATTCATACTATTTATAAATTAAATATTACAACATATTCAAAAATATAAGTAAATTTTTTATTTGACCAAAAAATAGGATACTTTTATGTTAAGGGGACTATGTAGCTTCGCGTCCAAGGTCAAGAAGCGTGTGAGTGATACGGGCGACACTAACACGCATGCCTAGCGCCTCGTCGCTCCTACGCGCAAGGCGTGCAGTGTTTCCGTCCTAACGCTTTACTGTGTAAACTAGATCTGTAGCTGTGTAATTTTATTACACGTGATGAAAGTCCACAGATCAAACAACCTCCGTGTAATCGTACTTTTCTCTTACCGCTGAAAGAAACTGCATATGCAAGCTTTAAAAATTATATATTAGACCACATTCACGAATTGTTTTCTCCATTAATCCACTTAACATGATAAAAGTGAAAAGATAGGGACATAGACAATTGTTTTTTCTTATCCTCTCTGGCAAAACTTTTTATTACCAGAACTTTGTTTACCGAGATACGCGTTTACGTGCAAATAACGATTTCACAGAAATCGTTTCAGTACATGTGTATAAAAAAATTTTGATACATTACATACCTATTTAGGAAACAACCAAACATTTCATAAATGGGGCGATTTTCCAAACGTTTCCATCAAAACGTATGAAGATACTGTGAATATGCACGGGCCAGCCAGCCAACCTTTCGGACGTAATCGGTTAACAAGCCGGAGTAGGCCGAGATAGAGACAAATTCGCGTTATTACTTAACAATAATCGTGGAGCAGATTTGTCGTGTAGGGATCTTGAGACAACGGGATCTTGAGAGGCGATGAGGGTGAAACGAGATGAACATGGAGCAGTGCTGTAATACGGAGGGGGCGGAGGAACAACCTCGAGAAAACCCACCAACCAGCGGCATCGTCTAGCGCGATTTCCACATGCAAAATCCTGGATAGGTTTCTTTACCCTTGTGGGTTCGTACACCGGGAGTTTATAGTAGTGAGTAAGTAGTAGGGGGGGGGGGGGTTTCTAGATCACTTTCGATTAATCGGATTATCAATTTGATATCAAATGGATTGGTTGGATTAATCCTTAATACGATCAATTTTTTTAAATCTGTAAATTGATAATCCGACTAATCCAATGTGATCTAGAACCCGCCTCTACTACTTGAGTAAGCACCCGTATACATATGAACTGTTCCTCCAAACTGTATAAGGTCGTGTTCAGCGTTCATTTAACTTTTCTCTTTCCAGGCGCTCTTTAAATTAGAAAAAAAAATACAAAAAAAGTTTTTATCAGCGGGCTTGTTCGGGGCAGTCATGTTTTCGCTCAGGAAAGAGAAAAAGGGGGGTGGGGCATGGACGGCACGAACATTCAGCGCACGGAGCTCTGATGGGCGCACTCGAGCCGCGTGCGAAATCTCTCCCCCGCCATATTGGCAGTTGGCAGCATTGCGTGAATTGGAAGCATTGTTAAAAGTACCCCTCCTCCCTCGCCCATCGGCCCCTCGTTTCAAACGACGCGGGCCTGGGACGGTGGAGATACGGGCACAATGCCGATGGCGTCTCCCCCCCCCCCCCAAAGCCACTAGAGAGCGCACCCTACCCCTCGCCGATTTAATGGAATATATCAGGGGCTGGAGTCGCAGCACGTCTCATTCACGGCTCGCAGGGGCATGCGCGCTGGCAACAATGCCGCCTACAGCCGGATAACTCTGATGGGTGGCCGGGAAAAAAAAATGCTCTAGCGACGATCGTCAGGTGGTACCGGGCGCGCCAAGCGAGCGGCTTACTGGCGGAGATCTTGGCAAACCACGACTACAGTCACGTTGTTGTTACCGTGGTTACGGCCGTCTTTAAGGCTCTTACACAATTGAAAACTTAAACATTTGACTTTACCATTTGACTTTACGTTTGCTTTTCGACATGTTGTTTCTTACGGAGCTCGACACAATGGAACTGTCAAAGGTGCAGTCAAGCACTCTTGACTATACGATCTCGAAAAGTTGAAATTTAAAGTCAAAGTCAAGCAGCCATTTTTTCCAGAATCTAACATAGGTTATGTGGGAAGTGCGTTATTTTATTGTAGGGCAACTTTAATCTTGGTATATTAAACAAAACTCTTCTTTAATTAAATAAATGGCAAACAAATATAATGTGAGGAGGAAATATATGAATTGACACAATTAAATAGAGTAAACTAATAATTTTTTTGTTTAAAAAAAAACTTTTAGTATAAAATTCAAGGCTACTTTTAAAAGTACGTATAATGCTTTCCTGGACAATATTATAATTATTTACATAACAAGATACACATATTAACGAATCTCTTAGAACTGATGTTCAATTCTCTGAACTCTGACTTTACAGTTGTATTCTGTATTGGTGGTTTCGTCAGAGAAAAGGAAACGTAATGTCAAATTTTAAAGTTTTCTATTGTGTAAGAAGCTTTACCTGCGCGTATCTCTGTTGGAAGTGCATTTCCGGTCGCCGCTGCAGCACCAAGACGATCACGTTTGTCGTATCCCAGGTGAACGAAGCAGTCTTCATAATTATTCCAATATAGGGAAGTCACAGAAAAGTCGGCATATCTCTAAATTATACTTCACAGTCATTTTCAGGTGATCTCTATTATGGCCTTGAAATGCGGTGCAGCATGCTTGAAACATTTTTTTTCGACCAGACTATTACTTAAACTTACCCCAAAAGGTTTACCTACGAAAAAAGCACGATTCGGAGGATTACATAACAGTACCTATTATCAACACATCGCGCAAGTTGGAAACATTATTTTTAAGTCCCTCAACATAGCTAAAAAGGCTTCTTTTTTTTAAGACTGTTATAGGTATCTCAAAATACACTAACCGGAGACATGTTAATCCACGATAAAGGCATGCATTGCACTTTGCTATACACCCCTGTCCAATAAAATTACAAGGTTACCACTTAAATTCCTGAAGTTTTCGATCACGACGAAACCACTGCGAGTAGAAGTGATACCATATGATATACGCCAGTCGGCGTCACCCGTAGTGCTTCATCGAATTTTGCCTCACATAAACATGCCCCGCACTAGGCAACCACCGCCTTAAGCAAAAAAAGTAGGCTCATGTATTTCCTCAAAATATCATACCTTATGATCAAAATTTATATATTACGTTTGAGTCAAAACTACCGCAGTATTTTGAGGGAAGTTGATATTTTCATATCAACTGTAATTGATGGTTTAGGGATTTGCGAATAAAAAAAATGTACGTACTGTTCAAGCAGACCCAGTACTTGTTCGTTATCACAACCAAGGAGCTGTGTGCTTTGCGTTCGGCTACAGTGATGCGTGGATCTGTCGTGACCCAGAGAGGCAACACGGTTTACAAATCAGCTGTTCACAGTAAAAATTACTGCGCGCTGGACCTTGCAATGCACCTCCAACATATAAACTTCTTATTGTTATGGCAAACGAGGTGTTGCATAGTTGCCAACTTTGACACGAGCGGCAGAGCGCCCCTCAATGAACGACGTAAGGAGCGGAATTTGGGGGGGAGGGGAGGGGGCGCGGCCAGACTGTACAGGTGTAAACGATAAGTGTTTACAACTGCACACAGCAGTGTACAGGGCTCCGAGACGAGTTATTTGATGCAGGACACTTGTGATCCAGAGGATCGGGAAATAGCCGTAAATCGCTTGACAAATGTGCACTAAAACACGTGCAGTGCGCTGCTGTGGGGCTCGGCTTTAATCGACCTGCTGATCAGCTGAAGTCGGTTTGTACAGAGGTCGAATCGGGCAGGAAAAGTTTAATAATAGTTTTTATTTGAAACACATGTTGCATTGTCACAATACTTCAAACAAGTTACATAAGTCAGGAAAGAATGCATGAAATCGCAACATGTGTTTCAAACAAAAGCAATTACAAAACGCTTCCTGCCCGATTTGACCTCTGTACAAACTAGCTTCAGCTGACCAGCAGGTCGATTAAGGCCGTGCCCACAGCGGCGAGCTGAACGTGTCTTAGTACACATTTGTCAAGCGCTCTTACGGTAATTTCCCGACCCTGTGGACCACAAGTGTCCTACGTCAAATTGTTTGTTTCGGAGCCTGGAACAGTTACAAACACTTATCGTTTGCACTGTGTATAAACGGGGTCGCCAGAGTGTGGACCATCTTTATTTCTTTCTACTCCGGGTGACTGACGGCGCAGGGTGCTGCCGCAGACCACCTTCGAGCTCCGGTACTGAGAGAAGACAACGCCAGACACGATCCACCAGGGGATCCTGAGAGGCCTCTGCGGTGCGGGCTTGAACAACCCGTTCTGTCTATTAACCCTGTGGTGACTACAATTTGGATAGCAGCGGATATCGAGGGATTTCCCAGATTAATTCAGTAACAGTTTTATTAAAGAGCGTTTGCCATTGTTATATAATAGCGATTAATTGAGATTAACCTCCAAATATTGCCTTGTCTTAGAGTACACAATAGAAAAAATATTATTATATAATCAATTGAGTTAATTATTGAGAATATTCCTGATTACCAGAATAACTAAGGAGAGTTACAATGTCAGTACCATAAGTACATCTGATGAACTAATTAGTAAACTGTAGCCACGCCCCTAATCTATTCCCTTAAGGCGCCCGTCTAGCTGGCACTTGAAGTGCGTTGCAGAGTGTTCGAAATACACGTTTTTATACGAAACTATTAAACTTGCGTCCAGTGTACTGACATATGGAAATAACACACATTTCAGTCTACGACTGTTGAGTGTTTCCAAGACCTCGCGTTAATTAGAAACACCATTTCAGAGCACGCCACAATTACTATAAACGGTCTTTTCAAATCACCGTATTTCAAAATGTACGTGTCATATCCATACAAAACTAGTCATGGGACATGCATTGAAACTTCTTAAACACTTTTTGCCAATAAAATAATAGGGTTGCCCCTGAAAGTCCCATAGGTACACGCAGCACAACGAGAACACTTCACGCCAATTCAGAGCCTTGCGCTTAGAGGCGATGGGGGACTTGATGCGAGTGGCAGTGTCGCCTTTAACGCTCCATCGCCTCTCGGCTTCAAACGCGGAAAAAAGCTCTAGGTAGACGGGCGTCCTAAAGACATTTGAGTTGGAGAGGTCAACTTAAAAGGGTAATAGAAGACTATGCAACATTTATACGGTCGTGTAAGCTCAGTCAAATTATTCTAATTAATTTTTTTCGTTACATACTTCAGAAGACAGGCCTTGAATGAGGGATAATTGGGTTTTCTAAATGTTTGTGGTGTTTTCATACGTCCAATGTATAGTTTAGACAATCGCAGAGGTTAATTACCCACACCTTCCATTAAATGAGTATCGCAATTTTAGTCTGAATGATTTAGATGACAACAACAATATGCCGCGTGGCTCCAGTCATCTGCTTGCGCCATTGTTCTGCATGGCTGGAGGTTCGAATTATCTTTATAACTTGTTGTATTTGAAGAAGCAGTCAAATATCTGTATGTCGCGAAACATGCATCGCAAAAAGTGATCGTAAAGTTAGTTTCTGTGTTTGCTATTCCATCGGGGGATGATAGGTGCATTTCCAACTTTAAACCATGCGTGTTGTTATTATGTACAGGATCTGCGCTCGCCTTTCGAATTAACTGCTTGAATTAGAGTTTTTCTTCACGTTAAATCCAGTTTATTTGCATCTCCTGACTGGCGAATTAGGGAACAGCACTCATAAATATAAAATACAATACAGTCTGTGGCATTGCCTGTTGCTGTGTTAACGCGGTGCTCTTAATTCTACAGCCATGCCGCACCTCGACCGCCGTCACAGGGGTTCACGTATTTACATCACAAGTGTGTCTAGCTCTCGCCTTCGTCGAACAGTGGAATCCCAACGTAATTCATAAATATGCCTACTATCACATCATTCCAGGAGTACTGAGACACTCGTATTGAGAAGGAAAGGCTGTTCACGATAAAGTGAGCACTTTTGAAATCAACCTTAGAAAAAAATCACTGCTACTATCTGCATATATCTCAACGGGTGCTCTGAGTGACATGCGCCCAGTAAAGTTGATAACGATGGAGTTATCATAACGATAACGATGTAGTTCCGTATTATAACGTCGAATAAAAAGTGTTATGTAACCATTTCTGATAAATTAAATGATTTCTCTCGCTTTGTGTTTATTTTTAATGCATCGAAATGTAAAAATGAGCAGATTTGTAAAGTTTTGACTTTTTTCACAGATTCACTTAACCAACGCATGCATAAAGTAATGAGGCTTACGGCAATGTTAATCTTACATAAGACGGAGGAACACACAACGTGCATACAAGTAGTTTTTAAGCAGGGCTTTCAAAAGTGCTCATTTTACCGTGAATAGCCTATAAGCGGGTGACTTACCCGGGGTTCTATCCAAACACTTGGTGTCCCTCCAGGATTATACCAGGGCATTAATGCAGCTCAACGGCTGAGCACTCTCAGGGAAGGGAATACCTGCTGTTATCCTCTACAAAACATAATCAAAGCCACTACCATGACGAATCCGACACATGTGGGTCGGACATATGATCCACTGGTGAGGCCAAACCGATCGCACGTGGCACTACTTACTTTCCAAAACTCTTGTTGGGATGTCATGACTGACCACTAGAGCGCTTAAATGGCGAGAGGCTTTTCTTGATAACATAGGCAGGCTGTCCCTTCCGCAGAGATACATAGGACTCCCCTTCTCCCGCCCCGGCCTTATCAAAACTACCGCCGCGGGCTTGTACTGTCGACAGAGTCAGTGGCGGTTCTTTCGGGCAGAGTCTTACACCCATTAGGCCGCGTCTACATTCAGCCGTTCCTGTGGACGTGGTCGTGTCCGAAACTCGGCGTCAAGTGACATCACATTGACACTGTCCGAATATGGTCTACAGATGCGTTGTCCGAAGCGAGCTTTCACAATCTGACACTAGATCGCATTAAATTTGGTGTATTATTTGTTGTTGGGTAGTGATGTTTAAATTTGCTGTATTATATTTATTATTGTTTACAAAACGGTCGATTTGAATATTTATTTATAATAAACGGCTTAACGGTTTTATTTTAAATAAGTTAGCCCATTGGCATCCAAATTTAATTTTTTAACTTGTGTTTTAAAAGTTAGAGCCTTCAGATAAAATTATTCAGACCGAACGAATACATCCCTAATTATTTATTATCATTTCATCATATTTGTTTTGAGAAAGCCCACCTTGCACATCCATTGTTTACATTGATAACTTATTTCACGAATGCGCGCGAAAGTATTTGAAGTTCTTCTTCTTTTTCTATCAGCTTAGGACACAATTTCGGACAAAAGTTCAGCTTTCCGATTGCTTTAACTTGGGACACATGTTGACTTGGGACAGCGCCATGACGTCAAAGGGTCACGTGAACCAATCAGCGCGTCCTTGTCCTAAGACACAGGTTGTGATAGACTTTACGCGTCAGCCGCTCACCCAGCTGTTTCACCTCCGGCCGCGTGAGACAGCAGAGAGATACTCAAGCCAGCCCTTGTGCACATTGTTAGAGACAGCAATAATTTGCGCTTTCTTAGGAGCATAATATGGACCTAAAACTACTTGCACGTTTACCTGTGGCTCACAGTTTTACAAGATCACACCATGGCCAACTCTTAACTCAGTAACAAACATGCAAGAAAACAAGTATTGCTTACGTTTCTACCTGGTCTGAGTTAAATCTGTCTACTTAACGGGCATAAACCAGTGAACAAAAAGTCGAAGCTTGAGCATACGGGATATTGTTATTCTATCTCACACGTTACAGAACTGGCGAATTCTGCCTGACTTGGGAGTTGTTTAATATGCTATTAATCTGTCAATATGTCATGCAAACCTGTACAATTATGTCACTAACGTAACCCACACACTTTTGTTTTTTTTTTTTCTGTCGTTTACTTTTACTATAACTCCGAGTTTAACACCGCGGATATTAGATTTTTAGTTTGGGTTAGTTCAGCTGAGAGTTTTCGTCATCGGCGCATCACCAGATCATGTCATTGCGACCTTGTTGGAATGCTTTGTTCTCCTCAAGCATAGGCCAAATCTTAATACGTTCATGCAGCGTCGGTGTATAGGGTGATAAACCTTGTTATTTGTAGTATCGTTACACAGTTTCTGAGGGCGAGGGGATGGTTCCGCTTAGTTTACTATTGCCTCACGCAGTGTGAAGGTGGCGGACCACACAGTTCGTGTTGCCGGGGTCGAGGATGTGCCTCTCTACGTCCGGAAGATACGTGGGTCAGTGGCGAAACATCTCCAGCTAAGGAGGATGCCTGTCAAACTTTTAGGCACCTCTTTTTAACACATTTTTCTTCTCTTATAAATGCAATTTTGGTTCTACCAAATCTAAATTAGCTGCTGCATAAAATATAGAGAAAAGTTTATAACCAAGACGCGAAGACGCAGGTATACGGGAACATTGGAAGACGGTAAATTTGTATTGAAATCATGTTTGTTGACCAAGAGCAGGCAGCTTATTAAGCACTAAAATATTATAAGAGGAGCTGTTGTAACAGGGTTCGACTGTATACGTTGTTCACCCTAAAGTGAGCATTTTTGAGCCTCTTGTTACTCTTTACTATCCTATTTTTATCCTTCCTCCACTTTTAAAAATAAATATTACGAAGTACGCAATAAACATAATGAATACATTGCACTGGACTCGAAATTTAACGCCTAAGGCTAAAATTTAATATTCTTACTGACTATTATTTCAATTGAGAAGGCTTTGAATACCGCTCACTTTACCGAGAATAGCCTATATCACGAATACATTACAATAATTCATTAGAGACTTTGTTCAATATATCAACGCTTCTCGATAAAAAAACCGCTTGGGTGCCCCTTTCTTTCATTCTGGCGTACCCTTCACTAAATTTATAAAGGGACAATGTATACTCTGCATCCCTTCATTCAGTTGTGTCGCCACTGACGTGAATATAACATGACGTAACACCGCCTGCAATCACCCTGACGACGTGATCATGTATCTTAACACTATTTACATATCTAGATAAGTGGGTCGATCCAGCCGCTTGACCATCATAGTCATCAGACATTACAAACGTCAATTGATTTTTCTACCGGGTACGAGTTTTTAAAATCAGATCGACACATAGAGTACTAGGACGGAAACAGCGATGGAACGTTTGCATGGGGATTAATTCCGACATTATAACGCCCTCACTAATAACACTATGGAAATAAATGTTTATTTTGGATCTGTTATATGACTACGGTGCGAGCACATTGGTTTGGCGCTACGCATGTGGGAGACATGGGTGGGGGCCCCGCGGCGACTGTCTGCAATTTAGGGCTTGGACGGAAATTCCCTGATAATTTATCACGGGACTCAGGTGTGCTAGCGCGCTAATTTCGGTACAAACGAAAACTATCGTCTAGATGAGTGGACTTTAGCCATAAAAATTGCAAATATCCATAAAATTTATTTTATTTTATTCCCGTATCCCACAGAAAATATTGTCCGCTAACCGGTTGGTGCACCACCAATCTGGGGTGCGGAAGGTACTGGGTTCGAATCCCGGTTAAGACATGGGTGTTTATTTAAGTTAGGTTATAAGTTGGTCTGTAAGCCGTCCCCTGCTAAGCTTTCAAGCATAAAACCGGGGGACGTTAAAAGCCCTTTACAATGCCCGCTAACGCAGATGTATTACATACAACCCGTAAGTTTGTTCCCATCACAGCTACATCCCGATTTTATATGCGATCGCATAAGGCATGATGACACAATACGGAGGAGTATTCGCCCTTCCATGGCGCCTGCTGTCTGCAGAGCCATCCAGAGTGCACCAAGGATATTCCAGAGGGTGCGGCAAAATGTCGCGCGCCGTTGCCAAGTCTGAGGCGGTGTTGGTGGCCGCAGAACTGAGCGACTCATGGTGTCTGTGCAACCTTCCCTTTTCAAACGAATACCCGGTCCTCGAAATTAAATCAAACATTCTAATAACCGGCTGGCTAAACAATTGTTGGGATGGACATCGATAGGTTCAACACCTGTTACACTCTAAATTCGCATTAGTGGAAAACTACTGATTAGCAGTGAAATTCAACTAATCGAATCAGTGAAATTGGCTCCACTTAGAATCAGTGGAAGACCACTGATTGTTTCAGGGAAAACATATCACTTATTGAATTAGTGAAGGGAAACTATTTCACTGGTCGAATAAGTGACGGCCGACTGCAGTGGCGAATTAAATATTGTTTTTATTGGATTAAGACAAATAATTACGTGAAATAAACACACATACGGTAGTTTGATATTTATACTGCGTAATTTACAGTAATTTAAAAAAGCTGAAATGAATTCGGAAGGGGTTGGTATTGAACTCACTCACCCTTTCGACTATTCACTTTTAGGCCGTTACCTTGTCATCTGCGACACCAGGTTAGGTAAAAAAAAAGTAAGAGGAAAAAATATATGTTAATGTTCTTATCGAAATCTTGTTAATTTAAACAGTATGCCCTTACGTGTCTTTTTTTCGTTTAACTGGTACCGTTTGGATTGTTAAAACGAATAGTATATATGAGTGCACTCTCTTCATAATATTATATGCATTTTAAACCTGCAAACAGAGTGCTGTGATGATTACATGAAAACGAAATAAAAGACTTAAAAACGCAATGAAAGTTTGAATGTTCATATTACCTCGTTAAATGGTGTTTTGATAGAGTAAACACATTTTATAAAGTATTTTGTATTGATTTTATTAGTTTATTCGTTCTTATTTCTCTTGGTACACATTGTTTAACGACCATTTTAAAACTTTCTTTGACGACCATTTTTAAAGTGACTGATTGAAACAGAGAAATTCTCACTGATTCAGATTTAGAGTGTAGGCTGTGGATTTCGGGAAAAAAAACTACTATAGGCTAAATGCATGAATGATTTTAAGGAAGGTTGTAGGTTTCTCGCCTAAACGTCTTGTGGGTTAATCGGTTTATTTGTATAAGTGGCTCTAATAACAAGTTTTTAGGGAAGGATACTATTAGGCGAGACTTCTTTCAGAAAATATGTTTAGTGGGCCAAATGCCTGGGAGGCCAAACGCTGGTTACGCTAGCTGATTTTAGGTTAAGTACTTCCTAAATATATGCCAAACTTTGTCATTGTTGTTGCATCAGTACTTTGGGGTATCTCACAGGAGTATTGACCATTGGTAACTTATATGAAGATACCCACTACTGCATCACCACTGTCCTTGCCTTTATGTTCATGCTTTTCAACATTCACCATTGATGTTACCGTATTCACAATCACATTCATGGTGGGCCCTTTCAGTCATGGTGTCCTTTATAAGGGACGTTGTATAGCAAGTGGATTTAATGACTTCCACTGTACATAGCGTAAAAAAGTGTCGACTATGGAAAGTCCTTCACATGTGCCAGATACCATTCGTTGTTGAGATTATATTCTGCCGCTTCTGAAACAGATTCTGCCTATAACCTCAGGCACAACCAGGTTTTTGTTGACCCGGGTTATGACAGAACGTTATACAGTTTCAAACACAACATTTTTTCTTGTGGTGTGAGTATTCGAGTGAGGTGGCGGTTTCATCGAAGTAATTATAGCGATAGTCAGTCACTACTTTTAAAATATCAGTGATTAGTTCTATCTAAAGCCGTTAGAAAAAGGAGGGGTAACGAGCAAAGAGGGTTTACCCGGGTGCCACAAGGTACCCTTGATTTTAAAAACACCCCACCCCCCCTTCCCAAAACAAAATCATCTGAAATTTGAAAATGGTATAAAAATTATGAGAAAGAAAATTTTATTATCGATAACTGCTATCTTTATTTTTTCCATGGAGCACCCTCGCTATCACATTTACGTTCCCGTTTGACTTCATTACACCGCAGGAACCTAAATATATATCAGATCAAACAGCAATGCTTCAGTAATAATAGTAATTAATTTAATCCAGGCTTAAATAATTAGGGGAACACTAGGTTGATTTATAATTTGTATATCAACAATGCATACTCTGTATTTTACAGCTCCTTTATCATCATATTTTGTTGTCCACTTCTTTCTTTGCCAGAACATAATGAAATTCCAAACTATTCCTCGATGTATGTTAATGCATAGACAAGTGGTTAATGGTTCATTTTAAGTCACCTTATGTTTATTGTATTCTATGTACACAGAGATTAGCCGGTTTTATATTAACGGTTCTGCAATATTTCTCAAATATTGGAAAAGATTTCACCCCTAACAATGCATCTTAATAATTATGCGCTGATTTAAAAATCACTAAAGTTTATGATACTGCAACATTCCTCCCTAACAACACACTGCCTTCGCTGCTGCTTAAATGGTATGGGGATGAATGGGCCTCGTGTATATTTGACGCGAAGTTGCTGTAAGTTATCGGTATCGTGCGAGCCGTATGGAGATTGTCAACACCTGGGTCACATGAGGACACTCTAGTGGCAACACTCCCCCCTCCTTCACTCTGCCGCGCAGTCGCTCTGTTGTGTGTCGACAAATCTCTCCGCGGGGCGCGCTTTATGCTATTTTAGAAGCAGCGACACTCCAGGACCAGCCGAGGACAACTTATGTCGTCACTCGTTCGCTCTTCTCCCGCGTGTCGTCTTCTTCCTTCTGACTGTCGTGGCGAAAAGGCTGCACCCACACATAGACTATAGAGGAGTGAGTGAGTGAGGAGGATTGGGCGGTTCTTAACATCACGTACATGAGAGCTGACGAGGGTGAAGTGAGGTGAGTATGGAGCAGCGTCAGAATGCAAGGGCGGGGAAAACGCGAGATCCCCTAGAAAACCCGCCGATCAGCGGCATCGTCTGACACGATTCCCTCACGCGAAAATCCTAGGTCGACTCCGCCGGGAATCAGACCTGGTTCGCCTACGTGCGGGCGAGTTGTCTAACCAATACATAACCGCGGTCCCTACTACTAAAGATGAGGTACACCGATTATTCGTCTTCTATTCATGCACCCATCATTGATCTCCCCCAAACCAACACAGCTGTCGAAGTCACATGATAAAATTGATGAACGTGTTTATGTATATCTTATTAAAAAAAAAAGGAAATACTTTTATATCTATAAAATAGTTACGACAATTTTAATTAAATCTTATTGCATTAGAAATTGGTTGGAGGGCGTACACAAATAATCTTAAATCGCTTGTTTACATAACTAGTGTTTTAACGTCAAACCCTAGGCGCGCCATTTATGACTCGTATTGTCAGAAAAGTATTGCAATGTTGGAACACCGAGAATATTCCTGTGCAGTCAGCATGATCGCTCTGCACAATGTTCACTCTTCGGACCCAGACCTTTAGCGTTGGAACAAAAGTCAACATTTGCATGATTATTAACAGAACAGCGACAGACGATAGGTCCTCATTATAGTGACCTCATTGCTCAGCATATTAGGTATTATTCATGTCCCATGTTGCTGCTCAAACCACACTGGGGTCTTATCATGGAGTTTTCAGTCGAATGCGAGTAGCTAGTCGAGTGCTGTTTTGCCGGAAGGGACATGCTGGAATTATTTGAGAATACTGCCTCGCGACTTGAGCGGTCGGAATGGAAGCCGAGTGGTTGAAAGCTAAATACTTGACAGTTGTAGGGTTTTATGTATGTACGTTTATTATCACGATCCCTAAAAAAAAGTAACCAATAATATACTGCTAAAAAAAAAGTTAAGCATATATCAGAATCCAGGATGTTATATTGAATAAATGTTGTTTATATTTCCAGTCGTACTCCCAATGGCACATAAAGTGGGAGGGGGGGGGGAACAAACACAATACTTGTTTATATTATCCCAGTATGAAACCAGCAAAAGGCATAAACAAAAAAACTTAAGCAAAGGAATCTTATCAGTTTTAATAACAAACACAAATGGTCTTCTCAGATGTGTTGACAAACTTCAATAACCTGTAGGACCTGCACGATTCCTATTGGCACGCTTATATTCGATAAGGCATGCCAAAAACAGTATAATTACGCATTTTCCGAGGCAAATTGTCCCATTTCCTCACCTGCGGCTAATGTTAAGGCCTGAGGTTGAACCTACTGTGTTTATGTACTAGGTGAACACGCCAGTGTTTACATGATCCACACAACGTAGGTACGATCCAATCTTACTAGAAACCTAAATATTACGCATTAGTTGGCAAACGGGGAATACGCTTAACTTTTTGTGAGCAGTGTATTAAGTCCGCAAGACTTATCTCATCCTATTTACAATATTATATGAATTAGTTACACCAGTAAGCTTAAGCAATATTTTAATCAATCAAAATGGTTTGCACTTTTTGAACTGGCTTTGTCAATTAGTTTTAATGATTTACGTAATTTCTCTGTGCTGAAACTCGTTGATTTCCACTTAATACTATGTTTAACGATTTCACTAGTCTATTGACTCGATTGGAGCGATGAAGCCGATCGATTTCTAAAATAAGGCACCTGGTCAGGTCTCCTCGCCCAAGTAAGAGCTACTCCTTAGCGAGCACATCAAGGACAAATGACCATCGATTCGAGAAGTCAGGTGGTTCGGGGCCCTTCCACATCTAACCATTTGGTTTTATAATGTAAAATGCAGACAAGATAGGTTTTTACTACTCCTTCTCTAACCAAACAATCGCACATATTATCTCATCCAGACAGTTTCCAGCAATTTTGCTGGTAGTTATGTAAACTATTTATTATAAATTAGATTTAGAAGTGTGTCTCATAATATGTTTCTGCCTGAGAATGGCTTCCTATAATTCAGAACGAAGCAATATTTTTTACAGCCAAAGTATTTTATAAATTTCTGTGGTGTGTCCAGGAATTTTTTATCCCCTTGTGTGCATATAGTGAGTCGAACGTTTTGGAATCGGCTCATTGGTACAGTAATTGTGCCTCAGTCTTTACAACTGTCGCGCAGCTTTGATAGTGTCGTGTGCGCAGTCCTTGGCGTAGGGCAGTTACTCGGAAAAGCTATGTGTAACAGAAAGCATTTCAAATGTGTACCACGTTTCACAGTGATGAAACTTTGGTAAAACGTCAATAATCAGGAACTGTGTTTGCTGTTTCTAATTCCAATAATATCTAAACGACCAAGTAAAATCCGCTTGCAATATAAAATTCCACAATTTATTTGGCTTTTTTTTCTTTCTAAAAAATAACTCTCTATTGTAGATGAATATAGTTATAGCATTCATATTTCAGTAGAGAAAAAATATATTGGAAAAATTTTGTACGTCCTTTAATTCCAAAGCTTTGCCGCAATCATTTCTTAAGTACTGAATTTTCTTAGTAATTCACAAGTTTATATAGGACAAAAAATTCTTAATAGACAATTTTTAGCTGTTTGCATACTGCTGAGATGTCACAGCAGATATTGTAATGCTGAATGAAGTACAAAGAACCAATTATTTGGTGCACTCCGTATGTCCTGTCAGAAAAATTTGCCTTAAAGTTCCGGGAAAGTATTGGAACAAATTACCCCCCCCCCCCAAACCTTCGTGAAATAAAGGACACGAAGTTTTCCTAAATTCCACAGAATTTTCCTTGAATTCACGGAATCTCTTTGTTTGTTTCTGGCTCAAAAACACTGCTAAAAACGTATTTATCTTTCGTAATACTGGTGGTTAACAATAAATTAAAAATGTTTAAAATATTTAAGTATTTGGTATTTTAGTGTACTTCTAAACACGAGAAAATTATGTGGGTTTCAACTCTGGCCAAATTTCGTAGTATTAATGTATAAATAATGTAAGTGCGAAGCACCGCATTGAATCAGTTTGTAGTAATATTTGAACGTTTGAAGTGACGGTAATTTGCTGTCGGTAGCTCGTGTTACTTTTCAGTATTTTAAATAACGGGTTTAAGTGTCGTGAATTTCCTAACTGCTGCAGGAAGATAATTTTCTAGTTACAGCGGGGAAGGATGCTTCACGTAGACTCGGAATTGGTCGTTTCCGAAATACCGTTTGAAACACGGAGATATTCCGTGATTTTGTCTGTACGACGCTCAATTATGTTTGATTTCATTAGGGAGTGCGTTTCCGTACATAAAGTTGATGTCTACTTAAAACGTTCTGTGAATACTCGTAAATTTTTAATCATTGTGAACAGAATCTCATATAGCACTTGAATTCCTTGTTGAGGCTGTGCACGAGGATAAATAAGTTCTCGAGGAGAGAGTAGAGTGGTTTGGGGGGGGGGGGGCTCTTAATAACGACGTCTTGAAAGAAGTTCTGAAGCGCCAGCAGCGCTGTCTGCGAGATACTGTTTTGACATTGCCCGAGGTGACTTACTCCTTCCCACCTAACCACAAGTAGGTATACTGCTGCAAGGTATTTAAAGTTTTTATAGAAGGTAAACGTTATATAAATGTCCGGAGACGAGAATTTTAATATTTCAAACTAAAACGAAAATTTAAAAAACTTCTAAATTTATTGTAGATAAATGGTTTATTCAAAAGTAAAACATTGTATTTTTTATTAGTTTTATGTATACTTAATACGTTATTCTATTACTATGAATATTCATTAGTATAATCGCAATTATGTAATACTTAAAATCATAAGCTATTGAGATATGTGGTGTAAGTTTTAATAAGTGCTTTAAAAGATGGTTGACAAACAACATTTAAAAATCTGAATACACCTATAATCTATCTGATTTCTGTCACTGACCTCTATGCTATAGACTCCTCCTATAGATTCCACAAAGCCATAAGACCCTTATTTTAATAATAACAGTTGTTAACATTTTTAAAGACAATTTGTTTCCGAGCATGGTTAGTTAACGGTTCACTGAGCTCCGAAACTTTGTTGAAGTTTCTTCTCTAAGGCCAGTTTGTATAGTCTTCATCTTATGTAATATATTATATTTATATATGTCTGTGTGAATGATATACACATACGTAAATATATACATACCAATAGGCAAAATAATATATTAATATTATATAGTAAAAATATATTAAAAAGTTTAAATTGTAAATAATGACTAGTATAAGTAAGGGAATCAAATTATATCGCTGAATTGTCGAAAATACTAGAATATTATTTTTACAGAAATTCTAACTGTAGTGTGTCATAGAACAAAAATTAATTAAATTTATGTTCTGTTAATTAAAATATTACACTTTAAAGAAATTTTCTTAGTGGAGGAACAACATTTCAAAATTCGATACTGTACTCCAGTCGAGCAGGAGATTACTACGCAGATTGAATCAAATGATTATTTTAATTAACTTTGAAGTAGATATACAATTCGTATTGATGCCTCCGCCAGATGACAGGTAGAAGTGAACAGCCACAGACATAACGATGACCTAAATAGTCTTCTTTCTAACAACTAACTGAAGCAACTATGACCTGCTCTACCTGTTCAAAATGCACGATTCGTCCGTAAGAAGCCCTGGATCGCTAACTACGTTTGCGGTAATGGCAATACGTTCACAGTCCAACTGCTCCTACCTCACTTCCTGATTACTATTCGTAGCTGCGGGAGCTAATCAGCGCCCTTGGCGGAAGTCTGCTCTACAAAGAGACATCTACTTGGCCAATTAATCTTAATGTCCTCCCCGCCGCTGACTCCTGATAGCTTAGTTCGTAGGAATACTTATTTAATAGCTTCAAAACTGTCTGCAAAAACCGTCCAAGAAAACATCTTCATTAAGTTTAATAGGTGCTAATTAATGCTTCCGAATAATTTACCAATTTTAACCGTGCTACCACCAGCAAAGAGAAAATATGTAGGCCTACCTAAGCACAGGCTTCTAGAATTTCTAAAGAGAAAACCTACTTGATCGTTAGTTATATGTACGTTGTACATGTAAATGTATAAGATGTTCACGATAAAATGAGCACTTTTGAAAGCCCTGCTTAAGACTTATATGCACGTTATGTACTCTTGCACCTTATGTGAAATTAGCTTTGCCATTGGCCTCATCACTTTATTCATGCTTCGGTCAAGTGAAACTAAGATTATTCGAAAAGTAAACATATTATAAATTTGCTAATTTTTACACAGCTGATGCATTAAAAAACCAGAAACCGAAATAAATAATCTAAATTATCACAAAGTTTAATAAACATTCTTATTCGACGTTAAGATATGGAACTACTTTCCATTTATCGTTACCTACTTTACCGGGCGCGTGTCACTAAATGCACCCGTTGAAGTGAATGCAGGCATGGGCAGTGACTTTTTTCGAAAGTTGATCTCAAAAGTACTCTCTTAATCGTGAACAGCCTATAGTAAATTATTGTTAAACATGCGACAGTATTTTTTAATGCCGAAGACGCAAGAACGTAGAACATCGTTTTTGGGTATGTTCGGTAGGGATGCGCTCTCTGTATTCGAGTTACTGGGGCCTGCTGTCGGCTGTACCCGAAGAAGAGCGAAGCACGCGCCGAACTCTGCTGAGAGCCGTGCCTCGTGCTGCCTCTCTCTCTCTAGAGTGTACTCCAGAACCAATGCATTAACAAATATCTGTCACCCTCTGTGAAACATTTCTGTCGAAGAGCGGGCGAAAGTGCAGCGAAAGAACGGAACCGTACCTATAGACCCTGCTCGCTTCGCCAGCCATCGTGTTTGTTTACGCTTTACTGTATTACAGTGAGGTTATATAAGATGCGGCTGAATTCTAACGACGAATTTCGTGAGGTGAATCTGCCTGGAAAATAAAGAGGCAAAATTATACGACACTTTAAACCTAAACTAAACACTAAGGGCGAAATATGTCCACGAAAATTGCGATTTAAAAATGTATTTTTGGGAAATATCGGAAACCCGGAGAGATGAAAGTACAATTCAGGGAAAATTGTTTTATGGTGTCGGGATTTTCAGCCTAAGAGCAAACTCACATTAATGACACTCCCCGTTATGAAAATAACAGGGGTGGCCACCCTCTTATTGCCGGCAACTTTGTTACCGTCGAGTATTATGAACATTTGATGCATATCTATTGAGCAACGGAATAACAAATGGTCCCTTTTTGGCAACTGCCTAGGACCTACCTTTTTCATTTACAACACACACAAATATTCCGCTAAATTCCGCTGCAGCGATACAGCGTCTAGTATGCAGGCAATTAAACCTATATGCGTGCATGACCACTGCACAGCCAATTGTAGCGGACTATATTAGCACCTACTGTAAACAACTGGTACCGTACGTTAATAAGCATTAACAACTGTTTGTTTGTGGTGACAGTCGGTATGTTATTTCATGCAGGACGTAAAATATTGATATTGTCTACGCGCCTGAAACTGTATCGCTGCTGTGCGGCCTCTTGAACGTTGAATCATTTGGTGCAGTAGTGTAGAGCAATGCCATTACAACGTATCACATTAAAGTAGCATTAGGTAACACATTGCATTTGACAAGAAAACCTGAGGTATTCCATGCGTTTCATTGTAGAAACATGTATCACAAACATGTTTATAGGAAAGGTTCGATGATGCGGCCCCCATGTTCGACACACAGTTCATATCGCTGCACCAACGATTGTCGGGCAGGGGTGAAAACATCCTTATTATCCGGAAAAAATCCCGGCATCTGCAACAATGCGGGTGACGAGGTCCTCTTCGGATTCCAACATGTTTTCATACACCAGGCTGCGCACGTAACCCCAGAATAAACAATCCAATATATTCATATCTGGGGCTCGTGGAGGTCAGGAAACAGGACCTCCATGGCCTATCCATCGTCCAGGGAATACGAGATTCAGGTGATCGAGCACACTCGCGACTGGGACCCCGTAATGTCGGTAGAACTTCCCGCAGAAATGCAGCGTACACATTGCCGATGAGACGATGTGGTAACAGGTAGGGGCCAAATGATACATTATGTGTTAAGCCCGCCCAGACATTGACACTCAATCGCTGTTGATCCCCATGAACCATTGAGGTGCAAGGATTTACATCCGCCCCCTCGTGGATATGTTGGCAATTCTGTATAACATCACGTTGGATGGAAACCTCGTCAGTGAAGATAGTGTATCTTTTAAAGTGAGGGTGTAGACTGCGTGGTTCCAGAAACCATGTTGCAAGCGCCTTGCATGAAGGATAGTCCGCGGGACCCACGGCATGCACACATTGTACATGGAACGGATGCAGTAATTGCTCATGAAGCGCTCGTCCAATGGTGTGGCGGCTTCTGTTGAGTACTATAGAAATAGTACGCGTACTCACACGTGGGTTATTCTCAACATGCCCAAACACATCCTCTTCAAACCTGGTTGTCCTCGCTGTCCGTCTGCACCCTATATTTGGTCATGTAACATCCGAACATCCACTTTATCTCAAACGTTGCTCCACAGACGCAACTGTGGTGTGGCGTGGCTGCTGTCTGTGCGGAAATCGATCCCTGTACATTCTTTGCGCTTTTCGTCCATTTATCTCGGCCGCACTGTAGACGAGTAGCATAGCTGTCAGTTCCGGCCACGTAAACAGTGCACTTTGGCCAACAGAAATGTAAGTGATACATTATGGAGTGCTCGTATAATGTGTACAATTCATATCGGGGTTTAACGGGCCGCATTCGCTATAGCCCCTTAAAAGTCGTGATAACTTTTGTGCCAGTCGTGGAATCGAACACGTCAAACCGTACAGAGTTGCGTAGTGTAGTATTAGTGCCAGACGTGTGTAACTTTTGTACCATCCGTGGAATCGAACACGTTAAACCGTACAGAGCTGCCTAGTGTGGTATTAGTGCCAGACGTGTGTAAAAAGTCCACCTATGTAATGATAATAAAAAAATAAGCGAGACTTAGAAAATTAAAAAAGTGAAGTTAAACATTGGTAGTCCCTTCCACTCTTCGGGCTGCACCCTGTCGAACAGTAATGCGCTGCAGACAGACGCGACGATTGCTAGTGATTCGGTTGGCGCCCGACAGACAGCTACTGTACTACAAACACGGTAAATTAAATAAAAAGCTTGTAAAAAAAGATAGAGTAAAATGTTAATAAGATCACCATTTTGAAAAGACGCGTATCTGAACCTCTAAAAATTTATAAATTGCATGGTCTGTCTCAGTGCTACTTGATTACCAAGTTTGGCGGAAATCGGTTGTTTTTCAGAGTTATTACACAATTTTTATTTGTCATGTGATACTATTTTACAAAATGGTGGACAAAGGAGATTTTGTGCGGACACATTTAATCGTTGCAATACACACAGCCAGCAAAAAAAGTTTCCTTTGAATCACTTACACGGTTTCCACTATATAGAATACAAAACTAAACTAGCTATATGGCCACCATTTTAAAAATAAGTATCTGACAAACCTTAACCTTATCAGTTATCTACACCTGTCGCAGTACTACTTGTTTATAATATTTGGTAAGAATCGTTCAATTGTTTCTCGAGATATGACAAAACTTTAATTATTCGTGTTGCACTATATTTCAAAATGAAGGACAAAGTGGCTCTGTGTAGACACATTTTATGTTTTTGATTATATATATACATATATATTCCCAGAATTCTAGGTTAAGTTAGAATTTACAACATGGTTTCGAATATATTGCATACTATGCTATAAAGCTAGGTGACCGCCATTTTTAAAATAAGTGTCTGATGTACCTGAAAACTTATTTCTACATATCAACTTCAAAAGTACTATTTGTCTCCCGAATTTGGTAGGAATCTGTCATCTTTCTCACGAGATATTTAATTAAAATTTTATTAATTCATGTAGTGCTATGTTACAAAATTGCGGACGAAAGTAGTTTGTTGGTTTACATGATGCTTGTAAAAGATATTGTCAGCGTACGAAATTTCGTTAAACTTGGGTAAACGGCACGGTAGTTATACCAAATAAACCTAAAATATGTATATTACCGCCATTTTGAAAATAAGTACCTAATAAAGTTCAATTGCTCACATTTACATGTCATATAATAGTATTACTTACGTGCCAAATTGTTGAGCAGTTTTCGAGATATAACGTAAAAGTTTTATTTTTCCATGTGGTGCAATCTTCCAAAATGGCAGACCGACACCGATATTCACCTCCGAGTCCAATGCTTACACCTAGCGCTGTTAGCATTCAAAACTTTGATATAATTGTTTAAATGGTTTTAGAGATACTTCATATCGCCCTAAAATTAGAATGGCCGCCATTTTGAAAGTGAGTGCCCAGCGTGGTCGAAAATTATAAGTCGGGTTTCCTTATTTACTACCATACGTGTACCGCGTTTGGTGAAATTCTGTTCACGAGTTCAAAAATTGAAAGGGGAACACACGCACACGCACAGACACCCTACACACACACACACACACACCGCGCGCACACAGACAGGAAAACTATCTCATAAGCCTTTCTTTCCTTCGGAAATTAGGCTAAATTCGGTGTAACTCGCGTAGAACCCAGCTGGCTCATGTATAGTCTGTCTCACGAACAAGTGCACTTTTTTTGACAGTTGTGAACGTAGTCTCGTGTAGAGTTGTTTCCATAGCAACCGTTGACACGCTAGGCCGAGCGTGTTTGTGTAAACATATATTAGGGGGAGGGGTTAGTGGGGTGGGGGAGAATACACAGCTGTATCCATGGCAACAGCTGTAAATAGGACTGCCTTCGTAACTGTCAAAAAAAGTGCACTTGTTCGTGAGAGAGGGTATAGAGGCTGATCGGCCGGTAAGGTTTGGCGAAGGGAAAAGTGCAGCGGGTCGCGCCAGACGTGTTTGGGCAACGTCTGGCAGGAAAAGAAATGGGTTTTAGTGAAGGATTATTACAAGGCGTGGGGAGGGGAGGTCTGGCCCTGCAGAGCGTAGCCGGCGGAGAGGAGATGATGTTATTTTTAGAAAGAACGACCACGAGGCCGCGAGCTGAAAGAATGAATATGTGCCGGGATGGAAGGCGAAGTCTTGGGATGCTGCGGAGCCTATATAAAGTGTTGGAGAGGGGAGGAAGAAGAGGGGCCGGGAAGAGGCAGGGTCAGACTAAGCCCTGGAATGGGCAGGGACCTGGAAGGGATGGTTGTTGCGGGGGATGGGTTGTGAGGATGCAGGAGCATCGCGAAGCAGCAGCAACAACGGGCTGAGAACACGGATGATGAGCGCAGAACCCGCGCCTCCACGACGCCAGGAGGATCGTCGCGAGCTGACGTCATAGTCTAACCACCCCCCCCCCCCTTTTTACCCACGTCTACCCGGGGGATTTGGTCGGCGACTACGACCACGACGTTCTCTTTCCTCCGCCAGGAGCGCGCTTCTTACTTGCGGCCTAGGCTCGAGGCGAGACTTCTGGTAATGAGCCGTCGTTCGCTTCGTACAAAACCTGATCTGCCGTGATTTCACCACGAAGAACAAAAAGGCAGCACGCGAAATAGTAACACGAAAACACACGCCGTTGCAAAGCCGTGTACTAACTCTCTTTGCCACGAATGATACTACTTTTTTGGTGTTCCTCTTTGACCTACGTAAGAATAATATTTAAAGGTTGGTCACAATCAAGTTAGCACTTTGAAATCAACCTTAGAAAAAAGTCACTGTTCCTACTGCACATATTTCAACAGGCGCACTAATTAACATGTGCCCAATAAAGTTGTCAACGATGGAGGGAAAGTAGTCCCATGTCTTAACGTCGATTAAACATTGTTAGGTAACAATTTGTGAGAACTTAAATTATTTAATTCGTTTTCTGCCTTTTTTTCGCATCGAAGTGTAAGAATGAGCAGATTTGTAAAATATGTCCTTTTCTAATAATTTCACAGTTTCGACCGACGCATAAATAAAGCGATCAGGTCCATGACAATAGTTTGTACATAAGGCGGGAGACTATACAACGTGTATACAAGTAGATCTTAAGCAGGGCTTTCAAAAGTGCTCATTTTACCGCGAACAGCCTATATGTCCTCTTAAGCACGCATACAAATCAGGTGGGGATTCGGGAAGATTTTTATAAATGAATTGAGCTAACATTTTTTTTTTGTTTTGGTGGTGGCACAGCACTAGGATAAATATCGGCAGTTCAGCGGGCCGAATCGAATACGTAATCTCCTGGATGGAAGTTCCCTTAAAGGGAATCATTCTCCACCAACTTGGATTTATTATTTTTGTTTACTAAGTTTCGTTTTAAATTGTTTTACGTAATTTTTCACTTGACACGACGTAAATAACGACTTCTTACTCTTTAAAAAATTATTACTGATTCCATGCCTTAATTAGTTTCCAACAAGTAATATATCTCTGAATATTAATTATTTTCCTCATTTCAGAAAATGCGCAAAGTAATGCCCTGTTACCTGCTTATGGCGAAAAATCCATAAATACACGATTGTGCTGACTGAAACCTTCTAATTGATTTATAGACCTTTCGCCATAATGTATGGGTTTTATGAGGTTTTTTTTTCAGTCGCTACGTAACGATGCAGAAGCAAAAGATAATTTCTCACCAACTTGTCTTACGAAGTAGTGAAATATTAAATTGAAATACGTGTCGATGTTTAATCGAAAGGAGAGCGCGCAAAAGAGGTGAAGCTTACCTCCAGAGATGCCAGGAGAAACATACAACCGTTGTGATTGATCAGTAACTCATCGTAGAGATTTGATTATCGCCATTCACATCTTTTTACCCCACGGAAAAAATAACAGCACGTGTTGTGCCTATTACAACTGAAAGTACCTAGTAGCGAGTCTCAAAAACGTACGGATTCACTTATATAAACGGGAATCAATTTACTGAGCACACTTTTCTGGTGTCTTCAGTCCAGATATGAATATGCTCCCTCTGTAGTAGAGACTTTCACATGGAAAGTTTTGACGCTTAGTGTTCAGATATGTAAGTGGGTCTGAGTTAGCGGAGGATCAGTAAAACTGAGGGATTTCTCCTTCAGTAAAATAAAGTAATGTTTTATAAGCAGTAATTGTGTGTATCCAGTACTACAGACCGGCCCAAATACGTATACCGAATCTGCATTGGAACACAAGGCCTGTCACAAAAAAATCTGGAAATCTGGTCGGTTTAAAACGTAAGTCAGCACAACGATTAATTATCTATTCTATGAGTAACAAAATAGACCGTGCAGGAAAAGAACTTGAAAGTGTGTGCGATCGAACAACAAAGATTCTATATTTTAGTAATTATCTAGATATATTTATAACCAGAACACTACCGCATCATATGCTAATGAATTGTAAGATAATCCCTGAATTAAAGAAGTGCACAATTCATAGCTAAGTATTAAAATTGCCCTCGATTGAAACCCTAATATTTAAACTAATCGGGTCTCAGACCTGGGCGTTTTGTAATGTAAAGCTTAATGACCCCCATTGTCTCCTCGGCGCTGACATTTCTGATTGAAGATTAGCATGGAAAATGCAACATCAGTGTTACTGTACACCAGAACATCTGCAGGGAACTGTTTGTACGATACACTTTGTGTTAAAGGTCGAATGCCTCGCCACAGCAAACGATGTCTCCACCAATAACTGTGCACATGTAACGAAGTTCCTCGTTCAACGAAGAAGATACTGCTGGCAGAAAATACGTCACAGCTTCAAGTATCTCTTCTCAGACAATTTCGATTACGAGTTAAGTGCAGCGTGGAGATAATTACAGATGAATAACTCCTAACTCCATAGCTTACTTTTGATCAGCCTTAAGTCAATTTTACCTTCACTTGAGTTTGTACGCGTGAATTACGTTGTACGAAACAGGTCCTGTTAAAAACCTGAAGAATCCGCAGGCAATATATAATTGTTCAAAAAACTTACGCACTTTAAAAGTGACTTGTGAATGCAAATTTTAAGTTCTCTCGAGTTTTGAAAACATTATTATGAAATATTTCAAAACGGTAATAAAGGTCATGTACAAACTGCTGTATATTAAAATATATCAGTAAATTTGAGAGGAAAATATATGCATTAAAATTTTCTGAATACCTACAGTACTTCTTTACCAATGAAATTATGCGTCGCATCTTAAAACTCCATCATTGCTCCATGCACAGCGAAATTTTTAACGTTAGTACTGCTTCTGTTCTACAGCAAGTAGCTACAGTTCCCATTCCGAAACCTTTCGTCTGAAGTATATGTGTCTATTTTCGATGTTCTTGTTCCCAAACACAGCCTTACGGTAGGTTTGATCACTTCGCTACTGTCCTCATCATACCTGCCTACGAGTACAAAAAACTAAATTGAAACAGCAAAATAAAACTGGACGTTTTACTTTACCAAACTTGGTCAACGTTTATTACAAAAAAAATGAGGCGTGGCTGTGTTGGGGACACATTTGTTTGTTTTGCGTGAATACGTCTACATTGACGCGCTCGGACACCTTGATGTATTTTTCACGTTACGGGAACCTCTTCATTCGATCATATGGTGTTTTATGGGTATCGCTGGATTGATTTTGAGATGCTCTTTCCAACCGTATACGATTTCTGTATTTCGAATTGGCTTTTTGACGAGTATAAGCCAATATTATGTTAAGTTTTCTTAATTTTTTTACATTAAACTCATACAATTTCACCATAACCATGCCACACAAAAGACGTAATCGATTGATTTTGACGAGAGCTGTCGATTGAAACTCATACAAGGGTTGTAGCTTCTCCTAGTCAAAGTTATACTACGCGGAAGTTATGAGACGTGACGAAACGAACTGAAAATGCTCCCTCCCCCTTTTTTCCCGCGTGCGATGCTACGCAATCTTCACTCAACATAACGTATTCTTTGATCCTTTGGCAATCGGGTGGTGTAATTGAATTTTGAGTGTAGTCGATATATTCGGAGCTGCAATGCCAAACTATATCCTTCAGTTTATTATCATCGGATTTTCTGGATTGCCATCCACTATGGTCGCAAATTTAAAGACGTATTCACGTCAAAGCATGTTTCTTAAAAAAAATTCGTTTTGAAATCGTGCACTTGTAAATTTGGAAACTGATGGTCCAAAAAAAATGTAGCATGGTTTGTAGGCAACATGTTCAGCAACTGTGTCTAGTTGGTTGTTTGCAATTCAGGCGAATGTTTGCAGTTTGGCTATAGTGAGTGAAGAAGATATTTGGGCGGCTGTTAACATCGAGGGCTTGAGAGCGATTTTCGGATATCGTGGAAAATTTAAAATTGGGTTGTTGAATCGGGAATACAACCTAGGACCTTCCCAATGCGAGTCCAGTGGCATACAATAGCGCCAACTCCCTCCGTGATTTCGAAGTTGGCGTATTTGCGGCTGACCACTTTAACAGTAATATTCGGACTTCATACAAATAAAAATGTAGGTGAAAATGAATGACGAATTGGCGTTGTTAGATGTATTATCCCCACGGGAATCAAAATCATCATACTGGTTACAAAGCGAGAAATTATATAATTGTAAGATTTTAAAGGGAACTTAAGATAGTTTAAGAGAAATACTTCATTATGTTTATATACATATATTATATATTGAAATATACACATATATATATAGTTATAAAGTACGAGTCAATCTGAAGAAATTTCACGTACTGCCATTCCCTGAAAAGAAAATTTTTGTTTCCTACATTTTCTACACAGTTACTTCCTAAAATCGTATTTGTAATTCTTTTCTGAGCTGCACGAATAAAAAGAAACACTATCAGCAAACAAGCTGCTCAAAATTTTATTTTAACTCATTTTAAGGCACGTTAACTAGAGTTATATTACAAGTCGTAATCCATATCCGACAAATATCGTTATTTTTTTTTAAACAGGCTATAGTTTACTTTTAACAAATAAATATTGTCGTATTGAAAACAGTGCTGGTATTTTTTTAAAATAAATATATTATTCCTGTAAAAAAGTTATTTTTATAACTTGTGTGATTGAAAAAAATGCAATTATGATTTTGATATTAACTCTTACATAAACTATGGAATTACATACATTTTTTTAAAACTACAGAGTGTGCAGTGTACAAGCTGATGTGAAATCATACATAAACTTTGTTTATATCATGTAATGAATATTGGTACTCAGCGTATCTTAACAAATAGTAGACTGCTGAACAGTAGCTGCCAGCGGATTGGTCTTGCGGGAAGACAGTAAGACACACCCCTTGTGTACACTCAATATCTGCGGCCTTACAATTCCTTGAAGCGCGTGCTTGAGGGAGGCGCAATCTTACATTTGAATATCCTCAAATTCCCCTTGATACCACTTGAGAGGTGTAGCTGCGCTGCCAATCGCTAACAATATTATTGTATATCCCATTTTTAACACTGCAGTATACTAGAATCAGCACTCAACGCCAGTTTTCTGGATCATTTCTCTTGAATAACAATTTTCCATTTGTACAGTATTTCACTTTAATTTATTATTCATTTCCTATCACTCTCCTACTCGATGCCACCCTTCTTCAATATTGTAAAACGAACTAAACTGTAGAGCTACAAAAAAAATTCATCAATAGTTCTACGAATATTTTACCACAAACAAAAGAGAAACTACTTATTTTTCAAGCGAGAGGGGAGCTGATTATGTACGCTAGAAAATGCTTTAAATTATTCTAATCATATTTCTAAACAAATTAAAAATTTGTTTTATGTATTTCTAGAGGTTGAGTTTGAAAATAAATAATTTGCAACTCGTATATTAAGTATTACCAGAAGTTATAAAATACGTTGTTCGTTGACGAGAAGGGGAAAAACTTTTGTTTAAACAGAAGCTATAATTGTTAGCTCTTGTCATCAAACTATATTCTTTCACAATGAACTGTGCAGAGGAGACCAAGGTGTGGTCCTCAAGTTTACTCCGACCTGTAATTTCAAAGAACGTGTGGCTATCCGATAGCCATTAAAATACATTAAATTTATGGGAGAAGTAATCCACTGCGACGGGCCTAAGTGATGAGATAGTTTCAGCGGCCGGAAGGCATGGCAAGGGGTAGAGGAAAGAGGAAAGCATAACTCAGGATGAGCGAATGCCATAAAAATAATAGTGAAAAAAGAGGCGCGGGGAAGCAGCAGCAGCCGGCGTAGGTAAAGTAGGTAAATCCTGGTCACGTGGGTAGAGAAGTTTTCTAGGCGGTTCAGGGGGAGAGCTAGGGAATTACCGCCCTGGGAAGCTATCATAAAAACCGTGGCGGAAAGGTGGGAGGCGAGGATAAGGTAAAAAAAGTAGATGAGGGGGGAGAGGAGGGTGAGAGAGAAACACAGATTTGCGCCCAGGGGGAAGGGGTGGGGGTTGGTGAGAGGGGAATTCCTGGCCAGATTATACGGATGTCAAGACCAGAGCTGACCGCTCGCGTGTACGCCTGTGTGTAGGTGGCGGCCAGCCGGGTTGTCCCCACAATAAAACAAAATAAATAGAATGCGGTGTTGCCGACCCCACACCACCCCCTCCATGGTTCCACGACCGAACTCTCCCTCCCCCCTACCTCACACCCAGGATGGCTTTGTGTGCCCAAGGCACGTTCTTTTCCGCCCCACTACACATTCTACTTTAGCACCCCTACGCCTCACCCCCTTGTCACACCGACCCCACTGTGCCAACCTACGTTCCATCATCCCTTCTACGACATGCCTCTCATGCATTCCGTTTCTCAAAAAAATCGATCTTTATTTCTTTCTCAACTTTTACATCTATACACTCAGGATGCGCCACCGTCGACGCAAAAACATACAACAAACAATATCCGAACAACATTATTTTTTAAAGTAAAGCATGTTTGGTTCCCCTAAAAATCTACCGGCTCCTATACAAAAGTTAGTAGTAGAAAAAAGTTTCAATAATCTCGTTTGCTCCCGATTACTGCAAATTTATATATCAACCGAAATCGTCCCCAAACTCAAAATATTCGTAAAGACATAGGTATATCAAAGACAATTATCACTTCTACTCCACGGCTAAATGGCATGAAAACTTACAAGCTGAGATTGAAAATATTTTCGTAATAAATAAATTTCACACGGTTTTTTGTGTGAACTTCTCACGTATCTCATTTACAACAGCGGCTGTTGCATCGGTACAGAAAAATAACGGTAGTTACACCAAAATTAAGGTAAGTACTAGTAGAAACTTTGAAGTAAAATCATTTCATTTCGAAAATATGCGAAATTAAACACTTCCATAATATTAAAATACACGTTTGTAGGCATTACATACAAATGTAAATGTTCGTTGTAAAGTGTACAATATTTGACTAACAGTTTTCAGCAGTGATTGTGTTATTATTTTTAAATCAACCCAAGTTTTATTTTACAGTTAGCTATGCTACGATCACCGGTTCAAAGCCAGTCACAGAAAAAATTTATAATTTTAACAAAATGCAATTATTTCAACTTATTGCGTTGACACAAACTTCACTTGATTTGTGATGGTTACGACCGGACAATATTTTTCTTTCATGATCTTAAATAAATCCATTTTTAAATCGGTGCTTGCCGCTAACCTCCACACAAAGTTCGACAAGACGGCTTCTGGACCACGAGATTTCAGGTACGACTCCCGTGAAAGATATATAGGTTGTTCACGGTAAAGTGAGCACTTTTTCAGGCCCTGCTAAATTTTTCCTTTCAAGTAATTTCTACCTTTCCGCCACCTTTTAATGTAAACATTGCAATATTACTAATAAACACAGTGTATAAATTTCATCACTCTCAAAAGAAAAGGTCTGGTGATACAATAAAATGCATTTATATGGGGATAATGCATTTTGGAAGGGCCTGAAAAAGTGTTCACTTTACCGTGAACAGCCTATATACCTGTGTATTGTAGCGGTGTGGGTAAGCCTTTGGCTTGGCGATAGCATGAAAATACCAGCGTACAAGAAAACACGGCGAGGTCAGCGAGGCGCGGCGCATGCGCGCAACCATACGACACGAAACCGAGGGAGTTTGGAAAAAAGAAGAGTAGCTTTGTACACAATCTCGATATTTAAGGAGTCCGAGGTCTTACTTCACCACGCCGACGACGAGAAAGATTGACTAGCTGATAGGGTTCGAGCTGCCGCAATCGCAGAATATTCAACCTACGGCATCGCTGCGGGTATAGGCTATTCACGGTAAAATGAGCACTTTTGAAAGCCCTGCTTATGATATACTTATATGTACATTGTGTATTATTAAGCCTTCTGTATGATTAACATTGTCATGGGCCTCATCACTTTATTAATGTGGTGGTAAAGTGAAACTGTGATATTAGAAAAGTGAAAATTTAATTAATCTCTTAATTTTTACACTTCGTTGCATAAAAAAAAAAAAAAAAAACAGAAAACGAAAGAAATAATTTAAGTCATCAGAAATGGTTACCTAACACTGTTTATTCTACGTTAATATGCGGAACTAATTCCCATCAATCTTTACCAACTTTACTGGGCGCTTGTCACTCAGGATACCCGTTAAAACGTATGCAGATAAGAGTAGTGACTTTTTTCTAAGATTGATTTCAAAAGTGTTCACTTTATCGTGAACAGCCTTTAAAGCCGTTCCAGTAGGGTGCGACGCTGGACTTACCATAACTTTATACCAGGCCTTAAGTAACGCAAATATATATGTAATGTACCAGCTTGCAGAGTCAGTTAACTAGAATAATACGCTCCCCCGGCGCAATATATAAACTTACTTACTTACTTCCTCTTCATGGATAGCCTCTTAGCCTGTTCCGAGCTCAGATTTCAGACCATATCTTCATGGGTTGGCCAATATTTCTTCTTCCAGTAGGATGGATGTATAGTTTTGGTTATAATGTAATATGTTGTACGAATCTTACTGTGTCATACAATTACGGTTTTAAATACATATGACGTAGAATTGGCGTAATGTGTTTTACCATCTGTCTACGTTTCCCCCGAACAGCTTGTTCGGTAAGCCCATCAGGCTTACCGTAACAGTATGTACGTGCGTGTGCGTAAGTGTGTGCGTGCGTGTGTGTGTGTGTGCCGATTTTACATCAAATTCAAGTTGTTTAGGTTCGTTACTTGCGCTCCTGTTACCGATAATCACAAAAGTGGAAAAAAATGTATATTACAATAATAAAAAAACGTGTCCATAAATATTTAGAGAAGTATTTACTATGTGTAGTGCTGAAAGTAGGCCAAAATCGTGGACGCCGACTAAAGACGCTCTGCAGATGGAGAGTCACTATGTTTTTTCGGCTTCACGGTTGAGCGTTGTGAAGCGTTTAATGAGGATCAGGAAAAATCAGGAGTGCCGATGCTAGCAGCCCCTGGCATATTCAAAAATCCAGTTCAATTAATTAAATACATTTTGCAATAACTCCTGACATATACTCATCCGCGTGGCCAAGTATGCCATGTAAACGCCCAATTTCTAAAAATTATTGCATTAACGAAAGAATATATATATATATAATTTTTTTTTGCTAAGGATTTTTTTAAAATCCTTGCTTTTTAATTCTTCCGTACAGTGGGTGTGCTCTTCCGCCATTCAACAATCTATATCGCCATCCCTTTACTGAGCTCCAAGCTTCGCTCGAGTGACGCAGTAACTGACAGACCATCACATATATTAAGGACCCCCCCCCCCCCCCCAACACACAGCTAATTTCAGCATTTGAGGTCAAGATGCGCGGGAGCGTTAAGGGCGACACTAACACGCTAATCAAGAGCGCCATCACCTCTACGTGCAAGGCCCTCAACTGGTGTGCAGTTTTCTTGTCGCACTGCGTGTACCTATGTGACCTTCAGCGGTTACGCTATTATTGTTCTATTGGAGGAAAGTCTATATAAAGGTTCAGTGCAAGGACCTTTAGTGGTTATATATATATATGTGAATTAATACAAAACTTTGATAGGGAAATAGTAATTAAGAAATGAGTTTTTAAGGCAAAAAGGCAATGGTTGCGTAATCTGATCTTGCGGAAATACAAACTTGACCTGTATTTGACCCTGAGGACTCGTTCTGCAAAATTTGAAGAACTTCTGTTGAGTTTTAAAGGACTTAGAGGTATTAAAGACGGACAGACAGACAAACCGCAGACAGACAGATGTGTGTGTGTGTGTGTGTGTGTTATATATATATATATATATATATATATATATATATATATATATATATATATATATATATATATATATATATATATTAATAAGTAGACGATCTCTGTCTGTCTTAGTTCTTAGCCGTTTCGTAGTATGCCTACTTCATAACTGTGTTTATAACGTGCGTGGCATTTTGAAAGTATGTACTCAGTAGCTCTCGTCTGAAGTTTCTATCATTTTTGTAAAACAGCACATTGTAGGCACGTTGAACAGTTTCTTGAAAAAAAATCTTATTTGAAACGTAATGCTACAAGGTTCAGGGGCCGGGTAGGCAGGAGCCTTAATATGACGCTAACTGTAAGCATGACGGCCATTGTAATCGTGTAGCTAGCGCACCAGCCTCCGTAAGACTATCCGAGTGTGAGCTCGCATTTTACAATACAGGAGGGGCGGACGTTGCCTTCGGCCGGTGGGTTTTCTCGGCTGACTTCTGTTTCTCCATCCTTTGCATTCCGCCGCTGCTCCATTTACGCCTCGCTTCAACCACGTGCCCGATAAAGCATTCGCTATTAAAAGCTGTTCACGATAAAGTGAGCGCTTTTGAAATCGACATTAGAAAAATGTCACTGCTCCTGCCTGCAAATATTCTGAGACATGCGCCCGGTAAAGTTGGTAACGATGGATGGAAAGTATTTACATATATTAACGTCAAATAAAAAGTATTAGGTAACCATTTGTGATAACTTAAATCGTTAATTTCGCTATATGTTCTTTTTAATGCCTCAGTGTGCAAAAATTAGCAGATTTATAAAACGTTTACGTTTCTAATAATTTCACAGTTCCACTTGACCGACGAATGAATAAAGTGATAAGGCCTATGGCAATGTTAATTTTACGTTAGGTGGAAAAATATACAACGTGCATACGAGTATGCAAGCGGGGATATCAAAAGTGCTCATTTTACCGTGAACAGTCTATATATATCTTCACGCCCCTCAACTTTGCTCCAAATGTGACGTACCTGTATTAAACAAAATAAAGTGATTTCCATGGCATCCATTAAATATAAATTACTCTTTCTAATTCGCCATCCACAAGAGGCCTACATATGTTTTCAAAGATCCTTTTCCGAAGTGTCCTCTTAAAACGAAACCGAAAGAATTTTTTTTACAGGGAAATTATCTGTTTTGATTTCATGCCGAGTGATTATTTTTCACTTTTGACTTTGATCATAGAATATTTTCGAAGCAGTCGGACGAGCGTCTCAGCACCAGCGCTTCAGAACAGTGACTTGGCATTGCTTCACCAGTACGTGATTAAGTCTTCGTATTTCTTCGACAGATCTGTGGGGCCACAAGAAGTAACCTCATCCGTTCGTGTGTACGTAGTTTGTTTTGCCCTCATTCCAACACCTTGATATCACGAAAAAAAATTGCATGTTGTCCGGAAGTGTTACTTTGGTTATTTTTTGTTTCAAGTCCGTATTCCAAGAAAGTCATCTGGCGACATCGTGGCGGTGACCGTGTTTGCGGGCTGGTCTACTGGGAGACGGTCCAGCGAAAAATACGATGCTCTGTATTTTACCTAAGAGAGCAACGTGACCAAGAGCAGCAATTGTCTTTAATAGTCTCAGTACGACGCGACGCTTCGTCATTGATCGGTCAAGTACTTCCATCCCGCCCAGGCCTTGAGCGTAAAACTTTCACGACTTACGGTTTGCTGAAAACTGTTTAAATCCGTAGTTTATTATTGCCTTCAACCCTTCTTGTATTGTTTATCCACGCGACTACATTAACGCTGTCAAAAATTCTAGTGCAGGCTATTCACGTTAAAATGAGCACTTTTGAAAGCCCTGATTAAAATCTACTTTAATGCACGTTATGTATTCTTACGCCTTATGTAAAATTAACATTGCCATGGGTCCGATCACTTTATTCATGCGTCGGTCAAGTAAAACTGAGAAATTTTTAGGAAAGAATATATTATACAAATAGGTTAATTTTCACACTTCAATGCATTAAAAAACATAAAGCGAAATAAATAATTTAAGTTATCACAAACGATTACCTAACAAATTTCATTGGACTTTAAGATATGGAACTATGTTCCATCTTGTCGTTACCAACTTTACTGGGCGAATGTCACTCATTGCGCCAATTAAAATATATACGTTCAAGGGCAGTGACTATTTTCCTCAGGTTCATTACGAAAGTGCTCACTTTATCGTGAACAGCCTTTAACTGTAAACATAATAACGAGTACTGACGCGTTCCTTCAGTGGAGCGGCGAAAGTTTCAGAAACATAAAGAGACGAGTTAAAAACCAAAGTAAAATCAGTTTGAGTAGCTACCGAAGTCAAACATTTCTTTCTAGTCAGACTACACTGAACTTTATTTCATAATCCACTGCTAACATTGCAGTAAGCTGTCAAGCTGACATACTATACCATTATTTGAAAACTTTTGTAGTGCACAAATTCCCGTAATATTTCATCAAGAACATAATTTGAACGCCTAAATATATTTGGTTTTTTTTTTTTTTTAAGGCCTATTTGAATTATCAAAATATTCAAACACAGCGATGATAAGTTTTCGAAAAGAACATGTTGACTGTTTTAAAATAATAATGTACGGAGACGTTTATTTACGTGTGCTGAAATATTTTTTAAAATTCATAATATTTTATATTATTTAACCACAATAACACTGATAGCTTATTAATTTTAAAATGAATTTCATATTCTTCTAAGCTCTTGTTAGAATTTTGTAAATATTTTTGTAAAAAGTTTTTTTTGTTTAAAATACATAAATTCAATAATAATATATTATATATTTATTACATATATTAATTTTAAGACCGTTATTTCAACATATTAATGATCTTGTGGTTTGTATACTCCTAATTTTAAGCAGAAAAAATCTATGCATACACTGTATTAACTATTGCTTTAAACGATACTTACCAGCACTCAAACATCTTGTCTATAAATCCTACTTCATCAAAGTATAGATATAGAGTATTTCAAATTCTGTCACTTAATTTGTTTTAGAAATTCACACTAGCGACATGTTTTCAAATCCCTTAACATTAAATGTGTTGAAATACTTTTTTTTTTTTCGATGCGACGGTTTATTTTATAAGTGTTCAGTTAACATGGGAAACCAACGAAATAATTTATTCTAGAATAAATCACGCATCTCACGGATATAAAAACTTGCTTATTAATGCGTTTGGCTAATATCGAGCGAAGCATGTATCCATAAAATAAAACTACCAAATACTGAATAAAGCAAACACTTAGGGACAATAGGAGCCACAGTGGCTGAGCTGTTAGCCTGCTCGCCTCCCACCAAGGCGATCCGGGCTCAATCCCCGATCAGGTCACTCCGGATTTTCACATGTGGGAATCGTGCCGGACGATGCCGTTGGTCGGCGGGTTTTTCAGGGATCTGCCGTCCCCCCCCCCCTTTTTCATTCCGGCGCTGCTCCATACTTATATCAATCGCCCTCATCAGCTCTCAAAACTTCGATGTTAAGAACTGTCCGAATCTCTTCATTCACCCTTAGGGACAATCCTGCAACCCAACACTGTGGCTCCTTTCCTGACACACGCGCATAGGACGTGTAGGATGACAATTGTGTAACCAAGCTGTTACCGCAAGGAAATGATCGTGAGACTTTGTGTATGCAGTCAGTGTTGCTGTGCACCCAACATGGATTCGCATACATCTAGTGACACAAATAATGGACTCACTTTGTCGTAGGTTAGGGGGTTCTAACCCATTTTCGCAAGGTCATGGTTTCAAAATACACTCGCGTTGGTTTCTCCCAATTGCTTTTCCATTACTTTTCTGCACCGCAGTGTGGGAAACGTGGCAGACATTGCCGGTCACCGGTAGTTTATCTTGGCGCCATTGTTTTGCTTCGCTACTCCACACCTCCACCTATCTGCAGTTGTGAGCTGTGACCGAAAATATTACCTACACACACACAGGCATACACACATACATACAACCTCGCTCACTACTTCTCTCCTCCTACCCCTCCTCCAATACTTCACATTATATTTCAGAGATACTGGTTGTTTCTTCAGGATTTCAACTAAAGGATGTTTACGATAAATTGAGCACTTTAGAAATGAACCTTAGAATGAAGTCACTGTCCCTGCATGCATATATTTTAATGGGTGCACTGAGAAACATTTGCACAGCAAAGTTGGTAACGAAGGATGAAAAGTAGTTCCATATATTAAAGTCGAATAAAAAGTATTAGGTAACCATTTGTAATAACTTAAAATTAATTTTTTCACTTCCCGCTTTTTTAATGCATCGAATTGTATAAATGAGCAGATATGCAATGTATTAATTTAATTAATAATTCCACAATTTCATTATACCGACACATGAATAAAGTAATGAGGCCCATGACAATTTTAATTTTACATAAGGTTGAGGGATACACAACGAGTATACAAGTAGATATTAAGTACGGCTTTCAAAAGTGCTCATTTTACCGTGAACTGCCTTTACCAAAAAATTCATTATTGTTTATGTGTACAAAAAAATGTCAAACTTGTAGAAATTGCTCATGAATACTATTTCTTCGCATACCATTTTTTAAATGTCATATATTTTGCATAGTGACATGGCAAAATCACAATTTTAAAGTTTCTGGGACTTATAGGATACATAATAAAAACTAACTTACCGAAATGAGACATCCGCATTGAAATAAGACACCTGAGTTATTTCAATAAATCTTTATAACCCTAAAAATATTCTTAAAATAAATAAACTTTTTGCATATTTTTTATTTTGTAGCAGTGCATGATTTACTTATATAATACATTTTCCTAAGCACAAATAAAATTGTATTAGATATGATCTTTCAGTCATGACATTAATGATTTAGAAAATATGCGATATATATTTTGTTTTGTGGAGCAAAGAGTAGCTACTTACAAGTAACGTGTACAAGTGAAAGGCTATATCCTACATACGTTCACTCTTAGCTAGTATTCGAACCCGTAAACCTTGCTGTCCGAATGTGACTCACTGACAGTAACAGCCATAGAAGTCACCGGGGTGTGTTATTACAGTGTTCTTGGTGAGTTCGTTTATAACAACATGTCGTTAAGTACAACGCCAATGTGTACTCTTGTAATAGGCCATGTAGTATAAGCCAACCGTTACTGCAGCTATATAAAATTGGTAATTAATAAATGTCACTGGGAACGTAGCTCCATCCACAATGTTTACTGACATACAAATTCAGCCAAGGGTTTCTGAAACGCTCGTGTTTTACGACGAATACGTGTCCACTGGCTAACCATCATCTGCTCGTGCTTTATTCCGTTATTTATTGTCCTATAAACTGCTCTCTCTCTAGGCGCAAGACATAAAAGATCTAGTACTGTTGCAAATATGGCATTTAGTAACCGTAATTTAGCGATGCTTTTTGGTTGTTTAACGCTGGAACAATAAATGTCTACAGTCCACCATGTGGTCAATACTTAATGTCATGCAAACACGGGTCAACTGAATTAAAGAAATATCACCACTTGACTGTATGTTTTTCTCATTGCTGCTTTTTTTTAAGTACAAGTTATTTACAAAATATTTAAAAAATAAAATGTTATGTATAACTATTAATATAGAGTATATTAAACGGATTCTTCCATTATTGCACCGATCTTCGATATGACTACTCAATAAGATACGTAGTTGCCATATTTAAACGACCCCAGAAATGCCTCCGGCCATAGTTACGCATTCCAAATTTTCCATGGCAGTTACAATAACATTTCCAGTTTTTACATTGTCCTACGCTCTCACAGTATTATTTTCCGTCTCTATATCCACAAGGTTAATATATGAGTTCATGGATAGGTAATATAAGGCATATTCCTATTTACATTCCGTTAAGATATAGTTGATATGTAGACAGGTATAGTAAGATTTTTGCGTTTATATATAAATCAACTTTTTAAAGATCTTGAGAGATCACGAATAGATGGGGACTTTTTAAAAACTTGTTAGAAACATATGGAGATACATGGGATTACACGCACAACATTTCTTCTCACTCCAGAAGTAGCACAGTGAAAATATTGCTAGTACCCTATTTCAATACACCTTCAATGTAATCTGTAACAGCTCTTTCATTATTACGATGATTTTACTTAAAAACTTCAAGTAAACTCTAAATTTGAATCAGTGGGAAACCACTGATTCGCAGTGAAATTCAACTACTATAACCAGTGAAAATGTCTCCACTTGGAATCAGTGGAAAACCACTGATTGTTTCAGTGAAAAATTTCACTGATTGAATTAGTGACGTGAAACAATTTCACAGATTGAATAAATGATGGCTCACTGAAGTGGCGAATTAAATATTGTTCTTATTGAATATAGGCAAATAATTACATCAAATAAATATATTTACGATAATTCACTATTTATATTGTGCAATGTACAGTAATTAAAAAAATAATAATATTTTGCAGGTGGCCGGGATTAAACTCGCGCACCCTTCACGTTTAGGCCGTTACTTTACCATCTTAGTTACCCCACCAAGTTAAATTGTTAGATGAAAATATATTATTTATAGGACTCAGGGAAATCGTATAGTTTGAAATTCTTTGCTCATACTTTTCGTTTTTGGTTTGATTGGTACCGTTAGGATTGTTAAAAAGAATAGTACATGTGAGTGCACTTTCTTCGCCGCATTAAATGCAATTTAAACCTCCAAATAGAGTGTTGTGACGATTACATGCAAACGAAATTAAAGACGTAAAGACGAAATGAAAGACGTGTAAACGGAATGAAAGTACGTGTGTTTTTATTACCTCATAAAATGGCGTTTTGAAGGACGAAACGCATTCTAGAAAGTATTTTGTATTTTTTTTATTCGTTTATTCGTTGTTATAGTACTTCACTTGATACACGTCGTTTAAAGGCCATTTTTAAACTATGTTCGACGGCGACTTTTACACGCAGTTTAACTGATACATCAGTCAAAAATAATTAGAGACGGAGTAAGTTGTTCAGATGTTTCACTGGTCCATCAGTCGAAAAATAAACCACTGAGAAAGCAGTGGAAAAAATGACTGACGAACCAGTGAGAAATGTCACTGAATCTATCAGTGAAGGAAATGTGGCATTTTTTCACTGGTTCATAAGTTAAATTCACTGAAGTGACAGTTGTATCAGTCAGATACGTTTGACTGATTGAAACAGTGAAATGCTCACTGATTCAATTCCACTAAGTACTCTTTCCTCAGTGTGTTCTACTTATTAGCCAGTTATTAGCGCAGTGTTCACTGAATTTTCAGTGCATTATAGTGCACATGGTTATTTATTCTATTATATATATCTTAAATTTCTTTCATTTACCGTTTTGAAATACTGGAAAAATAATTATCATAGCAAACGGATACGATACAGCTGGCAGTCAGAAAAATTCGTCTTGGTGTCTTAAAATATTGGGAATTTTAAGAATATGAATATCATAATTACATTACTGCTAGGAATAAAGAGATTTCGTAGTCCATGCAATGAAGCCTAGATTCTTAAATTTAAAAATTATGATACTCTGGAAAATCTATTTTCACAAAGTCTCGTTCATGGCGGGGAAAATTTTCACTTCGTGGCGGACTTTACACGTTACTTATGAGTTATACTGTAAAAACGCGGGTCATTCCATCCATACACGGCTGTCTGAATCAACACGCGCAGGTCTTTGAAAGTACTTAAGAGCATGTAAGGGCGCCTGAACACACACAAGTTCTTTGTGAACTCATTTACTGATCTTCTGCATGCTTAGTTCTGATTGGCCACGCCATGCCACGACAAATTTCCGGGTTCGAGTCCTGGCGGATTCGCTCCTAGGTCTTCGCATGCGGGAATCGTGCCGGACGATAGTTCTGGTTGGTGGATCTTGTTTCGCATATCTTGCTCCCCCTCCTCCCGCCTATGCATTCCGGCGCCACTCCATACTCACCTCACATCACCCTCATCGCCTCTCAAGACCCCGATGTTAACAGCCGTCCAATTGTCTCCACTCCGCAATGTTGAACTACTTATTTCTAACTTATTTCGGTTTTTAACACCCCTTAATTTTGGATCTACAACTATACATATGTGGAAATAAACATTACTTCGAAGAACAAACATAAATTCTGAACTTAAGTCAAGTAATTACGATGTAATTAGTGCAGCATCATTTTAAAATTAGCAGTAGATTCTTGCCTTTTTCCAATTACAGAGAACGCAGCGATAAAACTTTGGCGACCATGTTTGAAGGCATTGTGCCATGTCTATCAACGTGTGATAATAAGACATATTTTCAGGTATTTCATTGAAAACAAAGTTACGGCACATAATAGAAAACTGAAAATGGCGTACAAGTGAGTGAAGAGATTTGGACGGCTCTTAATATCGAGGTCTTGAGGTGAGAATGGAGCAGCGCCGGAAAGAAACGGCGGGGGAACGGGATATCCCCAAGAAAACCCACCAACCAACGGTATCGTCCGGCACGATTCTCACATGAGAAAATCCTAAGTGACTCGGTAATGCATTGAACCCGTATCGCTTTGGTGGGAGGCGAGCAGGCTAACCGCTCAGCCACTGGGGCCCCGAAAATGGTGTACGAGAATGAGCCTCAAGTAGGAAAATATATCGTGTGGTGATGCAGGCTAACTCCACCCATAGTCGAGGCAGCAGACGGACTGTGTGGTGGTTCTGGTGAAGTGGGAGGAGGAGGGTACAGAACCGTGGAGCAGAAGAAAGGGACTGGGAAGGGTCGGTAGGGTGAGATTGCGGGCGCAGCATGTAATCGCGGTGCTGAAAGCTCTCTGTCGTGAGGTTGATGAGGGGGGTGGGTGAGGGGTGTGATGGTTGTGGGCTGCCGGCCGGACAATGGGGCTCGGGCCTCGAGGGCGGGAATCGAACCCCCGCCCACGTCGCTGGTACCGATCTGCCCGCCCAGATAGCGCCGCAGCCAGGGATGTTCCCAATGGCGGCTAGCGGACGAGAGAAAAAAACCTCGCAAAAAGAGAAAACAGGAGCGAGCGCGCGGATACAAGCCCGCCTGTCGAGAGCGCGGGCGAATCACGTCTGGCGACTCTCAGAGGGACGCGGGTGTGGCCGGCCGCGGACTGAAATAAAATAAAAAACAAGAAGTGCGCGAGCGTGTTTACGAGGGAGAGCCTGCGAGCAGCACATTGGAGAAGGTAGTGCTTTTTTGGCGCTACCTACTAAGGAGTTGCACCAAACACGAATCTAGTTAATGGGAACGTAGCTAGAGATTAAGTCAAAGAGCTAATTAACATACAAGACTAGAGACACTATTTATTGAATCACAGTTACGAATACATTAAATACTTCAACAGTTAATACTTCTACAACTCTCCGTTAACTCTCTCTTTACTGTATTACTGATTACACTTATTTACACAATAACCTCTCGCAATTCTCTAGCTATTAAGTCAACCTCCTAACGTCGTCACCTAACAGGACAGTCCTTGTCTGCACCTAATTCAGGTTCTCTGTTATCACTGTTTAGCGATGAGAAGTCACTCGCATCGGAGTCGGACGATAAGGCCCCCGTCTCTGTGTGGCGGTGTCCTGCTGATCCTCAGCTGGCGTCGACCCTGGACACCTCGCGACGCACTCACAGCGTGGTGGCGTATCAGTCAGGAGCTAGTACGTCTGGGGGGAGGGCGGAGGGGGCGCCCCTCACTCGACCTCTTATATACAGCAACCAAGCTTGCCCTGAATTCTTCTTGCTCCCTGTTATTAAAACACCTGAGAACCCCCCACCCCGCTGTGTTATCTCGCATCGCCGGAGAACTCCTCCAGCTCGCCTCTCGGCAGAGCCCACAACACTAGCCACTGCCCACTCCGCCGTTCGGTATACAAACATCACGTAGCCATCAAGGTGCGTGCTTGTCGCAGAGGAGGGTGTTTAGCACCGCATCCAAACGCATTACACGGCATCTGTACATGGGATAATTTTCCCAAATCCCGCTACGCCAGCGTGAGCACCTTCACAGTTCTGTGTGCCCTCCGACATGCATGTTAGTAGCTAAGGCGGTTGGAGAATGGGATGCGTCTCAGGGCAAGCCCTACACGCTTTAGGTGGGGTTTAATTAGTAAGAATTGGACGCATGCATCGCGACTGACCAGGGTTGTCTGGTGCCGTGGCGGCAATTGTAGCCATGGACACACCTCGAAAGAAGAAGGGTTTAGATGGTAGGGTATAGAAAAATTGAAAACCATGCAAAGCGGAGAGAGCCTGGGAAAAACTATGCAACAGTCGCGGAGGATAAAATTACTTCCTTTATTGGATTAGGGCTGGAGAAAGTGGGTGCTTGTTAGTTCGCTGCATGGGATAAAACACGCTAGTTGACGCGACACCCTGACTCTGAAGCCAATTGAACCACTCCCACCAAGTCCAAAAATGGATCACCGTGTATTTTTTGTACATCTATCAGTCATCATATAGAAAATTAGCGGGGTGGGTGTATTTTTTTTTACATTCTGCTGAACAAAGTCTAACAATCATTTTACTTTTGAATAACTAACAGAGAGTAAGCGACACGTCTGTACGCCTTTAGAAACATTTTCGTTTTATTATTACAAGAGGCGAAGCGAGAGGCGATCACAGCTACACTGGTACGCGCATCAAGCGAGCCATCGCCGCTACGCGCAGGGCTCTGAACATACGTGCAGCGCTCTCGTCGTGTTTGCTGTAAAGGACGTTCACGATAAAGTGAGCACTTTCCAAATTAACTTCAGAAAAATGTTACTGTCTTTGTCAGCACATGAATATAAACATACCAACATGTGTCACCATGTGACACCTTCGTCCCAGCAAACCAGCATGAGCAAAGCGTTCAATGATTCACCAAGAAACACCATGTGCGTAACCTTTCCCAACGTGCGTTCTTGTCCCATCGCACTCTGTGTGTAGGCTTGAGTAGAATCCACGAGGTGTCAAGCTTCTGTCAATGTACCAAGTGGCTGTCATCCCGTGGGCATGTTACGAAACACTAGGATGGAACATATTTGGTCGGGGAAACAAAGTCGCCCCCGAGTGTAAAAAAAAAAAAAATTCAAAATTACGTAAAAATTCTGGTTAAAATTATCCAGAAATCCACCTAAAAGCACACACACACATACACATTTTTTTTTGTAAATAACGGACTGTCCTTAATTATTTAATAAACTTTCTGTTATTTCATGCAAACTATCAGTTCATTTTCTGCAATTTTTTTAAAATATTTAATCTTGCAAAGAGATATTACAAAAAAAAAATATTTATATTCGATTTTTGGGTGTTTATAGGTGCATAAATTATCAGAACGAATTAAAAAATACTTCTTAAAATAGAAGCGGGATTCTAACTAGAGCCAAAAAGTTCAAAGGCCGTAACTGCTACCACTAACACTTCCCGATGCACATTTTGTAAGTTAATATAATAAAAAAAAAGTTAAGTATTCATTTTTTTTTCAGTTTATAGTAATATTTGAGTGTTTGAAGTGTTGCTAACTGTTGCAGCTAACTTTTGTTACTTTTGGATGTTTGAAAGCGTATGCTAGGTGTCATGAATATTCTAACTATAATTTGCCAGTTACAGCGGTGAAGTATGCTTCATGTATTCTCAGCATTGTTTGTTCCTAAAACCCGAAGGGGTTGAAAGTACGGAAAGGTACTTTACGTAATGTGAATGGAACTCAGTACCGTTTTATGTTATCAAGGAACATGTTTACGTATGTCAACTGTATATGAATGTAAACATTTCCGTGCATATGCGGAAAATTTGAATAGAGCAAGGTAGCTCACGGCAGAGCACTGTTTATTCCTCAGATGCAAAAATCCGCATCTTGTGTGCAGGGATGGTGCTTTATCACGATGGAGGGGGGCCAGCCAGCTCAAGGTGCCGACACACCTCCAAGAATATTTCGCCTTCTCTCAACTAACATCGCAGTACCGCTGCAGTTAGGAAGATCGCCATGACCACCATGTGGCGATATATGCTAGACTACATTAAGGTTACCGTAAACCAGGGGCCCGCAGTGCTGAGGTAGCTAAGACTACACTGGCCACCCACCAAGGCGAACCGGGTTCGATTCCAGGTGGGGGTCATTGGAATTCTCGCACGTGGGAAACGTGGCGGGCGTTGCTGCTGGCGGTTGGGTTTGCGCGGGGTACTCTCATTTCCCCCGCACATGCGTTCCACTACCTATATGCACTCACCTCGCTTTATCCTCATCTGCTCTGAAGACATTTATGTTAAGCACACAACAAAACCTCTCATCCAATTACTAATCAGTTAAGATGTTCCTGCTATACACGTTTATTTCCGGCGTAGTGCGGAATAAGAGTAATTATCTTATATACTGTCAATGGTCAGGAACCAACACCATTTCAACCATAACCTTATGTGGACAATGCTAGTAGCCACCTCTGACTCATAGGTACTTTACAACTGGCCACTATCAGTACAATGATCTAAATAAACTCGCCTCATGAGCTCTTTTAAGTTAAAGTACTATTAGGTTTAGTACAAGTACTCGACAGACTGAACAATATTTTTTTATAGAAGCACAGATTGATAATTAATAATGTGAATTAATGAGCGTGATAAAAATTCTACATTCCTCCTTCTCTTCCGCGTCTGTTCGCAAAGGCATTATTTTCTATCTTGTTTTCTGTTCTGGTTCTTCATGCAAGTTATATCGTTCTTAGTTGATTATGACTTCATCAAACCACGATCGATTTACAAACACTTAAGTTTAGTAAGAGAACCTCCTGCTTGTATCGTGAACTACACCCGCTACCCTTGACTTAGTCCTATCAGCAACATAGTGCAACGCCGCTCGCCAATTAGCGGTCTGCTTACTTAACTTTCCAAGTGGCAGCCCATCATGCAACAGCCAGTCAGACGTAACGACCTGTTTCCAGAGGTTCACGCAGCAATTCAGCGGATGGGCATACTTAGGCATACATCAAAAGGGGCAGTTACGGTTTTCTGTGGCCGGGTTTGTCGGAGGTAGTGTTTGAGGTAGCGAGGAGGCTGTTTGCGCCAAACCAGCAGTATGACTGCGCGATATCGTGTAGTTCGGAGCCCACCTTACTCGAGAGGCCCAGTGTCCTCAAACCTTTTGTGAATAACCGCACGACCTGCACAACATTACTTACCCTAATGGATACACTCGCTAGTATTTAATCTTTAGTTAGAGATGATGGAAAATCGCGAAAATTTTTTGAGCCAACATATCTTCACTCTAACTAGTTTATTCATTCATGATTGCGTGGACAAGGTCTTGAATTGGCTAAGTTGTTTGCAGACCAATCACGAACGTTCTGCCTTCAAGTAACGGAATCCTCATTGGTCCAGTGAACAGGGATATAAGCTTCATACGTGAATGACAGCCAATAAGGAAAGAAAACTGTCGTATATGTGTACAGTACGTTGAAACCTAGCAAACAGTTCACTTTTCCCACGATATACCATCATCTGTACCTATAGTTACCATCAGTATCCATATAATTTAGTTGAACTCTTAAAATTATTATAATCAAAATATGACGTTCATATTGTAACAGCTGCGATATTTAATTTAAAGATCAATGTTTGTCTGTGGGCAATGTATCGAAATATGGCAGCGCGTCAGTTTGTTGGTATTGATGTGGAAGGATTGGGGAGGGGGGGGGGGGTGGTACGGATGGCACCAAGCAGTGTTTCAGAACGGGAGATGATGTAAGGCGATGGTTAAAGAGCCGCTAATAATGAACACTAGTCCCTCTGGAACTTAGTAGAGAGGGTTGGAAGGGGGGCTGCGGAGTGAATTACTGGCGGCCGAGTTATATCTGCTAATGCCCGGGACAAAGAAAACTAACCCGGGCGAAAACGGTAATACGAAGCTCGCTCGACTACCACGAGCGGTTTGGCCCTGTAGAAGATAGTAGTTGGGGGGGGGGGGATAGGGAATTGAAGCTCCGCTGGAGTGCCTCCAAATAGGTTATTGCGCTCTCATACACACTTTCCGTATTTAAAAAAAACTCAGAAAGGGGACAGGAGTATGGAACGGGGGAATTCTACATTCCGATGTAAATCGCCGATACAAGAAGGGGGCAGATGGCTAGGAACAGGGGGCAAATTCATCTAGAAATGTTGGCACCTAAGCCGGCCGCCTCACATTGAGTTTTTCTTTAAGTGAGCTCTCGGCACGAACTTGCTTACGCTGCGCTGAAAGCGGCGACCATCTCGCCAGCTGGCCGCTGTATCTCATTTCGGTTCCGCCTCATCCACTGTATCATATTCCTTCATTTCCTGCTGATTTAAGCTTTCCTCTGGAGTAATATGTTTAAAGAAATCTATATTCTGTTAGTGGTTACTCGCATATTTTGAATCAATTTTCTAAATATGACATGAATCACCAGCGTTTTAAACTCGTGTTAACATATAAGTACTATATTTTGACTAAATTAAATCGTTTGTTATATTTTATATATAAATTACAATATTTTATTTAAAATTAATATGAATAGAACAGAAACAAAATAGTTGTGCGCCGAATACCTAGATGAGAAATAGTTCTTATGCAAAATATTGTTACACTGGGTACACAAAAATTCGGTGCGTTATCCCTTTGGAGTCATTTTCTAGACTGAAGTTGCACTTTGTCTACATGAGGCAGAGGCATATCCTGGAAGAATACCTTTACCAGAGATTCAGAAAAGTAGGAAGTAACCACGAATGGACTATATAGAAGTTTAGCTATTTGCCTTATTTTACAATACAGACATAGAATTCTAATTTCGTCACAAATAACATAATAGTACCTATGAAACCATGTTTCATGTATGACACGCATTTCAATCAGTTAACTCAAACAATTTTGTGAGTACTCCTGTCCTGCAAAAAGACTGTCCTGCCTGAACGATTTATTTTTCGTCCCGTCAGCTGCTAAAATGTGTGATGATTACAATTTACTGCAGTACCATTGAATGCTACTATTATGGGGTTGGCGTGTTTACAGAACTACATGACGTTAGTGAACTTGGTTAGCAAGTCTGCTTAGTTATTAGCCACTTCTGTAGTTGGTAGCTTAGCTTAATAAACTGTTATTCTTTGAAGAAGTCTTATCATTTGAAGATGTAATATTTTTACGTAAGGAAAAGGTATCATGTTTATCTTCTCCCGCGATATGGCACACATTTGAACGCTTCCAGGTGCTGAGCTATACTGAAGAGAGGCGCAGCCGAGCGCTGTCTGGTGGCTACTACTGGCAACGAGTACAGCCTCGCACACTCTGGCACCTTCAATACGCCTCTCCGCTATTCCCGAGCCACATTTTCGCGTGTAAATGTTCGTCCCCAGCCCGAGCAAGTGTGAAGTGTTCCTCTTTGAGTTGCGCGGGCTGTCCGACGATAGATCATGTCTACACCACTTCGTTCTTCGGGGATTCGGAATGCTAGATGCGTTTTCGCGTAATATAAAAATTACTCAAGTTAAGTATTGCAATGAACATAGTTGTTGTAATGCCACGGGGTAGAGTCTCGTATTTTGGTAGTGTTTTTTTTGTTGTGATTATCGGTGTATGTGGATTTTTGTAGGGAAGTGTTTCTTCACTGTTTTGATGGTGTGAATTTTCAATATGCTACTTTATGGGAATGTTTGTAAGAGATGAATCCTTCCTTTTTTTTTTGGCGTGCTGTAGGAATGGTTTCCTGGACTACAATTTGCCAAAATAATTTTAATGCCAAGGAGTTTAGTGGATATTTTATGGCATGCCTGTATGCTCATGGTTAAGTGTAATAAGGGGTTTTGCTCCTTGCCAATGGTGTTCTTGTAATTAGTTTCCATGTTGTACTTTTTAGTGAATCATCAGGTGTAGTTTACTTTTACAGTTGTAACGGTGCTTGCTTTACTCAGGGAGTCATTTTACATTTTTTTAATGGGATTTCACAAGTATTTATTCATGTTGGGTGATTTCTCAGGATATATTAATATTGTTGTTCTTCTGTTTGTTCCAGTGCATGCGTGTTCTCTCCTTCCTTTAGTTCACCGATTGGTAGCACGCAACAGAAATTTACAGATGCAATTGATATTTTTCAAATCAAGTTGCAAATTTAGTGTTCTTGGTGATAATGTATAGATGGGCTTCAATACGTTTGTATTGATTTTCGAATTGTTGTGTCCTTGCTTTCTTGATTTTTTTTTAATGATGTGCGTCCTTCTCCTTGCCATCCTTTAGTCCTGCTACACCCTAAAGGGGCGTAACACCTATATTTATACATAAATAAAAAAAATATATATATATATACATATGTTCATGCATTTAAGTACAAAATGATAAACACCACGTAAAATATAAATATTCTTTATTCAGAAACTTTAAATTGTTACTTTGAAACTGAAGTAAAGATATGAAAACGAAGAATTCTTCCATGAAAGGCGAAATCGAGCTGCAGATACAAAATGGCGTCTCGCTTCCTTGGCGTGGACCTACCCATTCTCTGATTAGCCGCGCAATCCTCTAGGAACAGTGGTAGGTGTCTGATTGGTTACTGAATGCTGCAGCATAATGTTCCCTATTGACGTGACTGCCGGCTGGTGGCCTTAGAATGGGCAATTCGATGAACAGCGTTTGAAAATGCTGCTGGCCAGTGGTGATATTTGTTGGCATGCGAGGCTAGAGTTTGCAATATAGGCAAATATTTTTCTTGTGTATCCTTAGGTAAGTTACTTTGTGGTGAAGTTTGAACCTCTGGCTGCCAAAACGGACACTGAGAAGATAGTGTGTTCCCGTATCGTCCAGAACTACGAAGCACTGAGTAAAAACACTAAATGATTAGGGCAAATGATCCTGCGGTAGAATCACACTGAGCCACAAGTAACGGATATAGACCGTAGTGTATGCTCTTTATCTCTTATTCTTTTTGTTGCAAACAAAATATAATCTCTTTTCCGCGAGGCTTACTTCACAATTGCACACCTAATTCAATTGACGTTTTAAGGAAATAAGACATATTTTGATGAGTAAGGTACTTAAGTTGACATAGTTCTTGTTCCATTACCATAAACCGTATGTTTGATGACTGTGATATAGATCATCCATCTACGATTATGAATATTTTATACGCACAATTAAAGTTGTTGGGCTCTGTTCCTTGTAGTGTGCTGTTCCCGTCAAATACAGCAATTGTGTTTTACATGTAGGCCTACAATAATTTGTACACTGAAGCTAATTGGTTAACTCGCATGCTTCATCAAGTAAAGATCTTCAGCGTTGAATGTTAATTAATAGGATCCTTGTTTATAACATGACAGGAATTAATATATATGTTTATCTATCTATGATAAACACAGATAATACACATAGATTTGACCAATATTACTTTAGCCCTTTCCTATTTGCTAAACTTTATTTGTGTGCACGTCCCTGCTTTGAGATTTCTTCGAATAACAAGACGGGACTTGATCCATGCTGATTAATGGCGTACCCCTTCTAACTTGACTTGATTAGTGTCAGATGGTCCCATAGTTTTTTGTCTTTACGAATATGTACATACAATAAAAAAACGTAAGTCGGTAGAGGACTCAAATTTAAAACTTGGCACGTTGCAAATTAAATAAGTATGTTGAAAACTTTCATGAAAAGCGTCCATATGACAACTATGGGTGTTTTATAATGAAGATATGCAAACTAATTTCCTGATTAGTGAATGCTTCTGCGAGTAACCAAATTCGTTAGTAAAATAATCATCAGAAACGTAATGCATTTATAAAGATTTGTTCACGACTAGCAAAATTATCGAACAATATAAAAACTTCGTAATCATAATCGCTTAATGTTTTAGTCGACGATTTGTATTTGAAACCAAATCAATCAGTTAAGTTGGGTTGGTCAAAAAACAATGTTGATTAGCTGTACATAATTATACCATTGGAACACATTTTTAAACGTATTTCCTTAACAAATGTGAATTAAAATATATACCTAAATTATCAGGACGCAGTAACTTTATTGGAGTAAAAATACGTTGGCTGAGAATAAAAATGTTGGTTTTAAAGCAAATGAAATGTTTATATGCGTTTTTACTGTAACCACGTGTAATTGGAAAAATAGAATTTCATTTACAGACAAGTAAGATAGGAGTAACATATTTTCCTACTGCAGTGCTGAACATAGGAAAAAGGATCCTACTATATAAGTAGACGATCTCTGTCCGTCTGTCCGTCTTTAACACCTCTAAGTCCCTTGAAACTCGACAGAAGTTCTTAAGATTTTGCAGAGCGAATCCTTAGGATAAAATACAGGCCAAGTTCGAATTTCAGCAAGATCAGATTACGCAATTATTACCTTTTACCCTAAACACTCATTTTTAATTACTTTTCCCTTATGAAACGTTTTGTATTAATGTATAGAGAATATTGAACAGAGATGTGAAGGTAATGAAATATAATTTTTGTTAATTTAAATGTCTCGCTTCAATGTTGAGTTAATTAAGTGCGGCCGCAGTGGCTCAGTGGATAGAGCGATTCCAAGTGGGACCTTAGTGGCTCAGTGGATAGAACTATGTTAAGTGGGGCAGCAGTGGCCAAGTGGATAGAGAAATATTAAATGGGACCGCAGTCGCTTCAATATTGAGTAAATTTCACATAATTTCATTATTACCTACATATATCTATGCAATATTTTTTTCAATATTTGTATGATAACCAAATTTTTTAACATGGTGACTGTTCAAGCCCCGGAACAATTAACAAAAAAAGTCACGGGTCGGGTCCCCTAGTTTATAATAGCCCCCGATATTCCCGTTGCGAATCGTAACTATTTTCAAATATACATATTTAAAATGGCAAGTCAACACCGAGTTATTGTATTAGCATAGTCATACGAATTGTAATTTTTTTGGGCTAGCGTGTATTTTAACATGTGTATTTTACAGGGCCAATATAAATATTGTTTGTGATACAACACACACCAACAAACAGTTCAGTCTCAAAGCCTATACCAAATTAAGTATCAGACGTATCTCATAAACGTTTTTGCATTATTATTTATGGTAACATTAAGTAATTAATTTCGAATTTCGCCCCAACTTTCCATGCTTGGGATAACAAAAACCTAGTCGAAGTAATCCCTAATCATGGAGACAATGGCCCTGTGGAGAAACCTACATTGCCAATTACTTATAATGTCTGCAACGTACCTATGTTACGTAACTGATACAAACTCATGTATTGTTTACAGTTTATAACATTTATCAGGAACTTCCACGTTATTTAATTTATACCTTGTATTTTTATTTTTTCAATAGCAGTTATTTACAAACGAAGTACAATTCTCAATAGCAAAGAACGTTGTTGTTCACATTCAGTACCAATTAACAATTTTTTTATAAAACAATATTTATAATACACACAATTTATTACATATTAAAACCAAAACCTTTAAACTTGATATGCTAATGAGCAGTTTAATCACTTTGATCACGTATTTATTAGTAAATTCTAGTGTTGAAGTCCTGTAATATTTTGATGTATGTACTTGCCTCGAGCAACTACCAGTGAGCAACGAGCAGAATGTTCGGTGATATTAGCATTAACCATTGAAAAAGAAGAGTTGCAGGAACTTTAATAAGTCATATTACCAACCCGGGAGACTCCAAATACTCCTAATGATGATTCCTTGGTGTGCAACGTATTGACCATGACTCATATAAATGCAAAGTGTCCACGATCGCAAACAAGGCAACTGAAAAGGTAAAAACAATCTGCTTTAAATAACACATTTTTTATAGGAAGTGTGTTTTGGCTTTAAAAGAGATGGACATTTACAAACACCAAAATAGTTTATTTTTAGTACTTTAAATTCATAAATTGTCTAGCTTTTACAGTCGCAATATATATTCAAGCTATTTGGAGACTACGTATCATTTACTTTCGTTAAAAATCGACCAAATATACCAAGTGATACAAATCTACGAATTTGATAATAAGAATCTATCAATTTATGGTTATTTAATACTGATAATATGGAGAAACTAAACTTTAGAAATGAAAATAACACTAGAAATTTTAATTGGGCTAACTGCACAATTATTAACAAAACTAAGTATTTATACGTAACCTTGACTTAGGACTCAACTATAAATACGATCTCATCTGCTAAGTATAGATTACCACAACTTAAATTCACCCCAGACGATATTGATCGCATTATAGTTATACTTTTTCGTAAAGAGACTCACAGTATATACAATAAACGATATTGAAAGAATAAACTTATAACTCGCCCAAATATTTTATAAGAAGGCAATCGGCAGTTTAGAAAAATAAACTAAAGTAAAGGTGATAAACGTTTCACTTTAACTTAACAGTTACAAAGCTTAGCTCAACACGGCACATAAAATGCAAACATGCTCAATACGTTGCAGTCTCATCTGAACGATAGACTTAAATTACTGGGTCGAGCGCAGCTCAAAACAAACAATTACTTTTAAGGAAAGTTGATCAGTATACAAAAATTGGTGTCCTAAAGAAAAAATGCAATTCATTTACAACTAATTCCATGATTTCCTTTGTTTTGGGTATACAAAATTGCAAGCGATACAGTGATTAAATCATGTGTACCCTAAAAACTGCCTCCTCTGAATTTTGCTTTTATTAAGATGCAGAAAATTACTGTCGTAAGTAAAAATTATGCTGCCTCAAAAATAAAGAACTCTAGATAACTTTAATTTAATTTAATGCACATTTTTGAGCTTTATGTAATTATGCAAACAATTTTCAGAAACGTTACCACCTTGGGAATCCCATGGTTAGATATGTGTTAACTGCTATTTTGAGGGCTTTACATTCATTAAAGTCAGTGGCTTGAATTTTAATTTCCTTTGGGGGCACAATATCGGTATTTTAAACAAAATAAATGTAGAATTATTTCCGGAAAGCGTTAAAATTTTTTCACAACTCTACTTTTGATATTATGTGTGAACTGCCTTTAAGACTTGTTATACATTTTTTTATGCTTCATTCGAAGATTTCCAAGTAATAACCTTTTATTTAGAGCCAATACTTTACCGTAAAAGTTATTGGATATTCCAATTTCAAGCCGGAAGCTTTTTGAATAATTTGTACCTTTGTCCAACGATATTGTAAGAAGAATGATATTTTTGGGACAAATATTTAGGAGGACGATTTATTTCGCCTGATAATTCCTCACACTTTTCTGCTTCCTGAAGTTCCGCTTTTATTTCTGTCTCTCGCTTGTTACCTTCATCCTGAATAGGTAAATACTTTGTTCCTGGCAAGAGGTAAAAAGTTTGAATAATTTTCGGAGTCCATGACTTTTCCCTTGTGTCAATGCAAATTCTGACGCAAAAATGAAAACTCAGTTTTAAAAGTGCAAAGATTATTCCGTCTAAAATATATGAAAATAACCTATACGTTGTTAGGCGGAAACAAAAATCATAAGTGGCGTATACAGTTGTTTAGAAAATCGTTTCGTTCAAAATTAAAACTGCAAATACAATAAAATATTTGAACTTCAGATGGCTTATTATTATCATATATTTATATAAATATTAGCTTTAAGCTATCAAGTTCTGTACTACTAAGAAAATAATAAATGCAATGGTCTATATCAACAAAAATTGGTTATGATACATTTTTTTGTGTTATAGATGTTTCGATAACACATACCCGCGAGTTTTACTGAGTTGAGTAGGCACTTTACTGAATGCGAATTCAAATGTATGTTTCCTTGGCTGTGGAAAATAACGACATTTTTTTTTTTTAACTTTAACTTCCTCCGCATATCTCACTTTGTTATTTGTTAATAATAAAATGCTCTGTGCCGGCCTTGCTTAAAACTATAATTGCAGAGTATTTTTCTGGATGTTTTTCCTTTATTTAATTCCGTACACTTTTGAAGCCACTCAGTTCATGATCCTAAAATAAAATAACATATAGAATACTATGCCATGTGCACAGTAGCTTAACCATCTCTGTAACGCAGCAGTGAACTGCTGTTATTCCATTACAAATGTCACAGCCACGTACCTTCGATGAAGGTTAGCACAGTGTTTCCACTGTCAATAGTGTTCGAGAGGTTAAACTTCAATTCAAAATTTCTCTCGTTTAATATCCTTTTTCGTTGTGATATGAAATAATGATATGAAAACGAGTACGATCATGGAAGAAAGGGACCTTTCGAAAAAAGAACTAAACAAATCATAAGAAATTGAAACGTTTATCTCTTTTCGTACAAGTCCCAAAATTGTACTAAAGTAATACGGCACACCACAGGTGAAATAATAGTTCATATTTTAGAACGTCATAAAGAATATTCCCTCGACATTTGTTATCTGCTTCGCTCGTATTAAAACATTTTTTACTTTTGATATGAAATTGAAAATCAAAATAGCTAAACCATTATCGCAAGTGAAAAAAAAAAAAAAAAAAAAAAACTGCCTGGTTTCACTCCTGTCACTTATCTGAAGCAAAACTTTGTGTTCAAATAACATTTGAATATTGTACGAACAAATATTTTTAGTTAAAATGCACTTATTTGCGATGAAAAAAGTAATCAATATGGTTTCTAAAATGATTTGATATTTTTAGAAGTTATCATCGACTGTATATCACCGAAAAACAAAATCATTGTGAAAACCTTAGAAAAAAGATTGTCTCTTGAACAACTTTAAGATGTTAATGTGCTGTTTCTGAACGATGTATAATACAACTACGATTTAATCAAGTAAGGTACAATATATTTTTTGTAAAAGTGCGGGTTCGTTGTAAAATGAACTGCAAAAACAATAACTTTGTATTCAACACACGTTTTTTTAAACGGATGACTATCAATCCGTGTGACGATGTTGAGCGCATGCGCATAAATAGTAAACGAGTCTACCACATCTTCACACATTCGCCGCTCACATACACTAAAACTGAAAATTGGATTGGTTTTTGCGAACCAATGGAAAATTCTCGACAGAAGTAAAAGAACGTCTGATGATTTCGTTGGTTGAAAATCACTGATGTAGCACTAATATTGACTGTTTTTGAGGGAAATCCCAATGGTGATGCACAGCGCGATCCACTGATTCCCGTATTGCCAGTACGTCACTAAATGAATCAACACCGAGATGAGGTGCCACTGCAGTCAAGTGGCTAGTGCAAGGGGGGGGGGGGGGCTCACAGCTATGGTCCAGGCTCCGTTCCTACGTGGCCAATAAGAAATGTACACGTGTGCTACACGTGGGGGACATTGGCGGTGGGTTTTTCGCTGTACACTGTAAAAAAAAATCCTGGTAAACTTCCTTAAATGTAATGGAAGTTTTTAACCTATACACTGTATGGTTATAATCACACACATCAAGCTGCATATATAGGAATGTTTTGCGTCGCTACTATGAAAATTTGGGAACTTCCCTACGTATTTGACTGTTTCCTGATAAAAGTAGGAACACTACAATGAATGTACCTATAAGGAAAAACATTACCATGCCTTCTTTCTTACTACGCGTATACATTGGTATGGTAAATTTACGAATAACTTCTTAGAGTGTACTTCCCCCCCCCCCAACCCTCGCTAAGTACCAGCCCCAAGCCCATGCATTTCGTCAGCTGTATTTCTTAGATTTCCATTCCACGCCAACCATAAAGGCTGACTCGTACAAACGGATTTCAACCAAAAACACGTCACCCGCCGAGTAACCTCGTCTCGATACGCACTAATAACACACGGAGAGATATTTACAGCACCGCATATAGTATATCCGCCATTTATTCACACTTTTTGAATCAAACCTTTAGAAAAATCTCTCCACTCATGACGTCTTTGGTTGTTTTCTATGCATTCCATGTATCACGACTGGTTTATATACGCTGTTCACGGTTAAATGAGCACTTTCGAAATCAAGCTTGGAAAAATGCCACTGCCCCTACCTGTGCATACATCTTGCCGGGCACATTGATAAGCACGCGCCCAGTAATGTCGGTAATGACGGAGAACAATGTAGCTCCATGCCTTAACGCTGAATTTAAAGTGTCAGGTTAAATATTTGTGAATATTGTAACAAGTTATTTTTCTTTCAAGTTTTTTTAATGCATAATACGGGTAAAAGTTAGCACATTGGTAAAATAATTCTTTCTTAACAATTTGACAGTTTCATTTGGCCGACGCATGAATAAAGTTAGCAAACCCGTCTGGTAATGTTACTTTTACATATGGTGGAAGACTACAGAGTGCGTATACAAGTAGATCATAAGCGGGACTTTCAAAAGAGGCTCAGTTTATCGTGAACGGCCTCTAATCGTGTTAACGCAATAATATCGTACATTTAGTCAAATTGAACGTTTGCTTCTATTTTATCCATAAACAATAATACTTCATTTACAATAAATATATATATAAAAACAGTGGAAAAATATATGTGTTGGTATTGTCTTGAATGAAATAGTTCTTAGAATAATATTATTAAACTGAGTGCGCACGAATGCGGTGCATTGTCTTTTTGGTGTAATTGTCTTGACCGGCTAAGCTTAGTTTGCATGAGGCTGAGGAATCAGTTAAGATGTATATTCAGGATGCTTTTCAAGACTATCAAAGACCAGTAAAACGTGTTTTTCTATTAATTTCAATATAAGTCATGGCGGGTGATTTAACCGGGTAGTAGGAAATGACAACGACTTGGTAGTCAATGACAATGTGCATAAGAAGAAACAGCTGCATTTGTGGGGACCATGCAGTGTCGGTTAGCGTTTAGCATGTGCTATAACTCTCCATGACACTCGGAAATTTCATCCTAATATGGATAACATATCAGAACTTATTTTAAGAAGTATTTTAAAGGAAAAAGTTAATTTCTGATCGTTATTTATTTTAGTAACTCTCAACTGTTCCGAAACCAACTAGTTAAATATCTTGTGTCTGATACTGTCTCGTTACGGCAGACGGACAGTCACGCATTACTACATCGGCCAGCAAGAAAGGAATAAAATAATAAAGCCAGATTTTTTTTAACATAATAACAATTAACCTTAAGACGGCCTCAATAAGTTTTTTCGTTCAACCGCCTACATCCTTACCGCAGTTTGGTTGAATGCCGGCCTACCGTACGAGGAGTTCTTGGTTCAAACCCCGTCTAAGATATAGATATTTGTAACGGTTTTAAAATAAGTTTGCAAGTCATATTTCCACTTTTCCTCTTACACAATTAAGTTCCCGTGTTAATAGCCGTGACGTTTAATAGCCATATCAATAAAATGCAAACAAAATATACAAGTCGTATTATTCTATAATTAGTTGGTAGTTAACTACGTACTGTATACAGTTGAACATAGCTTATTCTCGTACAGCGCGTTCTCAGGGGCGAACAATAACACGCAAAGGTAAATATTTATACCCTATAGCTTAATGACGTTGCGAAACATAGTTATTTATGAAACATGCATACTTATAGAATGTCCTACCGACCCCAACATGCAAGGCAATAACATGCAGTCGTTCAGCGGGCAACCACATCATTTTAAGCCTCTGCCATATAATTATAAGGGACAGGCAAGCTCCATGTCTTTAAAGTTTGTATGTAAACGGATGTCTACGCACGTACAGCAGCGGGACATTTATTTCAGAGATCTTGATGTAGGAATTTTTATAGTTCTCTCAAAACACATTATTGCTCACTGAAGATCCATAAACTTGCGGAGTCATCCAAAGGTACGCCTCCCAGTCTAAAATTGGCATTTACGTCCATCAAAATAAAAAAATACTGCGGAAACTAACTTAGTGCATATTTTCTTTCCTCGATGTTTTGAGCGAGGACTTAAATTTTTATCACAAAATTAGTTTCGCCATATGTTTTTTTACATTTTCGCAATCATTTAAATATTTGTTTGATTACTGAACAAAACTCTTAACAATAATTACTGTACTGGTTTAGTATGTCGATCATTGACATTTTTAAAACAAATAACTCTATACTGTAGCCACTTTCCTCTTGACACTTATTTGTTAACAGAGCTCCCTGTACTCAGTTTAAGAAGTGTGGTTGTAAGTAACAAAAGATCTAGACAAAATACACTGACAAAATTGTGGCTATTTCTTATTTCACAGGATCAGAATTTAATTAAATTTCTTAATAAAACAACAATCCCCTTTATATTTTCTTAATTCATTGTGGGATTATATTTGTTTAATTTTTTATTAACTCATTTCGCTAATTTTTTTTTTTTAACAATGTTGATGATACCTTTAATTGATTTGTTTGGAAGTGTTTAAATGCGTGACCCAAAACAGAATTCAGCTTTCAATTTGTACGCTCTAAATTATTTATGTATTAAAATTTTTGTAAATTCTTATTTTATAGTTCCAGTTGATGAACATGTGCAGTAAAACATAATTTTGCAATTTGAATGTTTTTAATAGCTCTCACGAATAAATTGTCGAAACAACACGTACGAGAGAGTAGCAAAATCTATTACACAATTTCGCCTCACATATGTGTATAGGCTGTTCACTATAAAGTGAGCACTTTTGAAATGAACCTTAGAAAAAGTCACTGTCCCTGCATGTTTATATTTTAATGGGCGGACTGAGTCATATCATTCGCCTAGTAAAGTTGGTAACAATGGACGGAAAGTAGTTCCATATTTTAACATCGAATAAAAAGTGTTAGGTAACCATTTGTGATAGCTTATAATAAATTCTTTCACTTTCTGTTTTTTAATGCACCGAGGTGTAATAAATGAGCAAATTTGTAACGTATATACGTTCTTAATAATTTCACTGTTTCGTTTTGCCGACGCAAGAATAAAGTGATGAGGCCCATGTCAACGTTAATTTTACATAAGGCGGAGGAATACACAACGTGTACACAAGTAGACCTTAGGCAGGGTTATCAAAAGTGCTCATTTTACCGTGAACAGCAAATAGCCTGTATTGCAAAGCATTGTGCAGACAATACAACAATTTTAAACACCGATATATACTGAATAAAATCTGCTTAATGTTTTAATTTTTCGGTTCACTGTCACCCGACACAACACGGAGCTGGGGACGGTAGTGACGTTTTACACAAATCGGCATGTAACTTGGTTCGAGTACAAAAAGTAGCAATCCGGGATGAATCTGAGTAAGCCATGCGCTTGGAAGACATTCTTCGATTTAATATAATTACTTTAATTTTGTTAGTAGCTCTACCTTTCCCTTTAACCAGCCTTCCGGCATTAATGCACTGTAAAAAAAAAAATCCTTAATTTTACTGAAAAGTGCAGGGAAAAATTCATCCAGAAGGGTCCGTAAACTCTCCGTAAAATTACGGGCACACTGATTTTCGAAAACGAACTTTTTGTAAAATTCACGGAACCTCTCCGTTAACTTCCTTGTTAGTTTTCTGTACTTCAAGTTTAAATAATTTGTAATATCTATTTTATTTTAATTTTCATTGTGTGGGTGTTTTACTGTGTATAAAAAGATATTTAAAAAAAAGTTAAATTGTTTTATACTTAAACAAGATTGTAACCCGAGTCAAAAAGTTGCAAGTTCACGGCCTTAACTGCTTATCTACAATGCTCACGAGGTGTAACGGGTACAAATACTGAATTTCTATATTAGTCTCATAAACCACTTTTTTTTTTTTTTTTTTAGTTTCCGTTGAAGTTAGTGAATATTAAGTGTCACTAACTGTCACATACTCCTGTTGCTACTTTTAAAATTTTTGAAATAACATGTCATAGTGACATGTATAACCTTAACTGCCGCAGAGACGACAACTTTCTGGTTACAGTGGCGAAGAAAGTTTCGTGTAGACTCGATATTGTTCGTGCCCGAAACCCGAAGTTATAGGAAATACGGAGATTTACCGTATTTTGTATTTACTCACTTAACTCCGTTTTTCTCCATTACGGGTTGCGTTTCCATATCTTTACCGTGAATTTTCGTATAAATTTCCGTAAATATACGGAAAATTTTAACAGTGTGAGAAGGCGTCAGTAACTACGTTAAAACAAAACTAACTAATAAACCTCGCTGTCTTACCCACCTATCTCGTCAAGATAAACTGAGCACGACTTACCCGAATTGCTAAGAAGAAGAAACGTAAGTGTAAGAACAATTATAGTGTATGCACTAGACAGGTGCATGCTCAGTATTTGGACACATCCTAGCCCAGTCAGTTCCGGAAGAGCTACATACTGTAGCGGTGTGGGCAAGTCTTTGGCTTGGTGCTTGCATGAATCCACCAGCGTACGACATAACAGAGCGAAGTCGCAGAGCCGCGGCGCAGCCTCGCAGTAAAAACATTTTCTTTACAGTAAATAAAAAAAAATTCTTTGAGGCTCTTTAGCTTGCGGCAAAGAAATATTGCTTAGCAGCAAAGAAAAGCTTTAAAAAAATATATTTAGTGTAACCAAGTTTTTCTTTAACAATTTTTCTTTTCCTTAATGCAATAAAGTATTTTATCTTTGCTGCAACATAAAGATGGCTTTACTAAAACTGCAATTATCTTTAACTTAAAGATTAGTGCTAACACTGCAAAAAAATAATGGTAAGATTTCCTGACAAGTGTAAGGTAATATTCGCAAACTTGTGCGGGAAACATAGTTTTCCTTACGTGTAAGGTAAAATTACCGCACTCCGGAGTAAAATTCATGTAGATGGTAGTCAAAAATCCCATACATGGATGGGAAAATTACCTTACGACGTGTAGATCTCTAGTCCATTAGTGACTATTTGATAATCGTATTTTATAAATTTTTTTCCTTAAAAGTAATTTTTATTTTTTAGTCATACAAGCTTTTCAACATAGTTTTTTTATATGTAAGGTATAATTACCGTACTGTAGAGTAAAACTCACGTACATAGTGGTGGAAAACCCATAAATGGATGGGAACATTAACTTACGATGCGTGGGAAGACGGCCGGAAGAACAATCGTTAAACACCCTAATAATCACTTATACTGTCATGTTGTCTACATGGTGTAATGGATAGCGCAACGGCCTATCGTGCTAAATGACCATGGTACACGCCCAACATCCCGCATATCTTGAGAATTTTAGAGTTGATGTTTCGTTTGCAGTTCCTTAGAAGATATAAGTTATAAATAAATTAACAGGGCTAATATCTCCGGATAATATTTAAATAGAACCTTATTATAAGAATATACTATTAATTCTTATTATAAGAATATACTATTTTTTCTGTACGATAAGGTAATAGTACTTTACATGTCATGTAAATTTACTCCACATTTAACATGTAATTGTACCTAACATGTAGAGGTAATTAGATTCCCTTATATGTAAGGGAAATTTACGTCAATTTTTTTTAAGTGAAATTATTGTTATGGTAATTCAATGTTTTCGTTACCATTATTATATGCTTTAAACAAAAATTTCTTTACGACAAAGCTACTTTGCAATGGTACATATTCAAACAAAAATTTTCTTTTTTGCGGCCACACAATTTTGCATTGTGGCAAAGAAAGTGTTTTTAGAGTGCGCGTAACATGGACACGAAGGCGCAGAAGTTGATATAACAGAGCCGGCATTTATAAAACGAAAGGAATACTTATGGACCTCAGAGCTGCGGGCTCGAGGTCTTACTTCTCCACGCAGACGACGAGCAAGATAGACTAGATGATGGAGTTCGAGCCGCCGTAATCGCAGAGTAATTCAACCTACGGCATCTCTACAGGTAAAGCCGTTTTAGTAGGGTGCGACCAAAGTACTTACACGAGATACTTACGTGGCAGTAAAGTAACGTTATTAAATAGATCATGTAGAGACTTGCAAAGTTGAATTAAATTAAAGTAACACACTCTCCCGGCGCAACATTAAGTATTGAATATAATGTAAAAAGTTGTGCGGATTATATTCTGACAGATATTTATGGTTTTAAATATATCTGACGTAGAAATGACTTAATGTGTTCTACCTATGAAATACGCATTACGCTAACAGACTGTATGGGTAGCTCCTAAGGCTAAACAGCAACAATACTGAAAATTAATTCCTTACAGATGAATGGAACATCTGTTTCAAATATTCCATAAGCGTACCACAGGCTAATATTTTATTATTACTCTTTAAATCATAAATTGCCAGAATATTGTGCGTTGTTTGGTGTGTTGTCAGCGTGAGGACGCGTGTGGATTATCAGAAAAAATACCCATGGCAGTGGGTGTCTTGCACGCACAAAGAATCCTGTATAATATAACAGTATCACTGAGAATGTAAGGGCGGAGCCAGAGTTGTTTTTAGTTATTATTAATTGACGTTTCTGGCATACGCCTGCAAACAGACCTACACTGTAACAAATATACTGGTAAAGTTCCTAAACTGTAATGTAAGTTTTAACCTATACACTGTATGGTAATAATACCACACATCAAGCTGCAGATATGTGAATGTTTAGCAGCGCTACTATACAAAGTTGGGGATTTCCCTATGCACTGTCGTACTCCTAAGAGCTGATAAAGTGAAAAAAAATGCAATTTTCATTTAATCATCCCATTATGAAACAAACAAATGGCATTAACTTGAAAACAACTTAAACAAGGGATTTCATCAGTTTAATAACAAAGGGCATTGTCTTCTCAGATGTAATGACAAACTTCACCAACGTGCCGGATCTCCACGATTGCTGTAGCATGGTTGTATCCGACGAGACATGCTAGCAACAAGATCATTATGCATTCCCTAAGTCAAATTGTCCCGTTCCTTAAATGCGGCTGCTGTTAAGGCCTGATGTTGAACCTACTGAGTTTGTGTACGTGCAATACGCCTGTTATGAAGTGGGAGGGGGGAATAGACGCCAATGTTTACATGATTCGCACGACGTATGTACGACCGACTACTACCAAAAACATAAATATTACGTATTCATTGACGACGAACGGTTAAAATCCTAAAAATTTTGTGAGTTATTTGTATACCAAATTAGCATAAGCCCACATTAAAAATCATCTTGCCCCGGTTTCGAACCAGGAAAATTATATCATTTTAAAGCCACTGAGTTCGTCCGAAGGAGAGTACATCACTCTAAATTCTTCGGAAATTTACCATACCAGCGTATAAGCTTAGTAAGAAAGCAGGGATGTGTAAGTTCCCCCCCCCCCTATACATTCATTGAAGTATTCCTAAATTTGCTCAGGAAATAGTCAAATGCATAAGGAAGTTCCCAACTATGTATAGTAGCGTTGCTAAACATTCATATATCTGCAGCTAGATGTGTGGTATTATTACCATACAATACGTAGGTTAAAAACTTCCATTACAGTCTAGGAAGTTCACCAGAATTTTTTTTACAGTGATGAAAAACTACCCTACTCATTTTTAATGCTCTCTCCACGGAAAGAGACACGACTAAAGAGAGTCTATGAATGTGTAGGTGAAGGAGAATGAATTGCTGAAACCTCCGCACAGATGAAACATACAGCTTTCAGCGTCCTTCGGAAGGGCACGTGTGACTCGGCGCTATTTCCATGACAACAGGAGGTCTGTTCTGCCGGCCGGCGGGCTGTGCGAAGGCGCCCCGAGAACCTCGTTCTTTCCTTGCACGACTTTGTAAATCACCACCAGTCCCTCCTCCCCACCCCCAGCCTTCCCAACAATCCATCTGATAGCGCGGCTGTTGCGGAATAAATTTAACAACGCCATTTGCATGTACCAAATACCGCAGGGTAAAACACTGGCCGCGCTCGGCCTACCTTTCTGCACGGGAGGACATGCCGCACGCACGTTGGCGTCCTCTAGGACACCGAGCATATTAGGCCTACTATATCCGCGGTCTCTTCAATCTTTTTCAATCGAAACTTGGGAAAATCACCCAGCGGATGACGTGTTCGGCTATTTCCTAAATATGTCACTTATCAGAAGTGATTTATACGCCCTTCTGTTAAAGGCTGTTTACGGTAAAGTGAGCACTTTTGAAATCAACCTCTGAAAAATGTCACTGCCGCTATCTGCTTGTAGTTTTTTGGTTACACTGAGTAGCATGCGCCCAGTAAAGTTGGCAATGACGAAGAAAAAAAACAGTTCCGTGTTTTAACGTTGGATTGGAAGTGTTTGGTAAAAAAATTAATGAATACGGAAAAATACTTATTATCTTTTCTGGTTTTTTGTAACTCATGTAAACGTTAAGGATGAGCAATTATGTAAAATATTTTCTTTCCCAGTCATTTCGTAGTTTCACTTGACAGACGCATGAATAACGTGATCACGACTACGCAATGTTAATTTTAAATACGGTGCAAAAATACATGACGTGCATGCAAGTAGATCTTAAGCAGGGCTTTCAAAAGTGTTCATTTTACTGCGAATAGCCTATAACAAACTTAGGCACTTAGGCCGTATCTACATTCGGCCGCTCCTGTGGCCGTGGACGTGTCTGAAACTCGGCGTTAAGTGACGTCACATTGACGCGACCCAAATATGATCTACAAATGCGTTGCCCGAAGTGAGCTTTCAGAATCTGACACATGATCGTATTAAATTCGGCAAATTATTTGTTGTTGCGTAGTGATGTTTAAATTTACTGCATTATTGTTTACTGTAGTTTACGAAATGGTTGATTTGAATTTTTATTTATAATAAACGTTTTGACGGTTTTATTTTTAATGAGTTCGCTAATCAACATCCAAACTTAATTTTTAAACTTACGTTTTAAAAGTTTTAGTCTTCAAATAAAATTTATCAAACCTAACGAAGACATCCCTAATTATTTATTACCATTTCATCATATTTGTCTTGAGAAAGCCCACCTTGCACATCCATTGTTTACATTAATAACGTAAACATTTCACAAATGCGTGCGAAAGTATTTGAAATCTTCTTCTTTTTCTATCAGCTTAGGACACAACTTCGGGAAAAAGTTCAGATTTCTGATCGCTTCAACTTAGGACACAGGTTGACTTGGGACACGGCAGCTTGGGACAACGCCATGACGTCAGGGGGTCACGTGCACCAATCAGCGCGTCCTTGTCCTAAGACACAGGTTGTGATAGCCCAAATGTAGACAGGCCTTTATAGGCCTACTATGTTCGCTGTCTCTTTACACTTTTATAATCAAAACTTTGGAAAATCACCCCTCTAATGACGTGTTCGGTTATTTCCTAAATATGCCATATATCAGAAGCGGTTTATACGTACTTCTGTTAGAGGCTGTTCTCGGTAAAGTGAGCACTTTTGAAATCAACCTCTGAAAAATGTCACTGCCCTTACCTGCGTATATTTTAACTTCCACACTGAACGTAACGCGTACAGTAAAGTTGGCAATTAAGGAAAGAAAGCAGTTACATGTGTTAACGTTAAATTAGATGCGTTAAGTAAACATTTGTGTACACTGAGATATTTTATTCTAGTTTTTTGTTTTTTTTTTTTAACGCATAAAGTGTAAAAGAATAAAAATATATTTTAAAAATTATATTTTGAAAAAAAAAAAAAAAAAAAAAAAAAAAAAAAAAAAAAAACCCAGCGCTGTTGACCGACGCACGAATAAAGTGATAAGGCCCAAGCAAACGTTAATTGTTCATGTGGTGGAAGAATACACAATGTACATACAAGTATCTCTTAAGCAGGATTTTCAAAAGTGTTAATTTTACCGTGGATAGCCTATAACACATAAGTATATTACTTTTTGTTAAAAATAACTTTTACCTGTTATTATTTAAATAATAACATCTTTGTCTATAACTGATGTGAATAAAAATCAGTGGGAAACCAGGTGTTTTGGTAACACCTAGTAAGTAATGGTTATTATTCCAAATATTATTACAATGAGTGCGCATGAATGTGGTGTGCTGTCCATTTAGTGCAGTTTTCTAGATCGATTAAGCTTTGTTTGCACGAGGCGTAGGGATATCATGGAAGTATAACTTTAGCAGGGCTTTAGGAAAGTTGGAAGGGATCAGAGTAGACTAACACAAGCTAATTTACAGCTGCAGGTTTTGCGAGCAAACTTATGTCAGCACAAAACACTCTTCTTTTCATAGTCGGTCAGCTGTAGACTCTGTTCGGTTATAAAGCCATGAACGAATCACAACCTAGATCACTGAAGTGCTTTACGAATCAATTACCCACGGAAAGGTTCTTGTCCATTGAGCCTCACAATACTAATAATGACTATTCTCGGTAAAGTGAGCACTTTTGAAAGCCCTGCTTACGATCTACTTGTATGCGTCGATCATGTTAAACATTGAATTTATTAAAAAAGTAAATTTTCACAAATCTGCTATTGTTTACACTTCGATACATATAAAAAAGAGTAAAAAGCGAAGTAAATAATTTAATTTAAAACAAATGTTTACCTAACACTTTTTATTCGGCGTTACGATATGGAACTACTTTCCCTCAATCGTTACCAACTTTACTGGGCACATGTCACCTAGTGCGCCCGTTAAAATATATGCGGATAGAAGCAGTGACTTTTTTTTAAGGTTGAGTTCAATAATGCTCACATTATCGTGTTATCTTGAACAGCCTTTAGCCATCAACAGACTATAATGTTGTTTGCCAATCTGACCGTAGTAATATACTCGCTGGCCGGCGTCCCAGCGAATAACTCGCGCAGTATGTTTACTCTAGTCAATAAGACCTAAAGCCCCTGTCACACTGTCAAATTTTCACCTCCAACTTAATTTGAAAATAAAATTCGAGGACAAAATACGGCCACCATATTTCTCCTTTCAACTAATTTTATAAAATAATCCTGAATGTGTTTAAAAATGTGCCACAATGTCAAACTTTTTTTTTATTGGGAGAATCTAATTAAAAATATAATTTGAAAATTAATTTCATACTGAGATATTGTTTTTGTTTTTCTATGCTGTCCATTACAGGAAAAAATGTAACTAATGCTGTAATTTATTTTCGTTTTTCACTAAATTAAAATTTATTTATAAGATATGTTTCCTGCGCGATGGAATAAAAGACTGTGAGATCGTAATATTATGTGCAACATTATCTTAAAATGGCATTCATGCCCAGACAGCTTCTACATAAATTAATTTTCTTCATAATTCACTTAGTTTCCAGCAATTGTTCGTTATTTTAAAATTTCTTGACGTCCATTTTTGTAGTGCACGATACTAATTGGCTGAGACCGTCAAACATCAAATAAATTTCAGAGCCAGTACAATATTCAAATGTTTGATGGAAACTGAAGCTACCCAACTTTCTCAGGCGTCTCGATGATGTCATAATTGACCAACTTTATTTGGCCAAACTTATTGGAATCAGTTTGGCGGAAAAATTTGACAGTGTGACAGAGGCTTTAAGCCTGTTCTCGGAGCCTCGTGCAGTCAGTCGGAGAATGAACACGATCACATCAAAGGAAGTGCAATGTCATTTCACGTCTCTGCACATCGCGTGAAAGACCGCGTAGCACACAAATTAATGCGAGACATAATTTTCACGTGAATACGTCTTTAAATTTGCAACCATAGTGGGAGGCAATCCAAAAAAGTCCGAAGCAGCGCACGCGGTGGATTTTGAGTTCGCTTCACCGCGTCTCATAACTTCCGTGTAGTATAACTTTTGACTACGAGAAACTACGATGCTCGTGTAGTTTTCAATCGACAGATCTCGTCAAGATCAATCGTTTGCCCGGATAAAAACATTCGTGTAGCGTGGTTGTGGTGAAATTATATGAGTTAAAAGAAAAAACTTAAGAAAACGTATCACAATTTCGACCTATATTCGTAAAAAAGCGAAGTAGAAATACAGATATCGTATACTGTTCGAAAGAAAATCTCAAAAGCAATCCAGTGATACCCAGCGGTGCTGGGAACGTAAAATAAATATCCAGGCGTCTGAGCGCGTCAATGCAGACATATTCCCGCAAAACAAACGGCCGTTTGTTTTGCGGGAATATGTCTGCATTTATATCACTGATTCTGGCTTAGAGAGTGATATGAAACCAAACTTGCTTAGTACGATCAGTAAGCGTACAGCATAAATTACTTCGAAAACATTTCCTTGAAGCGTGCGTGACAAGTAACATTATGTTCTTGCATAACAAATAAATAGAAATGTTGTTATACCATATTAAAAAATTATTGTCAAAAAAAAAACAAATGTCTAAGAAGAATTTTTTTGCCAACATTTCAAAGTTAATGTGTATGTATATTTACTTAAGTAATAATATATGTAAACATTTGATAAGTTGGACGTAAAATATTTTGTTTTGTAAGCACTTTTTGCAACCGGTTTGCTTGCCGAAATCGAAAATGGATGCGATAAAGATTCATTGCCGTTTTGGTATACGGCATATTATTCGCACAACCCGAGGTGTTTTAAAAAGAAATATCTTAAATTTAAAACTACCATCAGAAAATTTTAATCAAAAGGCTTGTGCTCCAAAATACTTTAAGCGGTAATCGTATCATTTCGTTGGTGGGAATTCTGTAGAGAAGTTCAATTCTGACTTCAATTATTGTAGTCTCACTCATGTCCACGTAGAATGTTTTAAAATACAGCTGTTTGAAAAATAAGTATTAATTATGTCGGAGGCACGATATCTTGAAAGTATCATTTGGTCCTCGTCAGAGGTATGTCTTCTTTTCATTGGTAAACATATTCGGGACACGTTTAATTGTTTCGTTAAAACATGCATAAAAAAAAAACATGTTCTGCATCGTTGTTCGAGTGCTAAGTAGGCGGATCCTGTATAACTGTACTTTCTGTCAGCAGCATTAAACATTTCTTAAATCAGTGGTCATAACTTGCAATGTAGTTTTCAATACACGAACTGATTTTAAAAATTGATTTAATAAATAAATCAAGTATTTCTCATGCTATCTGCTTAGGTGTGCAGATTCCGCACACACGGATGTTAAAAATGAGCAAATGGCAATGTTTTCCAGAAATAGTCACTGGTTACACAAATTTGTTAAGTTTCTTGTTCGGTGAAATCCCGTTGTACTTAAGCTAGATTCACAAATATATTGTAGCGCGTCTGCAGTGCACACTGTAAAAAAAATTTGTAATTTTTACTGAGAAATTGTTTGTAATTTTAAATGCTTGTGACAGTACAAAGATTTCTCTTGTAAAATTACTCGTTTGTAAAACTACATGGACCGTGTTTGTAATAGACGTTGACGTTGAGAAATATTTCTACTCTACCGACCGCTATCCATGAGCTTCAGCGAAATGCCGGACACTCAGCAACGTAAAACCGTATATAGCTGTTTGTGCAAAAACTATAGGTGATGTAAAGTGCAGTTGCGTACAATAAGAAATGAATTGCAAGTTTGAATAACGCAAAACACTTCAAACAACTCAAATAATCATAATAAAACGACAATTCTAAAAAACGTTACCACATTACTCTTCTACTATTAATTTTTCCCAGCTACGCAGGACTCTTAAAATGAAATAAATGCATTCTTCTTAATCAAATAACTTCTTTAATATTTTGTAGGTACTCGAAACTACATTTGATATAAAAGTAAGAGCTAAGCTCATAAGTGAAGTTAGTGTTGTGGTTAATGTTGAGGCCTTAATAATACGAGGGTTGTAGGTTCTAATCCCCAAGCTGAAAAAGTGTAATTTTTTTATCCTAAATAATATTTTGAAATATTTTTTTTATTTATCCGCTGTTATTTATACATTACAGTTGTTATCTAGAAGGAAAAAAAGATAATTCCATGCAAACTTCTCAATGATGCCAGATGTAATACATGACGATAATTTGTAATATTACAAATATGTGCTTTGCAAATTTTACAATAAATCTGTTTGTAGTTCTACAAGGACTTTTTGCCAACTGGGTTCCCAATGATTTTTTTGTTAAAGCACAAAATAATTTTTAGACTTCATTCTAGATGCCGCAGATTTCGCCCCAGATATCAGTTTCGGTAAAAGTTTTTCTCCAATTGCTTAAAATGAAATGAAGGTTATTATCACTCTACCGACATGTTGGACTGATTAGACTAGCAACTGCTTCAGATCAAATAAATCGAGTTTCGAAAATCCGCTCTTACAAGTTCTAAACACTAATCAGTATCGCAGAACTAACGCGTGGCCAATCAGATGAGACAACTTGCCAGCTATGAAAACTTAACATACCTAATCGCTTCTTTACAAATTACTTACTTAACAGACAAGCATTTAATCATTTAGTTAAAGCTGCAACTAATTATCAAATTTAGCCTGCCGCGGTAGGCCGTAAGGAATATTGAGTAGTGTTTTAGACAAAGGCCATCTTAAAGTTCTGTCCCCTGTTGATCAGATACGCTGAAAGAAAAACAGTTTTGTGGTGATCAAAACATTTTTTGGGGCCCACAGTATTATTTTGTCGATATAGACATGACTAAAGATTTTGTGGTACCAACAAAACTTTTTCGTCATTCCTGTATTTAATAGAAACTACAAAATGGTGTTCGTGGTCACCAATAGATTTATTGAGTTTGTAGGCAATTATGTGTTCGTTAGTCGCAGCGAAAATATTACGATAATAGCAGCAATACTGGTTAGTGAGTTTCACAAAGGTGTTTTGCAGGTAATGGGCTTTTGTATGCAGGTATAATCTAACAACAATTAAACCCTAAACTCTAAAGTCGCCATGAGTGGGATTCAAACCTTGGCTATCTTAACTGCCAGGTTAGCGTGTTACCATTACGCTACCTTCCTCGGCGTGAAAATATTGTCTTTAGAATGTATATACATTATTGTAATAAGAGGCACAAATAACAAGGCTTGCACATTTCACCTCATGAAAAGTTAATTTTTTGGAATCATTTACGTGAAACATTTACTTATCTGGAATAAAGGAATGATATAATCCGTTCACAAGCACTTAAGAATATCCATCGTTAATTAGTTTGTAGCATGATGAAAATAACCAAACACATACACACATGGCGTCATGGTAACCACCGCCTAGAATATGCCAGAGCACTTGCGCAGAATATAACGTATTTAGTTTTGCAGTCGCAGCAAAAGTCTTTCAGTGTGGATCACGTAAAGGCTTTTGATGCTAACTAAATATTTCGTGGCAGCCAATAAACGTTTTTTCAATTAAACAAAAATGTTAGTGAGCTTTGATTAATCTACGTGTTATTGGACACCACAATCTGTGTTTACCAACAAAGCAATTTCGCTTTGGAAAGTACCGACCAAACAGTTTGGTAGTCACTAACAAAACTTTTATTTTTCAGTGTAACCAAATAAAAAATTAGTGCACACGAAAAACGTCAATTAACAGTAACAACACGAGGCCGCCATGTTAGACGCGTTCATTGTGCCACATGTGAAAATTTCCAATCGATGCGTTATCGATGCTGTCTATTTGTCCTGCCCTGATAACGTGGAATGCTGGGATATCGAGCGATAGAACTGAACGTCAGCTTGCCTGTTCGAGCCACCATCGTACCTTCTTCTCATGTTACTGCCTTCCACACGCACATGTCAACACGCTTGTGGGCGCAAACATAAATTACGAAAATCGGAGTAAACTTTGCTTTTTCTTTCGGGCCTCAAACACTGACAACCAAATGCAGCCCATGGTAAAAGTACTCAACATCCATAGGCCTTTCAAACAAGACCTGATAGCAAGGATCATTTCGAAGAGAAAGCATCTAGCGTCCCAAATTGTAGCAAGAAAATGTCAAATTTTATGGCAAAAGTAGTGATAGCAAAATCACTGCTATAAAATTGCTGTAATAAGTTAGTAATTATGCACAGACGAGTTTGGAAATTCTACTTCAAGAATCATGTCTTAATTATCAAAATATTTTTCATGATAGGTACCAAATGTCAAGGGATTCAGCTACAGGAAAAACATTGGCATGTGTGATGTCATAGTAAATCTATAACTACGCCAACCTTGATCAGCCAGAAAACACATCTCTGAAAGCATCAATAACATGAGTTAAATAACTTAAAATAAATAATATCATATACACTGCTGTAGTACCCACTACTATCTCGATACTGATAACACGACTAATTAAATCTAGTCAGACTTAGTTACGCAAAGATACTTAAAACACCTTTACAGCTTAGTTTAAGTCTCCACAGAGAACTCACTCCTTTATTAAAAACGTAACCACAAAAAAACTCATTTTACTTTTGTGGCGTGAGGCAAACTAATTCTCTTTGTCTGCGATGTGTAAATTAGCGCCGAACTCAGCAGATACATAACGAAGGCAGAATGTAAAGCTGAGGTATTGTTTCAAACTGTGGTTCATTCTCTTTCCAAGTGCGGTTTATTATCTGCGTGCTTTGTGTTTCTTTCCTAGCTTTGCTAATATCGACAGCGCGTTGACTGAAAAGCTCTTTCTGCCTGGGTTAACAAATCCCTGCAACTGTGATTGTTTCTGCGTCGAATTCGCAAACAATGCGCTATTTGTGTATTCACCCTCCGATATTAGGCATAATAGATACGAATATGAGACAACGTGAAACCAAATTTACTTTCTAAAAGACCATTACGCAAACGTGAGCAATCCTAACGAAAATTAAACAATTAAATGCATTTCACTGTCTGTGGAACCCCCGCGTGGACTTCATCATTCACGAAATAGCACATTTATTTGTTGTGGAACACTACACCCTTTGGACAAAAGCATACTATAAAAATAGTTCTACTAGTTATCACACAAATTGTCACTTTCTTAAAAGTAGATCACAACCCTTTTATAACACAAAAATAATTAATGATATTTATTAACAGTTTTCCGTGCAGTTAAAAATAATAGATTTCAGATGTATTTATGCTAAGTGTAATCACTTTTATTTTCAGTCCATGTAAAACGGCAACTCTTACTGAACAGTGATTAGCTAATTTGTTTGGAAAATTTTAAGCTAATTATGTTCATCGTGGGAGCATAAATGACATTTTCGATGTTTTGTTTGATTCCTTAATATTTTATCAGAGTTAAATTTTTGATTTGAAACTAGACTTTTATTCATATTTTTATTTCTAGTGGGTTAACCATTTCGTAAATAAAAATTGCTAGATTCAAATTTTTTAGAAGTACTCAAATAAGTCACAAGAGTATTTGTTGAAAGGCTGATTTCTCCTTTCAGTATATGTAAACTGCTTGACAGAATGAGACAATTAAGAAAAACAAAAAAAAATCTACCAGCTAAACTTTACTACAAACAGAAAAACAAACATGTCTTAAAATATACAAGACACTGGCATGATTTGGAATAAAGATGAAAATATCTTATTAACCACAAAAAAGTGACATTACAAGATTTCATTCGAAATTCCTAAAAAATTGTTAATAGTTAAGCAAAAAAAATATTTTTTTAAAAATAACTATCCAACTTTTACTCTGAAGCGTTTCTAGTTTCATTAAGGAGCGAAGGCGTGTATTTCCATCAAAATATCACCATAATCACTTCACCATTTTTATCTTCCACATCTCTTATCACTTCATTATTTTTACTGTCAAGGATTACTATTATTATTACGCAATTTGGGGACCATTGAAACACGAAAATTACACACACAACAAAGGATCTGCATTAGCCTTCCAGATAGTACTTATTACCACATCTTCCACTTCAGCGGAACATACTTTTCGCTATGATATAACTTCAAAACCCGTAATAAATTGATCCTAACGTGGCACAAGAGGTATATATGGAAAGAAATCTACCCTGAGCCCTGAGATTGACATTGTTACGAAATCACCGAAGGAAAATTGTGGCCTCCTTTTAATTTATGTAACCTTAATGTAACATAGTTCAAGCATGACCATGTAAGCACTATTTTGATCCCTTCAGTGTGTAATGTGTATACCAGACGAACCAAAAAAACTGTTATCAGACAACGGAGCCCCATTGCGGTTGTTGGAGGAATACTCGGGCCCCTAGAACTGCCAGTCTACAATCTAAAAAATTATTCACAAATTTACTGATATTGTCCCAGCACGAAATATAATCCATGTAGTCTGGTGTAGCCTCCAACGCTGCCACAGGACGGATGTCAAGGGTGAAGTGCGAGGAAAAAAAAATAGTGAATACTCGCTGGAACCATTACCACTTCCCCTCTTTCCCTGGAACGTTTCCTGCTAGCCTTAAGAGCCTGAGGATTTGTTTGGAAATATTTCTCAACACACGAAGTTTTTAGTGAAATATAATGAACGCAGGTTGCTATCAAGCTGAACCAGTCGTGTGCGATGTCCAACATACAGCAAGAAAGCGACAGAAAAATAGTTGGCTGGGAAATACGATGCGCTAAAATGATATACAGAGTGCTATGCTACTAGAAGAAATTTCTAGAATTCAAACAGGAAAGATTAAATAGAGATATTTCACACATCACAGGAAAATGAGTTTTCATTTCATCTATTTTATTCCCGAAACGGGAATTCAAGAGTTGCGAAACTTTGCCACACGGTAGAATTCAGCAAATGTGACAAAAAATATATTTTAAAAGAAGCGGTTCTTTGTTTGAGATCCAGAAGGACAGAAAACGCTTTCAAAGGAAAAATTTGGATATTAATCACTTGCACGAACATGTTCTCCTACCACTGCTGTCTACAATATGAAAGAAATTTCATGAAAGCACATAATTACCACGGTTAACATTGACGCTCAAAAACTGGTGTAAATACTATTGACTTATGGATACCGTTACGTTTATGTAAAATAAAAATGAAAAAAAAAAAAAAAAAAAAAAAAGACAGAATGAGCACATCGAGATAAAACAGTTATTTTGACTGAGCATGAACAAAAATTAAAATTAGCAAATTGCAAATCTTATAGCAAAGAGAGGAGATAATATTTGGACAAGAAATCGGGAAAAACATGAAACAAATTTAGATAACGTTAAAGTTAGTATTTTTTGTTTATAGTTTAATAGTATGCAATTTTCTATTCATATTTGTGGTCGTAAGATGGTGATCGTAAATTTTAAAAGTCGCAAGTTAAATAATGTTAATTACACTTAATGTAATAAGTTAAATAATATAACTTCCTAAAATTAAATTTCTGTTAAAATCGTACCGATTCCAACGAAAGCAAATAATCTCAAAGCTATGTCTTGTGACGGAGCATAATCAGATCACTTACAAACTCAGTATCACTTTTTAGTTTTACAGCCGAGTAATTAGCAGCTGTCCATTAGTTTTCTGCTGTGTTGTCAGTAAACATATTCGTTCCATAGCTGTCAAGTGAAATATTTCTTAGTGCCTATTCACTCCGAAACAGAAGATTTGAGTTTATTGATTAGTAAGAGTGACAAATACAAAGGAAATTCATATGAAAACTATTCCAAGAAAACTATTCCTCGATAAAGTAATTTTATTACAGCCGTTTCACGATAAATTCGCAAAATGCGATCTGTTCACAAATTTACAATAAAGTCATCCGGAAAATTATCAGCAGACAAATTTCAAATATGTATATAATTGTGGCAAACAAAATTACATTTGTGTATAATATTTATTTCCCTGATTCGTGCACGGTAATACCAAGATAAAACATTTGGTTTTGAGGTTAATATAACCAAATATTTAAAACAGCATAAAGTTTTATAATTTTTGCACCAAATACATTATGGTTGTACGATCACTGATAAATAGTGACTGTAACTCCACTTTCTGTACATCATTTTTAAAATATTTAATATACAAAAAATAATACGCAAAAAGAGGTAAGTCAATAATTTATTATTCTGGAAACACTATTTCAATATTTAAAAAAATCTCCAAATATGTGTCAGCCCTGTTAAGCCCGTCTCGGCTATCCTATATATTCCCAGCTACTGTGATGAATTTAGTTAGAATACACTTAGAAATTATTAATATTTTAAATGAGATGAGGTAATGACTATTACCTGTGGTACGTCTGACCATTATTATTGAACTTACCGTTTTACGAGACACTGTAAGTAAAATATTGTTCGATATGCCTTATTTCATGAATACTACACTACGTCCGTGTATTCTTATACTAATTAGTTGTCATCAGATGAGTAAAATATTGTTCGATATGCCTTATTTCATCAATACTACACTACGTCCGTGTATTCTTATACTAATTAGTTGTCATCAGATGAGTAAAATATTTTTATAACTAAATACGAATATATCCGCTATAAGGTCATCAATATGAATTTAACTTTGTTCTTAATGCCAAATACCAAATTCTTTGCAAATTATTACTTCGCTCGTTTATTTAAATTAAACTTACTTATCTCCTTTACTTGAAAAGCTAATACCACGATGTGGGCAAGCGGTTGACATCTACGCAAGAGAAATCAATAGAATGACAAAGAAATTATGCAAGCAAAGCAGATTTATGTCTTAATATTAACACTACTAAACTATATTTATTTACTTCAATCGCCACTCATTTAGTTCATTTATGGACATTTTTATTTCCGCTTTACTTTATAAAATTTCTTCTTCCTCCTTTTAATTAATGTTGTACGATAATTGCAATTGTTTGTGAAGAATTAAAATATTTTATTTATTTTGAGAGCCAAACGAATACAGTAAAACCTTGTTAAAACATTTTCGAAGCTACTGAAAAAATGCATTCTATTAACCAGGAAAACATATTGAAAGGGCTAGTTAAATTATAGAATACATGTTTATATAGACAAGGTGTAAAAGTAATGAACTTATTAAGCAGGAAACTTCCTAAACTGGGAAATTTCATAAGAGGGCTCTGCTGTTATATGGTTAACGCAAAATATAGAGCTGTATGAAAATTTACAAATGAATAAAATTTACGTTAAGGGTAAATACACAGCGAGGCAAGCAATAGGTAACAACGATATTTGATTCAAGTTGGTTCCGAACGACGTCAGCACATATGCTCGCTGCTGAAACGCTAAATCTCGTCATAGCCACGTCTCCAGCTATAAAAGGGCCGTTCTCGCCTTTACATGAGAGGTATCGTAAGCCTGTGCGGTCGGAAGCATAAAAGATGTATAAAAAGTCACGTTTGTTGAAAACGTGTAAATTGAAATGGGTGATTATTTTAGTTTACGCAGTTAACATTAAAACAATTAATTACTTATCATAACATTAAACTAATTTGTCTGTACATGTTGCAATAGTTCAAAAATTCCTTAATTGTAACAATTATTATAAATAAAAGGATTTTTAAAAAATGTTATTTTGTGAAATATATTCTTAATTTGCCAGTGTTGTGAAATTTTATCAATACTCTCTTAAAAGAGGCAGTAAAAAACTAACGAAGTATTGTGTAATAAACTGCGGAAACTAGATTAACGTCACTTGCAAAACATTGATCAAAATTTAAAAATAAAATAAAAATTTTAATACATTTTTAGTCTAATAAACGTAACCTTTAGATTAGGAAGGTTTTCTATTCCTGAATTACAAGGACACGATTGGCGGCGAAAGTAGGTCTATCATAACTTTAATGATTTTAGATGACCCGTTTATTTGCCTCACTTAAATATAAAAAAAAAAAAACATATAAATTCGTACAAAAGCTACTTGAAAGATAATATGAAAAATTATAATTCTAATAATATAAAAAATTGTATAGTATTAACAGAATTATTATTTATCGAGTTAAATGTAGTTTACTTAATAATTCAGCTACTGTTTATTTTTTATACACGTGCGTTAGGTTAAATTTTAAGTGAAGATACGGATGTAGTAAATTGGTAATAATCTTTTGGATACTCTAAGTACATGCAATATCGAGATATATTATCTAAAATTACTATAAAAGCAGAAAAACTGGGTACTCTCTATTGGTTCGCGTTAAGCTTGTACTTGATAAATCAGCAGAGGTTGCATCCACGTACGTAATTTAAATCGCCTTTTATTGGATTATAATACTTTCAATCTACTCCTTAGAAAATAGAAAAAGCCTAATGAAATATCATGAACAGACTAAATTTGTCGTATAGCCTTAATATATTTAATACATTTGACAGGGATAATTTTGACTGTAAATTATTTCTTCTTTTATTTTTATTGCCATGTTTGGAGCCCAACCCACGACACGTCTAGGAATTTAAGAGCTCGTGTAACACTAACAAATATTTATCTTCCAGATAGTTGAAACTTCATAGATTTGCTATATAGCTTGTCCCCAACACATACAAATGTTTTACATATAAGTAAAAGCTAGGGTAATTAATGAAACTAGTGTAAAATCTTTGGCGCGTTCGTCCTGCCACGTGAGTTTTTAAAGTATATTTGTTACGACCTGTCAAAGTAGTGCAGTATTTGCCCGCGTAAGGTGTTTCCTTAGAATATATGGAAAACATTTAGAAACTATTTTGACCAGATATAACACTTCTGGAAAAAAAAAAAGCAATTCAATAACATACGTGACAAAGTGCAAACCAAACTTCGTTATGTTTGTGAGAAATTTTATGATTTTAAAGGACTAATAGTCGTTTTAAAATATATAAAGTACGGTGTTTACAAATAAAATGGATGTTATAAAACTCCATATTGTTTGTATGAACTTCAAATAATTTTATGCTTTGGTGCTATTGTTTCTTATGGAATAAAATATAATTGGTCAGGTTCTGGTGAGAATGCGTACCACAATCCAGATCCCTTACGTTACATTTCGAAGTGCCATATTTTTGCTTAATTTGTTGTGGTTTTTAAAATAAACTTTGTAAACACTGTGCGCCCTTGCATATTCATTTAAGGTAACACTAACTTATTCAACGCTGATTCGTTCGTAAAAAGAAAGAATTTGTTTATAACTGTTGGTACAAAAACACTCATTGTTAAGAATAACAAATAAAACTTTTTGAACAGAAAATGAAATTTAGTGGCGAGTAAATGAATGTTCAGAACATTTAGGTCCGTTGCGTATGTTTGCAGTAATTTGAAACGAATTATCCAAATATGCTTTCCAGAAGATGTATTCATGGCCAGTTGTATATTTGACATATGCTAAAGCAACAAATTTTATGTTTATTAGATTTATTGTTTGCGCCACAAATTTTAATTTAATTATTTAATATTATTCTGGAAACAGAAGTATCAACCCTGGTGAACCATCCGAAGAAAATTTTCAATTTATTTCAATAACATTTTAAAAGATATTTGATGACACGCATTGACAAAGTTTTTTCTACTTGCATTAACTTATCGCTAAATTAAAAAGAATATAGGTAAAATTTTACAACTAATACAAACTTTAGCTGTGTTTAAATTACACGCTAGCAACAATTTTTTTTATTATTACAGGATAACATGACTAGCGGCTCTACTCTTCGAGTTATCCTTTTAAGTAAAAGTAAACAACTGAAATATTCCCGCATACTTGGGAGGCCGTGTCACGTCCAAACACGTATTTGTTTTATTTTGACATTTCTCATATCTCTGGCAAGAAAAGTTTACGTTTTGCTGCAGAAAGAACGAAACAATTCAACTGTTGGCCAGAGAGTGGAAATCAGTTAAGGAAATAGCTAATAAATTTGTGTATCATTTACAATTTTATAACATTAAAATTGGAAGAAATATCTTCTTCATATAAACTGGTACCAAAATTTTAATTAAATTTAAACACTGGATAAAACCAAAGCGATAAAAGGCAATGGGTATTTTCGTTGCCGAAGTGGCATGAGTTGTTAAACAAATGTATTTAACAACCACAAAATATAACATAATAACGCATCATCTATCGTACATAATAATATATTAGTAATTCAAGTTACCAAAAAATATTGTATTCATTAGTGTATAGTTGGACTATGGATGTGTCACTGTAAATTAAGTATTTGAACATGGATAGTAACAGATCCCAGAATCAAACTGTCTGGAAATTCGCAATAAACGGCGAAATAATTCATTCATACAAATTTATCAATAGTGGAAAAAAAAAAAAAATTTAATATCAATTAAACTTTATAATAATATTAGTGTTGAGTAACACTTCTATGGAACTCGCAAGAAATAGCTGCTATATGCTGGCAATATTCTTTAGTTACAATTAGGATTATGGGTCGCTTACTGGTAGCACAGCCATACGAATACTTCTATAAGGAATCAATGTTAATTTCTTTATTTGGTAACTACTATCATGTCTAAATTTTATCATGTACAAATAAATTACAATGTTATCTCAGATATTTTAAAATGTTCGTTGTATAAACCAACGTGATTACGTGATGAAGGGTGGACGAACTTGGTTTGACAGTAAACCATATGGGACAGCACATTTTAAACGATGCACGATTACGCTCTATTTTCTACGCAACCATCGTAGTATCAAAAATAGTTTCTGGAATATTCCACTGTGCCGTAGTTCCGTTACACTATTTAATTAACCCTTACCTTCAGGCTAAAAGTATTGGTAATGCTCCGCTTCTATATCTGTACCTAAAATGACACAACCTAAATAAAATATTTATAACTAACTGAACGACCACTGCTTTCATTATAACTACCGTTTAGAGACACGCAGAGGTTATTTTAGAACCGTTATTTAAATCACCGTATCATTAAGTCAATTTAAAACAATATAATCTTACAATTGTTATTGAATGTTTCCAACTTCCTGCAATTTGTATAATATTATAAACGAGAAAAATTTTAAGATTGTTTGATACTTAATCACTTCGTAACGGTTCGACGGAATTGGATGAAATTTGCTACAGGGGTAGATCATATTCTGAATTTGCAAATAGGGTACGTTACGTCCCGGAAAAACGACCGTTTCTTAGGGAATATATGAAATATGGCAGGCGCTGGTTGGTGGTCTGTTTTTTATATTACTTAGAGAAATTTTCGTTTTTCTGGGATGAAAAGTGCCCTATGCGCTAATCCAGAATATTCCAGTAATAAAAGATAAATAATTAAGGTATGATTTTTTTACGCGGGTGGCGCCACGGGCAACAGCCAGATTTAAATACAACGCGAACACAATTTGAAATGCACCTGTAGTCGTTTTCATAACTAAAATTCATGCACGTCATTTCTTTAGATTTATTAAAAAAATTTACCACTATCAACAACTAAATTATTTAAATTATATATATTCGTTCCTCTTAATTAAGACACACTCTTTGTCATATAATAAAACGTCATCTGCGCGGAATCGCCATTTACAACAACAGAAGAGCCGAGACCAAACCTATATTGTACAAGGAGTTTGACGGCAAATTACACCTCCGCAACCAAAACTTTTCCACCTGCGAAAAGAAAGGATAAACATTTTTCACATTACTTGGAAATTCTCCCGCAGACGTGTTTGCAGTTAGCTGGGAGGTCGATAGTAAATATGTGGCTGTAACTGTCAGAAGGAATCGTGTGTTGGTATTTATGGTGGTCTAGCTTACGGAATCATGAGACCACGTTCGTGAAATTTTATATCGCAATAATTCTCGCGAGAAATCCAGAGTGGATTGGATCGAAGCATGGAGGTTGATACTTTATTAGTTACGTTCGTAATATAGTCGAAACTGCTTAACAGATATACCTGTGCTACACTACCGTGGTACCGCGTAAGCGTAATTAGTATTTAATTCTCAGATATTTAAATTTTCGCGTACTTTTATAATGACGTTGAATAAATAATTTTAAATTCGAATATGACGTCTGTACCTGAATCAGTAGACATTCTGTACACTACAGGGTTAAATTTGCTCAACCAAAATTATGAGAATTCCTTTTGTTACCATTTTTGAACGTGTGGGATTGCTTATCAGAAGAATTCCATAACGTGAAGCAGACTCCGGAATTCACTAAAATACAGCAAATATGAACAATTCCTGTAACACGGCGATCCGAAAGTAATTCTAAGCTTTATGCAGTTAATATAACTACATTCAATTTACTATCCAGTCAATTTTAAAATATACGTTAACCCAACAGCAACCATATGCGTAACTTACATCAATAAAAAGATCAAATGTAATGATCATGTCTGAATAAAAAAAACAGTTTTGAGTTAGTTGGTTGTAAAAGGATTACCCTTTACTGTAGAATCATCTTTATCGAATTTCCAATCAGAAAATGTGCAGTTGTATTGAAGTTGTGAAGTTTATATTTTTAACAGTATATCTCTAGTTCAGATAGTAGTTCATGTATATATATTTTTTCTAAATTTGTGATTCAGAGGTTTTTTTGGTGTTTGTTTTCTGTACAGTAATGTTTGTAATTCCTTTGCTGGGTGAAATTTGTGTAGAACGAACACGTGCAGTTGTCTCACATGTGTAATTAAGCTATACGTGCTTGAAATACCTGACATTTTTATCACTTTTTGAGTTATACATTTCACGTAGCATATTCTTATCAAATAGTGTTATTTGGCCGTATGGCACACACAGCGGACGTAACATGCGTTTTTCAATGCATACTTTTTGTCGGATCGTGTAGGTTAGTACTATCTTAATGTCTGCCTTGCACAACTATTGGAGATTTCTTTCGTTTCTGTTCTAAGAAATGTATGAGCCATCATCTTCATCGTTACACTCGTGTACGTAACATTTTCTCGAACCTCATCAGCCAGCACGTACGTTTACTTTTTGCGAAGTCTCGGTACTACGCTGTGAACCCGTGAGACCAAAACATCAACACCGCAGCTGTGACGACTCTACCATATGTCGTCTTCGGCAGGGCAAAGTCGCGCACAATTAGGGAACCGAAACATCTGGCGACGGCATATCGCGAACGTGCCAGGGCGGGAAAGGCAAGCGAGCGAGAGAGAGAGAGAGAGAGAGAGAGAGAGAGAGAGAGAGAGAGAAAATCAGTATCTTTACCTTAGGATGAGTTGGTCGCAGACGTGGCGCTTCGCAGGGGTTGGCAGCACTCGCTCGCGCTCTCGACACGAGGTCCACGATGACAAGGGTCGACCACGCTGGCTCCGCAAACCAATCGATCCTTCCTTCTCTGTCGTAGAGTGGGCTTCGGCCGTCGTCGTAAACACTAGCCGTCGTGCGTGTCCGTCGGACTTCGTTGTCGTTGTCCTTCCGCTACAACGACCACGTCGTCCTCCCTACACTATCTCCGGCGGTACGTCAACAATCTTTCTTTTAGAATATGGTGCTGAGCGGTTGACAAGGAAGGAACAAGTGTTGCATGTGGCTAGCAGCTACGACTTTAACGTTCTACCAAGGTGTTGCGAAGTAGCGTACTTACGAGATGTGTCGTAGTGTAGGAGAGAGGCGTGTGCTACGTCATGTCAGTGTGCGAGGGAAGGCGCGGCGGCTTGATATGAGGGCAGTGCGAGGAGGCGGCGGCTGGCGTCGCCGTCAGCTTGTCCCGAGAGAGGGCCTCGCGGCGGCAGGGGGACGTGGGGGCGGCGGCCACGTGCAAGGTCGACGTCGTGGCAGGCGACGATGGCAGCAGTGCTCTCGAAGCAGCGTGGCCGGCCAGACGCTAGCGAGACGCGAGCACGGGTCCTCGGCCAGGCATTCCAGCGAACTGCGCGCGGCGTGGTGGCACGGAGCCCGGGGTTCGCGCGCCGCCCGCCAGATGCCAGCAGCGCCACCGCGTATCGACGCGCAGGGGGGCGGGCGGCGTCTGCGTCGATGCGCCGCCCCCCCCCCCCCACCAACCCCTCCCCCCACACCACCGGTCCGAGTACAGCGTCTTCCAGACGAGAGACGTCGAGCGCCCTAGGGAGGGGAGCCCCCCCCCCCCCCCTTATGACACACGACAATCGACGTTTTCACGCATGCATTTAAGCGGCTCGAAGGGAGGCGTTAGCGAGTGGGACGACGTGCGTAGGTCACGTGGCTCCCCAAGACACACACCTAAAGACTGTTCACAATAAAGTGAACACTTTAGAAATGAACCTTAGAAAAAATTCCCTGCCCCTGCATGTATATAATTTAATGGGCACACTGAGTGACATTCGTCCAGTCAAGTTGGTGACAATGGATGGAAAGTAGTTCAAGATTTTAACTTCGAATAAAAAGTGCTCGTAAACATTTGTGATAACTTATAATTATTTCTTTCACATTCTGTTTTTTTTATGCATCGAGGTGTGAAAATGAGTACACTTGTACAGTATTTACTTTCTTAATAATTTCAAAGTTTCATTTTAACGACGTACGAATAAAGTGACGAGGCCAGTGGCAATATTAATTTTACATAAGGCGGTGGAATACGAAACGTGTATACAAGTAGATCTTAAGCAGGGTTTTCAAAAGTGCTCATTTTACCGTAAACAGCCTATAGTACTCTTCGTTTCCCGCTATCCTACATAACCATTCTTCATAAAACAACACAGCTTTTCACACTAAGCTTACATTTTCTGCTTTCATGTTGCGGTATTATCAATAAACCAGACAAGCTTGATTTGTAATGAGCTTGGCTACTGAGTCTGTGCCTAAATTCTGAGTCATGACTGAAGAAGGCCTCGAACTCTTCATACCAGAGTACTCTAGTATATTTCTTGTTTGTGTATTCGAGGAAAGATCTGAAATAAGTCTATCCCACTCCCGGTTCATACAAGTCTACATTCTTGAAGAAAAAATTAAATGAATTTTATCATATTTATACCAGCGTCTACAATTCGAATTTATAATCTTTAATTAATAAAATATGTTTTCAATGTCATATTTTGTATACAATTTCTTTGAATCTTGTATATCTATTAGACATATTGTATGAGTCAGCAAGACGAGAGAGACATATATTAACTGATATGGGACAGTGTTAACAGTGAAAGTTTAAGTAACAAAAATGTTCAGATATAATATGATACATAAATACGCTTAAATATAACTAAATAATACGTGTTTGCTTATATTTTATTTACAGCTAATGCACCAGAAAAAAATCAAATAAAACTAAAGCATTTTATATATTTTAGTTAGGGAGTCCAAATCGGCATATATGCCAAACTTAAGATAATTTTATAGTAGGATACGTAAATGAAAATTTTTCAATTAATTAAGATTAACTTGATTAAATAAACCCGAAAGTTAACAACTTACACCACAACCAACAATCTGCAATAATTTGGAGTTAGGTGCGTGAAAGATTAATTAAGTTTAATATTATTTGTCCTTTTCAGTTGTAATTAAAAGCCAACTTATTTTTGTGTAGGAAAAGTGAGCACAGAGCCCCTGTATGTATGCAACGGCACAATTCTTGTCAGGCGTGATAGCTGCATAATATCACAGGCGCACTAGCCGGTGCGAATGTGGTGTTCGTTACCTTGCCGTTCTCACATGTAGTAGGAGAATTATTTTCAAATTAAACTAAATTAACTTAAAATAATCCGTTACATAACTGCATACATCTTGACATTAACACAAAATAGATATCCAAAATATATTTCTATTTTCAAAAAATTAAGGCAAATATGAATAAATGTTAAAGCTTTATTGAAAGTAAAATTGGTGGCTAAAAGCACAACAATTTTCTATATATGTATATATAACTTACATGTAAAAATTAGCGAAATAATAATAAGTTTATGTTTACAAATATTTCATAGTACCATTGAACTGTCCTCGAGCAAGTGTAATCAGTATAACAAAACGAGACTGTGGCCAACTAGAAGATACAAATTGCCGATCTTTGAAAATTTAAGATACCTAATCGCTCTGTTCCAAATTATTAATACTCTACACAAGCATTTAACCATTTAGCTACGGCTGGAACAAATTTTGTCCATATCGGAGTCGTCAAGAAAATTTTTCCCCGTCAGTATGGTATTATTAGAAACCCCGAAAACTCAATATTACCTGCCGATCTCCCGTGGCGCAGTCGATTGGTGCGCTGCCGATCTGGGGTGCGGGAGGCCCTGGGTTCGAATTGCGGGTAAGACATGGATGTTAATTTAAGTTAGGTCGTAAGTTAGTCTGTAAGCCGTCCCTTGCTAAGCTTTCAAGCATAAAACCGGGGGACGTTCACAATCCCTATACAATACAATTAATTTTACCTGTTGCCCAATGGGTACAAAAATAATGCTAGAAGGACTTTATAGAAAGTGCCGCTAGTGAAATAAACCATCTGTTCAGTTGCCAGGAATAAACTTGATGAATGTCAGATACATAGCTGGGTTTCCTTCACCGTTCCAGTATTAAAATATCTTGTAGCCCTGTCCTCTTCATTTTTTGCCTGTGCGTTGTAAAACGAGTGTGCGAAAGACTGTCCGCACAGACATTCACAGTAGTTCAGGGTATATTTTATCAACTGGATAAATTCTGTTGTTGGTTTCGTATTTCCTACAGAAACAACACGTAGTAAACTTATATCGTAACATTAGGTGTGTCTGTACACAGCCGAATCACATTATTATGATCACCTGCTAGAACCGCCATCTGCAGCGCGTAGTCCATTATAATGGCACATGACGTGGGCTACTGAAGCGGATATATAATGTGACCGACGTGCTGGCCGTACACAGTGCGATTCCTACTGTCATAGGTAAGGGAAACGATTTAACCGAGTTGCAAAAAGGGATGATCATCGACTTTCAGGCCAAGGGTGGCAGCATTTCGGAAACAGCGATATTTGTGAACTGTTCACGTGCCTCTGTGGTAAAGGTGTATCGTGATTGGACGAATGGCACCATTGGGGACAACCCTCGTGGAAACTGCGGAGTTCCACACGTCATTGATGTCCGAGGTGAACTTAGACTACGATGGTGCGTGAAGGCCAACCGACAGATTACAGTGGAACAGCGTATCGTTCAAATGAACCAGGGGAGCATCAAGACACGTGTCTACCGCAACAGTTCAGCGAAGCCTTCTGTGAATGGGGTCCGGAGTAGACGCACGGTGACTGCACCCATGCTAACACACGTGCATCAACGAAAACGACTGGAATTTGCTCAACAGTATGGCGAGTGGACCGCTGCTGATTGGTGACAGGTAGCCATCTCCAACGAGTCACAGTTTCAGCTGCATAGAACGGATGGGCGTTAGCGTATCTGACCAGAAACGTCGGAGAACCGACACCCTGCATCCATTGCTGGACGATCACAAGGTGGTTGGGGTAGTGTTATGGCCTTGGGAATGTTTATCATGGTATTCTCCATGTCTCATTATCGGTGTGGAAGGCACTCTTGATCGATTTGATTATGAATCCATTCCTGACCATCACGTCCACCCGTACATCATGATTGTCTTTCCTCGGGAGGATGGGATATTCCAGCACGATAATGCTCCTTAACACACGGCTAGAAGTGTCCTCACGTGGTTGGAAGGGCACGATCAAGCCTTCCAAATTTTTCCTTAGATTCCAAACTGTCCCGATCACAATCCAATTGAACATCTGTGGGACTATCTCGATATTCGTAATAGCCGTCTGTTCTTCCACCAGTCACCCTTCAACAGCTGTGGGACGCACTGCAGACAACATGGCTCCAGATACCCGTGGAGACCTATCAGCACCTGACAGTCACTGCCAGCTCGTCTATTTGCTGTCCATGTTGCGAATGGCGGTTACTCTGGATACAAGCAAGTGGTCATAATAATGTGATTCGATTGTGTATGTATATACATAATGATGAATCTATGTTTCTATTTAGATATGAAAATATGAATATTTTTATGTCTGTTTGATTTGTAATTATGCGCGAACTTAATTTGGCGTAGTAAAAGTGAACAAGTTATTTCAATTTAGAACTTTCTTGAAAGAGATATATTCTTCTTAGCTATTGTTAAGAATTTCCTGAATTAAACATTCATAAATATAGTTACGGAGTATACGAGCGCTCACCATACCTTGGCCACCCAGATAATTATGCATGAGGCTTGATGAAGGTTAAGTGTGAACGAAAAACAGTTACAAACACAGTAGATATTACCAAACTATTTTCTAAATTCTGCAGGGACTATCAAGACCAAGCACCACGAATAAGCCCAATAGATACACGGGTTGACTTGTGTGTAACTGCAGAGAGTGGCAGTTTATTAAAATGACCTCTTTTCTCTTGATTAAAGTAATGGACAGTTTACCAACTACCGGTAAGCTTCATTTTTATACTGTTGCACTCATTCACTCACTATAAATTGTATTACTTATAGTAAAATATTTCAAGAACGTGACCGTCATTTCATGTGATGAGTTGTTAGCCCTTCAGGATAGTAAACCCAACACCGACTGGTGCTCGCGGCTGCAAATGGAGCTGACAACAGAACTAGCAGATAATTACTGCACGCGCTCGCACAAACGCAACGTTGACTTGAAATATTTCACTTGACATCTCCTGCAGGACTATTACCCATGTAAATAATTAAGTAATAACACTTTCTGCATAACTACTAACTACAAAATTTTAACGTAGAGTGGTAATTCATTTTGAAAGGTAAGATCAGGTGAATACTTATATTTAATTATGAACAAAATTATTCGCGCACAATAACATTCGAACTAATAACAAAATATGGATTTAATGCCACTTTCTTTCCTCTTATATGCGTACGTTATTAAGAAGCTTCATAAATGGGGAAAGCACTCGGGGAAGTTCACATGAAGGAAGTTACGTGTGAGATCTAGCTGCAAGGCAGCTGCTCAAGGCAGATCCTGGCCAGTGTAAGCAGCGCCAAACACACCTGTGGTATAAACAGTACTGTTATAATGTTAGAGTTTGGAAATAACCATGGGACAACTAGATAAGTTGACAGGGCTTAACGGCCCTGCCTACCAAGCCAGCAACCCCGAAATTCAAATGGGTAGTAAATGATAAACGAAATTCATTCAAATTGCATCAATTATTGTGACACCTCACACGAAGAATGACGTATTTTTGAGCACGGAGTTGCTTGAAAATTTTACTACTTATCTTCACGAAAAATTGCAATTTACCTGCTCGAAAATTGTGATGAAGACGTGTGTCTCTACCACATACCTGCTGTTTGTACCTGAATACGACACACCCCGGTGGGCTGCTGCATTCGATCGCGCTGTCACGTGGGTGGACTTCAGCAGCAATTTGGAGTATCAACTTTGCACTAGTTCGCTTCCAGCACGTCTGGCAAGCTTGACTCGCCTAGGTGCTGCTGAGTTCGTGACAGCGGCGCTTCGAGGAACTATTCCTGTGTCGTCAGCCGCCTGCTAGCCAGTAGACGGGTTGCTTGGGTTTCACGCGCTCGTAACATCACATCCTGCAATCTGCTTGAACGTCGGGAGAATTGTGATATGTGGTTATGTGTGCACCCCATACATGGACATGTTTCGGTTTCAAACCAAATGATTGGACAGCAATGAAGTCACCACTATAAGGGGCAATGCTTACCTTCAACAGACATTTCCTTAAAAGGGCGTCTAATTTCCCATTGCCCAGTGGTATCGTGCATCCCTCCTAAGGGAATTGGTTTGTGTTTTGTATAAAATGTGGGTGCGATCTCTGGATCGGGGTCGGATTGCCACTGCCCCAGAATGAGATCACCCAGCCAGTTAAGAAATGCAATACAAGTAAAATCTCAGCTTTGCCCTTATGGCAGAAAGTAATCAGGCACATTTGGTGTCCTGAGTTAGGAGGCAGGTGCCAGGTTGACAAGAAAAGTTTTATTAATTTAAAGTTGAGAATATTTCAGATCACCTAAGTGAAACTTGGAATATTTTTAAAATTATCTTTTAAAATTGCGAGCCATGTAGCAAGTAAAGCGCCTTTTTAAATGGGAGGTTTGTGTTTTCTCAGAGTCTTTACACGGCAGCTTAATTTTTATCCAGCAATAAAATTTTAAAGACATGATTGTTCGCTTGCTGGAATTAATTTGATCAAACTAAAGAAATCAGGAGGCATCATGTTGTTGGCCTCGTTTGAGAGTTCGTTAGGCCATGAATTTTCTTGTAGAAAAAATCAAAGGATTTGAATTAACGTAACAATACCCAGGTAAAACAAAACCAATATAATTGGTTGGTTGGTATATGGTATTGAATCTCAATAAAGCCAGTAATTAATATTGTTGTCCGTTTTCGAATCAAACATAATACCATACTGTAACTTTGGGCCATTTTCTAATATTGCTTATATTAAAAAGCAGCAGGAAGATCGAAATTGGATGAAAGGAAAAGTTATAAGGGCCTTAAAAAGTGCTCATTTGACCGTGAACAGCAATTTTTTTCTGCGTAATCTCTGATTATGTTGCCAGAGAAAGAAGTATTTTGGTAATAACATTAAAGTGTTAGCTTTCCGTCTTTTTATTTTTGGCGGAACTTTATGCTTATTCAGCAGTACAAACTAAAATGTTGCTAAAATTAATATGTCAAGTGCATTGCACACTGTTGGAGCAATGTAGAATCGCCATTTTGGGCGGGTTGCTTTCAATGTTTTACTGTAATTTTCTCCAATGAATCGTCGTGGAGGCTTATAGGCCCTTATATAAATATACGTTTGGTCAAAGTAAAAATTTGATGCACTTTAGAATTCTCTTTAAAATTATTCACATTTGGATTTTTGAAAAACAATACGTTTATATGTCCTTTTTAAATAATCGTTATTTTATACTAGGATATAGTGATGTTTTAAGTGAATCATCCCAAGTTGTTAGTGCAAACAAAATGCGAGAGAAAATATGATGAGAAAAAAAGGAACTCTTAATAAATACTCTTGAAACTACTCATGAATTTTTACTTGTGTAAAGTCAATATTGAATTTAAGTACACTTCTGAATTAATGTTTCAAATATTTTTCTGCTTCAACTAGAGTTCTTGTCCCTTTTGGGAGTTTTTGATCTGCGGACTTTGATTTGTCCACCTTGTCACGTCCTTGGGGGCAAGGGCGTAGCATTCTGAAGATACTATTTCAAACACACTGTATTCTACGTAAAATTTATTATAAAATGTTGCTATGTTAATACATATTGCATATTGTTTTATTTAATATATATTTGCTTAAATTTAATATCGAAATTTTTATATAACAAAAAAATGAATGAATAACTTTTTACAGAATTAATTCTATATAGCAATATCTTATGGGGAATTCGCGTCAAAACGTTTTTATGTGAAATAGTTATTTCTAAAACTGACGCAGTGAGAAGGAATTTCGTTTAACATTGATTCCCATTTGAAGTTGGCGGCTGCCGTCTTGGAAGGCAGATCCGTGAAAGTCTCGTCGACAGCGAGGTCATTACAGGCGGAGCAAGTTGCTTTGAGAAGCAGGGTGGGAAAGAGATCGGCCATCGCCTGTAGTGAGGAACCCTTGAAGAGATTTCAGGAAACCATGAAAATCTAAAATGAGGATCGTCGGGCTGGGAATCGAAGCCAGGACTTCCCGAATACGAGTCCGAGCGAGAGTATATCGATGCACTACCTTGCTCGGTTGGGACGACTACGAACAAGACGGTAAATTATTCTGATAGAAGTGCAATCGTGTGCGTTGTAAAAATTCTCACATTTATTATTTTTAATGGAAGTCTGCACAAGGCCTGCCACCAACGCGCAGGAGTGGACATCGCTACGCTGGACATAAGCAGTGTAAGTGGACGTGTGTCTTAATTTTGTAAGTTAGACTTGTATTAATTTAATTTTTACATAACCGTCAATGCTATCACTGGAAATCTGTATCTCACAACGAATTGAAAACATTTTATATTCCCGCGATATTCCCTTCACAATCATTTAACTCAATAAATAACGAGTTCGGGAAATAAGTTCACTGGTTCGTAACACTGCTCTTTGATAAAAATTATTTAAGTCAGAATTTATTTATGGAAACCCATCGCTCATACCATTGCTAACAACAAATGTTTACCACCGTACTAATACAAAATAAAAATTATTTGAGGACAAGAATCCTCGCTTCCTGAACACAAATCACAATAGCGCCGAAGATAGAATGCTCGATCAACGCAGACATGTTTCTCAAGCGACGGTGTATTTGTCCGAAAAATGTGTTTCGTAAACCATGTTCGATTGACAGAACTTGCATTTGGCAGAACAGATATTTGGTGAAACTTACATACAAGGTATTTGGCTGGTCAGACATTTCGGCAGCAATTCTGCCAAGTAACTTTCCGCCCAGAGACGCTGTCCAGCGACGAGACATTTCCAGCTGGCTGAGGCTGGATGGTTATTGAAGGAATATGGAAAGACTATTCTGAAGCGTAACTCTTTCAGTGAGCATGTCTATGTGACGGGAGCTGCGCTGGGCTGTCACGAGTCGCATCGACTTTTATCAGTGGCTGCGAGATGAACAACTTCGTTAAGGTTATTATATAATGTATGCACGTTGGGGATCTATAGCTCGCGTGGTGTGGCTGGACAGTGAGAGTGTAGTAGAATTTACTGGGTGGTAAATGGAGGTGATCAGGTAATTGTGCTCATACGGGATATACGGAAGAAATGTATATCTGCGTGGGGACACAGCTGGTCAGGAGGTAGAGCACCTAATAAGGCGGCCGCAGTGGGTAGGGAACCCAACAGTGGAGCCACAGAAACTCAGCGCGTAGAGAACCCAACAGTGGGGCCGCAGTAGCTCAGTGGCTAGAGAACCCAATTGTGGGGCTGCAGCTGGTCAGGGGCTAGAGCACCCAATAGTGGGGCCGCAGTAGATCAGTGGCTAGAGAAAGTGAGGCCGCATCTGGTTAGGGGCTAGAGCACCTAATAGTGGGGCCGCAGTAGCTCAGTGACTAGAGGACCCAGTAAAAAAGTGGCTAGATCAATTTAAAGTCCTAAATATCATGCTAAAATAAAACATGTGCAAAGAAATGGCAGGGTGTAATTTAATAACTCCATTAAACCTGAAAGAAGAAATATTACTATTTATACGTAAAAACTTTATTTGAATAACTTTACAAAAATACCATGCGAACGAAATCACACGGGTCAGCTAGTATTTTTATATGTAAATAAAAAAATATCACTTAATATTTATATGAATAAATATTACCATTGATACATATTATGGCCAATGTGTATACTACATTCCTTAATGCTCCGCCTTGCTTTTTTTCTTGGCAAATTTTCTTAAATTTAGTGAACTGAATTCGAAACTCGTTTATGATTGAAGAGAATAGTTGATGATATAATTCCAAGGGATCTATTAATGACTGCACTCCTCCTTGGAATTATATTCAAATTGCACATTTTTCAACAATAACTGACTGTGACTCGTTTCTGTTCCTATTTTGTTCATATGCGTAAAGTTTTTTCTTTATAAAGTATGTGTTTTCTGCGATTACAAGCAAGTGCTTCAATCGCGTTTGTCGACTGTAGTAGGGATAATGTGGGGGGCAACGACAAAAATTTATTTGAGCAGAAGTAGAACGTATTGCTTGCACGAATGAGAAGAGAAGCACGGCAGTAGTCAGTATAGAATAACAATATACTGCTCACTCAACAGCACACCAAGCTTGTGACAGAGTGGGTACGGTATGTGACATCACTAAATGTTCTGAATGAGATATGATGGGTGAAGCCATTACAAAATTCATGGAGGTAGTTTTCGCGCTCAACACGAGACAGCTATACCATAGTTACCTTATACTGGTGGCACGTGGTACGGACAGACATGAAACTGCGCAGCACGTCGATCTTTCTGTTTCTAAAGCCCTTGTCACACTGTCAATTTTTTCCGCCAAATGCTTACAATACGTTTCGTCAAACGAACTTGGGCAGTTATGACGTCACTGAAATGTCATAAACGCCGCCATATTTGTCTGAAAAAGTTGGACGTTTTGAAGATTGGACCAGTTCTAAAATTTATTTGATGTTGGACGATCTCAGGCAATCGTAATCGTGCACGACTAAAACATACGTCAGGAAACTTCAAAATAACGAACGATTTCTGGAAATGAAATCGGCAATGAAGATAATTATTATGTAGAAGCTGCCTGAGCATGGATAATACTATAAGTGAATATTGAATATAATATTACGAACTCAGAGGCATTAAATTTTACTACGCAGGAAACATCTCTCGTAATTAAAATTTCAGTTTAGTAAAGAAGCGAAAATTAACCACAACATTCCTTGCATTTCTTCCTGTGATGGACTGCATGGAAAAACAAAAGCAATATCTAACAACGAAAATAATTTTTAAATGGTAATTCAAATTACATTCTCCCAGTTAAAAATTTCACAGTGTCACACATTTTCAAACACATTCAAAATTATTTGATAACATTTGTTGGAAGGAAAAATTTGATGACTCTATTTTATCTTCGAAGTTTATTATCAAATTTAGTTGAAGGCGAAAATTTGACAGTGAGACAGGGGCTTAAGAGAGAGAGGCACGTTTCTCCATCTTTCTGGCGACCATCAGCAGTGCTTAAGTTCGACTCTCTTATAGAACATTATACATACTTGTCTTCCCACTGAAAGGTGCCTCGAACATCAAGTTGAAAACACGGTAAAATGTGGCAATGGTTTGGTGGCTTCTATAACATTCTTCATATTCAATACCAATACAATGCCATACACGTCAACACTGCCGTAGGAACAATATCGTATCCATATCCTTCTACAACTTGTTAATCATTTTGCAATGCTAGTGTTCAAACCTTATGTTTTATTTCTTCAGTTCATTTTTTTAATTGAAAATGAAGAACCTATGTTCAAAAAAATGTGGAGTGTTTTAAGAAGAGTTGTGTGCTTCTAAGAGGGAGTAACTATTTACGCGGGAAAGTCTTTGCTGAAGTGTGACGTGAAGCGCGATATTTAAAAAAAGCAGCGAAATAATGAACCGGCAGGGTAAGCAAGAGTTCCCCGACTTAATACCCAGAAACCATCTGTCACGTCTCGCTACGTTCGATAATCCGGACGTCTATCTGATCGTATCTGAACTTCGGATCGTCGTCCTGGAAGGCTGGCAATTTGAACTCATTACTAATAATTTCCCAGTTGGAAAATACTTAATTAACTAACGAAAATATCGTATACTAAAGTGTCTGGAGTACAGAAAACAACCACAGCTTTGACAATTTGTTCTCTTTTTTCTGCTTAAAAGTCTCTATACAGGATGATTTCTTTAAGCTGGATATATTATATTTCAGTATTAAATGCGTACTAATGTGTATTGCATTTGCAACTGCTGGGCCATAAAGTTATTTAGTACAACACGCAGTCGATTATTCAAACCTTGACTGTGAGTAATGGAGAGTTATTTGCTTGCGGCAGGGTTTTCTATCTTGCTCGGCAACTTGTTAGGCGACTCGCGGACATATTTAACCTGTGTGACGGGACCCACTTACCCAATACGTGTCCCCGCCGGGACGCCTAATAAAAATGTATCTTCCCTCTGCTGCAATAAGCGGTAAATTAGTCGCTGCCAGCCGCGGGGTTAAAAGCACTCGCAATGTGCTGCACCTCATGCAGTTTATACAGCAGGCAAGATAATAGAGGGAATAACTCAGCCAGCGTCTCTACTGCATTTCCTCGCGACTCCACGTTCGAGACGCACGGCCAATACGTCTTAAAATTGCTGGAAACAAATAACGGAGAAACTTATAACGCATTAAAACCTTACAATACCCTATGAAAATAAATATATTATTCATCACTTAGCAGAGTAAATAAAAGTGTGTTACTAGACGACTATATTGGTTAATTTTATAATCATCCTCCATGTGGCAAGGTATAGTTCCAAATTCTGTTTGAAGAAGCGTTCAACCAGCTGTAATCTCGAACCTAGTTGCCCTCGTTGGGAGCGGTTTTTCGCGATTAATTTCCCATCACCGTTCCAGGCAAGTACTCAAATAGTTCCTACCATCAATATTCACAATTCTAAGTCCACTGGGTTAGCACCGTGATTAGCCTCGTTGCATAATTACAAGATATCACTGTTACATAGAATGTTTTTTAAACAACACCGACAATCTCCGGTAGGACTTTTTAGGACAATATAATTTAGTAGAAAGATTTTGATTACTTTGGGGCAAGGGCATGGGACGTCGCGACGTAGAAACCAATCCTCGAAATCTTGAATTTCCCTTTTTTTCCTTTTCCTCAAAATTTCCCTTTTTTCCTCAAAATCGATCGAATTTCCCTAACAATTTTTGTTTTCCCAAAAACTTTTTCCCTGTTCTCTCATAATTTTCCTTTTTTTCACTTAAAATTACTCTTTTTCCTTTAAAAAGCGCCGAGCCGGTTTTTGCAAAAACACCGGGAGCTTTTGAGAGGCTCGTCAGGACTCAGGTCTAAGGACTCGGACCCTATATCAATGACCTTAGATGACCTTGAAAATAAAAACTTGAGGAAAAATGGTAAAAATCGAATAAATGTATAAAAGTCAGCAATCATATTACGTTATTGACTACTACCACCATCTTGGATCCAGGTGATCCATGACTTTCGACCTTTGGCCTTTACCCCCAAAATTCGAACAATTCCAAAAAACGAAAAATACGAAAAAAAATTCCAAAAACCCAAACAATAAAAAAAAATCCCCTAAAAACCCCCCAAAAAAGCCAAAAATAGATATGAATATTTTATTAATAAAAACTCTGGTCTCCTGGTGGCTATTTTTCCTTAAAAAATTTCCGTTTTTCCCTCAAAAAGCATTGAGCATCTAAGCTGCAAAAACGAGCCCCTCAAAGGCAATTTTCGGCCAATTCAAGTGATTTCAGGGGCTCGCTGAGGATCAGCGGACATATCCGTGGCGGTCATATTGGTTTTACAAGCATAGGGCATGCCAAATCGATACATGGGATGCAGAATAGAAGACAGACCTAACCATCAACCATCTTGGTTCTGTCAACCATCTTAGCCACCATCTTGGATCCACATGACCTTGAACTTAAAAATTACCAACAAGTCTCAAAAAAAAAAAAAAAAAAAAATTCATACGAATTATTAAAAAAATATTATAATACTTAAGTTTTAAATGTTCGGGCTTAGAGGTGACAATGGACTGCAACCGACCAACTACCACGTTATGATGTCACCCAAACGCCATGTTGGATCCAGGTTACCTTGAATTTGACCTATGATCTTGACCCTATAACCGTGATCTTAGATGACCTTGAATACAACAATTCGAGAAAAAAGTAAATATCTAATAAATTCATAAGTCAGTTAGCACATTATGAAACTGACTATGAACCCCATGCTGGAAATCGGTGACCTTGACGTTGACCCCGGTGACCTTTGACCCTTAACCTAATTTTTTCAAATAATATTAAAAGTAATAAAAAATTACAAAATACTGTTTTTCATCAATATTTAGATCAACTTCGCAATATTTCCATCAATCAGTACCGCATACAATATGTACCACACACACAACTATCAGCACAAAATGCAACACAATAAGTACCACATGCACCACAATCAGCACCACATGCACCACAATCAGCACCGCATGCATCGTAATCAGAACCGCATGCACCGCCGACTTACTCCTTCAGACTGACTCATGCCGACTGACTCCTGCCGACATAGCTGTTTAAGTTCGCGGCTCTGTACGCACAGAGACAAGGGTTCGAAATGGTAGACATTCATATGAGCACTGGACTTCGTTTTAAGATAGACATATAATATTCGCCGACCGTTTGATTGCAGTTGTGTGTAGCCGCGAAAAAAAAAAAAAAAACATTCAGTGACTACATCCGTTTTTAATATTATTACCGATTTTACCCTCTCTTAGCCAGATCGTGTATTTGTGAGCAGACACTTAGGTATTAGGCAGTATCTATGATACATTTGCTTTTCTCAGGCAAAACAATTGTATGTATACTAATATGTTATTTAATATTCTACATATTACTACCAAATCCACTGAAAACGCAATCATAATGTTAACCAACTATGCGAGGGATAGTTGAGAAACGTAATTATCTGACAATGGGTTCGCAATAACAAAATACTCTAACAGGAAGAGTAATTGTGTTTAAAATAAAATATTGTACTTATTTAATTTCTGCAGCCCTATCCCGTAAAACAAGTCCCATATAAATCAAGAGACTTGTTAGTAAAAATAAATGTAGTCATTTTAAAACGATTTAAGTTCCGTAGGAAAGAGTAGTGTTTATATGTCTACACATTACCGTAGATGTTATGTTTTCACTACTTCAGAAAAAATTATTTTATAAGTTGTGTGCAGAATACCATAAAAATAATTGTAGGGAACGCACTGATCTCGAAAAGTATGTTTTAGGAATACAGTACGGTAGTAGGAAAAAGTTTATTCATTTGGTAATAATTGAGAATGAGAGAAAGATCAATACTGGATCTTGCATGCTAACAAGAAACTATGTAGCTAACAGGAGCTGCATTTTACACGAGCAGATTACTGTAAGAAAAAATAATTCTGACGAAAGCTGAATGCATCATTGCAATAATAGTGCAATGATCTCTATTTTTACATGGTGGAATTCACCTTACCACGCGCGTCATTTTATTTTAAACGATGCATTTAACTCTTATCTATGTAGCCCTTATCAGCTTCGACTTGACTCGCCTCCACAGCGTACAGGGTCATGATTCCCGGCGGTTGTCTGTCGTGGATATTTGTCTGTGCCTGCGTGGTTTTCTCGGAGGTCTTCATTAATTTGACCTATTTCACGTTCACATTTTAAGTACGTAACCTTTTTTTTTTATTGTTCGGCAGGGAGCCATCATCGTTTTGTGAACAGTATGCCATCATCATAGTTAAATAGTAATTTACCAAAACTCCTTTCAAAGAGTTTTCTGCCCCAGACATGTGTATAATGACAGGATTCCCGACAGTGATATGTTGTGGATATTTGTCTGTGCTTAGTGAGTTTTCTCGGGGTATTCATTTCTTTAACTAATTTCTACTTCACATTTTGTTAAGTTCTATTTTTTTTTTTCATTTCTATGTTTCGTGTACAATATTTATTTTTATCATACGAAATACGACGTTTAATTACAGATTTAAATTTGTTATGTGCTTTTGCATCCAGATTCCTAGGGCAAAGCGAAGATTTTTTTTGACACGAAACATTGCATATGTGATAGATTAGCACCCAATTATTTTTATGTTTATGCAAATGAACCCATATGTTGTTTGGAACTGTCTGACATTTGATTTTACATATGATTTGTGACCTACACGTTAATTTTAACCCTCTTGAACACTTTTGCAATTTTCATATATCTTTCATTGCTTTTCATGTGTGAGTTAATTCAGGAACAACTACTCGTTTCCTTTTATTTTGGTTACTCTAGGTTAAGAGAGTATCTTATTCTGAGTAATAGTGACTTAACTATATTATGTAATTTATTTGTCACTTGAAAATGTTTATGTTTCAGAACATATTATTTTTTTAAATTATTGATTTATTTTTGTTTGAAAGTTCAATTGATTTTTATGTATTGGGCTTAGTTGTATTTGTGTGACCGGATATAGCTGAGCCCATGTTAGTAAGGACGTTAGTAAGTAACCGGAAGTTAGTGGCTTCTGGGTACTGACTTAGTGGTCCTGGACACTGTTTTATCGCCGGGATTTTTATAAGGTGAAATCCACGGCATTAACGTAAATTAGATAGTTGTTTTTGGTACCCGGAGTTAGTTTTAATATTGGTTAACCAAGTCATTTGAGAAGAGGGCTTGAGTTAAGCAAGTTTGAGCTAGATTTATTAGTGATAGCTGACGACAACGGTGAGCAGCTTGACGCTAAGGCGCATGATGGCAGCATATGCGACGGAATGATTATTAGGGTGACACTACCCAATTTAATGATCATAGAGTATGGACCTATGCTTATATGTGCTCTTAGGTCACACTTGTCCATTCGGTCCTTTTCGTTTTCGGAGGTGATGCCTATGTTAGGTTTGCGATAGTTATATCTCTAATGGATCGGAAATTACAGCCAACTATGCTTATATGTGTTCTTAGATCATACATGACTATTCGGTCGTTTTCGCTGTCGGGGGCGATACTTACATAATGATTTATGTAGTTGTATTTCCAACAGTTCGGAAATTACAGACAATTATGTCTATATGTGCTCCGAGATCATACTTAACCCTTGGGTTTTATTCGCTGTCGGGGGTGATGCCTATGTTATGATTTTGATAGTTGTTTCTCAAATGGTTCGGAACTTACATCCAACTATGTTTATAAGTGTGCACAGGATATACTTGACGTGTGCGCGCATGGTGCGTCTCTCGGCTAGCGTGCGTGGGCAGGCTTCACTCCATGTCACGCAGGTGGAATGAAAGAGCACGAGACTCGTCCCCATCAGGACGTTTGCTGAAAGGATCCCGGAAAGCATGTGAGAAAACCCCTGGTTGGTGCTGGCATGGAATGGCAAGGCATGCATCTCAAGACCACTCCTCACTCCTCACTCCTCATTCCCAAAAATGAGTCACTTAACCACATTCTGGAGTCATCGGCTGAAATTGACCAGAATGCATTAGCTTGAAGTCGTCCGAGGTAAAAAAAGTGAAATTTGGGGGGAAAGGCAAATTCGAAAGGAAAAGGGGCAAACTGGAAGGAAAAATAGAAATTTCGGGGGAAAAGGGGGAAAAAGTGACGTTCTCCAAGATGGCGGTTAGCTTATTCTCCCTGTCTCTAGCTCCACGCGCCATTCCTGGTGCCATCTATTTCCCACTACTGGTAAAAACTTTGTCGCCTATGAGTCAGACGTATCAGCATCTCGGTGTTACTACATTATGCAACCCCACTTGAGGGAATCCGGCTGCTGTTGCTTAACACAACCCTTCCGAATTCCTAACGCATCGTTATTCAGATCGTTATTAAACAGGGTGCTAACGTGAGGGATCGTCCAAATACTGCGCTCGTTGAGGCAAGTAGACATGAATAAGACGGCAGTGCAGTCGGCTGTCCTGCACGTTCCCCGCCGACCAGAAGAAAGACAGAGACGAGATGGGAACAATGCTGTGCGAATGGCAATTATTTTCTGCACTTTAAGAATGTTATATCGTTCTGAAATATGTAACAGTGGAAACGGGAATGCGAATGGGGGATAACGACTTTTCAAAAACGAATGAAATCAGCTACAATAATTTTGTATTTATAGCTTATTTCTTACTAATTCGAAAATTGGACGATGTTTATTCGTTAGGCTAGAGCTCAAAACAATTTATAACGTCATTAAAATGCCATGAAGATTATTTCGTGGAAGATTGTTTTGCAGTCCGTTCATATTTCAGTGTTGTGGTCTGAGGTATAATTTGAACCAAGAGTCGGGTTTAAAATAAATTGTACCATGCCACTCCTGTAACCTCAAGAAACACTTTAAGTGAAACCAAACTTAGTGTTTTAATACCAGTTTCAATATTTTCTAATCAACGACTAAAGTTAAACTTCCCATATTTTTGCTTAACTATTACGAAATATTTTCCTAATGCTTTGATATTTAAATAATATTATCACTGGTATTTTGTCACGAAACCACTAAATGTCCTCGAATTCTAGAAGAAAGAATTCGGCCTTTTGAAGAGCTTTAACGGCCTAAAGTGTCGATGTGAGTGAAATGATTGATTACGAATTGTAAGAATGGAAGAACGGGGACATGCGAGCGCCACGCTGGCCATGGGTAACATCTGCCACATTACCCACTTTTGGACGCCATAAAATAAATCTAGTTATTTTTAATTATTTCCCTCTCACCTCGATGACATAAATACCCGAAGACTAGTGCTGTGCGATGTGCTGTTTTCAATATCGTTTCGAGCATGTATACGAAATCGGTATCTCTGAGACATATCGCTTCCAGAGTGCGTCGAAAATCGATAACGATATATCGCTATTAGCGCTTACATAGATATGGAAAATAACGTTCATATTGATGTAGGCTGTTCACGGTAAATTGAGCACTTTTGAAAGCCCTGTACTTGTAGGCACGTTGTGTATTCTTCCGCCTTATATAAAATTGACATTGTCATTGGCTTCATCGCTTTCTTCATGCGTCTGTAAACTGAAAGTGTAAAATTATTAGAATAAATAAATACTTTAAAAATCAGCTGATTTTCACACTTCGACGCAATTAAAAAACAGAAAGCGATAGAAATAATTTAAGTTATCATAAATGGTTACCTAACCCTTTTAATCGACTTTAGGATACGGAACTATTTTGTCCTCCGCCGTTACCAACTTTACTGGGCTCATGTCACTCATTGCACCAGTTAAAATATATGCAGGTAGGAACAGTGACTTTTTTCTAAGGTTGATTTCAAGAGTGCTAATTTTTTCGTGAAGCGCCTTTATCACATATTGCCAACATGGTATATCACCAACATCGTACATCACCATCATCACATATCGCAAATTTCGTAATTTCGTCAACATCGCGTGTTGCTAATATCGCCATATACGATGTATTGCTCTACAATGTTGGGGCATACCGCATTTGCGGTATTCATAAATATAGTTTCGTGGTCGATGTATCGCCATACCGCACATCGCTACTGATGGCCCGTTTCTACTGATGGCAAGGAGTATGGGCGGTGAAGCACCCCCTCCTGGTGGCCGAGCGCAGATGACGGAAGTGCGTGCCCCATAGACGAGGAAGCGCCGTGTACCTGTCCTTTGGCTGGGTGCGGCTGCTTTGTCTGCGGCCGATCTCAGCGCCGCCGTGCGGGGGAAGGATCATGTTCAAACAGGCGCGGAAGGGTGGGAGCATTGTGACGCGCTGCTATCTCCGAACCACTGTGCCGTGCTGATCGAGAATGTCGGGGAGAGTAGGGCGGGGATGGAGTTGACCCCTCTTGTTTGCACTGTGAGCGGATCACCGCCCCCCCCCCCTTCTATACACTTTCCTAGTTATCGGCGCAACCTGTCAGCTGTGGCTCTCATTACAAGGAAAAAAAAAGTTAATGCGAGCCGAAATTCACAGCGCCTCTACTCTGCTCTATACCATACAAAACTCACATTATTCGCTATTTGACCCAGGGACAGACTCGGTGCTATGGTTTGGTCACTAGCTGTGACATTATGAAAGTAAGTTGGTAAGTAGGGCTTACTGTCTTATTGACAGCGAGAACTTGAGGAGAAAGTTGCATAGACGAACAGGAAGAGTTACCATTTCTTGAGCACATCACAGATTATTAATTAATAATCTCACAGAAATAAATCAAAGACTATTAATGGTAATAGTCAGGGATAGGAACATTTCGCGAGTTCATTTCAGGACAAGGTAGACGTCAAACACGTATACACTGAATTCGCAGTTTATTAGACACACCCTGGACGACTCTGAGCCAATAGCAGACTGAAAGGAAACAAGTAGCGGATCCCATACTACCAGGTACAGAGTGAGATTCAGTTTATCGAACGTTTTTTATAGCAACAGGGGGAAGGAATCGGCCATGGCGTGTCGCAAAAAAACAATCGCAGAGTTTGCCTGGAGCGATTTCGGGAAACCACGGAGAACAGGAATCAGTTTGGCGGGACCGGGAATCGAACCCAGGTCCTGCCGGGTGGGAGTCATCAGGTTAACTACTGCGTCGCCTTGCTCGGCTCTTCAGAGGGCCACGCCTGTCGTTATTAGCCACAAGTCTGAATGATTAAAAAGCCTCGACCACCTGGACTAGAGCCGTTTACAACGTTCATGGAACACAAACAGGGGAGCATCACTTGTCTCATCGCCCCTACGCGCAAAACATTATATTGGTGTCAATTTGTAGTTCATTTTTCCCCCCCTGGAAAGTCGCGAGCAAAGTTCAGTGCAGCCTTCTGAGAATTTTTCTTTGACGTTCTGAATCTATGTTTTCTTTTATTTAGGTATTTATTTTAATAGTCTCGAAAAATCTTTGGGAAAACGCGAATTACCTCTATAGAAAAGTGTTCCGAACTTAAGTTAGGCGTGTTTTCTTTTCTTACATAAACATACTGCGGACAAGCCCAGTGGTTGCTCTTAAATCTTGTTCACCTGACAGTTCGCAGACCTGGTGTGCTGGGATCTCTAAAGAAAGGTGTTACGATGTGTATACCCGCTTGTGGAGTACACGAAATAATAATTTTAGTTTTATAATTAACGAGACTAATGAAAAATGGAATAGAGGAACAAGGTCCGGAAGGTTCTGGTTTAAGACGGTCCAAGCTGCACATTTTTTAATAGGTTTTAACGATATTTTATGGTTTCGTGATGTGATATCGATTGCAAATTGGTTGAAATACCTGATCATGCAGAATGAAAACCATTTTTACGTCAATGTGAGAATTTTATTTTAAAATATAGATTTGTACAAATCCAAAAGAGTTATTTTAACATAAAGTTTGTAATCTTTTATAACATTCATTAAGTAGCCCCGGAGCAGGACATCCAAGCACCAGCTGAGTACCAATATTCCGAGCCCCGCACAGCATATAACCATAGACTAAAGATGAAGTAGACCGATCTCGCTGGCTGCGCACAACCAATCTCCGTGTTCCAACATTAAACTGCTTTTCTGCCAACACGTCTGGCGAAAACGGCATGTTTTTGATTTTAGGTTAGAATACTGATTTGTAAACAAATGCTTTGCAAATGTTTGTCTACATCGTAAATTTGAATGTAAGGTTAACCTTCGGTCAAAGTGTGTGCTTGTATATATTGCTGCATCTGTACGAATACGAACAGACGCGTGTGTATCGCGTTTTGTATTTTAATTAAAGTTATCAATTTCGAAGTTAAATAATTTAAATGTTATTTCCATAAGAGCAAAATTTTCCACTGCTCCATCAAAACTATATGCTACTCAAAATGCCACACACTCAGGCCGGACTCACATAGACCCGACCAACACAGCACGAAACGACCAAAAACACAACCACGACAATTTTCAATTTGACTACATGAATTTACAGCACGAACGACACCACGCTCTCGGTATTTAATAACTATTTAGAAGACGCTGATAGGCTACGTTAGTCACAAAGGTGGTGAACAAGAGGGAAATTTTTAATACATAATGTTGACAAATTGGTATTGCTAATGCATACAAAAGAAAAATTATTAATTTTAAGAGTTAGGTACAGTAGTTTTCAATTTAATTTTCTTATAAGCTGCGTATTTACCATTGTAGGGGAAGCTTGCAATACAATTTCATTTTGCAATGTTGTACATTCTTGTGTCGTACTGCACGACATGATGAAGAACGGGTATAATTTCTAATCTCAAATTGCTGCTCGGACAACAGAATCGGTCAGGCTTACGACAATCTATGTAGTATTTCATTGGCTGTTGGTCGTCGTGTCGTGCACGTTGGGGCTGTGTGATTTCGGCATCGTAAGAACATCAAAATAATCCCGTCTCATAAAAGACGATAAACTAAAGGACCCCCCCCCCCCCAACTTTGCTCACTTTTTTCTTTTTATCTCGAAATAAAATAAAGATGATACCCTAGTTGGGCCCACATTTCATTGCTATGAACATTTCTCTGTGTTACTATTGATTGAAACTCTAACACTCTGGTTCTGGAGGGTTTCAAAATGTAAAGCTTACTGGCCATACAAACTTGTAAGTTGTATCACTTATATTTTTTTAGAATGTATATAAAATTTGTCAAGCTTGTTACGCAGGGATACTTGTTAGCAAATAAATTTAAAAGTTTTTCCTGTTTTAAAAGCTGTATTTGAAAGTAACATAATGTCATGTAGGTTTCAACATTGGAGTCTTTCATAAACGTTTTGAACATTTTTGTTTTGAAAATTAAAAGCGTTTGTATGTTTTTAGCATACATTGTTAAGAGTATTGGAAAGACAACTTTATCAAGTAAATTACCACATGCGTATCAAACAAAATTCTTTCAATTTAAGCACCCAACGAAGGTGCTCCAACATCATAAAGAAGTGTCTCATGCATCAGCAGGAAATGCGTCATTCCATGACTTATCGCTAAGGAAAATGAACTTTATGATGTCTTCAATCTTGGGTATGTGGAGCATCTGTATAGTGTGTAAGTAACATGTTCGTTTGATATATTGTTTCTGTAGGTCACGTCTGCTTTTCTAGAGCTTCGCTGAACTGAAATACAGTTTTTAATTAGGTACCCGAGAACAAGCTTAGGGCTGTATTCACAATTTTGAGGAGGGATGTTGTGCGACTGAACTTCAGAGTAAATATCAACACTGAGTCAGAAATAAGTTTTTATTCACAGCATGACAATCTGAACACGTAGGTATTTGAGAAAAGTTATTAAAGTATTTTGTATGTAGACCTGCAATACTTAACATTTGAGTTACTTAATGAGAGTTATTAAAATTACTGAAATTAAGTAACATTTGCTTAAATATTATTTTGTCTACCTTCATAATTTATCATCGTAAGAATTATAACCTCCATAAAATTCTCAGGCTGTACAGAGTTTGTTGTCATATCATACCACAAAGCTGAATTATGTACTTTTAATTCAATAGTAGGCATAGTCTGTATAAAAGAATGTATACTGTATTTGAAAAAAAGTTTTTTTGGAGGGGGGGGATCTTGGTATTTGGTGTTTGTGGAAACCATGCTAAATTTTTATGTTTACAAGAACTTTCTTCAGGTAAGTGTGATAAGATTAGTTGTCATCAATATATTTAGAGTACCGTATATTAAAAAACAGTAAAATATCTTATTCATTTGACAGTCAAAATACAATTTCATTTTCGTGCAACTTGGTTACAAATTTCTTGCAAGGTAAAAAGATTATCAATTTATAGATTTATTACATGGGCTGTTAGTCATTTACATAAGTGAAACTAAGCATCAAACTTTACTGAACCAGAACGCAAAGTCTCAATTATATTACAACTCAAATCAAACAATATTATATTTAGAACATTAATGTCGTCTGTTAAAAATTTTTTGTATCTTTATTTATGAATTTTAATTGCGGAGCCCATATCATTTCCAGAATCCCAACATTTTACGACAGTTTTGTAACAACTATGTTTCAAATAAAGAAAAAACTCGAAATGTGCATGACAAACCTAAATTACTTATAGCTCTGGAACGAATATTATTAGCAAAACTCCAATAGGGTTTTTTTGAAACGTTTGGAAGACTTCGGTTTTATATCAAACCCAACCGTGTTGAGGAAAACAATATTTTCCAAATAACGTTCATATTTATTCACAAAGGAAATGGAAAATACTTTATTTCGTCGAAGGAGTAAAGGATTTGCAAATTTTGGTGTCGGAACTGAGAATTGGTGAGCTGTTATAAGAAACGAGAAATAATAATAACAATAGAAGTGGAACATTTGGTAATATGACGTAATCGTCATAACTGGTACGTTTGTTGTATGCAATATCCTTAAATAGATATTCACCATTAATTCACTCTTTTGTAGTAACTCTGCTTTGAACACAGATATTACTATAACTGGACTGAAAAAAATTCACATCCCTCTCTAATCTTGTTCATAATTTCCTTCTATGGTATTTTGAAGCATGAGTATCTGCAATTTACAGAAGTGTAATTAGTATGTAAAATTTGTGCTGTAAAATATCTTAGTTAAAATTCTTAGTTCTTTCGTTAATATCAAGGGATAATATCAATCAGTTAATTAATATTTGCTGTGTTTACGGACATATGTGCCCCGAATTATTTCAAGTGTTAATTAATTGGTTTAATACAGTTATTTAAATTAATTACAAAAAAATAACATTAGAAATTTTTATTTTATTTTGTGAAGCACTGAATATATAAACAGGGACCGAACATATTCGCAGATGAGTAAGATAAGCCATTTGACTAACTATACGTCCTCTTAACGTATAGAGAGTACACCGATAGAAATGAAAAACAAAAATACTGTTGGATAAAACTTTAAAAAAGAGACAGTTTAATGCAGATTGAAAGTGATAACATTTTTCAATAACAGAGGGGATAAGACTGAAAGTAATTATATGGAAAATTTCGACATTTCTTTATAGTACCAAAATAAATCCGTATAACTCACATGAGAATCACAGACCAAGTAGAAGAAACTTCAGAACCAGTCTTGTGCTACAAACTAGGGAAATAGAATTTAAAAACAATTCCTGGGCCTGAGAATTCCATCAGCTGGGGAGATGAATTGAAAAGAATACAGCAACCCGAGGACGAAATTTATTAAGACTCAGTTCGAAAGTAGATATATTCTCTGTCTAATGTTCTCTCCCTACATGAGCTCTAGAAAAATGCATCCAAGTTCGAAGTGAAGGATTATATAGCCAGGGATATTTCAATTAACGTTTCAATTAAAGTACTATCCCCTCGCCAAGTTCCAGTAGAAGTAACATTTGGAATCAGAAAACAGTTAAAGGTGAGTTAAATTTTACACTAAAGAATGTCTTAACTGAGCAGTAAGAGAGATAAGTGATTTACTACTGTCTGTATTTTAGGGATGACGACAAAATTCAAAGTTTAGTAAATCTCTAAAGTAGACTACCCAATTAATTGTATAGGCACTTTGTATAGTGTTGTGAACTGTGAGACAAGAACTATTCCATAAGTGTGAGTGCGATCATCACAATATATATCTACAGTATTCATCATAATGTAAAGTTGATCGTGAATTGATGTAGAATTGAGTTTATTTTTTAAAAGTAGCATTCATCAGCGAACCACAATTAATCGTGTAAATTAAAAACGTACTTGACTGGCGAAGTACTGGCAGATTTCAGTTTTTCTCAGTACTGCGTTTTAGCATCCTTGACGTAAGCTCAGTATTAGAACTGAAATAAACAACCAGTCATTTAAACTAAGGTTATAATAAAAACACCTAACTATAGGCTATTCTTGGAACGTGAGCGCTTTTGTGGCCCTAGTTACTTTTTACATTCAGCCATATGTAACATGTAATACATAACCTAGGCCACCACGTTGTGATATCAAGAATGTTATGTTATGCACCACATGACAAAATATTAAATTGCGTATGATGTTGGCATTATTTGTGATCCAGTTAGCAAGTAAAAAGAAATGAATACTGTTCCCAAGAAATATGTTTTCTTGGCTATGCTCAGTTCAGGACCCAGTATGTAAAATGCGTACTAACTCGCCTTTGACAACCCCACTCTTGTTACAAGCAAACAATTATTTGCCGCCACAGCTGTGGAACATATTGCACATATCTACACACATACCAAGGCACTTGTTTAATCATTTTTAACTGGAAATATGTAGATGAGGGATAGGATAAAACGTGCATACTCAGAAAAGGTGTCAGGCGTGTCAAATCCAGCTTAAAATTATTTATTCAAAAATGTGCAAATTCAAAATATCTGTTGGTTTTAAGCTGCAAAAATAGTTCAAATAATTAAATATTCCTGAATGGCAATGAGCAAAGAAAAAGAATAGTGTTCAAACTAAGCTGCCGTTAGGAAGTGATCATCGTTAATTGTCATTTTCAAATACTCTTACGTGACACTTATTGAAAGTATGACGTAAGCACTTTAAATATACATAGTCCTGTAAAAATAAAATATCTTGAATTTAGTTCAGAAAAATGTAAATTGACTCTCTCAATTTAGGTAAAACACTTGACTTCTCTCTCAGGTAAAATTATGGTTAAAGTTTGCTGAAGCTAATAAAGTAGCCTTGCCAACAGGGCGTCGTGTAGAATGTTCTACGCCAACGGCGTAACATAGCAAAGTCTAAGATGAAATAAATTGAAAAACTTGATGAAAAACTGTTTTTGTAGTGAAAATACCAGGTTGTAGGTGAAGGCAGGACAGAGTATCTTGTAGAAGGAACGGAGGTAGGAATTGCAGGTGTGGGTGCGGTGCTACTTTACGTGGCTCACCTGCTCACTGACGTCACAGGTCTAGCTAGCTACCCTAAACTCCTAAACAGATACTGAAATAAACTATGCGGAGTGCTTACTCTCTCGATTCGAAGCGAAAACACAATAAAAAACTATAGCAAGTTGTTAGAGCTAAACCACCATAACTTCTAGTTTAAATACCTTCGCTACGTCCAACTGCAGGACGAGCGTTCTAGCCTTACGTCTAACTCAGTTGAATGTTGGTGGCTGAAAGAGCGAACGTTCAAACGGCCCGCGCGGACTAACCCTATACTGAGCTCTCTAGCCAATCGAAGTACGGGATTAGAACCTGTTAGCCAATCGCAAGGCTTCCTGACTAACGAACGAAAATGACACACTCCAAACGGCCTAATCCCTGTTACATAGAGTTACGGGTCTCGTAGAAGTTAATAAAAAAAAACAAAAGAAATTTTCTGAAACATTCACAATAAAGGTGAGACCAAAAATGCAAAATATTAGTTATTAATTAAAAAATACAAACTAAATAAAATCTAGCTATCTAACTTAATTAAATAATAATGTTTGCCATTCGTACATCTAAGTTTAAATATCCTAATCATATGAAAAAATGAATAATAAAAATAACGAAAAATAAAACATGTGAAAAAGGTCAATTACATGTATTATGCATGACAGTGTCCAATATGTGAAATAAACATTAACTATGAAAAATAGGTGCAGATAGTGGGAAATATTACGTTACACATATTTTATCCTTTCACCAACTTTTTAAAATAGATATTGTGATATAAGTAATCGACACAGTGTGTATATTCCACTGCACTCGGAAATTAAAGTCTATAGCTAAAATCCAAATGAGAGGGCTTTCAAAAGTGCTTACTTTACCGTGAATATCCTATACAAAATTATACTTCATATCAGAATGGAAGCACACGCAGTTGCATTTGACATCATTTCATCACACCACCTCTGTCCACGAATAAACGATCCAATGTACAAAAATGGTTTATATTTTGCCATATTTTGTAGCACGGGAATAACGCGATGAACATTCTTAACGCCAGTGCACTAAACTGCTTTAGGAATAAAAAAATTGTCTTTCCTGATTTTTTGTATGTTATATCAGAAGAGGATTTGTGATTATCTGAAGAGGTTCGGAGGGACTTGGGCTGGAATCCACAGTCAGTGTTTTGTTTGACAAATAAATAATTCTTCGTGAAGTATATTAAGCATCACTTATTTGAGCAATGAATTTACCAACAGCTTCTTGACGAAGTAATTCCTATTGAAGTATTAATTGTTTGAGAAATTTTTTTTTTTTCGTGAAGTAGCCAAATAAGAATCTGTATAACATTAGTACCTACCTAACATAGGTGCAATAGCCATTTTATTTACAGCAAAAACCCAGCTGAAATAAATATTTAGGTTGGTTTGTGACTTTGTAATTTGTTACTAGTGTTAAAAATAATTTGAATTTGTTAAACCACACATATACCTATGGGAAAAATACAGTTATGTACGCATCGAACTTGTGTTTGCCTCATACGCTAAAAATTTTTCCTCAGAAGTTTACTAGCTGTGGAAAAAAAAAGTACATGGTCTGTACACTTGACGAATATATAAATTATAATGCGATTGTTGTTTAAATTACATATGAGTTAATTTACAGTGCATCAGACCGTGTGATAATAAAATTCTGAGCATTTCCATCCAGCATCAATAATTGCAGTTCCACAAAATACAATATCAAGCATGAAACGCATGCTTGCTCGTATTTCGTGCTCCCATCCAGGCAACATTACGGCGGTTTCAGTCCTCGTATTGCAAACACATTCGATCATAACCTTGTTTGTATGGGCAGTGTTCTTGTTTTGCAGTTTTTGTTATAGAAATGATAAAGTGACCCAGTTTTCTGCATTAAAATTTATGTTGTGATTTATTAAATAGCTCTTTGCCAGCATCAAAGCGGAATTGTTACAAAATATTGCTACTATATGTTAGTAGAAGGGTTATCTTAATTTTGGGACAACGGCGTCTAATGTCGGAGCTCGGAGCTGTTCGTGCTCTGTCATTCTGGTCCCCGGTGGTAATTTTCCTTAAAAAATTCCCGCTTTCCCCTCAAAAAGCACCGAGCCTCCAGCTTGAAAAAAGATCCCCAAAAGGCAATTTTTGATCCATGGGACGAATTTGGGAGGCTCACTTCTCGAGGGCACACAAGTGGCGGCCTTATTTGTTTTATAGGCATAGGGTATGCCAAATCGACACAATGGGTCCAGGGTCCTGAGTCAGATCTAAACATAAGCCATCTTGTCCGCCATATTGGATGCAGGCAACCTTGAACCTAAACCATAATCTTAGGCGACCTTGAAAGAAACGATAAAAGATTGTAAAAATTAAATAAATAAATAAAAGTCAGTAAGTATATTACATTCCTGACTACTCCCGCCATTTTGATTCAGGTAAACTTGACCTCATGCCCATGACCATGGACAACCTAGCACCCAACAGAAATTCTAAAAACTTTCAAAAAATTCAAAAATTCCATAAAAAATGCTTAAAATGTCGTCAATATTTCGATCAATCTCGCAAACTTCCCATCAATCAGCATCCCAATAAGCTGCACAATCTTTTAATTTTCCCCTCATTCTTTCAATATTTCCACCAATCTTGCAATATTTCCCTCAATCTTTCAATCTTTCCATTAATATTTCACAATATTTTCATGAATCTTTCAATGTTTCGAACAATCTAGAAATCAATCAGCACTGAAATCAGCACCGAAATCAACACTGAAATCAGTACTGTAATCAGCACTGCAAACAGGAACGCAATCTTTCAAACTTTCCACCAATGTTTCTATTTTTCCATCAATCTTTCTATCTATTCATCAATCTTACAAAATCTTTCAATCAATCTTTCACAATATTTCATTCAATATTAATACATCTTTCCATCAATATTTCACAGTATTTCCATCAATCCTTCGATCGATCCCTCAATCAATCCATATGTATAGAAATTACATTCGCTCGCCAACTGTCTCCAAATTCGAACATGTCGGCAGAATTAATATTTTGTATGCAGTCAACTATCCATCCATTTTTATATTAAAGTCATAATTATCATTCTATATGAAGATATTTCTGTTAATAGTCGAGTGATCATAGCACCGCTTTAAAGTTGTGAGAGATAAAAGGATACGACAAAAAAAACATTTCTCTATAATAACAATTTATTATTATTTTGTAATTACAATTTCAGAAGCAATCAGTTTATCACATCATGCGATATATCCCCGTTCCTTCAGTTTACTAATGACTGAAGATATCTCAACAAGCCGCGAGAAATACCCACATCTTGAAGATCAATAAAATAACTGAGTCTATCAGCAATTCCGGCCTTTGGGAAATAGGTAGCTTGTATTCGTGGCGTCTTCTGCCTTGTTCATATCACTTAATGGAGCAAATGAGTTGGAGGGGCGTGTCAGTGCATCGAGAAAATCGCCATCATAGTCTTCAACATTATCACTGTCTTTATGTTCATTTTCATCTATGCTGTCTTCATGATCGTCATCACTTCCTGCTTCATCCTCAATATTAAATTTGATTTTCTTTGTAGCAGGAGTTTTATGTTAATCAATATTTAGAGCCTGCGACCATTTATTTTGAACTTCGTCGACTTAACGCGGAAGTCTTGCACATGTACATTCCACACAAACCGACTCTACTGCATTCATTCCGTCTTTAGCATTAACTATCTCATCATAATCGCCTGTCGAATTCCGTACCCATCGGTGTAGGAAGAGGTATTGCCGGCAACACTTGTTGACTCCCAGCAGACGAATTCCTGTAGATCTTGGTATGCTCGTTCAATATATTGCCTTGCTCAAACTGCATGCGACCAATGTGGTAATTCTTCATCACGCGAAAAGGACTCTTCGCACAGACTGTTCTCTCATGCCGACGAGCATTTTGACCATAGGTGAAAAATCGATCATAAAATCGACACTGACAACAGCCTGGTAGCGATGATGCAGGTCGCGGCACAATTTAATTGAGGTCAAGGCAGGCCTTAGAATTCGCAATTCATTTTCGTGGTATGACGAAATGGCACTTCCAAATCGTTAACTATCGTATATAATGTATTGAGATGCATATATATTGAAGAAATAAATAATGTGCTGTGCAACTTGCTGATGCAGTATCCTCGAGGCCTGGTTTACGTGGCAGGGCCTGAGCAGAAGAAATGGTTTAGAGGTTTGTGCAAAAACGAAGTTGAAATCATCGATGTGCATTGCGGGCATGACTATCCTTCGCTGAGCAAGCTGGCGAAACTTTACGACGACCAGCACTGGCACATCTGCGACATGTCAGAACCTGACTGGACACGGCCGTGGAGGAACGCACAGCTGCTGCAAAATTGTGTGCCTCATTCTTGGACCGTAAATATCCTGCCTTCGACAAGACACGAAATTGTCTGACTCTAAGAAGGTTATTAAAAATTAATAAATTTTTTTTTTTGCTGCTTATGTATATTTTACTATGTGTACAATAACTTCTGTGTAAAAAAAAATGTTGCTTTTATTTCTAAGGTACACCTTTTCATAATACTTTTAAAAAGCAAAAATTTACTTAATATCTTTAAAATGAAAAAAAAAAATCAAAGTTCTCACATACATGACCACATACGAAAGTGTTACAGTTAAGTTAGGTTCGGTTAAGTGAAGAAGATGTCGATATGAAGATGAGAAATTAGTTACTAAATAAAATAAAATAAAATAAATATATACAGGGTCTTATATGAGGCTAAAGATACTCTAAGTCCTAAACAAGTCCTACATGATGGTCAGGTTAAGTTAGGTTAAGGAATGGCGTAAGCCTAGAGGCACATGGAAAAATAATTATAAGTTCTAGCATTACATTACACAGGGGTAGGAAATATTTCATTTTCAACATAGGGTGTATAACATTTTTTAAGTTCAGAGTGAGTAACAACACCTTAACATATAAATAAAATACTTACAGTATGTCTGGAACAGTAAAAAAAATCATTATATGTAAATAAAATACTTAAAAATTATATAAATTACCTATATCTGGGATAGAAAAAAATATTATATGCAAATAAAATACTTCAATATTATGTAAGTTAAAAATCTGAATAATAAAAAATATTATTTATAAATAAAATACTTAAAAGTTATATAAGTTAAATCTGAATACTTAGAAATGCAATGAAAAAACCCATGACATGATATTTATTCGGCTGCCAGCTATATACTCCTAATAAACTCTTGTCCCAGCGCATGTCACGATAGCCGAGCGGTCTAACGTGTTTGTCTGGTGACCCAAGATTCTGCAGTTCGATCCCGCACTATTACAGATGGTATTTCGAGTTATATAAAAAAAAAAGCAGCTCCCCCAGTCACCAAACAGTGTAGCGACTTATCTAACGAGAGCGACACCAGTGCACCTAGCAGTCAATTATAGAAACAAGATTGTAGTCGTAATATATATGATAAACGAAAAAACCAAGGTGGTGACTTCCAGTAATAGACAATGTAAACTAATATGGCAGTGGAACACATGCGACTAATTAAATGTGAGTGACATTAAATACAGGAAGGAAAGAAATATACAATGCAAGAGAGAAAAATTGGAGCACTCGGAGAATACAATACAAGATAGGCAACACGGAATGTTAGATCATGAATAGAATGAAAAACAGCATGAAATGGTAGAGCATGAAAGATGGCATTTTGACTACCATCATGGTATTCCAAGATGATGACGTATTGGCTAAAACTATGGCGGCGTACTGGTTAACAACATGGTAGAATCCAATATGGCGGTCACGTGACCAGATTGACAGAGCAGGAAGTCCGGAATCCAAGATGGCGGCCGTGGCTCAGACTCCGGACCCTGATCCCTTGTCGTGGACATACCATGATCTACTATTTAAAGTATTACTTCAAGTAGTATGTACTCGTACTATGAACTGAAACTAGTACTTAAGCACGAGGATAATTAACTCTTTTCTCAATTATGGTTCATGTGCTCACTATGAATTCTACTCTGAGAGCCTAAGTAAGGCTGCAAAGACTAAGATGATTAAATGTTGATTCGCAGACAGCGTTTGATTTTGGCAATAGTATTCATCTCCACTTCTTCTAGTATCTGACAACAGGCGAACGCCGTGCAAATGAGAAAAATAATAGTCGCTGACTGAAGAAGCGGTAACAATAGACGGTCCTCTCAAACCTCGCGCTATTTTTTAATAAAGAATTACAACTTGGGGGAAAAAATTTCCTTAATGAACTAAGGTATCCATAAAGTAATCTTAATGCTAACATTGAATAATACAAAGTGTTGGAAGGCATATAATATTGAGTTGTCGTGATTGGCTCCTACGGTTATAGGTGGCTATATGAAATTTTATTGAAAAGTTGATATTCAAATTAAATATCGGTATTTGTTATCATTCAGAACCTGCCACATTGTTACACTTTATTAACACTACAAATATTCTGGACAACAAGGAAAACTTGTACGTTCAGCGTAAAAAGAGATAAAAGCGTCTAGTCTCCAAAAAAATTATATTAGTTAAAGAAATTCTTAACTAACTTTAAAAAGATGGTAATTGACTGATGTATAATGTGAAGTTCGAGCCTTCAGAATGAATTACGTGTTAAAACATTCAATTATGATAGTTTAAATTCAGTGAAAATTAAATCACTTGTCGAAATAATTTCATTGTTTTTTAAACTTATTTCATATTAGGAAGTATTTCAAATCCTACATTTAATTACTATAACGCAGTTGTACAAATTAAATGTTATTCAACTCCATACCAAATTTAAACCTCACAACAACAAGATAAAACATATCTAAATCTGACAATATGCAGTTTAATAAAATCCATACCAATTGCAATAACCTCTTTGAAACCTATTTCGCGATTTTAAGAAGTATTTGTATTTACAATGTAAATAGACTATTGCAATTAAAAAAACCCTGACGACTGTCATTTACAGATAGTATAAAGCATGCAGAGTTTTAAAGTAGAATTTGATACTGTCATATTCTCGAAGAAGGTATGTTTGATAGCGATGAAGTTCATATCGTATTAGTCTAAGTTCCGGCGAATGGAATCTGGACAGTTAAAAATGTATACAGGTGTGTCTAAATTCCCATTACACAATGTAAGGGCTTGTAGTGGGGAACTTAGGTGTGGAAACGTACCGTTTCCCGTGACAAACAAAATATCACCACATCACATGTTGACCTCTCCCACATCTGCAACAGACTGTACGTTGTTTTCTTCTGGGTTTTTGGAATATGTGACACTCTGCATGTGCGTCAAAACATGTGATTTGAGCACGATGCAGCACCACCTCATTTTTCTCCTGCGATCTGACGTCATCGCGATCAAAGTTTTGAACAACAGTGGATAGGTCGAGATGGCTCGATTGCTTGGCCTGCACGGTCACCCGACTTGACTCCACTAGACTACTTTCTGTGGGCCACATGAAGAGCTTCAATTACGAGACTCCTGTGGAATCAAAGGAAGACCTGCTGGCGTGGATTATGGCTGCGGCGGTTCTTGAACTTCCAGGTATTGGTGATCGTGTGCACCAGAAACTGGTACGTAGGTACCGTGTTTGTATAGACGTCACTGGTCATCACATCGAGTCCTTCTTGTAAGTGGAACCTGAAGCTAAACAACATACGGTGTGTTGCAGACGTGGGAGAGGTCAACATGTGATGTGATGGTGTTTTGTTTGTCACGGGGAAACGGTACGTTTCCGCAAATAAGTTCCTATGCAAAACGTAACCGTCTTCGCCCCCACTACAAGCCCTTACATTGTGTAATGGGAATTTAGACACAGCCTGTATATTAGTACGTCACTTAAAACAAAAAAGAGTTTATTGTGTCAAGCCTGTTAAAAAATTTTTCTCGTCCACACAAAGTATGCTTAATTTCCAGGTAAATTTTTTGGAAGGCATACTCATCGAATATGAAAATAAATGGCAACGGCGCATCTACCACAAGATTAATGCCTAGAAAGAAAGAAACCATTGAATACTGACTCTGAAGAATAATTCAGGATTTTTGAATCCGAAACGGGTTAATAGCTGACCTAATTGCGAGACTGTCATTGAGAGTGAAATAGAATCACTTTCTCCTCCTTTCGCCAGTCTGCTGCCTCGCGGTGCATAACAATGCACGGGTTCAGCAGAGAGCCAGAGTTGAAACTTGCAGTAATGAATTAAAGGCGGCCGAGGTGACGGTAAGACGTGAATAACGACGGCCTTGAGGTGATTATTAACGAGCCAGCGTCGCCCTAGGAATCAGAAAGCAGGCTGGTATATAGCCCTAGTGGATGTGGCAGGCTTCCTTTCTCCTGCTTTCCACGACGAGCCTCGTGCCAATCTAATTCGACCCCGTAGCAGGCGCCCCGTGGAGAAGGGAACCAGCATCTAGTCGCCTGCGGCCAAGCGGTCGCCAATGGCTTCGAGGAACCAGCGACAGGGGGTTGGTGGTACTATGTCTGGAGCCTGTACACATGATGCGGAACAGAATTTATATGCACACGTGTTCCGGAGAGGGTGCGCATTGTGCATACGAAACTACCCCCCCCCCCCTGCAACCCCACGAAACACTCTATCTCCGTCTTTGTTATCCCTTGCAAACCCCCCCCCCCCTTTACCCTTCCCTTCAACCACCGCGGTACGTCATTTGCATACCCAATTTATCCGAGTCGCTCGTTAAGAGCAGCGAACCTTTGAGCCCACCCTACCTCCCCTTCCCCTTACCCCTTTTTCCTCCCTTTACCGCCACACGACGGGGCTGAATCACCCCGCGCAGGGTAGGCGGGGGTAGCCAGTGTTGTCCTGGGGTACGGCTTACGAGCTACTGTATCCGAAACAGCATCGCTCGGATATTGGTTTACAAGCTCGGCGGCGGCGCTGCAAGTCTCTTGTAGCGTGCTGTACACTGTCCAGTTGGTGTGCCGAGGTGCAGATTGTCCACAGGGACACCTAACTTAGCCGTCTCACGCCTGATTTTATTCTTGGCAGTAATACCTACGCACATTTCATATTTTAACTGTATAATACCGGAGTTGAATGGAATAAATGCCCCAATGATAAAATTACTTTCTAAGATAATAACAGCCGTAGGTTTTTAAGGCTTGCATTGCTTGCGACAAAAAATATCATTAATCAAACGGGTTTCTCTTAAATGATGACAAAATCTATAAAAAGCAACTACTCACTAAGAAACAACTACTATCCACAATAAATGTCGGCAAGGATACAATAGCTATTCAATAAATAGTAGTACCAACGAAGGCAAAGAAAAAAATAATTTCTTACTAGAGAATCAAGCTGCCGATAGCTGATTTTGTATGTAATATCTATGGACAATAAGAAACACGATATATTGTTTGATGGAAGAAAGGTCTTAGGTTACTAAAGCTTTTATTCCAGTCAACATTTGCGATAATTATAATTTTGAAATACCACTAAAACTGTTTTTTTAAAGCATGGATTTAAATAATATCTTATCAGGGATTGAAATCACTTCAAGCATAAACTATTTGGCGTATAGAAGAACGTAAGTCTCTAGTTAGCTTGACTCTCAAGACCTCGCTATTAAGAGCCGCCCAAATCTCTTCACTCAATCAATCTTTTGTAAGCTTTTGACAACATTGAAAGAAGACGATTTTCTACACTATGTTGAGCCAGTTTGGTAGAACTTAAACAACTGTTTATTTAAAATCGTTTTGCTTGGATTAGGTTAGTAAGTAGGGGTAAATAACACTTGAGCTATGGGATTGTATCCTAGACCACGACTTACGACTACTAACTATAACCGTAGATTTGGGCACCTTAAAATTTTCATAGAGCTTTAACCTTTAGGAAGGACATCACTTCATCTCACCTCACCCAGGGTAGGAATCAAACTTGGGTGGATCTTCATTCTACGAGTCGTCGTTCAAGTAGGAATCAGCTCGACCCTGAGTGCTGCTCCCTGCGGCACTAACGGAACTACTGCTGTGCGGGATCGAGCGAGGCGGAACAGTGGTAAATATTCTGACCCACATTCGGTAGAGCCTGGGTTCGATCCCCGTTCCGACTACCCGGATTTCGGGTTTGCCGTTTTTTTCTGAAGTCATTTCAGTAATCAGCTTGGCGAGGTGCCTAGACACGCTCCCCACGTATGCGCCTGGCCAGTTTGATGTCCCTGGGTATGGTCGTACCTGTCTTGGAGTGCATGGTGAACAGGTCGGTGTCTTCAGACAGCCTTACAATGGCTACATTCCACTTGGTACTGGTATCACTGACCAGTAGCATGCCAAAAGGAACGCCATCAGTAAAAATTTGCACTCCAGTACTGGAACCAGGTGGAACACCCGTCAGCAATTTTCAGCAGGAATAATGGCGTCTGCTATGCGTGATGAAGCGGTGATAGCTTAAAACGTTTTGCAAACAGAGATGGATATTATTTATTTTCTTTCGTCTGATTCAGACTCATCAGCTGATGATGATATCGAATAATGTGAAAATATATTTTGCATTTTCATCTTCTGCATATAACAACAACGTAACTTCCTCGTTAGCCACCGCCGCCATGTTGCGTCGTCTGCTTTTACTGAGAATGTCTGAACTTCTGCACGTCAGTAGTTTCAGGTGCATATATATATATATATATATATATTAATAATATATATATATATATAATATATATATTCATATTTTTGTCGTGATTTTCTCTCGTGTAAGGTAATTTTGGATGACTCGTGTTTCCTTCGACGGAATATTTACTTTCTGCCGTATCTAATCAGTACTCAGTCTATAGTCAGAGAGCGAGCTGGACGGACGTCTATTGCTGTTGCTCTCTGTCATTAGTTACCGACCTCAGTCCTGCACCGACATTCGACGCTCCCCGTTACTGATCAGCAGAATCAGTACTGAAAAGAACGCTCGTCAGTACTGGGCAGTACTTTCAGCACCAAGTGGAATGCGGCCAAGGTAGGCCTCACTCGCACCCTGCAGCGCCGTCACCGCGCCTTATCTCCCTCAGTGTCCGTGCCAGGCCGGTATAGACTGTTCACAGTAAATTGAACACTTTTCAAAGCCCTGCTTAAGATCTACTCCTATGCCTGTTGTGTGTTCTTCCATCTTAGGTAAGATTAACTATTTATGCGTCGGTGAAGTGAAACTCTGAAATTATTAGAAAAGTAATTATTTTACAAATCTGCTCATTTTTACACTTCGATGCATTAAAAAAAAACAGAAAACCAAATAAATAACTTAAGTTACCAGAAATTGTTACCTAACACTTTTTATTCGACGTTAAGGTATGGAACTACTTCCCATGAATCGTTACAAACTTTACTGGACTCATGACATTCAGTGAGCCCGTTAAAATATATGCAGGTAGGGGCAGTGACTTTCTTCTAAGGTTGATTTCAAAAGTGCTCACTTTATCTTGAACAGCCTTTACGATACGGCTTCTTCACTCCTCCTGGGGCCGGTGCATTCCTGTGGACAGCTTTCGTGGCCAGCTGCTTCCGCGGAGCTTGGCCTCCGGTCGACTTTCGTGCCGTCTGCTTCGCGAGAGCCATCGCGTCAGCTGGGATACTTCCGTAACACATTCCGACCCAGTGTACATAATTGTGTAAATTACGCACGTGTAAAGGCTGTTCACGGTAAAGTGAGCACTTTTGAAATCAACCTTAGAAAAAAGTCACTGCTCCTAAATTAATATACTTTAACCGGCGCATGAGTCAGATGCGTCCAGTAAAGTTGGTAACGGTGGTTGTAAAGTAGTTATATTTCTTAACGTCGAATAAAATGCGTTGGGTAACCATTAAAAATAATTTGAATAGTTTATTTCACTTTCTGATTTTTTATGCATCGAAGTATAAAAATTATAATTTTGTAAAATAATTTCTTTTCCAATAATTTCACAGTTTCTCCTGACCGACGCATGAATAAAGTGACGGGGCCCATGGCATTGTTAATTTTACGTAAGGTGGAAAATGCACAACGTGCATACAAGTATATCTTAAGCAGGGCTTTCAAAAGTTCTCATTTTACCGCGAACGGCGTATAGGTAATTTTTACTCTGTACTGCATTTCGTGAAGCTCAATTACAAATGATCTTTCATGTGGTTAATTGATTCGCAAACCATCCTACTGGTCTAGGTATAATTGGTTCATATTACTGTAGCCCAACATAAAGCCTACAGCTCATTTACTGTGACAACGAAACTATTGTGTCGACTTAAGAACAGCGCACATCAAAAATGTTTTTGTTCGCAACACCTGAAACAGTAAATTAAGGTGAGTCTGAAAGGGTTAATACAGTTCAATCCCTGGCTGATTCCTGCCTCATTCCTAAATGTCTAGTGCTCTCCTAATGTGGCCTTGCGGCTGTTTGGGGGCTTTCAAAAGACCAAATAAATAAAGAAATTAATAATGTCAAACAATGATTTTTTCTACTTTTTCTTCGAAATTTTTTGCTGCCAGTTGAAGACAGAAGTGTTAAATGCCGCTAAAATATATCTAGGATTCAGTTAACAAAAAAAAAAAAAAAAAAATCTTCGGTAACGTGCACATTTCAGTTTTTGTTATAAAACTTAATCATTGTTCATAGGAAACGCTCTGGAGTGCTCTGATTTCACAATCCTGAAAAAAAACAAAGCCCGAGTGGCAAGTTACTTGGTAACTTACAGTTTCTGCTTATCACAATTCCATGTCTGCTTTTCGTCAGCTTGAGGATGTTTGATTACAAAGCCTTCATCGTTATACGTTTCAGATAGACACTCTTCAACTTGTAATTATCACGTGTGATTAATTTCCCATAGACTTTTCAATCATCGCAAGTCAAATTCATTATCTTTTAAAAAAACTAATCATAAACACAATCATAGAATTGAGATGATTAAGTGTAGAAATATACGAATAAACATGTTAACATCTTACGAGTGATGTTATGTTTAATGTGAAAAAATGAACATAGGTGTTTCAATCGTTACGTTTGTGTTGCGTATAGCTTATCTTATTTAGAGGCGTTTTAGAAAATTTTTCTTTTTATAACTGTATGTGAGAAAGTGTAGTGGAGCGGAGAGGTTAACATCGGCGTAATAAAAGTCGGTGGGGGTGAAGCGAGGTGAGTATGGCGTAGCGCCGCGATCTAAGGACGGGGGGGATGAGAGTTCCCCGAGAAAACCCACCGACCAATGGCAATCATCCGGTAGGATTCCCACGTGTGAAAATCCGGGACTGACACCGCCGGGAATCTAATCCCGGTTTTCCTGGATGGGAGGCGAGTGCTGTAGATGCGGCGCGAACCACGACCCCACTGTCTATAAGGAATAATTCTAGGACTTTAGTAAAGTGGGCAAGACGTGTGTTAAATACTGACAGGAGACTTCAGTCCTGGCGTTACTCCAGCCAGAAAAGAAAATAGCATTAAATGTACTTTAATGGTCTTTGGTGGTATAGACAATTCACAGTAAAATGGCCACTTTTGAAAGCTATGCTTAAGATTTACATAGGCCTACTTGCATGCACGTTGTGTGATATTCTGCCCTATGTGAAAGTAACATTGCCATGGGCCTTATTACTTTATTCAAGCGTCGGACAAGTGAAACTGTGAAATTATTAGAAAAGTGAACACTTTTGAAATTCGTTCGGTTTTATACTTCGATGCATTATGAAAACTTAAAGCGAAATAAATAATATAAGTTATCACAAATTGTTACCTAACACTTTTTATTCGACAACGTTGAGATATGGAATTACTTACCCTCCATCGTTACCAACTTTATTGGGCGCATGTCACACAGTGCGTCCGTTAAAATATATGCAAATAGGAAAAGTGACTTTTTTCTAAGGTTGATTTAAATAGTACTCACTTTATCCTCAACAGCCTTTAACAGTATATCCAATATTAAAAAGTAGTATTTACTTTTGTAATGATGAATAAATGAACGTTTTTGTTCTCTTTAATTTTTCTGGTAATCAAACCACAAAACAGAATAAACCACAGTTGTTTGTAACAGTTAAGAAAGTAAATATGCTTACCTAGAATTTGGGCCGAAGCTACCCCAAAGCGAAAAAGGATGTTATGGTAAATTTCTGAGTTGTGCCCAAAAATGCTGGCACAGCCATGAATGAACGGACATCCACGCCCACATTGCTCCTATTCGCGGATGACCTACTTCACGCGGCAGGTACCTTCCTGGACAGCGAGATTAATGAACTTGCGTCGAACATTTGGCGACACGAACGGAAGAAAGCAAATTTTCATACGGTGTGATTTTCACGCCACCAACTAGATAAAATAATTTTTCTTAGAAATAATTCTTCTGCCAAGACATGCGCGAGAACTGGCCTCGGCAGGAGAATTTACTGCAGTGGCAGCTACCGATTGTCACTTCCACATTAAATTAAAATTAAAAACTCTCCCAGTGCAGAGTTGCAATGCAAGTTATTATACAGATAGCATTGGAGCACTACCAAATTAGCACACAACAAGCAGCCACCACTTGGTCAAATGTGGCAGTGATGGCAAACGTTCACGTTTATGACTGACAGCATTCGTCATATGGTTGACCATCAGGTAATATTTTTAAATTAATTTTAGTGTGGGCCAACGCTCTCACAACCATTGTCAGAATTCAACAGACTACTGAGAAAATATTAGCAGCAAGTATATGGATCATTTTTGGCATGTCAACTGTTACTTCTATTGGATGAATATTAGCAGCAAGCTAATGGGCTACTTATGGCTTCACAATTGTTGCTTACTGCTGGGAACATTTTAACAAAAACTTTTAGGCCACTTATGGATTGTCAACTATTTTTGTTGTCTTCATAATTAACGTCAGTTTAAATATGAACACCCTAGCCCCTAGCCATAAAATAATAAAACCATAACAACTGGCGAAGGCGCCTATAGCTCTCCACGTCTTGCAGCCAAATTAAATGCTATCACTTCAGCCCATATAAATCCCCCCCCCCCAACATCACTTTCTTTTTGATTATTATTTTTTTGATTATTTTGAATACTAAAATCACTCCGGTTCGCGTTCACTGTTAATACCATGATTACAAGCTAAAATCATGCAATTTCCTTTACCAATCACTAATTTACAAGTAATCCATCCTTAAATTTTCCTAGTTCATTAAATTGTAAATTAAATATCCTCAGTTATATGACAGAGTGACAGCAGCGTGGTAACTTAATGGAGCTTTATTTCACCGCATGTGTGCGTTGGATATTAAATTCAAATAAATTTATTAACGCAGCAGTTTAATAATACTTCTATGTCCTCAACTGAATAACTTAAATGTTTTCCATTACTTAAGCATATAAGTCAATACAGTTATGGTCCCAAAGAGTTTCTAAAATTTACGTGTTTAAGTAATGCAATATTCTGTCGCCCACACGAATAGCATTAACTCCTTCCTACAGAAATAAGTCCCTTCGTTAAGAAATCATGAGATAAGATATTTTCCCGTTAGTTCGCAACGTACGTTTTCATGCATTTTAGGTGACCCAGTGCCCATTAACTCACTGCCATATGGGTACTCAATACATGCAAGGTAGCAGGAAAGTGCTTCCATACCCACTACATCAATAATTCGTGGTGTTAAACTGTCATGATGCTAGAGACTTCCACGCCCACTCTCGTTTTGGGCGACTCATGTATTTAAAAATCACAACTGAATGCAGTCTCGGCCTCTAAAAAACCACTGGTATCAAGTGCCCCAGAAACTGCCATGATTCTTGGGCGTAAAAGTCTCTGACGTGATGGCAGATTAACACCACGAATTATAGAAGTAGTGAGATAGAATGGTATGATGGGTGAAACTGAATCACCCCGGGAAAATCCATCGGTCAATGAGAACCTCTGTCATTTTTTTACAGTACGAAAATAGGACTGTGTTCCTGCTGCGAATCGAACCCGGTTTGCCATTGTGGAAGACGAGTGGCCTGACATCGACAAAAACTCTGCCCCAATTTAGATTTTAGAGTAGATTGTCTGGGCCTAACGCTCCGTCGACAGCATCTCATGAAATTTGTACTTGGAGGTCATGACCTCTCTGTACATTAAAGCTATGCAAAATTATTTTTTCATGTAAAAGAACATGACCGTTTAAAATGAACTCTTAGTACAGCTTGCCACTCTACAGTGCTAGAGGTTGTCCAGAAACACTTCTATCTACTTCCATTTTTCCGGGGATTGTTCAGACATGCTGCTAAGGGTGTCCTGGTGATGTTTAAATGTCTCGAACACATCTCATAGTGTTGATAAGGTCGAATGTCACATTTCTCTCACTTATTTACTACTCTCCATGCAGTGCCCATGCTAGAGGTATTGCATGGATTATAGAAGTCATAAATGAAGTTTAAATTTAACTGACTATTTTAGTGTTTGAATTCCTGCGGTACTTTATTTTCAAAGCCACCCGGTATACATCACTGTTAGTCAAATTATCCAATCAATTAACACAGATATTTTAAGTGGCAAGTTGTCGAGCGAGACAGTTGTGTGGCGAACGTTGAATGGCTGGTGTCGTACTGCTCGAACAAGTTCTAGAGTCAGGAAGTGGGTAGGTTTCAATGACCACTCGTATGACGGCCTGCCCGTCACACGGCCGTAAGGCTTCATCGTACATGGAAACCGAAGACCCTGAAATTAGGCAATTTAAGCCAATCGTCGATTTGTTTCGTATCCGAATAACAGGACATTTCAGCTAGGTAGTGGCTAGTGGGTAGATAACAGACTGCATCTTTGTAATGACTTGCAGATTGCGGGATACTGATTATCTGGCTTGTTAATGGAGGACGTATAAGATCGGTCTCTCATGCACTGCACTTTTCTTTAAAGATATTTACAAACCAGCAGCAATAACTTATTTAAAGCGTGGAGAAACGCTTTATATTTATCACAAATTCCACGAAAACGGAGAATAATTTCTTCCTAATGCTCGCTTCCTCGTGAGTGTGTCAATATGGGGAACTGATAACGTCGAAGTAGAGATTTGTACGGAAATAAAATGCATATATGGCTTCCCCTCGTAATTTTAAATGATGGATATTGCGTTTACACAACTACAATTTGCCAGAGTGCAATGCACACGTATCATCGATTTTCTCTCAGTCTCAGCGAAAACAACGAAATTGTCTCGAATGACAATTTCTGCTATTTCGGCTTCATTTAATGTTTTATGTGAATATAGTGCAAGACATGCCGTGACAAGTTTAGAAATGCCCATTTACGCATTTTATATACACATTAAGGATAAAAACAACCACTGAGTGAAAAGTGTCAACATTCCAGACCGCTCGTGTGTAAGCGGTACGCCTTCTCAATATGTAATTATTTTTCCAGTTTTTTCACTTTTGGAGACAAATTTTGTTTCCTGTAAACTGCTTCCCTGAAAAACAATTCGTTAAAAGGGGCCTTTCGAAAATTTTGTAGCGATTAAATTATTACGATGTTACTAAAGAGCTGTTTGTTGGCGATAATTAAATAATATTTATTTTTGTAAACAAGCTAATATTTTTAGTTTTACATTTTTAGTTTAATTTATAACACCATATTTCTTCTGGCGTGCAAAACTGATTGTAAATAAGTTCATTGCACCCAAAATAAGTATAAAAATGTAAAGTATGTGTGTAAATATAAAACTTTTATATACATTGCATATATGCGTTCTCTTTAGTTTTGTAATTGCGACTAACTAAAAACTTTTATTTTATTTTATTTGCATAATATATATTGAATTTTGATAAAAATAAGAAATTCTCAGCTACTGCAATGATAAAAATATTACTACGATAAACTGAAAAATTCCTGTTTATGTCAACATGGCCAAACATAAATTATAGTTGTAAAGATTACAATATCAATAATTCTAGGCACTTGAGAATGTGAATGTACGAGGGCAACTGAGGTGATAGTCCAACAAGTCAAACAGGGCTCCATTCCACGCCTGGTCACTCCCGGATATTCTTTTATATGAAAATCGTGGCTGAAGATGCCGCTGGATGGCGAGGTTTTCTCGGTGGTTTCTCCCGTCCACACATTCCAACGCTGCTCCGTACACATCTCGTTTCATCGTCGTCTGCTGTCAACACCTCGTTGTTTAAAGCCCTTCAAAACTCTCCACTTCGCTTACGGCTTAACCAGGATTAAAAGCCGTTAGCGATAAAGTGAGCACTTTCGAAATCAACCTTAGAAAAAAGTCACTGCTCCTACTTGCATATATTTTAACTAGCGCAATGAGTGGCATTCGCCTAGTAAAGATGATAACGATGGAGAGTAAATAGTTCCATATCTTAACGTCGAATAAAAAGAGTCATATAACTATTCGTGTTAGCCGAAATCATTTCTTTCGCTTCCTACTTTTTTTTATCGCATCGAAGTGTAAAAACGAGTAGATTTGTAAAATGTTTACTTTTTATAATAATTTGCCAGTTCTTTTGACCGACGAATGAATACATGCTGAGACCCATGGCAAGGTTAGTTTTACATAAGGCGGAATAATACACAACGTGTATAAAAGTAGGTCCTAAGCAGGGCTTCCTAAAGTGCTGAGTTTACCGTGAACAGCCTATAGAAGCTGTAAGACCTTGCGGTTTCGACCGCGGAGGTCGCCCAAGTGAACCCATCCTTGAGACGGACGGGACAACATATGATGTAGAACGTGGTGATTCAACTTCGTTCTGCGTGGTAGGTTGGTTCTTGCAATTCGATACGCTTAAGCGACGGTTCCTTTGTTTCGTTGGATTGACACATACTAGTTTTAAATGATTTTGGTGTCAACGAGAGTTAATTTCAGTTCATAAGAAACATCACTGGCAAATGTGTGAAGTACTGAGTTACTAGAGATTCTCTCTAACCAGAAATACTAAGGGACCCGCCTCCTGCAGCGTTTTTCTCCTGTTTTGGCAGAGAAGCGCTGGAGCTATAAGGGTTACACTGGCACGCGCTACAAGAGCGCCATCGCCGCTACGCGCAGGTGGTTCGCCAGTTCAGAGAACTGGCGTGCAGTGTTCTCGTGGTGCTGCGTGAACCTGTGGCACTTTCAGCGGTGACACTGTCATTTTAATAGATGAAAAGTCTGCAGCAAAGTTCAGCAGAGGCTACTATCGTAGTTTGGCCCGTGTCCGGATAGTATGTTTTAAGATACGGCTGTTTGAATAAACCGCTTTTAACTATATTGGACGGCTCAAAAATAAAATTTACAGCATGCGTGGTAGCTTGAAAGTACAATCCCGTCTCCGTCTGGGGTATGATGTCTTTTCGTGGGTAAACATATCGGGCGCACGTTTAAATGTTTAGTTAAAAAAAAAAAAAAACAACAACAACAACAATATTTCAAACTCTCTGCACCGCAGTTGAAGCACCTGGCAGGCGGAATCCTTAAGCAATATCGAACCAACTGATTCAAACTTACTTTAGGCTGTTCACGTTATAATAAGTACTTTTGAAAGCCCTACGTAAGGTCTACTTCTATGCACGTTGTGTCTTCTTCCGCCTTATGTAAAATTAACATTGCATTGCACCTCATCACTTTATTCATGCGTCGATCAAATGAAACTGTGAAATTATTAGAAAAATAAACATTTTAACAATCTGTTCATTTTTACACTCCGATGCATTAAAAAAACAGAAAGTAAAAAAAAAAACTTAAGTTATCACATACAGATACCTAACACTTTTTATTCGACACTAAGATACGGAACTAGGTTCTCTACGTCGTTACCAACTTACTGGACGCATGTCATTCGGTGCGCCCGGTAAAATATATGCAGGCAGGGGAAGTTACTTTTTCCTAAGGTTGATTTTAAAAGTGCTCACTTTATCGTGGACAGACTTTAGTTAAATTTTAAAGTTTGTGGCGTATTAAATTAAATTAAAAAAACATCTATATCAAGTCTTTTCTCATATTTGGTGCTCATTTAAAGAAATTCGTATTTTCGTGCCTACGGAAAGATAACTTGTACTGATATCAGCTTGGAGAGCATAGACTATGAAAACAACGCTCATGTGAATAGGTACTTTGCCAAGAACGCCCACAGGAATATGGGTCCCGAAAATCTTCAAGACGTAGCTCCAACATAACCAACACGAACCAGTGAACAAGCGCCGGGATTAATGTTTGCTTCAACGATTCTCGTGCTTCTAGTAAGTTACTGAAAGCCACACGAACCAAGGAGAACGAGAGAATGAGCTTTGGGAACACCTGTGGATATTTGCCACGCAAGATGGAAGGAGAGCAAACAACTTTTTAACAACCTGGTTTAACCTCTTAAAATATTAAGTATAAAGACAATTACAGCTTAAACGAGGCGAAAGAAAACATAGAAGCTTCTATCTTCTCAAGTGAAGTGGTATCGACACTATCATAAACTTAGATAGTTTCAGTATTTAAAAATAAACGAATGCCTACCTGAACACGCCTTTCGAAGCATCTCCTTTATAATACTTATTGAATTACACACAAAATAATGTGTATAGCAGGCATCTCGGTAGCAAGTATTTCATACAAAGCATGCGACGATAGACATGTATGCTTGCAGTAAACATTACAATAAAAACTGTATCTACATGGTGCATCACTTATCTGCCATTTTGTATGATAGCGCCATGCGAATAAAATAAAGTTTTTGTGATATCTCGGGAAAGAATTGACCGAACGTAGATCCAAGTAACTTTTTCGACACTTAAAATATCGTATTATTCGAGAAGTGCTTTCATAAGCACAGGTGGCTTGGCACATTGCTGATATATTAAATTTAACTTATCAGAAAACTTATATAACCATTACCAAATAGAGTTTAGTGAAAATGCTTCAAAATATTTTTTCTAACAACAGTCACCTAGGCCAGTATCACGTCTATCACAAACATACAAACCATACCAATCATACCAAATGACCATAACAAACAACCATACTAATCGAAAATACCAAATGACTATGCCAACTGACCAGACCAAACGACCAGGAAGACCGACGAGACCAATGGAGTTCCAACTTCAAGTCGGAACAGATAAAATTACCCTTATCAGTCAAACAGGCCAACCGACCATCAAGACCAACAAAGTAGACCAACCGAACATACCGACCGACAAGCCATACCGACCAACTGTACAGACTATTCATACTATAGTCTATTCCCGATAGGAAGCCACTAATGAAAATCAACCTTTGAAAAAAACACTTTATGCATAACATGTCACCTGTTTTTTTCAATAACCTGTATTCCACAAATATATAACACTAGGGTTAACTTTACAGTACTGTTTACTATTGAATAAATGAACCTTTACCTTAATATCTTCTATAACTTGTAATATTTATTTCTTTTTTAAATATGAATTAACAACAGCGAGAGCAGCGACGTGTTAGCAACGGCCGGTAAGAAATATTTCACAGTTAAAATATTATTTTAACCTCATTTTTTTAGTATACTACTTGTAAATTAAACGGTGTCTATCGAAATATTTAAATATTTAAGTAGCCCCGATGGCAACATATCTAATTTTTACAGTTTAAAATAACAGCGGAAAACATCGTGAGTAGGCCGTAATGGTACGGTGTTGTTTTATCGAGCGAGAAAGTAATTGAAAAACTGTTTGCTGGCGAGGCTTGTCGCACTCTTTCTCTTTCTTCGTCTCTCTCACACTCGGGAAATTTCACTTCGCTAGTAAGCGTTGAAATTATACATCTTTGCAACTGTAGCATATTTCATATAGCAATACACAGAAATATGAGCGGAATAAAAGTAATCGTAGGTTTATTTGTGTGCATGTTCACCGCTATTTTTTAAAGTTAGTATGACAAAAGTGAGCAACACGAGATGCGTGCTTGAATTCAATGTGCCTTTTTCACTGGTTGTTCCTTCGTTTTAATATTTATTCCAACTGAGGCCGTCCTTTTAGAGAAATGACCCAACACATATCAATAACAAAATGATAATTACAATTAGTACAGCCCTTTACCTCGCAGTTGTAACAGTATTAAACACAGTCGCGGAAAAATACTAACGTGCATTACACGTATTGTGCTACGTCGTGGAAAACAAATACGTTAATGTAAAATAACCGTAAGAACAGTCTTCAATGTAGGCATTTTTTAAACGTTATAAAGATGGCCTAAATTATGTTAGAGGGCTAAACTGTGAATATTCATACGGAACGGTTTTTGGAATATGACAGAATTCTTTGAATAGCTGTAAACATTAAACAACACATTTGACAGGTATAAAAGTAGAAGTCACATTTCAATGTTTATTTTTAGGTGTAGCGAAAGTATGCGAACATATGTACACACAATGGAATGTAAACATTGATTTTGACAGATTCTACATGGCAGTCACATGGCAATGTTTGTTTACATTTTGCGGAAGGGTACGAAACGGGCCTGTAAGTCGATATTTAGCAGGGCTCCGAGAAATTTACTTCCAATGGGGATTGGACTATAGCTGGATATAACAAACGACCATACCAGCTGGCCAGATCAGGTTGTGACAACGTGCACGAATTCGCCTCGAAAAGGTGCGTACAGTTATAATTGTGTCAAACGTTATAACACTGTCTCTATAATATTAAAAAATAAAAATATATATTGATGTAATAGTTAGTTGATAATCATGTAGTAACTGAAGTAGATTTTTTTAAAGAGTGAAGCGATTTGAGCGGCTCTTAACAGCAAGGTCTTGAGATGCTTTCTAAGAGTTCTGCAAAACTGTCTGTACAGTTTCAGTATAATTTAAAAATATTTTTTTTTAATACGGCTATAATTTACTTATTGATGAAAAAAAATCGATTTAAATTAAAGAATACCAACAAAATGTTGACGTGGTAAATGTTTTTACACATATGCACGATACTAAATGAAAAAAAAAAAATTCTGATGTTACTTAAATTTGGTAATACAAATGTCTATAAAATAAATTAAATTTGCTTAGGCAAAATGTCTACATTGGATATGTCTTACGCGCATGTACACAACTGAGTAGAGAAAAAAAATAGAATGAAGATTAAATATTTCGACTAGGCTTACACTACCTATGCCTATGAAACAAATATAACCAGTGATTTTTGGAAGCAGTCGTAAATGCTTGTAAGGTTAGCAGGCCTTAAGTACTCACTTACCTCCTGGAACGTCCGGCCCCAAGAGTAGAGCCGAGAAAAGCTACACAGATCCCATTCTTAGTAGGCTTGAGCTTATTTATTATTTTAGTTTGATTTGGATATTCATCACATTATCATTAAAAAACATAATATATTTCTTCATTGTAATCTCATTATTTGTATCCTTTTAATGTTAATAATTATATTTTTCAATAATATGTTTTTTTTTTTTTTTTTTTTTCCATTTTAATGTTTGTGTTCGCAATGACTAGGAAATATTTGTAGAACATATGTACAACGCAGTTATGCATAATAAATACCACGAGAAAAAAGCATGTGCTTCCCTACAAATAAGGACAATAATATTATTCACGCTCACAGCTCACTCGGGATTCGGGTCCCTAAAGTTATGCCTAAATCCCATGTGGTACGATAGAAGTTTCCTTGTAAGATTGCATGCAAGTCTGGAAGATTTAGCCGACTGCTAACTATTGTAAAATAAAGGAGAATATGTAGAGAGATGCCCCACGTATGGGAATCAATTTGTAAAATACATATACGGCAAACCTGATAATAGAACGAGTGTGTAGGAATATGCGTGAGTATGCAACACGCAGGCAGTATTAGCAAATATACAACCGAATATGAAAGTGTGGAGTGCGAAATGTGTGAAAGAAGGTTTAAATTTGTATTATGAGACCGCATACAATAACTAGGAAAACCTGTGTAGTATAGGTCTCGCATAAATTGTCTCTACTCTAAGGCTAATATTAACATACAGAACTCACACTTCAATATGCTGAAAACAACCAAAAAACACTAACAGACTTTCAGATCACCAGCATGTTCCCTCAATATCCAGGCATAGCTCAGCTACCACAATGCTATACACATGTCACACTTCAAATACACTCTGGGAAAAACAAGGAAACTAACTATGTGTATTTAATTTCAATAAAGACGTCCAATGGTGAAGTGAATTTTTATGCCAAAAAATACCCTGTCTCAATTTAAATAAGACTTCCGACCTTATATTGTGATACCAGAATATTTGAAAATTAACATGCAGCAGCTGGACAAGAAAATTGTGTTTACACCTCTGTATGCCAGTCAAATTAGCAATTATGCTTGTAGCGCTTGGCAACCATAATAAATGTATTTGCAGTGCTTAAATGATTACACAAAATTTGAAATGTTTTGACGAGCAGAAAGTTCAGTTCAAGTTAAAATCGTAATCACACTCACACTTAACAGTTGCAGTTATCTGCCTATAAGTTTGTCCTTTTAAAGTATCTCTGGCTAGCAATGTCAAAAACAGGTAGAGTAAATAAGAGTTCTTATTCTCAGGCACTGTGAAATAAGCAAGAAAGTGTTGAAATAAGTGTGCAGTTAATAATAAAAGTCTCTAGCTCTTCACCGCTGGACCAACGGTCCTTGAGCATGGCGGTGATAAAAATACCTTACACATCTGCAGAATTATTGACGTTGCCGTGCTCTTAAGCCCTCTTCTGACAGTTTAGTATTACTATGTCTGCTAATAACACAAACCTGAGCATGTTTCCTGGGGTTAAACTCACATTAATTACAATTATTACACTCTTTTATGCAGTGCTCAGGCCTACCTGACCTGTTATCTTAAAGACCCAATTCAAATACGATGGAGACCAGAACATTCTTTCAACCTCAATTATTGGCGTCGGTTACCAGATTTGAATTAACATTTGTAAAAACGTAGGGCTTATTTCAGGGTGAATTCCTTATGATATCAATTAAAACGGTGTTGCCAACCATTGCCATCTTACATAAATTAATATGTTACTCGAAACTTAATATAAAAATAAATACATATTATTAAACATATGGTTCATTAACTCTGAACTGCTGCGTGTACCTTACTAAATATGTAAAATAAAATAAAAATTAAATTACTGAATAACAAACTTACGTATGGAAAACGTCACAACAATAGCATTTTTATAATAAAAACATGTGTGTACTCGTATCTTAGATTTGCTTACTGTTTTAAGGTTTAATAATATTAATTAGATGTGCCACAAAACGAGACGTTACACCGTGTTATGGACGTTATGATAATTGGTCGTGTGAAGTTTTCAGTGGAAAGTTTTCTACACGATGGACATTTCACACAATGATAGAGAGGGTGGTGGATGGTAGATTAGCTGCCCCAGCTAATGACAATAGTCGTCATTTATGTTAAGTTTTCTTTGTGAAACGGGCACAGGGTCATTAAACGAGAGAGAGCGAGAGAGTGTGTGTGTGGGAGGAGAGGGAGAAGAGAGAGAGAGAGAGAGAGAGAGAGAGGAGAGAGTAAGAATGATAGACTAAATTTAAAAATTGGCGGAAATATGATATATTGATGTCCTAACAGGGTTATGTGAAAATTATGGTTAAATCTGAGTTTTTATCAAAGAAAAGTCATAATTATCATTAAAAAAACGATTAGTCTCCGTGTACTAGTAGCTATTGCAGAAGCTGTGAGGGAATTCCATCCTTGATCCACACTTATAGAGTTACTAGAAACCATGTGTTTGTGTGTGTCTACTCGTGAGGCAGCAAGTATCACGTGACAGGATGTTCCACAGAAACTCCGTACATTTTTGCACACAGGCTCGGCTAGCAGGTCTCGTATAATCTTCCGCCGGAGCTTCTACAGAACATTGCATCGTAGCACGCGGGCTAACAACCTCGATGGCAGAAGTCAATTAGCATATTGTGCAAACAGGTGGTAGTTAACAAATCAATCACAAGGCGTACAGAAAACAAATAGATGTACTTTGGGAGAAAAAATATAATTGACATACCATTTTTGTGAAAAAGGGAAAAATTGTATTGTAAGAGTGAATGGTTTGTTTGCGTTTACTCGCAATATGTAGGTATATTATTTTGGATAGTCAGTGTGTTAACTTCTTATGTCATGGTTATAATGTTGAAAATATATCGGCAAAGTCATGTACACTTTCTTATAATAGATATCAACAAACTACTAAATACTACCAATGAAATTAACTCAATCATGCACGACCTAAGGCCCTGTACATATAGATACATTTCGTGAGCAACAATGTGAAAACATTACCTTGCTCATCTTCTGAATGGCCATTAAGTACGTTGCTGGCCAGCATATAGACTCATACGATAGGACCTGGTCATTGTGATTATTAATTATACAGTTGTGGACCTAATTCAATTACTGGCAATACCTTTGTAATGTAAATATAAAGTATCATTTTTCTGCGCGTAATTATCTCTTATTATTCGCTGCCCTTTCTTTTACAGATTCTTGCAAAAATTTGAGATGGGAAGGAAAGTAACAGACATTTCTCGAAACGTAGAAATATAATATACAGTTTTCTTTGGAAAACCGCACCACTCGCCTATCAAATAAATACAAAATCATGTGAGGTCTTTACGGAACACACAGTTTATTTTGAGGTAAGTAGGTGTTCACTTTCATTCTCATGAATGATGTCCTGGAGGCACTGAACGACTGAACCTGAAAATGCAATGAATCATTGCAAGATGTCATACTTAAAAAAAAATACGTTATTTATACCCATGGTATATTTAATTCGTCCATTGCAACATTTCAGAGCGCCGGTGAACCTGCAGAAGGTGAATACATCTTTGGAATTGGGAACGCACCCTAGAAGAAAGCCAGTCAAATCTATGTTACCAAAAAATTTTTCTCAGCGAACTAATGTACATAATTGAGTTATCCTGAAGTCAACCTCTGAAGAAATAAATCCTGACTGCTACATTTACACCAATATCGACAGTAAATTCTGAAAAGCAGTTCTACATTGCAACGTATAATTTAAAGAACAATGTTTAGTGTTGGAAGTCATTGAGACAGCTTTGTTGTTGTTTCTACTGATGTTGATTTTTGCAGGTAACTGAAGAATCGTGACAGAAAGCAGAAATAAAGTAAGCCTTTCAAAAGTGCTCCGCTGACCTTTGGTAAATTATATTTTGCTATTACATTACACACGCCATCGATAATTCGTTCTCTCCATCCTCCTAAAATGTACTATCGTGTCCAAACAAACAAGATGGCGCAAATTTGTTTTGATACACCCAAGAAGTTGTCAACACAGAAATCTAAGAACCCATGCACTCAGAAAGCATCAAAGAAAGCATGTGAATAATTTGTTACTTGTACTTAAACCAACCGCGAGTGCTAGGTTTCTCTGCTGAACATTGTTATTCTTTCAAGAATTTCAGTTTAGGGATATTTAAATCTAATTAATTACAAAGGTCAATCAAGGGCAAATTTGGATTTATCGGACTACACAAGAATATGTAAACAAATAACAAGTCGCAAAGGTCCATGTGCTGTTGGCAGCGTAGACTAAAGATGAGGTAGACTGATCTCGCTGACTGCGCACAACCAATCTCCGTGTCACAACATTGAACTGATTTTCTGCCAACACGTCTGACGAAAACAGGATGCTTTTGCTTTTAGATTAGAATACTAATTTGTAAACAAGTGCTTTGAGATGTAAGTGTACCTCCTATAACCCATTTGTTATGCAGTTTGATAGCATTGAAATAGGTAAAAGTATTTTCTTAATATACTAGTGCTTGTTATTTAAAAATTATGATATAGACAAACACGTTCTTCACTGTTAACCATGTGACTTTGACAGTTGTGTTCCTTTGGGGTAGGTCAACGTTGGTTGCATGCTCAGAAGACAAATAAGCGGTCCACCTCAATTTTTAGTCCATATTTGTCATTCTGGGGTCTGTTGAATTGCATTTAAGCTCTCATTTTTTACATAACCGTGTATCTTTAATTTAATTCCAGGTTTCACTCCTGATTCGATGTATTAAAGTGAGGAACTCTACGCCTCATTTCGTTTTTAATAACCCAATTATTTACGTTCACAGTTACCACACGATTTTTTATTTGAAGAAAAATGAAATACTAAACGTTAATTAAAATGCGAATTCACATGAGCAACTATCTTAAATTAACTCGTAAGGGGTAAGAGTGTCTAGTATTGCTATTAAAATGGTTTAACAAAAAAAAAAAAACTGAAATTAACTGTAGCGAAGTTATTTTATGATGAATGCACCATTGTTCAGGTGAAGTAAAACGTTTCGTATTGCAATAAAAGAAGAAAGAACAGAATGGCGATTGCAACACTACTACGCAAATGCTACCCAACCTCATGTCACGTTCGGTCCAGTCACTATTGACATGTAGACGCTTCGACGCCGCGCCGTGTCCGAATCGACTTAATGTATTCCCCAAGTGCAAGAGATTTTCCAGTTATTTTTATCTACATTCGTCATAGCATTTTATTGTGGTTATTTTCGATTCAAATGTATTTGACTTACTACAAAGCCAGGAGTTAACACTTCACAAAAAAAACTTGTGGCTTAAAATTGCTTATGAACAATTGAAGTATAAAGGGAAGATGTCAAACAAGGTTTTCCTTTAATATATAATGTACTTCATTACATAGAAAGCCACCATCAGTTCTTCTAAAAAAATTAAAATGCCGGTCAACAACAACAAATATGGCGTCTGCTACAGATACCCAAGCACGCCAATAGGTAAACAGTTTTGTTCACCTGGCAAGAGTGAAACTATATAAAGGTTCGGGCAGTGCCAATGTTAAACAGGGAAATCATGACAAACATTTTTCTAATGGTTACGGATCGGGCAAATGCAATTATAAACTTAGAATCAGCAGATCTTGAGAAGGATTCAGCCACCAACTATTTGCACGACTATTTTACAGAAATAATTTTTGCTCGATTTTTGCGTGGAAAGGGATTTTATTAATTTCACCCATCCCAGACGAACGGTAATTTTCTTATAAAACAATGGTTTCGCATTGTTTACTTAAAGTAACAATGCAGAGTATTCAACATGAATTACCTTCATAGAGAGAATGCGTCATTTTCTCTCATATGTTGTATATGTTAACAGAAGTAATGAGTTGGGAGTGAGGAGTATATATTTTTGTGGTTAGGCCGTAGCACTGTAGGCCTATTGCGCGTTGACACGAGCGAACGGCAACCATAACGACGACTGCGCACGAGGTCGCGCGGGAATATCGACCTTATTATTCCGCCACGCTGTCTGGCAGCAGTCCCCGTGGCGCATACGACGGCGGCGGTGGGACACTCACCTTTGTGCATGCCGGTGAACTTGTCCTTGAGGATGGTGAACTCGTAGATGGAGCCGAACTCCTCGAACATGGGTCGCAGCTCGTCCTCCTCGAGGTGGCGCGGGATCTGGCCCACGAACAGCTTGATGGCGTCGCGCTCGCGGCTCGACGACGCCGACGAGGACGCCGCGGACGCCGTCGACGCCTGCTGCTGGAGGCACGCGCTCCCGTTCGCCATGGCCGGCTGTTGCGGGATCAGCATGGCACGTCGCCGGGACGGCTGCTCGCGTCTGTGGCTCCCCGCCGCCGCCGCTGCCGCTCGATCAGCCCGCTGATGAGTCACCGGAGTGTTCCCTGGCTCATGCCCGACCTACCCGACACTGTCTTGTCACTCTCCGCACACTCCGCGACTCCGCCACACCTAGCACCACGCGATCTGCGCGAATATTTCGGCGGCGGCACTTCCCCGTCGACGCGGACACCCTTCCCTTCCTCGCCGTTGACGGTTGTCCTCGTGACAATGGTGGGCGGGGGAAGGTAACCGGCTACCAAGGACGTCGCTCCGACACCTTATCAGCGTCCTAGTCGCGCCAGCTTTGTTGCGCTCTCGCCGACGGAATACGCTCTCTCCCCCCGGAGTGTACTGTGTGCACTCTTACATCATAACCTCCCCCCCCCTCGTTCAACATCTCGCCCCTCGCCCAGACGACCCTCTGGGAAAACTCGCTTGTTCACCCCCCCTTCACCCCCTGACGGCGAGCAGTACCCTCTCTCCCCCACCCCTTTTAAATTAATGTGCACTACCTCGTTTCGCCATCTGAGACAGGGGCGCGTCCTTTGACGGCGTCCGTCCTGAAAACATTCGCCCCTGTCTGCCAGGGAACCCTCCCGTTCCAGCGGGCGAGGTCGTTTCGCGATGGCGGGCAAGGATTCGCCCTTCACGTCGGAGGAGGCGCCCCTACTGATGGTCCCCCACGGGGGCGATGTTTTCTCGCGTGGTTGTATCGCAGGGACGCCAGGGCTGCAGGACCAATCCCGCACAATAGACGCGCTTCTCCCTTACCCAATAAAAGAGGCGAGCGAGTGGGGGAGTCGACGGATGCGGAGGGTTAGTCCGTGGGTGGGTGTCTGCGTGGGTATGGGGGCGGAGGGAGGGGCAACAGCTGACTCACACTCGATGGCTCCCCTCGGGGCGATAGTGCGTGCACAGCGCTAAGGGGAAAGGGGGCTGGGGGGGGGGGGGGAGGCAAAGCGTGCGAGACAGCTGCACGCAGTCCGACCAGGAATCGAACGACCCCGAAAACCTTTCTGTCATTGTTTACAGCGTCTGACGCGCGTCGCGCAAGTGTTTCCGTCGCACTTACGGCCCCAGGATTTTGTTTTCTCCTCGCCAGTGGAAATACAGTTCGTCGCGACGAATATGCTCTCTTTTTACTACCCACCGCTTAGTGGCGGCGAAAACACAGTCCCCAGTAGTTTGATGTTGTGCCGTGATAAAGACTGCAGACTAGACAAGAGAATAGAAGTGGCACCGCCTGACCCAGCGTCTGATGTAAACAGTGTTCACTTGCTAATTGCTGCATTTCTTCAGCGTGCACTATGTGTTTCATTGTTCTGTGTGTAAGGTTCACATTTATACAGTATGAGTCCTTTAAAAGAGGCTCCGTGGGACGTGTGTAACGGAGCAAGGGAATGAGGAAATACAGTCCAGTGTGACAACAGTGGAAGTGGCCGCCATTGTCCTCTAAGTACTCAAAAAACAAAAATACACATACGTAACGGAAATTAATCTATATAAAAACATTTAAATAGCATATAAAGCAAGATTTTATTATTTTTACTATTGTGCAAAAGGAGCTCATGTGTCCAAACGTGTCAATCTTTAGGAAAGATATTTCATTATACCGCTGCATAAATAAACATATGAAAACAAAAGACAGCCAAAACCAAACATTGCACACACCACACAGCTTTGTAAATAACTCGGAATGAACAAGTTACAAAACGTGCAAGTTTAAGAGGCTGTAATTTCATCCGTTCGTCCGTCAAAAGTTAAAACTTGCCAAGGTTTTGACGCACGGCCGGAGGGGATTAAGGGGAATCGTGCGCGAAAACCGTATATTTACATCATTTTTGCCACAACTTGTTACGAGACGTAAATAACAGTTTTGAACACCTTGCATTGTTGCGAATTCACTGCATTCGTTATTCTCGGAGCACTGATTGAATGTCCCACGTATAACGTACGGAACGTAGGCCCTACTGATTGACGATGTCCAAGCACCAAGTTGCAAGAATGCTGGGCTTTTTTTTTATCAGAGTTATAGTTCGGCGTTTGTAACACTAATGATTGAGGATTCTCCATATCTAGTTAACCAGTATTTTCCGATAGCATGCAGAAGCAACTTTGAATGATATCGGCAGTATTTTCACACATTTAGGCAATGTAGCATGGTGTCAAATTCTAAAATACGTCGTGCCTAAAATACTCAGCTATTTTGCAGAGCAAATAGTTATGGGATTTCATTATGCTCTTAAGTAAAACAGTTATCAATAAAGTCGATAGTTACCACATACTCACAGATTAAAATATTCAAATTAGACTTATTATCAGTTCATGCAGTAATGGGATATAATTCAAAATTTAATAATTTTAAAATGTTAGTGCTATGACCTCATTCACTAACAAAAATTTAAGGAGTATAATAGTATATGTATCAAGAAATATTAATATTGTGGCTTATTTTATAGAGCTCTAAAAAGAGCAAGAAGTTACATATATAAGTAACGAGCCTACATACCTTAACAAGAGTGCAATTAATTTTTTAATAATTCCTTAAGCTGAGTTTGTAGACAGGAAAGCGGTATCATTAGAGATGAAACCAGAAACATGTGCAACAGTAGTGAGACAATTATAAATACACACGTGCCTTACCCGGGAATCTAACCCAGAAATCCTCGTACAATAAACTAGTGAGCAATCAACTGCACTACGGTTGTTGGATTCGAGCATCTGCTCCGAGTTTAACCAGTCTAATGTTTCGAATGATAAGGTTTGCAAACCTAAAATATTTACGAGCCCGTATTTTCTTTTCAAATAAGTGACTGAGCTACTTAAAACGTGTAATTTTACGTGGCCTACCGCAGAGCTACTTGTGTTAAGTATTAGGTAAAAATCGGTTGATTGGTCCTTGAGATATGATATGAAACCACCTTTTTTTAAGTGACGATCTTCATAAATTGAAGAAAAATGTTACGTATTAGCACATTAGACGATTGTATACTGATAGTATACAAAGTTTAGCAAAAATCAATTACATAGTTTCACACATATAGCACATTAAGCTAAAATGATTTTACAGCCACCATTCTGAAAATAAGTGCTTGTCACAATTAAAAAATACAGTTTGTTATATGGCCAACCACAATACACCTTCTTCGCCAAATTAGGTAAGAATGGGTAGATTGTTCCCAATATATGTAATTAAACTTAATTTTTTTTTGTGGGGCTAACTTACACATTTGGAGAAAAATAAGGCTCTGTATATACACATTATATGGTCGTAATTCATACTGTCAGCAAACAAAATTAAGTTAAAATTGATTACATGGTTTTTACTATAAAAAAAAGCTGAAATGTCTTAAGTGACTGCCATTTTGAAAATAAGTGTATGACGTACTTGTATAATTTTACATTGTCTGCCAGTAGAGAGAACACAATAGTACTAGACTGATATTGACCCCGTGACCTTTTGACCTTTGACCCGTGACATAATTTTGAATGCACTTTTGACCTACTTTCTATTTTAAGCACACATGTTGACCTACTTTCCATTTTTACGCATCCGGTGCACATACATTTCTGGTTGCCCCTCCGGTGCACTGAACTACCGGTTCGATGCCCGACGAGTGCAATTCTTGGAAATTTCAGTGTTTTGAATACCGGGTTCAATTCCTGGAGAGGGGTAATTTTTTTAATTAATTTTTTTTTATTTTTGGATGATTTTTTAAATGAAATATTGGTTTCGAATGCCCCGATAAGGCACTTAATACTTTCTTATATTTGTACATTTCTGACTGCCAAATTCGATTCTTGGACAGGACACTTAATATTTTATTTTATTTTGGAATTTTTGGAAATTATGAGTTCGAATCCTGGGCAGGGCACTTAATAATTTTTGGACTTAGTAATTTTTTGTTTTTGAGACTTCTGAGTTCGATTACCGAGCAGGGATATTTTAGAAACATTTGTAATATATTTGGATTGGGAAAATTTTGACATCGATTCCCGGGCAGGGATGATTCTGGAAAATTTGTAATATTTTTTTGGATTTGGGAAATTTCGAGTTCGATTTTTAGGCAGGGATAATTTTGGTAAATTTAAGATTTTTTGGGAAATTTTGATTTAAAGTGCAATTCTCGGACAAGGCACTTAATAGATTTCTATATTTGGACCATTTTGACTACCGGTTTCGATTACCAGACAAGTCGAATTTGGCAATTTCTGAGAAATGCAGGTGCACAATCACATGTCGACTGCAGGTTTACAAGTGCGGAGGAGGAAATGCATTTACTTATGCAATCACGCGTGGTGTGTCACCGGTGGTCGGAGAGAAAGCGAGCTGTTGCCAAATCACACGTGTCCGTTGGCTGGTGCGTCACAACCGAGGAAGCGTGGAAGGGAAAATGCACTTTAACATACATTCCCCCTCTCCCCTATTCCCCTACACTCTGGTGGCTTGACGGAGATCTCAGGAGTTGTGTTGGCGAGTGTTGTGGCTTGGACACATGCCATACTTTATAGCTCTTATGACCGGCGAGGGGATTAATGATGATTTCGATTCCCGAACAAAGCATGTAAATTTTTGTTTAGTTTTATATCCTACACCCGAGTTCTAACAACCAGTGGACAGATTGATACTGACTACGATTTCTGGAGAAAGCATCTAAAATGTTGTTAATTTTTGTATCATACCACACAGAGCTCTAAGACCAGTGAGTGGGGTGGTATGGACTTTGATTCCCATTAAGGATACTTATATCGTATTTGTGTACTTGCACAATGAGACTAATTACACAAACCACCATATGAAAACCAGCTCTCGACTAAGCTAGTTAACATATACCAAAGGGTATTGGTCCCGTTAAAGTTTTCCTATTGGCTGTTTGTTTGACAAACCTCCACCACCGGTGTTCGACTACTGCCACATGTTTCACTCATACCTGCGCTTGAACAATTAGTCGTATGCGATCCATTTACTCACTTTGTTCGATCCAATGTATTCCCATTGGTTAATAATCTATCAATGCTATACGGGGTATGGAGTTCCATCGACCAGCAATCATCAAACAACACCTGCCTAGAGGCTGTCCATTGAAAGTGCACACAACACTATCTTCTGCCACTGACCGACTTCAGGCCAGCCACCATGGACCCTGGAGACCACAGTGCTAGATATATTTATTTACCACAGATAACCGTATGAATATTTTAATAGTTTGTTTAAGGATTTGACTGCTCTTTGCTATTGTAAAATTTAAATTGGGAGAAATTAAATGTCAATTTGGAGTAGGAAGTGTTGATATTTTGCTGTGAGATAAAGAAATTATTTTAACTTTTCATGTACTGGCTGAAATAAACTTAAGTGTGTCATTACTCTCTATGAAGCAGTCAGTGAAGCAGGTATGTTCTTTGGACCACAACATTTACCCAAGTTCGACCTCATAAGGACAAATATAAATAACATAAAAAAGTACGAAAATAACATGGCAAATTAAACAAAATGTAACTAGTCTAATTGCAGACTGTAGAGAAATATGTCTTGATGGTATGCCTCACTTTTGGCTCATCGTGCGTGTACCCGTGACCTACAATTCATGCATTGGACCATGTCTTCTGCCTTTACATTCTCACACAAAATACAGAACCATTTACCATCATCTTCTTCGTGACGTTCTTCGTGTTCTTTGAAAGTAAATCTGTCTTCAATTTTCACCTGAGGCTTACCTTTCGCGTATTATAATTCCCGTTTGTACTCCACTGGTTGCTTGGGATTACATCTTCAACATGAAACTTACCTCTTCTTCTTTCCTTTCCTCATATAGACAGTATGTCCATCTGGATTCCTCAACATAAAACACATTGTTTACTGCAAGTCTGCACTAATCAAGTATTATTTATAAGTCAAAAGAGATGCTAACAGTCTCCCTATTTATCTCCCTAGCTCGCACAATTTATATACTTCCTGGCTTTCGGGGAAAATATGATGATTTCTATTTATAACCGAATAAAACAACCTTTTTTATTCACTTTTACCGGTTTGTTAAATTTGTTAGGTATTTAACATTTCTCTGCGATATCGAATGCCAGCTTTCGGACATCCTTTATTGCGAACCCGAAAAACTGCTCCTCAAAGAAGTGAATGTATCACGCGATAATTATTTCCTTCTCTGCAGAAAAGATTGCCGGCAAACCGAAGGATTTCACTATATACGAAAACTCTTTTTTATTATCAGCGTGTATCTTTATCGCTGCTTTTGGGACGTTATGTACACGGGCTCATTTGTTGAGTCCATTTGCAATACGTGCCCCTTTTCACCATCTTTGGAACTTAGACACACTCCTCCAACGTATATTCTAATAAGTAGATGCTACTTATCTTCTAAAATAAACCGGGTCAATTTAGGGAACACAGATTTGTACGACTTCGTTAACTGGTTGTCATAAGTGCAAAAATGGTGTTAAACGAATACGAGAAACCCAGAAGCAATTTTACAATATGTTGTTAGTAGGTAATAAAATACACATTTAAAATACGGTATAAAAACTTCGATTTCTTAGTCTTATTCCATAAAGCAGCTTAGGTGCCGTAGTACAATAATACTAATACAAAATATATCAAATCACAGAAACCACGCGTTTCTGCTGAGTATAATGGCTGAACCTCACTGATCGCTATGCCACATATATTGGTGCTATCGATTATCAGTTTGGCAAACTGATGCTGGAGAACAATACCGTAAAGCACTACACCAATAACTAGCCGAAAATGCAGAAGTCATGTTAAAAAATATTAAGTTAAAAAAATAGCACAGAACAAAAGACAAGACCTGTATGAAAAGAATTGCTTGCAAAATAACAAAGTTACGACCGTGCTTGAGCATACCTGTTTCCAATGATAGCCAATATTTAAATATTGTCGCAGTTGCTGTTCACACATGAATTAGAATTATAAAGTTAAGCGACAGGTGCTGTCTGCTCGAGATTCATCTCTTCCGAAGGACTTTGTGTTCAACTGTTAGGATGTGTGAAAGTAAAAGTTCGACTGTAGTCTTGAGAATATCCTGAGCTGACATTTACACTGAAATAAATGTATCGTCTGGTGTCACTTTTTTTTTTTTTTTTTTTTTTTTTTTTTTTCCACTGAGTCACCTTACCATCCTGTTGAAAAATCTGAGGCCATATGTCGCCACACGTGCTATGGTGCTTGCTAGATCCCCCCCCCCCCCCCGGTTCAAATACCACCTTCTATTTCCACAAAGCCATCCCTCCCCTACGCTGGAATCGAAGCCAGAGATACGAGTGAACACACGAGGCAGCGATACAAATTGCTGGTTGCGTGTCATCTCCTGCAGCACGCCCATCACCTAATTTACTGCAAAATAAGTTGGGAGACTCCTTACTGTATGCTATTCACAGTAAAATGAGTACTTTTGAAAGCCCTTCTTAAAATCTACTTGTATGCACGTTGTGTATTCTTCCGCCTTATGTAAGATTAACATTGTCATGGGCCTCATCACTTTACTCATGCGTCGGTCAAGTGAAACAGTTTGAAAAGTAAATATCTAACAAATCTGCTCATTTTTACACTTCGATGCTTTATGAAATAAACAGAAAGCGAAATAAATTATTAAATTATCATAACTAGTTACCTAACACCTTTTAATTTGACGTTAATACATGGAACTACTTCCCATACATCGTTACCAACTTTACTGGGCGCATGTCACTGAGGGCACACGTTGAAGTATGTGCAGGTAGGGGCAGTAACTTTTTTCTAAAGTTGATTTCAAAAGTGCTCACTTTATCGTGAACAGGCTTTAAAGGAGTGTAATTTTTGCGAAAATTCCACTAGTTGAACTGCAAAACACTTCAGCTCAGATCCACTTTGGTGAACGGATGATTTTAAGTTTCACTCGTCTTAGGCGTTTGCCCTCGACTTTCCTCCCAGGAGTAACTTAATTGTGATTGTCCCCGTGAGGTGAGAAAATGTCTCCTCAAAAAGACACGCGCCAATAACCGAAGGGAAGCTACAAATGTACATGTAGGTTATTGAAGTCTTAGCCTGCCCGTAATCATTCCGCAACAATAGGGGGCGATACTCCTTACCCACTCGAATAGCTTCTGGCATACTCATCTTTGCGCACAGGTTGGGAACTTACTGTTCGATATCGATGGAATCCAGAGTACAAGCGAAATTTTCGTTTCGGTGCGGAAGATGCAAAGTAACGCTGATCTAGCAGACCGCCTGAATGCTGAGAAAAGTGTTTGCCATGTATAGAATACAGTGGCTATGTTTGCTTTCAGTGACTTTGTTCTATTTGATTCTGCTCTTAACTTGTGGACATAGAACGAGTATTGAAGGGAAGAAATTGAACGGGTACAAGGGTCAATTTTGTGCGTGTTCGTGGCATTTGGTTTAAGATGCGATCACGAGAAGTAGTTGCATTGTTCCAGTACAAACCTACGTTGGCCCAACGGTGTGCATTTGGTTGGAAAAGTTGGCCATATGTTGGGCTGGACCACACACATAGCCAAAACTAATATACCAAGGAAAATCTGCTGCTGCGAAAATGTCATCTACTTACTTAGCGCCCATAAGACAATGATGCCACCAAATTAATAAATGCCAGTACATATAAAAAGTGTAATTATTTAAACTTTTAATTGGTTATTTGATGGTTTGTAACAATTTTTTAAACATACAGTTAATAATTGGTATGTATTTTTCTATTAGTTCAACGTTGTGGAACCAGAATTTTTTGTCAAATTTTAGAACTTACATGTTGATTGATTTGTATTATATAAACTATGGTGGTTTTTCAAACCTGAGATCTTGTCTCTTTGAAATATATTTGATTGGTTATATGTTGTGTCAATGTTGACAATACAATGGTTGGTAATTGGTACTTAATGTTAACTTGTGCCAACATCATGTAACTAACTCTATTCCAATAATGTTAATTACTATATTTCTTAAGAAATTAATAATAAAATTTGCATATTTTCTTATTAGTTATGCTTGTGTAAGGCCCAAAACACGTGTTATTTAAAATTTACTCTGTTGGACATTTGTGAGGAAATATACTTTCATCATTTGGTATGTGTACTTTCGTTGTGCCAACATTGTAAAATCATCATAATGTCACTGAAAGGCAATTTTCGTTTGATACGTTAAAAAATATATAATTTTTCACAACCTATGAAACATTTATAACAGTGCCTCTTTGCTTTTTCACGAACTACGGATAATTTTCCAAGACCTGATACTCTTTCTCTTTGGAATAAGTTAAGTTGTTTATATTATGTGTCAGTGCTATGAAACAACGGTTGGTAATATTTAGTACTTAACGTTAAGTTGGGCCAATGTTGTGTAGTCAACATTATGCCAACAATAGCAATTACTATATGTTGGTCATGCGTTGGTTAAAAAATTGGCTAACCTACTGTCGTCTTATTATATGTATACTTTCGTTTGGCCAACACAGTACCACCATCATAATGTGACTAATATCAAATAGTTTTGTACGTAAAAATATGAATTTCACAGCTTATGAAGACTTTCCGGAGGTATTTTCCTTAAAATTCTGCTTTGTTTTTAATGTGCGGAGACAATACTGTGAAAATAAGAGTTGGTGATGGGTGAGTTTAGTTATGTTGGGTCAATATTTCATAACAAACATTATGTCCACATAGTATAGTGTTAATATGTAATAAATAAAAAGTGTATATGATTCCTTTTATTTGCTTGATTTTTCGAATTTTCTTTATACCAGTGGTCCTTTAAAAATGAATATTATATTTTTTTCCTATATGTTTATTACAAGTTGGAAAATACACTGTTGTAATTGTTAGGTATTCGTATATTTGGCCATCACCTTTATCTGTAGGCATTTAGTTAGTAAGATTGGAAATATATTACATTGGAACCCAAATATTTCGCCAATATTTCCAAATAAAATTACACATTAAACGTTGATCCATCATTATTTTCAAGTAAAATTAAAAATTATAATAATAGCAGGGACTTTGTTTATACAAAGCAAATTCTTAAAGCGAAAATTAAAATATATAAATACAAGCATACGTTAATTCTTGTAAAATATTAATATTCCATTACTTTTTATACCATTTGTGGTACCTACTAACATATAAGTAATGAATGAATTTGGAAGTAATGAATAGTGGAGTTAATAACAGCTAAAGTTTAATTGGCACGTTGATAAGCGTATGTAATTATATTGTGGGTTGTAACTTATGTTAGAATAAAAACTTGCGTAACTTAATAGGGAGTTTCACGCATATATAAGAAAAAGTTATCCTACCAAATTGCTCGAAATCTTATACACTGCGTGCTTTCACTTAACAAAAGGCTTGAAAAGTAATATATAGCATACTGGAAAGCGTGTAAGGAATAACCTTTACTAAATTAGTTATTTATCACGGGATGATAGTAAAGTAGACTTTAAAGGTTGTAAAATATGATATATTATTAATAAGTTAAGGAATACAACACTGTATGGTGATAAGAAATTACAGCTAATACTTTGTATTACTTGTGTGCATTTCCAGTGTTTAGTTGGTGTACTGCATATCAGGCTGGATTAGTAACTCAGGTGTCGTGAGTCCATGCCCACCCATAACCGAGTAGATCTTCGGAACTTAGATGATAGTGTAATAACAATGAAATAGCCTTCGTACATGAAAGAATATTTCAAGCTGTCGAATATTGGTTATAATTTTTCAAAACACATCACTAACCAGTGTTGTCAAAATGTTGTTTATTGGTTAACACTGTCGGTCTTGTCAATACACAACCAATCCTGTAAAATGCCAGTAAGCCTCTGGTTGGTAAATCGTGTCCAACAAATATAACGACGTAGGCCCAAGTGTCATTTTGATATTTAGTCAACGCTATTTATACAATGTTGGCATAACCTTGGCGCAAAGGTTCAGCCGACTTTGGCCCAGCCAAAAATGGTTCCTGTGGCCATATGAAAAGAATATCATTTTCAAAATAAAAGGATGGCATTCTGTATATACCATCTGAAGAAGAAGCGATTCATAGGCCGTTACCGGTTGTAATCAAACCTGCGGGTTGGGGTGATAGTGTGTTGCAATTATGTACATTGATTTTGTAATGTACAACTGATAGTTTTGTACAGGATAAAATCCAACTGTCGTATTAATTTTGTGCGAGTTTCTTAAAAGTTTCGGCGTATAAAAGCGAGGACGTTCATGTCCATGTTTCACCGTTTTCTTCTTTCTAACATCACTCCTTCTGGAGATTTATGAATTTATGGCAATGAAATATTATTGAGGCTTAAAAGTTCTTCAGCTTCTACACGGATTTGAGGTAAAACCAAGTGGTTTGTCATTATTCAGCGGGGTGGGATATCCGTCACTATTAGTCAACCACTTTTCTTTTCATCTCGATACTTAGCAGTTATGTTGCGGGTGCGCTTGTGCCCTAATAAGTCACCTTATTGCCCCACCAAACCCATTTCATACATATAAGCACCCGCTGATGCATCTTCACCCTACCTCTCTTAATATTGTTCCTGCACCTAACTACTGTGGCTAAGGCTGCTGAATTAATTCCGGTAAACCGCGGACGATTGTACTGTTTTTGGATGTAATCTGTTCCCAAATTAACCTAAGGTATTATCAGAGGGCTAGATAATTTTAAAAAATCGTAACTATTTTAATATTTCCTTACTAACTCCTCACCGTCATGCGAGAAAAGAATAATATCAACCCTCTACACCCTCTCATTAAACCACGATTTCGTATGCTTCTCCTTGTGTCTTCTGTCTGGCAACAAAGAGTGTTATTGAAAATCAGTAACCTCTAAACATTTGCTTTCGCATACACCATCTGTCAGTCGAACAGAGAGCGCATCGCGTCACCAATGCGACTGTTATTAAATAATATTGTTCAGCTTTTCTGCGATGATAGAGTGATGACAAGGGTGATGTTAAATCGTCCCTAGAATCAATTTAATTGATAAAACGTCACTGATTGCTTCAGGACAATTTAGGTGAATGAAATTAAAGATTTATATATGCATGGGAGTAGCATAGATATATCTTCGTAGTCTGTACTGCACAGAGTATTCCTGAAAGGTTTCATTATAGTCCAGAGGTGGAGTTCGTTTTTCGGTGGCGAGAAAAAAAACCCCGTGAATCACGCATTCATGGGAACACCTCTGTTCAGGGACTAGGCGGGCGCAAAGCTTCGTTAGGGAGGAAAAATGGTAAAAGAGAAGGGGTGAAAAATGTTAGTGATGCTTCGTTAGCAGTGTTCACACGGGGAAAGATGAATGCGGAATATCACGTACGTTACGTGAAAAGTGTCTGCTGACACAGACTACAATATTAACTTGCCAGCAAAGACCTTCCCTGCTGCCAGATGGTTCATAGCGTTTACAGTATCAAGCAGTCTACGTATCTGATAAAGGCTGTTCACGATAAAGTGAGTACTTTTGAAATCAACCTTAGAAAAGAGTCACTGTCCCTGCCTGCATATATTTTAACGGGCGTGAGCCCAGGAAAGTTGGTAACGATGGATGGAAATTAGTTCCATATTTAAACGTCGAATAAAAAGTGTTAGCAAACAATTTGTGCTAACTTACATTATTTCTTTCGCATTATTTTTTTTAATGCATCGACGTGTGAAAATATGGACATTTATAAAATATTCAGTTTTATAACAATTTCACAGTGTCACCCGACGCATTAATAAAGTGATGATGACCATGACAATGCTAATTTTACATAAGGCGGAAGAATGCACGTCGTGCATACTAGTAGAGCTTAAGCAGGGCTACCAAAAGTGCTCATTTTACCGTGAACAATGTATAGATGAAAGTGTCCTTGGCAACCTGGTTCGCTGAAGCAGTTTTCACAATACAGCGTCGCGGTACGGCCGATGACGATAGCTTATAAAAGCTATTCGCAATTGAGCGACAGAATTTCAGAGGCAGTCGTTGATGCAAATTGTGCTGATGTATGACGCCATTTTGCTGTAGTGTGCTATTACATAACGTCCGCGCCTCTAAAATTCAAATCATATATTAATAGTAACGTTTACTAATGCTGCTAATTGTTTATTTCACTCACACAAATGCAAAATTTCGTTATCGAACTCGAAAACTAACTGCAAAAGAAATTTTTGCTAGTAATGTTATGTGAAAGGAACCATAACGATGTAAGACTAATTTGACATGAGTAATTAATGGCAATTTATCTTTAATACAGTTAACTGATTATAATCATTTAATGACTTACCTTGCAAATATGGAAGCTTCAGTGTTTTCAAAACTTTCTTTCTCCTGCTTCCCCACTGTCAAAGTCCGACGCGGGTAAAACCAACGTCTGCGTGAACTGCACCGCACTTGTCACTCGTCGCAGATTGGCTCACGCTCATCGCGTCACGCTACATTGTTGTATTGCGAATGCAGTTAAAAGAGTGACGTATATGGCGATGAGGCGAGATCACTAAATTGCTGGCAGGACTCAGTTTACTAGTAAGCCGAGGTTAATCGCGCGAAGACTTAGATTTTCTACCAACACAAACTTACATATACAACCACGGTTATTGAGCATCTGTCTCACACCATAGCAACCACGAACGTATTGAATGCATTACGTAAAGTTACACACGCGTTATAGGCTTGCACGTGACTGGAACATAGAGCTTTGGGGGTTTAAGACGTTATATTGACCTCAGCCTTGGATTTTGCCACAATCTCCATTTATAAAATCATGTTTCTGACCTACTGACTGACTAATTCATCAACGCACAGTAAAAAATCGCTTAACGAAAAAGCATGAAAATTAATGAATAGCTCCATGCAAGGTGCATGCACACTGTAATAAAGGATTTTTCGAACTTGGACTTTCTAAGAAGGGGAAAAGGGTAAAATGCCTTTTCGAAGACTCTTCAAGAGTCAATTAACCGGGTGTGATATAGACGTGCTCTTAGCTTCAAAATGTGGCCTACATAAATACCCAAAAACAAATTTTAGGATTTTTTAAAATTCACCCCCGTATGAGGGTGAAAAGGTGTAGGTGTAAAATGTGTTTCTGAGGATTATTCGTTAGCTAATTAACCCCTTAAGATATTGTTTACATAAATACTTTAAAATCGGTTTTGAGATTTTTTTTTAATTTGCGTCCCTAAGGGCGTGAAAATTAATTAAATATTTTTTCAAGTAGTTCTTAGTTAGGCATTAATGGTAATAATGTATCGTCGTTTTCTTTGCTTCAAAAGGCTAGTTATACCTACAAATACCGAAAAAACCACTCTTTTTTTTTAATTCAGTTCCTAAAACGGTAAAACGGTATAGAATAAGTTTTTGAGGACTCCTCAATAGCACATTAATGCGATAAAATATCGTTCTCTTCACATAAAAAAAGGCGACATGTATATTCCAAAAGGAGTAAAGTATTTTTTTTAAATTCAACCTCTAAGAGGAGGAAAGGGGTAAAATTTGTTTTTGAGAGTCCTCAATAACTCATTAACCCCTTAATATATCGTTATGCTCTTTGCTTTGAAAGGTTGGAAATATAAATGTCTAGAAATGCCTTTCGATTTATTTTGAAAATTCAATCCCTAAGAGTATGGAAAGGTGTAAAAATTTATTTCTGATACTACTCAATAGCTCATTAATCCAACAATATATCATCTCGCCCCTTGCTTAGAAATGTTAGCTACATAAGTGCCTAAAATATACTTAAGGATTTTTTCGAAATTGAGCCCTTCATAAGGTGAAACTTTAGAAAAGTGTTTTTGAGGAATCCTTCAATAACTCATTGACCAGGTAAAATATAGTTTTGCTCTTTGTTTTCAAAAATTTTTCTACATAAATAGCTAAATCATAATTCCGGAGTTCTAGAAATTCAAAACTCTTCTAAAAGAAGTGAACGTGATAAAATGCGTTTTCAATTTATGTTACCTACATTACGTCATTTCCATGCCTGTAATTTTAAGCACGCTTCTCCTGAAGATCAGATGTAATTAATGTTATCGAGAAACAGGCTGCAATAACACGAGGGGGGGGGGCCGTGATGGCTGAGCGGTTAGCCTGCTCACCTCCCACCAAGACGATCCGGGCTCAATCCCAGGCCGCGCCACTCCGCATTCTCGCATGTGGGAATAGTGCTGGACGATGCCATTGGTCGGTGTGTCTTCTCGGGGATCTGCCGCTTCCCTCACCCCTTCATTCCGGCACTGCTTCATACTCACCCCAATCACCCACATCTTTTTCCTATTAGCTGCCACATTTTTGGAACATTTTGGGCTTGAAATTCTGCTGAATGGTTACTGTATAGCAACGCACGTTGTAAACAGCCGGACCTGCTGCGAAATTTTAGCTAACCTATTGCGGCATTTGACCTCAATAGAATTCTACATGATCACATTATTTGGTGAATTATTTTAACATCCTATAAAAACATTCAGGTCGTTTCAACTATCGCTATAAATTTTGCAAGTTACAAAAACAATCATAACTTTTTTACTTCCAAGATATAAAACAGCTTTAAACAGCCTAGTGTTTATTAAACACGACATATTTTAGCAGATTTCTAACATAATTTCAAAAAAATGTTTCAGTTTTTAATTTCGCATATATACTTCATCGTTAGTATAGTAACTGCAAAGTGATAAAGAATTTATCACGTGTTACGTAAAACAATTACTCTGAAACTTCCTGAAAAGATGTACTTTATCTCACCCCCCCCCCCTCCAAAGAAATTTATTTAAATTGATTGAGAGGGTCGTGGTAGTGTAGTAGTTAAGATACTTGTCAACCCTTCCCCTCCTCCAACTAGGTGAACTGGGTTCTATTCCCGGCGGGGACACACGGATTGTCGCATTTGGGAAACGTGGCGCAATTTTTACGTTGGTCGGCGGGTTTTCTCTAGGAACTACCGCATCCTCCCCCTTGCATTACGCCGCTGCTCCATCTACATTTCACTTCACCCTCGCCAGCGCTTAAGTCCGCGCCTTTAAGCGCCAACTTAGTCTGTCAACTCAATTCAACTCGTTTCAAATTGAAAGCTGGTCAGTATATCTACTAGGCAAAAATTGTGCATTTCTCTCCCCTTTTGTATATGTATGATACATATAGTTCTACTATTCTTACGCTACAGAGCATTTTCCCGTAATCCAATGATTATGAACACACATCCAACTTACCACCTGCGTAAATGACCACAAACTATATAATGTAATTCATTCTAAAACATTGTGATAATAACTTACTCTCTCGAAAATTATACTACTAGGACAATGACAATAAAGAGTTTTAGTCGCCTTCTTAAGATTGGCTAATAGACCTAATAAAAAAAGTTTAAATAGGAAATTCATTAAGTAAAATCCCTGAAGTATCAAAAAAGTAAAACCTGGTGTTACTAATGTGTTGAGGGAACTTGTTATACATGGTAATTAAACATTAATTTATGGAATTCTTGAAATTTGTTTATTATATGTTGTGTGAAGTCGTAACTTCCTTGCAAAGTCATCAACTGTTTGAAATTAACATTTTGATCGTTTGCATTACGTGTTAGTGAATAAAGAAAAATTTCGCAACCGTATTACCGTTGACATCTACGAAATCATATCCGAACTCATACATATTCGTAATGTTAGATGAAATAACGGCTCGCGTGGATACGATAAATCCGCAAGCTTGTAATGTTGTTATTAAACATTTTGTGTTTCTCTGGCTTCTCGCATGTTCGACACAAGTTTGCAAATATTTGAAGTTATTGTCCGCTATAGTTATACGTGATTTATGAGAGCTTTAACAATATCGCTCGCGAAGTCCATATGGTCGCAATTATTCCTACGCATTTATTTGTCACCAGCCATTCATTACACACGTTTCTCAGACGTCAATATTTTACGTTACTATTCAAATATTTATGATTTTAATATTAGAATTGGCGTAAAATTATTGTACGAATAAGTTTATTTCCTACATTGTCTTAATTTGAAAGCTCTTCTCCGAAGACTAAGCATGTTGCAGTAGATAAAGTAATATTTTAGCATAGCATTCCTATTTGCAGCGAGGAAACATGCCGTACTAGGTAATGCTAATTTTATGCATGGCCGATTCACCTCCGCGCCCTCCCCCCTCTCCCAGTTCTGGCCTAGCAGTAGTCCCTCTCCGAAGACGTCATCGGTTGAGAGAGTTGAGAGATTTGGGCGGCGCTTAACAATGAGGTCTTGAGAGCCGATGAGGCTGAAATGAGCCGACAATGTAGCAGCGCCGGAATGTAAGGGCGGGGGAAACGGGAGATCACCGAGCAAACCCGCCGACTAGCGGCACCGTCCAGCACGATTCCCATTAGCGAAAATACGGGAGTGACACGGCCGGGGATTGAACCCGGTTAGCCTTGGTAGAAGGCGAGCAGTCTAACTGCTCAGCCGCCGCGGCCCCCTCCGTCATCGTTGAACGGAGGAGAGGATACGAGGGCGACCACGCCTGTCTGATTATCGCTAACGGGTTGGTGTCCGGATATTTCCGGACAGCGACAATTCCGGCCACGTCCCTCGACAAAGGAAAAAACAGAGAAGGAGGTGGTGGGGGGGGGGGGGATAAAGGGTACTTGTATTTTCGTACTTTTCGACACTTCTCTGAATGTTTCCATCGATACCGACGTGTTACAGTTTGTTACACTAGGTTATATTAGGTTAGGTTAGCTTAACTTAGGTTAGGTTAGCTTAAATTAGGTTAGGTTGGGTGTTCGTGGCCGGAATTGTCACTGGACCAGTACAAATATTTAAAATGGCCCTTTGCTTTGTAAACAGATGGCCGGGATTTTCGCGAAATTTACCCTTGCCGTAATTACCAGTGGCCGAAATTGTCGCACAACCAACGGGTTTACATCTCCCCTGTCCCGCTCGAGGAGTCGGAGTATTGGGAGATATTGTGCGAATCTCATAGTCATCCCTTTCATCGGCGCTAGTCGAGGCGCGAAGAATCTTCTGAACCAGGCTACCTCAGCTGTAAAATCTGCATTGTCCCTTTGTGTAGGCAGTCGTGAGTGATCTTTAGTGGCGCGTACGTGCGACGTGTTGGAAGACGGGCGACAAAGCAGTGACTGGCGAGTGCAGTGTGCGGCAGAGACTGGGTGGGGCACACTCGCTGGAATGTAAGAAAGTGGGACTTGTTTCGTGAGAGACAGGCATTCGGATGATGTATATGTATGGCGATTTACATTTTCACTGTATGTAATTAGTGAGTGATCACGTCAATTTGGGCAGTATAAGGCCAGTGATTAGGACTTCAATATTATACATTTGAGATTAGTATAAAATTGCGCCATCTATAAAAAATATCGAGTTTTAATACTAGGGGAAGACACTTATATTTTGCTAATGGTGGCTGTTTGCATTTTATACCAGTGTAAATAAATTAAAAAACTACATTTAGGTATTTTATTAAGACCTCCAACTCTCACGAACTTGGACACACCATAGCCAATTTGTAACAAATATATACGTATTTGTAAAGTGTGGCCAGTAAGTTTACGGGAAAAAATTTTATCAGCTAAAATAAATAAGGAAAATTGTTTTTAAAAATCAGTCCTTAAAAGCACTAGTCCATTTCTGAAGGAAGAGCTCTTTCTCCAGACACATTTGTTACGAAACAGTAACCTAAGCCTATATGCCTTATTTAACACAGCATGGGGGCGTGGTGGTGAAGTATGTTGACTACCCTCTTCCACGACGGCCAACCGAGCTAAGTCTCGGCGGGGTCACGCTCGGCTTTTCGCACGTGGGAAACGTTGTGCACGTTCCCATTAACCAGTGGGTTTTATCGGGGTGCTGCCATTCAAGGTTCCTACTGCATTCCTTCGCTGCTAATCTCTGCCACACTTAGTCGCTTCGGTACTGAAGATCTTACCTGTTAAGGCTTCCCCAATCTGTCGCATTAATTCCTCACTACGGCTCCAAATATGCTTGCACCCCTATTCAACATACTTCTCAATTATTTATAGTAAAATTGTGATTTGTATATTTTGAGATGCATTTTTAATAGTTTCCCGGAACAAGTTTTCAAAGTCATGTAGAAAATTACGTAGAAACATAAATAATTACCAAAATAAATAAATTAATTCTTATAAGTGCAGTTATTTACAAATTTCAATAGTTTCAATCTCAACACGTAGCTTAAAAGAAATCAGTGCCTTTAATAGCTAACAGCAAATAGTATCACTCTACGAAGTCTTGTGACATACGTTTCTTGCCTCGCTACATGGCAATAGTGTGTTGGCGATAGCACAGTGATTGATACGAGGACGTTGACGTTAGTGCTTCCACCAACCTACAATTAAACATGCGTAAACCTGCATGTCGGTGGTCGGCGAGTTTTCTCGGGGATCTCCCGTTTCCCCCGCCCCTTCATACCGGTGCTGCTCCATACTCACCTCAATCACCCTCATCGGCTCCCAAGAATTTGATGTTAAGAACCACCCAAATATCTCTACAGCGTCATGTCGGAACGCAGTCCGCCAATCAGTGTCTTGTAACCTACTGGTCAGTCGGCGTCCCATTCAATAGGAGGCATTTTGCTTGCTCGCTGTAGCCAATCAGACACAAGACCTGCTGACAGAGCCTTGCGCAGTCAATCAAAACATCAGTACGCCCACATCGGTAGAAACGCAACGCAGTTTTCCCTCTATGTAGTTATCTACTCTGCGTTACTACAGAACTTTAATAATGGGAAAGTTATGACGACACAATCCTTGCTCTTATCTTCGTGGGTCGTGGTACTAAACAGGGTTCCGATACATTCCTTCTCTCGCGCAAATTACTACGGAGCGTGTTAGTAATGCTGTGGCAAGTTCGATCCCGTCCTGTAGCATTGGCGGCGAGTTTTGCCACGTGCCTTACATCCACAACAATGATGCACGCCGCTGCAGCTCCGTGATGGAACCTTCCTAACCATCTCTCCTTACATTAAAAATCCTTTTCGAACAAAATTATCACTGCATGTTAGAAGTAGGTTTTGAATAAAATTCTGCCATCTCCTCAAGGTTTATGTTAACCCTTCAATCAAGACGACAGTCCGATAGGCACTGGTAAACATTTCATTGCCAGTCCTCAATTTGATAATAGAATACTGGTTGATTTAAAGTTGAACTTTAGTTGACTCACACGAATGAAGTCGATAAACCATTTTCGAGATGCGATATTTTTACTTTCGTTGCATACAATTTCAGAATTAAATGTAATCTTATAAAATATCTTTCCTATGGTATAACTCACCTTGACTTCAGTAAAAGCCCGTTCTCACGTGTGCGAAACACGCGCATATAAGTTTAAAGCCTGCGTATACATATACGTACCGGCTGAGAACGAACTAATCGTTGTACGAGCATGTATCGATTGCAGCCTAGTGCATCACGGACACAGAGAATTTTCAATTCGTAAACATAGAGACTAAGAAATTCGGTTTATTTAGTCCGACTACTAGGGTAATCACAAAAAAAAATTGTGTTTGGCTGTTTTGGGGAGACGGCCGTTTGTTTTGCGTGAATACGTCTACGTTGACGCGCTCGGACGCCTTGGTGTTTGTTTTACGTTCCCGGCACAGCTTCACTCTATCATATGGGGTTTTATCGGTGTCACTGTAATGAGTTTGAGATGATCTTTCCAACCGTATACGATTTATGTATTTCGACTTGGCTTTTTGATGAGTATAAACCGAAATTGTGTTAAGTTATCTTAATTTTTTATATTAAACACATACGATTTCACCATAACTACGCCACGTGCAATCCATTGATCTTGGCGAGAGCTGTCGATTGAAACTTAAACGAGCGTGGTAGCTTCTCCTAGTCAAAAGTTATACTACGCGGGAGTTATGAGACGCGGCGAAACGAACTCAAAATTGATGTACCTCCCTTTCCCCCTCCCTGCGTCGGGCACGATGCTTCGCAGTCCTCACTCAACGTAACATATTCTTTGTTCCTTTGGCAATCGAGTGGCGTAATTGAATTTTGAATGTACATGATAGATTCGGAGCTGCTGTAACGCCAAACTGTTCCCCCGATTTTGTTATCATCAGATTTTCTGGATTGCCTCCCACTATGGTTGGAAATTTAAAGACGTATTCACGTCGAATAAAATCTTTCTTGTAATACAGAGTCGCATGAAGTTAACATATGACACTGCGCTAGAGGCAATGAACGACCAGTTGCGATTCTCGGGCCCGCGCACGCTGCCGGCGTGACGTCTCAAACCCAGAAAGTTAGGCAACTGCGACGCTGCACAAGGAGTTCACGTACAAGCTGCTCCTAATCTCGTTATAGGCTATTCACGATAAAATGAGCACTTCTGAAAGCCCTGCTTAAGATCTACTTGTATGCCCGTTGTGTATTCTTCCGCCTTGTGTAAGATTAACATTGTCATGTGTCGGTCAAGTGAAACTGTCAAATTTTTAGAAAAGTATATGCTTTACAAATCTGCTCACTTTTACACTCTTCGATTTAAAAAAAAAAAAAAAAAAAAAAAAAAAAAAAAAAAAATTTAAGTTAGCAGGAACTGTTACCTGATATTTTTTATTCGACAGTAAGATACGGAACTGCTTTCCCATTAATGGTTAGCAATTTAACTGGGCGCATGTCACTCACGGCACCCGTTAAAATATATGCAGGTAGGAGCAGTGACTTTTTTCTAAGATTGATTTCGAAAGTGCTGACTTTTATCGTGAACAGCCTTTAATTCCCCGAGACATTCGCCGTCCCCTTCTCTCGCAACACTAACTGGAAGCCTGGCTTACGGTGTTCATATTCAGCTGCGCGGTTTTCCACCTGGCGTGACCGTGTGCCCCCGGACTGGGCGAGCCTGAACGCGAGTGCAGCATGCGATATAGCGCGATACACTCCATACTTGTAGGTCTTTCGCTGCCCTCCCTTCTGCGTCAACCCCGTTGCATTTCGCCCCGGGGCATTAGACGCGCTTCAGGGTAAAGTGAGTACTTTTTAAGGCCCTCCCAAAACGCATTTATCCCTAATAGATCTATTTCATTGCAGTCTCAGACGTTAATTTTTGAGAGTGATGGAAAGTATACACTCTGTTTATTGGCCACGTGGCATTGTTTATACTAAAAAGTGGCGGAAAGATAGAAATTGGCTAAAAGGGAAAATTTAAGAGGGCCTTAAAAGTGCTCACTTTACCGTGAATAGCCTATATACGCGCCCGCGGCTGCAAGGCCGAGCGGCTTGATGTACCGTTCCTACAGTTGCCCTTCTCCCTCCTATAGTCTGTCTCATATAAGGTGGCGAGATTTTGACAGTCAGTTAGTGGCAACTTTACGTATACGAAACAATGTGCCGTTTACAAAATCGTGTATCATCTGATCCACGAACGAACAAAAGTTAATATTAAGTTGGCTATCCTGAGTACACTGCCGACGCACCTCAGACGAGTACAAAATACACGATAACAAAGAGTTCCTAGATTTAAAAAACGTATTTTATTTTACGTGGTCACAAAACAACTGTTGTAAGTGTTACACACTAATCTTCGTGCTAAAGTAGTATTCAACATGTAGTGTTCAAAATTAAATGCCCAACAAGACGACTGAGAGTCGAATGAAACGCGACTTCAAACCTTAGATATTTTCGTGTCGTATTCCCACTGTCCATCCATGCTTTCCATTAGTGCTTGATATTAATTCTAAAAGCCTATAGAAATTTTGCATGGCAATATTGAACTATTTTTTAAAATAATTTGACGAGATATATTTCGAATTCGTGTCTTTTTGAGACAGTAATAGGAGAAAAGTCAAGTTTTAAAAAGCAGGATCTAGAGGTGGCGAACCTGCTGCTATCTGTCGGCACCGCACGAGGCTCACACGCTTTACCATACCGTGCGCGCTATCTGTATGTTCTTTCTCGAACCTAACCACCTACAAAGATAAAATTAACACTTTGCGTATGTAAAATAACAAATTTACGAATATATACAAATAGTTTTATTTTTCCGCGAGTTCTGCGTACTTTTTAAAGTAATATTTCGTGTACAGCGATTTTGATTACTAGTAATTTCTATTAGGCTGGTAATTGTCCGTATATGGCCTAAACAAGTCATGTTTTTTTTTCAGAAACCCATTTCCTTGTCTTCCTGTAGCCTCCAATTGACGCACCGGCTAATGGCAAAAGGATACATAGACTAAAAGAAAACATTCGTCGAACTGCCAAAATCTCGTCACCTTATATGAGACAGAGAGTATTATAGGCTGTTCACAGTAAAATGAGCACTTTTGAAAGCCGTGCATAAGATCTACGTGTATGCACATTGTGTATTCTTCCACCTTACGTAAAATTGACATTAACATGGCCCCATCACTTTATTCATTCGTCGGTCAAGTGCAAGTGTGAAATTATTAAAACAGTAAACATTTGATAAATCTGCTCATTTTTACACACTGAGGCATAAATTAAAACAGAAAGTGTAAGAAATAATTTAAATTATCACAAATTCTTACTTAACACTTTCTATTCGACGTTGACATATGGAAATACTTTCCATCCATAGTTACCAACTTTACCGGGCCCATGCCACTCAGTGCGCCCGCCCTTTAAAATATACGCAGGCAGGGGCAGTGACATTTTTCTGAGGTTGATTTCAAAAGTGTTCACTTTATCGTGAACAGACTTTACCATACTTGCCTATTTCCTAATTTTGCCACTCCAGAGTCTCAGCTACGTAGCGCAGTCTTGCCAAATAGTTTTCCCGCGTAACAGCAAATATTCCCCAAATTATGCTACTTATAACACCATTTGTGAAAATTATGCTACGGCAGAAAATACAAAGGACATTTGCAAAAAAGAAATATATTCCATGGTAAAAACATATTACATTAGAAACTTTGGTTAGTATAGTTTGACAATAAGACCAACATATGAACACAACGAACTTATGTTTCAAAATCACAGTTTAGATATGACAATTACTATAATTTTCGATTTCCAACTTGATGAATAAATTCGGTAACTGTTTTGCTATCGCTCTCTTGTCTTTGCTACAGCGCCGACTGAAAAAAAAAAAAATATTGTAAATAGTATAGGAATATGTAACTCACGTCAAGTTTGGGCATTATCTGGCAACTCTGAACATGAAATAACTAAAATATTAAAACCAGTTTTGATTTCTGTTTCCAGTATCACTACCTATTAGTATGTTGGCATGACTGACCACAACATTTCCTTTCTCTTGTTACATTTTTGTGTCGATGCACTCTATTTTGAAAAGTTTTATCTAAAGCTCAATTGTTCTACTTTCTCGTAGTGCAGTACATTTATTATACTACATACTACAATGACTTAAATTAAACCACAAATGGTATAGTAATGTTACGATTGGCAACACTGCACGCATGTCGGCAGTAGAGTGCGTCCCCTGCATGCGGACGCTGGGTGTGTTCAACAGGAAGCAGTTCGCTCGCTTATCGCACCTTCAAAAGACAGTCAATTATTTTTTATGGCGAGCTCCCAAATCCCACTACGCCAGCGAGAGCACCTTCTCAGTTCTGTGTGCCCTCCGGCATGCTTGTTAGTAGCTAAGGCGGTTCGAGAATGGGATGCGTCTCAGGGCAAACCCTACACGCTTTAGGTGGGGTTTAATTAGTAAGAATTGGACGCACGCATCGCGACTGACCAGGGTTGTCTGGTGCCGCGGCGGCAATTGTAGCCATGGACACACCCCGAAAGAAGAAGAGTCTAGATGGTAGGGCATAGCAAACCAGGCAAAGTGGAGAGGGTCTGGGAAAAACTACGCGACAGTCGCGGAGGATAAATGTCATACCTTTTAATCGATTAGGGCTGGAGAAAGTAGGGTGTTTGTTAGTTCGCGAAGATAGACTTTGTGAGGTTAATGAATGGTGACATGAAATGTGTCGATCAGCTGCTGAATGTATCCAGGGTCGTACGGCAGTGGCACGGCCCTGGCGGCAGGGGACAGAACTACGCCACCCGCCCGCAGATGCCAGTCATCTCTCTGGAAGCAGAAGAGAAAGTTTAGTTTCTAGGCATAAAAATTAAGAGTATTTAGGAAGAGGAAAGGGGTGGTGGGGCGATGTAACGAAATAAAATTAGCTACGTTGTTATTTAGCTTGCAGCAATTCATGTGAAGTGTATGTTATGTGTTGTTAGTGTATGTGTATGTTAGTGTAGGTGTGCCACTTCACAACCGCAATCAACTGCTGCAGAGGGCACACTACGCCACAACCTCCTCAGTTTTTGCTGGTAAACTGACAAGAGGACGCCTTGGAATCGGCAGCGGCGACGGACTATACGCACAGGCAACTGTCGGATGGGGGACGTGTCGCAGCACGTATGTGTGTGGGAGACAATCGTGTTTCCAATGTAATTCGCAGGCTGGGGACGTGTCGCAGCACGTATGTGTGTGGGAGACAATCGTGTTTCCAATGTAATTCGCAGGCTGGGGACGTGTCGCGGCACGTATGTGTGTGGGAGACAATCGTGTTTCCAATGTAATTCGCAGGCTCTGTTCTCGGATCATTACATTCACAATACGTTGAAGGCTAGATGTTCCCCTCCGTACAGCATTGCTCAATACTATCTCACGGTCATCGTGATTTACGGCTAGCGCTACAGCTGGTCCACTTCTGAGCACACTGAGACAGATCGCTACCACACTGCGTGTTCTTCGACGTAACACTGTTTGGCGTCCTTGAAGCAGTGTTGGCAATCAATTAGGAAAATTAGTTCCATGTATCAACGTCTGATTTATGACTTATATTCAATAGGCGATGTCCGTAAAATGTTCAAGGACAACTAATGCTGATTGGCGTACATGACACCCTGACGTCCGAACGTCCGAAAGTTTGAAGTAAGTTTATTCGTCAACTTGAAATTTCTTCGCTGATCATGTCAGAAATCCAGCAACAAGATTTATTGTTCCTGTACGATGTTTCGCTCGAAAGTAACCTAATATTATACCTACCCTACACAATACCTACATTTTAAAATCGTGGGCAGAACAGGACTTCTCAATAATTAAACAATTTCTATACATATTTTTTGTAAAAAAAAGTTATAAGCATAAATTCAAATCAGTTGTGGAATCACTTAAATATTTGTCCATAAAAAAAACTATAACAGCTTATATGCTACCACAAGTATTATTAGTGTAGTCTATTCGCGGTTTCTTCACACTTTTTAAATAAAATCTTTAAAAAAAAATCGCCCCATGCAGGACGTGCTTGGTTGTTAACTAAATATATAATACATCACAAGCGTTTTATAACTGTGATAAGATTAAATTGCTTTATTTCTGGTTAAAGTAAATATTAACATATATTTTACCCATTAAAATATTTCATTGTAGTAAATATAAATATAAATTATAAATAAATATTATTAGTAAGCCCTCGTAAGAAATAGTTATTATGCAATATAAAATTACCCTGAGTGCGCTATAATGTAGTGCGTTGTTTCTTTGGCGTAATTTTCAAGACTCAGTAAAGCTTTGTTTGCATGAGGCGTAGGGATATTCTGGAGGTAGACCTAAAGCAGGGCTTCAGAAAAGTGGGAAGTAATCGTGAATGGTTTATAACATATGAAGCCCTGCTTCAAGTATGACGCCAATGTCAATCAGCAAATTCAAGCAATTTTATGTGAGCACTCCTGTCCTGCCAAAAAACTGTCCTGCCTGAACGATTTATTTTTCGTTCTGTTAGCTGGTGAAATGTGTGATGCCTACAATTTTATGGAGTAAGATTTAATCTTACTCCATAAAATTGTAGGCATTGCTGCTGTTATGGGGTTGGTGTGTTTACAGAACTACATGACGTTAATTAACTTGGTTAGAAAGTCTGCTTGGTTATTTGCCACGTCTGTATTTGTTAGCCCAGATTAATAAACATTTATTTTGTTTGAAGAGCGGTTACTATATGAAGAGGCAATAGTTTTGCTGCAGAAAAAGGTAATTTGGTTTTCTTGCCCCCCCCCCCCCCCCCCCGGCTAACGGGGTGGCGCACGTCTGAACGCTTCCAAGAGCTGATCTATACTGAAGAGAGGCGCGCGGCGTTCCTGGCGCGTCCGAGCACTGTCTGGTGGCTACTACTGGCAACGAGTTCAGCCTCGCGCACTCTGGCACCTTCCATACGCCTCTTCGCTATTCCCGCGCCTCCTTAACCTTCCCGAGCCGCGTTTTCGCGTATAAATGATCGTCCTCAGCCCGAGCAAGTGTGCAGCGTTCCTCTTCGAGTTGCGCGGGCTGGCCGACGATATAACATGTCTGCACCACTTCGTACTTCGGGGCTTCAGAATGCTAGACAAATTTTTGCGTAATATGAGTTCTACTCAATTTAAGTATTGCAATGAACGCAGTTGTTGTTATGCTGGGGGTATACAAAATAGAATGTCTGGTAGAGATCTTAGGTTTTGCCATTTAGGGAGTCTGAGTTTGTAGAGAGCATTATATTGTAGTATCAGCCTTATGTATATTGAGTTGATAATTCGAAAGCCATGAGCTCGCTGAGGCAGTTGTTCCACCGTGTAAACGAGCACATACAGGTGAAAGATTGTGAAGGAGGTGCGATTATCAGGGCTCATGTTCAGGATAAACGTTTCCCTAAGCCCATAAAAAAGATTGTTTGTTGTAAATGTGGTAAACCTAATCACAAACCGTTCCAACGTAAAGAAGCGCATAGTACCGGCAGATAATTCTCAGATTAAGTCAGTGTAAAAGAGTAGATCTCCTGTGACGTGTTTTCGCTGCGGCAAGCCCGGCCATTTTAAAGCCCAATGTCCTAATCAAGATCAACCTAAGATTTCGCATGTCCTAACTGTGAGTAGTAAGAACGTGAATTAGGTAGGGGATAATTCCCATACGAATACGAGTATCAAAGGAAGTAACTGCCCTAAGAAAAATAAGAAAATTAAGAAAATTAAAAACCAAGGAAAGACTGACTTAGAATTACCTTAGTGAAGTTAGGTTCATTTGAAGTACCCGCCCTGATTGATAGTGGTTGTTCAGTGTCCTTGATCGATCAGTCTTTTTGTAATAAGTTGTTTAGGCAACACCCAATAGGCGTTATGACTGTTGAACGCAGTGAGAAAACTGTTTTTAGTCTAGCAAATGGAGGTTTGATGCAATCATGTGCTCGTTTGTCACTAAGTATGCACATAGGTCATTTATCCTGGAAGAGGGAATTTTTCATTTTGCCACACTTAAGTCACAATATAATTTTGGGTATAGATTTCCTCCACAGCACTCGTGTCTATTTAAATTTGCATGAAGGCACACTGAATTTTCTTTTTGTTAAGAAGGGGTAAAGTTGATGGGGCAGGAGGAATGTAAGCAGGTAAATGCAATTGATAATACTTTTGCACAATAAATGCGAGACAAGTTCCCATCTGTAATAGCAGACAAACTGGGAGTATGTAATCAATATGTGCATGATTTGGTACTGACCGACAACACTCCGGTTAGGTGCCATCCCTATAGTGTAGATCCAGCTAAGAGACAAGCTTTTTAAAAATATGCTAGACCACTTGCTTGATGAGGATGTTATTAGGTGTTCTACTAGTAATGTGAGCCTGGCATTTTTGATAAACAGAAAAGAGCCGAGTAAATTTCTGTTAGTGATAGATTATCGACGTATCAATAAAAAAAATTGAACTATATCTTTCCCCTTTACCTAAAGTAGACCATGTTTTTTTTTCTTCCAGTTATTAGGGGAGGCTAGGTATTTTACAGTGTTAGATCTGAATCAGGACTTTCACCAAATTTTATGCACCAAGATGCACGAAAATATCTTGCATTTGTTACTCCTTGGGGAGCATTCCAATGAACCAGAGTGCCTTTTGGTGTTTCATTTGGGTCCAGGCACTTTCTCGTGCTTTAGGGACTATCTTGTTGCCATATAAAGCTGAATTTGTTTTCAACTATGTGGATGATATTGTCATCTACAGTGATACTAAGGAATTGCATCGGGAACATGTCACGTTAGTCCTACAGAATCTTTTGGAAGTGGGATTGACCACGAATCCAAAGAAAATCAGCTGGTGTAGCAGGCATGTGAGATTGTTGGGATTTATTCTGAGTGAAGGACTCTGATCGTATTAGGTGTGTGCTTTCCTTTCCTCGTCCGAAGAATGTACGTGGTGTACGGCGGTTTCTAGGCATGATAGGCTACTATGCCAGATCTATTCCATCTCTTGCCGAATTGACCTAACCCCTTAATCTTTTAAAACATAAGGGCCAAGAGTTTTTGTGGGGAGACGAGCAAGAGGCGGCTTTGGAGAAAATAAAAACTTGTTTGACCTCTCCACCAGCGTTAAGATTGGCTGATTTTGACCGTAAGTTTGTACTGCATGTAGATACAAGCTCCCTGGCATTAGGTGGCGTTTTGTCACAAGAATATGAGGATGGTGTTTTCTCCTATTGCTTATGCTAATCGGCTATTGACATCCACCGAAAGAAAGTACTCGGCCTATGAAAAGGAAGCTCTTGCTTGTGTATTTGGGGTTAAGAAAGTTTCCGATTATCTGTAGTGTACTTGTTTTAAGCTGCGTACAGACAACCAAGCCTTAACGTGGCTTTGGAATTCCAAGAGACCTTTCGGTAAATTAGGCCATTGGATCGAATGCCATACTAATTTTTCATTTGATATAGTTCATGTAAAGGGAAAAGACAATTGTGTAGCGGACAGTTTGTCTAGAATGTTTGACCCTGGCGAGTTTGTGTGTGATGGAGAAATTCAGCAGCAGGTAAATGTTCTGAAGCAAGTTCCGGTGGCTTATTTGAACATCAAGGTTTGGCAGGAAAATAATGATGAACGTGCGGAGTTGTGGCATAAAATCCAGCTAGGTGAACTCATTGGTTTTATTGTGAAGAAGGGGCTTATTGGCAAAACTTTACATAAGGGCGTTTTCAAGACCTATGTACCCAAGGTAGTGATGCCAATGGTGTTTGACTATTTCCATAACTTTTATTTTGGCGCTCATCAGGGGCAAGAACACACTTTGCAGCATATTGAAATATTTTTTTTTGGCCAGAAATACAATCAGAAATTAGAGATTTGGTGAAACAGTGTGCTTTGTGTCAGCAGGTAAAGGCCCCTAATAGTAGATACCAAGGACAGTCTAGTAGTTCACCGCCTAGTTTTGTCTGAGAAAGAGTCTATAGGGATGTGTTTGACCTTCTCCCTAGATATTAGAAGGCTTTTAATTATTTATTGGTTCTGGTTGATGGATTTTCAAAGTCTGTTTTGTTAATCCTCATGAGAGACCAGAAGGCAGCTACTGTTTGTAAGATCTTGCAGGAACAAGTGTTTTGTTATTTTGGTTCACCCACCCAACTTGTTACTGATAATGCTAGAGACTTTACTTCCATCGAGTTATCAAATCTAGCTTTTTTCTTGGGGAGATTGTTTGGTCCATACACTTGTTGCCTTTCATCATGATGTTCACACAGATTGGGATAAAGAGATCCATGTCATCATGTTGGCCTTGAATTCTTGTGTAAATGCTGCTACAGGTTTGACGCCGAAAGAAATGTTTTTTGGTCGGAGAGTGCTGCATCCTCTTCTTAATGCCTGGGGCTTCCTTTTTGATGTAGATGTAGGGGAGCGAAATGAATTCTGGGAGGATGCTACCAAGAATCTCAAGGAATACTGTCGCCATATGCGTAGGGCACAGGATGAGCAATATGATGCTGTTTATTACAAGGTTGGCTATTTAGTTCTTGTGAAGACTAGTAATTTATCTAGAAAGGTTTATTCCTTCTCAGCAAAATTAGGCCTTAAGTACGATAGCCCATTTGCATTGTTAGTTTTCTTACCTCAATGTCAGTGTTGTTGCAGGAGCCAGCAAAGAACAGGTTTTCAAAAAGCCATGTCTTTAATATTAAGAATTTTCATCAGCCATCGGAAGCTCGGTCAGCCCCCACGCCCTGAAGAGGAGCACTATCACTACTAGGGGAGGGTTCACACTGTATGGTTTTGTATTTTGGAGGTAAGGTACTAAAAAAATTGTTATTTTCCTTTCTGTAAAATGTTCGCTAAATGTATATATTAAATTGCTCTAAAACGAGTAAAGCTACGAGCAGTAGTTGTTTTTAAGGGTTAGTAGGTAAAGTATATCCACTTCATGTAATTTTTTATGGCGAAGAAACACAAGGGGGTGATATTAGAAGTTTCGGTAGGTTAGTTTAGGCGGGCATCTCTCCCTAGACCTTTTTCTGTTTACCGTATTCTTTTCCACCCTGCCAGAGTAACTGGAGTTCAGAAGTAGAAGATACGGGGGAGGACCTGGCCACTCCAATCGTCGTCATCGGCTGTTTTCTACTGTGTGTCTCATCATCAGCTTCTCCGGGTTTGGAGAGACCCCTGCAGCTCTCTTCCAGTGTGTAGGAGGATTGAAGCCCCGTTTCAAGTCTGATATACATGTCAATCAGCAAATTCAAGCAATTTTATGTGAGCACTCCTGTCCTGCCAAAGACTGTCCTGCCTGAACAATTTATTTTTCGTCCCGTTAGCTGGTGAATTGTGTGATGCCTACAATTTTATGGAGTACGATTAAATACTGCTATTATGGGGTTGGCGTGTTTACAGAACTACACGACGTTAATGAACTTGGTTAGAAAGTCTGCTTGGTTATTTGCCACATCTGTATTTGGTAGCCCAGATTAACAAACTGTTCCAAGAGCTGATCTATACTGTAGAGAGGCGCGCGGCGCTCCTGGCGCGGCCGAGCGCTGTCTGGTGACTACCACTGGCAACGAGTTCAGCCTCACACACTCTGGCACCTTCCATAAGCCTCTTCGCTATTCCCGCCGCCTTCTTAACCTTCCCGAGCCGCGTTTTCGCGTATAAATGTTCGTCTCCCGCCCAAGCAAGTGTGCAGTGTTCCTCGTCGATTTGCGTGGGCTGGCCGACGATAGATCATGTCTACACCACTTCGTACTTCGGGGTTTCAGCATGCTAGACGCATTTTTGCGTAATATGAGTTCTACTCAAGTTAAGTATTGCGATGATCGTAGTTGTAGTTATTCTGGGGGTATAGTTTCCCATTTAGTAGTGTTTTTTTTTTTTTTTTTTTTTGCGATTTTTGTGTATATGGGTATTTTATGGGAAGTATTTCTTCACTGCTTTGACTGTGTGAATTTTCAGTGTGGTATTTTATGGGAATGTTTGTAAGAGGTGGATTCTTCCGTTTTATTTTTGCATGTTGTAGTGGTGGTCTCCTGGGCTACGATTTGCCAAAATAATTTTTAATCTCAAGGAGTTTAGTGGATATTTTATGGCATGCCTTCATGCTCATTTTTAAATGTAATGAGGTTTCCTGTTCCTTCCCAGTGGTAGTCTTGAAATTAGTATTCCATGTTGTACTTTTTAGTGAATAATCAGATAAGCAGGCGTACTTTACTTTTAAAGTTGTAATGGTGCTTGCTCTGTTCAGGGAGTCATTTTACCCTTTCTAATGGGAATTCACAAGTGTTTATTCAGGTTGGGTGATTTCTCAGTATATATTAATATTGTTGATTTTCTGTTTGTTCCATTGCATGTGCATTCTCTCTTTCCCCTAGTTCAGTGATTGGTAGCAAGCAACATAAATTTACAGATGCAATTTATATTTTTCATATCAAGTTGCAAAGTTGTTGTTCTTGATGATAATCTATAGATGGGCTTCAATATATTTGTATTGATTTTGAAATTTTTGTGTCTATGCTTTCTTGATTTTTTTTTAATGGTGTGCGTCCTTCTCCTTGCCTTCCTTTAGCCCTGCTACGTATTAAAAAGGCTTAACACATATATGTCCACGACTAGGGAAACTATGTTCCATAGAGCGCTAAAGTAATACTGCCTTTTATTTCAGATCTTTGACTGAAATAGGCAATAACTAAGCTACAAATAGTAACAAAAGAAATATGGTAGTTCTTGGTGGGTTCAGCAAAGAACCGATTAAGTTGTAGACACATTATTGTACTTCAGTTTAAGCGCATTGTTATTATTTTATTTGATTTATGGTGCAGTATCATACACTAAACGGGCTAAAGGGACATAGTACATTACTCAGATTTAGGCAGCGCATAACGGTAAGGTATGGGATTTCATTAAACATTAAGTTTATATCATTTAACATTACGTTCTATTTAACTACAAACATTACTTTGAGGAACTTTAAAATAAATACCAGGATGTTAACTAATTATAATAAGGAATCACGCCCCTTCTGGTAATTGGAGAGATTCCACCTTGTCCATGTTGCTGCTGGCTGATTCAGGTGGTGGTTAGCGACGACCGGGCAGCCTCATCTCCAGACGTCCTCTTGGTCCGATGCCCCGATGAAAAAAGAAACTGTTCTAAAGCCCCTGTCTCACTATCAAAATATTCTCTTCAACTATATTTGACAATACATTTGAGGGCAAAGTACGACCATCAAATTTTTCCTTCCAACAAATTTTATCAACTAATCTTGAATGTGCTTGAAAATGTGTCACACTGTCATTTATTTTTGGGAGAAGGAAATTAAAAAAATAATTAAATAATTATTTTCATAGTGAGATATTGCTTTTGTTTTCCCATGAGGTCTGTTACAGGAAGAAATGTAAGTTATATTGTAATTTGATTTCGTTTCTTTACTAAATTAAATTTTTTTTATGAAATAGGTTTCTTGCACAATGAAATAAATGCCTCTGAGTTCGTATTATTATGTGCAATATTCACTTAAAATAGCATTCATGCCCAGGCAGCTTCTACATAAAATAATTATCTTCAAAACATACTTCGTTTCCAGTAATTGTTCGTTATTATAAATTTCTTATATTCCATTTTTGTCGTGCACGATTCTGATTGGGTGAGACCATCAAACATCAAATAAATTTTAGAACTGGATCAATTTTCAAATGTTTGATGGAAACTGAAGCCATCCAAATTTTTTCAGACAAAATTGGCGGCGTTTATGACGTTTCGATGACGTCACAACTTTGTCAAATTTTATTTGACGAAACATAATGCAAGCAGTTTGACGAAAAAATTTTTACAGTGAGACAGTGGCTTTAGGGTCACGCTGTTCTATATCGGGTGCGAAGTTTACGGCTCCGTTTACTGGCCGGTGGAAAAGGTTTCTGCTTTGCCTTTCACAAGGTATTTCGGCTGTCGCGGCTCATGTCCAGAATTAATGTTTGAAGGTGTGATCAGATAGGCCGTCCAGCTAAGGCATGATCACAGTTCATATCAACATAACAAATTCGTCGCTGCTGATTTCTTACTTTCCTGACTAATGAAATCTGTCCGAAATCATTACGAATAGGTAAAAGAATACAACCACAAGTGTTAAACAACTTAACGCCTGGAAATTCAGAACTTATTGAAAAACTTGTTCATAATAAATTTGTGGAATATGTAGAAACTATTATGAAAGCGTACGAAATGGGATCAGGATTTATTTCAGGCTACATCACATACTTTACGCCTGTGAATATATAACTTACGATGTGTATACAGAATGTTCGGGAATTAAACGCCCAAATTACGGGGGGGGGGGGGGGGGAAAGGTGAAAATTTACAGGACAATCTATATATAAATTGAATATTAAAGGAGACATGAAGACATTAATGATGGATTTTGAAAATTGTGCCATTAGGGGAACCTTTGGCGTTTATCTTATATAATTTTTTTTTTGCTACCCTGCCTTTTTTCGGGTAAAATTCGCTTTTCTCTTGCGAAGACTCGTCATAATTAAAGTTCTGCTCTAAATTATCTACTAGCAAATTATTGATATCATGTTCAAACTTCAATTTGAATTTCGTAAAAAAATTATACAAAAATTCTATTTGGGCATAAAATGTTAAAATGGGAATTTTCGTATTTGTGTAATTTATCGTTTCATAAAAATTGTTTATTTAAATTTTTTCACAAAATAATATCAAATTGTGTTGTCAACTCGTCAGTTATATTATTTCAAAATGTTTTTGATACTGTGAGTTATCATTGTTTTGCCTCTGATGTTTGTACTTTGTTTGAGTGTGTTAATATGGCAGCACAAATATTGTACTGTGTTGTAAGACATTTCCATTGATAGTTGACATCTTGTGGTATAATGAAATATTAATATTATTATCAAAGTAATTATTATGTACTGTCAGGTCTCACAAATCATAATCAAACTATTTGTGTAAATCTTTGGTTACATGTCAAATAGTACTGGAATTGTACCTTTGACCACGAGTTACGGTTCTTCTGCTGAACCATTATTCTTTGGGTTTAGCATTTCCTGTGCGTTGTTCTTTGGTGCTGATATGACCTTTCTCCGTCTTGAAATCTATAAGTATGTAATGGCTTCTCCGTTTATTAAGCCCTGCAATTAATCCGTTAAATGCGATAACAAAACTTCAACTACCACCGTTGGTAATTTTAGAAGGAAACTTTTTTTACCAACTCAGATTTTCATGTGAAATTTTTTTGGGGACGTCACAATATTGTTAGTAATATTATAAGTTTATTGCGGTACGTGTCCTTTGCCAACCATCTAGCCATGATGTGCTAGCTGACTTCCCGAGCAGACTCTGCGTGTTACACTGTAACTTATTCCTCCAGACTGATGTCAGTGGTTCTGGCTCGCGGCAGATAATCTCTTAACCAGCCATTTTGTAACATCATTTTTATTGGTCATTTCGACCATAACGAATCTTCAAAAATTTTTTGGCTCTGCAGCCATTACAAAAAGAAATGTTGTGATCTACTAATTTAGTTTTCTTTTGTGTCACCCTGACCATAAAGAACTTTTTGAAAATTTTTACAGCCATTTAAAAAAATTGGTTAAAAATTTTTTCTTAATTTTACAAGAGGTAAAAAAAAAAGTAGTGAACATAACAAAGCAAATTTAATACATTACCATTAGGTGCACCTCTTAAAAATAATTAAGAAAATTTTCTCATGTTTGAGTTGTCATATGTTGTAATGATTTATTTTGAATGCTAGTTTGTTACCCCAAAACTGCAAGGAAAGCCTGATACTCAAGATTTTCAAACTACTCAACAAGTAAAATATTATATCGAAGTGCCTTGACATGGGTTTTCTTATTTACATTTTTATTTAGTTAAGATTTACTTAATTTTTATAACCTCATTTGCGCATATTATTTAGTTGGTTTTTTATGATGGCTGATGGTTAACAGTTACTATTTTAAGGATGACATTCAGACTCAACCTAGTGTTTAATGCTATCAATCACATACACAAGCACAACTGGATCTACTCCCTATGTTGGTAACCATCAGTCTAGCGAGTTGTGTATAGCTGGAATTATTTAGATATCTGGTATGTTGTTCGTCTTACTGAATGTGGCACAACAATTCTGGTAGCAGAGCATGGTTGTGTCATATGTGTGCGTGTGTATTTTTTTTTGCGTGCTTTAATGGGTGTTTTTTCTTCCCCTTTAGGGAGTATGGTTGGGATAATGATGAAAGTTTTTGTATTCTAGGTTAGACAGTGGTTTGTGTAGGTAATTGCTTTGTTGTTGTTAGTTGTTCAAAAGGAAAAACACCTGTTTCTATTGTCCCAGAGTGTCTCCTGAAGAAAGAGATTCTGTATGAATTATGTTTATAGTGTATTTAACCCGCTGAAACAAATGCCGCATCATTGCGCACTTCTTTGCTTAGTGCCCTTCAAGCAAATATCCTACCTAATTTTGAGAATTTTGCTGATTTAAATGTTGAATTGGAGTATGAGACCTGCACTACTAAATAACTAATTATTGAAATATAATGATGATAGAGGCTACATCTTCTCTTCAGTCCTTACCTCGGTTAAGAAACTGTTTGATTCATCTTGAGAGGCATGCCAATAATCTTCTGAGTGCTTATGAGAAAGAACTCGATGGACATACAAGTAAATCCACTGAAAAATGTGGGTTCTCAGATAGCTTCTGTATCTGAGGTATTAAATCAACATGATCAACACGGTCGCGTGATTACAACCACTGATCATATTGATGGTGTTGCTCATACTTCTGAGAAACTGTGTAAATTTACTCTTGTGGGACCTAATACAATTTAGACCGAACCTGTTCAACCTGTTCCTATTATATCTGATATAGTTGGCAACCCTTCTGGTGCTGCTGGAACCAGTACTGCCTCTGTCTCTCCACCATCTGTAAGTGGTCGTATTTTCACTACTGACATGAATAATGGTTCTATGTTTGTACCATCTGTGTGCATAACAACCGCTCCTTTACCAAGTACTAGCCAAACCCCTTCTACTGTTTTCGGTAAAATTCCTCATCCCTTAGAAAGGATACCAAAAGGACTTTCGTGGAACTGATGGACTGCATGTATCAAAGTTTCTTAAGTTTATGAAAATCATTGTCAAGTTGCATCTAAGTAAAACAATACCTGAACTCCGGCTGTTGGAGGTTGTATACTTTTACTTATAGCCCACTAAGTGAGAGGACACAAATAGCAATTGCTCAAGGCGTCACATTTGATGCTTATCATGAGGACATGATTTATACAATTGTCGTTTTGCATGAAAAGGAAATGCGGGACTTAAGTCAGAATACTAGTTTTGATTTACATTTTCAGTTTGCAGTAGCCTAATTGAAAGAAAATTCCCTGGCATATAAGTTTGAAATGTCTGCCCTAACCTCTCTTTTGCCTTCTGTGTCCCCAACAAAACAGGGAATTTTCGATTTTGGAGGCAACGTTTTGAAAATATGTTAGACACCCTGGACAACCAAGATCTTGCACTATTCGAAAAGCGACAAAATTCGCTGGTCAGTATTTTTTATGGATCCCACTCTTCGCAGATTGATTATTTATACTACACACACTCGCACGCACGCGCGCGTGTATATCGTGTATATCGTGTTTAATATAGCGATGGAAATATCTATGGCAAAATGCTGTAAATACAGTATTAGGTGTGACTTCGTGACTGGTATTGAATAATTTGACAATATGTAATGTGTTATATCTACGATTGCATATAATCAAAATGAGAAGTTAAAAGAAACAGTAATAACCACGTTTAGAAAATTAACTTTTGAAAACAGACGAATAGCATCCAGGTGACATACATACTGCGAAAAATTGCGTTAAAGGAGATTTTTGGATTAATATCGCGATTCAGGTAAGTAGTTTTCTTTCAAAGACAGTATTTTTTGTTTATTTCCGCCTTTTTAAAAACTGATTTATTCGTATGATAAATTCTAAGTAAATAGAATAACTGTGTAATTTAGAGTATATTAGTGTTTGCTAATAATTCACGTTCGATTATGCTGTAAATTAGTTAATTTTAATACAAGAATATACAGTGGAGTAATGATTAGCATGCTGGGCTGTCACCGCAAGGGGCGAAATTTCGCCCCCCCCCCCTCCCTTCTTCGGGCAAGCATAATATTTTCATGTCTTATAATGTCTAATAGTGAAGTAACCGAAATTTAAAAACAAAGAAAAGTTGAGAATGATGCTAAATATAATTATTTTTAAGATATAGTGTTTGACATATGGTACAAGCATGGCAACCATCAGTAGGCCATCTGGTGGCTGTGAAGTGGTACATCGATGGGCCATTGCTGTTGTAAGCAAATGGGTCATTCCTGGGCCATTTGTGTTCACCATACCTGGGCCAGTTATGGGCAGAGTATGGCTAGTTAGTGGTGCCACTTCAGGACCAGCAATGGTGCCGGGTGCAGGCCAGCTGTTGGTCAATATTTTGCCGGCTTGGCATCAGGCAGTAAACCATAAATGGGTCATATATGTTTTACTACATGGGAAATTTTTCAAACTAGTAGCTCTGAGGCAGATGATGTCAAGTGGTATGTTTTTAAACATGCCAGACATTTATTTTATAAATGGTGGCAGTATAGCAATTTCTAGTTTGGAATGCTGTATCGTCGTAACCATCTAATCAGTATGAACTAAAATTTGTATGCTACCAATAGATATTACAACTATAGGTTGTTCATTGTAAAACGAGCTCTTTTGAGAACCCTGCTCAAGATCTATGTAAGTGCACGTAATGTATTCTTCTACCTTAGGTAAAATTAACATTGCAATGTTACCCATAATTTTATTCATGCTTTGGTCAAGTGAAACTGTGAAATTATTAGAAAAAAAAAAATCACAAATCTGCTCATTTTTACACTTAGATGCATTAAAAAAAACAGAAAGCTAAATAAATAAGTTACGTTACCACAAATGGTTACTTTAACACTTTTTATTCGACATTAAGATATGGAACTAATTTCCCCTCCATCGTTACCAAACTTTACCGGGCGCATGTCACTCAGTGCGTCCGTTAAAATATATGCAGGGAGAGACAGTGAATTTTATCTAAGGTTGATTTCAAAAGTGCTCACTTTATCGTGAACAGCCTTTATAAACTGTATCTGCATGGAGCATCTTTTGTCATCCATTTTGCAAGATAGCGTCATGCGAATAAATACATTTTTTATATTATATCTCAGGAAACAATATACAGATTTGTACTAAATTTGGCAAACAAATAGTACTGCAGCAGGTGGTGGTAACTGGTATGTTTTATGTAGGTCAGGTCACGCACTTATTTTTAAAATGGCAGCTATATAAATATTTTAGCACAGTAAATTTAAAAAACGAAACAAATTCCAACTTTGTATGCCGGTAGTACCTATTACAATCACACATTTGTCTATGAAGAACGTCCCTTTTCTTCCATTTTGTTAGATAGCCCTACCAATAAAAACTAATTATCTTATCTCGTATTTCGGGAAATAATCAACACATTCTCTCAGCATTCGGAGAAGATGTACTGTGGTAGGTCATAATAATAAATATATTTTTTTTTGTTAAGTAGGGCACACATATTTTCAGAATTTCAGCAATAAAAACATTCTAGTTTTGTAGCGCTATATCTACGGAAGTATGCAATCTATTTTAACTTAACTTTGTGTATTGGCAGTGCAGATTCATCGAAATTGCTAACACATTAGTTTTTTGTCCTCAATTTATGAAGATCACCAAATTAACATAATATGGTTTTTTGCCATGTCTCAAGGATCAATGAACCGATTCCTACTAAATGTTACACCACAACATACCAAATAAATCTGTACCAAATTGTGCACACCATACACACTACAGAAGACCATGTAAACTTTTATGGTTTAAATGGGTCAAACAACTGTAACACCCACAAAATGCATGTCGTGCGATTATGTAACTAATATATACTATTTTCTTTATTTTTCACACATTCCAGATTAGCATAATATTTTATGTAAATTTTGGCTACACATGTCACTAATGTAATTTCATTTTGTTTTAATTTTTTATATATTTTTTATTTCACACGTAAGGTATTTTAATTTAGCTTTACAATGGCAATCTTATCTGTGTTAAACTTGAGGTTAGTTAATTTGCATTTTTGTATTTCTTTATATGTAATTAATTAAATTTCTATTTTTCGGTCTCTCCTTGTGGATCTTTCTGATTTAATTTAATTTTTGTATCCATTTTGAGACCACATGTTCTAGGTTTTTTGAGCAGTGAGGCCGTTGAAAGTGGATAGTGAGGTGTTTTGAAAGGTTTTAGCTCTCCATTGGCCCTCAGATTCCAGTCCTGGCTTGTGATTGTCTGAAAGGGTAGGCCCCTTAAGCTAGTTCTAGTCAGTCGAATTTAACGCTCTCTCTTAAAGCAGCATCCATTATTAACAGACGTAGACTAGATACCTCGCCTGAAAGTAGGTTGAGCTTAGGGTTTTAATTAGATAACTAAGGTGTTTTAGATACATCCTCTGACTACACTTTAAGAATTTTTGTTACCAGCGTTAAGCGAGTGTTGAATTTGCCCCCTTTTCGCTAGGTTTAGAGAGTTAGGAGTTAGAAGTATCCTTTACGACGTGAAAGTGTAGAAGAGCTGAGACTCCACATAATAAACACCACGCCTTGCTCTACACGCTACGCGAGCATCCTACAGGTCCTTGTTTGTATTTTAAAGGTGATTCACACATCGAGAGCATCAAAACAAAACAACAGATAAGATTTTTCAAGTATGGTCTGCAGATGGTACTGGTTAGCGTCGGCCATTTTTTCTAGAAGGATTCAACTGACGCGATGTTGTATTTTCAAGTACTTAGCATCCCAGCTTAAAATTTCTCACGGTAAACCAGAGAAGAATTTTTTTTTTTTCTCTGAGCTAAGCATTGAAACTATTTGCAACGAATGATTTTTAGTTTTTGAGAAGCATTAACGTTCATTTACTTTTAATACTGAAGATTAAGGTGAACACTGGTAAGTTAATATTACGTTAGTATGGGGATCAGGCAAGCTAGGTTCGGCCACTTTCAGCTGCAGCAGGATTTTGCTGTTGTCACTTAGCTTTTGCTGATTGCCATCAGGGTCTTAAAGTACTTTATTCAGAAAAGATTGCAGAGTAATAAATAGAAAAAGCTCGATAAACCTACTAGTTCCAAAATAAACTATGTCAGGTGTCGACTACTTGTATATAGAGTTGAATTACCTTGCGTCCAATCTTACAGTGAATTTATATTACATTTTTTATTTATTCTGATATTTGTTCTGAGTGATCATGTACATAAGGGATGTGCATAAATTTGTTCTGCTGTATGAGGTATGCAGTACGGTAAGTGTATCCTCTGTTCTGCCTAGACGTGGAGCGGGTAATTAGTGGCTTCCTCCTGGGTCTATCACACACGGACAAACACACATATATATTTTTTTTGCTATTGGATATTTTACCATATGGTTACACCTCATACTGCATGAGTTTGTTTATTGTGGTTGACATCAACAGGTTTCACTTATGAAGGATCTACTAAAGGTCAACTCTGTGTTACACATACACTAATCCACGTGAAAGGAGTGCCATAGGTAGCTTGGTCCGCGGCTGGTGTTAATGAAGCAGCCAGTAGAATTGTATGCTTACAGAGATTACCATTACGTACTGTTAAGAGTGCAAGCTGGCAGCATTTGCTTCAATCTGTAATACTATTTGTTGGAAAAACCCAGCCAACTTATCTACTTAGGGTAATTATCTCGCACCACCTAACCGAACAGCAGAATTTAATAACACAGCAGTGTCAAGTCTGTATGTGCACAGTAATAAGTACCTACTAGGTTAACCACAGCCTACATTCAAGCTTATGTAGATTTAAAATATATGTTGGTATACGTACGAGGGCTGAATAAGCAAGTGTTTACCACACTACTACTGCTACACACATTGTACATTGTGTATCATCATTTCTACACATCAATATTCGAAATGGCAGCTTCATAAATCATTTTGGTAAGTTTGGCATATATATTAAACAATTTAACCAAATTCAACCAAAATTTGTATGTAGACATTATACATTAGAAGCATCGTATATATAGCCTCTTTTTCTGGCAATTTTGTATGATAGCATAAAATAATAAAATAATAATTTTTGTGTCGTCAGGGACCTAACAACAGATATCCATAAAACTATTCAGACAAGTAGCACTATGTTAGGCTTTGAAAACGTGCATGTTTTATGTGGCTTAGTCACTTATTTTCAAAATAAACGCCCCATAAATAATTTATATTAGTATCATTCAAAACATTAGACTGAATAATTCCGAGGTTGATGTTCCGAATCTGACCTTCATAATACAGTAGATTGCACACTATCTTATAGTATGAGGTTTTCTGGGTTCAAGTACCGAGTAAAGCATGTGTGTATTTGCAATTGTCTGACTACTGTTGCATAAGTTTCTGATTTCGTTTCTAAATTCGTTACTTGCTAAGAAAAGTCAAGCCCTTCCTACCAACTCAGTTTTCAGAAAGTATTAAACAATTAAGTGCACCCATGTTGAGAAAAGTAGGCACATTAGTTATATTAGTAACTTCTTGTGTTAGGTTTCAACATTCCGGGGAAACAAATATCTTTTTCTTTGGTTTCTGCGCTTGCCCTATTTCAAATACGATATTATGATTGGTTAATACTAAAATAAGGATATAAATCTAATAGCAAGTGCCTTAAATACCCAAAGTAGAAGGAGCAATAGACGTGTTTTCTCCTAAATAAGGTAGCTAAATATGCGCGATGAAGAAATATCTTCAGGATCACTCGGCATTTATAGAAGTTAAGTACCGTGTATGAGTTTTTGAAAAAGGATTAACTCCCTTCTGGTCACCATGCATGTCATGTTGTTGGCAAACCATATTGAAAATTGCTAAGAAATATATTTTTTAATGGTTTTTGAGATAGGCAAAGTTTAAAATGAAATTTGTGTAAAGTCTTTAAAAATGAGCAAATTCAGATATGTTTTTCTATATCATGCTGGAAATTGTATGCCTGAGGAGGCAGCAAAATAATTATATTAAATAAGAAATTTGAAATTCTAGTATATGCATGGCAGTAGAAGGAACTAGAAGACTTTGAGGCATTGGCGTCTGGCGCCAGAGCTCGGAGCTGTTCATGCTCTGTCATTCCGGTCGGCCGGCGGCCATTTTTCCCTAAAAATTCCCCTTTAACCATAAAAATTTCTGTTTTCCTTAAAAAAAAAAAAAAGCACCGAGTCTCCCAGCTGCAAAAACGAGTTGCAAGAAGGCAATTTTCAGCCAATTAAGTTGATTTTGGGAGGCTCACTTTCCAAGAGCTGATCAGTGGCGGCCATATTGGTTTTAAATACATATGATATGCCAAATCGATACAAGGGGTCAAGGGTCCCGAGTCAGACCTAACCATCAACCATTTTGGTTGTCAGCCCTCTTAGCCGCCATATTGGATGGGTGACCTCGACCATGACATAAAGATCTTGAATTTTCTTGGAAACCCGAAAAATTAAAAGAAATTTAAAAATATTAAAAAACTAATTAGTTAAAAAAAACATAAAATTAAAATACTAAATGATTGTGCTCAGAGGTGTGACGAGGGACTGGAACCGACTAACAACCATGTTATGACATCGCCCAACCACAATCTTGGATCCATATGAACCTATGACCTTGGACGACCTTGAAAACAAAGTCTCGATAAATTTTAAAGAATTTAATAAACTCATAAAAGTCAGCAAGTATATTTCATTACTGACTACTAACGCCATATTGGATCCAGATGACCTTGACCTGTGATGACCCTGTAACCTTGTATGACCTTGAACCCAATAATATTCCAAAAAAATCCCCCAAAAATTCCAAAAATTGCAAAATCTATAAAAAAAATTATTTTCAAAACTTACATCTCCCAAGGTTCCCCCCAGCACCAGGTTAAGTAGACGACTGACACTCCTCCACTCCTACCAATATTTCTCATTGATTATTATTCGGCAGGCCTCCACCCTCTCATACATACTCATTCTATCGTATGCTACCATTTTGGTTTTTTCGTTTGTCATTTGTTTACTTTTTATCACCTAGGTAGCACTAATGTATTAATTTAATCACCAAGTGAGCTGTCGATTTAGCCACCATGTGGCGGCCATATTTGTTTACATTTATTTAAAGTGTAGGTGAATCTCTCTTTAGTGACTTCATTAGATAAGTATCCTGTGGAACAAGACGTGTACGTGGTTGGACTTTACCAGGCCATAGTTACTTCGGGCCAAGTAATCCAGTAAATAACGAAGAACCGGTTGATAAAGACGAACGTATAGCAAGTGACCACTACATTGCATATGATTGTGAAACAACATCAGAAGAGGCACGTGCAGCTGATCATGAAGCTATAAGTAAGTTCACGAGTGATATTATTCACAGTAAAAATTACCATAGTGCAATTGGTGCTGCAGGAGTTGGACTCAAATATGGTGTATAATCACTGACAGGAGCATTATATCCACGAATGTCTCGTCAAAGATCGTTGTACTTGGAGTTCAAGTAAATGGTCACGTATTAAATTCATCAATCAAAATAAACAAGCAAAACCCAGTGCTGCTAATCCTCAAATTGATCAGCGCAAAGGTTTATCTCTTCGTGAACGTACTGAAACTGAACAACAAAACATGAAGAAAATTTACGTAAAAAACCTCGGCATCAGCGATCTTTGGAATCGCCAGTTAAGAAGTAATTACAACTCAAGCAGGAGTTCATGGCCCTATGAGTTGACAACAACCTTATCGAGCTACAAAGAAAACTGCTGCCGGTGGTCGTCAGGCTCAGTCTGATGACAACATAGATGAAATAGATGCATTACCACATTTACTTCCTGAACATGACTTCGATATGTTATTAAGTAGTGCAGTTATGCATCCTGAAGATGTTGCAGAGATTGGTGGAGAATCTAATACTCGTGAATCACGTTCAACATCTGGTGGAGGAGGTAATAGTGGGGCAGTAATCCCAGGTAGTGCACCTGCTCAATTAACATTTTATAAAACTCCTAGAAATAAAGGTGGATATTTAGCTTTTAGGAATTAATTGAAAAATATTTACTGGGAACAATCATGGCTTTATTTTACTCCAGAACATATTGATGTAAATTCAAGTGGTCATATTCTAGTGACATCATTAGGTTGGTATCATGTAGAAATTTTATGTTTGTATGTCTCCACAAGAATTTGCAATTTTATATCCTAATGCTCAAGTTGTATAATGTAATTGCACATTAATTCCTGTAGTTCAAAAAACATTAGTTGTTACAGGTTCTACATTAGCAGGAACACCAACTGCAGTTCACTATGTACAAGGTGGTTATGCTGTAGGCATAAATAAAATATATGTTTGTAGACCTGTTAACCAGGTTATTCAGGAGGTAATATTACTATAAATACAATTACTGCAGTACCATGTCAAAATTGGGAAGAACGAATATAGGGAACAATATCAGTAGTAGGGAAATGGGAAGTTGGAGGCAAGGGCGTGGGGAGTCGGATCCGGATTTGGGGGAGTCGCCATCATGTTACGTCACCCGTCCTCCATCTATTTTCCCTTTTACCCTCAAAACTTCCCTTTTTTGCCCTCACAATCGACCAAAATACCCTAAAAATTTCCCTTTTTCCATTAAAATTTCCCTTTTTTTCTTAAAAAAAATCTCATTTTTCCCGAGAAGGCGATAGGGATTAGTAACCCCAGGGTCAGGGATCAGCGACCCAGGTGCCAGGGATTAGTGACCCAGGTGACCAGAGGACATGGATTAGTACCTATGACCTTTGACCTTTAACCTTTGACACATAAAATCCAAATCATTAAAAAATTCCGAAGAAAATCACAAACATTTATTATAAAAAATTATTAAAAATGTATTATTAAAAATAATTAAAAATTTCTTTTTTTGATTTTAACTTACATTTCCGAAGGTCCCCCCCCCCCCCAGCTAAGTGCTTAGCAGACGACTAACTCACTCGTACCCACTCCCCTCACCCATACTCATTCTGCCATCTTGGTTTTTTCGTCCGTCTTTTGTTTATACATTACTAGATACCGCCATATTTGTTTATATGTTACTGGAGGCTGCCATATTTCTTTTTCGTTCGTCATTGGTTTATACATTATTGGAGACCACCATCTTAGTAGACAACCGCCATATTGGTATGCATCACCCAGCCGCCATATTGGAAACCAATGACCTTAACCTTGACTTCATGACCTTGAAAACGAAAACTCGAGAAAGTCGGCTAGCATAATACATTAAAGAATACCACTGCCGTATTATATGCAGACTACCTCGAAATTGACCCCATGACCTTGAATGGCCTTGAAAATCAAAACTAGAGAAAAAATACATTAAAGTCACAAGCATAATACATTAAAGACTACCACCACCATATTAAATGCATACTACCTCGCCCTTGACTCCATGAGCTTTAATGACCTTGAAAATCAAAAACTTAGAAAAATGCATAAAAATCAACAAGCATAATACATTACAGACCACCACCACCTTATTAGATACAGACTACCTTGACCGTAACCCCATGACCTTGAATGACTTAAAAAATCGAGAAAAAATCTATGCGAAGAGGCAGAACCTAGTCGAGACGATCCACCCTCGGCGCAGCTGCTGTCACACTAAACCTCTCAGCTTACCCCCCTAATACTTACAATATACAAGTGTGCAAGCCCTATAGCATCATAATAACTTTGAACCAATTGTACTGCACCATTTACACATTGTACAGACACCTACCAGCCAATCACCAAGTTACCTCATGATTGCAGCTGACCAATCACATACAGGAATTTAGACATCACACACACACACATACACAGGCAGGTAGGCAGGCTTTAGATGGTAGTTCCTTGATCACATTACCATGCAGTAATATCTTAAACAGTTTACTCCAGACTAGCTTTCTTCTCTCACCCACAAATCATGGTTACACTTAAAGTAGACAACTGACTCCTGTTGTCGGACTGACCCCCTCACAAATGGACCCATCGATCCACTTATCCATTGACACCATCGACCCCAAACCCATTGACCCCAGACCTATTGCCCCCATCGACCCCGTTGATCCTATCGAGCCTCCCAAAATCACCAGAATTAGATGAAAATTGCCTTTCTGCGGCTCGTTTTTGCAGCTTCTGGTCGTGCTACGTCCTTAAACAAGGACGTGGCAAGGCCGGATTTTCATAAAAACCTAGCAAAAGCAACAGAACACAAAGATGGCAAAAAGCCATGCAATAACCACTTTTCTGTACAGTGTAAGGGTAAGTTGATAATGATAAACAACCCATAACAGAAACAAAGAAGTGTGGTTATTATTATAATATTATTATTATGTTTATTTTCATTCTTTTCAGTTATCATTGATATTACACGTGGAAAAGCTATCATTTGTTATCAATCTTACATATGGAAAATTCCCAATTGTTAAAATACCAAGTTACCATAAAAATTGAGTAAAATAAAAATAATTTTAGGTACAATAAATATGCTTTATTAACACTAAAATAAATGAAATTTGTACACTTTTAACCAGCCATTCAGTAAACACAGAAGGCCATCACAATATATACTGGGCATTTCCCCAAAATACCATGATCAAAAATGGCGCATTAATTCTTGTTGTACCGACATATACCTACTCAAAATTTTACAGAGTTATTTGTTTGTTCCTACACAAGGAAAACCCAATATGGCAACACTTTACTGATCACGAATTAATAAACATGGTAACCTGAACATTTTACACAGTATTGTATTTTTTTTTTGTAATTTGCTCGCGATCCCAAATGGATAGGATCAACTACTAAGCAATTCCAGCCTTAACTCCCGCGAGTAAATGTGATTATTAAAACCACCCAAAACTTTGTAAAGTTTTTTAATTGTTTATTAACCATAATTACAACAGAGTCCCAAATATCGCATACCATTGACTGGACTTGGTTTCAAAGTATTAAGACCATAATTATTATTTGGTTACAAGTGGTTAAAATCACCAAATTCTTTGTCAAGAGCTGGTCACATACTATCTTATGGGTTTGCACAGACTGGTTACAGAAGGTAACATTTACTTTTTCACCAATTATCAAAATTTTCGATTAAGAGACCAACATTTTGCAAGCTAAGAATAATCTAAAATTTTTTGCCACCCAGGCTCTAGCCTAACGTCAAAATAACGTGACAGTCCTATTTAGCTTGAAGATTCTACATTTGTGAGTGAAACCAAGAGCTACTTGTCTGGAAGAAGTTTGCCCCCTCGAGGACGCTGACTGACCCCGAAAGAAGTAATTTGCAATCATTGTATACACAGATCCGCCAACTAGCGCTACGAATCACATTATTTTCCGCAGACAAAAAAAAAATGTAATTCCAAGAAGTTGGTGGTATGTCAATTGTTCCTAGGGGGAGGGGGGTCGCGATATTCTCGACCAATGGTGGTTGATGTTAAAAAATAAGGTGAACCGACGCAGCGGACACCTATTTCCCTTAGGGGGTCTACATAATTGAAAAGTCAACCGCCAATAATATTGCTATACGCAATCCCACTTCCGGCCTGTTGACCAAGTTGCTGGAACTGGCGTAACCAGAAGTCATGTACGGGCATCAGGTGGCGAGCAGACCCCAGCGCCCGCTGCCGATGGTGCTGCCACTGGGTGACGAACCACCGAAACAACCTCCGGGACTCAGTTGTCCGTCCTGGCTGGTCGCTGCTGCACGCGAAAATGCAGTACGTACAAAAAATACGTTTCCCTGGAATTCCAGGTTTCCAAATGCCTTTTTATGGTAACGCAAGCGTGGCGAGAACATTACAGGTTAGATCTTTAATAGTTTTAGGTAATTTTTAGAAGTTTTTAACACGAAACAAGCGTGTTTAAAAGTTCATGCGTGGCGGCTTCTCGCCGAAACAAAATGTCAGGTAACCACATACTGTAATTATTCGAATGGGTGACTGGCGACGTGGTCCGGCTCGCTGCTTCAACAAATTATTATTATTTGTACTTAGTTATAATTAATAATTATTCGATGGCGTGAGAATACGTGGTCCCGCCCGTCACAAGCTGAAAAACTATGTGAATTTATTGAGGGAAAATGGGAATTTTTTAAAAGGAAAAGGGTAAATTTTGTGGGAAATAGAAAAATTTCGAGGGAAATTGAGTCGATTTTGAGGGAAAAAAGGGACATTTTAAAGGAGAAATGACCGCCGGCCGATCGGAATGACAGAGCATGAACAGCTTCAAGTTCCGACGCCAGACGCTAATGTCTCGAAGACATGTATTTCCTTCTACTAATGACGTTTTGCATGTTATAACTTTTGTGATAGTTTCACAAAGAATGCTTGTATTGCAAGGAAATGTTATACAAGTGGGACTTGAGTGTATAAGTTTGCAGTCCCGAGTACGTAAGTGTAAATGGGCTTGCCCTGTGCCCAAAGAAGAAGCGAAATATTATTGGTTGAAAGACTCACACAGTTGGTAAAAGGTGGAGAGAAAAGTAACCTATAATGTAGATACAAATGGCAGTCAAAATAATGGAAATACCTTAACGAACATGACTGATACGGCGTTTTACCACATCTGGTGTGTCGTACAGCTGCTATTCTTCACGGAAAGAATGCACACATTGTGGATTGTTTCCAGAGGAACTGAGTACCGTAAGTCAAACAGCGCAACATTTAGATCCGTTAGCGGTAATGGGAGAGGACATCTGCACCGGTTTCTGTGCTATGAAACTGACTGTAGATGCCCCACGATGTTCAAGTCGGATGAGTTGGTATGCCGTCATTACCTTGGATACTGTTTCTCTCTATACTCCTAAAGCCCCTCTCACACTGTCAAATTTTTGCCTTCAACTATATTTGACGAAATTTCAGGACAAAATACGGCCATCAAATTGTTCCTTTAAACAAATTTTACCAAACTATTTAGAATATGTTTGGAAATGTGCCACACTGTTGCATTTGTTTATTGGGAGAATCTAATTTGAAAAATTATTTGAAAACTATTTTCGTAATGAGATATTGCTTTTGTTTTTCCATGCGGTCCAGTACAGGAAGAAATATAAGTAATACTGTAATATATTTTCGTTTCTTTACTAAATTACAATTTTATTTGTAATATATGCTTCCTGCACAATGAAATTTAATGTCTCTGATTTCGTAATATTGTGTGCAATTTTACTTAAAATAGCATTCGTGCCCAGACGGCTTCTATATAAATCAATTATTTTTATAACTTACTTAGTTTCCAGCAATTGTTCGTTATGTTATGTTTCTCGACGTCCTTTTTTGTCGTTCACGATTCTTATTAGCTGAGATCGTCAAACATCAAATACATTTTAGAACCGGTCCAATTTTCAAATGTTTGATGGAAACTAAAGCCATCCAACTTTTACAGACAAAACTGGCGGCGTTTATGACGTTTCGATGACGTCATAACTTATACGCGGATGAAGGAACAGATACTGGAAAAATAATGGAGGATATGCAAGAGGATAACAATATCATAACTAATTGGCTACAAAAATTGTCACTTAATGAGAATAAAACTAACTATATGATATTAAATAAACCCAACAAAAAGATAACCTCAGAGCAAGTATTGTCAGTTGATAATAAAAACATCGAAAGAGTCTCCAAAGTTAAGTATTTAGGTCTCATCATAAATGAAACATTACAATGGCAGGATCATATGAAGCATATTGCAAAGATAACAACCCCAGCCATTGGAGCACTCTATAAATTAAGAGATTTTGTGACACATAGATGTAGACTACAACTTTATTACAGCATAATATATTCCCATTTAAGTTACCTTATTATAGTATAGTTCAACTGTAATAAAACCCAACTGCATGAATTAGAAAAATTACAAAATAGAGCAATAATACATTTTTTCGAATTTCCTCCTGATACCAATACAATGAAGTTATACATAGAAACAAGCATTACGCCCATAAAATTATGCGCAGATATGGACTCCCTCATATTATTTAAAAAATTTTAAAGATAACCCCACTTTGAGCAATCTAAAATTCACATCAAGAGAGACAATCCACCAGCACTACACTACACGTCATGCAAAAATCTGGAATTATCATGTATATCATCTGTTAAATATGGATACAAAACTTTTCATTTTCTGACACTCCAAAAATTTAACAAACTGCCAAAAACTGTAACGTCTTGTACCAGCCAATTAAAATTCAAAACAAAACTAAATAATTGTTATGGGAAGGGTACAAAAATTATGAGTGAATATGAACGTAAATTTAATTTTTCCCTTCTGTATCTGTATTCTAATAACTTTTTCTTACTGCAATTTATAGCTGCACAATAACTTAAAATATTTTTAAAATAATTTATTACCTGATATCAAATAATTATTTCTTTGCAACTGTAGTCAATCTTTTTATTTCTGTTATGTTAAGTGTATTTGTATTGTATGTTTTGAAAGCCCTATTATAATGTCTTTCTTTATTCTTTTTAATACTGTATGTTATTGTATGTTTTTGTATGTTACTTAAGTACTTATGCACTACAAACTGCCATTTTTTTTCTTATACCATCTCACCTGCTATTTTCTTATTGTAATTAATAACATCACCATTAAAAAAAATGTTGTGAATAATTTCTTCCCTATTATCAAATAATTTTGTTTTATTTGAAATTGTAGTTAATCTTTCTCTGTCTACTGAAGAAAAATGTAACTGCACAGTATTTCTGAAATGCCTACTTTAACTCCTTTTATCTTGTTTAATACTGTGTGTTATTGTGTATGTATTGTATGTTACTATGTATGCAATCACAAAACAGCGTGATGTTTTTTGTGTGCCATTTCTCCTTTATGAACAGGGTAATTCGTGGGAGATTGCAACAAATAAATAAACAAAAAAAACTTTATTTGGCCAAACGTACTGGAAATAGTTTGACGGAAAAATTTGACAATGTGACAGGGGCTTAACACACCAACAGTCTTCGATACACTTTTGCCAACTATTACCGTGCTCCAACAATCTACCCTCGTTTTGAGACGTTTCCTATTTTACTCCACATACGCGTGACTGACTGCACCGCCTAGCGAACTGCAGACTTAATTCCAGAACCAAACATCAGTCACAGGGTACGAATGATCAGTGTTACCAGCTCACAAAAGTGCTGTGTTCCACAATATTGGTTTATGTTTCCATTATTTTGATAATCGTCAGTATATCACTTTGTTGTAAATCATTTTGTGAGAAAATTACCTTAATTTGCGATTTATTTGTGTTAAGAACATTATTATGCTTTACCCAAATTACCATGGCTTGTTTAGATATACAGTTACCTATTTAATGAAACTTTCCTTTCTATTCTAGGCACACTATATTTTCACTTCAAATTTTTTGTTTGTTACTTTCCAATGTGACTTGACATGTGTGGATAGGCTAGGGCGTCACAGGTTCCGTTTTCTAATTTTAGTCTCAGAATCTCAAATTGTTTATGTATATGTATGTTTATGTTATGTAAATGACATCAGTAAGCAGACCAGTTACTGATATAACATTATTTTGGAGAAATTCCTCAAGTAGTAGTTGTGTCATATCTCATCCTGCCAATATTACCGGGAGATGGGGATAATGTTTGACTGTAATCTTGCATGAAACAAACATATACCAATCTGCCAACAAGTAGGATACTACAAGCTCAGATTGAATTGCCTACTTTAACACATTTTATCTTGTTTAATACTGTGTGTTATTGTGTATGCATTGTATGTTACTATGTACGCAATCACAGATTGTATGCAATTATAGATTGAAAAGTATATTGCATTCAGCAGTCAAAATTAAAATATGTGAGGCACTGATATTGTCAGCCTTTAACGACAGTGCGGTGCTGTGCGTCGGCCTATAGATAAAACACAGTAGCACCGAATTCAAAATATGCAAACTGCAAAAGGCGTGTGCACGATACGTTTACAACCTAAAATGAATGGTAACCATATTAACGAATCGGTAGCCAGGAAAAAGTGGCTGAATATGAATAACAGATGCATATTTCACGTTATCGCATGTACACGAACTTAATGGATACTCCCTAAATAACACATTTAAACCACGAGGCAAAAGATAATATTCAAAAACTGTAGCACCACGGAACCATGTCGGCAGAGTCTTTTAGCTACCCAGTCTACTTACTCTGGAACAGCGGAATAGACAAACTTTAGCAGTGAGCATAAATGACGCTATTGCACACTGATGCACAGACAACAATAGGTAGCGAATTCCCATCTGCGTAGACGGTGTCTACACAGTCAGTTATAAATTTTTACAGCTTATATGTACACATTATCATATTGCCTATACACATTATCATATTGCAATTCGAAAATAAGTAGGTGTTGATATTAGATATATTGGTACCGTAGAAAGAAAAATCCTCAAATTTTGTTTGAAAAATAAATCCTAAATTATATACATTTTAACACGTTTTAATGTTTTTTTTTGTTTTTAAATTTTAGGCTATGGTATTTATTGTTTTTTCAGAGCCTTCAGTGTGAACTTGTCGAAATAAATCAATCATTCAAACAAAATCAATTTTTCACATAAATACGTAAGTGAGCAGGATGAGAAGAGCAGGCGGGGAGAGTGGCTGTAGCGGTCAGGCCACCCTGGTGTGGTCGATATGTTGACACTCGGGAGTGCTTCACAGCTGACAACGCAGCCTTGCTCGATATCGCCGACAAACTCACCCACGTGTCCAGCTCGTCCTCCTGCTCACGTGTCGAATTTTCCCACACGCGACACACTCACAAGTAATAGGAAAATGTAGTAAAGACTGTTCCCGATAAAGCAACCACTTCTGAAATACAACTTTATGGTAATTCCGTAATGGCATATACTTTAACTTGAGCAATGGCCACAGTACTCACAGTTGAGTTGGCATCGAACTACAAGAAGTAGTTCCTTGTTTAAAGGATAACTAGTCCTACAGTTACAAGTTTTGTCAACAGCAATTCAATTTCTTTTTGTCGCAGCTTATACAAATAAGTAAAAGCTGTTCACGATAAAGTGAGCACTTTTGAAATCAACCTTAGAAAAACGTCACTGCTCCTACCTGCATATTCTTTAACGTACGCACTATGTGACAGGCGCCTAGTAAAGTTGGTAACGATGGATGGAAAGTAGTTCCAGGTCTTAACGTCAAACAAAATGTGTTAGGCAACCATTTTTAATTACTTTATTTTTTCTATCCCTTTTTTTCTAAGGCTTCGAGTTTAAAAATTAGCTGATTTGTAAATTATTTACTTATCTAATAATTCCACAGTTTCACTTGACCAACGCATGAATTAAGTGATAAAACCCATGACTGTGTTAAGTCTACATAACGCGGAAGAATACACAACGTGCATACAAGTAGATCTTAAGCAGGGGTTTCAAAAATGCTCAGTTTACCGTGAACAGCCTATATTAACTTGGCATTATTAAAAAGCAGATTTTTAATATTATTTCACTTTTGCAATGTTCAAGGTAGTTGGTTCATTGCTTTTTTTTAAGTCTGCGCTCCCATGAGAATGAAACAGTTTGTCACCACCAGTTGCACGCTGTAACACTTAAGGTATTCTTTAACGTAATAAATAAAACCTTTTTGTACATATTCTGAGTGAAGTGGCAGTGTTTGTTATTGCCATACTTCAACGTAGTTTCTTGTCCCGCAAATTATTGGCAATTCAAATAACATGCCGACCTGGAAAGTGTTGCTTATTTGCAAATGAAGTTGGTATAAATTTTAAAACTGGAATAAACTTGCAGAAATTTTGGAAGTGTGTGTTGTTGTATTTGCGACATGTGTTGTAATTCTGAGAGCTTTGATGTGATACCCTAGACACATAGTCACTCGTTTTGAAATAATGCCAATTAACTGTTATACTTCACAGAGCATTCCTCGTATGTTAAGAATAGATTAAAACAGTGTTTTAACGTCTGTCCGAAAGGTTTAATCTGTACAAACCGACATATTAAACAGTAAGTACGGCTAACCTCCAAAGTGCGTAAATTGGAGGGGGGGGAAACTAAATCTGATCCTGTATTAAATATGTGGGTGTAGTTTCATAAAGCAGATTGTATTCAGCTTAATATTGTATAGTTAGTATTCTGGTGAAGTTACCCCTTATTAGTATAGGCATTCAAGTTTTATATGCGAAACGTGATTTTTACGTATGCAAAGCAGTACGCCGAATAAAAGATTATAGTGTTATCTGCTGTAAAAAAATGTGCGGCTGAACGAATTTTCACGAAACTTGAATAGACTGACGGTTATTACCGAGAAAGTATGCTGTAATTATTTGGATCAATTCAGTTCAGACATTTTTTGGCTAGTTTCCATTATTTTAGGCAGATGAAGTAGCATTCAGACACAACGAAATTTGACTATGTGGAAATTTTCGAATATTCGCCATTGCGATGTAGAGGTCAGTCATAGAAAAACATGACTGTGCACAAAAAAAAGATCACAATTACGAAGTATCTCAAAACATACAGGTAACTGTGGTGTGAACGTGGATGCATAAAAATAGATTCGGTAGTAACCTTCAATTTTCATTGCACTCTGTCAATTGTATAGTTAAAAGTATCATATTCAAACTCCTTCCTGAAGCTAAGGCTACCACAGATATTGCTAAGCTCTTTCTTTGTTTCGATAGCCATCTACCATTCCCTGTAACAGACGATATCACGTCAATAATTTTTGGCGTTGTGGGCGATGCCATAATAATGTGCTATAATGCTACAGCAGATGGCAAGCAAGCAATGGCCAAAATGGTGGCAAAATATTTTGCCAGTGTTGAAGTTGTCATGGAAAGCTCGAGCACTCCCTCTGGTAAACTTGAAATTTTTTACTAAAAATTCATGATCATTTTGTAGTAGTTGACCATCTGCTGAATTCCGAAGGATATAAATTAGTACGCAAACCAATGAAGAGTTGAAGACGTACTTGTATTCAGTTGGCTCATTTCCATTAGTCCTTTTTGATGAAACTGGGATGCGTACAATGAAGAAATCTGCCCTAAACGGCATTTCTGAAGTAAAAAAAGAACAGGATGTCAACATGGACAAGTTCGACATTGTTGTAGATGATGGATTACTCTTTCATAAAAATCAGATCGCCAAGATGTTCCACGATTTTGATGATTTGCCACAGCTACGTCAAGTATATCCTCAAACATTACTCCAATAAGGGCATACGATCTGAGATCGTATATAAGATTGACACTGAAAACTGTTGCACCATTCGAGTTCAGAGCTGCACTGGAGTTCGAGATGAAATTCATTTCGAACCGCCGAAATTGGTGGTTCGAAATCTCGATCCGAGGTCAGCGGCTATCGTCGACAAATGTAGTTTGAAAATACTCCAACAGATAGAACTACGTCCGAATGTTTTCTTGGGAAATTAAAACAACATTATACGTACTTGAATATTATTCAATAAAATTTGTACAACAATAATTCACTTAAAACAGATAAAAGATCGCACAGCTAGTTCTATCTATTATGAAAAATTCGCCTACTTCTATGACGTTATATATTAGGAAACAATAGCAAAATTTGTCTCATACTTAATATCGATCTCTCCAAGATCGACGAATCGGAGATTCAGAATCATGAAATTTTGTTGGTGCAACACTTTTACATTGGAACAAAGATCAAACTGGATTCTGGTTAGTAACTAAGATCATTCGATCTCGAATCGGTGTCGTTGTTGGTGCAACCGGCCCTAAAAGTTGTACAGTAGGTTTTGAAAGTTTCACCAGCACAGCAAACAGTACAAAAGTACCTGAACAGTGCCGAAGTTATCAAGTTAAAAGTTAGCGGACATACAATTTGAGGAGGACACGTTTATTAATCGAAAACAATAAATCAAGATCGGGACAATGGAATCTCTGGGAACATGTTATGATACTGAAACATTGATTATTACGACTTCGACTGACAAAATGCATGGTCAATGAGAAGGTAGCAGTTATGAGCGAAGACGTTGATGTAGTAGTTCGGCTGATAGCGTTGACCCCAGCTGAGCGAGTGTGAGTGACTGAGAGGATTTGGGCGGCTCTTAACAGCGAGGTTTTGAGAGCCGATGAGAGTGATTGAAGTGAATATGGAGAGGCGCCGGAGTGGGGAGACGGGGGATCCCTCGAGAGGGCCCGCCGACCAATGGCATCGTCCGGCACGATCCTCACTTGCGAAAGTCCGGCGACCTGGCCGGGAATTGAACCCGGGTCGCCTTGGTGGGAGACGAGCGTGCTAATCGCTCAGCCACCATCCCTCCGAATCGGATCGAGAAATATTATTTGTTCAAGCCAAGCCATGGCAATACTGAAAGAAGGCTCTATCGTCCAATGATTTACAAGCGCTGGGGCTGATTAACAGCGTACTTTTCAAACATACATTTAGCGGGTGATATATAATCAAAAAACTTCCGAAAACGAAACGTGGCTGATTTGAATTGTTTACGAAGCATACAGAACTCTAGGATCTTCCCACGAGGCTGTACTGGAAGCAGGGAAGATATGTGTCCTAAAATTGTAAGGTGTACCAGCTAAAGAGGCCTCCGTCAAGTTTCACTGTTGTGATTCGTTCACGAAGTCGGTATCTAACGTCAAACCGGGTATTACTGCGCAGGCGCCAATGGAAGGCGCAGGCAAACAGCACTCCTGCGTGTACCCACAAGTGCAGCTATTGCTGGGGAATGACTATTTTCCGAACTCTGGCCTGGTTATTGCAGCATAAGCAGAACACGGCATATGACACTGACAATTCTGTCGTACCGGGGAAAGTTCTAACCCTCATATTCTGCAAGTGCATCACTGGTTGTGGTGGGGCCAAATGTGCGTGCAGAAAAGCTGCAGGGAAATGCAACACCATCTGCCACAACTGCCATGGAAAATGTCTAAATGGCATCAGTGTAATCCTGGAAGAGGGCGACCCGAAGCAGAATATTTGGAACCACATCCTAAAACTATTGATTAGGATGGATAGCTGCAGATGCATCAGTAATAGGATCCTCCCATCCCAGTAAACAGCAGAGTACTGTGTAAACAAAACGAGAACCAAATATAATGTAAATAAATTTTAAATTAAATTAATTATGGTATAAATAAATCAATATTGTGACGTATTGGTCAATAAGTAAATCGGGTTTTATTAAAATATATTGTTTCGTCATCACTTTTACAGCATTTCTCTTATTCATTATTTATAGAGGTAGGTTTCGGCTCTTTGCTACGGTGGCCACATTAGAGCGTAATAGAATGTTATGTTTATATACAGGTATCTATTGCACTACCGATGCAAAAAAAATGACTAATGTACCCATGTTAAAGAGAATCTGATGCTGTACCGTATTGTTGATAGTTTATTTATAGAGAAAACCTTTTATTGAGACGTTATGAGCATATATATTAGTGTAAAAATACATAACTCTTATGTAGCGATAAGCAAGAAAGTGGAACATTCATACATGGTTATCTCAGAAACTGTTAGAGAAACGACAAAAAAAAATTAATATGACCATCTTGTTTGAGCTACGAAAAACAATTTTACATATATCCACAAAAAAATGTAGCTAGAGCTCACTTCTGATTTATTGGGGCTTTTAGTAAAGTCTTTACCAGCTATCTAATAAACAACATTGCAAAGTTTCAAAAGTCTCATATTTATTTCTTCTGAGAATCCTATTTTGACCGGACTAAAAGAGAAGTACAGGATACAAACAAATTTAAGATACGGGAATTGAGAGTAACCTGCCACACCTACATAATTCCAAAGACAATGATTAAAAGTCCGTCAAAACTTGCACGACCTAGATGTAAAGGAGTATTATTGAAAATAAATAAATAAAAATGTAAAAGATTGATGGAATAATAAGAAAAGCAATAACAGATAACGTTAATCAGTATCCTAGATGCGAATCGCACAATTTCCAAATGTTTACAACAATGAAATACCTGCATCCTGATCTCTCCGTGCGAGTAATCATTGAAGTGTACACAAACGAACCCTTGGCTGAAAACACGGGAAGTCCGGAAGCGTACAGAAAATGCCTGTTATTCTTTCAATTTCGGCCAAAAATAAGACCTGTGAATTTTGTACGACATACTACGAAGGAGATTTAGCGACAGAACAGAAATGGGAAAGTAAATACAATGCTTAGCAAAAAAAAAAAAAAAAAAATTTTACAGTGAAATATTAGAACACAAAAATTAACATGTTTCTCTACGCTTTCTTTGCGTTACAGCAAGTTATACACCGCCACTTACGAAGGAAAGCGCAATCTTCTGCAAACGGCAATTATCTGTATTTACATAATTTTACAAAATACTTTTTCTACTTCAAGTGGCATGAATTAATAAGTAAGACAGGCTCATCAGAGAGTGCGACAAGGTAATGTATTTATAGTAATGCGATATGCATAGTGCTGAGAAAATCGCGTTATTTTTAGATAGTTGTTGCTACGGCAAGAACAAGTTAAGTTTGTCGCAGCAATGATGTTGCACTGTTTTGAAAATAGCCGTAGTAATATAATATTTTCGTTACCTAACATTTTTTGAACTATTTCATAGGTACTGTTCATGGTGCAATAAGATCTGTTATTGCAAAACAGTGGATGTTGCTCCCTCGCCAATATTCCTCCTCGCAAGAATAAACCACCCGTACATTACTAAAGAGATAGAGAGGCGAGAATGCCTTAACGTCAAACAAGTTTCAAAATACCTAAGAATATTGACAGGTAGGCAAAGTGATAAACACAAAATAAAATTAGTGGGACTGAAATACTTGACATTAAAGATGAAAACAGTCCACAACCAAAGTATTTTTTTCAAAACGAAACATCCCCAATGTCAATTTAGTATCCCTGATACCCAACGTCTTAAAGGAAGTGTTACATGTCTGCCAGTCAAACAGTTAAACAAAAGAAACCCAAAGATGACCAAACAAAAATATGACATGTTTATCGTTATGTTCAGAGCCGCTCCTATAATAATATGCAATGAACATGTTTTTTCTTTTTTACAGATTTCAGTCCCGTGACGGAGTTGTAACTTCTAACGATGTACGAGATGTGACAGTTTCTTATACCTACAAATATTATGTAAATAGTTTTGCTACACGTATTTATAAATTGTATTTGGTTAGTCGTTCCGATTATTTATGAGTTTTATGTTGTGATGTATTAGGGCATTGTTCCTCTCTCGTAAATTCTAAACAAAACAGTAGTAGGGGCGTACCGTCCTAGATCACTTTTAATTAATCGGCTTATCGATTTTATATCATATTAATTGACCCATTTAATATGGTAATTAAGCCACAATTAATCGGATCAAGATTTGTATTATCGTTAATACACTAATCTTAATCCGATAAAATTAATTGGACGATTGATTGGTTAAATCTTAAAAAATTATAAAAAATATTTTTCTGTGATTGTACATATTTGGTATGTGAGATAAGGGTCCATTATTTTTTTATTTGTGGAGAGTGGCAGCATTTCATGTTCGCCCTTGGACGTCTGGCTTCGTTCTGAGGTGTGACGTGTTGGGCAAGGGGTATATAAGGGGTATACGGTAAACATGTATTGCATTATTACATAATACGTAAATATTATGTAATATTGTAATACACATTTACCGTCTGGCACGCGACTGATGGAGGGGGAAGAGGGCAACACCAAGGCCCATGCTGCGCGGTCCAGCATCTGAATGTCGACTGAGGTTATGGTGGAGTTTGGAAATAATGAGTATTTTATTAAAAATGAATTATACGAAAATAATAGACTAAAATCCACAACATCAGTTTACTAACCCATCATGTGTGCTAGGAATGTAGTTTATGACGAACAACAGAAACACGCACAAAGCACATAACATATTCACTCCTCGACAAACAGAACATATTGAATAAAAGTGAGGTAATGAATGACTTTTTTTTAGCGTATTGAGTGAGGGATAAGACAGATACTATGCGAAATGGCGGAAATGTGGACTAAATGAATTGTTTAAAATAAAGAATCATTGCGTTTTATAGAACACGTCATCAATAAATGTCGTACCCCGATTGTGATGCAAACAATTTGTAACGACATGAACAATTAAAAAATATGAAGAACTTCCAAAAACTATTTCCCTGCAAATATAATTACTAAAGAAAGAATTAAATTAATGACTCTTTGAACTAAATACAAAGGAATCGCAAAGAGAAGATGTATACTTACAAAGGAATTACAGCCAACAGAGCCTATTTCCTCGTGAAAACTCAATTACCGCCCCAGCAATCCTGGTGTTATAAATTCCTACAACACATAAACGACGCATTCTGAAGTAATTAACAATGGTCGGTTATGGAAAAAGGAATGAAAATTATCTATTACTGCTTATGAATTCAAAACATCGGTTTATATTTCTAATGGAAGCTAATCACAATATCATTCTAGACACGTACCTAACAATGTATCATTTTAACTATTGCTAATTATTTAATATGGAACGATCTACCACTTAAACACATCCAGTTAAAGCAATTACACAGAGCATTTCAAATGAAATTTTAACCATGGACAAAGAAATATTAGTTATAAACTCAATTATGCAAACAAGCACCTAATCGCACACAAAACGAACAACTTACCCTATTTCCACATTAAGATGAAAACATATTACCTGTCCCAGAAATCCTGGTGTTATAAAAGAATAGGAAAAAACGTATATTAATATCGTAACGAAACGGCCAACATGTAACCAAATGACTTGAATTAAACCACACTGGTCCTAAACTCAAGAACGATGTATCCTACAGCAAAGTAATTAACGAAGGGACTTATTAAAATCCACATGTACAATATTATTTATTACTGCTTCCGAATGGAGAACACGAAAGTTTAAAAATATGAAAATTTCCCAAAACTATTTGAATTTATGTCAAAAACATGCAAAGTTCCAAATGAAGGAAACAATTTGCACCCTAGTCTTTATGCATTTTGAATTATACTTACAACAAAGCCTAAAAGATATTCTATTTCCCTACCAATCTAGATGTAATGAGTTATTAAAAGTGCACATTTCCATATTATTACTAACCACGAACAATTCAAGCATATCACCTTCAGGTCTCCAACGTAATGTTTGAAACAAAATTTTTAAGCACAGAGAAAGAAATTAAATAAATATTTACCGTGCAAACAAGTCAATTCGCTGAGCACACAAAATGAACAACTTACCCCATTTCCATGCATTTCCTAGAAAAAAATTAGTTTTAAAAATAATTAACTCACAAATGAAGTTTCCACTAATGTAATTTAGCGCTCTGTATAATTTTCCTTAGCGTGAGCAAAGTATTTAAAATAAATTATTTTCTAACACAACATCCGTTAAGGCCTAGCACAGCAAGCTTAGCGAATCTCACATCGCGTACAAAAAACCACAACATTTTATCCAGCCATAGTTCACACTTTGCACTCACGTTTCTCGATAATCTACGCTTTCCGATAATCCAAACTTTATAAAAAAAGTATGTATAAAGATATTAAGCTATCGCATTTAATATTATGAATGGTAGGAACAGGTACAATCTCCGGACCCCCACCCTCCAGCCATGTAGGACATAGATCCTCCTGGATGGTCAAGAACAACTGGCCAAAAGTGCAGTTAAGGAACACGAACCGACCACCCAGCTAGGTTTCATACTATCTCACTTGCTCTCAACCCCTCTTTCTCTTCATCCCTTTATACAGCGTCAAGTACCTTCACTCATTTGTCATATAGACCGTTGAAAAACTTCGCAGTGTGGCCTGCTAATGCTTCTTCCTTCTTCCTAGCAAATATAACTTAAGAAATAAATCAACCTGGAAAAATATAAAAATTTTTCTCCTAAATATAAATAACCATATTCCAAATGTCTTTAAACTGAAACAATTCAGGGAAACATTATCCAATTTCCAAGAAACATAAAATTAAAAGGAAACAAATATAACTTATTACACCTCAAACATAAATCCAAATGCTAAATCGATGAAACAGTGACCCAATAAATCAAAGCGGAATGATTACACAATAAGTTTAATAAGCTAAATACACACTAATTATACATCCAACACCCATCGATATCGGTAGGTTTATTAATGGAAAAATACATAAATTATGTTCTAATATTTTATTGATTATCATAATTGTACAAACATTGTCTTACAGTCTTTTAGGATCTTTATTCTTCACCCACAAATCATGTGGTTTTGAGAAACATTTCCAGCAGACTAAGTAGACGTTTTTCCCTATTTTAATGACTGTATCAACATAATATTCATTTGGAGAAGCAAAGTTTCTGCAATTCGCATTTTTAAAATCCACCTTTATTAGGCTGTCCATCATAGGTTTCGAGGTAATATAATCTAGGAGACAACTGTCCAACTGAAATGATTTTAAATATTCCCTAACACCAATTAGTAGTATGTTTTTTTCTGAAAAACAGGTTTCACCTTAGAGAGCCATACATACTGGCCAACTTTGAACTTTTGCTTTCTAATCACGCTACTGTCCATAACCTTTTCGGGCGCCAACTTGATAGTTCAATGATATCTCGAATTATAAAATTTAAGTATTTCAGGCAGAATTTTCACCCAATTGTAAGTCCCCTTCGATGTGAAAAATTTGTTGACTTTCTCAACTACACTCGCTTTAAGTTCCGAATACATTATGTAATGATTGCTCCCATATTCGGCCATTAGTTTCTTGAAAGAAACATTAAAGAACTCTGTTCTTTATCGGTTTGAAACAATTTTGGGGTTCTTTCTGCTATAATGGGTTTCATTGCAGCTGTAACTTGTTTCCCAGTCTGGTTCTTCACAGGTATGCCCATGCATATTTTGAATTATCGTCTATTATGGTTAAGATATACTTTTATCCTTTATTGTATTTCGAAAGCAATATCATTTCCCACAAATTGGCTTGAAAAAGATCATTTAAACCATGAGTAATAGCTCTTCTTCTGGGAAACCTTATCCTTGCAGGGGTGTGGAGTTCTTAAGCAATCTAACTGAACTTCATTAGTAATAAACTTTCTTCTGTCAGCTCTTCAATAATATAAACAATTTCGTTCATATGTGGATTATTCCCAGATACTCTCGAAGTGATGAGAAGTTTTAATCTATTCACCAATTCATTAGGATTGTTCCAATATACAGGAGAAAACCGATCGCCAACTTCATCTCTATTTATATCCCACTTCCAACAACATCACTTAATAAATGTAGTTTCAGGTAGTTTTCATCTCCTGAATGATTATTCGCATTCGTACGGTGGATAAGTTCTTTATATTTCTCCAAATCGGTGTCGGAATATCCATTTGATACATTTAAAAATAATAATTCAAACAATCCTTCACTCACATCAGTTACATAATCACCGACTTGAAATCTATTCTAAGGCAAAAATCTAATTACTGAATCTGCCAGGAACCATATGTTTCCATGTTGGTATACACCAAATGTCATATCGCACATAGGTGAAGAATGTTTAAAGCTAAATAATGCTGTGTTAAATGGAAGGTTTTGCTTTTTCTTCTTTAGGGGCTCCTCTAATTTAATTTCAAATGTTGTTTCATTAGATGTAGTCAACATTGAATGTAATGTATCCATTCTACTAATAACAGGTTTAAATATTTCTTCGTTGAAAACATCCCGTTCCATTTGGGATTGTTTAGCTTGTAAATATGCCTCCTTTAGAGCAGATATGACTTAATGCAATTCCGAAGCAAAGGCAGATATTTTATGATTATGATACATTAACATTCCACTATTTATATATCAATTAAATCATTGATTTTCTAACTGGCGCAGTAGGTCGACTTACTACAATACTAGATCGAATAGTTTGTGCCTTTTAAATCTTATCGACTTTACTTAAAACTGTGTCTAATTTAGCTACAGTTTTAGCTCTCAAATCATTAATAAAATAATATATTCTTTTTTTTCCAAATCATTATTTTGTTTTCTCAGATCTATTTGCATAACAAAACCAGGTGTTTTATTAATCAACTCAACATTTATATATATTGCATCATTTCTTCCATTGATGTCTCAAGTTGTTTTGTAATATAAGTGGACACCACTTCAATAATTACAACTCTTAGATTATTTTTCATTACTGTAAGTTGTGTTGTAAGAATTGTGTAACATAATGTCGAAGTTGTTAGTTAACTCATTTAATTTTTCTTCTACAACATATTCAGAATATTGGTTAAAATGTTTGCTATTACATTCATGTTTTTATAAACATTATCATTATCATCAATCAATACTATTAATTTCTCTTGCATATTGCTCAATTGTGATTTTAACACATTTAACGCAATAGTGTTCAAGTCTCCCACATAATGTTTATTTACTGCATCAGTGTCTTTTACAGCTATACCCACATTACGTAATATATGTCCATCCAAATCACAATTCCCATTGCGATTTTTGGTTAAACAGGTATAGTATGATTGTGTTTTATACCACTATGTTCAAACTTTGAAATATCTATTATTCTCATCTAAAAGTAAAAAAAAACCCGTCAAATCCACACCTATATCTCCCTTTTTATAGGGAGAGTGTTAGAATAACTACCATAAAACCATACTTGTTTTTCCATCAGTAAAAACACACATCTTTAAACTTTGTAAATATCATATCGCCCAAAACACAATCATTGTAAATATTTTGTAGATTCGTATTATCCATTTTAAACACAATTAACATATTTGTATTATCGCACAAATTATGTTTTGGAATATGTGCGTAGCTTTTCGATAGATAAGAACAATCAACATTTGAATGTCTACCAAAACTAAAGAATTGCTGTATTTCACCCTGTGGTTCGCACCAAACTTCGTCAAATATAAATATGGAATTGGGTAAGACTTCATTCGGATGTAAGATTTATTTATTAGTAAAAGGGAAATATCGCATGCCTTCAATTAACGACAACATGGTCGCGAATTGTTTATATTTCAGTTGTATTGTTTTAGAAAACACATATATGTTTTCAAACTTAAGGCCATTCGGATTTTTCAACATCGACATAATAACAGAAGTTTTTTCCACATGAAGAAGGGCCAGTTGTTATAAAATGTATATTTGGAGGTAAAATAATTCCATGTTTCTTTTCAAGTATGTTTCCTTTCATATTTACAATTACCAGAAGGTGCATACTTTGTTTGATAACATTCTTTACTACACAAATAGACAGTTTAATGTAATGCACTGTACTAACTTAAAATCGATAAATGCACATCTATATATAGGCCCATGTTCAGTTGAAAATAATGGTTTGTTCTAAACATATCATAAAAGGACTTGGAGTATTGAATACATTGATTAGTTGATGACCATTTGAATTGCATTTACCGAAACAAAACTGGCGCCTGGTACTAAGCTTGCAAAACATCTGGCACAGAACAATGAAGGAATAAACTCTTTGGATAACACTTCTAATGAGCATGACATAGTTCACATCCGAACAAACAATTTGAAACAAAGACATATATCAGATAAGATTCTAGCCAATATAGAATCAAATATAAGGATGGATCCATTCACATCTACAAGTGAAAAGCTCGGCATTTGGGTCATAGAAAAAGTGATGAGTGCATAAGTGAAAAGAGAAAACCAAGAAAGAAGGGAAATTGTCATTCTTATTTATGGTATTAACAGCTCTTGGATCACTACTTGGGGGTGTTTTCAGCAATCAGTAGAGCAGTTAAGTCAAATGGCAAAGGAATGTATCTTAAATAATATAAAGTTGGACAAGGACATAAAATTCCAAATGGGAAAAAACCCAGAAAGTCTTAGGCCTAAATAGTCTTCAAAAACATGCACGTACAAAATAAGACATTCTTGTATTTGTAAAGAAACTGGATATTCCCTATTTCTGAGGCATGCATATGAAAGACAATTTACCAAATAGTCCAAACCTTTGTGAATGTGTGATTGTTAATTTAGATTCGAAACAAAACAAAGCAATACTTTGGTTTGCATTAATTAAAAATGTAAATCAATTGTTGTATTATTACAGTTTCGGTGATTTACATCCTCTGTTTTGAAATATGTAATTATAAAAAAAATGCAACTAAGATACAATTACAAATTGGAACAATTACCAAATGCAATAAATTGTGTACATTTATGTTTATGGTTTTTGGCTATAAATAAGATAAATCAGTATGTGCAATAGTAAAATTATTAGTAATATGTCAACTACATTGATATTAAATGGAAGTTCGTTGTAATTGCATGCAGTCAATTTACCTGCTTTGGAGTTAGATGGAGAATGGTAAATAAGTCTAATCGAATTCATTACTTACAACAGCATACCAAACATTGATATGCACAAACAATCATTTACAGTAAACATTGGTGAAAAAACCTATAAGATTGTGATATTTGTAGAATATCATGAGTTAGATTATTTAGAAATGTTCATTAAAGTGGCATTACCTGAAGATGTAAATTTACAATTATGTGGAAATCCAAATACGTTAACTTGTGCGATGTACGGTAACATCGATATTGATTTCACGGAAGACAATTCAATTGCAAATATGTTTGGTTAGAAACAGAAAGTGTATCCTGCTAACAAATTGCATGAATCATTAAAACAGATTAATATATTGATGGTAAATGCATGCCATATAAGTGTTAATATTGTAGGCAGTTAATATTTGAATGGAAAACCGACATATACAATACATTAATTCCCATGTGCGGTGGCTCTAGGATATAAAATCATTGAAAAGGCGAATGTTTGGATATATCTTCCAATAATAGTTAATTGTTTGATGTAATAGTTGTTACAATTGTCGATCAAGCTGGTAAACTAATTAATTTTAGAAATGAAGACACTATCATTCGTTTACATTTAAAAAAGCTATATACACACTTGCATTTCGTGTGCATTGCACTCATAATGGGTATTGTGTATAATAGTCAATACAGCCATAAGATAGGTGGTTCTTTTAAGAACTATGTTTCTAATGAACGTACTTAAAAAGTAACTATGAAAAGACAAATGCAAAAGTGAGATGCTCGCTTCAAATCAGACAGCAATGAAATTAACACAGGGCAACAGATTGTTTTTAAATGGATTAATGGATTAGGATATATGGTTAATAGAAATGGAAGACATGCTTAATGTTGAAGAAACAACAAGTTTTGAAGATGTCATCAGCAATGTGGAAATACATGTGTATGAATAATTCTGAGCAGGGCTGTACACATTTCCATAGGAAATAATGATTTCTATACAAAATAGCAATATCTACATGTTACCATTGAAATAAAGTTTAAGGTTTAGAGGAACAATTAAAATGACAGTCGATACAACAAATCCAGTAACTACAGGAATAGTGAAAAAAATTAACACTTAATTTAATCAATAGAATTGAATATCTGCTCAATGGTGTGGAAATTGACCAATCACAAGATGTTGGAATTACTTCCACAATAAGAAACTATTTCTTGCAAACTGTAAATTATCTTTATACTGGGCTTATGGCTGGGTGGAGCCATACAAGCGATTCTTCACTACAAATAAACCCAGGCAGAAAATATGAAGTCATTATTACTGTTATCTATGGTAGTTTGCTCCACTTAAGACTATGATCATGTTATATTGAATGTCAAACAAGAATTAATTATTCTATCAGCTAACACACATTTGAATGCCAAATATGATACAGCTAATAATGAGGAAGGTGTAACATTTGAATTAACCAATGACGAATTGTTTTTGTCAAATATTGAAATAAACACTTGTGAATGCGTAAAGTTCCTAAAGTATATCGAAAAAGGGAATAATTTAGATATTGCATTCTGATCATGGGGGGGGGGGGGGTGCTTTTCCAACACTACCATCACAAAATGTCACATGGAATGTGAAATCAAGTTTTTCATCAGAAACCAATAAAACCATTTAAAATCAGACAGATCTCTATTCGATAATTGTGATATGAAAAATATTAAACTCTGTCTAAAAAGTCATGCTTATCCCTATATTGATTACAATATAAACATTGGTAATGGCGAATTCCTTATTTGCTATAATACGTATAGGATATTCCAGGAAACATACCAATTATAACAAAATTAGTTCACTAATATTAGAACCCAATGCATTTAAAACCAGAGGAAATATATCTCTATAGATGTAAGCAAACAAAACAATACTATTAGCTATGATGTTATTGAATCACAAATTTAAATAATTGCAAATACATCCATTTCAGCAAATATGCAAGCTTATGGTTTTATCATTCATGATATATTAGCAAGCTATAATGTAAGAGCTAAGCTTGTGAAGATAACGAATTGAGTCTGTAGATGATGAACCACAATTGCAAAAATATGTTTGGCAATGTGCAAGGATTTTAATATCCAGATAAATTTATAATTAAAAAATTAGCTATTACTGATATGGAAGAACTCACTGCGATAATCAGCATAAAACTGCCATTCGACTGGAAATATCCAAGTCCCAAATACAAAAAACTAATAGATGGGTTACCAAACACCACCATGGTTTAAAATGGGAGAGTGGATGTGTGGAGTATCAGAATACAAAAGACATTGGCAAGAAATACATAAATAAGTGAGAAATATACATATGTAGAGTCGAGCAAAAACATATTTTAGAATTCTGCATGTTATGACTGTAATCATAATGTTAGCAGGACATGTTTCAAGGGAATGAACTATCTAGTGAAATTTAGTACATAAAGTATTTGGTTTTGTGTAAACCAATATTTTGTAAACATGGATCAAGAGGAGAACGAAATCACATGCTTGTGTATACAGAAATTAAAGTGTAAATTGAATATTAGCAAGTTATTTGCATGCTGGAGTAAACCTTTTAGAAGTTGTCTTGAGAAGTAATTATAATAATAAACTTTCAACCTATATATTACAGCTGTATATATTTTTCTAACTAATAGAGTGTAGATTCCTAATGTTTTCCATGCTGACAAAAACACCCTATACTTACTTGTGTTATGATTTCTTTAAAACTGTTTGTTTAACTTGTGTTTGTTTCTTTAAAAAAAATGGTATATATATATATTTTGAAACAACCTGTGTTAAAAGTGATTTGTAATTTGTGAAACAACCTATACTTCCTAAGTGTGTTATATAGTTTGAAACAGCTTATATTATATGTTTGTCAATAAAATATGCTGTGAAATGAATTGATATGTACATTTATTGAGCAAATCCCTTTCAAAACTATGTACTGCATTTGTATTCCTAAGAAAGAAATAATATTACCTAGGTAAATAAAATGTCTGAACACTAATTGTTCAGGCCTGAGTGATGTTTAAAAAAAACTGGAGCAAGGCATTTGTTCCTCGAAGGTTGTATTCAGAGCTATTGACACTATTAATTTTGGGAATGGATAAATTGGAAGGCAGTGAGGGACATGATTTTTAGGTGGTAAATTAATTAATTTTGTTTACAAATGTTTTTTTCTCCTCTGGTTCGGATATGAGAATTTAGCAACCAGGAATGAGTGTTTATCTTTGTGAAATGAAGGAATACTAATTTTGTGAACAACCATTTGTTTGTTTTGTTCAATATGGCTGCATCAACAATCGTCTTGCAACTTATAATATTCGATTATATTATGAACAAAGTAATCAAAGTAAAGCACCTTCCAGATGAAGTCATCAGTGATCTGGAAAAAAATAGAAGTGTTTGCGATTGCGTTTGTGGAAGTGTCTGATAAAAGGGATGAATTTCTTGCCACCTATTTTGCATTGTGTGCAGTCCCGCCAAAGTTGGAGAAAAGAACTACTGAAGACCTGAAGGAAGCTTTTGTGACATTTGAAAAACATTTCAGGTACCTTATAATAGTGCATAATAGGTGTGCAGTCAGAGCAGTGGACTTAGCCTCTCATGCAGCAGTTCCACATGCAGTGTTGCCACCACTTCCTCTGCTGGTGTTTACAGGCAATAAATCTAAGTGGGCTTTGTTATCAGAACTATACAGGTCTATTGTTCATAAGGATACATCGCCAAGCAATGTGCAGTAGCTTCATTATTTAATAGTTTGCTTGAAAGACAAACCTAGAGAGCTGTTAAGTAACTTGCCACTTACCAATGATAATTATGACATTATTTGGGCATTGCTTGAAAAATGTACAAGAACCAACACATTACAGCAACTATCCATGTTCAAAATATATTGCATCTCACACCTGTGACTTGTAAATCAGCAGATTTGTTGTCACATTTTGTTAGTGTAGTTCAAGATAATTTAAATGCATTCAGAGCTGACCAGTTTCCAGTGTATGAATAGAGTTTCCTTTAACTAAATATTGTTATTCGAAAATTAGACCACACTCTGTGCCAAGACTTTGAAGTGTCAGTGGAACAAGATTTGCCAACTTGTAAGGAATTTTTATTTTTCTTAGAGCATTGTGCTATGGCTAGTGAACATGTATAGTTGGTTGGCATGCAGAGTATATCCACAACAAGTAATGTAATTAGAACATACAGCAAACCCTCAAAGTAGAATGTGAAATTTAATTCATGGATAAATAGTGGTTACAACACTACATTAGTTGCATTGGAATAACATCATTCTGTATGTTATGTAAAGAAACCCATTTTCTTCATAAATGTGAACAGTTTTTGTTAAAATCTATTGATAATATAATTGTATTTGTGATGGAGCAGTCACTGTGCTTTAACTGTTTGAAACCTAGCCATAGTGCTGTGACATGCCTGACGAAATTTTCATGCATTCAATGTCAAAGAAAACATCACTCTCTTCTTGACTTCACCCATGAGAAGCCCCTATGCCAGAAACTGGATAACCAGACTCCTGAATATAGGGATTCATCACATGATAATTCTGCTGATAAACTGCAAGCACTATATCTGTCAAAGGGCACTCAACATCAACACATTACCATTTTGTTAGCAATTGCTCTTGTTCATGTGAAAGACAGCAGTGGACAGTTTCAAGTCATAAGATCTTTGTTAAATTGTGCATCACAAACTACATTTATAACTGAAAATTTTGTGCAATGATTGGGCTTAAAATATCACCAGGAATGTGTAGAAATTGCTGGCATTGGTCAAACTCCTGTACCAGGTGCTAAAGGGGCTACACATTGCTTCATCAAATCTGTGTGCTCGCATGACACTCATTTTGCTATTAAGGCCACAATTTGAAGTGAAATCATCATCCCATACCATGTTAAAGAATTTCAGCTATTTCAATTGAGCACCTTAAAGGTTTAACTTCAGTCCATCCACCCTTTGATTGTCCTGGACCTGTTGACATGCTCCTGTCAGCAGACATTGTCAGTGAAGCAATGACAGGTGCTAAAATATCAGGCGAACCTAGTGCCTTTCACCCAGTGTTTGGCTGGGACTAATTGACTGGCAAGACTAATTGTGAAGCATGTGTAAATCCACCATTGTCATTCTTGTTCAGAACAGCTATGCTGGATGTGCAGCTACAGAAATTTTGGGGGTAGAGGAAATACCATCTGTTAGTGTGACATCTGCAGAGGACAAGAAATGTGAAGAGCACTTCCACACTACACATGCACACAATACGGATGGGAGATGTGTGCTTCAGTTGCCATTCAAGTAAGAGCTGCAAACCATTGGGAATTCCTTACAAGTTGAATCAACCAGATTTGAATGTCTTGAGAACAAATTAAAGAAGTCACCAGAACTGGCAAATGAATACAGATTGTTCCTTAAGGAGTATTAGGACTTAGGCCACATGTCATGTATGCAGAGTGTTCAGCAGCTTTACAGTGAGAGTAGCGCATTGAAGACTGATCCAGTTAAGAGTTGTGAAATAGCCTATGTGATACCCCATCATGCTGTAATAAAAAGAAACTAGTTCTACTACCAAAGTTCGTGCAATCTTTGATGGCTCTGCAACGATGTCTACTGATATTTCATTAAATGAATTTATGCTTACTGGGCCAAAACATCAAAAGTATATAGGTGATATCATCCTTAACTTTCGAATGATGCCAGTGGTCTTTATTGCAGCCATTTGTATAAATTTATAGAGAGATTGAAATCCACCCTGATGACAGCGAATACCAGTGCATTTTGTTGCATCTTACTCCAGATGATGTTCATGTCTATCAATTAAACATAGTTATGTAAGGATTAGATTCGTCCCCTCACCAAGTATTGAAGACCATGTAGTAGTTGGCACTGGATGAAGCTCATCAGTTTCCTCGAGCATAACAAGTAGTATTACGAGATGTGTTTGTCGATGACATAGTTACTGGGGCCATCTCTGTAGAGGAAGCAATACAATTGAAGGGTGAACTTGTCTCAATGTTAGCTCGAGGAGGATTTGAGCTGCGAAAGTGGCCTTCTAACAACCCTACTGTGTTGGAAGATAAGCCTGCAGAGCAATGTGAAGTTCTGAGAAACTTTGATCATGAAATAAACGCAACTATCAAGGTTCTTGGTGTTCATTGGTGTCCAGTTACAGATGAGTTTGTATACCACATCAACATTCCCCAGTTATCCATTACTGAACGAGGTATTCTCTCAACAATTGCGAGACTCTTTGACCTTTGTGGAAGGGTGTCACCAGTGATTGTGTGGGTTAAGATGTTGCTTCAGACTCTGTGGACATTATAATTGGAGTGGGATCAACCAGTCACTGAAGAAAATGCTCATCATTGGCTGCAGTTCCGAACATCACTACCTAGCCCTTGCTCCTGTGTGAATCCCAAGATACATCAGTTTACATGATGCAAGAAACCTTTGGTTCCATGGGTTTTGTGATGCCTCTGAAAAGGCATATGCTGCTGTGATCTATGTGTGGCTTATTGACAGTGGTGGAGTGATTTTGACCCATCTAGTAATAGCCAAATAAAAGTTACTCTGCTGAAAACACTGTCTATTCCTAGACTTGAGTTGTGTGGTGCTGTCCTCCTGGCAAGGTTGTGACTATGCGAGCAACCAGTTTGAAAAAAAAATCATACAACTTTACTATATATATGTGGTGCGACTCTACAACTGTGTTGTCGTGGATAAAATCATTTCCTTGTAAATTAAAAACCTTTGTAGCAAATAGGGTTTCTGAAATTCAGACCATCATACCTCCAAGCATATGGCATTATATCCCATCTAGCTTCAACCCAGCAAATTTAGCTACTGGAGGTTTTTTCCAGAGCACTTAGTTGGTAACACACTATGGTTTCATGGTCCTGATTGGCTGGCAGGCTCGGATAAAAATTGGCCTGTACAACAGTTAAGTACCTTCGATGTGAACGAACTTCCTGAATGCAAGTCTGTACAAAATAAGGTTCTTGCAGGTGAAGACCAGACAAACGAATTAGTTGACTTTTTGGACACATTTTCATCACTATCGAAACTTAAGCATGTGAGAGCATGGATGCTCAGAGCTAAGAGTGCCTTCAGAAAACAACTCCATTGTGATGCAAAGTTATTAAACTACGAGGAAATACAATCTGCAATGGTATTTTGGAACAAAGTTGTGAAACTACATTATATTTTGACGAAATTAAAATTCTGGAGCGCAATGAGTGCCCCAGTAGTCTTCGGAGTCTGCAGCCATTCATATACCTCTTTGGAGTCATCAGAGTGGGTGGCCAGCTAAAACATTCTTTCTTGCCTAACCAAACAAAACACCAGTATTACTTCCAGGAAAATGTCACCTTTCAATTCTCATTGTTAACTACCATAATACCACTTACCTTCATGCTGGACCACAGCCTATGCAATCTCTCATCCAGCAACAATTCTGGATATTGATCGCTAGGCAACTAATTCGGCACTGTATCCACAGGTGCATAAAGTGTTTCAAATTGGCAGCCAAATCCCCTACCCCACTCTTGGGAAACCAGCCAGCTGTGAGGTTTTCACAAGTGCGCTCTTTTCTAAAGGTTGGTGTTGACTTTGCTGGGCCTGTTAGTCAAAGCCCCTCAAAGCATGCAAGGTTGTTGTCACGAATAGTAATCTCTGTGTGTTTGTGTGTATGTCGAGCAAGGCAGTCCATTTGGAAGTTGTGTCATCTTTGTGTACTGATAAATTTTTGCAGCCTTGAAAAGATTTGTACATGTGAGAGAAACACCATCCGAAATATTTTTAGATCACTGCACAAATTTTGTTGGTGCCAACAGACATCATAAGGAAGTGTATCAAGTGTTGTTCTCTAAACCAGCATGGCAGACACTGTATGATCAATTAGTTGACCTTAATATTGTTTGGCACTCCAATCCACCAGCAGGACTGCAGATTGTAGGTTTGTGGAAGCTGCAGTCAAGGCAGTCAAATTGCATATGGGAATAGTGATTGATTAACAAATACTTACCTTCGAAGAGTTAGCAAGACTCTTTAGTGAAATTTCAGCATTTTTGAACTCCAGATCATTGTGTCCCCTCTCGACAGTCTCCTCAGAATTTGATGTTCTCGCTCCATGGCGTTTTTTGATTGGAGCTCGCTTTATTGGAATACCAGAACACGACCTCTCTCACATTGTGGAGAGTCGTTTTTATCGATGGCAATTACTCACAAAATTAAAACACTGCATCTATAAATGATGGAGCACCGAATATATCCATACACTTCATCAAAGAACTAAATGGAGTGTTACAACTCCTAATGTCAAAGAAGACATGCTTGTCCTGGTGAAGGACTCGAACTTGACCCATTGAAATGGAGAACTGCCAGAATCATTAAAACTCATCCTTGTGAAGATGGTGTTGTCAGAGTCGTGACTCTAAAATTTTCCAATGGTGAACTTGTTAAGCCTGTTTCGAAGATATGTCCATTACTTCTCATCTAAGTGTGTATCCAAATATGGGAGACAGTTTTATCGTGTTTCATTGACTGTTGTAATCTCCCGTTGCACTTTGAATTTGTGTGGTTGCCTTTATTGACTGGATAATTGTAAACTGTAACATTTTCTGGCAGGTGGTATGTCCGGCCCGACTGATATTAAAAAAAAAAAAAAAAAAAAACTGGAGTTACGCCTTTGTTCCTCGAAGATTTATTCTGAACTATTGACGCCATTAATTGTGGGAATGGAGACAATGGAAGGCAGTGAGAGACAAGATGGAAGACGGTTAACTTCGTTCAATTGTGTGTGCAATTAAACCTGAGTTTGTTAGCTGACAAAGCAAGAAATTTATTGTGTTTACAAACACTAATAGTGTTGCAACAAGTGAAAAAAGTGTTTAGATTCTATCAAGACAAACTATGTTTTTAATAATGACAAAGGAAAACATGCTCAATTTTTAAGATTTTTAAACATAAATGAATCGCGAGGAATATTTCCGATGAAACATTGTTAGCTGAATAATTTATACTTTGTTCGAATTAGTAAACTTACACCCTTAGAAAATGTCTCAAGACCTGTAAAAACTTTTACACTTAGAGTTTTATGACCCTATCAGTGCTACCAACTCTTGTCCAGAGTCATAACATGTACAGGTTTGACGTCGACGAATTTCCAGAGATACCAACCACAAAACTGAAGTCTCAAAGTGTGTAAGCTTGAGTCCAACGACCATCTCCGGAAACACTCCAACTTCACAATCTCTCGTATAGTCTTTCATGAAGCAGGCAGGGCTCACGGAACACCCTGCTAGTGCTCGGTCAACGACTTAAACATTGACCATACTAGGATGAAAACATTTTCCAAACTGATTGCAAACTCTCTAGTGCAATAATTCCCAGCAATGTATTTTTATAATTTAATATAAACACTTTCCATCCTTCAGTATAGTCTTATCAAGCTTAAACCTACTATAATGTAATACGTTAGAAAACACACAAAAAATTAAATACAATCAACAAAATGTTACAATTAATGTTACACCAACCTTTACAAAAAGTATTTTTTATGTATATATCACATCTTTTTAGTAGTAATGACGAAGAAAGAGTTCAAACCTATTATTATTATCATTATTAATCTTTACCAAAAATCAGTAGACGAGCTATTGTTTATTCAAAGACAGATACTATTTTAACCGCAGCGAAAACATGGTCGTATATATTACTGGAAGATATATGTATTTGTTTTATGTTAAAACATGTTAATATGATTAACAAAATGTGTATTAGAATAAAATGGGAACATATTTACTTCAATTAGTTCGTAACACATAACACATTTCTTGAAGTCTATAAGTTTTATGGAAAGTAAAGGTATTTTATGTTATTTTAAGGTTTACAAATATATTGGGAGTGATGACTCAATATTAGGAAACGTAACAGATCATAGCTTTAAATAGTAAATAACTAAAACTTTTATTTTTTAAAAAAGGGGGTTCCCTTAAGAATGTATAAATATTCTTAGAAATCCGCAGATGTGTAGTATTGCAAACGATGAAAGATTTTTATAGTCATGTTAATAACATGTTTTATATGGACTATACTACTTTTTTTTCTGTAAATCCACACCATATAAAATTTATATATCATGTGATTTGATATGTTGGTATTTAACACAATTGTTAAGACTTTCTTTTTATTTATCAGTAATGAACCAGCATTTATTTATCTAACGATTCAATTAATTATTATGGAAATTAATTAGTTTCCGTTTCTTAGGGAGGAATAGCAGTAGAGAGGTTAGTCTCAGAGGTTGTAGTGAGGTGTGGTTAGGGGTTGAAGTTATTTGAAAGTCGAGGATGCAGAGAGAAGGGGTATCTGAAGCACTGGCTGTAAGGAGGGGATGAGTACCACTTCCCAACCATTTCACACAAAATTTGAAATTTCTTATAAATAGGGGTTTAGCCTCTATACTCCCCTCCACTGTTTCCAGTAACCTTCTAGTGCAGGTAAAGTAGTGAGGTCGGGTTGTTACGAAGATTTGGGATTAAGAATGACAAGTCAAGTTCTTGAAAATGAGATTACTAATTTTAATTAGGATGCTATTAACGAAGACGGTTCATCATCATTGTTAGATTCTTTGGAGCATGTGGGTATGTCCTCAATAGATGTAACGCCTCTGCTGACTTCGATGCCTCCAAATATTTAATTTGCTGCTTCCGATGCATACGACGCTGGAACTGTCTCAGATGTTTCCACCGATGCCTCCAATATTTCCATCGGCGCCTCCAACGCATACGATGCTGGCACTGTCTCTGATGTTTCCATCACCATCTCCACTATCAACATCAACATGGATGTCAATAGGCATTCCAACATCGCCTCCACCAACAACATCAATGTGGACGTCAACAGTCTTGATAATACTGCCTCCACCATCAACATCAATATGGACATCAACAGTTATGCCGATGCCGCATCCACCATTAACAAACAACGCCTTCTCCACAATTACCACAAGCTGTAAACCTAAGAATTCCAAGGACAGGTGAGCGTGTTTTCTATAGGCAGGACGAGTGTTGTGTTTGTTGTAAACCCTTAGACCTAAGCGTTGAGAAGGTTAATATCAGCATAGAGGCTCCATTATTTAGCGAGTTATCGGAATAACTTTTTTTTTTCAATTCATCACATTCTCCACCCCCAACACAGTTCATACCCTTACCGAGCCCAATGTTATAGCCCTATAACATCTCCATCACCTCAAATAACATGCTCTCCTCCTCCAGCTGCTTCATTCTGTCTGTTAATCTCTACTGCCCATCAAAAACGTCGAAGGATCTCATTAAGCCTTACATCAAGGCGAAAATTGTAGTGAATGTGTTAGTTTTTTCGGTTACAATTTTATGGTTTTGATAGATTTTAATGTTTTCTAACATAACATGATGTGAGGTGTAATGTTTTCAGAAAATTTTTTTAAATGTTTTCAGATGTTTTAAGGCTTTTAAAGCATTTGAATGTTTTCAGATGTAACATGAAGTAATGTTTTTAAAGTATTTTAAAGTTTTCAAATGTAATATGGTGTAAAATTTTTAAGTATATAAATGTTTTTAGAGGTAACATGATGTGGTTTAATATTTTCAGAAAGGTTTGTATGAAGTGTTTGTAGATAACTGATTTTATATGAGTATTTTTTTTTTTTTTAATATTGCTAATGAGATGTCTTGTGAGTAAATATCTTTATAAGAATGTTTGTAAATATCTTTTTGTGTGTAATTGTTTAAGTATGTTTTAGTAATTTTCTTTTGGAAATAAAAATATTTCAATTTTAAAAGGAATTATGTATCTTGTTATTTAATTCCTGATGTTGTTTTAATATATTCTGTTTACACTATTTAACTTTGTATTAATTTGAACGATGAAGTATTTGTGAACGATGGAGTATTTGTGAACAATGAAGTGATATTTTCAATATACATAACAATACTACAAAGATATTCCTTTATGATGTTTAATATTTGGTTGCTTATGAAGTAATTTTTAGAAATATAATTTAATAATCCTGAAAACTACTTCGAAAATGTTGGGTTGGTGAATCGGAAGGTTTTCTCAATGTCAGTATTGTCCAGCCCGCTGCCTTGTTCGAGAGAGAGAATATTTCTATGACTCACTTTAAATTTGTTTAAATCCATAACAGGAAGGTAAATTTCAATGTGCTTACAATAAACTTGGAACACACATCATTAGTTAACATACAAGGATAAAATTCAACGAGTTTGTATTATGTTTTCCTATACGACGATATATCCGAAAATCTTGGGTGTAAGCTTTATAAAATCATACTTTATTTTCATGTAAATGAAACATTGTATTCTAAAATTTCGTCTTGTAGAGAAATGCATACAAAAAATTTTTTTTTATTTTCTTGGGTATATTCGAATATTATAACAAAATTGTATGTGTGTTTGTTTAACATACATTTTCCATCATATTATTAGATGTTAAAACCATTGAGTTATTTATCATGAACATATATTTTTATTAAATCGAATGATATGTGTTTGAATATATTCATTCTACAACACAAATTATATAAAAAGTCTTAGAATAGCCATAACATTTATTTAGTGAAATATGTATATTGCTTTATCAAAAGTAATCAAGTTTTTGTGGATTTGTCTTGTGCGAAATTATTCGCTGTTGTAATTTCCTGGAATTCTTTTCTCGAATTAGATTTCTTAGTGATTTCGTGTTTTTGATGTTAATTTCCTGGAAATGGGATATCATTTTGTGGTTTAAAAATTAATTTTAGACTTAATTTTTTGAAAATGGTATACAATTTCATGGAACTTTGCAGATTAAAGACATTTGCGATTTAATTATTAGTGCCGAGGAAATAATTTTTCAGTTGGTATTGTTAAATTATATCCTTTGGGAGCAAATGTCCAAAACAGGCGAGAGTCTGGGACTGTGGGATTTTTGCAATGGCTCTCGTGACAAAGGACACGGTCAATGCTCCTCCAGTAGCACCCTGCTTCAGAGATATAAAGACGAACAAAGAAACGGGTTGGGGATGGGAGTAGAAACGGGAACTTCCAAGCCTGCTCCACAAGCCTGCACCCCAGCGAGGCGATCTTAGTTTCTCGGCAAACCTCACTGTCTATGAATGGATACCTGATCCTACCCTTCCCAATATTAATGCGATAGTTAAATAACTTTATTATTATTATTTTTATTAAATGTGGATTATCGGAAAGCTTGGATTATTAAGAAATGTGAGTGCAAAGTGTGAGCTATGTCTGGATAAAATGTTGCGGTTTTTCGTACGCGATACGAGATTCACTAAACTTGCTGCGCTAGGTCTTAACGGACGTTGAGTTAACAAATCATTTATTTTAAATGCTTTTCTCACGCTAGGGTAAATATATACAGATCGGTAAACTAGGTTTGTGAATACATTGTTTGTGAGTTAATTATTTTTTTAGATTAATACTTTTAATGGAATGTGTGGAAACGTAGTAGGTTGCTTGTTTTGTGTGCAATTCAGTGAATTGACCTGTTTATGTTGTAAATCTTTATTTAATTTCTTTGTCCATGTTTAAAAATATCATTTGAAACGTTTCATTGTAGACCTGAAGGTGATATACTTAAATTGTTAATGGATAGTAATAATCTGAATATGTGTAGTTTAAATAACACATACAGCTAGATTGGTAGGGAAATAGGATATCTTTTTGGCTTTGTTGTAAGTATAATTCAGAATGTGTATGACTAGTGTGCAAATCGTTTCCTTCATTTGGAACTTTGCGTGTTCTTTGACATAAATTCAAATAGTTTTGGGAAATATTCATATTTTTTATTGTTCGTGTGCTCCATACATAAGCAGGGATCAGTAATTTTGGACTTGTGCATTTTTAATAAATCACCTTTGTTTATTACATCGCTGTAGGATACACCATCTTTTAGTTTAGGACTAGTGTGGTTTAATTCAAGTAGTTTGGTTATATGTTGGACATTTCATTAAGATATTATTATAATTTTTTTCCAATTCTTTTATGACACCAGGATTGCTGGGACGGTAATTGTGTTTTCATTTTGACATGGAAATAGGGCAAGTTGTTCGTTTTGTGTATGATTAGGTGTTTGTTTGCGTGATTGATTTTATAGCTAATATTTCTTTGTACATGGTTAGAATTTCATTTGAAATGCTCCGTTTAATTGTGTTAACATGAAGTGATTAAGTGGTAGAACATTCTGTATTTAATTATAATCGATAGCGTTAAAAGGATATGTTGTAAGGTACGTGTCTTGTACGGTATCGTGATTAGCTTCCATTGGAAACATAAACCTGCGTTTTGAATTAATAAGCAGGGATGAATAATTGTCATTGCGATTTTCATAACTCACATTTGTTAATTACTTCAGTGTGCATCGTTCTTGTGTAGTAGGACTTTATGACACCAGGATTGCTGGGATGGTAATTGAGTTTTCACGAGGAAATAGGCTCTGTTGACAGTAACTAGTTTGTAATTATCTATGTTCTCTTTACAATTCCTTAGTATTTAGTTCGATGAGTAATTCGTGTAATTTATTCTGTCGTAAATTATATTGGTAGAGAAACAGTTTATGGGAGTTCTTCATATTTATAATTCTTCGTGTCGTTACAACTTGTTTGCATCGCAATCGGGATAAGTCATTTATTTGTGACATGTTCTATAAAACGTAATGTTTCGTTATTTTAAACCATTAATTTCGTCCACATTTCCGCCATTTCGCATAATACCTGTCTTATCCTCTTATCCCTCAGTAAATAAACTAAAAATATATATTCGTTACCTCACTTTTATGCTATATGTTTTGTTTATCGAGGAGTGAATATGTTGCTTGCATCGTACGAGTCTCTGTTGTTTGTCATAATTTATATTCCTAGCGTGCAGGATTGGTTAGTATACTGATGTTGTGGCTTTTAGCCTATTATTTGCGTATAATTCATTTTCAATGAAATACTCGTTATTTATGAACACAGCCATAACCTCAGACGACATTCAGATGCCGGCCGCGCTTCACATGCCTTGGTGCTGCCATCTCTCCCCCTCCCTCAGTCGCCTGCCAAATGGTAAACGGGAAGGAACTCCTACCGCCCCTCCTCAATACCATTATTACCCAATACATATATATATATATATACCACTTGCCCAATACGTCACACCTTAGTACAAAGCCAGACGTACAAGAGTAAACATCTATACTGCCGCTCTCCAACAATTTAAAAAAGGATCCTTATCACACATGCCAAATATATGCAATCACACAAATATATTTTTTATAATTTTTAAAAACTAAATCAATCTTCCAATTAATTTTATAGTATTAAGGTTAGCGGATTAACGATAATCCAATTTTTGATCGGAATAATCACCGATTAATTAATTAAATGGGTCAATCACTTTTATATAGAATCGATAATACGATTAATCAAAAGTGATATAGGATCGGTACGCCCCTATTACTCAAACTGTTATTATTACATTTGTAACACTTTATAAAATTCTACCAGAAATTTTTAAAGCATCTTTTCACTTATTATAAATCATATTTTAAACAGGGGTATCTGAAGTAATAAAGCGAGATTAACTAATGTTTTAAATCACAAATAAACTTACCCTGAATTTAGTTTTTATATAAAATTTTGCTGAAGGTATAGTAAATCTTGAAGTAGCTCATCATAGGCATATGTTTCCTGAATATATGATAATATTTATTGCGCTAATAGTTTTCGTTAGTAGATAATGCAAATAATGCTAATTTTCTTCCAACATATTCTGTGAAATGGTGAAAACTCAGATTGGCCTTACTACCTAAAGCGATGATATTTAAATCATTATAATGTTAGAATAATTCACGCACAGACACAATAATTATCGTGCATGTACAATTCTTTTCCTTCGTCTTGGTAAAATTGTGCCTGCGATTTCGTCTGTCATTTCTGTCCATTCACTAAAGCAGATAAAATAATTTTACTTCAGGGAATGATCGCTTCTTATAGATTGCCGAGCCAGGACTTCACCATGAAAATTAGTATTCTGTACTGTTGTATCGTAGGCACAAAGGCGGTACCATTTTGATCGAATACTGGCAAAGAAAATATGCATTATTAACGAAGTTGTATTAAAAATAGCTAATAAGGGTTCCAACCTCTAAACATAAAAGCTAGTTTATATTTGACAACAGACTTTTCTGTGGGAACAGAAAATGTAGAATGTTTTACTTACAGTTAATAGTGCGGTAGTTCGAGATATTTTTATTTAAAACGATATTCTCGAAACGAGTAGCGGTTTGAGCTGATACTACGGGTTTATTACCGCCCGCGTAAATAGTCTGCTGTTAGGGCACACGTCGTTAAAAAGTTTGTGCATGACGCATCGAAGGTAACGGTGGAAGAGAAACAAACAACAGAATGGCGTTGAACAAGTCGTTGTAGTGTGCTGGGTGGCAGCAGTGAAGGTCAGGCCAGAGGGACTTCGTTGGGACAGAGAGCAAAGGATGCCCATGTCTGGGCGCCTGTTGAAACCAGGGGGGGGGGGGGTGATATTGTTTTACAGCCTCCGCAGCAAGCGGCATCAACCCCCTCTCGACTGAAGATTGTGACGATGCCCGCATAAGGGTTAGGTTCGGAAAGGGCGAAGGGGGAGGGGTGGCGACAGTAAAAAGCGCAGCCAATATCGAGACTGGCGTGGAGAGAATGACAAGAAGTAAGCGAGAGAGAGAGAGAGAGAGAGAGAGAGGGTGGTTAGGAGAACAGTCGACTAGTCGCCCCGAGCGATGCCACGTCACGTGTCGCACATTCCACCACTCGTGCCGTCGACAGTCCTTCGGATGAGACAAAACAAAAATAAATTAAATAACTGCGACGGCAAGTTGCGCCTGTTTCCTCACTTCCCCCCACCCCCTTTACAACTCCTGGGTGACCTCTTACGACTTCGACACACTTCACCCCTTCTGTAACCCACAGCGGATGTTTTGAACAGGTATAGGCTCTCCGCGGCTAATCGTGCACTTAAAGGCGTCGCCTACTTGGATGTTTTTAGCGCGTTTGAGGAAGGGAAACGCGGGACCGATAAGGTCGGCATTGACACGCGCGGCTGACACCCCTTCGCTCCTACGCGCAAGGCGCTGAACTGGCGTGCAGGGTTCTCATCTTTCTGTGTGTACAGATGGGACTTTAAGCGGTGACCCTACCATTTTACTGAAGGAAAGTCTGTACCAAGGTTCACTGCAGTTCCCTATAATAGTTTCACGTGTATCCAACCAGTATATTAGTTGCTACAGCTGTGTGAAAAATCCGTTTTTAGCTATGTTGAAGGGCTTGTGAGTAGCATTTATAATGCACGTGATGTACTGAGCGTATTATACGTACCTCGAACGAAATGTTTTTTTTTTTTCGTATGGTATCATGGGGACACGTTAAATGGTTTCGTAAAAAAACGTGGATTACAAACACACTGCAACGCGTTTCCACCACCAGGTAGGCGGCTCCTTTAATAATGTCACTGCTCCTACCTGCGTATTTTGTACTGGAAACACACTGAGTGACACACGCTCAGTAAATCTGGTATAGACTGTTCACGGTAAAATGAGCACTTTTGAAAGCCCTGCTTAATATCTACTTGTACGCATCTTGTGTAGTTTCCGCCTTACGTAAAATTAACATTGTCATGGGTCTCGTCGCTTTATTCAGGCGTCGGTCAGGAGAAACTGTGGAATTATTAGGAAATTAAATATGTTATAAATCTGGTCATTTTTAGACATGATGAATTAAAACAACAGAAAACGAAATAAATAATTTAAGTTATCACAAAGGATTACCTATCACTTTTTATTCAATGTTAAGATAGGGAACTACTTTCCATCCATCATTGCCAACTTTACTCGGCGCATGTCATTCAGTGCTCCCGTTGAAACACATACAGGCCTGGACAGTGACTTTTTCCTAAGGTTGATTTCAAAAGTGCTCACTTTATCGTGAACATCTTTTAACGACAAAGGAAAAGTACTTACACGTATTTGCATTAAATTAAAAGTGTTCGATAGATATATGTGAATACTGAAATGATTAATTTTATTTTCAGTGGTTTTTAGTGTAAGAATTAGCAAATTTGTAAAGATTTACTTATCCATTTATTTTACAGTGTTACTTGAACAACGCGTGAATAAAGTAATCAGAAAACACGGCAGTGTTAATTTGACATAGTATGGTGTAAGAATACACAATGTGCATATGATTAGATGTTTCAAAATTGCTCACCTTACAGTGAACATACTACACCCTCGAGCAATTGCCTCCGGGGCACACAAACAGCGTCGTCGTTTCGTAGACACTTTAAACTGGCTGGAGCCGATCGCTTGACCGCATGGAGGTGGGCAAGTAGATGGAACGCGTGCAAGCTCTAGCCTTCCGCAAGCACGACGATGCCATTTGTAGTTAAGACCTCCACGGTGCTGAAGGGAATGTGTGAAAACAGACTGGGGACAACCTCGGGATGAATCGTACAAAGTTTCCGCCACAAATAACTTACCCGTGGTAATATGAACATATGATCAGGAATAGTATTTTGGTCGTAGCACCTGTGACACGAAATGAACCGGCTGCAAGACCGGCTGTTGTAGATATATCGCAAGTTTACTTTAACATGTCAAAAAATTTCAAATTGGTAAGAACTCTGCTGTGTTGCCTCACGATAGCATAACATCGTAAAAAGCTCGTAAGCATCACAGTTGGCTTGTTTGAGGGACCCAAACAGTCATATATCTGTGGATTTAAGACTATAAGTGTACTTTATTCAACCCTTTGAGGAGAATGCACGTATATATTCAGGCAACGTTTATTTGGACATTTCGTTGCTCTTGAAGACAAATCTCACACTTTTGTGGTTTGGCTGATTCGCTGTACTCTATGGGAAACTAAGTAAAAATTGCAACTCATTATTTAAATTCATACGAATAAAAACTGTTAGTTTGAATAGTTTCTCAAATGAACACGATGGATTGTGAAACATGTTACACCTGTCTTGATACATTGGTTGGCACATATCCAACAAGAGACTCTGTTGACTAGTGGACAGACAATAAAAAACGTTGCGGAATATTGTAAGCTTGTCCGGCATAGTCAGGACCACTAGAAAGAGGGTAAGTAGAAATACAGAGATCAACACAACTATGTTGGTGTGGAGATAAGGGCTCACTTCAACTGTTTTCAGTGACGGTAAATATAGGCAGCTCACTTCAAATTGTTATCATAGGTTAATTTAACGAATTTTATTTCATTTTGAGTTTTATTTTATACAACATTATATATAGCGGAATTCTGCTCCTATTTTAACATGCAATGATCTTATACTGAATATTCGGGATGAGTTTGACATATATTTAAGGGGTGGCAGGGCATGCCGAGAGAAACATTTTGATATAAGTAGCTCGTGTCCGGAACGCCCCCCTTCCGAACTAGAGGCGTCAAACAATGGGTGTATAGCTTGAATTTGGGGCGCTGCCCGGGCTAATCACACGCGAGCAGAGTGGAGCCGGCCTGAAGGCGGACATTGGATGGTATTCGCCACTTCCCATGAGCGACGGTAAACAGCTGATCGCAGTGCAAAAACAAAGAGATGTGAAGCATGGCTCGCGTTTACAGGAACTGTTCGAAATGATGTCTTCCAACTTGCAAGCAATCATAATTTAAACAACAATGTTACGCACTTTGTCAAAAGTACCATGGGTTCATTGAACTTCAAGGTAGAAGGCGAGAATTCTCGCAATCAATTCCTCCTCACACTTCATAGGTGTTTCGTAAACAAAACTTTTGACGTGAATCCACACAACAAATGTCCAATGCCCGGTTGCATCAACATCTTCCTCGATCTGAGATCGAATGATCCTAGTCCCGAATCAGGATGCAGTTTGATCTTGGTTACAATGTAGAAGTGTTGTACCAACGAAATTTCATGATTCAGGATGTCCAATTCGTTGAACTTAGTTCCAAAGTAAGAGATCGAAATTAAGTATGAGACAAATTTTGCTATTGGTTCGTAATATATGATGTCATGGAAGTAGGCGTATTTTTCGCTAAAGATATAACTAGGTGTGCAATGTTTTATCTGTTTTAAGTGAACTATTGTTGTACAAATTTTACTGAATAATATTCAAGTGTTGTTTTAATTTCCCAAGAAAATAATCGAACATAGTTCTCTCTTTTGGCGTATTTTCAAACTACATTTGTCGACGATGGCTGATGATATTGGATCGAGATTTGGAACCGCCAATTTTGGTGGTTCGAAATGAACTTCATCTCGATCTCCAGTCCAGCTCTGAACTCGAATGGTGCAACAGTTTTCTGTGTCGATCTTAGATCCGATTTCGGATCGCGTTTCGAACCACGATGGTGCAACCGGGCTTTAGAGTGTTGACTCGGGAGACCTAAAGGACCAAACTACAGGACTTGTTCGCCCCACCCATCATCCGGGGAAGACGTCTTTAAAGTTTTATCTTACTGCGCGTGTGAAGTGGGTGGGGGCGCCGTCTTGTAAGAACCGCATGTGTTGCCGCATGTCGATTAATCGCAGGCGAATGTTACCCTTTAGGCCATGTGGGAAAATTTACGGCCAAATTAGATAATCACTGACAAGTCGAGCCCAAACGTTCACGGCGAATTCGCTCTTAAATGACCCGATATGCGTTTCATATTGGTTGTGATCTCTCCACAAATGAATGTTTTTGGATATTAAACGTTCAAATCTCTTAGAGAACATACCCTCATCACATCACAACAGGATATCACCATAGCGTGAATTGTCATAAATTTGCGTTAAAATCACTCAGAATTGTTATTCGAAGTAGAAATTCCGCCATGCCTACGGGTGAAACTGTTGCTTATGTAACACCAACCAAACTGTCCAATTACTGACACTCATGTTGTGCGCAATTGTATTGTGTTGGGTTGTGCTACCACCTGATCATGAACTTCTTCCCCAACACTGGGTGTTCTAATACATCGCCTTGCTCTAGCATTATGATGTTTTGGCTGAAGCTGTCCTGTGACACATAGGCGTTGAAATACACGTACGAAGGTTCTTCTATTCGGCTGGCGCCTGTCGGTATAACGCTCCACGTAAATTACTGACACCTTGACTGCAACTCCGCTCACCTTCCTGTGATGATACACCATGTCGACTAATTCGGCAATGTGTACGGTGCCATAACCTCTACTCAATTCATTACTGATGACCGTGGTCTTAGAAGACAGGTCTGAACAGTAGCTTGAAAAGTTGACGCACTTATTCACCCAATTATTTCCGGAGTGCTGCTACCGAACTAGTGCTGTTTGAAATGGGGAGGAGAATTGCAATTTTTTTAAATTGAAAAATTACGCTCATATCTCTATGGTGTTATTCCTATACCCGTAAAATTACCTGACAAGTGTAAGGTAATATTTGTAAACTTATGTGGGAAACATAGTTTTTCTTACATGTAAGGTAAAATTACCACACTTTGGAGTAAAATTCACATACATGGTAGTGAAAAATTCCATATATGGATGGGAAAATCACCCTACGGCGTGTGGATCTCCTAGTTGATTTGTAACTATTTAATAATTGTATAATATATATTTTCTACCTTAAAATTAGCTTTTATTGTCTAGTCATACAGGCCGTCCAACATGGCTATTTATATGTTATGTAAAATTCACGCACATAGCGGTGGAAAATCCCATTAATGGATGGGAAAATTGCCTTACGACGCGTGCATCTCTTCAGCACTGTCTCAGCAGCTAAGTGCGAGGGCGGGCGGAAGAAACAATCATTTAACAGACTAATATTCACTCGTGATGCCATATTGTCGTCGTGGTGTAATGAATAGCGCATCGGCTTATCGTGATAAAGTCTAGTGTTGATGATTTTATAGTTGATGTTCCGGTTACTCTTCGTCAGAGTATTATATGTAATAAAAACAAATAACAGTACTAATGGCCCGTGTAATTTAAATACAAATTTATTATACAATAATTTTTAAAATAACTTACTTGAATGGGATTTCCCCCCACTTTTATCAGGTTCTCGTTCCGTACGTTTAAGGAATAGTGCCTAACTTATAATGTAAATTTACTCCACATTTAACAGGTAATTTTACCTTACAAGTAGAGGCAATTAGCATTGAGGGAACGTAAGGGAATTTCACCTCAATTTACGTACACGCGTTCCATATAACAAAACGTTTGTCTCGGCTTGCCCTACAACTTAAACTTATGTATAACGATTCCTGAATAGCCAGTATTTTGCTCATAATACCAGTATCGACATATTAGCCTGTTTGAGCCTGCTTATATTACAGTTTCAACTCCGATTTCATACTTAGTGCGCAGCACACGTAATGTTGAAATCACAATCTAAAGTCTGATACGTGAAATCAGAGTATGGAAACCGTGTTTTCATGAAAGTATTATGGAAATTATTGAAGTTGAGGCTTGATGTAATTATTGACATTTTTTTTACTCTTAATATAACTACCGAATCTAAAACTCATACTAGTTAAACATACCTACACTGTTATGAAAGTAATACTTCTTCGAAGACAAGCTGGAATCATCCAATTCACTAGGATAACTAAAGCATGCTGCGAAGCAGTGCTACCGCCTGTTATTATCTGTGAAAACATTTCTCTTGCGACATCAGATGCCAACATTTTTTGAGTTGCTCAAATTACCAAACTACGCATATTTTCCCGAGCTCCCCTATCTAATTCTAAATTATCACAGTTTCTATAGAAAGAAATTTGCAAATTTATACGCCAATGTTAGCTTTAAATAAGTAAGCATGCGTTCCGAAATAATTCTGCTTTACGTGTGGCAAAGCAGTTTTTATTGTAATGTGACTCCAACGACAGTTACAAATATGCACTATTTTAATGCGCTGTATGTTTACATACTTAATTTGCTTCTCTTCTCATCGGAAAAAGATAATTGTAACAATAATCAAATAATACAAACAGATTTAAAATTATGACTAGAAATGAGGTCTATTTCAACATTGAAGCATTTACTGATCGTTACATTTGCAAGTTTATTTTGTGCAGAGAACTCAACATTTCGGGGTTAGGAGACTATCCTTTTTCTCACGCACTAGTGATAATAGAGTTTATCGACAGCATTCGTACAACGTTGATAAAATTGGTGTGGGTCACCAAAGGAAAAATTTTGATCTTGCACTTTTATATTTATACCGTGCAAAACAAAATACCATGATCGTTGAAATGTTTTAAATTGAATTTATTGTGAACTTGTGTGTGAACTACTTCGCTGCGTCAAAGAGTTACCAGTAAGATAACTTCAAGTCATATTCCTCAGCTTAATGTGAAAATAACTCGCTCTGTCCGTTGTCCAAAATGCCTGTTTTGTACCGAATTTCTTTCGTGATTCTAAACGTAGTTGAAAATTTATTTCCTTTGCAAACTGTAATGGTAAATTACAATCCCACACGCCCACACGTATACACTGACAGAATGAATGGACGAATAACTATTCTTAACTAGGGTAAATAAATCTGTAGTGTTTGTTAGTCTTATTATGTGAAAACTAAATTCACAAAAACAGTCAGTCAACGAAATGACCAAACGAAGCTACACAACCACAGTTTTCTTTCTTTCAGAAGTGGCATGTCATTAGCGCACACGTACAAAATTAGTAATCAAAAACAGGCGAGTTCCGTGTACGGAATTAAGCATGGAAGCGTATTTAATGCGGTTTTCGTTTGCGCGATTTTAACTACAGCGCCACTTGCCGGAGCACGAGTACAGTATACGTGAAGACAAAATTATGATCATTTTGACGAAACAGTCTTAGATCTGGAGTAGAGAGGCAAGGAGATAGGTGCAGCCTGGCACAGAGTTTATACATGTTAAATGAAAACATGTTGAGTATGAGACTGGGCTGAAAGGTTTTAAGGGGCTAATAATCGAGGTCTTCAGGGCCGATAGAAGTGGAATGAGCTGTAAATGGATATGTGGTGGAATGCATGGGCGGAGGAAGCGGCAGTACTCCGAGAAAACTCCAAGCCAACGGTATCTGCCAAATCTCTCACATTAAAACTTTGTGTGTGACCCGCCCGTGATAGAACAGGATCGTTTTCATTCACTCTTAATTCTACCAATTCGCGGTGAAATTCAAGTACTCGAATTGCTCCACTCAGAATAAGCGGAAAACCACTGATAGTTTCAGTGAAAAAATTTCTGGGATTGAATTGGTGACGTGAAAGAATTTCACTGATTGAATAAGTGACGGCCGACTGCAGTGGCGAAATAAATATTGTTCTATTGAATGTATCCGAATAATTAAATGAAATAAACATATTTACGATAGTTTACTATTTATATTGTGCAATTTACCGTAATAAAAAAAAGTAAAAAAAAATGGAGGTGTGCGGTATTGAACTCATACACCTTTTCCATTCTGATCCTAACCCATTATACCGTACGATCTTTTATATTTTTGTCGTTGTAATTGTATTATAGGAACGTTCACGAGCTTAAGATAAATAGTTTTACTGACAAATTTCCAATGCGACAAGCGAGCAGAATGTCTGCTGCGAAGGGGCCGGGACGCGAGCCCACGATCCTTCGACTTCAAGACGGCCACCCTACCCCTGAGCTATGGTGTCAGGGCACTAGTCACGTTACAAAAACTAGTGGAAATGTTAAGTGGAAAATATATGTCTCATTACTAGAGACCCGCAAAATTCGCGTAATTTTTTTTGCGTCACGGTAAAATTCACAGTACTCTGTATACACGAACCGACGTCGTTTCTCCATTGGCTGCTGCCTCGACGTTAAGTCACTCCCTTTCTGAGTGAACTGCAAGTGATTGAGGCACCAGGTTGTGTTCATTTATTGGCGCAGAGTTACCAGAGGCGTGTCAAATAAAGACTGGTCCGGTGACAAACGTATTGAAAAGGAAAGGTGTTATATGTTTAACATGTCCTCAAATAATAACGCGGATTTTGCACGTCTCTACTCATTACGTGTAAGTTTCCGCCCGCGTGCCCACCCGAACTTTGATTCATGCAGCGACAACAACGTCACAACGTCACCTATACCTAGGGACACCCTAGTTTCGTGAAAAGATTTGCGAACATGCTAGATACGCTACGGGCGTATCAGTAGTTTTGTTATGTAGATTTGTGATTCGCTGGCAGACACCCAAGACGCGTCATACGGGAACCGTCCGATCACGAAAGTGGATCTGAACTAAAGTGTTAGGAAATACAACTGGTCTTGAAACCTTTTCGCGAAATTCGGGTGTCCCTACCTATACCGCCTGTCTGCTGTTCAACGAGGGATTGACTGGTAAAAGTTTTCATGCAAAAATCCACAAAAATACTATAAAACTAAACAAATAAATAATGAAGGCATCTGCTTACCTAATGATGAACTCTGGTGTTACTGCAGCAGTGTACGCGTGAGGTTTCACGTACATTATCACGCGTAAAATGAATAGATGAGCAGCCCGGCGCGATGCGTGCCATGTTTATATGGCTTGGAAGTTCGAAGCAGTTCCTTCGCATGGCGCTGGTGTAGCGCAAATGGCGTGTGCAACGCGTGGTTTTCAACAAAAAAAGAGAGCGCTGTCCGCACAAGATTCCTCAGAAATTATATAAAAATCTAGAAGCTCCGATAGGGATTTAATTATGATTGGCTGTTTTTAAATTATTGTAGTACGTGGTTTTTTATTAGTTTTTGCCTGTATTGTAAAATTTTGGGAACCATCACTGAAAAAAAATATTTTTGTGGCCGCCACATTTAAAAAAAAAAATTTTTTTCAGTGCATAGTAAATGAGAACAGCAAATTTTGAAAAGGTCCTTGTGGACATAATAAAAGTCAAAAATTTACAGGTGGGCAGAGACAAGTAAAATTGATTTCAAAGTGATTTAAGTATTTAATGTTTGTAAACATACATGTCTTTCCTGAGAGTCAATTTATTGTAAAGTAATATGACTCTGATCCAGGTCTGTGTGGACAAAATATATATTTATAATGATTTCTAGTCAAGTAAACAGTATGAGAGCTCAAAGATCACTGTCAAATACTACCAAGGTTTATTTAGCCTCTATGAATGTAACTGTAGTGAGGCACAAATACAGTATTAAAAATATTTTTTATAAAATTTTTGGGTGTTGGGTATGACCATTCTTTTATGTAGTCCTCATGATGTATCGAGGAATGTAAGACATGTAAAAGTATTTTTGGTAGTGATATTGTTTAAATTGTTTGCCAGTTGGTTGGTCAGTGATTGCAATTTCGTGTCACTGTGTCTGGTAGTGTATATTCTGATTGGTATTAAATATATTCCTATTTCAAAGAGTTCTTGCAAGTATCATTGTAATTCTGAGCCCATTTTTCTGCCGCTAAATGTTTTCTTCTCTGCTAGACGGTATAGTATGTTGATTTGGTTTGAAGTGGCTGACCTTGTCGCGTCCTACAGAGTAGGATACAATAAAGGGCCACAATGTCTCATAGTTCCTATCAAAATCGTAAAGATTTAAATTGTATGCCTTTACTTTTCGTTTTTGGTTTAATTGGTACCGTTAGAACTGTTACAATGAATAACTTAGTGTATATGAGTGCACTCTTTTCACCACCTTATATTCAGTTTAGAGATACAAAAAGAGCACTTTGAAAGACGTAATATCGGAATGAAATGCTAACTGTTCAAACTACATCGTTAAATAGTGCTTCGAAAGACGAAGCACATTTTATAAAGTATTTTGTATTGGTTTTATTAGTTTATTCGTTGTTATTTCACTTAATACACTTTCTTTAGCGGCCATTTTTAAACGTTGTCACTGTTTAACTGATCCATCAGTTAAAAATAAACCACGAATTAGTGGAACATGTAACTGAATCAATAAGTGAAGATCTGGCATTTTTTCACTGGTTAATCAGTTAAATTCATTGAAGTGACTGTTTAATGAGTCAGGTGCTGACTGTTTGAAACAGTGAATTTCTCACTGATTCAGATTTAGGGTGTTGAATACGCAAGTTAAACGTGGTAAGCTTCCACGTGTAAAGACGGTGATTTACTACCCACATTTTGAGTGCTTTTCTTTTGTACACAGAGCACTTGTGACAGGAAGCTACCGGTGGTTAATATAATAGTTTTGAAAGCCGGCTTAGGATCTGTACTTTTTCCCCTTTCATGTCCTTCCCAAGTATGTCAAGTTGTCACTGCCATGGACCGGTGACCTTATCCACCTGCTTATCTAGTTTAACTGTGAAATTGTTGTGAACGTATATGGGCTATCGATTTACTAGTTATTACTGTAATGTGCATAAAATAAACAGATAATAAGTCTAATATATAAATTCATTGAGCATTGCTTTGAAAGTCACACTTTTATTAAGACATAAATAAACATAACTACATAGATTGCCAATTTACTTGTTCTGCCAGCGTGTCAATTAAAATTTGTGCAAATACGGTCCGTGACTGTTTAATCCAAATGTTGATTTCAAACGTACTTGATTAAACATGAACCAACAAAAATACTGATAAGTATCCTCATAATATCGAGTGCTTTTAATTGTACAACGTCGTTTATTTTCACAGCTTGTTTATTTTCAACACATTCACCATATAAAAATTAACAAAATATTATACTAAATGATACGTTTCCTGTAGTCGTCACACGAAGTATTGTTGTATAATAATTTCCGTAATAGTTCATTTTGACAAAGAATTTTATAGTAATAGCTACAAATATAACTTACTTTAAAAGAAGTGCAGAATTTATTGTTTGATTAGCTACTGATGTGGCCACCATTAGCCAGGGCTGGCAGGCGACGGTCGAGAGTCCAGGATGGTGTAGACGGGTCAGCCCGGCTGTTTGTAAAACATATCTCGCCAAGTAATGTAGTGAGGTCAGGCGAGGCCCTATATAAGGCTGGGGCGATGGCGGCTCGCCGCCATCTTGATTCCGGAGGACGACGAGACAACAGCGGACCACTAGGCAAGTGGTCCTGCTTCGACACCAGCCACTGCCACTGTCGAGGAGGCCTTCACGTTGGCGACGACGAGATAAAGCCAGGGTAATTATAATCCCAGTAGGGCGCCCCAGGTCGTGTAGAGTTAGGATCTTCGTATCATTCCTCTGAGTCACGAGCACATTAATTATAGTCAAAGCTATAAATAATGTTTGTAGAGTCTATTAATTGTACTGGATAACTGCAGAGTAGAGATATATGGTTAATTGTAAAGTAATGCAGAGAGCAAATTATGTGTAATATTGTATAGAAGCTGTGAGTTTAATGAACATTGAATTTTGTACATTGAGTGCTCCATTCGTCTAGTTACGACTACCCCCCTTCCTTGCGTGGCCTGATTCATACTCAGGACAGGTCACAGCACTACGTACTAAGATTTCAGTCAGTTTAGTCCTGTTTCAAACCAATTTTGAATTCTTAGTGCTTCAATATTGATGACATTGTTGGGCATTTAGAATACATCGTAATTGATTCAAGTGTTTGGCTGAGTTTCCGTAAAGAATAGTATATTTAAAAATAACGGAGTGTTCTTTCAGTTTACATGTAACATTTCGCGTTCTGACGCGTAATAGTAACGTTCGATAGTTTCCACCTTCTATCCAAGTAACATCCGCATTCAGAGACGTGATATACGCGTCGTTAATTCTCTTTTTGTAAGAGATTCGGCGGGTAGTATTTATTTCGTGTGCTATCGGTACTTTATTCTCGTTCGTTTAATAGCCAGTTAGAAAGTACAGGCCTTTTTACTGCCTGTCTGGGTCACCAGACTGATTAATGGGTGTAGAGAACAATAAAGTTTCGTTATTGCTGGTCGGGAGATGACGTTTAAATCTGCAGTGAACTTGTGAACCAGGCTGCTGTGATTGGCCGGTTCACAACAGTGGGGTTAGCGGAGCCGGTCTAGCGCGGAGACCTGCCACATCGTGCTGAACTCTGTAATCCAACTTAACTTCCAAGGATAATTTAGGCTTGGTTAAAAATAGCTGAAGGGATGCGCTAATCTGACTCTGCTCATTACACATCAACGAACTGGCCTATCACAGTTGCTTCTGACACACAGGATTTTCCCGGCTACCGGAAATTGTTTCGGCGAGCTTATATGACTTTTACACTAGTGCACGAAGGCTATAAGGAAGCTACGAAGCCGTCAGTCATAAAAAATTAAGGATGATGGACTTCAGTGCATTTACACTGACATGAGGGGCAACAAACTGTATGTGAGTAGTAGAGAAATGACGAGTCTGGCATAAAGGCGACCACCGCTATCTTAAATTTTCCTTTTTTCCGTTTTCCCCGTAAAACATTTTTACCGCGGTAACTTGCATTACGACCGGAAAATGACTCTTGAAAGGAATGCGGTGCTTGGTATACCATCTTGTGAGTTCGGTGTGCACTGTTGAAATTTCTTCATGTTCATAAAAAAAATTTACGCAAGTATGCAGTTAATAGACAAAAATTCCGTCTGGAATCTAGTACAGAAATGAACTCCGTACACGCAAAATACGGAATTTATGAATACTTTCTATAGCTTCAGATTTTGGGAACGAAGAACACTGACGCTACACGAAAAGTTCTTCGGCGCTGTAACCAGAAACTTATTGATTCTGGAGTACTTCAGATATTCACGCAGTTTAAATGCGTTTCTTGAAACATCTGTAAGTAGCGTAAGTCGCCTGTAATAATGATCAGCACCTCAAGCACAGAAACACTACTCAACCAAAAAGAAGTCACGTGCGATACTTTATGGAAATAAATGTTTATCGCAAGCGCTTTCATGAACACCGTGTCGAGCAAGCGGTTAGTGTTTCATGTATTTTTCTAAATGTTGAAATCCCGCTCCGAAAGAAAATATTTAAACTCATAAAAAATTGTTCATTGGGTAAAACATTGGCGTGACAAAAATTATTATTTTTCTGTTATATTCCTTGATGAACTGGAAATACGCAATAACTGACCACACTAGCAAATTTACACAGAACTTACTTAAAATTCACTCAAGTTCTGCGCAATTATGCGGAAATCCTGTTATCGTAAATAAACGAAGTGTCCGTCATTTTGCGATTTCTGGATAATTTTTTACCAGTACTTTTCCGTAATAACATGGAAATTTTTCTAACAGTGTGCCTCCAATCGACCTACGATTGTTTCTCATATAGTAACATGGACAGGTACGGGTTCCTTGAGCACATGCGATCGCACGCTAACCAATTTCACGTCATGAACACGCGCACATACACACTACTCGCTCTGCTACGTTTCGTTTATTGCAGTGCAATTCACTACTTACCGCTAATCGCCTTCACACCTTCGTATTACTGTTTACGCTGACGAAACTTGGACAGCTAGTTCGGGAACAAAGCACGGTACTGTATTTGTGCCTGTACAGTATAGATTACCTTTGCGTTAAATGTTACTATTTACCTTCTTGTTACGTAAAGACGTTCGACTTTATTAAATGGGCTTTCCTTAGCAAGAAACTTCTCGAAGAAATTATGAGATTAATATCACTGCTCAGATATATGTCATTTCTTACAGTCACCTTGTAGTTCTATACCCAGCCACATTAATTTTTCATCACAAATTACTTAATACTGGGCATATACTGTCAAAAGGATTGTTTACATTTTGTAACGTACGTCGTGTTTCAAGTGACGTTAGCCCTATATAACTTATAAAACCACTGGAAAAATATAAGCTTAGTTGCAAAAGAAGCTCCTGCATTTACTCTCTCTCAAAACCAGATGCACCCAAGCATACGGGCAACACTGGCTCGTACGTACTAAGAATCATGTTTTTGATTTATTTTATCTGTCTTAATTGTACATTGTACGTGAAGTAAGAGCAAGATGGTATTGCCTGCTGATTTTTTAAATTGTTAATGATACTAATAACTACTAACAACTAATAATACTAACAACTACTTATCCTGTAATTTGTTGTTAATAGTTTACACGTCATAAAAATATATTAGTTTGAATCATCATTTGACCTTTTTTCAGCTAGGACTCCATGCACGATATTGAACCAATTGCAAGAGACTAAATTGAATAACGAATTGACTCTGAACATGGCAATACCAATTACCATACCAGCTTTTCTCGAATATGTAGAGGACTTGGCAGTCTAGTACCCTGACTTGCTTAAATGTGGAATTGTAGGGTATCTAAAGGCTGATCACGATAAAGTGAGCACTTTAGAAATGAACCTAGAAAAAAAAGTCACTGCCACTTCATGCATATATTTTAATCGGCGCAATGGTTGACATTCACCCAGTAAAGTTGGTAACGATGGTTGGAAAGTAGCTTCATATTTTAACGTGGAATAAAAAGTGTTAGGTAACCATTTGTGATAACTTATAATTATTTATTTCTCTTTCTGTTTTTAATGCATATAAGTGTAAAAAAGAGCAGATTTGTAAAGCATATACTTTCTTAATAATTTCACAATTTGATTTGACCGACGCATGAATAACGTGATGAGGCCCATAGAAATGTTAATTTTACATAAGGTGCAAGAATACACAATGTGCATACAAGTAGATCTTAAGCAGGTCTTTCAAAAGTGCTCATTTTATCGTGAACAGCCTACAGTAGTAATTGCTTAGTTTAAACAATTATTGGGTTTGCAAAGGTATCAAGATATAACCAAATATGTTATAATAGAACCAGAATATTTACGGGAAAAATAGAAACGGGCTACATTTCTCCTCTTAAAAATAGGCGATATTTCAGCGCTAATTTACAAACACCTCTGTGATAACTATATGAATCTGGGATCTATTGTAGGTTATAAAATTATCTCGCAAACGCCACTTGGTAACGACAATCGTTAATCAAGGCGAGGGTGAATTTTAAAATGTGCTACTAAGGATGTTTAATGAACTGAGTCCATTGCCAAACATAACTTAAAAGAATACTGAAAATTGGAAACCACAAACAATTAACGATCACACAACAGGACGACAAAGAACCATAAAGCTACGGAAATTTAGCTGCGAAAGAGAGAGAGAGAGAGAGAGAGAGAGAGAGAGAGAGAGAGAGAGAGAGAGAGGGAGAGAGGGTTTTGTGACATTCTTCGAAGTGGAAGTTTAAGAGGTGTAAAATAAAAAAATCTCGAAGAAAATGTACACCGACCTATTTTTTTTTTTAAATATCTGTATAAAAAAATACATTACTTTGGCCCCAACCCTTTAAAAACGTGTGGCGTTTTTGCATTTATAGCGTAATCTCAAACGTGTTTATTCATTCTTACGTGCGGTATTGTTACGGTCAAATAAGATGAAATAAATATTCGACGTTCTAAAATCGAAAAGAAGATTTATATTCCTAGCGTAACCATCAAATCAACACTTTGTTACACGATAGTCAATTATGGAACTCTCAATTTTCATACCATATATTACAGAAGCAAAATTCAAAAGAATTTAAATTATATAAGATTTGATATTACTGTAGCTATTCGGTTTTCTTTAAAGATTTGCATGTGTCATTAAGAGTATGTTTTATTTTCCATAAAAAGAGGTATGATAATAATATAAAACTTCAGTGTAATCTATCGGCTATCTTTCGTAAAATATTCTTTACCTTCCCTTAGAGATTTTTCCTAGAGAGAAACTAAAACTTTTATTGTATTTTGTAAGTAATTGCCTTTCCTTAGTCACTCATATCCTATAGCCTATAGTACGAAAGAAAACGAGTGACACGTCACTTCATTTCCAAGACAATGAGTGAAACTATACAAGTAAGCAATCAATTTATGTAAAAGACGAACAGTAATATAGCAATATTAAGATGTAGCTAGTTTTTTCATAGGCCTTCGCAAGTTACTAACTGGTAGCAGTTCTACGAACGGGGTTCATATTTACTACAAACCACACACTGCGCACCCACCGAGAGTGTCAAATGCTAGTACGCGAACTGCTGTCTTGTAACATGAATCTTCAATGACGGCTCATATAGCGGATTGTATACTGGCTCGTGCCCCAGGGCTTGTAGAAGCTTGTACAAGAACCAAGTAAGGCTGCAGGTATCGTGTAATATCGGCTTAAGCAGCTTGAAGCGCCTGACACTGCCACTCTTACAGCCAACGCTTGTACTACCAGCTTCTATCGATTTCTATGATAGCAGAATTTCCGGTTCTCCCCCCCCCCCTTTCTTAGATATTTCTGTTTGCAAATTACTGATGGTATAAATACGCAACCGAGCCAGGCAGTTGCAGTTCCCGAATTTCAGGAGTGCTGGCGACCTAGAGAGGTGTTTACATCATCGTGAGAGCGCGTATTTCGAACTTACGTACCGGGTAATTTTCTTGAGACATATAGTTACTGGCATATGCAGAGATACTAAGGTCTGCTTAGTTGCCCAAGAAGGACCTATGGTGAATTATAGTTTGCTGCAAAGTTTCAATTCCAAGGGGTTTGCAGTCTATGCTTTTTTTTATGACGTGAATACGCCTTTAAATTTGCAACCATAGTGGGAGGCAATCCAGAAAATCCGATGATAACCAAATCGGGGGATACAGTTTGGTATTGCAGCTCCAAATCTATCGTCTACATTCAAAATTCAATTACACCACTCGATTGCCAAAGGGATAAAAAAATATGTTACGTTGAGTGAGGACTGCGAAGCATCGCGATGGTCTTGGGAGGGAGGGGTGGGAGCTAATTTTGGGTTCGTTTCGCCGCGTCTCATAACTCCCGCGTAGTATAACTTTCAACTATAGGCGAAGTTACGACGCTCGTGTTAATTTTCAGTCAACATATATCGTCAAAATCAATTGATTGCGTGTATAAAAACATTTGTGTGGCGTGGTTATGGTGAAATTGTATGCGTTTAATGTAAAAAATTAAGAAAACGTAACATAATGTCGGCTAATACTCGTCATAAAGCCAAGTCGAAATACAGAAATCGTATACGATTGGAAATAGCATATCAATAGGAATCCAGTGATACCCATAATACCACATATGATCGAGTGAAGCGGTGCCGGGAACGTAAAATAAACACCAAGGAGTCCGAGCGCGTCAACGTAGACGTATCCACGCAAAACAAACGACCGTGTCACCAACACAGCCACACGCCATTTTTTAGTAAATTTGGAATCTAAGATAATTAAATCACGGTTATTCCAAAGGCTAGCTTAACTCGTAGATACGCCTTGATAATTGTATTGCACTGTCTGTCTTCGCCGCTGTACTTCATCACATACTAGGAGAATTATTTTTACTATATCATTGCATGTGAGAGGATCATTTGTATGCAGAGAGCTGCGTTGCTATATACAATGTTTTTTATTTGTAAGATCTTGGTGTGTATAACATCTTTTACCATATGCTGTGTTGACAGCTGCCTGGGATTGGATGATAGTTCCTTATACCTTATTGGTGCAATTAGTAGTGATCTTTTTGCAGTGTGAGGTCAGGATTAGTGTTAGTTTATTGCAGTTCATCTATGAAGTTAGCTGTGAATTTTCTTAAGTGCCATATGAGAATAATGTAAGTGTTTGCAGCTTCATAATGAATGTAGAGGTGATTTTTCTGAAGTACCATGTTAAGATTAGTGTAATGTTTTTTATTTGCTATGGGTTTCTTGCATGAAATGTTTTAATAGGCTCAATAGATGTTTTTTGATGATGCTCAGATTTTATCTTATTTCTAATTAAATTTTGCATAGGTAATATCTGTCTATCTCACTGTTACAGTACCAGTTCATTTATCTCCCTCAGGTTGTGCTGTCCCAGTGTCCATATTTGAAAACTATCTATGATGCTGATTTGATTGTAGTATTTTTGTCAATATATGGTGCGTTGTTGGAATTTGCTCTGTCGTGACTGTTTAACATCCTGTATGTCCGATAATATAGCCTAGCGTCCTACTATTCTGTCTCCTTCTCTTACCTGCTACGTGTTAATCATGTAACAACCACATGAGCGTCTCAAGTTTGTGGAAACGATAATGTTACCTCCAGAACGTTGGAATAGCACCGGGCTCCAAGTGAATGCTTGGCCAAAAGATGCAATCGAGGCCACTATCTTCACTGGATGTACACTGCGGAAATGTTTCATAACGCGCATACCCCTCATTTGATCCGAATACACTTTCGAATTCAAGAGACTGGAATTCCCCCCCTCCCCCCGGACTGTTTCGCTATGACTATGAGCGATGTCCAGGGACAGTCGCTATAGGTGGCAGGGACAAATCTGTGGGAGGAGTGCTTCTTGCGTGGACAGCTCTACGTAGCCTTCTCCACGGTAAGCTCGCCTACCAATTGGTAATCCTAACACCTTAAAGCAGAATCAACTAATGTGGTGTTTAAAAATGTCCTTCGGTAAAATAAATTAGTAACTGCTTTACTTATGCCTGGTTGCACCATCGCTCCGAGTTCGGGTCTAAGATCGACACAGAAAACTGTTGCACCATTCGAGTACAGAGCTGCACTGGAGATCGCGATGAAGTTCATTTCGAACCACCAAAGTTGTCGGTTCAAAATCTCGATCTGAGATCAGCAGCCATCGTCGATAAATATAGTTTGAAAACACGCCAAAAGATAGAACTACGTTCGATTGTTTTCTTGGAAAATTAATACAACATTAAACGCAGTTGAATATTATTCAGTAAAATTCGTACAACAATAATTCTCCTAAAATAGATAAAACATCGCACATCTAGTTCTGTCTATAGAGAAAAAAACGCCTACTTCCATGAAGTCATATATTAGGGACCAATAGCAAAAATTGTCTCATACATAAACTCGATCTCTCACTTTGGAACCAAGATCGATGAATCGGAGATCCAGAATCATGAAATTTTCTTGGTACAACGCTTTTACATTGGAACAAAGTTAAAACTGGAAACTAGTTGTGAAATAGGATCATTCTAGATCGGATCGGGGAAGATTTTGGTGCAACAGGGCATTAGTACACGTGAGCGTAGCTGCATGCAGAAAGCTAATAAATGTATAAACTCTGGAGTTTTACATTTATAGAAATACGCATTTTAGCTTTCTCCTTTGTCAATTTTTCAGCAGGCAAAATAACTTTCGCGTACAACCAGTTTTCCTATTTGAACTGATTATTTACTCGCATATATATATCAGAGTCTTTGGCGATGATTCGCGGTGTTTAAGAGAAATACAGGAAACTTTCGTTTTCACTCAATGAGTCACTCTGCTCAAACAGCTCCACCTAACACTAACACACAGCTAATAGCTTTCATGCTTTTTTTCACAGTAATTATGTGATGTAGAGCTGGAGCGTATAGGCTATCAAAGCTTTCTCTTTCTCTTTCTCTTTCTCTCGCTCTCTCTCTCTTTATATATATATATATATATATATATATATATATATATATAGTAGATGCCATACCTATTTCAATTGTAGCTGTATTGTGTTCTGAAAACAACGATGAATGTAGTATTTAGTCAATAATCTCCCTCCTCTGAAACTAAAGGTTCGATCCAAAGTAATATTTGAAAGTGCGGCTCTAGAGGAGTGTGCCAGTCAGTTGAGTGAAGGGAGTTTTCTTCGGATGCTTCTACTTTCTGCTTCATCTTCATGTAAGCTCTGCATCCCTTGGGGGGGGGGGGGGGCGCCGTAGTGTAGTAGATACTCTCCTCCCACCAGGATGAACCGGGCCCCATTGCCGGCAGTCACACGGATTTTCGCACGTGGCAAACGTGGCGGACGTTGCCACTGATTATCTTCAACTCTCGGGGCGTTTCCGCTTTGTCCGTCCTTGCATTCCGGCTCTCAAGACCTCGCTGTTAAGCACGAGCCAAAAAAACCTCGCAACGCAATTCTGCGCCCTATTTTACTTCAGCACACCTCATACTTGCCGTGAAAGATAGGTCCTCCCCATTCCCTGATAGCAAGTACCAGCCTGCCACATAAACTTTATTCACGGTGAATTGAGCACATTTGAAATTAACTTTAAAAAAGTGTGTGTCTATATATATATATATATATATATATATATATATATATATATAGGATCCCAGTTAAGTAGATAACGAAATAATAAAAAATAGATCAAATACAACACGTTGTATTGCGAATATAATGTGTTTAATGCGACGCTTGTAAAACTATGGCCACCAATGTTACTTGTTTCTTGCCTTACACATATTAGAGGAAGAATTAGCGTATTAGTAACACCCATAAGTTCCTGACAATTTTACGGTTTCACTGGCGTATGAATAAAGTCTTCAGGTTAATGGCAATGTTAATTTTACACAAGGAAGCAGGAAATAGAAAGAGATGAAGGGTAGATCATGAGAAGGTTTACAAATGTGCTGAGTTTGTGAACAGCCTATACGTATCCTTATTGTGCTCACTGCCCCAGAAATTTTTATACTTCGAGATCGTATTGTTTCATGACATAATGCAACAACTGTATTTAAATTATATTATAGCTCCATGCCAGTCACAGGACTTTCGCTTCTACGACATGCATTTAGGCACTCGGGCAATAGTAACATAATCATCACTCGGGTGGCTTTATTCCCTGAGGCCGAACGGAGCCGGATATTTATTTCTGATTTTGGCAGCAGCCACTCAGCAGGTTTCTGTGCCCGTCAGAGCAAAATTCCTTTCTTATAGGCTGTTCACGGTAAACTGAGCACTTGTGAAAGCCATACTAAAGATGGCACGGGACATAAATTAATGCTATTGAGGTTTATCGTATTTTACAAATTTTATGGAAGACAATAGAGAAAGGAAATAAAGGGCAACCATACAGAATAGCTTTTACTAACTACGAGAGCAAATATTTTACCTGAGTGACGTTATTCTGCCGAGATATTTCTGACGCCGTCAATTTTTGTGTGTTTTCGTGGCGCAAGAAATTATGCGAAATTGATACAGTAATACTGTAAAATACTTGGTCGTTAAGTTGGCAAAACCTATTATCTAGGATTGCCATTTTTACTTTTTTATATGTTGGCTTTCAAAAACCAGTAAACATCTATTTACGTATTTGGTATTAATTTATTTCCCACGCCCCCTTAAGGTACACCAGTATGCACATTGTGTATTATTACACGATATGTAAAATTAACATTGCCATTGGTCTCATCACTTTATTCACACGCCGGTCAGGCGAAACTGTGAAAATTATAAGAAATGAAAATATTTGCTAACAATTACACTGACATTAGTAAAAAAAATAGAAGGAAAATAAATAATTTCTGTGTGCACAGATATTTACCCAACGCCTTAAATACAACGTTAAGACATAGGACTACTTTCATTCCTTCGTTACCAACCTAACTGCGGGCGCATTCCAGTCAGTGTGACTGTTGCAGTATATGGAGGTAGAGGCAGTGACATATTTGCAAGGATTTCAAAGGTGCTCACTTTACCATGAGCAGCCTTTACTTATAAGTAACACCTGCAAAATCCGCGTTATTATTTTGGGACACGTTAAACTTGAAACACGTGTACCATTGTAATATGTCTGTCGTCGGACCACTGTAACTGACACGCCCTGGGTAACGCTGCGCCAATCATTGAACACTTCCCAATTGTGTGCTCCGATCACGAGCAGTTCAATCAAAAAGGGCGTGGATTGACATCTGTGCAGCAGCCAATGGAAAATCGACGCCGGCTCCGGTACGTATAGTACTCTGAATTTCAGCCTGATGCCAAATTATAACGCGAATTATGCATGTCTCTACTTTTGCGGAATAATATAATATATATTTTCATTTAGAATTACTTTTGAACTTGGGGGTTGGATTTGAGAGAAATGGGAGGCTCTTAACGACGAGGCTTTGAGAGCCGATGTGGACTTGGGACTGATATTTTAATTCACGTGGTATACAAGTATTTGCCTATTCTTGGAATGTTACTCTTCCCACAATAGCCGTTTCCTGCCAACTAATGTGCATGACTGTGCTTATGCTCGAGCATTTATACTACCGTGAAGTATTTTGTGTTGACACTATATACAACACAAAATGGCAGAGTGTCAAGTTATAAGTCGTAGTTATAAATTGTACTTTACGACAAAACATTTTATTTCGCCCAAAACTGCGGTGTTAGAAGTCAACGATTTAAAAAGTTGATAAATTAAATTATTTTTTGCTATACTTGAATGTGTTTCTGGTGAAATGTTATTTAAATTAGTTTGAAGATACTTAACCTATGAGTATCAGTTTTTTTTTTTTTTTTTTTTTTTGCGGTTTTCTGTTGGGGGCGGATTGTTTTTCAACTAAATCCCGTCTCCCTGCGCTGTATTTTCCTCGCGGTGCAGGAAACTTTCACTGCCGATGTTCTCCGTAGGAGCACCGGTGCGTGCGTGTAGTGGAGGGGCAGAGGGAACATCGAGGCGAACGCGAACCATGCGCGTCTAGCAGCAGCTTCTTACCAACTACTTTGCTGGCAGCCTCTCAACCACGTCAACTTCATATTTGGTAGCGCGATAGAGTATGATGGCGTCTGGCAGTCCCGCGCAATCGTTTGCCCCCCTCCCCCCCTCCCCCAACCATGCACCCATATCAACAAAGAAGAACGATGACGGCAAACGCTAAGTGGACGACATCCCCCTTCTCCCTCTCACACTCTTCCCGCTGCACCCCGATCACCAACATCTCGCGTCTTCTCTCGGTAAATGTCGCGGGTCATCATTTTTCATCGCGGCATCGCGCGGCATTTGTGTGCGAACTTCAGCACGTGATAACTCGGACGACCCTGTTTCCCTGCCGCCATTACGCATGTTCCTCGCTGGGAAATTTTCTCGGAAAATTCTTCGTTGGACGGGCTGAGCACGTTCTCTCCTCTCTGGGTATGTTTATTTTTGTCACTACGGATTAGGTTTTCTTAAGAAATAATGTTTGTCATTTTATTTTTGTACATTTCATTTTTCATCTCTGTCTTGGCAAGGGCGAAATTTAAGTGAAAATAATTTATTATTTCTAAAGAAATCTGTGCATGGTCGTCCTTTTTCTTGAAACACCTACACATGTCTAAATAAATAAAGTCACTTATTCAATGACATTAATCGCCAGATGGTTGTAAAAATACTTATACAGTTCACATGATCGTATTAGACAGGAAATTGGGAAGAGGCTCAATATGAAAGTTCATCTAAGATACACCCGGAAAATAATCATTAAATCGGTGAATATACATTTAATAATTGGATATAGCCGCCATTTCAAAAATATTAGTATAATTCGATGCCATAGATTTTACGTGCGCAATAAGAAATCACCCAAAAAGTAAATTTTATTACTAGACGGTCGAGACTTCACAACAATTCTTGGTAGATTAGAGCAGGTCGAAAAGACGCTATAGGCCTTAATGCTTATGAATGTTCATGATCAATGAAAATTGTAAACTATAACATTGTACTCGGGTATTTTTGAAATAAATCTCACCGGATTATACAACAATATAGTTCACTGATCTGAATAGAGTCGTGTTCGAGTATATTCTTAAGAACGCTCTCCATACTCGCGTAGTTAATAGTGCCAAGTGAGCTGTGCATCATACGGTAGTGCTTCGACCAGGAAGAATCACTTCGTTCTGTTGTGACTTTTCCAGTTCCTGCTCTCAGTTTTACTCTTCAAGACTGTAAACCCAACGCCGATGTTATAAATAGTCTGGGCACACAACCAACTCGCCCTCTCGTATGTTAGTTTTACGCATTTCTAGGGACTGTATTTGTGCCTGCACAAATTATGTTTTCGACCGCAAGTCCAGTTTAAAACACTGAGAGAAAATCGAGGAAAATATTTGTTTGTATAGGGCCAAATATATATTAAGTTGTCCTGACAAAATCTTTTGCTGAGCAAACAAAATTTGAAAATCAACAAAATTACTTTTGTTCATCTAACAAAATACATGTTTGAATAAACAAAACCTCTGTGTTGGGCCAAAAAAAAAAAATTTGACTGTGAACTAAATATTTTATTGAATCAACTGTATATATTTGTTTGGCCACTCATTTGACTGCCTTCGTTCGGAAATACAGCTCGAGAATTTCTTTGTATTTTTTGTGACAATTAGGATAGTAGCCGTGTTTGTCAGTGCATTTATTGATGCTTAACAATCGTATAAACATATTATTAAAACAAAACAACAAGAAACTAACAAGTAAAGCTGTAAAACTTGAAATATTTGTTTGCACACGTTGTTCAATATTTGGAGTATATATGTTTAAAAGCTATCTAGTATCATAAGTTGTCACGTAAGCTAAGGTTACTAAGGCGTAGCGCTAGGACGCAGGTGACCTAGGTTCAAAACTCGGTCGAACTTGTAAAATAGTTTTATATCGGCCCAAACTGTTTAATGTAGGCCTACGTGTAGTCAAACAAATCTTTAGTTGCAACAACCAAATCTTACAGTTTGGTGCAATCAAACGAGAACAACAAAATAATTGAGTTTCAGCAACAAAATATTTCACTGCCCCTATACAAACAAATAGTTTGGTTGCATCAAACAAATCTTGTTTGATTCAACAAAACCTTTTTCTCAGTGTACGCTTGTTGTAAAGAACGCAAGAAAGCGACAGAATTAGGAATTTAAAAAACAAGGCGAATCTGAAGAAGAGATTTATAATTCCGACATTTTCAATATTTAACAGTGGACATTTCTCCAAGTCAATAGAATCTGCACTGTGAACTAGTAATAACAGTTAATAATAGAAAGCCCTCCCATTCTTTAAAGTAATAGGATTCCATGTCACAAGGACGCGGCTTACTTTGCGCTCCAATTGCTTGCACAGTGTTTAAAAACTGCGTTTTTTTTTTTAACGAAAATACTAAACTCGTGCCCGTCGTACCGATGCACGAAAAGAAAACACACTTCAAACGATTAAAAGGATGTTCACAGTAAAGTGGGCACTTCAGAAAACAATAAGTTACTAGTACAACCAATGAGCCTACTTTCCTCGACATACCAATAATTTTTAAATAATTTCACAAAAGCTGAGTTGGCAGGAACGACTTGACTTCTCTTTGAAAGCAATGACTCTAGAAATGGATTCAGAAACTTATGCAAAGGTAGCGATTACTAATACACACATGCCTTACCCGAGACTTGAACACAGAATACCTCGTTCTATAGGCTAGCGTGCAATCCACTGCATTATAGAGGTCGAATTCGGAGAATCAACTTGGCATTTAATCAGCCTAATTTTTCGAATTATAGGGTTTACTAACCTACAATATTTACATGGCCTTTATTTTGAAAATAAGTGACTAACTCACATAAAACATTCAAGTTTACATGACCTACCGTAGCGCTACTTGTGTGAAAAATCTGATAGAAATTCGTTGTTTGGTCCCAGAGATATGACACAAAAATTTTCTTTTCTTATTTTATGCTATTGTACATAATTACCAGAAAAAAGTGGCTCTATATACGATCCTTCTAATGAATACTGTCTACATATAAATGTTGGTTAAATTGTTTAACATTAATGTCAAACTTACCTAAACAATTTATGGTGCTGCCATTTTGAACATCGTGACTGAACCATTTAAATCACGAGTGTTTCTGCGGCCTTCGGTAGCATTTATGGTGTGCACAATTTGGTACAAATTTATTTGAAATGTTCCAGTGTAACATTTGGTGGGAATCTGTTGATTGGTCCTCGAAACATGTTATAAAAACTCCATAAATTTCATTTGATGATCTTCATAAATGGAGGACGAAAAATTAGTGTAGTAGCAATTTTGATGATTGTATACTTTCAATATACAATGTTCCAAAATCTTCCAAAATGACACCAAAAAGTTTTTTTGGTGGTATATCTAATGCTTGTAACAGGTACTTTCAGCATAGAAAATTTGCTCAAGATTGGTTAAATGGCATGGCAGATATACCAAATAAACTTAAAACCTTTGTATGGCCGTCATTTTGATATAAGTAAATAAACACGTTCAATCATTAACGTTTACATGGCCTATTGTAGTATTACACGCAAATTTGGATGAAAATTGTTTGAATAGTTTACGAGGTATAATGCAAATTACTTTTTCAATTGATGCTAACCAACTAACAAGAGTATCCATCTCAAAATATATTATTTCACAACGGTGTGCTAGCACACAAAATTTGGTTTAAATCGGCTGATTGGTTCCCGAGATATGACAATCTTCCAAAATTTAAAATTGCCTCCATTTTGAAAGTACGTGTTCGGCGTAGTTGCAAACTATAAAATTCAGATGTACTTACAAAGTATTATATAATGTAGCAAGTTTGGTGAAATTCCGTTGAAACGTTAAAAAATTGAAGGGTCGGGACACACACACAGACGCACAGACACGCACAATACACACACAGCACACATACACACACAGTCATGTAGACAGGAAAGTGATCTCATAAGCCTTTCTTCCTTTTGGAAAGTAGGCTAACAACCTTTGTAAAATCTTACTGGCCATATCTGCATATATTTTAACGAGTACATGTCTCTCATGCATCCAGTAGAGATGGTAACGACAGAAGGAAAGTAGTTCCGTGTATTAAAGTTGACTTATAAGTGTTAGGTAAACACTATTGAACACTGAAGTTATTTTTTTTCCTTTCGGATTTTTAAATGCCTATAAGTGAAAATATTAAGTGAATTTGTTGAAGTTTAATTTTCTAATAATCGCACAGTTTTAATTGACCGTAATGAGGCCCATGGCAATGTAAATTTGACCCTTTGGTGGAAGAATACACATTGTGCGTATAAGCGCATCTTATGCAGGGCTTTCAAACGTGCTCCGTTTACCGTGAACAATCTATACGAATAATACTCTCAATACATCATGCACATTATAAATGCTATTTGAGCCCTCCAAAATAGATGTAAGAAAGGCTTTTTCACATGGCTGTATCTCATAATGTACAGGTCGGAAACATTCAAAATAGTTAGAGCTATCTGCATTGAACTTTGCTTAAGACTATTTAGCAATCCAATGATACAGACGCCGCCTAAAGTCCCATAAGTACATGCAGCAAGACGAGAACACAGCTCACCACAGTTCAGCGCCTCGCGAGTAGGGTCGACACGGCACTATACTGTTAAAAACTTCCATATATTTACGGAATATTTTACGAAAATGTACAGTGTAATACGGAAAGACAATCCGTAATGACGAAAAACGGAATTAAGTCCGCAAATACAAAATACGGAAAGTCTCCGTATTCCCTTTGGCTTTGAGTTATGGGGACGAACAATGCTGATTCTACACGAAGATTTCTTCGCAACTGTAACAAGAAAATTATAGTTTCTGAGGCAGTTAAGGTTATCCACGCGACTATGGCCTATTATTTCAAACATTGAAAAATAGCACCAGGCGTCTGTAACATTTGGCAACACTAAAAGCACACTAAATTTAATAGAAACTGAATTGTTACTTTTGTGTTTCGAATAGAAATATAAAATTTATGCCACGGTTTTTAAGTGAGAGTTTTAGGTGAGTGGTTACAGTCGTGGATTGGCAATTTTCTGACACGGGTTCTCACCTAAGTAAAAAGTTTTTAATATAATTTTTTAATACACGGTAGAACACCCACATAACGAAAATTAAAGACATTACATTATCTCTTTTTATTTTAAACGGAAAGTACAGAAAGCTTACTTGGAAAGGAGAGGTCCCGTGAAATTGACAGAAAGTCCGTTTCTGAAAATCAATGTGTCCGTAATTTTACGGAGAGTTTACGGACACTTCTGGATAAATTTTTACCAGCACTTTTCCGTAAAATGAAGGATTTTTTTTTTTAACAGTGTAGGTATCCGTGTAAGTGTCGTCCTTATCGCTCGCTCGCTTCTGAGCTTCAAACGCGCTAAAAGGTTCCAATTAGGCTGCGCTCTTAAAGGCAGATTCTTATTATTCCAATGAAGTGTTATGCTACGAGAAACTGGCTCTCGTCCAAATATTTGTCGCGAATTCGCCACTCCGCAGCGACTTTACAGTCGCGTTTCAGTTACGATGTTAAATATACTGGACGGGTTGCACAGGACATACTTCAACCAGCCGCTTCCTGGCCAATATTCTTGTAACAGCAGCTTTCGTCAATAAGTAAAAGTCCATTCGTTTTTCAAGGTAAGTTATGTGACAGTGGTGTACACGATTTTTCATTCGTCTTTAAATTACCAGCTATTCTTTTCTTGCGTTACTTTATTGTTTTCTAATTCCTTTTTGTTTGTTTTCGGACTTCGGTAGCTAGTACGGGCAATTTGAATAGTTTACATAAACAATCTTGTTACAGGAATGATCATGCAACTGGGACTATCCTTGTGGCTTCCTTTACTGTCGTGGTTTGACGTAGTGGTCCTTTTACTACGGAAAATTGATTTTAGGTCAAGAAGTTGTAAGAAAAAATAATTTTGGTCCCATGTCACCATTTAAATGGGGGGAAAAAAATCTACCACTGCCCGAAAACTATGGCAGAATGCATAAACTTAATTAACTTCAATTACGTTATTTAGAATAAAAGTTAGTCCAGTTGTCAGTTTGACGCCACCAGCTACAATTTGTTTTCACGATAGTGAATACGTTTATGATGTTGCTCTCCCAGTTTCAAATAAACTGCTTTATTGACTTGAATCTGCTTCACATGACAAGAATTTCTAATACATAAAAACTATCAATTTAACAATAAGAGTGAAAAATAATATATTCTTGTTAAGTAACAACAAAATAAAAACTTTATTCAAATTTCAAAGCAAAATTTTACATATTAATTAAATACTGTACATTTGAAAAATTATATTTTACCATCGCCTCTGGAAACCACTTTGGAAAATGTTATAATTTTGACTACACTATGCTTTCTGGCATGGATAAACGCAAGCTATATACGGAACTACAGAATATTAGAAATTAGAATAGTTGATCAAAACTCGATTTTGAAAATTCAGTCTCATCATCCCATTCTGAATTTGTTTATTCATAAATCCAATCAGGTTTGTGAAAAATGAAACACTACGAAGGAGCCATCAGAATGAGAGATAAGTTAATAAACAAATTACTAGTATTTCAAACAAAATATTTATAGAGTTTCTGATAAAAAAAAAATTAGCTGATTGCTAAAAAAACCTGTATGTTGTAAAACCTCCGTGGAATGAGATAAAAGCTGCTAAAGGCTGTTCACGGTGAAATGAGCACTTTTGAAAGCCCTGTTTAAGATCTGCTTGTGTGCACGTTATGCATTCTTCCAACACATGTAAAATTAACATTGGCATAGCCCTAATCATTTTATTCGCGCGTCAAACAAGTGAAACTGTGAAATTGTTAGAAAAGAAAATATTTTACATACCTGCTTATTTCTTACACTTCGATGCATTACAAATAGAGAAAGCGAAATAAATTATTTAAGTTATCACAAATGGTTACTTTAACACTTTTTATTTGAAGTTAATATATGGAACTACATTCTCTCCATCGTTACCAACATTACTGGGCGCATTTCACTCATTGCTCCCGTTAAAATATATGCAGGTAGGAGTAGTGACATTTTTCTAAGGTTGATTAAAATAATGCTCACTTTATCGTGAAAAGCCTTTAAATGCTGTTTTTGGTAATGTTAGCACTTTAAAAATAATCCTTGAAAAATGATACTCTCTCTTCCTGCGTGTAATTCTAACGGGGACACGTTTTGGCACTTGGCGATCAGTAAAGTTGGTAACGATGTAGTGAAAGTAGTCCCATGTCTCACCGTTGAAATAAATGTAAACATTTGCCAATAATAGAATTATTTACTTTTCTTTCTGGTTTTCTTTATGCATATAAGGGTATGGATTATAAGATCGGTAAAATATTTTGTTTAATTTTGTAACAATTTTAAAGTTTCCCTTCACTGGCGCATGGATACAGGTCCATGGTAATGTTGGTTTTACATATGGTAGAAGGATACACAATATGCTTACAAGTTGTATTAAGCAGGGCTTTCAAAAGTACTAATTTTATCGTGGACAACCTGTACACTCTGTAGCATCGAATGAAACGGGCCTTATGTGTTCCTGGGTAAACGCCTGCCAGCCTGCTTGCACATGAGCCCACAGTTCATCGGAATTAACTGCTGGTTGAGAATGAATGCTAGTTTTCAAGTGATCATATACCAGACATGTTCAGTAGGAGATGAATCGGGCGAACATGCAGGCCAGGGAATAATCAGTATCAGCCTTGTTACGAAGACTGCCTTGCATTTCTGGCAACATGTGGGGGCGGCAGTTGTCTTGTTGATAAATGGCTTCAGGTGTGTGCTGAAAGAAGGGCGTGACTTCAGCCTTCGCAACTTCCCTGATCAAGCGGTTGCGGTTCATAGTGCTCACAATCCGCTGAGACGTGATCGTCTATGATAACTGATCGCTCTCCAAACCATCTCGCCCAATGATATAGGCTGTTCACGGTAAAGTGAGCACTTTTTAAGGCCCTGCTAAATTTTTCCCGTCAATTAATTTATGCCTTTTCGCCACTTTTTAATGCAAACTGTGCAATTTCACTAATGAAGACAGTATGTCCATTTTTTATCACACTCAATAGTTAAAATATGAAACTGCACTAAAAAATATTTATTAGGGGTTAATGCCTTTTGTGAGGGCCTTAAAAAGTGCTCACTTTACCGTGAACAGCCTATACTGAAGTATGAAGTTGGAAAATACGTTTTGGAAAATTGCGCCCATCTCAATATCATAGAATACGTTTGCACCCACCACTGTAATCCAAGTTAAAGCAGGCCTTGTCCTAAAGCATGACATATTGTTAAAGGTTGTTCACGATAAAGTGAGCATTTTGGAAATCAGCCTTATAAAAAAGTCACTATCTCTACCCGCATATATCTTAACGGGCGAACAGAGTGACATGCACCCAGTAAAGTTGGTAACGATGAATGGAAAGTAGTTCCATATCTCAAAGTCGGATAAAAAGTGTCAGGTAACCATTTGTGTTAACTTAAATTATTTATTTAAATTTCTATTTTCTTTATGCATCGAAGTGTAAAAATTAGCAGTTTTACAAAACGTGTTCTTTTGTAATATTTTCACAGTTGCGCTTGACCGACGCATGAATAACGTGACGTGGCCCATGGCAATGTTAATTTTGCGTAAGGCGGAAGAATGCACAATATACTTATAACTAGATGCTAAGCAGGGCTTTCAAAAGTGCCCATTTTACCGTGAATAGCCTATACTCACCATGCCAGTGAGCGTGTTCATGAACCCACTGTATTGGAGTAGAGTGGAGAGACTTGGGCAGATGTTAACATCGGTTTCTTGAGAGCCGATGCGTGTACTGAGGTGAGTTTGGAACAGCATCAGAATGCAAGAGCGGGGGAAAAGGGGAAACCCGCCGACCAGTGGTATCTTCCGGTACGACTCCCACATGCGAAAATCCGGGAGCGAGACCACTGGGAATCGGACCCGGTTCGCCCAGGTGGGAGGAGAGTAGTCAAACCACTACACCACCGTGGTCCGCAAACCCATTGTAGCCTTAGAAGTATGTGGTTCAGGCTCGAGGAAACACCCTGTAAATGAATATAAGCACGTAGTCCTCTTCTTGCCTGACAGTCTCTACACTAAAGTTTATTTTTTTTATATAACAGAACTGCTAATAACTTATTTCGTTTTACCATCAAACACATTTGTAGTAAATATTCTTCACGTGGGACTGCAAAAAATGCTTTATGCACGAGTGAGTGTTGACAAACCAAACTATTCTTCAAAATTGTGTTGTAATTATTAAACCTTACTCTAAAATTATCTTTAACGCGTGCCTCAAACATATGTATTTCAACAAACATTAAAAAATATGCATACAGATATATAGATAGACAGAGAAGATGGCACAGGAAAGACAAAGATAACTAATATGCAGAGACCGATCGATAGATTTCCATTCGAACGTTTTCTGTATACATTCGTATACGTGTGTTATATTCAACGTATTAAGAAGAAAACAGCGTTTCCACATTCCACACATTTACCAGGACTAAAAACGAAGGAGTTTGAAAAATTTTATAGTGTACCCTGCCTACAAAAACAAAACTTTTAGTGGGTAAATAATTTAATAACATAAACTATAATACATCAAATTTAATTTGTCTTCCATTTGCGAAAGGGGACAAGCACAAAATAACACAATGTTCAGAAAATACAAATACCTCTAGCATTTCATATCTTTCAGATAAATAAACACCTACAGTTTCAAAAATATTGAAAATAATCCCGATTAACTGAATTGATTTATATAACTTACACATTATTAGAAATACTGACGTGTCCATTCTGCAAACCTTTTACGTATTTGTCCATTTTTGCACCAGGAAATAGCCTAATTGTTTATCAAGAAGTGTAAAGGAGGACACATTAAGAAAAGGCTAATGCTCAAACAAAACATATATATGTCATAGAGCTACAACAATTTTACAATACAGATTTCCTGAGTTAAAGAGGCGTCTGCTCAAAGAAAACAAGTATATTTGCACAACAGAACTATTGCTATATCCCAATACATATTTTCAGAATAAAAAGACATATGCTCAAAGAAAACAAGCATATGTATGTAACAGAGTTATCACTAATCATATATCGATATTTTTAGAACATCTTGTAGAACTTTTTTGTTTCTTGGATCTTCCTTAGTATCATAAAATTCAGATTGGAAATTTTATTTTCTTGTAGACATTTTTTCAACAACAGTTTTATAGTACCTACTGAAGAGTTAGGTGATACATCCAATTGTCTCCATAATGGGCACAAATAAAGTCTGCAATATACTTTTATTTGCATCTTTGACCGATACTCCAGTGTTAATTAAAACAGGTTTTAGACTAGTAATTGACATTCCTCGTGTGAGTAAATATTTAGCCACGTCAAGATGACTACTGTAGTTCACTTCACCTTGTACAAGCATCAGTTTTCTTATATTACTTTCGTTGTTATGGATCGTTTTGACGGAAAAATCTGGAAATTATACCAATTTGGTGGTTTCATGGCAGATTCTGCAGCTTTCTTGCAGTCATACACATTGCGATCTTCATCAGCTGATTACACTTTAATCGCGGTTCCTTCACTTTTGAACATTTCTGTTTATTCTTCTGGTGCTATTAATACATGTTGTGAACCTATTGTTGGTTTTTCGAGATGGCAAAACACTCTGTCAGGTGGCACAGATGAATGACCAACGATGTGGTAGATACACTCAATGTTTGCAATACCTTAAGATACCTTGCTTCTAAACCACACGCATAACATTCCTAAAACAATCTGGTCCTTCTTTCGTCCCCCACATCCATCAGCAAAACAACTCAATATTTCTGATATCGGTAAAATCTATTACACTTAAATAGTTAAAAATTTACGAGGCTCTTACACTGGAGTTTTTCTTGTGATTACTATCAAACCAAGTGTAAATGATATCGTTGTTTACAGCTTATGCGTCTTTAAAGAAGCCAACACAGACAGTAAAGTTGTTTATGTACAATTGCAGTGAATAGTATGCGTTCTGGTGAGGTAACTTTGGAAGAACCTGATTCTTTTGACATTCGTACAAAATGTTAACACACATTCTTGTTTCATTTTATTAGTCTATAAAAGTGTTCAGAATTTATCTTGAGTACATTTGACTGTGTAGTTAACAGACTCTTACATCTAAATCCATGGTGTTTTTCAGTCTTTTGTCCAGCTCTATACAGATTGAACGAACACTCAGTTGCTGGGCTACCCGAACATATGCTATAAATATTACTGAATATGGCCCGACATGTGGATGTTCGGCTGGTTGTCAATATAGGCTGTTCACGATAAAACGAGCTCTTTTTAAGGCCCTCCCAACAGGCATTAATAGCTAATAAATATATCTTATTGCAGCCCCAGGCATTAAATATTGAGGGTGGTGAAATGTATACACTGTGTTTATTGGTCACATTGCAATATTTATATTAAAAAACAGCAGGAAGATGGAAATTGGATGAAAGGAAAAAATGATAAGGGCCTTAAAAAGTTGCTCAGTTTACCGTGAACAGGCCATAATAACTTTTCCAAAGGCAGACGAATGTCTGTTCACTAGGAAAATACTGCTTTTTGGTGTTCTTCGTCCGGTGATAATGTGACCTCGATTCTCTCTGGGCGAGTTTCCAGTATTAAAGCTCCTCTTACAGACCTTTTCAAACCACTGACAGAACGTGTTTTAGCGAACTTGAACTTCATGATGTGCAATATTTTCACTTCTCTTCGGTAACTAATATTTAACTGACACGTATTTCTCGTAACAATCTTTAATGTTGCGTTTCCTCTCAGTGAGAGAAGTTGGTGTCAACCCAAGTATAATTTTATCTTGTTTTATTTTCTGCTATGCGGCATAAAACAATTGGTGGGCTCTTTGAACATCCTACTTTGTAAATTCGAAGCGTTTGTACAGAGTTCGTGGGATGGTGACATGAAGGGCATGATGAGACTCGCTTGGCGGGACACCAGTAAGACAAAGAAACAAAACAAACTATTAGAGAGGCTTACTAAACTTAAATTTTAATTCTTCGTATTTACCTATCGTCTTTTGAAAGTAACGCCCTTAATTACAGGTCTACAGCCAGAAAACTGGTGCACATACAAAATGCCGTTAGCCTGTTACTAACCAACAAAAAGCTTCAGTTAGTTTGACTTACATCAAGCTACTAAGATTTATGAAGGTTTTTGTTTTTGTACTTTTATCGTAACTCTCGGTCCACTTTAGCTCATTATTCAATGTAAATTTCGTACGCCATTACCTGCATTGTATTTAAATACTATTTGAATTTACCTATTTTAATTACATTTCTCTTCCACGTTGATGATAGTCTTATTTTTTACTTCTTTTTCTCCACTAAGACCAAAACATACTTACATCACGTTGTACCTCAGGCACACTATCACCTGAGATTACCTTAGAAGAGGAGGTAGCTTGCTGCATTGTATTAATATTAAATACTTCATTGAGGAAATATGACACAATAAATAACTTAAATCACTAACATTCTTCAAACCACCACAAATAACATCAACATTGCCTTGCTTCCCAATCACAGGAAAACCTTCTAGCAAATTGTAATAACATCAACTGACACATTTTCAACCACACAAAAACAACGGAAACAATAAATAACCACACATAAAAACAAAAATAGAATACAAGAGTATTAATACATTAGAGTAACAAAAAATACTTAATAACGATACAAAGAGGAAAACATAAAACAACATGACAAAAACGATACCTATCAATGTAAGATTTCCCATTCTGCAACTGTAGAATAATCACTTGTTAAAGGGTACAAGGAGTTATATTCTACAGATGTAATACTATATACCGCATTTATACTTCATTATACACTAACCGGATGGAAACTTGCACACCTCTGCAAACTTATAGGAACCTCGCACTTAAATTTATATACCATCTGCTATGATTGCACCAGAACCAAATGGTGTCACGGTAAAGCTATGCGAGATATAGCGGAAGGAGTTTATACATACATATATATTTTGTATTTTTTTTGCATTTGTCCCGTTTTGCAAATGGATGAGAGATTTCAAATATTTCCTTTACTGGTGTAAACTAATTTTGTATTATTTCTATACATATCTCATTACAACGGACAATGAACCTAATTATGTAAATAAGTAACTTTTTAAGGTAAAATACACAAAAGTGACCGGCGCAATGTTTGTAACTGTATATAAGATTATTGTATATATACAAGATCTGGGAAAAGTATAATATTTTGTCAGCTCGTCATTTACGAACACTAAAAATAACAAATATTGTTTACACGAAAAGCAAGTGGGAAAAAATAGTCGCCCCTATACTGCTTCCCCATAACACTTGGGGTGAAAGGATGAATTTTTATAAACTTCAGTTATCATTCTCCGCTGTTTGGGAGCTTCGCCATGAAGCCAAGGCAATGCACTTTTATCGTCGCCGTTAATTCCAAAGGCACGGGAGCAGTCACGCCGCACACATAGGACAACTAACCGGGTGGCATTTGACGTAATAATGCTGACATTTAAGCCAAGCGCTTATTTCTTTTTTTACGATTCGCGATTGTAATGGCGCGCGGATACTAATCAGATTTATGTGCTAGCACGCCGATACCAAATGTTTAGCATCGGGTGCGGCGGATTATATCGTCACAGCCAATAAAAATCAGTGCGGTGCAGCGGTAATGGAAGAGAGAGGGGGATTCGGTAAAAAAAAAAAAAGAGGGGAGTCGCGAATGGCGTAATGATGGGTCGGAATCACCCATTAGGGGCACTGACACTTCTTTTATTCCCATCGCGCGTGAACTCAGCGCTCCAGTGTGGGAAATGATGAGATAATGGTTTTCGGTTAGGGATTCGGTTTTCGAGGATTGCCCTAGATGGGCTGGATGTAAGTTTAAAAACGACATTATAGCCCAGTTCCACATATGCCAGGCTTTTAGCCAAAGTACGGGTTATTGTTTCTCATTAAGATAAATGTAGTAACAATGAACAAAAAAAAATCTTGATATTAACACGATTTTTTTATCGGATAGCGTCTGTATCATGATTTCGTTTTCGCGTGTTCTCAAATACTCTGTTGTTTAAATAAAAGCCGTTTTATTGGTTTTTAATGCATAGCAATGTACATGCGAACCAAATACAAACGAAATCACATTTTTAGTAAATATTGTTTTACGTTATTTTTATGTTTGAATATACTACTGATTTCACGCCACATGCAAAAACATCATTGGCTGTGTTTATGAAACTGATAATTCCTTCAGATGTCAACTATGCACATCTCCTCTGGACACCACATCTTCCGTTTATAAGCTTGTCTTGCTGTCTACAACTTGAATCATCAATGTGTACGGGCAGACAGACGCGCGGAAGGCGGGAACGAACTGCCGGACTGCAACAGTATGATATCGGCTATCAGATAAACTGTAATTTGTGATACCAAAAATGGAAATCAGTACTTACTTACATTATTTTTATTCAATTTATAGCAACGGTGGAATATATTTCTGGGTAGTAGACCTACAGAACATATCATTGTCACTGAAATATGAAAGTAGTTGTAGATTTTGCAGGTTATCACTTACAACTCTTGGTTTTTGGGAATAAACCACAGCACGAATGATTTCCAGAAGCCGGCCTCCCATGGAGCAGTCAGTTGGTGCGCCGCAGAATCCCTGGAAGGCACGGGTGTTAATTCAAGTTAGGTTATATATTAGTCTGTAAGCCGTCCCCTGATAAGCTTTCCAAGCATAATATCAGGGACGTTAAAAAGACCTTTCCAATTACAATACAATATATTCCAGAAACCAGCAATGCTCTTAAATCAATATGTCTATTTCTGAATATACAAGGAAAGAAAAGATGAATTGAACCGATAAAATACTGGTTTTTGAGAATAAAAAGAAAATAAAGTTTTATCCCCTTCTAAATATTTAGTTTGCTAGACAATATCGGGATGATTCCATTTTGTGCATTTAATAAAATATAACTATAATTACTAGACCATTTTACTGGGTCAATAAACTTTCCGTGAATATAATATGATTGCATAATTAAACTATATCTTTGTATAAATGGCAAATAACTGTTTATATAGAGTAATAGTTATCTATCGCGCAATAAAATATTTTTCGCCACAAGTAAACAAAACCTCTGAATATTTAAGTTTGGATTGTAACCATACGTTTGTTGGTTAAATTTTAAATGTATCGATAACTAAATGTTTAACTTATTACCATAGCGTCATGAATAAATATTTATTTGCTGCTTTGACCTAAAATGAATAATAATATTACTCTCCTCGTACACACGATGATCTTTAAACAACGGAGGAGAAATGATGAATATCAATACTAAGAATATGCAATATGATATGCCTGGAACGGGGCTAGAAAACCACATAGAAAGTTACACCTATGTCAGCCGAACGTGTTTGAACCTACGACTTAATGAATGCCAGTTGGGCTCGATACTGCATGACCAAATAACCACGAGGCACAAATTGCGATCGTATTGCTATCGTGCAGCTGGTATATTGTTGTAAATTGTTACC